>JAWDJE010000006.1:15260000-17660000 GCA_035047345.1 Bradypodion ventrale
TCTGCCATGCTTAAATGAATCCATGAAAAACCTCTGTCACATGTAAGTATACTGAGCCTTCCTCCATATGTGTAAATGTAACTTAATTAGAGGCAAAATTAAGTCTTTTATTATTTTTGTATAGGAAGCTCCTTTTCACAGAGTTAGATTCAAAGCATTAAAAAGGTTCAGGTTGGCAGAGATTCCTTCCATTGTCAGAGAGAGGTCCTTCTCATCACCTCCTACCTGAAAACTAGATGGAAACTGAGCATGAGATATTTTGCATGTAACCACATCTCTTCCACTGAACTATGGCTTCTATCCTTAGCTTTAACCATAAAAGGGGAAGTAAATGTTGACAAAGACACCAATGGAAAATCACATGGAAGAGTTTTCTTTCTTTCTTTCTTTTTTCCTTTCTTTCTTTCTTTCTCTTATACCCCACCCATCTGGGATAAACTCCCACTATGAGCAGCTCACAATGTTAAAAAAGCAGAACAAACACCATACATTCATAGAAAACCCTTCACCTACCCAGTCCAATCAGCACTGAGGACCACTAGCCCAAATGGCCATGATGGGAGGGTCTCCTATTTGAACTTCAACAAGCTGCCAAAGGCCTCCTCGAAAAGAAAAGTTTTCAGTTGCTTCTTAAAGGACCCTAAAGAGTCAATCAAACACAGCTCCCTAGGTAGAGCGTTCCAGTTAACCGAAACTACCACTGAGAAAGCCCTCCAATGGGTAACAGACTGTCTAGCAAGCCTGGGAATCGGCACATGAAGGGCACATAAACTTGCATAGTTTTTCTTCATACTTAATTGAAACGTATCCACTTTTTTAAAAAAAGTGTTGACCATGTTGTCTGCAGACATCAAATATGGCGTTCTTGATCTGCAAGAGATTACGGCTGTAAACTTCAGCCATGACGCCTTTGCAAAGAGATAGCCGACATGGGCTTCCAAGTAGGCACAAGCTGTCTTGTGCCGGGGCTGTCCCTTTCCTAAATTTCCCGTCCCCCATAAGTTGGCACTCTTTCTTCCTTTCATATCTGACCTTGGTCACCCTTCTGTGAAGGTTAGCCTAGCCTGGAGTCTTCATTGTAGGAAAATAATGAGTGTTTGGCAATGCCATTGCCATGGAAAGAAAGGGGCGAGCAGAGAACAAAAGAGTATTCTGAACACAAAGCTGGGCATGATGGTTGGTGTCCGCTCCTACTCTGCTGCTGAAGTTGGCATTGCTTTCTTCTATTCATCTTTTATGTCGATGTGGTATGGATAAGCACAAAGGAGTTGAAGAAGGGGAGGCTCTTCCCCAGTCTGTCAGTTCTGCAGTTGCCGGTAACTGCATACTTCTCAGGATGCTAAACAGACGCAATCTGTAGCTCTAGGCATTGATAGGAGAGACAACAAGGGTAATACTGGAAATACTTTCAGCATTAACATTGGGGACTGGCTGAAAGAAAAATTGTTTATGGAGAATTGGGACTCGAATATGAGTAGGAAAGAATTGTCGGAAAAAATGATGAGTACATGCCCCATCCCAAGCAGAGTAGTAAATTGCACCCTACAAATACCCATGTCAGCGGTTGAAATCCTGTTCTATAGCATAGCAAGTCAGATTAAAGTAGTCCTATTGAATAAGTGGGGATTTAGCGAACATCCTCCATGATCCATTGATTCATAAGAGCCTCCTCGAAGATTGTGGTATTTTTGAATCACAATCGGGCATACCCTGGTAACAGCAACCTTTTGTTGCCGGCTAATCTTTCTCACAGTAGGTCAGGCGGAAGGAATTGTTGAATGAACTCACCTAAAGGTGCCTTTGTTTTGGCCGTTTCATATCTGGCTTAGTTGCGGAAGAAGTCATTGATGTATATGGGACTATTCTGTGTGCTACTTACTACACTAAATTAAGTCGCAGCTAGAGGAGGCCAATTGAATCAGCGGAACTTAGAGAAGAGTTGATTCACCAAATGCTCAATGATTCAATAGGCCCAACTCTAATGTTGGTTAGTTGCTAAGCAGCAGAATTTCAACCAATATATAGAATAACCAAGGATAGTAATGTGATTTGGAGATAATAATGTGTGCTGTCAAACCAATTTTGACTTATGATTACTTTTTTCAGGAGATCCAGTAAATTGATTTTATCCTTATAGAATAGGGGTGAAAAGTAATATGCCGCACTGACCCCAAATGAATGAAAATCACTAGTCCAGTTCTAGTTTTGTACCTAAAAATAGCAACCCTAATTGCTGTGTTTTGTGCATTGTTCCACCCCTGCTGTGAAGGATCTAGACAAGGTAGACCCTCTAGAGCCATGATGGTGGACCTTGGCACTCCAGATGTTCTTGGACTTCAATTCCCAGAAGCCCAAGCACCCTATGAATCCACACAAATGGGTTTACTGTGATTCATCCTGCCCATATGGGTGCGTTTTACTTCCGCTTCTGGGAGCAACGAGGGCAGCACGGGCTGGATGAATTACAGTAAACCCATTTGTGTGGATTCACAGGGTGCTTGGGCTTCTGGGAATTGAAGTCCAAGAACATCTGGAGTGCCAGGGTTTGCCATCATGGGTCTAGACAACTCCATTGCAATGGTGGAGGTTACTCAAGTGTTAACTCAGCTCACAAATACAAAATCCAAATATTTAAAATTTAAGTTTGTTTTTAGTTTCTTGTTTTCATGGCTACAGAAAGACAACTGAGATGTTTTTGACATTGCTTATGTTCCTAAAATCTGCAGGGAATAGTAAGTCTAGTTGACTTTCTCAAACAACCTGTATATTTCTTCCCTTCCGTATGCACTGTTTATGAGAGTCAGCTCTTCCTTCTCAACTGTGAGCCACTGCTCTGTTTGTTCAAGGGGAGGTGTATGTGTGTGGAGGGAATAAACAGTTTCAAATTATGCCAGTAAATATTTGCAAAGCGGTTAATGAAGTGTATTTGCATCAATCTGTATAATTCCAGTACCCAAAATTAGGTCTAGAAAGATATATGATTTGAATCTCCTGACAGTGAGGATAAGAAGATGCCCAAACAACTATTTGAAAAACATTTTTGTACCTGAATATTTTTGGCTTAGAAAACCTACTGTGCCTACTTTGTGGTCACAAATACTTCATACCAAGCTTCTGGAGAACAAACAAATAGCTCAAGAGCAGGAGAGGGCTCCATTCATCTCTTCGTCTGTTCGAACGTTGCTTTTCTGAAAAGGTTTCCCAGTTTAAATTGTGTATACAGTACCAGGCTTCTCCAACATGGGGCCTTCCAAGTTTGTTAAACCACAGTTCTCTGGTTGGTGTCTAGAACAGGGGTGACCAAACTACAGCATGTGGGCCAGATCTGGCCCCCAAAACAACAAGGCTGGGTTAATTGGCATCAAGGGCCGGATCTGGCCTATGGGCCATAGTTTGGGCACCCATGGTTTAAGCAGAGAAAATGGCACCTTAAAATTTATCTCATCCTGTTGCAAAACAGATTGCAAGGGGTGTTTTACTTTCGCTTCCGGTGGGAGGAAACGACGTGACCGGCCCGCTGAATCTCATGACCGGCCTGCAACCTGAAAAGTTTGGGCACCCCTGGGCTAGAAGAAGGCAATCTTTGGTTAGTAGCTGAAAAGATGTTTTTTCCCACTTCTGCATGCCATACTGAAAATAACTGATCTCATCTGATTTTAGTAGCTGAACACAATCAAGCCTTTTACTTGAGTGGGAGTCATACAAAAAATACTATGCAGGGATCTCAGGATAGGGCTGCGAAAGAATCCTACTTGTGGATCTTGGAAAGCTATTGCTAGCAGTCAGAACTGACTGGACTGGACTAGATAAGTCACTGGTCTGACTCAGTATTGCACACTTTCCCATGCCATGTTTTCTCCCCTTGGAAAGAAAGCATTCCCAATAACGTTTGTTTCTCTTGCTAGTGGCAAAAGCCAGATGGACCATCTTATTACTGCAAAATACATCACAGACAGACATACACAGACTCTATTGTAGTTCTGTTTCCAATCCTCCAAACCACATCCAGTTACTTTTGAACAGGGCAAACTGTGCTAGGGTTCAATGTCGTAGCCTAACTTGGGACCACAGTTTAAATTTGGCTTCTCTTGCTGTTTTGAGGCAAATGCATACTTTGATGGCTTATATGTTTGAATAAAGATTGTGGTTACAAGGAATGAAGGGTGGGAACGAGAAGCATGCCAGGAAAGGAGGGAGCATGCCAGCAATACACAGTTGTGGCACGTTCCTCAACTACTGAACCACAACTTGGAAAATTGGGCATGCCACGTCTTAGGTTTCATCATGTCATCTCTTTCTCTGTATTTACATTTTTTTTTGCTCATATTTTCTTTCTGTGATGGTTCTTTCCTTGCAGCCTTGAAACCCTTTGCTTTGGGGAAGTGTGCGTGTGTGTGTCTGAGCATGTGCACACATGAACTTGGATCTCACTATCTAGTTCATTAAGTCTGTTGGACACAGTGTTCTTCTGCTTCTGTGTGTGTGTATGCAAGTTTGTATAGTGAGAATACAGCCAAATGCAGTAAATTATCTGTGACTAAATTTAGGTCTGTGTTTGCATAATAATAAAGAATAAAAGTAAGGCTGTTTCTAAAAGTAAATAAAGCCTGCTTAACATTACTAGGAAGAATATTTTGGCCGGTGACTTGATGCATATCTATTGTGCTGTATTTATGTAAAACAGTGTCAAAGCCATGTACACATCAATGCGTGTGTAATCTAGCTGATATCTAAACGTGCATCTCTTGACAAGTAAGGACTAGATTTCTTAATGTGCAATTTAAGGGATGACAAGAAATGCTAATTTGGAAGTAATTTTACAAGGAATATTTTACTTAAAATATTTGAGGAGATAATGAGGAGATAGCCAAAACTTTCCCCCCAGCATTTTAATATTAATGGTAACATGTTTCATTTAAATTGTAAGTGTTACGAGTGATATTTATTCTTTATTTCTACAACATTACTTTTTAAAGGATTGTTCAGGGGACATTTTGGCTTTAAATCTTTCTACTGTTAATTTTTTTATATAAATAATGATTGAACACTAACAAAAAAAACACACACATTAGTAATGAGTTAGTCACAAAATGTCCAGTAATACTTATATTTAAACATTATAAAATTAAGCACATAATGGTTAGCAGATTGCAGTGTTTCTGAGTTACACTCCAAGCTCCATTTATTGAGGAAGGAACGTACTTTGAGCTACAGCATTTCCATTTTCCAGCACTGCAGTTAACACGTATGCATGTTAGTGCAAGCATTTGTTCAGAAGTGTGGTTTTCTTCGTGCGTGTCCTTCCAAGTGGTGTACACAAATGTGGACAGAGAATTGTGTTGAGTCTGTGACTATACGGGTAGTGTAGATTTTAGCTCTGTGTGCGTGTGTGTCTGTCTGTCTGTCTGTCTGTCTGGGTGTCTGTGTTTCCCAATCCATCCATGGAGAAATCCAAAGCAGACCTGGAATCTGCAGTAACCCCTGAAGCGGAATCCAATCAAGATCTGTTGCCTGATGAATTTGCTGATCGCCCTGCCTGGGGGTCAAAAGCCCAGTATATCCTGGCTCAGGTTGGCTTCTCTGTTGGACTTGGCAACGTTTGGCGGTTCCCCTACCTCTGCCATCAAAATGGGGGAGGTGAGTTGCTGAAGTTGACTTTAATGAGATGGGAAGTCTTCAGAATGAATTGTAAGATGATGATTGTCATTTGTACTTTATCTTTATTTGCCCCTGACCAGGAGCTTTCCTGCTGCTGTATTTGCTGCTCCTCTTAATCATTGGGATCCCTCTTTTCTTCCTTGAATTGGCGGCTGGACAAATTATTCGACAGGGCAGCATTGGAGTCTGGAAGTTCATCAGCCCTCGACTGTCAGGCATCGGCTTTGCAAGCTGCGTGGTGAGCGCCCTGCAGTAGCACTTCCAGAATTGGCAATGTGTTTTGTTTTTAACATGATGTGAAAAACATGTTGGTTAGAATTAAAGAGAACTGTTATAAAACTATTTAGAGGTGGCATATAATCCGGACTGCAGTGGCTCAAGTAGTTAAGATGCTGAAACAATGACTGGAAGGTCAGAATTCGATTCCCAAGTACTGCATGACGGAGTGAGCTCCCATTTCTGTCCTAGCTCCTGCCAACCTAGTAGTTCCAAAACAAGGAATTGCAAGTAGATAAATAGGGAACACTTTTGTGGGAAGGTAAACAGCGTTCCGTGCACTCCGGTGTTGAGTCATGCCTTTCTACATTTCCACGGAAATGTCTGTAGACGCAGACAACGCTGGCTCTTTGGTTGTAAGCAGGGATGAGCGCTGAACCCTAGAGTTAGATATGACCGGCTTTCAAGCAAGGGCAACCTTTATATGACTCCGGCATTATTAAGTCATTATGATTCTAAATATAAGGAGAATTGCTGGAGATGTAAGAAAGAGACTGAGCCATGTCTCTATTTATGGTGGAATTGTAAGATTTTTTGAGAAAATATGGGGAAAGGTTTTTGAAGAAATTAATTAAATAATGTCTGTAAAATTAGAGATGTGTCCCAGGGATAGCCTTATGAATGGATTTTGGAAATAATCACTTAGAAATAAGAAAGAAATGATGGTAACAGTTATGAGATTCCTTATTGTTAAAAGATGGAAAGTAGTCTTTGAATTTGAGTTTGATGGCTGGTTTAAAGAACTCTGGAATATAACAATAAATGATAGACTGATGCATGAATTGAAGTTAAAGAAGGGCTAACAAAAATAAATTGTTTTAAAGAGATTTGGGGAGAATCCGGCAGGCTGTGGAAGTCCACCTGCCCATGGGAGAATTGCTTGCTAGTAAATAACTTCCTGTTAATCATATACAAATTCTGAGTTAGTCTTCTGGTTTGTTGCGAAAGGGACAACGCAGTGAGCTTCCTATTCATAACCCAAGATTCATATAGAATTCTGCATCCCAACAAACTAGCATCTAGATCTTAGCTAGCTACTCCTTTGCTAGAAGCACTTGTATCAGTATCCTGCAAAGTCACGGATTTCTTCCTTCTTCCTTTTTTAGGTATGTTCCTTTGTTGCCTTGTATTATAATGTTATCATTGCATGGAGTCTTTTCTACCTGGCAAACTCCTTCCAGTTCCCCCTACCATGGAATAACTGCCCAGAAATAATCAACCAGACCATTTTAGGTAAGTGAACGTAGGAAGGAGGGAAGTTTTTTCTGCTTGTGTTTAACGCTAAGGATATTTTTTGCAGTGCACGTTTAAACTGCTTTTCACCCCTCCCGCCCTTTAGAAACAGAATGCACAGAGAGTTCAGCCACTGTTTACTTCTGGTACCGAAAAGCCCTGCAGGTGACCAATTCCATTGAAGAGAGTGGGGGTCTCAATCCGGCTCTTACAGGCTGCCTCTTTGCTGCTTGGGCTCTTGTGGGTCTTGCTATGATAAAAGGCATCAAATCCTCTGGCAAGGTAAGTTATGAGTCTTCTTTTTGTAATTTCTCTCCATCTTTATTGTGTGAGTCATAGCCACATGTGAGCCATAGCCACGTAAACCCCCTCCAGGATCATTCTAAGTATTTTCAGCTTTTCAGTCTAAATGAAAATTAAATTGTTATTTCCTTCTCTTTTGCCTAAATCTCACTGGAGTATCATCAAAATAGCACTGGGGTGAGTTAGGGAGCGCATTCAAGTGAGAATTGGGCAACCATCTGTCAGATCTGCTTTGATTTGGATTCCTATATTGAGCAAGGGGTTGGATTCAATGGCCTAAAAGGACCCTTCCAACTCAGCGATTCTATGATTTCTAGGCAGCACTTATCAGTGCAACCCTATAGATGTTAACTTGTAAGTAAGCCTAAATTTAGTAGAACTTACAGTAGGCCATGTGTAGGTTTACAGCCTAAAGACTTTCAAATGCCTTAGGATTTCTGCATCTTTGTGACTGAACCTACCTGATATCCATAAAGTGTCCCCATAAGATATATGAGCCTATTTATTTTGCTGTCATAAAAAATGTGTATGTACTTATATGAAGCATTTGTGGAAGGCCAGTACTGTACCTCTGTCTCACCCCTTGAGATAGGGAACATGAGTCTTCTGTGGTCACTATTATATAACTGCAGTGCTACATAGGAGTCATTGATATGTATAGAAGAAGACACTGTGGCTGGCCAAGGAGTTTGGAGAAGTTACTTTTTTGGACGTCAGTTCCCAGAGTACCTCAGCCATCAGCCCCAATGGTCATGTTGGCTGGGGGTTCTGTGAGCAGTACTCCAAAAAGTACCATTCCCCCACTCTGGATAGAGACTTAGTCACAACAGAAGAAACAAGCAGCATAAGAGAAAGAATGTTTAAAGATAGAGTAATGAGAACAGAGGCAAAAAGCTTGGGCTTGTTACACAGGTTGTGTGCTATAAGAGATCTGATTTCTCTTTTCCTGCATTTTGGTGCCAGTTAACTTTCTGTAAGTGGCTATCTATTTCTCCAACTGTATTTTTCCCCCTTCCATTCTCCACCCCATCCCAGGTTTTGTATTTCAGCGCTCTCTTCCCTTATGTAGTTCTCTTGTGCTTCCTCGTACAAGCGCTATTGCTGGAAGGGGCTCTAGATGGGATACGGATCATGTTTACACCCAAGGTAGGAGACCACGCAGCATGTGAGCTTCCTTCTCCTCCTCCTGCCGCATTCAAATATTGGCAATCCTCATGGCAATCAGCCATGGTGACTGTCCTGAAAATGTGGTGGCCATCCATCTGCGTTTCGCATCGCAGCATGACCCCAGTACCACGGATCCAGTTCCGTGAGTCATTTTCTGGCCCTGAGCCCTTTTGGCACACAAAGTCCTCCTCTGCCCCAGGCCAAGCTGGATGAAGCTGCTGCCCTCCATCAAGATGGATTCAAGTGGGATTTAACCCACTTGGGGACCATCACGCTTCCCTGTGGACTTAAGCACCTAAGCCACTAGTCCTCAGGGTTGTCAGGTTAGTTAACTGCCACCTGATGCTCAGGTTGTTGAGTCGCTGGCATTAGGATCTACTCTATTACCATAGCAGGATAACCTGGCCAGACTGTGCATGTTAGCCTAATATAATTGCATGCCATCAAGTCAATTCTGATTTATGACAACCCTTTCCAGGCATTTTTAGGTAGGGAATATACAGCTAATCTTTAAAGTGCTACAACGTTTTTGTTTTGTTTACTCTGATATGCTTGAAACACAGACTAATATGGCTACCTTTAAAAAAAATCAAGGATGTTAAAGTTGATGATAACTTAATTGATACATTCAACCAAAATGTACTGTTTTGTGACAATTTGGAGAAACGTTGCAGAAGTGGAGTTGAACGCGCAATAAATGTGAAACACTGACCCAAGGAAGTCATGCCTTGGCTTCTGATGATGAATCCTTGTTTAAACATTTGTTTTCCATGCTTCCCTTCCTCCGCTCCCAAGCTGTCCATCTGGGGAGATATGCAGGTTTGGCGTCAGGCAGCCACACAGGTCTTCTTTGCCTTGGGCCTGGGTTTTGGCACCGTCATTGCCTATTCCAGCTACAACCCTCGTCACAACAACTGCCACATCGACGGACTGATGGTGGCCTTAATCAATTTCTTTACCTCGGTGCTGGCTACACTGGTGGTGTTTGCCGTACTGGGCTTCCGTGCCAACATTATCACACAGAACTGCGTAAAGAGGTTAGTAATGACTTTTCAGGTTTCTGACGGGAGTTTGGGGAAGTTACTTTTTTGTACTACAACTCCTGGAAACAGCTGAGCCAAGGTGACTACTGGTTGTGCTATCTGGAGAGATTCTTGGGAGTTGTAGTACAAAAACACAACTTATTCAGGCTTTGGCCACCTCCTTTTGCCAGTCATTTCTGTATTATTATTATTTTGCTACTATGCTGCATGCAGGGATTTTGATAGATTTTGTGTTTTAAGATAAGAATTTGAAAGTCAGAGATGTTACTTCCATGATAGTTACATCCCCTGATTTTTTTTAAAAAATGAAAATTTAAGAGGGATTACAACAGTTTAATGTGAAAGTGGTACAGTAAAACCTCGCATAAAGAGCGCCTTGCTTAGAGACTAACTCGCTTAAAGAGCAGAATTTTCTCTGAATGGTCGCCTCACTTAACAGCTAAAACCAACCAAAAACTCATTTAACAACTAAATCGGGGTTCGCAATCCCCCCCCAACAGAAGTCACAATCGGTCACCTACCTTTTGTTTAATTAATGTTGGTTTTGAGTTTTAGTATTAGCTGCCATGAGTGCCATGATGAGCATAAAAGCAGAAAATAAATTTAATTAATAAATAAGAAGATGCCCAGGGTTGAAGCATTTATTGCACTTGTATGTATTTCCATCAAGGATTTAAAAGGTACACCATGGTGTTCTCAGCTGGTCTTGAATAGATCCTGACCCACTTTCCTTCAGCAAGAGGGCAGTATCTGGCAGCCTCAGAATTGCATACTCCTGCAGTAGCATGTCTAATCTAGTTTTCCCAACCTGACATCTGCTTAATCTGTTGGACTACAACTCCCATTGGCTAGATCAGAATGGTGGGAATTATACTCTTAACACACCTGGAGCACACTTCTTCTTGGTTGGGAAAAGTTGGGTTCAGTCATTCAGGTTGTTGGCTTTGGGTACGTATTTTCTTTTTTGTGGTCATCTTGGACTCCGGTGGCTTAGTGGTTAAGATGCTGAACTTGACAACTGGAAGGTCGGAAGGTCAGCAGTTTGAGACCTGAGTACTGCATAACAGAGTGAGTTCCTATCATCTTTCCCAGCTCCTGCCAACCTAGCAGTTCGAAAGCAAGAAATTGCAAGTAGATAAATAGGGACCACTTCAGTGGGAAGGTAATCAGCATTCTGTCCTGCCTGCCACATGTCCATGGAGATGTCTGCAGATGCAGACAGTGCAGGCTCTTTGGCCATAAACAGATATGAGCACTGAACCCTAGAGTTGGCTATAACTGGCTTTTGAGCAAGGGCAACCATTACCTTTACCTAGGGTCTCTAACTTTTCTGCACTTGGCTTTTGTTTGTTTGTTTTCTGCAGGAACACTGGTCTTGTCTCAGAACTAGTATTAAATAGCTCCCTCCCTGTTGGGCTCCCTGAAAACTTCTCAAACTTCTCTGCTACTCAATACAATGCCTGGTTCCAGGGGCTCCAGAATGACACCGAGAAGCAGCTACAGAAGTGGGAAATCGGTGACTGCCGCGTGGAGAATGAGATGAACGAGGTAACTGGATGGGGCAATTTAGCTGGGCTAGTAGGAGCAAAGCCCTTTCACGCTCATAGATGTTCACTTTAAGCAACTGTATTTGTGGGGTTTGTTGGAGACATGAAAGAGAGGCCACTGAGTTGAGCTTGGCCTGCTCAACTTGCTCAATTTGGAAGTGTTACTTCTGGGGCCAACATCCATACAGGCCAAAAGTCTAGGAGCTATAATCTCAAAAGGTAATTTTTCCAAACTTTGACAACTTGTAGCTTGTGAGTTTAAATGGAAACTGCTATTTATCTTAAACTTAGAAAGGTCTCCCTTGCTTGAATTGGGGGGGGGGGGGTATGTGGGAGTATGCCCTCATCTCTGTTTACAGCCAAAAAGCCACCGCTGTCTGCAGACATTTCCATCATTATGCAGCAGGCATAGACACCAAAGTGGATGGAACACTATTACCTTTCCCACCAAAGCGGTACCTATTTATCTACTTGCAATCTCTTGCTTTTGAACTGCTGGGTTTGCAGGAGCTGGGACAGATGATGGGAGCTCACTTTGTTGTGCAGCACTCAGGTCTTGAACTGCTGCCCTGCCAACCTTCTGGACATCTAATTTAATAGAATACACACACTCTCTCTTTTAACCTTCTAAAAAAATTGCCAGTAGTTTTTAAATGAGTTTTTAAAATTGCTTTTAAAACTGCCATTGGTTTTATTTTCTGTGAGCCGCCCAGAGTCTTCGGAGTTGGGCGGCAATACAAATTAAAAAATAAAATAAATAAAATCAAGCTCAGCATCTTAACCACTAAGCCACTGTTCCCCCTTTTATCTTAAGCTTACCACCTGTGGGAGCCTATGGTAAACTCTACCATGACACCAGCTTCATCAGATTCACTTTTTCCTCTCTATTTTTCTGCCTGTAGCGTGTGGAAGGTACAGGACTGGCCTTCATCACTTTCACGGAGGCCATGACCCTCTTTCCAACTGCTCCCTTCTGGTCGGTATTGTTCTTTTTCATGCTGTTGAACCTAGGACTGAGCACCATGCTGGGGAATATGCAAGGGATCATCACCCCCTTGCTGGACAACTTTCAGAGCCTTCAGCGTCGGCGGACCCTTTTCACAGGTAAGAGCAGAGGAGCCACATTCAAGACCTTGAGTGGTACAGAATGAAAGGAATATATTGATTCAAGACTTGATTACATCAAACTGCAGGATATGTGCTTTGGAAAGGAAGGGAGTTGAAGCTCAAGACATTTGGAAGGTGCTGTGTCAAGGAAGATGGAGGTAGTACTTCAGAGAAATAAATATTTAACATTGCTTCCTCCAGGATATGATGAAGTAGCAGCTAGTTGCTTTTACAATGCCATAGCTCTTCCTCGTTTCCAGTCCTCAAAACCTCAGCAGATTCCATGAGTAGCAGCAAGATGTAAGAGATTGGTGTGGGTAGGTTGGCTTGCACTATATGCTCCGTTTCCCCCCCTTGCCATAGTGAAACATCATGGAGCTTAATGAAAAGTCTGGCCCTGCTGTTAGGCATATTGAAGCATTTGATTCATGCAGCACCTTTTAGATGTAATCTCCTTTCATGTCCTGATCAAACCCCGGACTGCCAAAATGAAACCACTTTCTTGGCCTTGATGTTGGCCAAACTTAAGTCCTCAACAGTGCATATTTCTGGCAGTAACCAGCAGGCCAGTAAATGAGCCAGTTTCTGAATCTCTCCACATTCACACCACGTGTTGTTATCTGCCAGCAGCCCCAACGTGAGCATGTTAGTCTTACATTTAGGCACTTCGACCCTCAGCCTATTCAGGGTCGTCCAAGTGATGTAGGGGAGGTTGCCACGTTGATCAGGATTTACTGGGTTCTCTTTCTCGTCTCCTTCATCTTCTGCCTCCTCAGTGGCTAGTGGGGCCATCGCCAGGCCAGGCCGGCTACCACCACGTTGGGCAAACGACTCTATGAACAACTGTTGAAGGAACATGCCTGGGATGGGAAGAGCAGTCACAACAATAAGGCTTATGAGAACACCTATGGCTCATGGTCCTCTTTTAATGTGATTCCTTGTCCAGTGAGCTCCTTCCTCCATCTTCTAATTTAGTTTTGCTCTTGCGTACCCTCAAGAATGTTTGTTCTTGCCATAAAGCTTTGGATGTAAAGAAAAGACAGCAAAATGACTAATATATTCTGATTTTTTATTGCCAGGAAAGGAGAAAGACACTTGTAAGGTTTTCCTGTTCAGATGCAGAATAGTATGGTTGACTGTGAAGTGTTATGTCCCTTAATTTGTGTGTATGTCTTGGGGGCATTCAGTAGTTGCTAGTTTCCTGCAGAGCACAAAATGGATTTGCAGCCCCTTCTTGCTGGCAAAACAAATCAAATACAGTAGACCCTCACATAACGACATTGCTTGGTTCCCCAAGTAGCGTCGCTATAGGGGAAACATCGTTGTGCGGTTTTCAATGGTAGCTGCACCATCTAGCGGCAAAAAACTGTCATTATCCGCACAAAGATGTTACAAAAACGTTTAATCCGCACAACAATGGTTTTTCGTCGTTGTGCGGATAGTCACATGGCGAGTGACGATGCATCGGTAAGCGGAAATGACGCTATTCGAACGCGTTGTTAATCGAGGGTCCACTGTAGTGCAGTTTTCCCACTCTCTTTGGTCCCCAGTGGGCAAGCTGAGTACCTGGCCATGTCAACTCATTCTTCGTTTCTCTCCCTACAGTGCTATGTTGTATTGTTGGATTTCTGCTGGGCCTGGTTTTTGTTCAACGGTCGGGCAACTATTTTGTGACCATGTTTGATGACTATTCAGCCACCTTGCCCCTCCTTATTGTCGTGGCATTTGAGTCTTTTGCTGTGGCTTGGATCTATGGAGCTGACAGGTAATTCTCTGTACAGCCTCCCATCCTTATGCAAGGTCCTCTACCTTACCCAATCTGTAAGGCATTTTAAATCATTTCACTTGATGATCCATCCCGTTTCTTAGTCTTTTTTTCTCTTTTCACAGGTTCTTAAGTGACATAGAAGCCATGCTGGGTTGGCGCCCTTGGAAGATCTACAGCTACATGTGGCGCTTTATTAGTCTGGCATTAATGTTGTGCCTGCTTTTAGCCAGCTTGTTACACATGGTTTTGAAGCATCCCACCTACCAGGCCTGGAACAAAGAAAAGGTAGGTAGTATACTCCATTCAGTTTTTTGATTGTATCTTTCTAAGCGATGGCAATTGCCCTTGTCCGTCTGTTGCAGCAAATAACAGTAAATCCAAAATTCATTTAATGTCCAACAAATTAAGGTAATCAAGTCTACAAACACAAATAGATATAATCTGTAGTTAATTGCACTAATCAACGAACGAAGTTTGATATATTCATAGTTCAAAACTAATTGGTGTCAAGACTCATAGGTATTGATCCAAAGTATCTAAATTGAATAAGCGTGATATAAGCACGCCAAAAATATCAGTACGGAGATGGCTGGAAACTCTTAAGTAAACTTAGTCAGAATTCACAATTTGAAAATCCACAGAATGTCTTGAAAAAGCGTGGTGATCCAAGCTGTAGTTTCAATACATGATAGCTTCTCATACAGTAATAACAGTATATAAATTGTAGCAAATTAAGTAGAATAACAGGAAACCTGAAAAAGCGAGGTTTCGCTGCGACCCCTTTCGTAACTCGTTTTATTTGCGTAAATCGGGATACCGATTTACGCAAATAACCCTTTTGTAACTCGGGTTTTTTGTAACTTGAGGCATTCGTAAATCTGGGTTTTACTGTAATCATTATTTTTGCATATAGTGCAATTGTTTACCCACAGGTTTGCACTAAGGAGTCTTACAGACAGTCTTACATTCCTAATATTATTGAATTATTTTTCTTCTACTGTAAATACTGTACAAGCATAATTGAAATTGTCTTTTCTCACCATTGGGAGCTAATAGAAGATGTTTGGCATACATTCCAGTGCATTTAGTCCATACCATTCTGTCTTTTATAAGGAATGTGGCTTTCACTTCAGCAGTGACTTACTTGCATCTGAAGCTGTCAAAGTTTAGGATATTTTTACTATATCCTTTACAGTGGCCACAAAATTGATCTCAAACTACTTTGAAGTGAATACGGATCGCTCCCCCTACCCTTAGTTTCCGTTTCCATGGTTTCAGTTTTCCAAGGTCTAAAAGTATTGAATAAAAATGCCCTAAAATACATATGTGCAGTACAGTATTTCTATGACATAATATCTGAGCTAGCCACTAGAGGCCGCTGTCTTCAATATAATTTTGAGTATGAATGGATTGTGTTTAATGGCAGCCATTTTGTTAGAATGACAGAGTAATTTGCACATGTACCCTTTGCTTCTATGGCCAGGAATGGGTGCTTAAATATGTGTTCACTATTTTACATGGTTCTGTGCTTCTCTTTGTAGGCAGAAGAGCAGAAACTGCAGTATCCACCATGGGCCTTAGGTGTTCTCATAAGCCTTATTGTTGTGGCTGCTCTTCCCATCCCGGTCATGTTCCTTCGACAGTTGTTCATAGAGTGGTTTGCCCAACGTGGTGGCAGCCGTCCTGGCCTGGCAATGGCCCCAGTAGCCACTGAGGAAGCAGAAGATGAAGGAGACGAGAAAGAGAACCCAGTAAATCCTGATCACCGTGGCAATGGATACTTGCCAGTCCAGGCAGAAGATGAACAGGATTAATGACAACTACTAGCTGGAATGGGCTACATAGGAAATGTGATGACCTCCAACATCTGGACCATCCTGACTGATGGAGTATTTTGCTCCATTGGGACCTTTTGGTGCTATTTCTGTAGTGGGTGGAAGGCTTTCTTAATCACAGGAACCTGTGGTGTATATCATCTGACCATTGATTGATTTCACCCAGTATTGTCAACACAGTCAGCATCAGTGTCCTTTATTTTGGGTAGGATTCTTTCTTAGTCCTGCTTAGAGAGTATTGCCTGGTCATCTCCCATCCTAGTTCTAACCAGGCCCAACTCTGCTTAGCTGATGAGATCAGACACAATTTGGCGTGTTTGAGGTAGTATGTGGTTATCTGTCTGCTGACTTGACTTGAGACTGCCGCAGTTGCTTCTTAGTTGAGTTGCTCTTAGTACCAGTGAATAATTGCTTCCCCATATGAACACAAAGCTGGTTTGCAGTTGCTTTCCCCCCACAATATGGGACACTGTGTTTGGTTTTGTATGTTTATCCCATTTGTTCTGTCTGTAACTAACAAGTGACTTTGAACAGGTACGGTCCAATTCACCTGAGTAGCCATTAGAACAGGGAGAACCCCAAATATCCCTTTCAAGAAACCAGTTATTTATCTAGCACTAGACACTTATTCAGAGGAGCCTGGCATGCAATGGATCATGGGGTCGCAAAGGGTTGTACGACTGAACAACCAATGCTTATTCATTTAAGCAAAGAACCAAAGCTTTCAACATTTCTGTTTTTTTAAAAAAAAATCTGAAGTGACAAGTAAAAGTATTTCAATCAGGGGGAAAATAACTTTCCTAAAATGGAAACAACTGGAAGTTCCCCTCTCTTTATTTAGCTGTTACAATGTCAACTGTATATATTTAATGTAGCTAGGAAAGAATGTCTAAAAAATTATTTTAAAATCTAACTGTCTAAAATGTTTGTTTTAAAAATTAATAGAATGGAAAATGGTGCTTACCGCAACGGCTGTAGATTAGATGCTCACTGAATTGTGAGAGGTTTGTTCTGGCCAATACATTGCTACCTGTGTCAGAACTGTATTCATTTAAAAGAGAGAGTAGTACCAATGAGTACACCTTTAGCTGTGTATTCCTTTCCTGTCCTATTTTTAAAAGCAGGATTTAGTGCAATGAGAAAAAACTGGAAACAGTACATGGACAAAACATCAAAATTGTAGGTGGATGGTCCTGCCATGTGATGCCTTTACAAACTGAGTGAATGGAGGGCATTGGAGTTCTACAGAAGCGACGCTACTGAAGACTGTGACCAAGGACTTGAATACTTTAACATTTTTAAAAGAACCTTGGAACATAAAAATGCAGATTGGAGCAATTCAACATTTTGGCATCCTGATTTTAGTTTTTAAATAATGCCTTTGTACTTCTTCCATCATAACAATGGAGAAAGAGCCATCAGATTTGAAGGCAGAATTTATCTGATTGTGGAAGTTTATCCTTGGGAAAACTGCTGAGCTTGGAGAAGGCTGTAATCATATGAGATCTGGTGAACTTGGACTTTTGGTTAAAGCAATTGTTGTCCTCTGCTTAACATCCATCGTTTCTTGCAGTCATAGTCATCCTATTGCTGTACCATTCTGGTTATTTTTTTAACTGTAAGCTCCCTGAAGGCAAGGACCAACCTGTTTTGCTGATAAATCTATAAAGCAGTATGCAGATAGTGCCAAATTAATAATTTTTGGTGGTGTCATGACCTGGACATTTAACAGTTGTATAGTTGGATGTCAGGAATGCCCCTCTGACTTTTCAATTGTCGCCTTGTGCCCGTTCTTTTACCGTACAGCAGAAGAGATAATCCAGGCACCCAGTTGCTTGTGTCTTGCTAGTGAGTGTCTTCAAGGACTGAACAGTCATGCTGAGCAGGCATTTGACTTAGTACGCAGGCTAACCTGAGAGACAGGACTTCAGAAAACCTGTATCTCTTGGCTGTTTACTTAGAAATACAAACCTCTGCCTTTATACGGAATAAAGGTGTATGTCTACCTTGGTATTATTGTGACAACAATTCATGCTGAAAACTTTTATTCCAGTACTCAGCTTGATTTTCTAGCAGTCAGCAGACTGTTTTTATAATATTCTCCATGGGGAATTATTAAACAATATGTGAATATTAATAGTTCAATAAATGAACTGGATATGGGAGTTAGTTTTTTTCTTAGTCTTCTCTGTTAATATGGGTAAAAAAAAAGGGAACTTAGTTTCCAGTGTTAGTGATGGGGTTGACTTAGTACACAGTCTCTTCTAAGAGACAAGGGAAATAAGTATAATTTGTGATTCACGTTTGAGCCACATGGAGCAGGCAACAGTCTGGTCAAAGAGTTTCTTTCTTTCTGTACAATAAAAGCTATTTGATAGAAACAACCATTTTAATTGAATTATCTTAAGCATTGGTGGTGATAGGATCAAATTTTGTATTAAAATCTAGTTCTGCCTTGCTCAATTGGGGGACAAAGTCAGATAATCTACTAGTGTTAAGGGAGCTGGTGACTCTTGCATTTAGGGCTTAACCACGTCTCACAGCACTGTAAATGTATATTTTGCTCACACTTTGCCTTCCCTGTGTGGAGAAGTTAAGTGGATCACCTAGTGTCAACCTCTACTCTTAATATTGTCAACTCTGACTTGAGGCAGCTCTCTTGAGATTCCAGGTAAGATTCTTACCTGAGTGAACTTGGGAACTTCTATATTGTGGAGGGACTTTGCTCTAGTGCTGAGCAACAGCTGCTTGAAATTACAGCATATGCTAGTTGCTAGGGGTTTCTCATCCAAGTCCTAACCCTGCTTAATTTCTAAAATCAAATATTACTGGGCAAGTACAGGGTGTCCTGGTAGTATTCTACCTTTTGCTCTGGGCTTCCTTTTGAAGGGTTGAGATGTCCAGGGAAAGCCGATACTCCTGGAGAGGGGACTGTGGCAGGCTGCATCAGACCAGAAGGTCAGCCAGTCAGCAGCTGGAGACCCAAGTCCTGTGTGATGGAGTAAGCACCTGTCATCTGTCCCAGCTCTTACCAACTTTGGAGTTTGAAAGCAAGAAATTGCAAGCAGATAAATAGGTACAGCTTTGGCAGGAAAGGTAACAGAGTTCCGTGCTCTTTGGCGTCTAGTTATGCCTGCTGCATAACTATGGAAATGTTTGCAGATGCAGACAGCACTGGCTCTTTGGTTGTAAAGGAGATGAGCATCACACCCTAGTCAAACATGACTGGCTTTCGAGCAAGGGAGACCTTTAGCTAAATGAATCCTGGGATTTCTACTAGTTAAAAGTGGGCTCAAGAGCAGGAGTTCCCAACCTTTTTGCGCCGTGCCTGGACCACGCCCCCCGGATAGCTGAGCAGGCCAATCACGTGGTTCCTCCTGCTGTTAACGCTGCCGTAAGACGCATCCACAGCTGCAGGTGTGTTTATGGCAGGCACAGGCATGTTTCTGCAGGTGCGGGCATGTTTTACAGCTGTCATAAACGTTTCCACTTCTGCTAGCAGCAAGGATGGCGGTGAGCCACATGAAATGGTGCTGTGGGCCGGGTCTGGCCCGTGGGTCATAGGTTGGCCATCCCTGATGCTAGCTGCTATAAAATGGAGATAATTCCAGTTTGTGGAAACGAGAATTGTAGTGTGCTTATTTGATGCAACCAGGCGACTGCAGACATGCTTGTTAAAATATACAGCACAGCTATATAATGATTATACAATACAGTACTGTACTGTACTGTATTTTAAGCACCTAATCTTCATAGGGTTCGCCCTCTGCAGGCAGGAAGTGTCATTGCGCTTTCCCCTTTTGTTTGTAGAATCCTAATTGGAGCCTTGCCTTCCACGTGGGCTGTCCATGTCACGTGATCCTTTTTTCAACCAATGTTTCACCTTCACTCTCCCCCCCCAGCAAGGTTTAGGTCCATAATGGTGAACCTTGGCACTCCAGATGTTCTTGGACTTCAATTCCCAGAAGCCCAAGCCCCCGTGAATCCACACGAAGGGGTTTACTGCGATTCATCCGGCCCGCGCTGCCCTTGTCGCTCCCGGAAGCGGAAGTGAAATGTGCCCTTACGGCTGTAGGTGTGTTTATGGCAGGCAGACCGGATGAATCGCAGTAAACCCCTTTGTGTGGATTCACAGGGGCTTGGGCTTCTGGGAATTGAAGTCCAAGAACATCTGGAGTGCCAAGGTTCGCCATCGCGGGTTTAGATAGCAAACAGTGGCTTGGGTGGTCAGTGATGCAAGCCATCTGGCCTGAGCTTTCCCTTTACATGGCAGCAAAACTACCTCTATCCCAGTTTGAAAGTGTTAGGGGGAGTTAAAAACACACAAGATGCAATTTATATAAATATCAGAGTGTAAACAAACAAACAAAAAATGCTGTGGCACCTTAAAATCTAACTCCTGTATTTTAATGTTAGTTTTTGTGGATCATGTCCACTTTGTCAGACATAAGAGTTGAAATGTTTGAAGTGGTAGCTGTGTTAGGCTTTGCAAACGTATCTGAGAGTAAATAAAATAAATACATATATAAATAACATAAATAAAACAGCAAAAAAAAAAGACAAAAATGTTGTGGCACCTTAAAGACTACTGTATTTAACTGTGAGCTTTCGTGGACCAAGTCCACTTCACCAGACATAAGGGTGAGGCCTCATGGCACTAATTTATACACACATCAGGTACGCAGCCACACAGTAATTGGCCAGTTTTGTCAACTGACAAAAATCCCGTTATTATTAAAACCTGCTACAAAGCCTGGCCCTCTATTGCAAAACAAGCTTCTCTTGCAAGCTGATGCATCACATCCAAAGGGTGGATGCAACAAATATTGTGGCATTACACATTTTGCCAATGAGTTAGCATCTATTGACAATTGTTTGAGTGACCTTGGCAAAACTGCAGCATATAACAACCTGTTAGTTGTGGTGCATCAAATCTGATAATGTCCCAGAAACCTCTGACTGATATTCAAGCCCCTGAAATGCGTGTCCAACATATGCATGTACAGTGGTACCTTGGATAAAGTCCGATTCGGATAAAGTTGCGGTTTTCATGCACATGTGATTCATTGCATAAAGTCTAAAACTGCTAAACATTAATGTTATTCAAGGTATTTGGTATAGGAACCTCGGATAAAGTCCATTTTTGTATGTTATCCGATGGATTTTATCCCAGGTTCTACTGTCCTTAATTGTTGCTGTCTCTCTCTGGATTCTAGTTTTGTAATTCCTCTGCTCTAGAATGGCAACCCTCAAGTTCATGGCCAAGTGTCCAGGCAGATTAAAGTGGTTTAAAACAGGTTTCTGTGTATTACCACTCTTGATGTCTGATTTACGTCTTGACATCTGATTTATGCCTCACTACGCTGACTGGGAGGTGGAAGGTCAGCAGTTCGATTCCCGAGAACTGCAGGACGGAATGAGCTCCCGTCTTTGTTGTGCCAGCTCTTGCTAACCTAGCAGTTCGAAAGCAAGAAATTGCAAGTAGATAAATAGGGACCACCTCGGTGGGAAGGTAAGCAGCGTTCCGTGCGCTCCGGTGTCTAGTCATACGTGCTACATGACCACGGAAACGTCTGCAGAAGCAGACAACGCTGGCGCTTCGGCTTTGAAACAGAGATGAGCACTGCACCCTAGAGTCGGATACGACTGGCTTTCGAGCAAGGGAAACCTTTACTTCATTTACTCCCAGCTAGACATAAACAAAAGTGATCTCCACCACTTCAAAAATGTTGCAAAAAAAAATAAATAAATTCAACGATGAAAGGGAGTGTATAAGGCAGGGATCCTCAACCTGCGACCCATGGCACCATTTCATGCGGCCCTCCGCCGCCTCCACCACACCAGGAAGTGTCACGTAGTGGAGGAAGGGCAAAGTGGCCGTCCGGTCCCCAAAGCTGTCTGAGGGAGCGTGACCCGGCCCCCGGTTTAGAATCCTTGAGAACCCCATGTATAGGGCGCCGGTGGGTGGCCGGTCTAGCCTTCCTACTCGTTGGCTTCCCCCCCCTTTGGTCACGTGACCGAGGGAGGCGAGTCAGCGACTCTCCTCCTCCCCCCCCCTCCCGCAGTGTCTTCTGTCTTGCCTTGGGGACTCTTGTATTTATTATTCTCCCCGCTTCCTCCTCTTCTCTTCTCGCCCCCACCCACCCCGCCCTCCCTAAGCTTGCCGGCGGTAGCAGAGTCACGTGGCTTGGAGGAGCGCGCGACTCACCGGGTTTGGGGTTGGGCAGGGCTAGAGAAGACGAGGCTGGGTCTGGAAGGGGGAGGGAGGGAGAGACCGAGACTGCCTTGCCTTGCCTGGCAGCGGCGAGATGGCGGCTGCGGGTCCCGAGAGATCGCAGGAGCCGGCGCCCCCACCCCACAAAACAGGTGAGCTTACTCGGGAGGAGGAGGAGGGAGCCGGGAGAAAACGGAGCGGATCGGGAGGGAAAAAAGAGTGATGGGTGATGATGATGATGGGAGAGGGCGAAGAAGGACCACTTTTCCTTGATGGGCAAGGGAGGGGCAAAAGCAAAAGCCCAGTGGAAATCAGAATAAAAGTCCACCTGCTACGCAAGCCGCTCCCCCCCTTCTCCCCCCCCCGCAGGTCTACTCAGGAGTAAGCCAAGGAAAGGAGTCTTCCTCCTGCCTGGTCAAGCGAGTATAGGAAGCTAGCACCCAGAGGCGGGTACTTGGCAAAAGCCATTACACTTATCTACCGCCACTATAGCGCTTAGTTCATCCTCTTACAGGTAAATAGCATCCCCCCCCCCCAATGCTCATTTTACCGACCTCGGAAAGAGGGAAGGCTGAGTCGACTTTGTACCCGGTCAAGATCGAACTCACAACGTTCTGGGTGCAGTACAGCAGTGTGACCACTGCGCCAGCAGGGTACTTCCGGAGTGTTGAGGACATGCCTGAATATGACACGAGAGGGTGGGTATCTTTCTTTCTTCCTCTCCGCCTGTCTTTGCATCTTTCGATGGGAAGGTGGGTAGCAGGCTGTGGTGCTCTCTACGGTCAGCATCTTCCCACTGACCAGCCGCCCTTCCGGCGATGATGATGAGCCCAGAATTATATCAGAGCAAACAAAACGAAGACAAAAATATTGTGGCAGCGTAAAGATTCGCTGCTGCATTTTATTGTTAGGTTTCGTAGGGCACGTCCAGTTGGTCAGATATAAAAGGACCACAGGGTTATCCAGATGAAGTGGACTTGATCCACAAGAGCTAACATTAAAACACAACAGTTAGTCTTTAAGGTGCCACTATGTGTTGTTGTTGTTTGGTCTTGTTGTTTTGTTTACTCTCTGATATGCATGCACAGACTAACACGGCTACCACTTCAAAAATTAGTCCAGAATTGAGCTTCAAAAATCCCACTGGCTTTTTATTCTTTCCCATCAGTCGCTTGTGGTTGTTAGTAGGCTTCCCATGTTTATTTCTTTTAAAATGTTGCTCTTTGGTGAAATTACTCCAGGGTGGTAAATACAGTTAAAATAGCAAAACCATAAAGCGCTACATCAGGCTTTCTCAATGTTTTCGGACCACAAGCCAGATCACTCCTCCTCAGATGGCTGAGCGAGCTGGTCACGTGGTTCTGTTTGAGTTCTTGCACATATCCTTTGCATTTTCGGCAAGCTCTCGTGTGAAAACACACGCTTTTGCCGAGTTCTCGCGTGAAAACATGCGCTTTTCTGCAAAAACATGCGTTTTTGCCGCATTTCTACATGTTTTCGGTGCTTCCGCCACTTGCAGCAGGAATAGGGCAGAGGGCCACATGAAATGGCTCCATGGGCCACATCCGGCCCATGTGCCGTAGATTGCGAATGCCTGCACTACGTGATTAAAAGCAAACAGGAACATTAAAACAGACAATCCTTATCAATATTTTTAAATCCCTAAAAGAAATAGTCGTTACATTTAAAAGGGCGCTGGAAAGGTCACAGTGTCAACACATCAGGCAGACTTCCTAGAAAGCGACATTCTATAAATAATATATCATGGATGAAAATACAGTACTTCTTTCAAAAATTGCATAAAGTTGTCACTTCTAGTGGAGTACTCAGGCGGTTGCACAAAATACAGGACAAGATTCATAACATTAAAATCACTAGAACAGCAGATATAGACAAGCGCCTTTTAAAAAACATATATAAACTAGGACTGAAGCGGCCTGTGTGCAAATCCGCACTCAGCCATGGAAACTCACTAGGGCTGTGATGGGGAACCTTGGCACTCCAGGAGTTCTTGGACTTCAATTCCCGGAAGCCCAGATTAGGGCTTCTGGGAATTGAAGTTCAAGAATAGCTGGAGTGCCAAGGTTCGCTATCACTGCACTAGGGGCATGAAACTAGTAAGCAACATCAGTTGTGTATTGTCAAGCCAATTATTTCTTATTGTGATTCTTTCAGGGTTTTCTAAGTAGAGAGTACTTAGTAGTGGTTTACCGTTCCCTCTTTGGACATCCTGGGACTGTGCAGGCCGTCCCTTTTCACAGGAGTCATAGAGGGGAATCAAACTCCCATCCTCTAGCTCCAAAACCAGAGATACTTAAACCACTGAGCTATCCAGACGGTTTGAAAATGGTAAATGTATTTATTTATTAGACACATTTGTATTGCCACCCACTCGGCAAGCTACTCTGGGCGGTGTACAACAACGACATTATGAAATACATAAATCCCACTAGAGAACTATAAAAAACTTAAAACCAGTTAAAAAAACAATAAAAAATACAATAAAAAATTAGCCTGACAACTAAAAAGAGCGAGGGAGCAATATTACTATATCAGCCAGCAAGTGGGGGTCACCGCATCCCCAGTGCCCTACACCTGCTTTGCCAGCCAGGTTTTTAGTTCTTTCCTGAAGGGTGGCAACTTGGTCTGGAGTCGTAGCTCAATTGGCAGGAGGTTCCATAGGGCAGGTGCAAACACAGAGAAGGCCCTCTTTCTGGTGCTAGAGAGGTGAGCCTCTCTAGCAGATGGCACAATAAGAGAGCCTCTCCGGTCTGCTCTGGTGGGATGGACAGATGTTCTCGGGGTGATGTGGTCTCTTAAGTATCCTGACCCACTACCGTGTAGGGCTTTACAGATAATTACCAGCACCTTGAATTGCACCCGGAGGCACACCTGTAACCAGTGCAGCTCCCGAAGCAGTGGTGAGGTACGAGCATAACATCTTCACCCCATCACCACATGGGCAGCCGCATTCTGGACCAGTTGCAGCCTCTGAATGGTCATCAATGGCAGCCCCATGTAGAGCACATTACAATAGTCCAGTCTGGAGGTGACCAGAGCATGCGTGACCATGAGCATGGAGTCCCGATCTAGGATTGGGCATAACTGGCGTATGACACAAAGTTGTGCAAAAGCCCTCCTGGCCACAACTACCACCTGCTCATCGAGCAGGAGTCGCAAGTCCAGGAGGACCCTCAGATCACGCACCGGGTCTGTTTGGGGCAAGATCGCCCCATCCAGAACCAAAGATGGTAGCTCCTGAGATAACGTGGAGCCCCTAACCCATAGCCTTTCAGTCTTGCCAGGATTCAGCTGAAGCCCGTTATCCCCCATCCAGACCCCAACAGCCTCCAGACACCTGGATAGGACTCCCAACTGCATTGCTTGGATCACCACGAGCCAAGATATACAGCTGAGTATCATCCACGTACTGATGATACCTCACCCCATGGGAACAGATGATCTCCCCTAACAGCTTCATGTAGATGTTAAATAGGAGAGGTGAGAGCACCGAGCCCTGAGGCACCCTATATTGGAGAGGCCTAGGGCTGGACATCCCATCCTCCAACCACACTGACTGGGTCCGGCCCCTCAGAAATGAGGCAAACCAGGACCACACAGTGCCCTGGATCCCCAATCCTTGAGTCATTCCAGTAGGATACCGTGGTCAATGGTATCGAAGGCTGCTGAGAGGTCAAGAAGAGCAAGGACTGGAGAGATGACCTCTGTCTTGCTCCTGCCAGAGATCATTCAACAGCTTAAATATCACACTTTTGTTGCCAGCTCTATTAGGGTCATTATAAGTTGGTTCTGACTAGAAGACATATAACAACGATATATAGAAAGTGGATCTATTTGTATATTGTAGATAATTCCTATCAGCAGAATTTTCTTTCATAAATTGATCTGAACATTTGTAAGTCATCTAAATTACAGTATTGGCTTTCGACACATCTTTTGGCAATAGTACGTCATGGAGACAACATAGGAAGAACCATGCTGGATCAAAGTCTACTTAATCCAACATTTGTTGGCCAGATCCTTGTTGATATGGAAACTTATTTGTGTCATCCTTGGCAGCCAGGGCTATTTTGCTAATCTATCTAGTTCCTTTGTCAGGCCATCTCAGTTGATGGCCATGGTTTGAAAAATAACCCTTGCTTCCTAGACATTTACAACCTAAATTTAGATCAGGGCGGAGAAGGCAGAACATAAATGGGAAATGCAACAACACATAACTTAAGCTCTTTTCCAAATGTGGGAATGCAGATGCTTAATATGTTAATATCTTAAGCATTATGTAGATAGAAGTTGCATCAAGCTTGCTTCATCCTCTTACGAGCTTGTTCTTTTATGCAAGTGTAGTAAAGGTTAGAACTGACTAGACAGCCCATTATGATGATTTTAGAGTGGTTGATCTCTTTAAGTAAAACACTAGCTTTTAACATTGGTTTTCAATTTTTTTTTATTTTTTTTTAATGGTTTTGCATTGCTTTGGACGTTCTTGTGGTTTGAGAGGTGCTAAAGGAATAAATTAAATAGGCCCTCACTTTGTTGTCCTTCTGGCAAACAAAGACCTTTCTCTTCCAACAGGCCTTTATCAGTAAGTGGCTTCCTATGAGAGGGGTTTAAAGCTATTGTGCTTTTTTATTTTTAAAATTGTTGTGAACAGGATTTGGTGCTAGTCCGTACTTGAAGTTTGCTATGCACTGGTTAGGAAATCAGCTGTAGTCCTAAGGAATGCTATCGCTAGCTGATTTCATTCTATAAATATAAGTATACCTTGATACTTTCATTTCTCAACATCTAGATATTTATTTTAAAATGAAACTGCTGAAGCTGTGAGTGCAAAGATGAGTAAGAGCTGCAAAAACAGTAAGGTAACTGATTAGTCATAACAGTCGTTTCACCTTGGCACAGGAGAAATGATAGAAGTCTATTTATGTTTGTGGCTTGGCTGAGGACAGGTTGATGAGTCACTGTTTTCCCTTTATAAAAGTGGCAGATTTCTGGGCCAAGCATATCCAAACGTATGGTCCCCCAGATGTTGTAGCGATGCAGCTGTTCAACAACATGCAAATGGCCACATTTTGTTCTCTCGTGGCTTAGTGGTTAAGATGTTGAACTTAACAACTGGAAGGTCGGCAGGTCAGCAGTTCGAGATCCAAGTGCTGCACGATGGAGTGAGCTTCTGTCTCTGTCCCAGCTTCTGCCAACCTAACAGTTTGTAAGCAAGAAATTGCAAGTAGATAAATTGGTACCACTTTTGTGGGAAGGTAAACAGCGTTCTGTGCACTCCAGTGCCTAGTCATGCCTTCCACATGTCCATGGAAACATCTGCAGACACAGGCAAGCGCTGGCTCTTTGGCTATAAACAGAGATGAGCACTGAACCCTAGAGTCAGATACAACTGGCTTTTGAGCAAGGGCGGCCTTTACCTTTACTGAACAAGAAGCAAGGTGTGGCTGCATTGTGTGAAAAGCAGATGGGATCTAAATATCTTTTGTTTTTTTCTGTTAGAGTGGCAAAGACTCATCCATATATAGAAAACAGGTGTGGTCTTGTATGTGCTCTATACAAATCTGCACCCCTGGACCAATCGCACTGAAAATTGGCACATACGTACCTTGCCCTCTGGAGACCAGCACTGGGGGGGGGGGTCATGAGCCCCATGGGGCGGTGTATGCCCCTAAATTGATCTACAAAGGGAAGTATACTCGACAGGAGGGTGTGTGTGTGTCCCAGTGATGCTAATGTCATAGCCCCAGGTAGGTCACCCGATTGTGACATCATTGTGATGTAATTGAGCTGGCTAATGTCACAGTCCCAGGTAGGGACGGGTGAGGGGATGGGTGAGGGAAGAGAGAAACTGAGAAAGGAAGGCAGGAGTGACCCACAAACACAAAGACACCCCATGAGGTTTCTATGGGAAAGGCTGGCCTACAGTAAAAAAAAAACCCAACAACAACGGGCAAGACCGGGTAATTGGCTAGTATATACATAAACAAACACATGTTTAGTTTTAAGATATATGAGGAAAGAGAACTTTTCCTAAGTCCCCATATCATGCTGAACAGTTGATTTGGGCTGCCATCACATACGTCAGTCCTCAGGTACAAATGTCTCACCTAATGTTGTTCAACTACAGTTCTCATGGGTCCTAACCAGTGTGACCCAGAAGTAAGAATTACAGATGAGCATCATCTGTTCCCTATCCTGGTTATTTGAATTACTCTAGAACAGGGGTGCCCAAACTTTTCACACTGCGGGCCGGTCATGTGGTTCAGGGAGGTGGTCACTATGGATCGGGGCCGAATCTGGCCCCCAATCCAATTCATCCAGCCTGCAAAGCCCTTGTCGCTCCCAGAAGCGAAAGTAAAATGCAAACTAGAAGCGGAAGTAAAATGCAGACTGGAAGTGCAAGTAAAACGTGCTGGCTAGGACCCATATGGGCGCATTTTACTTCCACCTCCGGGAGTGATGAGGGCTTTGCGGGCCGGATGAATTGGCATTGGGGCCGGATCCAGCCCCCAGGCCATAGTTTGGGCACCCCTGATCTAGAAGAAATCCTGTTAGGCCTGTTGAAGTTAACTTGTGAGTAGACATATACAGAGTTGCGCTTCCAGACAAAGGCAAAAATATTTAGGAAAAGGCAAGATTCAGCCAAAAACATGAAAGTGTGTCTTCATATAATACCAGAGTTGGAAAATCTGTGTCCCTGAACATGTTGATGAGCAAGTCTTCCCATCATCCTTCATGCTTGGGTAGGGCTAATGGCATTTGGAGTCCGACAGCATCCAGAGAGATGCATAGTGTATAGTTTGTAATGAATTTTTACAGTTCACTGCTCCAAAATGTGATGGCAAGTTTTCAGGGCAGTTGGATCAGTTATTGGAAGTTAAATGGCTATTATCCACAATGGAACACTGATCTCTTGAAACCTCATATCAGTGATTGCCATTACCTAGGAATCACTGCAGGGCAGGGCTAATGTATTACTTGTTGACTTCATGTGAGCCTCTAATCTGATCCATTAGGGTTTGCCTTCTAGCTTTAGGGATTTTCTCTTTCCTCTTCTTCTTGGGACTATTTTCATTTGATCCTTCTTTTTCTTTATAGGCACTAGTTCAGATCAGATTATTCAGAAGGGAACAGTGCTTCTCAAGGGGTGAGTATCCACACAAACTAGATGTTAGCATTTTAAATTTGGGGAAATTATAGTTTTGGACACCAGCTGCTAAAATGCCCCAACCAATGTGGCAAAAGGTAATGATGACTGGAGGATTTTGCAAGCTATAGTCTTAAAAAGTAAAGTTTCCAAATTTTGTTAGCATGCCCTTGATTTGTGCTGTGGTGACGAACTTCCTCTAGAACAGTTCTCAATCTTTTTAAACCGGGGGCCGGGTCACGCTCCCTCAGACAGCTTGGGGTGTGTATGTCGGATGACCATTTTGCCCTTCCTCCACCACATGGCACTTCTTGGTATGGTGGAGGCGGTGGGGGGCCACATGAAATGGCTCTGCAGGCCACATCCAGCCCACAGGCTGCAAGTTGAGAATCCCTGCTCTAGAATGAAGAACTCTAAAGTATAGGGATTAGGGTTAGATCTCTGCCTAAAGAGTTGCCCAGTAATCTCTCTCTTTCTCTCCCTTTTTTGCTGTCATTGTTCTTGCCCTGTGGCAGCTTTATCATGGACCGGGTGAAATCCTGTGGAGACTCGGAACGTATTGAGATGACAATGGCAGAGCTTAAGGGCTCTGAAGTTCAGGATTGTGACCCCAGCACCAAGCAACTAAGTGAATACCTGCGCCGGATTGGAGATGAGCTGGATGGAAATATGGAACTGCAGAGGTGTGTTTGATCACTAGTCGGTGATAAGAAGCCAGAGTGTCCTTTATTTCTGTCAAATGCAGAGCTTAGAAAAGTTACTTCTGTGGACTAAAGCCTCCAGAATCTGTCACACTGCATGGTGACTTTCTAAATGCATGCCATCACGTTAATTCTGACTTATGATGACCCTTTCTTGGGTTTTCTAGGTAGAGAATACACAGAATCACTCCCTTCTGGGGCCATCCTGAGACTACAGTTTTCCCATGGTTATAGAGCATGCAGTAAACCCATTCGTACGTGCAGCAAATCCATTTATGTGGATTCACAGAGACTTGGGCTTCTGGGAATTGAAGTGCCAAAGTTGGTCATCACTGCTATAGAGGATGGGTCTTCTCCTTAGAGCAGGGGTCCCCAAACTACGGCCCACGGGCTGGATCTGGCCCACACCCTCACTGGCTGCTGCTTCTGCCACCGCCACCTCAATATTTGTCCCATCTGCTTGGCTTGATGGGTCTAGGCACTCCATAGCGGGCAGACATTGTAAGCTGCCACTGCCGGGACCACCAGTCTGACCCCTCAACAGTCTGAGGGACCATGAACTAGCCTCCAGCTTTAAAAGTTTGGGGACCCCTGCATTAGAGGCACAGTTGGGAATCAGACTCCCAACATCTGACTCCGCAGCCGGTTGCCTAACCCATTGAGCTAGCTAGAAAACAATCGACTACTTTCTAGTCTAGTCTAAAAAGTAACTTTTAAAAATTCTGATTGGAATATTTAAGGTAGATTTTGTGCAACAGTTGATAATATTTTTTAAAGCCCAAATTTGATCAGGAGAATGCTTATTTATTATCATTAAATCTCAATCTACAGTGGGAATTTTCTCAGAAAGACTAGAGTATGAATAGTTCCTGTTCCCAAGTTTATGGTTGAAAGAATACAGCCCATCAGGGAGTAGTGGTGAGGAAAGAAAATGAAAATAAGAAAACCCAAAAATCTCTCAGTGTCATAAGGTTCTTTTGCATGGTGGAATAGCTGCTGGGTCAAATTTTCTAATTTGAAGAAACGAGAGCCCAATGGAGCTGGATTCTCAGAAGTCTGGTAATCATCTACTGTACTTTCTTTCACCCCTTTTTTCTTCAGTCTGTCTAATGTCTTGATAATAGTTGTTTTTCGGATTATGGTCCATATCATTAGGTCTGCAGGCTACATTTCTGCCCAAGTTAATGACATCCACTTTTTTGGAGTTCAGTGCTGTCCCATTACCTTCACATTTTTCTTGTTCTGCAGTATGCCAAATCCAAAAACCCATGTTTGGATGCCACGCTCTGGGTGGGTGGGTTAGGAACATAAGCTGTGCACCTCTGCTATGCACCTCCTGGGTTTGCAGAATTATAGGCCAACAAGGAGAGAAACCTTTCAAACTGTCTGTCCTTGGTTGTGGGTTTCCCCCCCCCCCCCTGTCTTCTGCAGGATGATAGAGCAAGTCCAGTTGTATCCCCCTAAGGAGGTATTTTTCCGAGTAGCTGCTGAGATGTTCTCCGATGGGAACTTCAACTGGGGTCGAGTGGTGGCTTTGTTCTACTTTGCATGCAAGTTGGTCTTGAAGGTGAGAATGTTTTTCCTACTTTTGGTCTGACATGTGATCCGATGGCCTCTGATAACTGACAAATCTTGTCTCCTGTTTATCACCCTATTCCATGCCCATGGACAGGCAGTTTGCACTAAATTACCAGAGTACATAAGGACCATCATCAGCTGGACCATGGAGTACATCAAGAATTCTGTTCTAGCCTGGATTCAAGCCCAGGGTGGATGGGTGAGTTGATTACTTATTCTCTCAGCCTTAGAAATGTTCTGGGATTAATTATTTCCAATCTTGGGACATCCATTAATAATAACACTGCACAACAACCATTTTGCTACTGGAAATAATACGTGATTTACATGCTCTCAAGTGTGCTGATTCCAAATCTGAAGTCAGAATTTGCCTATCATGTACAGATTTTAAGTTATAGGCATGCTATAGCTGTTCAAATGGTCAATAATTGTGTAATGTATTTTTACATGGAAACATTATAACAGTTGCGGCTACCACTATGCCTGCTGCCGCCTCAGCTGAATCATATCCCCTGGTGGCATGCATGTTCCAGCAGCAGCTGGGCATGTCTGGGCAAGTCAGTAAGCTGAGATAAACCAAGGGCTTGTCTCTAGTGCAAAACCATCTTATTGGATAGTACAACTAGGCCATAGTGAGTCTGTTTTGAGCTAAAGATGAGTAGGCACAGCTGTGAGAGAATGTAGCTAATCGCGTCTATATACGTATTTAACTTAAGATCCTGACTTCCTAGACTTCAGATTTGGATTCAGCACACTTGATTTAGTATAGGACACATGGATTAGACCAAGTAGCAGACAATATTTATTATTTTGTGATGCAGTGTAATTGTGTGTCCTCAAATCAATTCTGACTTAACGGCAATACCTACAAGCATTAGGATCCCTAATCATTGGCCATGGGACTTTTCTGGGAGTCAAAATCCTAGTATTTGTAGACTAGTTGGGAATAATTGCTCTAAGCAGAGAAGAGCTTAGGCTTGTTTGAATTTCTGTGTTCTTTTTATTTAAAAGTCTAATGACTGAACTGACGTACAAATTAGGGAAAGTCCATACAGATAGGAAAAAGATGGAAGAAACAGTAGGAAAGCAGAAGAGTGTTGCAAGTAAAAAAATGGCAACATCCACATGTCATATAGAACCAGTCATAGAATCCTGTAGCTGTAAGGTATCTATAAGACCATCATTCATTGCTTAAATTGGCAAATTGCATGTCAGATAACCAAACTACAATGGTTTGACCTGTTCCTGGTTTTTTTTCCTCCTCCAAATTTTTAGCTTCTGTTTCATGGTTAGCAGCTAAGAAAATAAGTCGCTGTTACAGATTTAGATATCACGACAAATCATGGTTTAAGTAGTTGAGAATTCAAGAATAAACTATGTGTGGAGATGGCAGTCTGTAGGTTGCTAACAAGTCATGGCTTTTGGCAATAGTGAATTTGTACATCACAGATTTCAGCAAACCAGTCTGAGGGTTGTTGCGATCTGTGCATGTGGTCATTTGCAGACCCAGTAAAATTTTATATTATATATAGCAGTGATGGCGAATCTTTGCACTCCTGATGCTCTTGGACTTCAATTCCCTGAAGCCCAAGTCTCTGGGAATCTACATGAAAGGGTTGACTGTGCATACACACAGCAAACCCATTTGTGTGGATTCTCAGAGACTTTGTTGTTGTTGTTCAGTCGCACAGTCGATTCCGACCCTTTGCGACCCTATGGACCATCGTTCTCCAGGCGCCTCTGTCCTCCACCATCCCCCTCAGTCCTCCCAGCTCTGTGCCCATTGTGTCTACAATACCATCTATCCATCTCATCCTTGGCCTCCCCCTTCTTCTTTTGCCCTCCACCTTTCCCAACATCACGGCCTTCTCAAGTGGATCCTCCCTTCTCATTTGATGCCCAAAGTACTTTAGCCTCATCTTTACTATTTGACCTTCCAATGAGCAGTCAGTGTTGATTTCTTCTAAGATTGACCTATTTGTTCTCCTCGCTGTCCAAGGTACCCTCAAAACTCTCCTCCAACACCACATTTCAAAGGCATCTATTCTTCTGCGTTCAGCTTTCCTAATTGTCCAGCTCTCACATCCGTACATTACCACTGGGAATACCATTGCTTCGACTATTCTAATTTTTGTTTTCAAGGTGATGTCTCTGCTTTTCACTATGTTCCCCAGGTTTCTCATGGCTTGTCTCCCTAGAATCAGCCGCCTCTTTATTTCATGGCTGCAATCTCCATCTGCAGTGATCTTAGATCCTAAGAACGTAAAATCTGTCACTGCTTCTACTTCTTCCCCGTCTATTTTCCAGGAACTGATCGGGCCTGTTGCCATTATCTTGGTTTTCTTGATATTGAGTCTCAAGCCAGCTTTTGCACTCTCTTCCTTCAAACCGATCAGGAGATTCTTTAGGTCTTCCTCACTTTCTGCCATTAGGGTGGTGTCGTCTGCATATCTCAGATTGTTGATGTTTCTCCCAGCAATTTTGATCCCATATTGTGATTCCTCCATCCCTGCATTTCGCATTATGTGCTCTGTGTATAGATTGAATAAGCAGGGTGACAAAATGCAGCCTTGTCTTACTCCTTTTCCTATTCCAAACCACTCTGTCATTCCGTGTTCTGTCCTAACTGTTGCTTCTTGGTTCGTGTACAGATTTCTCAGGAGGCATATGAGGTGCTCTGGTATTCCCATCTCTTTAATCACTTGCCACATCTTGTTGTGATCCACACAATCAAATGCCTTAGTGTAGTCAATAAAGCAAAAATAAACTTGTTTCTGGTATTCCTTTGTTTTCTCCATGATCCAACGTATGTTGGCAATGTGGTCTCTAGTCCCCCTGCCTCTTCTGAAACCAGCCTGCACCTCTGGTAATTCTCTTTCCACATGCTGCTGAAGTCTATCCTGTATTATCTTGAGCATCACCTTGCTGGCGTGTGGGATGAGCGCAATTGTTCGATAATTTGAACATTCTTTGGCATTGCCCTTTTTTGGGATTGGAACATATACTGATCTTTTCCAGTCCTGTGGCCACTGTTTTGTTTTCCAAATCTGCTGGCATATTGAATGCAGTAATTTGATGCCATCATCTTTTAGAGCTTTGAAAAATTCAACTGGGATACCATCATCTCCACTAGCTTTGTTGTTTGCAGTGCTCTTTAGGGCCTTTCTGACTTCACTCTCCAGGATGTCTGGCTCAGGTTCAATTTCTTCATCATTGTGACTATCAGGAGTGTTGAGTTCCTTTTTGTAGAGTTCCTCTGTGTACTCTTTCCATCTTTTCTTAATCTCTTCTGCATCAGCTAGCTCCTTTCCGTCTTTGTCCCTTATCATGTTCATTTTGGGCTTCTGGGAATTGAAGTCCCAAGAGCAGCTGGAGGGCAAAGGTTCACCATCATGGATATAGAGGGTGGGAAATATGTGTTAAAGTATCCAAAGTGAGCTGAATTCTATCTTGCAGGAAAGGCATTTTTTATTTTTCTGCCCAGGATTTGTAATTTTAACAGCCTAACTGGGAGCAGGATAGAGTGTGTGTGAAGCCATGCTAGAGTCATAAACAAGTCTTTCAGAATCATAGTATACAATAATCTTCGACAGCGGGGGTGTCCAAACTTTTTGGGCCATGGGCCGGTCACGTGGTTCACTTGGATAAAGAAAGCACCAGCTTGGTCACTTGGTTCCTCCCACCGGAAGCGGAAGTAAAACGTGCCTTGCAATCTGTTTTGCAACAAAATGAGATAGATTTTAGGCCACCATTTTCTCTGCTTAAACCAGGGGTGCCCAAACTACAGCCCGCAGCAGCTGAAAGATTCTGTTCTGTCTGAACAGAAAATAAAACAGATTAATTTTTGACAAGGACAAGAAACTTGCCAGTTCTTTTGCAGTCCCTTGCCATTTTTCTCTTGTTCTGTTTGAAGAGCTGCACCCTTTATAAAGACATTCTCTATATTTTCCCATCTGGAACAGGTTATCAGTCTGGGTAAGAACAACCGTATGAGTGCTTTTTACTTCCGCTTCCGGGAGTGACGAGGGCAACATGGGCCAGATGAATTGGTGTTGGGGGACCGATTCGGCCCACGGGCTGTAGTTTGAACACCCCTGCCCCATAATAATAATTTCGTGTCAGAAATAATGCTATGTCTTTTGACTTTTATTTTTCTTTTCCTTCCAGGAAGGTCTCCTGTCCTACTTTGGCACACCCACCTGGCAAACTATTGCTGTCTTTGCTGCTGGTGTGTTGACTGCCTCATTGACCTTCTGGAAAATGTCTTAATCCTCAGCCCCCTCCAGAAGAGAGGATGGACATTTTCACCTTATTGGGAACAAACGAGGGGCAGGTTCCCCCAATATTCCTAATCAAGAACAAAAAGTATGCTAGTATTCTTTTTTTTCCCCAGCCTTGGGCTGGAAAGTTTTTTTTTCTGATGCTGTTTGTCATGGTGCCTTTTTTAGGGGAAAAAATGTACACCTTTCTCCAGTGAGAGCATCCTCCATAGCTTTCTGTTTTCCCCATCTGTGCCTCGGGGATTAGAGTACAGAGGACATGAAGGTTTTCAAGGCTTTCTTTGCCTGAGAAAGGTAGAGGAGAACAAGATGTAGAATGTGAGAATCTTGTTTCTGTTTGCCAGAAGGTCTTTTAATACTGCAGAATGTATATACACCGGTATACGGTTTTCTGGAAGACCGCTTCCACTTCATCTCCCGCCAACACCAGCGGCTATATATTTGGACCAGTGTTGTTCATTCAGATGGATTCAAACATGCTCATTTCCCGGTTTGTTCCTTCCTCTCTCTTCCTGTTTTGGGACGGCAAATTTCAGAACCCAAATTCTCAGGATCTCCAAATGTGCAAATCCAGAATTCCTCAGGAGAAAATCAAGTACTCTTCCCTACCCAGCTTCAAATACATCATCTGAACAGAAGACAGGCATTTGGGTATCAGGTGGTGATGAATCCATTTTTTAAAATTTCTTTTTGTTTTAAGCATAGGACGAGCCCGGATCGTTGCTGAAAGAGATGGATTCTGCAACAAAGGGGTGTTGGTATGTGGATTGTGCTTTGCTTTTGGTTTTTTCAAAGAAACCACAAAGCTGTAAATTGAGAATTTCAGGGTGATGATTTACTTCCAGAGAAATAGTCTAGAGAAAAAGGTGCTCTTATCCAGACTGATAACCTGTTCCAGGTGGGAAAATATAGAGAATGTCTTCATAAAGGCAGCAACTCTTCAAATAGAACAAGAGAAAAATGGAAAGAGAGTGCAAAAGAACTGGAAAGTTTCTCATCCTTGTCAAAAATTAATCTGCTTTATTTTTAGACAGAAAAGAATTTCTCAGCTCTCTTGAAGGCTTTGGCGGTTTAAAATGTAGGAGAACGCGTGTATTTGGTTTTTATCTGTGTTGCAGCAGTTCTTCAACTGGCTTGATTCGTAGCTTTTCCTGAATTGTTCTCCATGTGAGTCTTTAGCCTCTCAGCTCAGCCAAACAATAAGAAAAATCAAGCAGGTCTGTCAAACCCAAACCATGATCCAGAACAGAAACACCTAATAATTAACTGTGATGGAAAATAATTGTGATGTTTATTTCTCTCAAAACACAGCTTCTCCGCTTTCTGTAGTTCTTTCGTTTTGCCCTTCACCTCAGTCATAAAGTACTGTACTCTATGTGCTAAATGCAGACCAGACAGCTGAAATATGTATGTATCTACATAGGCTCTGCAGCTTTAAGTGTATGGCTTTTCTTTTCTACTAGCTGGTGCTTTCCCCAACCTTTGGTTTTTGGACTCCAATTCCCAGCAGCCTAAGCCAATTCCCAAAAACACTGATCAGCCAGTGTACTGACTTAGGCTTGGTGTTTCAAACCAGAGAGATGGATGGCGTGACCTACGATGGTAAAAATAGCACAAAATACTGTTACTGTTGATATATCAGGTGGAGTGGAGTCTGATTTGCTCATGGGTAAGCAAAACCCAATTTCTGTTTGCCCATTGACCATAGGTCATCTTTTGATTGCCTTGCCTTTGATTTTTAGTGGCTTTTTACACCTGTATCTGCTGTTTGTTGCAGCTGATGGGAGATGGAGGCAGCAGACTCATTTTAAAGAAACACAGTGGCAGAAATTGGAGTCACAGCAGGCAATCTGGAGCTCTTCAGACTCCCCTACAGCTGAAAATCAACACTAAATGAAATCATCATTTAATAAGGCTGTCAAATCAGACAATGAAATGTTTTTTTTTCCAGATTTGGCAAAGGGTGGTTCTTGCATATCAGGGCAGAAAGTTGAAATGTGGCAGAAAATAAGGAAATATACATGAGACACAAGAGTATGAGAAGAAACATGGTTTAGAGAAGTTATTTTCTGAACTGGACACTGTAGTTCAAAACCTAAATTTTCTAAGATTTAGAAAGGGTGTTGAGAACAGAGCTATAGTGCAAGGGTTTGCAAACTATGGCCCATGGACTGGACCTGGCCCCCAACACCATTCCATCTGGCCTGCGGCGACAACCGCTGAGGCAGACGTGCTCGTGCACGCATAAACATGCCCACTGCCATTTTGTCCAGCCCGTGGTGCGGTAAAGTTGAGAACCCCTTCTATAGTGGTTGTCTAAGCTTGGGACCTGTGGCCTTTAGAGATTGGTGGACTTCCAAGCCCCATCAGGCCTACTTAGCATAACCAATGAAAGGCTGGAGGAAGTCTATCACCATTGGGAAGATCACATATCTCCCACCCTTTAAGTTGCCTCCTGTCAAATTTATTGATACAGCTGAAAATCTTTTACTCATCTGCTTTGCCAGGACAGACTTTAACATCGGGACCACCTAAGTCTGATGGTGAACCTTGGCACTCCAGATGTTCTTGGACTTCAATTCCCAGAAGCCCAATCACCCTGTGAATCTACTCGAGTGGATTTACTGCGATTCATCCGGCCCGCGCTGCCCTCGTCGCTCCCGGAAGCGGAAGTAAAACGCACCCATACACGCATTTTACTTCCGCTTCCAGGAGCAACGAGGGCAGCGCGGGCTGAATGAATCACATTCATGTGGATTCACAGGGTGATTAGGCTTCTGGGAATTGAAATCCAAGAACATCTGGAGTGCCAAGGTTCGCCATCACGGACCTAAGTCTTTGTTTAGAACTGTGAACACCCTTCTATCTAGGCAAATTGGTTCAGTCAGATCTTACAGTATGAATCTGAAAAGGTTTGAGGCAGAAGATCCAGTGTGAATAAGTTGATTCAGTATATCAAAGAGACATTTTATTATCTCAGGGGTTTTGGCTTACAGTGAGTGTAGGATGACATCAAGGAGTGGCAGGACATAGGATCACCAGGAAATTGCCAGAGGTTTCAAACAAGAGGTGTAAAGAACAAGTGTATATATGCTGGTGGACTGCAAATGTTACACGTTTCATTAACTGAAATCTTTTTCTTAATGCTGTAAATGTTTGTCATGACTTTATGAAGTTAAAAAAAATGCAAGTAGAAATTTACTGAGCCAGAGACAGGGGGAGCTCTCCCAGTATCGTTCTGCTACAGTACTGTATCTTGAATTTTTCAATGAATTCATACTTCAAACTGTGATTTTATTTTATATCTCCCCTCCTGCCCTGCCCCTTTGAAGGTTCCTGGCTTGGGGATGTGTTGTGATTGATTGAAATAGCTAGGACCTGAGGGAAGGCTTTCTTAAATAATTCACAGAAAACTGGGGGGCACCTTTCTGAGACTGATTTTGTGACATCTCTTTGGCAAGACGCCTGGGTGACCTTGTTTCTTGACTGTGAAGTCATTTCCAATATTGTGTTTACAACCTAGTTATCTAAGATGGAGAAGGTCCATGTTTCTGTTCCTATAGCCCTCCCACCCCACTACATCCTGCAGACCATTTGTTTACCTTTGCTAGGTATGCGTGTGTGCAAGAAAGACAACCTTTTCTCCAACCACCATCTTGAACTACTCTAATGTCCATAAATTTGTGTGTGTTTGGGCAATGCCAAAAGGGCTATGGTGAAGAGCAGCTATTGTAATATTCTCTCAGGGTACCCACATATGCTAGTCAGTCCCGTAGCAGTCGAGTAGGTGCTGAACATACAAATCGCTGTGCTATAAATGGCAAAGTCCAAACTTGCAGGTGCCAAAGAACAGCTGATATATAATCACAGAGTCCCCCAATTCTTGCCTTATGCCAGGGGTGCCCAAACTACAGATCCAGTTCATCCGGCCCACGAAGCCCTCATCGCTCCCGGAAGCGGAAGTAAAATGCGCCAGTACGGGTACTTTTTACATACACTTCCAGGAGCGATGAGGGCTTCATGGGCTGGATGAATTGGCATCGGCGCCTGATTCAGTCACTGGGCCATAGTGACCAGCCCCCTGAACCATGTGACCAGCCCATGTCCCAAAAGGTTTGGGCACCCTTGCCTTATACCCTTTTTCTCAGCCATCATGTAGGAAAACTGACTGATGCCTCTTAGAAGGGAAGGTGGGGTGACATCTCACCAAAGACTCCTTCTGGTTTTAGGAGAGGTCAGACGCAACATATTAATAGCACTGCTTAGCAACTGTCAGTATACATCGAGATGGTTGCGTAGCAGCTATTTTGTCATTTTAAAGAATGCTTCAGATTGACCAGAGCATTCAGTAATGACCACTTAAGTTTAGAAGGGATAAGGGAAGAAAATGAACACTTTAAAGTTTGCGGAGTGTGCTAAACGTGACCTCTGGGTGTTTTCGGACTACAGTTCCTAGCAGACCTAGCCAGCCTTGCTGGTGTTGACGAATGCTGAGAATTGCATTCCCCCAACTTCTGGAGGGCTACACTTGGTTTAAAAAGAATTCCTATGGACAATCTGAATAAGGCGATAGCAAGCGTGCAAAATTGTGTCACCAGGCCTGCCTGCTCAGAAGTACTATATTTTAGGGCGGCACCGTTTTTACTAGCAAACAAACTATTCTGGAGCCTGGGATAACTGGCAACTAAGCCACAGGCCTGATACTTATACAATCAGCGGTGTTGGAACCCCAGCTATAAAAGACATGGCAAACACGAGTCACCTCTGGCTGTCTTTGAGGACAGCTGTCTTAGGGGTGCCGTTTGTTCATATTTGGGTGTTCTATGCAATTTTCACCCCACCCCTTTTGCAATAGTTCCTATGTTTTTTTAAAAATATGAAATACCTTTTCCATTTAACAATTTTTAAAAAAAGAAGTTTGATACATCTTTACGATCTGTTTTAATTGTTTAACTATGCTGTTAAAATTTTGTCTGGTTTTTGTTGATGTGTGAAAATAAAAGATCACAAATTCTGAAATTGTTTTTGAGGAAGGTTTGGTGTGGGAATGGGAAACTAAAACTTTTTTCACAAAATCGCTTAGTTCAGTTGATTTCAGAAGTACATGATGGTTCACCTCTGAAGTGCAGAATTTAAACAAAGGGGACTGCAGTGGCTTAGTGGTTAAGAAACTGAACTTGACGACTGGAAGATTGGCAGGTCAGCAGTTCGAGGCCCGAGTGCTACACGATGGAAAGAGCTCCCGTCTCTGTCCCAATCTGCCAGTTCGAAAGCAAGAAATTGCAAGTGGATAAATAGGTACCACTTTGGTGGCAAAGTAAACAGCTGCAAGTAAACCAGTCTTGGCAGCTGCATTTTTACCTGCTGCAGTTTATGTACCATCTTAAATAATGTTGGCCATCTGCACTCTGAAATGACACAGTCTGTTTTGCTGCTCCATTGTCTAATATCCTATAACAAGGATATGCAGTAACTTAACATTAAATGACAAAATGTATTCCTAGTATATATTTTTTAAATTGCAGAATATCAGGGCACCACATACAGTACAACTTTATCATTTAAAACTAAAACAGCAGCTGTTAAAAGAGAATGAGAACCTTTATCAGTGATGGCAAACATTGGCACTCCAGATGTTCTTGGACCACAATTACCAAAAGTGAAATGTTTTTGATATTATGTAATTTTTTTTGATACCATGTAATTGTGATATTTTGTTTCTTTGTTAGCCGCCCAGAGTCGCTCTGCAAGTGGGGCAGCATACAAGTTGAACAATTAAATTAAAATTCTTAACCACCGAGCCACTGCAGCCCCTAAAATGGGCATGACTAGCATTAGTTTGACAGCTTTCTTCCAGATGTCTTTGACTTCAACTTTCATGATCCCTCACCAATGGTATGTTAGCTGATCATGCTCCTCCCCGGTAGCAAGTTAAATAAAAGTAGCTGTATGAGCTGCGACATTGCTATGGCATAAACTTTTGTGGACTGCAGCTTACTTTCTTATGTAACTCTTAGGTTTCCAGGACATGCTGGGGCAAGTTGTTTTTTAATTAGATTTACATCCAATACTGTTCTTACATAGAACCATGGAAGATGTATTTAAATGAATGACACCCTGAACAGTATTGGTTCCTTCCAAATGTTTCATAAAATTTTACCAGGTTTCAGTGTTCATAAAACGTATTTTCTCCCACCACTAGTGGCCTGGACATGTATTGGACTACAACCTTTGTCATCTCCAGCCTTTACAAATCCCAGATGAGTTTTAAGATAGTAGTTTATTAAAGGTGGAGCACTAGTATGAAGCACTACGGGCGCGTTTTACTTCCGCTTCTGGGAGCGACGAGGGCAGCGTGGGCTGGATGAATTGCAGTAAACCCATTCGTGTGGATTCACAGGGTGCTTGGATTTGTGGGAATTGAAGTCCAAAAACATCTGGAGTGCCAAGGTTTGCCATCACGGACCTATGCTGTTTCCTTAATGTTCAGGAACACTGATTTATGTGTGGAAATTTTTGAAGAAGCTGTGTTAGTCTGCAAGGTATATCAAAGAGTACAGTAAGCAAAACAAAAAGTTGTGGCACCTTAAAAACTAACTTCTGTATTTAAATGTGAGCTTTTGTGGATCCAGTCCACTTCATCAGTGTATGTGTGAGATGTGGGGCATCAATTTCTTAGGCTGACCTTCCAATTGAAGATATGACAATAGATGAAGGAGGTAATCGCAGCAGCATTGGCCAAGTCTTGACTGTTCCCCTCTTCTGGAAAATAAAATGGTCCCAAAGGGAGAATGGCATAATAATCAAAGGATTGGACTAGGACTCTGGAGGCATAGGTTCAAATTCCAGTTTAACCATGAAGCTCATCTTCGGCTGGTCACACGCACTCATTTCTGACCTACATGGTGGTTGTGAGAGTAAATTATGGACAAGGAAAAGCCTGAAATGAATTCCTTCAGTTCATTTGGGGGGGGGGGGGGATGAGGATGGGGAGGTACAATTGTAGCCGAAAAAGTAGTCTATTGATTCAGAGACAGGGCAGATGCTATCCCATCTCCAGTGTTGGAGTGATATTCACCTGCTACCCTACTTGTGGAACTACAGTCAAACCTCTACATACAAATTTAATTTGTTCCTCAAAGTTGGTTGTATCTTGAAAAATTCTTATCTTGAATTTCCCATAGGAATGCATTGAATGCAATTTCCCATAGGAATGCATTGAATTTATTATCTCAAAAAAATCCTATTAAAAATTCGTATCTCGAACCTGATTTTTTTCCCTTAGATTTCCAGATGTATCTTGAGTTTTTCTTAAGTCAAACTGTTCTTATCTCAAGATTTGACTGAACATGTACTGAGGTGGACCAGGATTTTGTCTTGTCTTTTACACAAGCAGCAAAACTTCTTGAGCACCATTCCCTACTCGGAGATTTAATTTTCAGGAAAAAAGTTTAATCCCCTGAAAAAAAATGCACACTTATTCCTTCACTCAAAAAGCAAAGCCATAACACTTCAAGACGTCACCCATCATAGAGAGAGAAAGAGAATTACTCATGGAGTGTACAGTTTTACCACTTGGCAGCCTCCCTAACTCATTTGGATCACATCTTCCATTATTCCCTTTAGTATGTTTTGTGGATGAGGGTGATGTAATCCAATATATCTGGAGGATGAGACAGGGGAAAGTCTATGGCACCTTTCTCCTAGTGTAGCGATCAAAATGACTCACAAATGGGGGACATTCAACAATTACGTGATCCTCGAGGGGGTCTGCCATCTGAATTACAGAAAATTACTGTGTGTGTATCAGGTCAAAGATTACGTAATCTATTTGGAGCTGTTGCGTTTTCAAAACGTGGTGCTTTTTAGGTTTAAAAATGATCTCTGGGAACTTTGATCTGATTTGAGATTATTGAATTGCTTGTGCAGTACAGGCACGTTGTACTTCTGCTTCCGGGAGCGACGAGGGCGGCGCGGGGCGGATGAATCACATTAAACCCATTCATGTGTGGGTTCACAGGGTGCTTGGTCTTCTGGGAATTGAAGTCCAAGAACATCTGGAGTGCCAAGGTTCGCCATTACGGCTCTACGGTCACTTAGCCTTCTGTGCAAGAGGATCTTGGCCACTGCTGCCTGTCAGCAACGCTACCTCGTGGAGATGACACAACTCTCACGGCACGCTGGTCCAGAAAACTAAAGTTTCCACCACCATCGCTCATTTCCTGTTGAAGGAGAACCCATGCAACAGCCGGCCTCATCTCATCTGTTTCGTTTTCCTGCTCTCGCCACGGACGGGGTAACATCGGTGGGGAGCTGCCGGCGGCCCACTTGTTCTAAGTTCCGCCATGGCTGCAGAGGAGGCGAGGGGTGGGCATAATGCACCAGCCCCCCTCGGGGGACCAGGTAAGAGGGAAGGGGAGCAGCGTCCGCAACCGGGAATCGAACGCGGGGCGAGTTGGGCTTGGGTGGCTTGGCTTTCCTTTCTCCTAGGGCCGAGTGTGTCGTCATCAGTCAGAAGAACTGACTTGCAAACTTTGTTAAGGAGGGTGGGGTAAGGGCTTAACTCTGAGTAAAGTTGCAAAGTTAGGCTGGCAGTTTTCCAAAGTGTTTCGGGCAGGAGTTCTCAATCATTTTGAGCCAGGGGCCTGGGGCTCCCTCAGACAGTTGGGAGGGGGGGCTGGGTCACGCTCCCTGACCCTCAGACAGCTTGGGGGGGGGGGGGCTGGTCACACTACCTCAGACAGCTTGGTGAGGGTGGTGGTGGCTGGGTCATGCTCCCTCAGACAGTTTCGGCCATTTTGCCCTTCCTCCACCACATGGCACTTCCTGATGTGGTGGAGGCTGTGGGTGGCACATGAAATGGCATCATGATGGGCCACATCTGGCCCATAGGCTGCAGGTTGAGAATCCCTGGTTTAGGGCCTCTAAAGGAGGGATAAGTGTGCATTTTTAAGGGCCTCTAAGGGTCTTAATCCGGCTCTGGGTTTGGGCGTATCCTGGCAAAGCAGCCAGTCTGTAAACAGAACAGATCCTGTGGAAAGCCAGGTGAAATTCAGATGAAGGATGGGCGAAAATCAGTGGAAGAAGGGACCGCACAGAAAGAGCCATAATCTGGTGCACCCTGGTAAGGCAACCTTGTGTTGCCAGCTGATCTTTCTCACACTAGGTCAGGCGAAAGGAACTGCATAATGAACTCACCCAAAAGTGTCTTCAGTTTGGCCATTTCACGTCCTAGATATGGAGGAAGAAGAAGCATTTTCACATATGCACCTGACACCATCTTGCAGGAAGAAAGCAACAATGGTGTGAAATGCCTTTGAGGGAAAGCGAAGGAAGAATGTACCAGCGAAGCAGGAAAAAGAAGACAAGAATCACAACTGCAGAAGAACTACACAATATTAAAGGTGTCAATGAGGAAATAGAAATAATTTGTATACCATGGTCAAATCATCAACCCAAAAGGGGACTGGAGCCAAGAAATCAGAAAATTGAGACTCAAAAAGGTAGCAATGAAGGAATTAGAAGAAAATCATCAAGTGTCACGATGTGTCACTGGAAATTTAAGACCATTCACACTTTTGTATTCCTAGTTGCCATGTGCAGGGTAAAGAAAGATGTAAAGAAAGATGACAGGGGGGTAAAGGATTTGTTTGAAAAATGAAGCTGGAGAAAATCTTTAGGAATACACTGGATTGGCAGATAGAAGAACAAGTGGATCCTAGAAGAAATCAAGCCTGAACTATCTCTGGAAGCAAAAAAAAACAATGAAACTGAGGCCATCACCAGGATTCTCTGGAAAAGGCAATAATTCTGGATAATGTAAAAGGCAGCAGGGAAAGAAGACCATCAAACATGAGATAGATTGAATCCCTAAAAGAAGCCACATACTTGACATTGTAAGAGTTGGGCAGGGCTGTTGAGACTTGGAAATGTAGTGTTTGCAGCTGTGATATATTCTCCAAAACCTCCAGGAAACAAGTTATTTAAGTTGTGACTTCAGTAATATTGGTACAAAATGCTGTGTTTCTAGTGTCACCGTATCAAAGATCCAATTGTTTCAGGTGCAGGACTTCAATTCCCAGGATTCGCCAACCTACGCAGCCAGTTAAGATATAATTCAGCACATTATTTAAGTGAGGATTTCAGTAGTACTTTTGCCAAATGTATTACCATTTCTGAGCTCTTATTGGAAAATCAAACAAAACTGCACTATACTGTGCATAAATTTTCTGCTTTATCAGCTTAGTAAAGTTGATTTTGTGCCATAAAGTCAATTCTGACTCGTGGCAACCCTTTCCAGTGTTTTCAAGGTAGAAAATACACAAAGTTGCCCAAGGGCACACAGATTTCTCCCAAGAGTCACACTGAGGAATCACACTTCCCAAACTCTAGTTCAGTGGTGGCGAACCTATGGCACATATGGCAGAGGTGACACTCAGGGCCCTCTCTGTGGGCACCCATGCCATCATCCCAGCACAGAGTTTGCCCCACCCCTCTGCCTAACAGCCCAATGGGAGCACCTCCTCCATCCCTCCAGCATAGAGTTCGCCTTGCCTTTGCCCAGCAGCCCAATGAGAGTGTTTCCTTCCTCCTCAGCTGCTGTGTTGGCAATTTGCAATAAATAAGCGGCTTTTGGTATATATGGGGAGATTAAAGAATTAAACTTGCTGCTTTTTCTTTTTTGTCAAGGAACCTCAGAAAACATCGTGCACATCCTGCGAATCGGCAAAGCCCTGCTTCTTGGGTATGCAAACATGTTCATTCTACAAGTGATTTTCAAGTTACTCCCATCCATAATCTTTCCTTCAAATACCTTTAGCTCAATAAGTAAAGCAGACCCTGAAGTCTACGCAGGGTAAGCTGTCTGCAGCTCTTGGGTCAATTATGTCCACTCGCCTAATATTTCAGAAACCCTTTGGAAAGTATCAGTTCAGGCCTCTGCAAAAGGAATCTGTTCCTCCTTCTTCACCTTACTTGGTGGAGAGGAAGACTAAACAGAGAGGAGGTAGCAGGGGTAGAGAGGAAGACTGGAGGCTCATATAATTTTTGCAATCAGCCCCTGGTGGATTAGCCCCAAGAAAACAGCCCTAGACCCACATCAAACTATCCCTTGCAAAAAAATTAGGTATTCCTTAACTCTCATGATCCTTATGCATGTACACAGTTTATACTGACTGTACCTTAGCATTTTCACCTAAACAAAACATGGATTCATCTTTGCTATCTATCTGTGTCAGCAAACCCAATCCCTATTCTCAGATGCTCCATAAGCCTTCCCTTAATACCCTTATGTTTTATTATTTCAGGTTTATCAGGACCCTCTGGCAGAAATACACAACTTCCCATCCACAGACAAACTCATTGGAGCAAACAGGTGGAGAGGACATGTCAGTAGAACCATCAGGCATGGACGTGGACACGCCTGATTCTGCCCAGATTATTTCACTGCATAAGTGCATGCTCCGTATATGGCAAGAACTCAGCAATAATCCAGAAATTACTCGGTATGGACATCTTAAAACTATTTTGTCAGATTGGAGGAAGCCAGACTGTTGTTTACATGTAGCATGTGTTTGTTGGAGAACTGCTGGTTGCAAAGAAATGTAGATTAGGTCAGTCTTCCAGAACCCAGCACCTTTTATATATACAGGACTACAACTCCCAGTCTGCCCAGTCTGGACTAATGAGAACTTTCTCAACCTTGGGTCCTCAGGTGTTCTTGGACCTCAGTTCACAGAAGCCCAAGTTGGTACACCTGTTGATTGAGGCTTCTGGGAATTGAAGTCCAAGAACAACAGGGGACCCAAGGTTGAGAATTCAAATACTGTACATCTAAAAGGTGTGGCAGAGCTGGAATTTGTGGACTCTGCTCTGGTCCTTATTTTTATCATAGCTGATCTTGAGTATGCAACTCTTGCTTAAGCAAACTTAAAATGTAACTGGAAGACAAAGATTCTATGTTGTTCTGTTGTTGTTTTTTAAAAACTGTGCACTACTACCTTTAGCCTACTAATAGTCAAGATTTCAGACACTAGGTAATTCTAAGAGACAGCACATTTTCTGTGTTGGCACCCAAATATTTAGTTTGACATAATGCAAACTCTGTTATGTTCACCTATGCTTTTTGTCCCTTTAAAAGAGATTGTTGCTTTCCAAGTGCAGTTTTAATCTACATATTTTGCTGCTTTTATTGCCTGTTGCTGTACTGTGAGTTCAAGGTTATGTTATTTACTCTTATTTCATCAAGCCATAGAGAGGCTGTTCACAGCATTAGTGGGGTAGGATATAAGTTCTGTTAAATAAAATATACATCTCGAATTCCATCAATATCACCTTAACCTTGCCTAACTTCTTTTTGTTTCTTGATTGTATTCTTTTTGTGCAGTATGGAAGAAAGTGTCATGGGTCAAAATCCATTGGAAGTCCTGGCTGAGGTGTCAGAGCACACATTTGCTACTGGCATCAACTGGGGTCGAATCGTTGTCTTTTTCTACTTTGCATACAAAGTCATTGCCCAGGTAGAAAAAAGGAGGAACCTCAGTCAGAAGTCAGCCTGAATATTGGAGAGAGATGATGGGACTTTTAGATCAACATCTGAAAGGCAACATGCTCCTTGAGCTTATTTTACATTGTTTGACACTAGAACAAATCTATAACTGTGAGATAGAATGAGAATAGCAGGCATTATTTATTTCCCCTCTCTACTTTGCATTTTCTAATCCAGGGGTTCCCAACCTTTCCAAGCTGTGAGCCAGACCACACACCCCGGACAGCTGAGCGGGCAGGTCATATGGTTCCTCCCACCGTAAACACTACCATAAAACATGTCCACAGCTGTTGTAAACACATTTACGACAGGCATGGGTGCATTCATGGCAGCATTTATGACAGATGGGGTGCATTTATGCATGCATGGGTGCATTTTACCACTGTTGTAAATGCCTCTGCTTCCATTTCCAGTAGTGGTGAGGACAGCGGCGGGCCACATGAAATAGTGCCAGGGGCCGTAGGTTGGCCACCCCTGTTCTAATCTGTTCTGAAGACAGATCCAAATTACTGCTGGTTTCTGCATTTTCAAGTGGGAGGAACTACTAAACCTTGCTCACTACTTAGTAATGTTTGCTGTGTTAAGATACTCTTAATTTAAGCTTTTCTTATTTAGATTTACTACTAATGTTAATTTATTTCTTTTCCTAACCCCAGTCCAGTTCTAACTGGTTCACTCCTGTGGTAAACTGGACCATGGACTTCTTACATGACCGCCTGGCTTCCTGGATCCAGCAGCAGGGAGGATGGGTGAGTGCCAAATATGGTTGGGAATTCATTCTACCAATGTGTGTGGCGAGGTTGTAAGGAAGTTATTTTTCATTACAGCAAAGGTCTGAGTAAAAAGACTGAGTAAAAAGTAAAAAGACTCCTCTGTTCTCAGAAAAAAGACTCTGAGTAAAGACTCTGAGTAAAAAGACTCCTCTGTTCTCAGAAAAAAGAGCCACTGTTCAGTAGTAGAATGCATATTTTGCCATGTATAGCTTCCCAGTTTCAGTTAGAGCAAGGCGAGAGAAACTAAAATCCTCCATATTTATCTGAAATACAATTTCCATCATTCTTAAACATTGGCTAGCACTGTTAGGAGTTGGACTATAAAAAAATGTAGAGTGGAGATCAGCAAAATGCTACCTGCATGCTGCATGTAGTTTTCCAGGGGCATTTTTCAGTGCCTAAAACAGGGTTCCCAACCTAAGGCTCATGGGCTGAAATTGGCCCCCGAATTTCATGTGCCTCCCACTCCTCCATGGGCATCCGAGAAACAAAATGGCTGTCCCTTTGAAGCTGTTCGGACAAAATGGCCACCCCCATCATGTAGGCAAGGCAAAATGGCCATCTGGCCCTTGAAGCTGACTGGGAGAGTGTGACCCAGTCTCTGGCTTGAAAAGGTTAGGAACCCCTGATTTAAAATTACCTCAGGAGAAAAAGCAGTAAATAGTGCCCTGAGGCTCTCCACAAAATTTTAAAAAGGAACAAATTGAAATCTTGATCCACGAAAGCTCACATTTAAATGAAGAAGTTAGTCTTTAAGGTGCCACAACATTTTTGTCTCTTTTGTTGTTTTATTTACTCTCTGATATACCTGCACAGACTAACATGGCTACCTCTTCAGAAAATATGAAACCTGCTTTTTAACAAATTGCCACTTTTCAAGTTGCATGAAGCCCGTGGTAGAAATGTGGCATCTGAGGTCTTTGGGCTTCCCCATGTTGCCTAAGGTTATAGATATTAGATGTATATTATAAACATGAAATGTCTGGTAGTTAAAGGTAAAGGTTTCCCTTGCTCGAAAGCCAGTCCTATCTGACTCTAGGGTTCAATGCTCATCTCTGTTTCAAAGCCGAAGACCCAGCGCTGTCTGCTTCTGCAGACGTTTCCGTGGTCATGTGGCAGGCATGACTAGGGAGCGCACGGAACGCTGTTACCTTCCCACCAAAGTGGTCCCTATTTATCTACTCGCAATTTCTTGCTTTCAAACTGCTAGGTTGGCAGGAGCTGGGATAAAGACGGGAGCTCATTCCGTCCTGCAGTACTCAGGAATCGAACTGCTGACCTTCCGCCTCCCAGTCAGCGTCTTAGCCACTTGAGCCACTGCAGTCTGGTAGTTATCCAGAGGTTATTTAGCAGATTTAGTAATACAGCCAGGGGGGTGGGGGGAGAGAATGTACCAGTTTCAGGCCTTTTGCTATTATTTTTTAAAAAACCCAAATTCCCCTTCTTTATATGAAACAGTTATTTTTCTCAGTCATCAGCTAGCTACAATAACCACATGGACAGGATTTTAGAAGTTAAATCAATGTAGCAAAGTTTACTTCTGAAAAATTTGTAGCGATGCACATGGGCTCAAAAATAAGTACAGTATGTGGTTAGTTTTTAGTTTCTTGGTTATTTCTTTTTGTTACATGCTTTTAGTTATCAGAAACTTTTTCTTCAGAGTTTAAAAACCTGACTAACTGACAAAACCAACCGACTATAACAATTGTGCCCAAACCTTTCAGGCTGCGGGCCAATCACGTGGTTCCTCCCACTAGAAGCAGAAGTAAAACCATACCTGTCAACCATCCCGGATTGGCCGGGATTTCATGGTTTTCGACGTCAGCTGAATCATGTCCCCTGGTGGCATGCATGTTCCAGCAGCAGCTGGGCATGTCTGAGCAAGTCAGTAAACTGATGTCAGAAATAGGTATATAAGCTGAGATGAACCAAGGGCTTGTCTCTAGTGCAAAAACATCTTATTGTTTAGTACAACTAGGCCATAATGAGTCTGTTTTGAGCTAAAGATGAGTAGGCGCAGCTGTGAGAGAATGTAGCTAATAACGTCTATATACGTAATTAACTTAAGATCATGACTTCCTAGGCAGAATCAGACTTCAGATTTGGATTCAGCACACTTGATTTAGTATAAAACAAATGGATTAGACCAAGTAGCAGACAATATTTATTATTTTGTGATGCAGTGTAATTGTATGTTCTCAAATCAATTCTGACTGAATGGCAATACCTACAAGCATTAGGATCCCTAATCATTGGCCATGGGACTTTTCTGGGAGTCAAAATCCTAGTATTTGTAGACTAGTTGGGAATAATTGCTCTAAGCAGAGAAGAGATTAGGCTTGTTTGGATTTCTGTGTTCTTTTTATTTAAAAGTCTAATGACTGGACTGATGTACAAATTAGGGACAGTCCATACAGTTAGGAAAAAGATGGAAGAAACAGTAGGAAAGCAGAAGAGTGTTGCAAGTAAAAAAATGGCAACATCCACATGTCATATAGAACCAGTCATAGAATCCTGTAGCTGTAAGGAATCTATAAGACCATCATTCATTGCTTAAGTCAGCAAATTGCATGTCAGATAACCAAACTAATAATGGTTTGACCTCTTCCTGGTTTTTTTTTCCTCCTCCCAATTTTTAGCTGCTGTTTCATGGTCAGCAGCTAGGAAAATAAGTCGCAGTTACAGATTTAGATATCATGACAAATCATGGTTTAAATAGTCCAGAGATGAGAATCCAAGAATAAACTATGTGTGGAGATGGCAGTTTGTAGGTTGCTAACAGGTCATGGCTTTTGGCAACAGTGAATTTGTACATCATAGATTTCAGCAAACCAGTCTGAGGGTTGTTGCGATCTGTGCATGTGGTCAGTTGCAGACCCAGTAAAATTTTATATTATATGTAGCAGTGATGGCGAACCTTTGCACTCCTGGTGCTCTTGGACTTTAATTCCCAGAAGCCCAAGTCTCTGGGAATCTACACAAAAGGGTTGACTGCGCATACACAAAGCAAACCCATTTGTGTGGATTCCCAGAGACTTGGGCTTCTGGGAATTGAAGTCCAAGAACACCTGAAGTGCCAGTAAACCCATTCATGTGGATTCACAGGGACTTGGGCTTCTGGGAATTGAAGTCCAAGAACAGCTGGAGGGCAAAGGTTCGCCATCATGGATATAGAGGGTGGGAAATGTGTGTTAAAGTACCCAAAGTGAGCTGAATTCTATCTTGCAGGAAATGCATTTTTTTTGTGCCCAGGGTTTGTAATTTTAACAGCCTAACTGGGAGCAGGATAGAGTACGTGTGAAGCCATGCTAGAGTCATAAACAAGTCTTTCAGCATCATAGCTGTCAAGTATCCTGTATTGGCCGGGAAAACCCCTTATTAGACTGCAATGCCCTATTGCCGCCATTGGAGGGCAGCAAAGGATAAGCATAGCTGTCAAGTATCCCGTACTTGCTGGGAAAGTTCCCTTATTTACAAATCCAAAACTTGACAGGTATGTTCAGCATCATAGTATACAATAATCTTCGACAGCAGGGGTGTCCAAACTTTTTGGGCCATGGGCCGGTCATGTGGTTCACTTGGATAAAGAAAGCACCAGCTTGGTCACTTGGCTCCTCCCACCGGAAGCGGAAGTAAAACGCGCCTTGCAATCTGTTTTGCAACAAAATGAGATAGATTTTAGGCCACCATTTTCTCTGCTTAAACCAGGGGTGCCCAAACTACAGCCCGCAGCAGCTGGAAGATTCTGTTCTGTCTGAACAGAAAATAAAGCAGATTAATTTTTGACAAGGACAAGAAACTTGCCAGTTCTTTTGCAGTCCCTTGCCATTTTTCTCTTGTTCTGTTTGAAGAGCTGCACCCTTTATAAAGACATTCTCTATATTTTCCCATCTGGAACAGGTTATCAGTCTGGGTAAGAACAACCCTATGGGTGCGTTTTACTTCCGCTTCCGGGAGTAACGAGGGCAACATGGGCCAGATGAATTGGTGTTGGGGGACCGATTTGGCCCACGGGCCGTAGTTTGAACACCCCTGTCCCATAATAATAATTTCGTGTCAGAAATAATGCTATGTCTTTTGACTTTTATTTTTATTTTCCTTCCAGGAAGGTCTCCTGTCCTACTTTGGCACACCCACCTGGCAAGCAATTGCTGTCTTTGCTGCTGGTGTGTTGACTGCCTCGTTGACCTTCTGGAAAATGTCTTAATCCTCAGCCCCCTCCAGAAGAGAGGATGGACATTTTCTTCCTGTTTTGGGACGGCAAATTTCAGAACCCAAATTCTCAGGATCCCCAAATGTGCAGATCCAGAATTCCTCAGGAGAAAATCAAGTACTCTTCCCTACCCAGCTTCAAATACATCATATGAACTAGAAGACAGGCATTTGGGTATCAGGTGGTGATGAATCCATTTTTGTTTAATTTCTTTTTGTTTTAAGCATAGGACAAGCCTGGATCGAGATGGTTTCTGCAACAAAGGGGTGTTGGTATGTGGATTTTGCTTTGCTTTTAGATTTTTCAAAGAAACCACAAAGCTGTAAATTGAGAATTTCAGGGTGATGATTTACTTCCAGAGGAATAGTCTAGAGAAAAAGGTGCTCTTATCCAGACTGATAACCTGTTCCAGGTGGGAAAATATAGAGAATGTCTTCATAAAGGCAGCAACTCTTCAAATAGAACAAGAGAATAATGGAAAGAGAGTGCAAAAGAACTGGAAAGTTTCTCATCCTTGTCAAAAATTAATCTGCTTTATTTTTAGACAGAAAAGAATTTCTCAGCTCTCTTGAAGGCTTTGGCAGTTTAAAATGTAGGAGAACGTGTATATTTGGTTTTTATCTGTGTTGCAGCAGTTCTTCAACTGGCTTGATTTGTAGCTTTTACTGAATTGTTCTCCATGTGAGTCTTTAGCCTCTCAGCTCAGCCAAACAATAAGAAAGAAAAATCAAGCAGGTCTGTCAAACCCAAACCATGATCCAGAACAGAAACACCTAATAATTAACTGTGATGGAAAATAATTGTGATGTTTATTTCTCTCAAAACACAGCTTCTCCTCTTTCTGTAGTTCTTTCGTTTTGCCCTTCACCTCAGTCATAAAGTACTGTACTCTATGTGCTAAATGCAGACCAGACAGCTGAAATATGTATGTATCTACATAGGCTCTGCACCTTTAAGTGTATGGCTTTGTTTTTCTACTAGCAGGTGCTTTCTTTATCTAAAGCAGTGTTTCCCAACCTTTGGTTTTTGGACTTCAATTCCCAGCAGCCTAAGCCAATCCCCAAAAACACTGATCAGCCAGTGTACTGACTTAGGCTTCTGGGGTTTGCAGTCTTCCTGTGAAGCATGGGCCCCATATTGGAACCACTGATCTAAAGGAACTGGGTCTTTTGTTCCTGCTTTTTAACCTCTCAAGTGCCATCAACATCTTTGTTCCCATCTCCAGCATTTCCGTCTAATGCTGATCATTGGAACGGGTCCTTTTGGAAAAACGGATTTGTTGTTACCATTTATATATATAAATGGGCTGATTTGCGCCATTTCCCGCCCCGTGCTGCCGAAACCCTGGAATTTTGCAGCGGGGGAAAGGAGGTACTGCGCAGCCCTTCTGCGCAGGTCGCCTTCTACGCATGCGTAGAAGGGTTTTACGCTTGCGTAGCCCCGTTCTACACATGCGTAGAAGGTTATGCTGCTTGTGTAGGAGGCTACGCAAGCCGCATAGCCTTCTACGCATGCGTAGAAGGCGATCTGCGCAAAACCGTTTGCGCAGGTCCTGTGTTTTCCAGAGCCGCGGTTGACAGGTATGAGTAAAACATACCCATGCATATGCTAAACATTGCTGTAAATGTACTTGCAATGGTCATAATCACATTTACGATAGCCACTGATCCATTTACAGCAGCGTTTTGCACATGCGTGGGTATGATTTACTTCCGCGTCTGGGAGCAGTGCAGGCTGGATTATTAGGTGCCACAGGCCAGATCTGGCCCGTGGGCCATAGTTTGGACACCCCTAGACTATAATAATAGGCTAATAGAGAGGTCGGTCAAGTGACCTACCTAGTGAAGTGCCCTAATTGGTTAGTCTGTTAGCTCTATTTCCATTATGGGCTTGCTTCTAAATTTCCAACAATAAATTTGCCCAGGCCATTTCTCCACCAGAGTTGACAATACTTGAGCAAAGAAACCAATGGTTTTGCTTTGTATATAAATCTGATTTATCCCCTCATTAAAAAAAAACACCTACTTTTGACTTTCATTGAGTGACCAGAATTAAACATTTGCCTTAATTGTGTTGTCTTGAACAGCTTCTGAAACCATAGTCAAGTGATTTTCTCCTCTGTGACTTTAAGACTGGGACTATACTGGGAAGACAAATTGGAGTAATTCAACTTTGCTGTGATTTTATTCCAGCCTGTATTATGTTTGAAATGATAGTTAGTGCTCAAACAGAAGCTATGGGATTGATTTGGGAGTTAATCATTCATACTGGGTGCAATGTGATTCTCATTCTAGCCTTCAGATGCTGCTCCTTTTTCTTATGATCTTCTGCCCAGCCTTTTATTGTCTGGGTAACTGACAATACAATTGTCAGTGTACAGTATGTGGAAATAAGTACAGGAGAGAATAAATATAATGCTAGTCTCATATCTGTAAGATTTTTTGAAAAAATCTGGAGGATGGTTAGGGGGATGGAAAGAATAAAAGGTGAACATCATGACCCAGCGCTCTACAATTCAGAGTTCCTCAACCTTGGGCCTCCAGGTATTCTTGGACTTCAATTACCAAAATCCAAGTCAACACACCTGCTGATCAGGGTTTTTGGAAATTGAAGTCCAAGAACATCTGGGGAACTCTACAGCATTGAAACATCATCTACAGAAACAGATTCCCAAATCTCTACAAAAATGTTCTTGGACCAAAAGGATGGTGTATAAATGTAACAAAGAAATAAGAACATATCTTAAATAACCACACACAAAAAGTCTGTTCAAGTTGTTCTGGTTTATAATAATAATTTCATGTCATAAATTATTCTGGGTTGAAAGGATTTTTAGTGGAGGAACTCTGCTCAGGGGACACCCACCCGAATGAGGCTCCTTTCATGTCCCCAAGATCTTTTCCCACCGAAGGGGTCTACTTGCAATTTCTTGCTTTCAAACTGCTATGTTGGCAGGAGCTGGGACAGAGACAGGCACTCATTCCATCCCTGCAGTACCCGGGTCTTGAACTGCTGACTTGCCTGCCTTCTGGCTAACAAGGTGAGCTTCTTAACCACTGAGACACTGCTGTCCCCTGTTCTGGCTTGAAAAAGAAGAAGTCCCCCAGTAACAGAAGGAAAAAAGCCATTTGGAAGCAAAAAGGAATACACCAGTACATTCAGCTTTTGTATCATGTGATCAAAAACTATTTCAAATTCTCACATTTTATAAGAGTAACAATCCCACAGAATTTGTCCATGAAGTCACAGCCTAATACTGTACTGTACTTATTCTTACCTTGTTGCTTCCCATGACATCCAGCAGGGGGCGGGCAGACTATTTCTAACATATTCACAAGTGAGTTTTATTAGTGTGCAATCGCCCACACTTTTTAGCAAGGTTTTCTCATTTGTCAACAGTACTTGGTAACTCATGTACTTTGACACTAGGCTGTGCACACAAAGCACTACGTGCAGAATTATGAACGATTCAGTCATCTTTCAAAGAGCAATTTCCCAAGTCTGTATAACTGCTAAAGAGAAATGCTTGCTGAAACGTCCAGCACTCAAAGGTCACTGCAGAGTTTACTGTGAACAGTTAGTCTGTGGGAATTTATAGCAGTATGGCTTGTTGAAGAATAGGTGGAAAATATAAACAGAGGTTTATGTAAGGGTAGAATCCAACATTTCCCAATCTAGAGTGTTGGTTATTAATTTTTATGAGAACAGAATTTTGATTTATGTTTTGCTTCCTTTCATTGAGGATTACACACAGCTTTGATCAAAAGCAGTGGTGGGCATCAACAGGTTCGCACCAGTTCGCCAGAACCGGTAGCAGAAATTCTGGCTGGCCCTGCCCATCCAAGTTTTGAAATAAAGTACTGTAATCCTAATTCAGATGCAATGCAGGGCTTTCCCCCTGGCCACGCCGACCATACCACACCTACCTGTACAGTGTGGTAGTAAAAAAAATTGGAGCCCACCACTGATAAAAAGCCCTGCTGTGAACATATTTTTAAATTACTGTTCTCCCAAAGACACATCTCTCTCTCTCTCACACACACACACACCTATCAGATACCTTTTAAAACAGGGGTGCCCAAACTTTTCAGGCCACAGGCCGGTCACGTGGTTCAACAGGCCAGCCATATGTTTCTGCGGGCTGGTCACATGGTTTCTCCAACTGGAAGCAGAAGTAAAACATGCCTTGCAATCTGTTTTGCAACATATGTTTTGCAACAGGATGACATAGATTTTTTTAGGCTGTCGTTTTCTCTGCTTAAACCAGAGGTGGCCAAACTACAACCTGTGTGCCATATCAGGCCCCTGATGCCAATTCATCTGGCCCATGGTGCCCTTATTGCTTCCAGAAGTGGAAGTAAAATGCACCATACCGGCACGTTTTACTTCTGCTTCTGGGAGCGATGAGGGCTCTGTGGGCCAGATGAATTTGCACGGGGGCTGGATCCAGCCTGTGGACCATAGTTTGGCCACCCCTGGTTTAAAAGATCAGTTTGCAAAAGCTGATGCTAATGCATTGGCAACATTTGTATATTTTTCTCCTATTCTGAACCAACTGATATGACTATTTCTCCATTCTTGCAGGGTTTTTTTTTTTGGCAGATTGCTATGCTAAGCTACTCTCCATTTTCTGTATAGAAGAGTAAAGAAAGATGATAGAACATCAGTGTGATCGACAGCCCCACAATCAAATGCACTTTCCCCTATGGAATGGAATATGCGGAAGATTGACCCTTCTTTGAGAATATTTTGCCTTGCCTCAAAATAATAAAGAAGTGAAACAAACAGAATCCCCTCCCCACCCGTTTGAGAGTCTGTGTGACGTACATCAGCTTCCTCTACTTGCAAAAGCAAGGATGGGTAACATATTTATTAGACCAGAGATGGGTGCTCAATCCATCATGCAGTACTCAGGTCTCAAACTGCTGACTTGCCAGCCTTCCAGCTAACAAGGCAGGCTTCTTAACCACTGATCCACCGCAGCCCCTACTCTAGTAATGTTCTTCATCAAGATGACCTTGATAAACCACAATTTCAGCAGATCTCTGTCTTGTCATGAATCACAGGAAACTGTATCTTTCTCCCTACACCAGTGCTGATATTATGCAAAAAAGAAAAAAGAAAAGGGAGGGGGCTGAGGAAGTGGACTTTGATCCACAAAAGGTTGCACTGAAATAAAATTGTCTTTAAACTGCTGCAATACTTTTTATTTACTCCGAGTTTCTTTTGTCAACGTGCTGAGACTAGCTAACGTGGCTACTTCTTTGAAAAATACAGAAGCTAAATTACAATTTAGGGCCTCAGATTATACAGGACTTCTAAAGATAACAAAAATACCGTAAATATCTGCTAAAAGAATATTTTTGGGTGTGGAAATGCAACAGGACCTCTTTAATGTGACATAAATTGGGGCTGTAGCATGCTTTGCTAAGGGACTGCAGTGGCTCAAGTGCCTAAGACGCTGACTGGGAGGCGGAAGGTCAGCGGTTCGATTCCTGAGTACTGCAGGACGGAATGAGCTCCCGTCTTTCTCCCAGCTTCTGCCAACTTAACAGTTTGAAAGCAAGAAATTGCAAGTAGATAAATAGGGACCACTTTGGTGGGAAGGTAACAGTGCTCCGTGTGCTTCAGTGTCTAGTCATGCCTGCCACCTGACCACGGAAACGTCTGCAGCAGCAGACAGTGCTGCCTCTTCGGCTTTGAAACAGAGATGAGCACTGCACCCTAGAGTCAGATACGACTGGCTTTCAAGCAAGGGGAACCTTTACCTTTACCTAGCATACTTTAATCTGCTCCTTCCTCATACACATGATCTTCCCCCAAAAAATGTTTTGAGAGATTTATAGGGGATGGGATATATAAATGCTTTTGCACCAGTCAGATTATTTAGCAACAGTTAAAGTCAGTAATAAAATACTCTTTTGCTTACATAACTACAAAATTACAGATGATAAAGCTTTTCTTGGCTCTGATAAAATCCCTGTGTGAACTATGTTCTGAAACTTTGGACATGAAAATCAAATTAACATTAAGAAAATGTAAAAGGCAACTCTTGGTTTTGAAATACAGTACTGAGATTGCTGAACTTCTAACTCTAAGAGGTCAAGAGGCAATGTGTAAGATATCTGGGGTTCAAGTTCCTGGCATTAGAACAGTTATCTTTTAATTGTAGCCCCAAATCCATGATGTGTTAAGCAGCAAGATCCTGGGGGAGGGGGTGTTAGTCCCCCAAATAACCAGCACCCTATGCCAGGTCCCAGGGGATTGCACAAGTCCTTGTTCCTGAAACCATATACGGATTAAAAGTGAGGAGTGAGATCCAAAAGTTTTGTGCAGCTGGTGATTGGGAACAACAACAGTAACATGGCATTAAGTCAACTCTAATTTATGGTGACCCTTTCCAGGTATAGAATAGCAATTATGCTAATATGCTGCCCCATAGTAAGGTAAAGGTAAAGGTTTCCCTTGCTCAAAGGCCAGTCGTATCTGACTCTAGGGTTCAGTGCTCATCTGTTTCAAAGCCAAAGAGCCAGCGCTGTCTGCTTCTGCAGACGTTTCCGTGGTCATGTGGCAGGCATGACTAGACGACCACGGAGCGCTGTTTACCTTCCCACCGAAGTGGTCCCTATTTATCTACTTGCAATTCCTTGTTTTCGAACTGCTAGGTTGGCCTCATACTGCTTAGTGCAATTAGCATCTTGCCCCCAACACGGTGGATACTGTTTTTACTGATCTTGGAAGGATGGAAGGTTGAGTCAACCTTGAGTCCCATCAGGATTGGACTCACAATGTCAGCGGTTTTGGCTGCAGTTTAACCAGTGTGCTACCAGGGCTGACTCAGAAGTGGCCCACCACTGCTTTTTTGTGGGGCAACCTGGGACTTTGGAGCTTTCCCAAGGCTACACAGGGTATAAAGTAGGGTGCATTGTAGGGAATCAAATGCCCAACCTCTTGCCTAGCTCAGTGAATTACTGTATAGTCAGTGAGCCAAATCCAATTCAAAGGGCTGGCTCACTCACCTTTTCTATTGTCTAAAAAGAGCTTTTCTACTTGATGACTCCAGGAGGGGGAAAACAAGGATACTGCCTCTTTGCCTCCGAGAACAATCGACATGCCAACCTGGAGTTTTCCAATATCAGCCAATTGTTAGTACATGCAAAATGTCAGGTAGAGCTTGTTCCTTCACCTCTGTGCTACAGATTTGCCCTTCCAGCACATCCATTCACTGAGGAATCCTGATTGAAGCCTTCATTGGCTTCCTGAATAGCCAGACGTCATCTCATCCACTTTAAATTACTGGGTGTTTTTTCTTCTACAGCCACACTTGATAAGAAGGGGGTGGGTGGGAAACCATCCTGGGAGATTAAGGCAAAAGTGTGGGGAGACCAAGGGCTATAACCCTAAGAGGTTATCTGTTAATAAGTCTAATTAAGATAATGTAGCTCTAGCCACAGAAGCAACAAAAGGCTAACTCAGCAAGTTGTAGCTGCTATCAGTGGCTTTTAATTAGCAATTAATAACTCCAGTGCTTGAGAGCATATGTTCCAGGCTTTGCTGACTGTGGCGTTTAGAACAGGAAAAATTGACTGGGAGGAAGATGAACAAACAGTCTTCCACCCAAAGCCCATTATTGATAATAACTTGGCTTCTAAGTTTCCCACAGCAGGGCTAGCCCAACAAATGTAGGCGCCTCAGGTCTGGTAGCAAATAGTCCCGTACATCCTTTCCCCAGTCAAATTATGTTGCAAAGTACCTACAAGTAAAAGTAAAGGTCACTCTTGATCGAAAGCCAGTGGTATCCAACTCTAGGGTTAAGTTCTCATCTCTGTTTTATAGCCAAAGAGCCAGTGCTGTCTGCATCTGCAGATGTTTCTGTGGATATGTGTCAGGCATGGAATGCTATTTACCTTCCCACCGAAGGGGTACCTATTTATCTACTTGCAACTTCTTGTTTTCGAACTGCTAGGTTGGCAGGAGCTGGGAGCCCAATCCATCATGCAGCACTCCAGTCTCGAACTGCTGATCTGCCGAGACCCTCCAGTCATCAAGTTCAGCATCTTAACCACTAAACACCACTGCAGTCCCTCAGTCTACCTGTTATTTGGTACAAGAGGCCTTCAATCCACCTCTCCCCATTTATAGCAGTAAAAACAATAAATTAAATAAGGAGCCATTTCCTCTCTTATAATCCTGCTGCCTGAGGAGGAGGAGGAGGTAGGTAGAAAGTACCTCCTCAAAGATTGTGGTGTTTTTCAACCACAATCAGGTGTACCCCAAGCAATGGTCACCTTGTGCTGGCTAACCTTTCTCATACTAGGTCAGGCGAAAGAAACTACAGAATGAATTCACCAAAAGGTGGCTTCATTTTGGCAGTTTCAAGTCTGGCCTAGACACAGAAGAAGATGACGATGACAACAAAGAAGGTTGAGGATGTTCACTCTGTCAAATGGTACACACACACACACACACACACACACACACACACACACACACACACACACACACACACACACACACACACACACACACACACACACACACACACACACCAAATGCAGATAAAGGCAGAGCTTGGTTAGTTGTCTCTTCAACTCTGAATAAGGAACCAGCTGAGTGTCATTAAGATGGGAGCATGATGTGCCCTGGCGATGCTGATGCAGCACAATCCAGTTTTGAGTCAAGTTTTCCTGGTAGTCTGGAAACATGATAACACTGTCATATGCCTGGTGAAAGCTTGGTTAAGACCTCTCCTTCCCATCCATTGCACTTTACAACCCCTGGTTTTTGCCGACTCACGGTGATGATGACACAACCAGGCAAAGTTTATGACTGTTGCCATCCACAAAAACTCATTGGAGGAGAAGAATCTATGTGGGTCTATGAATGGATGGGGAGTTAGTTCTAGCGTAGATAAGGAGAGAGAGGGGCTGCATCAATCCTAGGGCAGAAGGAGAGATATAGTTCAGTATCGCAGAATCACCCAAGATATGTTTACTTGAAATTCCATTTTCAGGAGGACTTAGTCAGTGGTAGGATCCAAGACCAAAACATTTTACTACCACACTGTGGGCATGGACTAATTTGTGGGAATGGCCTACTCTGTGGGTGTGGCCATGTGACTGGGTGGGTGATCTAGTCATGCCTGTTAGGTCTCCCATGCTCGAACCGCATTCAACTCTAGGGTATGGTGCTTATCTCTATTTGCAGCCAAAGAGCCAGCACTGTCTGCATCTGAAGATATTTCTGTGGTCATGTTGCAGGCATAACTAGAAGCCAGAGCACATGGAAGGCTGTTACCTTTCCTGCAAAAGTGGCACCTATTTATGTACTTGCAATTCCTTGCTTTTGAACTTCTAGGTTGGCAGGAGCTGGGACAGAGTTCACTTTGCCGCAGAGTACTCAGGTCTGAGACAGCTGATCTTCCAGTCATCAAGTTCAGCGTCCTAACCACTAAGCCACGGCAGTCCCTCAGGAGGACTTAACTGCTGATAAATATGCTTAGGATTGTTTGGGAGCCATACATTTTAAACTTAATACAGTACTTGAGAAAGTTTTGAGTCCGAAAAGAATAACTTTACCAAGCTTACTTTAGTAGTTTGCTGTAACTGATGGTGGCTCTTACATTTACCATTTGTGTCAGAATCCTCTGGGACACAAAAAGAACTCCACACAACAAGCAGAACATTTAGGGTGGTGAATTATATATGATGAATATCTAATGCAAGATATGAAGTGATTTTGCAAGAGCTACATAGGGCTGTTGATAATATGGTTTTTAGCAATCACTAAATCATAAGTCAAAAGTGACTTGATGGCACATAACAACAAAGGACTATTACAAATTTTAGGGTTGTTATGAATACTCTTGGAAGACCAACTATGAGATGGATTGATTCCATAAAAGAAACATCGCTTTGCGCTTCCAGAACCAGGGCAGTGGAGGACATGACAGTTATACAGTAGCCGTAGGTTTGAAGTGACTGATGTTCAACAGCAACAGTTCAGTAGTACATGCCCTCTTTGCAAATGTTCATGCGCACATGCACTCATGCACACACATGTTGCATCTTTTGCCTTGTAGATGTTTAAGAGAAATGTGCACAGCCAGTGGGTCAGTTTTTAAAAGTGCAAAATCCAATTCACCACAGCCATAACATGCTACTCCACACTTGGTCCAGCAGCAATTATTGATGGCTGCTTCACATTTTACTCACTTTAACTTCCCATATACATTTTGCTCTCACATAAAGCCATAATTTAAACACTCACTCCTTCCAATTAAAAAAGAAGCAGCAGTTTAATTCTACTTGTGGCTTTTGATTCATGTCATGTATTCAAACTGTGCTTTGTGTTAACAAAATCATGAGTTGTTAGTGAGTTTTTGCTGTTCAGTCGCACAGTCGATTCCGACCCTTTGCGACCCTATAGACCATCCTCCTCCTCAGCCCACCCAGCTCTGTGCCCACTGCGTCCCCGATGCCATCTAGCCATCTCATCTTTGGTCACCCTCTTTTTCTTTTGCCCTCCACCTTTCCCAGCATCAAAGCCTTCTCAAGTGAATCCTCTCTTCTCATTTGATGTCCATCTTTACTATTTGACCTTCTAAAGAGCAGTCAGGGTTGATTTCTTCTAAGATTGACCTATTTGTTCTCCTCGCTGTCCAGGGGACTCTCAAAACCCTCCTCCAACACCACATTTCAAAGGCATCTATTCTTCTGCGCTCAGCTTTCCTAATGGTCCAGCTTTCACACCCATACATTACCACCGGGAAAACCATTGCTTTGACTATGCGGATTTTTGTTTTCAAGGTGATGTCTCTACTTTTCACTATGTTCCCCAGGTTTCTCATAGCTTGTCTGCCCAGAATCACTCGTCTTTTTATTTCAGGGCTGCAATCACCATCTGCAGTGATCTTAGATCCTAAGAAAGTAAAATCTGTCACTGCTTCTACTTCTTCCCCATCTATTTTCCAGGAACTGATTGGGCCTGTTGCCATTATCTTGGTTTTCTTGATATTGAGTCTCAAGCCTGCTTCTGCATTCTCCTCCTTCAGCCCAACCAAGAGATTCTTTAGGTCTTCCTCACTTTCTGCCATTAAGGTGGTTTAGTGTCTTGCACGGAAGACAAAGAAGGAGCCGCAGTGAGGGCTAAACGCAGGTTTATTGGGTGATGATCAGGATGAACATGTGGTAATGGCGGAGGTACATCACATTATATACAGTAGCACAATACATTTGAATCTTGTTGCATGGTAGCTCATTGGCTGCTACCAGCGTGACGTCGTTCCAAGTCACGCCCATCATCTGCAGGTAGTGATAGTGCAGGAAAGTTCCCGCGGCTGCTGGTGATTTGGGGAATGTGAACCATGTGAGTTGAACGCTCGCAGCTGCCCTCTATGAGCAGCTTACTCGCGTTCCTTTACAGCTGAGTTACATTGTAATTATGGTCAGGTTACATTCATACATTTCTTAAAGCAACATTGTACATACATAACATCCCTCCCCCCTAGGATGGGACGAAGTCCCTCAACCATTGCGGTTTGCCGCATGTGCGTCTGGGGCGTGCGGCCGCTTGACTTAACACAGGGGAGCCGGGGGCTCCTGGTTCCGCGGAGTCCCTTCCTGCAACGGAAAGGGGGGACTCATTAGTGGTTCGGTGGGGACTCTGCGACAACCTTGCATTGGGTGACGGGAATGGAATGAACAGTTGGGACGTGAACCCCTGCCTACCGCTTGAGGAGCTTGGGGTCCCTCCCAGTACGAATCTCGGGACCGACGAGGAGACCCTCGTGGTCTCGCCACCCCCTGTTGCCTGTCCGGGAGTTCTAGGGGCTGAGGTGGGCAGACTTCCCCCTGCTGCCTGTCTCGGGGGTGTCTGTCTCCGGGGAGCTGGAGCTATGGTATATTCTAAAACAAAAGGGCTGGGGGGACTGGAGGTACCAGGGGCTGAACTGAAACCCCTCTTCTCGCTAGGACAGTTGGGGGACCACTCCGCGACACCCCCCTGGTACTGCAAATCATAATCAAACTCATCCCTCTCTTCCAAAGTATCCTCCTCTGTGGCTGAGAACCCAGGGTATGCATTTGTACCCGCGGACGCCGCCGTGTCTCCCCCTTGGGTAACGCGGGTGGGGGAGGACCTTAACGCTGATTCCCCGTCACTGGTGACTCTCCTTCTGAGTTGGTCGGCGTGCCTTCTCCAGAGTAGACCCGAGCTAGTCTCGACCCTATAGGATACTGGCCCCGTCTGCTCAATGATCGTCCCTGGTACCCACGCTGGCCCCGAGGCCGCGTAGTTCCTGCAGTGAACCGGGTCCCCTACCGAAAAACTTTTGGAGCTCTCTACCCCTATGTTTATATTTCTCCCTTCATCCTCCACCCTGGACGGATCCATCTGGTCAAAAAGTGTTACCGGACGCCTCCTCATGAGGAGTTCGGCTGGCGAAAATCCTGACGCTAGGGGGGTTGTCCTGTAGCAGATGAGGAACTGACACAGATGAAGGTTCAACTCACCGGGACCCATGCGCCGCAGTGCGTCTTTCATAGTACGCACTTGGCGCTCTACCTGACCGTTTGTGGCGGGGTGGAACGGGGCAGCGGTAATGTGCCTGATGCCGTTTCTCTCAATAAACGTCTTGAACTCCGCAGACGTGAAGGTACTAGCGTTATCGCTAACAAGGACGTCTGGCAGGCCGAAGCAGGCAAAAACCTTGCGCAACTGTTTAATGGTCGCCGCAGAGGAGGTGCTGTTCATGGGGATTACTTCCAACCACTTGGAATAGGAGTCAACTATCAGCAGAAACATGGACCCGCGGAAGGGGCCAGCGAAGTCGACATGTATTTGGGACCATGGCCCACGGGCCGTGTCCCATTCCCTATGGGGTAGCCGGGACTCCTCGGGCCGAGAGCTCTGGCAGCTCTCGCACGTGCCCACTAAACGTTCTATGTCTGCGTCTATCTGGGGCCACCAAAAGAAACTCCTGGCCAGAGCCTTGGAGCGTACTATTCCCGGGTGACTGGTATGAAGCAGCTTCAGTACCTTAGCCCTTAGCCTCTCTGGGATAACTACCCGCTGGCCCCAGAGTAAGCAGCCCCTTTCCAGGGAAAGCTTTACTCTACGCCTGAAAAACGGCTTGAACTGTTCCTCGGGGGGAGTAGTGGGCCACCCTTTCCTAACCCAGGAACTAACTTGGGCCAGTATCTTGTTGGCCGCCGTGGCCTTGGCGAGGTCGGCCGGGACGATGGGGGGTGAGTCGAGGGACTCGATCAGCAGGACTTGGTGGTCCTGCTCTACCTCGCATGCGGGATCCCCTAAACTAGGGAGGGGCGACCGGGACAGTGCGTCCGCATGGGAGATCTCCTTCCCTGGGCGATAGATCAGCTCATACTGGTAGGCGTTGAGGAAAATGGCCCAACGCAGCATCCTGGGGGATAGGATTTGTGGGGTGGGTTTGCCGGTAGTGAAGATCCCCAGAAGTGGCTTGTGATCCATCACTACCGTAAACTCGTGGCCGTATAAAAAATCGTGGAACTTCTTCGTTCCCGCGATTATGGCCAGGGCCTCCCTATCTGTTTGTGCGTAATTGCGCTCGGCCTTCGAGAGGGACCTTGAGTAATACGCCACCGGGGCTTCCCGCCCGCTCTCCAACACGTGGCACAGGACCGCCCCCACCCCCACTGGGGACGCATCACAGATTAAGACTACTGGTTTTTTCGGATCAAAGTGGGTCAGGACAGCATCCGAGGATAGGAGTGACTTAAGCTCCTTGAACGCTTTCTCCTGCCTGTCCCCCCACCGCCAAGCCGCGTCCTTTTTTAGTAGCGCGTGCAGTGGCTCCGCGACCGATGCCTTCCGAGGCAGAAAGGAGTGATAGAAATTTAGGAGCCCTAAAAATGACTGCAGCTCCGGTTTCGCGGTGGGGCGAGGGGCGTTTTTCACGGCCGCAACCTTGGACTCAGAGGTTTTGATTCCGTCCGGGGTTATCTTAAAACCGAGAAACTCGACCTCCCTCGCAAAGAATACACATTTGTCCCTCCTCAGTCAAAGTCCCGCCCTCTCGAACACTGAGAGGACCCCGTCTAGCCTCCTTGCTAATTCTAATTCGCTCCCCGCCGTTATCAACACATCGTCAAAATATGGGAGAACACCTGGAAGCCCCTTTAAAAGGCGTTCCACGAGGGACTGGAAAATTCCGGGGGCCGAATTGACGCCAAACTGCAGGCGCGTTACCTTAAACACCCCCTTGTGCGTCACGATCATTTGCGCAGCGGCAGCAGCCGGGGTTACAGAGAGCTGCTGATATGCCTGCGCCAGATCTAGCTTGGCAAAACACCTCCCCCCATGTAACGTGGCCAGCAAATGGCTGACCACGGGCACCGGATATGCATTTGGCCGAATGGCCTTATTGATCGTACATTTATAGTCCGCACAAATCATGACCTCCCCGTTTGACTTAAGGGCTGTAACAATCGGCGTTTCCCACTCCGCCGAATCAACTGGAACCAAAATCCCCTGCCCCACCAATTTGTCCAGTTCCGCCTCGATCTTGTCCTTGAGGGCGAAGGGCACTCTCCTTGGCTTGAGGCGGATGGGCCGGATTTCTGGGTCCAGCTCAAAGGAAACTGGGGGGCCCTTGTACGTCCCGAGCCCCTTCTTGAAAACGTCCGGGTGTGCATTGCACATGTCCCGCATTGGGTCAGTCTCGATGGCGTTAATGCCGGACAGTTCGATTCCCAGGGGAACAAACCACTGCGTTCCCAAAAGGCAGCATCTCCCCCCCCCTTGAGGACCACTAGGGGCAGTTTCTCGGAGTAGTTCTTGAACTTCACCTTGAAGTTCCCCACCCCCAACACTGGGATCCCATTTCCCTGCAAGTGTGACTTCATGGCCCGCAGTTTGGGCCGCGCGTCTGGGGGAATGCGCATAAACTCTTTTTGGGACAGGATGGAATAGGATGACCCCGAGTCTATCTCCATCCTCACTGGAAACCCCTGTAACAGTACCTCTACGAAAAAGCGCCGGTGCTCCAGGCCCACACGGTTCACGCCTTCCTCACTGTAGTTGGCTGAGACCTTCCTGGTGCCGGCCGCCTTCCGTTGGTGCATCTGGGGATGGCTCAAAACGCCCTTGTCCTCGGCTCGCCCGCGCCTGCATACTCTGGCGATATGTCCCTTTCGGCCGCAGTTGTGGCACTCAGCCTTTTGGAAGGGACACCTCGTGCAGTCGTGGGACGCTCCACAACCGTCGCAGTGGCGGTCTTGCCGTTCGCGGGTCTGTCGCTTCTCCCCGCGTTTCTTTACTCTCTGGACGTCGTCGTCCTCGCTGGAGCAGGAGTCTGCCATCGTGGACGACTCCTCCGACGTCGCTGGTGTGCCGGCGGGTGACTTGGGGGCCCGCCAGGCCGTCTTCGCCGATGTCCGCCGGGCCGCCTGCACTGGTGACTTGGCCCTTTCGGACGTGGCCCCTCGGGACTTGAACACTCTGACCCTGCTCCTGGCTGCCTCGGCTGCTTGGGCCTCCCGCAGTACCTCATTGAACGTGAGGCGATAGTCGCGGGTCATCAACTTCCTCTGGACCTCCTCGTCCCTCAGGCCACACAGCATGCGGTCTCGGAGGGCTGTGTCCAGGTCTTCCCACTGGCAGTGCACTGCTCCAAGCCTGAGGGCCGCCGCGTAGGCGGACACGGACTCTCTCGGGCGCTGGTCTCGCCTGTGGAACGCGACCCTGGCCGGGAAAATCGACACGGGGGGCTGGAAATGTTCGCCCAGTAACTCCAGGATGCAGCTGAGTGGCACCACGTCCACCTTCCGGGGGGCCACCAGGTTCATCAGGATACGCAGCGTGGCCGGCCCCACCTGGGCCAGAAAGTGGGAGCGCATCTTCGCGTCGTCGTCAACGCCCGCAGCTTCCATCGCGTGCCGAAACTGGCACTCGTACAGCTCCCATTGTTCCGGGTCGCTGATATCGAACTGGTAAGGCTTGACCTTGGGATTCGCCATCGATCCCACCTTTGTTGCCAATTTAGTGTCTTGCACGGAAGACAAAGAAGGAGCCGCAGTGAGGGCTAAACGCAGGTTTATTGGGTGATGATCAGGATGAACATGTGGTAATGGTGGAGGTACATCACATTATATACAGTAGCACAATACATTTGAATCTTGTTGCATGGTAGCTCATTGGCTGCTACCGGCGTGACGTCGTTCCAAGTCACACCCATCATCTGCAGGTAGTGATAGTGCGGGAAAGTTCCCGCGGCTGCTGGTGATTTGGGGAATGTGAACCATGTGAGTTGAACGCTCGCAGCTGCCCTCTATGGGCAGCTTACTCGCGTTCCTTTACAGCTGAGTTACATTGTAATTATGGTCAGGTTACATTCATACATTTCTTAAAGCAACATTGTACATACATAACAGGTGGTATCGTCTGCAAATCTCAAATTGTTGATGTTTCTCCCAGCAATTTTGATCTCATATTGTGATTCCTCCATCCTTGCATTGTGCATTATGTGCTCTGTGTATAGGTTGAATAAGCAGGGTGACAAAATGCAGCCTTGTCTTACTCCTTTTCCTATTCCAAACCACTCTGTCATTCCGTGTTCTGTCCTAACTGTTGCTTCTTGTTTCATGTACAAATTTCTCTTGAAGCATATGAGGTGTTCTGGTATTCCCATCTCTTTAATTACTTGCCACATTTTGTTGTGGTCCACACAGTCAAATGCCTTGGTGTAGTCAATAAAACAGAAGTAGACTTGTTTCTGATATTCCTTTGTTTTCTCCATGATCCAACGTATGTTGGCAATATGGTCTCTAGTCCCTCTGCCTCTTCTGAACCCAGCCTGCACCTCTGGTATTGCTGTATTCTTGAATTATGTATTATACTTTTTTTTAAAAAAAGGAACACAGATAATAAGATGGAAATTAGTTATAATAATACGGATCCTTGCTCTGCTATATTATCTGGTACATCCACATAAATTTCCTTGATTGTTCATCTAAATCTGCATCAGGCTGGTGTTTTGTCCCCCCGCCCCCTCACAATTCTGGCTTCAGGTTCTGTCTGAAAGTTCCTGTACCTCATAAAACTTTGTTGTACCTCATAAAACTACTTTTTCTACTACTGTGCTATTAGAAACTCTGGTAAAATTCTTTCTTTTATGGAACAACTTCAAGGTCAAAAGCTGTGAGTGACCTAGGGAGCATGTACGATACTTTCATTGTTTTGTTCTATGGATGAGAATCACCAACAATCTATGGGAAATTACAGAATAAAGGTGGTATGGGGAATTGGTCAATAACCCTTGGAGTCACACACACACCCAAGTTTCAGTATTCTACAATCACTCCTGGCAGGTGCAAAACAGACAAAGCATCTCCAGTCCTTCAGAGGCCACAAAGGTGTTGTTTTAAGTTTGCACCTCTGCTTCAGGGCAAACGGTTGTATAACCGGCGTATGTGCGCAAATGAAAGTTGTGTAACAGCGTGTGTGTGTGAGAGAGTGTGTGTTTGTGTGCAAATGAAGCTTGTGTAGCCTGTGTGTGAATGAAGGTTGTGTAGCCGGTGTGTGTGTGTGCAAATGAAGGTTGTGTAACGTATGTGTGCAAACGATTGTGTAGCCTCTGTGTGTGTGTAAATGAATGAAGGTTCTGTAGCCGGTGTGTGTGTGCAAATGAAGGTTGTGTAACCTATGTGTGCAAAAGAAGGTTGTGTAGCTGGCGTGTGTGCGTGTGGGTCCAATCAGTCCCTAGAAAATAGATGGGGAAGAAGTAGAAGCAGTGACAGATTTTACTTTCCTGGGATCTAGGATCACTGCAGATGGCGACTCTAGCCATGAAATAAAAAGACGACTGATTATGGGGAGACAAGCTATGAGAAACCTGGGGAATAGAGTGAAAAGCAGAGACATCACCTTGAAAACAAAAATTCGCATAGTCAAAGCAATGGTATTCCTGGTGGCAATGTATGGGTATGAGAGCTGGACCATTAGGAAAGCTGAGTGCAGAAGAATAGATGCCTTTGAGATGTGGTGTTGGAGGAGAGTCCTGAGAGTCCCTTGGACAGCAAAGAGAACAAATAGGTCAATATTAGAAGAAATCAACCCTGACTGCTCTTTAGAAGGTCAAATAGTAAAGATGAAGCTAAAGTACTTTGGACATCAAATGAGAAGGGAGGACTCACTTGAGAAGGCCTTGATGCTGGGAAAGGTGGAGGGCAAGAGAAGAAGGGAGCGTCCAAAGATGAGATGGATAGATGGTATTGTGGATGCAATGGGCACAGAGCTTGGTGGGCTGAGGAGAATGGTGAAGATCAGAGGTGCCTAGAGGAAAATGGTCCATGGGGTCGCAAAGGGTCGGAATCGAATGTGCGACTGAACAACAAAAAACCTATGCGTGCAAACGAAGGTTGTGTAACCTATGTGTACAAACGAAAGTTGTGTAGTCTCTCTGTGTGTGGAATTTAATTTAATTTTTAAATTTATAGAACGATAGGCAAGCTATACGAAGCTGTGTGTGAATTCACACGTGTCCCTCTACAACGAGTCGAGGAAAGCCCCTCCACCTTAGGCAAGGTCTCCGGGCGGGAGGGGAAAGTAGGCGCCCCCTCCCTCCCCCTTGTGCTGCCACGTGACCACCGAGGCGAGAGCGGGCGGCGCTAGGACTCCTGGTTGCCCTCTTTGGCCCGGACCGGACTCCGCCTTTAGTGCACATTGAGCCCGACGAGCGCGTGTGCAAGCGGCGGTCATTGGCGGCTACGCACGTCCCTCTCGCGCGCCCAGCAGCCTTTATAAAAGGGACGCGGACCCCTTTGTCCTGCAGCTGCAGGGAGAGCTCGGTTCTTGCTTCAACAGTGTTTGAACGGAACGGGTTCCATCCACTCCGGTGTTTTTTTTTCCTTTCTTCCTTTATATATCTTTTTTCCTTTCCTCCTCCTCTTCTGATTCTTCCCTCCTGTCCTGCTTATCTCCCAGGGAGCGAGAGACTCGCCCGTTCGTCCACACTTGATCCGAATCATCACCGCCGCCCACTTCGCCCGGAGGAGCAGCCATGGATTCTCAAGTCCGCCAGAACTACCACCGCGACTGCGAGGCGGCCGTCAACCGCATGGTCAACATGGAGCTGTACGCCAGCTACGTCTATCTGTCCATGGTGGGTAGTGCTTTGGAGGGATCTGGACTACAAGTCCCATCGCCCGATGCCTGGCTGGGTGGGGGAGGATGGGAGTGGCGGGTCAGGACAGGTCAGCCCCTGGTTTGCAAGGCACGGGGTCGGAGGGTCGTGTACCCTCACCCCGCTCAGTCCTATGATTTGCAAAGGGGAACATGGAGCAGAACCTAGCTTTGCGGGCTCTATTTTTTTACCCCCTGAGAACATCTCCCCAGGGATCTTATCTTCCCTCACATTGCTCACTTTTTCCTTTGGGGAAGTAAAACAGCAACATTTCAATAGCTGTGTTTCCTCCTTAACAGTTCTGGCTACTTTTGTATTTTCTTAAGTTTCTCTTCCTTTCTAAGGCAAACCGCCCGCCCCCCCTTTTTTTTTTGCCTTACTTCAAGTAGTAGATCAACAAAAGGACAGAGCAGATTTAAGTTTCCAATCTTTCCCGATTTTCTTCCAGGCAGACAAAGACTTTTAAGAGGTAGGAGAGTAGTTTCATAACTCCCCTTTGCCTTGCCTCGTTGGCCTTTTCTGAATAAAATACCCTTTGTTACCTGAAAATTAGTTTAAAATGTAACTTCTAACTCTAATTCACCCGGTTTCGGCACCAATTCTGTTACATTTTTAACTAATTTCCAGGTAACAGTTGTGTTGTTCTCTATTTTTTCCCCACTCACCCACCCTGCCAGCTTTTCTGACTTGATGTACTGTTCAGACATGTGGGTGGATCCACAAGTGTGGACAACAGAGATAAACCTATGAGGTGGTTTGATAAAACACCCCGTGGCAGATCTTCTCTTCTCCTCCACCTTGCTTCTTTCCTCAGAACTGAATGCCATCTTTTCTCCACTCATAATCACTTACATCTGTGATGGCGAACCTTGGCACTCCAGCTGTTCTTGGACTTCAATTCCCAGAAACCCAAGTCCCTGTGAATCCACACAAATGGATTTACAGTACTCGCGCAGTAAACCCATTTGTGTGAATTCACAGGGACTTGGGCTTCTGGGAGTTGAAGTCCCAAGAACAACTGGAGTGCCAAGGTTCACCATCACTGCCTTATATACTCAACTTCCAAGTATAGAAGAAGCAAGGGTGTAAGGGAGTCATTAGCATTATTTCTGTTGTCGAAAGTAATTAAGAATTTAATGTTTTCATTTACCACTTGGGGCACATAATTTCATTATCCTCTGTCTCAAGTGGCTAAGACGCTGACTGGAAGGCGGCAGGTCAGCAGTTCAATTCCTGAGTACTGCAGGATGGGATGAGCTCCTGTCTTTGTCCCAGCTCCTTCCAACCTAGCAGTCTGAAAGCAAGAAATTGCAAGTAGATAAATAGCGACCACTTCAGTGGAAAGGTAAACAGCGCTCCGTGCTAGTTATGGCTGCCACATGACCACAGAAATGTCTGCAGAAGCAGACAGCATTGGCTCTTCAGCTTTAAAACAGATGAGCACTGAACCCTAGAGTTGTATATGCCTGGCTTTTGAGCAAGGGAAACCTTTACATGCACAACCTAGTGTCCTCCAGACAGTCTACTGTAATGACCATGATTATTAGCTCTGGTGCTTGTGGCTAATGGGAGGGGTGGTTCAAAACATGTAGAAGGTCCAGGGGAAGGTGTTGTAGATACAGCGAGTGCTAAAACACCCCATGACCTCTCTTAAAAAGAAATGCGTATAATAACATGCCAAACCCATCTATCACTTGAGTTCTGCAGCACTCTACAACTGTGCAATTTATAAACATCTTTAGCGTGTCATGACATGCTTCTTAAAAGTAATTTTCTAAGTTTTGCATGTAAAGCAGGCACATGTTAAATTATCTTGGCTTGTTTGTGGAGACGTTAGTTTGTTTGAGACATTGCAGGACTTCCCTTTCTCAATAGCTGTTTTTAATGTCTCAACACTGCTTTCATTGTCCAGACAAAACAGAGGAACTCCTAGCCAGGAAACAGGCAGACCAGTGACTGGGAATTCAGCCTGTACTAATTAAGGTTACACATAGTGTCTTGAAACTCAGGTCCACAGCTTGGGTGTGCAGAACCTGGATGCTCATTTCCAGCAGAGGTTAAGAGTGTATTTGTACAGTTAAAGCTAGTTAAAGCTAGTGTGACAGCTATGTCCACTCCTTAAGAAGTCTGATCTGGTTATAGTGACACATGACCTAGTTACATTCTGCTTAGATTATTACAACATGCTCTACCTTGAAGAAAGGAGACTTCAATTAATCCCCAATGCTGCATTCCAATTCCAACTGCTGGGAATTTTATTAAATTTCCTGTTACAACAGATCTACGACTGGAAGAAGAGGGCACAGAACTAGAATAAACTAGCTAATTTTGGTTTAGTTTTAAAAGTTTACAAGATATTCTTTTTCATTAGAAACCTGAGACTTGTTGGCAAGATATCAGATGCAAATCAGTAACTTAGGCTGGTGATGTACACTAAGATCGAAGGAACATGTGCTCAGTGCAGTAATTTGTGATCATTGACAAAAACCAAGCTAAACAAAATTCGACAGTTCACTCCTGGTTTTACATCTCAATGTCCTTAGAAGCAAAGCATTTTAATTGTTAATATTGCTAAATAAAGGTCAGAACCTCTTTTTGATGTAGTACAAATCACCCAGACATGGTACATCAGTGGTATGCAAAAAAATTTTCATGGGCCTAATCTGTTTCAAAATCCACGGCGCTAAAAGGGTAAACCTGGCATGCTGCGGTGACATCATCCCTGGTGTGCCCGGGGGCGCTCCTAGCTCCACAGATTTTGAAATGGAGGAGGCTCCAAAAATTTCCCCAACGCAGCCATCGGCTTTGGCAAAGGCTGCAGAGGGGGTGGGACCAAGCCAGAGGCTGCTCAGAGCAGCTGGGACAGCACGATCGCCGCTGCCACTGCTATCAGGCAGTGGGGGCGGGTAGAGGGGTGGTCCGCAGTGAGCTCGGGTACTCACCACGGGCCGCATTAATGATATGCATGGGCCTGTGGGCCGTAGTTTGGGCACTCCTGTGGTACATCTTTAGAAAACCTCATGACTTCTCCTGTAACCTCTCTAGTTATCAAAGTCATGACAGGTCTATTTCTGTTCTCTTTTGCAGGCTTCCTACTTTGACAGAGATGATGTTGCCCTTCGCCATGTGGCCAATTTCTTCCGGTCACAGTCCAATGAAGAGCGGGAACATGCTGACAAACTGCTGAAGTTCCAAAGTGAACGTGGTGGCCGTGTCCTGCTGCAGGACATTAAGGTATACATTTGAGGGAAGAACGCCATGGGTCTTCCGGATGGTAGTAGGATTTAATAAATTAACCTTCTGCATCCCGACCCTTTCTTGATCTGTTGGAATACAACTCTTCAATATCCCCAGCCAGTATGGGAGTTGAAGTCCTACTGATCTTGAAGGGTCTCCAGCATGGCAAAGGAAAGAGGAGAGAGTTTAATTTGTTAATAAGGAAGAAATGTGAGGTTGAAGTCTCCTGTTGTGGTCTGCAAGAACGCATACAAAATTTGAGAGTTCCATCATCATGTGTTGGGAGAGAAACAAGACTAATGGGAAAGAATAAATTCTTATTTAGTTTCTTTCTACTTTGGTGTTTACATTAGTGAAGTCACTGTCTAAGCCAGGAGTTCTCAACCTTTTTAAGCCGGGTGCCAGGTCATGCTTCCTCAGACAGCTTTGGGGGCCAGACCGCCATTTTGCCCTTCCTCCACCACACGACACTTCCAGGCATGGTGGAGGCAGTGGAGGGCCACATGAAATGATGCCATGGGCCGCATCCAGCCCACAGGTTGAGAATCCCAGTTCTAAGCTGCTAATCTTAATATTTCTCTGCAGAAGCCGGAGAAGGATGCTTGGGGTACAACTCTGGATGCTATGGAGGCAGCCCTTCATCTGGAAAAGAGCGTGAACAAGGCGCTCTTGGAACTGCACCGTCTGGCGAGTGATCAAGGAGACCCACATGTGAGTATCATAGGTGCTGGTAGGGTGTGTGTTTGTGTTGGTTTTTTCTAGAGAACTTACCTGCAAATGTACCAGCAGCTTCTTCTCTGCAAAAGAACTGGTGATGCTGATACTGTGCTGTTATACAATGGCACAGGCATTTGTGTGACTAGCAGTTGTCAGTTGTGAGTTTTGAGATGCTCTACTTTGAAAGAGGGAAAAAGAATTTGTGGTTTTCCAGATGTCTTTGGACTCTAGATTTCATCACGGCCAGGCAGCTTAGCCTATGACCAAGATATATAGGAGTTATAGTCTAACAATATTAGAACACACTGTCTCCTTCACCACCTTATGTCTTAATATCAGGTTGGGGAACCATTTCCTTACCCACCAGAACTGTCTTCACTTGGAGAGAAAATTTTCAATTCTCACCTGGCATGTGTAAGGAGCAAGGGAGGATGCAAAGAAAGGAACATTTTTGTGTAGTGTTTTCAGTATTGTTCCTTGACACAACCTACATAGCAGTAGCATTACAGGAGATTACCACTGGTCCAGACTGAACCCAATAAAAGGTCACTGAAAATGTGAATTTAGTTCTAATTGTTGAGTTTTGTAAATATATACAGCAGCAGCACCCAGCAGTAGTCAGGGCAGGTTTAACAAAATTAGTTATAGCTAGCAAGTTCTCTAAATTTTGGGCTCCCATTCTAACCCAGCAGATTAAAACTCCACAGGGCTAGCAGTATAAGAAAAAAAAGTCCTTTACTTACAGTTCCTTTGCTTGATAAAAAGTTATGTTCAACAGTTTTCTTTAAACAAACATACTTTGCTTGCAAGGCAAAAATTGAAGATTGTGAGAGAGAATAGCACAATAATAACACAAGGATGAAAATTACCTCAGAGACACTCAACACTATCTGACAGAAAAATGAATAGCAAGCAGTCTAACCAGGTTAGGTGACCCTACAGGCAGAAACTAGAGAACCCATCTTATTGGCTGGTTAAGCACCCAACCCACATTAACCCACTGCACTGTGGGGTTGCATTAATATTTTCAACACTTAATTGGGGATGTTTTGGATGCCATTGCCTTGGTGAGGACCTAGCATTTCACACCCATTCTGTCTTATGTTTTCTGGGCAGTTCTGTGATTTCCTGGAGACTCACTACCTTGATGAGCAAGTCAAAGCCATCAAAGTCCTGGGCGACTACATCACCAACCTCCGGCGTCTCGGGGCAGCCCAAGGAGGGCTGGGAGAGTATCTCTTTGACAAGCACACCTTGGGAGAGAGCAGCAGCTGATAATGCCCCCAGTTCCTGAGAGCTCTCCCCCTGTGAACCTGCAGAAACAGATCCACTTCCATCGCTGTTACCGTACCCTCACTCAAGAGGGGGAGGAGGGGTTGTACCTGCCATCTCCCAGTTGGCATGTTTTCAATAAACAAGGGTTCACCTGTTTGAAATTGTCTCTATTTTCTTTATTTATGCTCAAATTGCTGCTACATACAAAGGGCCGTGGTTAAAATCTGCAACAAAGAGATTCACTGTTTGAAACCAGGATGGGTAACTTGCTTCCTGCTGTTGTAGGATGCTTCCCACTACCATTTGCCATTGTATGTGAAACTAGTGCTGATACAACCTGTAGTACAGCAACAGCAGAGATTATTTCTGTGTCCATTTCCATGGACATGTGGCAGGCATGCCTTTACACCGGAGTGCACAGAACACTACCTTCCCACCAAAGGTACCTATTTATCTACTTGCAATTTCTTGCTTTTGAACTGCTAGCTTGGCAGGATCTGGGATAGAGACAGAAGCTCACTGCATGGTGCAGCACTCAGGTCTCAAACTGCTGACCTACCAACCTTCCAGTGGTTCAGTGTCTTAACCACTAAGCCACTGCAGCCCCAAATCAGCTAAATTTCTCTTGCAGTAATCTCCCACCCTTTCCAGTCTTATCAGGAGAGACTCTTGACTTCAAGGAGATCAAATCAGTCAATTCTAAAGGAAATAAATCCTGACTGCTCCTTGGAAAGACAAATACTGAAGCTCTACTTTGGCCACCAAAGAGAAGAGAGGACTCACTGGAGAAGGCCCTGATGCTGGAAAAGATTGAAGGCAAAAGGAAAATAAGGTGGCAGAGGATGAGATGGCTAGATGGCATTACTGACACAGTGGGCATAGATCTGGGTGGCCTAGGATGACAGACGAGCCTGGGGTGAGGTGGTCCATGGGGTTGCAAAGGGTCAGACTCTTGTGGGCCTGAACAACATCAGAGTTTAAAGGGCTGCTTTATGTCATGCAGGCATTTAGGAGAGGGGAAAATATGGCCTGCCAGATGGCATTGGATCTCCGATCCCATCATCCCTGTGAACTACACATACACAGACTTGGCTATGGAAATCATCCTGTAATAAAACAAGAAAAAACACAGGAAACAAAGCCAGGTGGCATAAAAAAATGTTAAAACCATAATGGTATTTAAATTAAAACTACGTAGCATAAAATGAGGTAATATCAATTAAATTGTTATTCTCAGTTTGAGAAGGAACCATTGATACGCATTGATAATTCTCTTACCAACTTTATATCCACCTGATACGTATGGTATCCAAGCCACACCTAGTTAGGTTACTAATAATATGAACGGGCACTTTGTCAAAGGCTTTGCTGAAGTCAAGATAAGAACATGAGAACAGCCTTGCTGGAACAGGCCACAGCCCATCCAGTCCAGCATTCTGTCTCACACAGTGGCTCACCATTTGCTTCAGGGTATTCCCAAGCAGATGCCTTCACCTGCTTAGGATTCCCTGGAAATGGCATTGAGAGATATCCTGCCTATCTCTCCAACCCGGAGGTTGTCCTTAAGTATCCATAATTATAGCCATTGATACCCTTGTCCTCCATGAACTTGTCTAATCCTTTCTTAAAACTGTCAAGACTGACAGCTGTCACCACTTCTTCTGGCAGGGAGTTCCATAGACCAGTGATCCTCTGGGTGAAAAAGTACTTTCTCTTATTTGTTTGAGAACTAGTACCCAAAAGTTTCATGGAGTGCCCCCTAGTTCTAGTGTTGTGCGATAGGGAAAACAGTTTTTCCTTATCTACTTTGTCCACACCGTGCATGATTTTATAAACTTCAATCAGATCACCTCTTAGACATCGTCGTTCAAGAGTGAAGAGGCCCAACCGTTGCAGCCTCAGATGGTAAGGAAGGTGTTCCAGTCCCCTAATCATTTTGTTTGCCCTCCTCTGCACTTTCTCCAACTCCATAATATCCTTCTGGAGATATGGCGACCAGAACTGTACACAGTATTCCAGATGGGGCCTCACCATAGATTTATAAAGAGGCAAAATTACACTTGCTGACTTATTTTCTATACCCTTCCTAATGATCCCTAGCATTGAGTTTGCTTTTTTCACTGCTGAGGCACACTGGGTTGACACCTTCATTGAGTTGTCCACCATGACACCAAGGTCCGTTTCCTGGTTTGTCGCAGAGAATTCAGAACCTATCAGTTTATACATGTAATTGTTTTTTTTTGTCCCAACATGCATCACTCTAAGATATATTACATGTACAGCATTCTCACTGTCTACCAAGGGTATTGGCTGGGGTATTCTGCAATTTTAATAGTGGTCATTTAGAGCTATAATTTCCTTCTGGTGGCTTGGTTCAGCATTGAAATCCAAAGCTATGTTTTCTCAGCCACTGTTATTAACTTATATTGTCCTTGGTCTGATACATTTTCTAGTTAAAACAGTCTGTAGTTTGCACATACATGCAGTATCTTGCAAAGAATGAGAATCAGCAGGGGCATTGTGCAAATCTTGCCTGGTTGGTAACATTTAACAACTGCTTGTTGTCTTAATTCTGCTGGCTGAGGTTGATAAGGGGTCTGGTGGCTGCCCTGGACTTCAGAATCAGTCAGCTATCAGTTCCTTTCAACTCGATCTGAGCCATCTGGCCTCTAAGGGAAAGCAAACCATACTCTCCACCCATGACTGTATTTAAAGATAACACCCCCTTTATTACTTACTAGAGGCTGTTATCTACTCTGAGTGCTGCTGCAATATAATGAAAGAAACATTTGCTTTCCTCTTAAATTTTCTGAAACAGTTGCGGTACTAAGAGGGCAAACATTAGGTTTGCTATCTACTTTTGTTAGAAAGTACTGTCAGCCTGACAGAAGTAAAGGGTGCAGGTGTATTTTGGCACTGGAAAAGATCTTGGTTGCCTAATGGTTGCTCTCTTAATTCTGCAACTGTTTTGGAAAATATAATGTCCTTTTTGAAGCTACATCTCCCAATATCTCTCAGGGGTCATGGCCACTGGCTCTGCTGGCTAGGACATGGTGGGATTTGCAGGGGTGGGAGAGCTTTTTCCAAACTCTGCACAGGTGTCCAAACCTCAAGTATATATAGTAACAACAGGGCTCTGCCCACTTCATCAGACCCATGCAGTGCAAATGCCTTTTATCTATATACCCCCATGACCAGGCAATGATACAGACAAGGTAACAATGGTTCATTATCACAGGAATAGGACAATCTAGCTGTTAAATGATTGAGTTAGCAGGTCTCAGAAAGGATGATATAGCGTACACCAACTAAAATTGGCTGCCACAATCACCTTAAGGGGCCATTCAACAATTATGTGATCCATTTTTTTTGGGGGGGAAATTGACCCCCTCCCCCTATGTAATCCGACTGTAATTTTAGCTTCAACACCCTCCCCCCCTTTAAAATCATGTAAACCAGAACTTTTGTATCGAAACTCAAATTTTTAGTGCTTTTCACCATTGTTGCCTAATGCACAACAGCTCCAAATGGATTATGTAATCTTTGACCTGACCCCCCGCCTCCCCATGCAATTTTTCCATAATTCAGATGGCAGACCCCCTCCCCCCATTCAAGGACCACGTAATTGTTGAATGGCCCCTAAGAGCTGTATCTGCCAAGAAAAACAACCATTTTATTTTTGAATTCATTGGACAAGGAACAACATTAGATTAGAGGAGAATATGGTTGAGGAACTCAACCTCCCTTTTGTCACTTGAAGGATCCTTAATCGGCTGAGGATCGTAGTGCCTAAATGTAAGACCAACAAGCTCAAATGGGGGCTGTTGGTGGACAACAACACATGCCGAGAATGTGGAGAGACAGAATTCGGCTCATTTGGTGGTCTGCCGATTATTACCAAAAAAAAAAAAAAAATGTGCCAATGAGAATTTAAGTTTGACCAATGACAAAGCCAAGAAGTGGCTTCATTTTGACAGTTTAAAAATAAAGTTTGACCAGGACATGAAAGAAGAAGGAAGAAAAATGTATGTGTGTACTCTGTGCACCAAGTAAACAGGTGATAGCAATGAGAATAACAAAGGAAGAGGCAGGAATAGCAGAAGGCAGCTATAGTAATGAGAACCCAGTCCCCCTGAAAGGATGATTGGAAAGGACAATTAGCCTAAAGGCCTTTAAGAACCTCAGAGATACACTAATAGGATTTTAGCTTCTGCATCTTTCAGACAAGTTAGTCTGTTTTGGCAGATAGAACAAAGGCAAAATAAAATCTTGGTGGCACCTATTAAAACTAAACAGTTTGTTTCTTAGGCTACAATTCTTACCCTAGTTATTTTGGCCACAGTGTGTTTCTTTTGTTAAGTTTTGTTCCAGATCCATCCTGCATAGCTTCTAAAGTCTTTTCGACAAATGTAACAAACTATTTTCAAAACAAATTTGTAGCTACAGGGTGTGTGTGTGATTCTGATAAGAAAAGTGAGGGGGACGAATTAAAGTCAGAGCCAAACACATATCTTTCCTCCGACAACCAAAAGATACAGTCTTTGAGGCTGAAGGTCACACACAAAAATGGAAAGGAAATTATAGAATGGATTCTCCCAAGTAAGGTTTAATTTAGATATGAGAGTAATGCTCCCAAAGATAGAGATTCAGCACACCATACCATAATAGCAGCACCATATTTACAGGTACACTTTATAAAAGCAATAAAGAACAGCAAGTCACAGGCTATCACAAACCTCTAAACTTTGGACTTCATAATGCTTAAGTTTTCTTTTACATTCTCAATGTGACAAGAAATCAATGAATTAGGTATCCAGCTTACTCCATACTGTACTTCATTCTTCTCGTTCTAAATGTTGTAAACTGAATGTCCAGCTGCATGTAATTAATATAATAAAATAACACTTGTGTTATAGTCACGACTATATAACCTAATAATTCAACTTGTCACCAAAGATTTCCTAGTAGTTCTTAGCCCAGAGACCTGTGGCTCATGGGCCAGATGCGGCCCATGACACCATTTTATGTGGACCCCCACTACCTCAACCACACCAGGAAGTGCCATGTGGTGGAGGAAGGATAAAATGGCCATCCAGCCCTGAATCTGTCTGAGGGAACGTGCCCCAGCCCCTGGCTTAAAAAGGCTGAGAACTCCTGTTTTAGCCCTTCCTCCTCCTTTGCAGTCACCAGGCCTCTTTGCTATCTCATCATTTTCTGTGTCATGTGTATCTCACATGATGATGACCTCGCCACAGGTCACCCTCCTTAAGGCAGGCAAATAAGTTGGAGATTCCATCTCTGTAGAATGAGTTCAAGACATTCTACCAACTGAGGCAGAATAGCAAAGGGAACATTTCCCTTTCAGCCAAAGGCAAGGTGAAGAGTACTTTGGCAAGTCATCTTCTGTTCATATATGGAACAGACAATTCTCCAAGCCTTTATGTCCCAGACATAGAACACAACATAACAAAGTAAACAAATAATGGTTGCTTTGATAAAGAAAGCAGATGCAACATATTGGTATAGGGAATATGTCCAGGTCTAATTTAATTAGACCTGGGGAAAATGCTCAGGTCTAATTTAGTTTAATTCTCCTATTAGATGAAGCCATAGATAGTCAAGGTGGGAAGGTACCCTTCTCTGAAATTATGGAATAAGGGCCCCCTGTCCCACTCCATAATCAAGAGCCCTGCTGGTGCAGTAATTAAACAGCTGTACTGCAGCCAGAATGTTGTGAGTTCCATCCTGACCAGGGTCAAGGTTGACCCAGCCTTCCATCCTTCTGAGGTCAGTAAAATGAGGACCCAGCATATTGGGAGCAAAATGCTAATAAACTTTTGATTCACCCATAGCAAGGGATCTCAACATTTTAAAGCTGTGGGTCAGGTCACACTCCCTCAGTCAGTTGAGGAAGCCAGACACAGCTGTGGATGTATTTATGGTTGTTTCTGCTACTTCCGGCTGTGGTGGCAGGAGCTAGGGTGGAAGGCCACATGAAATGGCATCATGGGCCAGATCTAGCCCATGGGTCGTAGGTTGAGAACCCCTGATCCAGAGAGTACACTAAGCACTAGGGGTTGGTATATAAATGTAGTTGCCATAATCCACCCCTAGATTAATCATAACCCACAAAAATATGTAAACTTTTAAAAACTCTTCACCAAGCAATCACTTACAAAAAGGGAGGCAGGAGGAAAATATTTTTAACTTGATGATGAAGTCATGTCTACATAAAGTCTTTGAGATATAATGGCCTGAAGACATATAAATGAGGCTTTATCAGATGACATAGTAGTTTTCAATTTCATCTGGAGTACTCTCTGGTTATATTGGGAGCAAAAAAGGCAAAATGGATTTGTCCAAAGCCTCCAACTCCAAGCTCAATTTTTCTTTTCTGACATTTTATGGCACCCAACATATACCTGAAAACAGCTGCTTCAGTCTCAGACTTCATTCTGCCTAACCCTTCCCATGTCCAGGTTCAGCCTTGTTTAGTCTTATGTCCAGCATGCTCATGTCTCAACATCCTTCAGCTGAACTGCTCATTCACTCCTAAGAATAATTATTCTTGCTATTCTTTGTTCTCACTTCCCACTTGTGTTCACACGATGACACAGCTGAACCAGTGAGGAGACCTTGAGGGAATCAGAAAGAACGTTCTGTAGAAAGAAGAACATGAGACTGGGAACTGAAACTGTTCGTGAGAAATGGAGATGCAAGAAGGAATGAAACCATATCACTACAGGGTTAATCTCTTTAAAATACAAAGTGCAGAACAGTGGGTGGCCCTGATGTATACATGGAGTATAGCCAGCTGTTAAAGTCCTGAAGTGACAAAAACAGTCTTTACCACTTTAAAATCCCAGAGGGATATCGTATGTCTGAATGCTCCTAAAAAGCAGAAGATTGATGAGAAAATTAAAAGAGAAAAACCAAGGAAGGAGAGGCGGAAGGAAAAGAAAGAAAAATCTTGTGGCATTTTAAAAGACTAAGATTTATTCCATTGTAAACTTTCACGAATGAAAATCCACTGCTTCAGAAGCACAAATTCTGAGGCGGACTAACATGGCTAATTCTTTGGAAATTCCTTCTTAAAATGAAAACAAATAAGCATTTTAGAAGGAGATGAAATTAAACCTCTAGCTCTAAATTGTGTCCAAAGATGATGATCCTGAGAAAGAAACAGGTAGCCAAGTGGGTCTGTGTGAAGGAAATAAAACCAATAACTGAAAGTGGACTTGATTCATGAAAGCTCACATTTAAATACAGGAGTTGGTCTCTAAGGTGCCACAACTTTTTTTTGTCTTTTTTGTTGTTTTGTTTTGTTTACTCTCTGGGGTCTATTTGTTAGACTATCCTTTTGTCAAGGACTGATCAAATTTTGTTAAAAGGCATGCAAATGTTCAAGTTTGCTGTGCAAGAAAGAGAGGGAAAAACCTGATTATTTTAGATCTACAATGTTTTTGCCTCCACTCTCCTTTCCTCCACCATTACATCAGCCAGGCCAGGCCAGCTCTTTTTGAGTGGGGGTAGTGGTCAGTTGACAGAACAGCCTCAAGGCCGCTGAAGGCTGAGAACAATAACAAAGCGGGAACAGGAAGCAAGAAATCCTTTTTTTTGCTGAATCATTCTGAGTTTTTTAAAGCCTTAAGCTTGTGTAGCAAGAGGTTTTTTTTTTTTTTTTGCCAAGTCATGTTAATGATGGACGAAACTTTGAGGAAGAAACATGGGGATAATTTATTTTCACCTCATGAAACTCTCCTTAAAGGAATCAAACAGTCCTGGCTTCTCAGTAACCCATAAGCTGAGGGTCCTTAAAAAAACAACCACAGTCCAGTTTATCAGAACTAGGCTCAGTGGTTAAGAAGCTCGCCTTGTTAGCTGGAAGGCTGGCAAACCGGCCGTTTGAGACCTGGGTACTGCACGACGGATTGAGCACCTGTCTCTGTCCCAGCTCTTGGGAACATGAAAGGAGCCTCATGTGCCTGTTCCCTGAGTGGAGTTTCTTCTGCAAAAATCCTTTCAACCAGAATAATTTCTGACACAAAATAATACAGTAAAAATAATATGGATGGAGTCTCAGTGTGGTGTAACAGTGTGTCAAACAAGGATGGAAAAGACCTAAGTTCAAGTCCTTATTCAGACATAGAAATTCATTGGCAAATTACTCTTTTAGTATGTCACATATATCTCAAAAAGCTATTAGAATCCCCAAAAATCAGAAGCTGGAAGGCACATAACAACAACTGATGAAGATGTAGAACTGTACCACTTCTTCTGTGTCTAGGCCAGACATGAAGCTGCCAAAATGAAGCCACCTTTTGGTGAGTTCATTCTGCAGTTCCTTTTGCCTAACATAGTATGAGAAAAATTAGCCAGCACAAGGTGGCTGTTGCCCGGAGTACGCTCAATTGTGGTTCAAAATTACCACAATCTTCGAGGAGGCCCTTTCTGTGTACCCCAACTGTACCACACACGAGACAAGATGTACTTTTTTTTAATGGAGATGCAATGAAATGTCCAGTTACGATTCAATTTTGGAAGGTGAGTTTTGAATAGGAAAGGTTTAAAATTCCTGGAATGGCTTGTTATTGTGTTTCAGTTGTGACAGTAAGCAGCTCCTCCTCCTCCCACAAGGCTTTATTATTTTTCTGCTGGTAGTTGCGAGCATGGAAATGATGTTACACAGTGGGGAAAAACCAGCTCTCCTGAACAATGATATGATCAGAGTGGCCAAAAATCCTGCAAGGTCAATTTAATATATGTGTGGGATGGGAGTGGGACTAACTGAAACTGTACAGCAAACATCTGCTCACCCGTTGCAATGAGAAACATCAGGGTCATGTGGTTCACAACATCTTTATCTATTTGATAATTGTACAGTCATACTTTGGATCACTGGCAGTTTCCAAACCTTTGTAAAAGGCAATCCCACATCTAACATATTGCAGTAACAGAAATGGTATGTTAATTTGGAAATGAATCCTAGAATAGCATTATTAGAATGACAAAAAGAAAGAAATGATTACGATATTAGTTGCAGTGGTAAGGTTAATTATATATAAAAAACTGAAAGTTGAATTTGATTTTGAACTTGATGACCAGAAAAGGTATCACCTGCTACTTCTGCATAAAGTAAAAATGGGATTCATCGTGAAAGAAAATGATTTTACAAATACAGTACATGGAAGAATTTTTGGATTGTATATTAGTGAAAGAGAAAGGGATGAAGCAAGATACAGTATTATCTTTTTGGAGGTGAAAAGGCAAACTATAGCAATGTAAGAATATAGGAAATAATCATGAGTCCCGCCGGTGGAGGGAGCATGTAGATATTAATATTATGTATATGTCGTATTGTGTTGTTTTTCCTTTCTGTTTGTAATTTTGTTATTACAAAATTAAAAACGTTGAAAAAGAAAATCAGCTGTACTTCATTATTGAATCAAGACACACAATATTAAGTTCAACACCATTGTGTTATTCAGGGTGGCTGACAAAGATGATATTGCTTTAACAAAAGAGATTTATAGCAGCTGTAGTTTGTCCTGCAATTCCTAGATGCCTAGTTTCCTTTCACAGGTGAAACTTGGAAAATTAGAATAGGGTGCAAATGTTCATTCATTTCACTTAAAAGGTGAATCGAATAGATGAGATAGACTCACTACATGCAAAGCGAGAGATGTCATGCCTTAATTCGTTATGATCATGGCGTACAGCGTACATGAGATTATCTGATGATTATGGGGTACATGAGATTGGCGGGCTTGGGGTTTTCATAAGATGTAAGCCATAAGCACCAATAGTATAACAAAGGAAGGCTTGAACTATCTCGCTTTGCATGTAGTGATTCTATCTCATAGATTTGTTTCACCTTTTAAGTTGCATTACTGGACTGAATGAATATTTGCACGATATTCTAATTTTCCGAGTTTCACCTGTATTATGCATCAGTTAAGGGGGAACCAGGGATGTTGTTCTACCCGGGGGCCGCCTGCCCCCCTTCTCCCCCCCGTCCTTCAGGCCAGCCAATAGAGGGCGGGGCTTCCACTTTGCACTCAGAGCGGCGGAGGGAGGGTCTTGGAAGAGCCTCCCAGCTGGCTATAAAATCCCTCCATCATCGGAGCCAGGCACTCAGTCGCCTCCTATTCCAGGTCCTTCCTTGCCTCTTGCTTCAACAGTGCTTGAACGGAGCAGGGCTGCGGCCGCCCCACCGTCTTTCTTCACCCCAAGCTTTGCCAGCTCGTTCAGACGCCCTCTCTTTCCACCATGAGCCAGATCCGCCAGAACTACGACCCTGAAAGCGAAGCCGGTGTGAACCGTGTGGTCAACCAGTTCCTCCATGCCAGCTACACCTACCTGTCTTTGGTGAGTATCTAGAGAGTGGAGTCGGAGCATCGCCAGTCGCTCCCTCTCAAATATACCTTCTGTGTCTGCGTGTGCAAAATAGAAACGTCTTCACGTGTGAATAGTCCACTCAGAGACACCCCCTTCGCTATTTGAGGCTTTTTTTGATCCCTTTCTTCTAGGCGTCATGCAGACCTCCCCACTGGATCCTGGCAACAAGCCTCTGAAATTGAGCCCTGTGAGTCTCATAAATTAGCAAAGGCTCGAATATGGATGTCTCTCCCTTATCCTAATATGGGGCCATTCAACAATTACGTGATCCATTTTTTGGAGGAAAATTGACCCCCTCCTCCCATGAAATCTGATCGTAATTTTCGCTTCTAACCCCTCTCCCTTTACAATTACGTAATCCAGAGCTTTTTGTATCACAACTCTAATTTTTAGAGCTTTTCACTATTGGTGCCTAATGCAGACTACACAAGCAATTTAATAATCTCAAATTGGATCAAAATTCCCAGAGATCATTTTTAAACCTAAAAAATGGCATGTTTCAAAACCACAACAGCTCCAAATTGATTATGTAATCTTTGACCCGCCCCCATGTAATTTTCCATAATTCAGATGGCAGGCCCCCTCTCCCCCTCAAAGACCGTGTAATTGTTGAATGGCCCCTATGTGCTGACTCTTTTCAACTGGCACCTTTTAAGTAGGAGTACAACAACAGGGGGTTTGATTGTAAGATGCTGTGTGGCCATGATGTAGTGCTGTGTTGAAGTGTTTCTGCCAACCTAGCAGTTCAAAAGCAGGAAATTGCAAGTAGATAAATAGGAAAGGTTACAGTGTTCCATGTGCTCTGGTATTTCTAGTCATGCCTGCCACATGACCACAGAAAGGTCTGTAGAAGCACCAGGCTGCACTGGCTCTTTGGCTGCAAATGGAGATGAGACCACACCCTAGAGTTGGACATGACTAGCTTTTGAGCAAGGGAGAACTTGTTGGAAGTACAAAACAAGATTAAAGGCAAAAACCTTCAATCATATGAACCTTGCTTTCATAAATCAAAAGAATGATCCCAGATGTGGGTGCGAAGAAGTCTGGTATTCTAGCTTTCTCCCTTTGGGGGGGGGGGGATTTAATGGTTTTAAGACCCTAATCTGCCATTTTCTGCCTTCAATAGATAGGGAAGGGATGATTGGATTTTCCAATATTTTATCCATTCTCCTTGCTTATTTGCTTATTTGGTGGTGTGATGGGAAAGCCTTCCCTACCCTGTGCTTGCTTGCTCAGTCATTTTACTGACCACTCATCCTTTCATCTGATATATATTATGGACTGTGAAGCCCAGACTAGACAACTGGGCGTGGTGGGATCGCATAGCTCAGTTTCCCAACCTTGGGGGCCCCCCAGGTATTTTTTGACTTCAATTCCCAGTAGCCCTGATCAGCAGGTGTGCTGACTTGAGTTTCTGGTATTGTAATTGAAGACCAAGAACACCTGCGGCCCAAGGTTGGGAAACCCAGGCATAGCTAGAGGGTTGTAGGGTGAGTGAACACAGACCTAAAAGCTGATTTCTGCAGCCTCCTGGTAAAATCCTGCCTTTTATCTGTCAGCTAGTTATCCTTGCTGTGAATGGCTTGTTCAATGTTTTCATGGGGAATCTGACTTACAGTGAGCTAGGAGGGGGTTTAGGATATGTGAAGATGGGGTCAAAAGAGGCTCGCCTTTGTTTTGGATGCTAACTAGGCATGGCCAAAACACAACACGGCAGCAGTGATTTTACTCCTGCCACTCTCAAACCTCTTGAGTTCCCAATGTCTGAAACTAATTTGAACCCAGATTCTTTGGTCTATCACTATCCATCACACCACCCTGGCCCTTTGGAAATTACATTGCTCTTATTCCTACTTCTGCTACAGCTGCAGAACCCCAAGATTTTAAACTTTGTGTAGCTTCATTCAAGACCAAACCATTGTGCACTTACATTGTACTGTTGCACTCCTATAGAGCTCTTCTTGGGGGAATTCCCTTTTCATTTGGATTTCTGCTTCTTTCTCCACCATTTCCATTCCTTGGTTTTTAAAAAAATATCTCTATCATTCCCTAAAGTTTGTTGAATGCAATTTGGATTTTGGTAACAAAGTCCACTTCCTTACTTGTTTATTTTCTCCTGATGTTTTTGTGGACTGCTTCAGCACATGGGCTTTTGAACAAATATCAGAAGATAGTTGAATTAATCATTAAGCGCACCAACTCTTTGGCTTAATGGTTTCCCTTGGAATATAATCCAGTTCCTGGCGTTCCCTTATCTGTAAATCAAGTGGAAATAGTTTGGAAGGCTAGCTTCAAGGGAGGTACAGATGTTGTATCTGCTCCTAGTGGGAGGTAGGCTATTATTTGGGGTCATCCTGTGGTTTGGATGCTAATGAGACCTGGGTGAAACATGACAAATCTATAATAGTTACAAAATTATTTGATCTGTGTTAATTGCTTCTAGTTTAAGGAATGCTGGTGAATGCATTTCTTTAGAGGCAGGACTACAGTGAAACTAAAATCCCTAAAACTTTCAGGGAGAATCTGTTTTTTTAAATCAGAATTTTGAATATAATTGGCATGTAGAGTTCTGGTTAGCAGCCATTTTCAGTGACTGAAACCTAGTTTACTAGTAATGTTTGTCATGAGAAGTCAGAAGTCACTGCTGTGTCTGCGAGACCGATTGGCTGTATATGGATAAAGCTTACAAGGAGAATTAATAAGCAGGTACAAAGGGATTTAAATATTATTTAAGACTTGTAACTCTATTCAGTATCTGTTTGTGGTTGTTACCTATTGTCAATTTGCTTCCAACAGAGGGGGTCCCTATTAATTATCCACTTAGACAAAACATTAATGATAGCATCTTTTCTATTTTTCTGGGTGTAAGTCACAAAGCTTCTGGGTAAACAAAGGATAATGCTACTAAAACTATTAAATGCAGTCAGTTTGAAAATAAATTTAAATCAGCGTTGTAGTTTATGCCCAAATAGTGTGAATGAATCCAGAATTTGGTGGGGAGAGGGGGGGACTGCGGCAGCTACTACTGTAAATGCCTGCTCCCCTGTAACTACCTGTCTTGTTTCACAACCGAGAAGCCATGTTGAGTACTCCTAGGAGTCAAAAGAATATTTTAGGTGCCAAGCAAGTCCCTAATTCTCATTGTCCTGTTGCACCTGTCCCGCTATTGTCGGATAATTAAAATTATCTTGTTGTTTGGGGTTTTTGCAAACGAAGTAACTTAACCACCCAGTGGCATGGGCCAAATCTCTCAGTGGAACCTTAGCCACCCAACTGCTGATTTGTACTAATTACATGCTAGAATGCTAGCCTTGATGTAGGACTGCTGCTTTGATCTGATTTTTCCCCATTTGCTTAGTATTGGAAGACTATATTAATTCAGAAACAACTTTTGGAGAGAAGAGAGAAAAATGATACAACAGGTTCTTAGGTGTCATGCAAACATGTTACTTGTGGATCTATTTTTAAATTAGTCTTTGGATTTCTGGCTTGCTGGAGAGCCATGATTTCTCACTTTTTAACATGCCTGAAGAGATGCCATGGCATATAGATTATCAGGTTGGGACTCCAGAGATTTGTGTTCAAATCCTCACTTTGCCATTGATATGTGTGGGGAGAGGCAAGGATAAACTGCCTCTTAAATACCACAAAGCTCTGCTTGGGCCATGTTGGATGCTTTTAGTCTACAGTTAGAATTGGCCAGCATAGCTAATATTGAGATATTATAGGTGTTGCGATCCAAAACACCTGGAGGGCCCTAATGTTCATCCTTGGTCTGTAGTCCCTCTAACTGCAAAGACCAGGAGTTTTCAACCTTTTAAAGCTGGGGGCCAGGTCACGCTCCCTCAGACAGCTTTGGGGGCCGGAAGGCCATTTTGCCCTTGCTCCACCACATGGCACTTTCTGGTGTGGTGGAGGGCCACATAAAATGGTGCCAAGGGCCACAGGTTGAGAATCCCTGGCATAAACTATATGTACCTGCCTGAAATGCTGCAATATTATATGGCTTCCTACTTTCTGTTCCTCTAGAGCTTCTACTTCAACCGGGATGATGTGGCACTGTCCAAGTTCACCAGCTTCTTCCGAAGCTTGTCTGAGGAGAAGCGAGAGAAATCTGAGAAGCTTTTGACTTTCCAAAACCGTCGTGGTGGTAGAGTTGTCCTACAGGATGTCAAGGTGAGAGTGTGTCCATGTGTGCCTGTCTGTTTGTCTCTCTGCAAGAAAAGAGTGCAAGGTTTGGGCTGAAGCAAGGACTAGTAGGCAGTAGTGATTAAGAACAAAAAGGAGAGCAAAAGATTATGGAAAAAGGGAAGAGTTACTGCTGGATGTTATGATCCAGGCTAAGTAAGGGAATTGGATTGCCATAGCTTGGAATGGGGTTCAGAGGGTTGAAAAGTGATTTGGGAGCCTACCACTCCCAATCTTCGGCAGGGGGAGCTTGAGAATTGTAGTCCCTCAAACATCCAAGCTCTGAGGGGAACATTGAGTGCTCCAGTATGTCTGTTTATGTGCTTTGGACTGTTATCTCTTTTAGTATGTAATTGTTTCTTTTCTATGGATCTCCAAGCCCTCTCCCACCCATAAACTGAACAACTGTACCTCAGTAGAAGCTTTAGCAATATTTGTCATGGGGTGGTTCCCAGATTTTCTTACAGTGCAGTTACATGACTTTGAGATGTGCTAGTGGAGCAACAGCAGTTTGAAAGCAAGAAATTGCAAGTAGATAAATAGGTATTGCTTTGGCAGGAAAGGCAACAGCATTCCGTGTGCTACCTCATGACCACAAAAACATTTACAGATGCAGACAGCACAGGCTCTTTGGCTATTAAAGGAGATGAGCACCACCCCTTAGTGTCAGGTATGACTGGCTTTTGAGCAAGGGAGACTTCTCCCTTTAGTGGAACAAAATGATGCAGGAAATCCTCATTTTTTGTAGCAAGAGCATTCCAGAATGCTAGTCAGCAATTTTGCTTTCCTCTAGAAGAGTGTTAAACCATAATTTTTCCTTTCTAGTTGACACCAAACATGTGGCTGCAAGGTAGCTCCTTAATGGGCCACATTTATTAATTTTTGATATTCTGCTACCTCATTTGGCTTGTTAAATTCTCCTCTTTCTCAGTGTCCCCACCTTAACTCTAATGTTAGCAGAGCTCAGGCTATTTTTTGTTGCGTTAATCCTTATATCTTGGTAGCCAAGAGGCCATTCTCATTATTGTTGCTGTGACAACAATTATATTTGTATTGTGTCATTAATTCCTTGTGATTTTTTTTGTTGACAGGACAGGGAAGCAACTCTGCTTCCCTCTAGGGGCCAATATTAATATTGCATTTTGGAAATGATTACAAAAATGACAAAGCCAAAGACCACTAATCTCTTACTGCATAGGTTTGACAAAAGAATAGCAAAATCTGGAGGAAAGGCTGGTTTAAAAGCCCTCCTATGTTCTTCAAGAGGAGCTGCAGTGGCTTAGTAGTTAAGATGCTGAACTTGATGACTGAAAGGTCAGCAGTTTGAGACCCAAGCTCCTGACAACCTAGTAGAATTTAATGTTTTAATTTACCACTTGGGGCACATAATTTCATTATCCTCTATCTCAAGTGGCTAAGATGCTGACTGGAAGGCAGCAGGTCAGCAGTTCGAAAGCAAGAAATTGCAAGTAGATAAATAGGGATCACTTTGCAGGAAGGTAAACAGCGTTCTGTGCACTCCGGTATTTAATCATGCCTGCCACATGTCCATGGAAACATCTGCAGATGCAGACAGTGCTGGCTGTAAGCAGAGATGAGCACTGAACCTTGGAGTCGCATACAACTGGCTTTCAAGCAACAGGAACTGTTCGTTTTACCTGTGTTCTTAAAAATAACATGTTTCTTCATTTTACCTACAAATAGTTGTTGTCCATTACCACCTGAAAATAACTTCTTGTTGGATAATCTGCTATTGCCTTTGGAAGATAAGCATTGCCAAAAAGGATAGCTGAGGGGGAGAGTTGAGCATGAGTAAAGATGTTGTGGTTGGTATTCTGTTTCACTGCCCCTATGCACTGTTTACTCCAGAAACCAGAACAGGATGAGTGGAAGAGTGGAGTTGATGCCATGCAGGTTGCCCTTCAGCTGGAGAAGAACTTGAACAAAGCTCTCCTGGACTTGCACCAAGTGGCCTCCCGCCATACCGATCCTCACGTATGTATCATACGATCTTGTTTGTGAGCCACTGCCCCTCTTGACAGGAGAGGGAATAACGTACAGAACATTGTATTAAGGTTATTTATTTTCTGCCTCTTTAAGATGTGTGACTTCCTGGAGACTCACTATCTCGATGAAGAAGTGGGATTGATCAAGAAATTGGGAGACCATGTGACCAACCTGAAGCGTGTCCGTGCCCAGGATGAAGGCCTTGGCGAATACCTCTTTGACCGGCTGACCCTGGGCGAGTCCAGCACCTGAGCTGAGAGCTCCCAACTCCTGCAGCCATATCCAAAATTAATTTTCTTTTGCCAGTAACCAAAGTTGGCTGCTTCTGTACCTCTGTCCATTTTGTATGTTGGGAGAGTCTGTAACTGGCATTAAATAAATCTGGCATTAAGCACTATAACTGTTTGTCTATAGTAATAAAAAACCTAGCACAAATTCCCTTGCACAGCTGAAATACCTCCCCTGGCAGAAAGATGCTATGTGAATAAACTAATTCTATCTGCTGGGAATATTAAGATTGCCTGGAGAAATCACAGGCTTATTTAATTCAGTGTGTTTCTCACCCGTGGTACTTAACCACTGCAAAGATGGAATTTCTGCCTTGTTAGCAACCTATGGTGTACACAAGAAATTTGTTTCCCACCCCCTAGCTCCCTTTCCTAAATTCCACTTAGCTAGTAGCTGTTGTAGAAAGAACAATTTTACTTCTCTCAGAAACATACTGGTACAGTATATGGTTTTCTGCTCACTTCATTTGATCCTGACAACAGCCCTTTAAGGGAGTTTGGGCTGACAAGCAACCACACACTTCTGCTAGTGTGCATTTTGGCTGAGATTTGTGTTTTTTTCTTGCTTACATTTCAGTGAAGAAAAATGCTCTTCAAATTCAAGGTCAGATTCCATAGGAATTAGACTTGCAAAGTTTATGAAAGGGCTTGTTATCCTTGGCTGTCATTTCTTCAGTTGCTTCTGTTAGAGACTGACCACATTAAAGTTGATAGAGCAAAGGAGGGCTCTTAAATCCCCACTTTTCAAGTGCCTAGAAGGCACATTTCCTATGTTCTGATGCAAGGAGGATTATTTACATGTCAGTGGCTGAGGGAACATTAGCTTTTGTGATCTATAGGGAAGTGGTGTGTGTGTACATGTATGCGTAATACTGGATGGCAAGTGCTTGCCTGCTACTCCTTAGGGAAATCCTAACCAGCTGCTACAGATCTGGAGGATAAATGAGTTTTATCTGCCAACATTTTTAGCCATAGTGTTGGGGTTAAGCTTCAAACATAGGCAGCAATAGGAGATAATTATTCTGTTGAAAACAACACTTAGTGCATGTCCCAGAAGCCCAAGAACATCTGGAGTGCCATCACAGGTATAAGCTTTCATAGACTGTAACTCACCTCTTTGAACTAAAGAAGTAGGCTGTAGTCCAGGAAGGTTAATGTCAAAGATAACCCAGCTCTTTAAAAAAGTATCACAAGTTTGTGTTCCTTTTGCTGCAATTTACCAAAATTAGTACATTTTTTTTTAAAATCAACAAATTGCTTTTTGTCAAATGGTCCATTGGACAGAAATGGGCATTGTCTGAGTATGAAGGTGAGAAAGGCCCTTGAAGGCAGGCTTTACAGGTGTGCATATCTATGAGATGGCACAATTGCAAATGTCCCACCTTTGCGAAGAGGCAGCTGTTTTGTACAAAGCTGGCCCCATCTTCCTGTACTCCCAATAGAGTGGATGTTACATTTTTGTTGTTCAGTCACACAGTCGATTCCGACCCGATGGACCATTGTCCTCCAGGCACCTCTCTCCTCCACCATCCTCCTCGGCCTGCCCAGCTCTGTGCCCATTGTGTCTACAATGCCATCTAATCTTTCACCGCCCCTTTCTTCTTTTGCCCTCCACCTTTCCCGGCATCAAGGCTTTCTCAAGTGAATCCTCCCTTATTTGATGTCCAAAGTACTTCAGCTTCACTATTTGACCTTCCAATGAGCAGTCAGGGTTGATTTCTTCTAAGATTGACCTATTTGTTCTCCTCGCTGTCCAAGGGACATGGAATTGAGTTTTTGCAGAACATCCAAGGTCCTCTCTCTAGCCATAGAACTGACAAGGCAACACCTTGCAAATCAAAGGCATATTTTTCTATGTCAGGGGTCAGTAAACTTGGCTCTCAAGATGTTCTTGGGACTTCAATTCCCAGAAGCCCAGATCAGTAGGTGTGCTGACTTGGGCTTCTGGGAACTGAAGTCCAAGAACACCTAGAGAGCAAAGTTTACTTGCCCCTGTTCTATGTTATCAAACTGCTTTTAAATTGATGACCAATCTAACATGTTTTTAAGATATACAAGATGCTGAAAGAGTGACCTATTGTCCCAAACACCCCCGACTTTACATGGTAGAGATTTGAGCTCAAGTCTCAACATAAAAAATAAAGATCATGGCATCCATCCCCATCACTCACTGGCAAATAAACAGGGAAGAAATGGAGGCAGTGACAGATTTTACCTTCTTGGGATCTTAAGAATAGTGCAGACGGTGACTGCATCCATGAAATAAAAAGATACTCCTTGGGAGGCAAGCTATGACAAACCTAGGCAGCATAATAACAAATAGAGACACTGCCATGCCAAGAAAAGTGCAGTTAAAGCAATTTCCTCCCTGGTAGTAATGTATGCTGCAGTGGCTCAAGTGGCTAAGATGCTGACTGGGAAGCGGAAGGTCAGTTCGATTCCCGAGTACTGCAGGACAGAAATGAGCTCCCGTCTTCGTCCCAGCTCCTGCCAACCTAGCAGTTCGAAAGTAAGAAATTGCAAGTAGATAAATAGAGACCACTTCGGTAGGAAGGTAACAGAGTTCTGTGCGCTCCGGTGTCTAGTCATGCCTGCCACATGACCACGGAAACGTCTTCAGAAGCAGACAGCGCTGGCTCTTCGGCTTAGAAACAGATGAGCACTGCACCCTAGAGTTGGATATGACTGGCTATCAAGTAAGGGAAACATTTACCTTTACCTAGTAATGTATGGCTGTGAGAGCTGGACCATAAGGAAGGCTGAGTGCAGAAGAATAGATGCCTTTGAACCGTGGTGCTGGAGGAGACTCTTGAGAGTAACCTGGACTGCAAGATCAAATCAGTTCATCCTGAAGCTCAAGTGCTCTGGCCACCAAATGAAAAGAGAGGACTCAATGGAGAAGGCCCTGTTGCTGGGAAAGATCAAAGGCAAAAGGAGAAGGAGGCAGCAGATGATGAGAGGGCTAGACAGCATTGACGCAGTGGCCATAGATCTGGGCAGACTCTGCAGGATGGCAGATGAGAGGAGCCTGGTGTGTGGTGGTCCATGGGGTCACAAAGGGTCAGACTTGACCATGCGACTGAACAACTCCTTACTCCTAGTCTGGTTGTCAATCCATTCCACCACACTGGCTCTTGCTCCTTTAGCATCTACAGGTGCCTTCTTAAAATTTTTTTTGCTGGCCCACAAATTATTTTAGGACATTTCTTACTAAATTGGGTTGATGAAAAAAGCAGTCCAAAACACTCCTAGACTGCCACATCAGAGAAGGCCCCTTCCTGTTACATTTATAGAACCAGTATTAAGTACGGTAGTTCTTTTCAAAGCAAACTTTATTATATAATCAAAAAGTTTGATCTCACACAGCTTTTTGTTCTCTGTAGATTTGTTTTTCCACACAAAATGATGATGGGGTGGGGGTGGGGGAGGAAGCACACCATAAACCTCAAGCATTTTTCAACAGTCATAAATTAAAATCTAAAGAGGGTGCGGGGAAGGCACTGGCTCGTGAAATGGAAACCAAAAGGGATTCACTCACAGATTATTGTAAAAAGACTGGGACAGGGAGAATGAAGAGGAAATGTGGCTCATGTTTCAAACAGGCGTTATAAGTGGAAAGAATCGTGCTAAATCTAGGCCACAGTAAAACAGTTATATTTTTTTCTTTTAAAAGAAGTAGATTTGATTGTTTGTACCACAGTTGGCAGCAGATATTGAGTGAAAGGGGGCCCATGTGTGGACTGGCCTCAACATGTCTGCCTCTCTTTGTGCTGGGCAGAATATCCACATACCAACTACTATTCGGTCTTTAAAATGTCAGTATTGCATTACCTGGCTTTGTCATACTCTTCTTCTATATCACTATCACCACAGGTGCCCAAATTCATGCTGACTTGCCAAAATAATAATAATTAAAAATAAAGCCCCACAAAAACATTCTGAAACAAGAATTGTCATTGGATGATCTCAAGTGCGCTAGTCAGTGTTTGGAGACATACAGGACAGAAACTGTAAGGAAATATTTCCCTCAAACAGTGTAAATTGTTTTAATGAAAACAGCTAGGGCAATGTGCACCCTGGATGCTGTTTTTGATAGACCTCACTGTCGCATCTGCCACTACATCACTAACATTCAGTAGCATGGTGGCAAAAATATCCCCATTTATCTTTAAAACAAGGTGCAGCAGGTGAGTGCATCTTTTCTTCAATGGTGAATTTTGTTCCCACATGCCTGACAACAAAGGGCACACCTTCTGTGTACATTTTGTGTTATTTTAAGGATAAATGGCTGGGGAGCTGGAAATTGCATATCTCTCTCCCAACTGCGAAATAAGCTCACTAATTTAGAGGCTTTCCCCTCATGTGCTTATCTTTGCCTTTAGAGCCTCACACATGTGAAAGACCAGCACTGTTAGAGAAACGGCATTGCAGGTACTTGTACATTTTAGTGTGATGTTCTAGAAGGTTCTTTAGAAGCACTCATAGTTGCTTCAACGGAAATCTGAGGTATCCCAGGTATCCTATACATTCAACTGTCATACAGAATAGGTGCCCTGAACACCATATTCTTAAAAACAAGCATTTAAGACAATGATTGTTTAACTGGTTTTGCTGGCTTTAAAGCAGGCAGTAGTAGTTCAACTGCCTTGTGCTTTTCCCTCATTAAATTCAACATGGCACTTTTAAAAAATTAGCACAGACTGAGTAATATTGCACTTAAAATTGATCCAGTATACTCTCGATTGACCACTACAATAAATGTGGCTTCTGGTTTATGAATAAAGCTCCAAGGAAAGGCCATTGTTTAATGTGTGCATTAAAAAAAAGAAATCTTTGATTGCTTCTCCTATTCCACCCGATATGATGCACATCACAGAATAGCTCTTTAACCTCAAACATCCCTAAGCACCCTCTGAAACCCTTGGCTGCTTTAGAGGCATTTTTTTTGCCCAAACCCTAAATTCCCTAATTAAAACTACACCATTCATGCAGTCAAGAAATGCACATCAATCTGTGTTTAAACTGCAGCACCCATTCAGAAGGTTCCGGTCCAACCAGTGACCGACTACCAAGAGATCCTTTTAATACTCTACCTTAATATACAGCTACCAAGAAATACCCCATAATACTCCCAGCTGGATGCATCCTGGAGCAAACTGACTGCAGACTTTATCGTAAAATTGTTCTCCAGCTGCAGATTTCCAGCTGCCTTTCTCAATTTCTAAGTCATTAAAAACGTTCAGCAGCAAGATACTTATTCTGCATGCAGTCTCAAAAAATAAGCCTATTCATTCATTTTCTCATGAACAATCTAGACCAGTTGATGGTGAACCTTGGCACTCCAACTGTTCTTGAATGCCAATTCCCAGAAGCCCTCCCTGATCAGCAGGAAAGCTGACTTGGGCTTCTAGTAATTGAAATCCAAGAACACCTGGAGTGCCAAGGTTTGTTATCACGGATCTAGAATATACCAGACTTAAGACTTTTTAAAAAGGCCACTGTGTTTCCTCATTTTACATTGTCTTTCAGAGCTCCCCAGACATTCTACAACTCTGCTGGTTACAAGCTCTCATGTGGCCTTAATGGTAACAATGCATTGTTATTATTATTATCTTTAAAATAAAGGATCAAGAAGCTCCTCCTTGTCTTGCAAAAAAACAACATGTTTCTGATATGGTGGCATTTCCAAGACAGAGATACCTAGCAGGGTAGCAGTGTGAGATCTGTAGAACATATAGACTTAGCCAGCTGTAGACTTAAGTCACAAGTGCCTGGGAAACCTTGGGATCAATTTCTGTGTCAACTCCAGCAACACCTCCAGATTTCTATCACACACATTGGTTTCAAGCTTCATTCATACGCTTAGAGATCTCCTTCCAAATATGGCGGCCACCCATGGAACTCTACAGTCACTCTGCCTAGGGTTAGAAAGGATGCCCCTTACACATTCTCTGTCCCGCTGAACATGAGGCACGGGCCTCATGTCCTCTAGAATAAGGTGAGAGAGCGTCCTCCACAACACAGGGAGGGCCTCTTTCTTCTCTACCACTTTTCCCAACCCGATCTGGAGCAAACCGTTTTCAGCAGCTCAGTGTCAGAAGCACAACAAACCGAAGCCCTTCCTCACTTCCAGAATATACTACAACCTCAGTTATGGAACCCGTCAGAACCTACAACTCTAGGACCACTTTAGAAATCCAGCATCAGAGACCAGCTGACCTACAGAGGGAGTGGGGAGAGGGGCATGGGGGTGGGAGAGGAAGAGCAGGTGAGTGAGTTAATGCCAATTTGATATTGGCGCTAATTCCTCTCCTCAATGATTGAACTGGTGGGGCTACTGGCCTCACTGGGGCTACTGGGAATGGAGGAGGTGCTTGCGTTGGAGGAAGTGCTGGCTTCGCTCGAGCCCTTTTTTGTGCGCTTGCGCCACTCGGGGACCGGGCCCATCATACTGGGGGGCTTGATGTTCTTCCGGTCTTTCTCAGCTTCCTCCTCCTCATCGTATCGTTCGTCATCCTCTTCAGTTTCGCTGTGGTGGGGGCTGGAGTGGCGGGAAATGGAGGGAGATGGCGGCACGGAGGCCGGGCGAGGATAGCGGAAGCCTTGAGCCTGGACCAGAGGAACAGCCGAAGACAGTAAAAAGGAAGGAGGAGGAGGAGAAAGAAAGAACAACAGTAAATAATAAGAGGGAGATTAAAAGAGTTGCAATCTCTATCTCTTGTAGTTCCTTGTGCCTGGAACAAGTCTACAGAACCAGAGGTTTAAAAAAGTTCCCAGTTTTCGTTACAAGGGATTCTGGGAGCTGTTCTCCAAAAACAGTAATTTCCCAAGAATACCTGCATTATGAGGTAGATTAGGCAGAAGAAGATGAGTGACGTTCATAACATAGTGTGGACTTGAACCTGCAGCTCCCAAGTTTCAGTCTGACAGTTTCTAACCTCTACACTAAACTGGCTCTGCTTTGCTTATTGATTAGAAGTTGGATGTCTACCAACTGGAGCCAGGTATGAAGTTAGGTGAGTGTGCAACAGAAATTAAGCAATGAGGCTCTCACTATAGTCTCCATTCAGAAATTTTGAAAAACAGCACCAGAACAAACCCCCAAAATTCTTCCACAGAAAAAATGAGTCTGGAGTTGTGCCTACCCACCCACCCAAAGCATTGGTAAGGCAGGATCTTCTGCTGTTTAGTTGTTAATATTATTTTCCAATTGAGAGTAAGAAACACTTGGTAGTTTGCTGCAAATCACTCAGATCTACCAGTGAACCTCAATCTATTTTCAGCCAGCCCTATCTTGGAAATACTTGAGTTTAGGGATGGTCCATAAAATGGTCCTTGTTCCCTCATTTCCTTTTGCCTCTACAGTATTTCCTAAATTTACACTGCAAATCCCACAAGGCATGGGACCTGCCCTTCGGCAGTTGTGAAAAGCACATGTGATATAATAAATAAAAATTGCAGCTGAAATATTTCAGTTCTAGACCATACAATTCAAACTCTTCTTGCAGACCAAATCACAGTTGAAATCTTTTCGGTTCTGAAACGTACAACTCAAACTCTTCTTACAGACCTTGACTTTAGGGCAGAGGTGCCCTAACTTTTTGGGTTGGGGTTCCTGACCACACACGCCAAACATGCCCTCGGAACACAGCGTATTTGAGCATGTGCGGTGCGGACGCTTCTGCGCATGTACGAAAGTAGCCATTTTGTATCTTGCGCCAAACCAGAACACAAAATGGCTGCTTTCGCACATGCGCAGAAGCATCCGTATTTACTTCTTGGTTGGGAAAGGGCATTGGGGGCCGGATGAAATGGCTTCAGGGGCTGGGGTCGGCCCGTGGGCCATAGCTTCGACATGCCTGCTTTAGGGCAAAGTGATAAAGGCTTACATTCCCCTCCCTCTCTCATATGGCATGATACTCACAGCTGTGGGCTCATGAGGCTCATAGGTGAAGTCATCAGGGAATGCCTTTGCGAGTGCCATATGGCGGGAATACATGTAATACTGCAAAGAAGTAGAAAGCGGATGAGTGAAATTTAGGGGGGTGAGGGTAAGGCGGGTTATCAGGGAGGGCATTCCTTGTTACATTCACTTGGCATTTATCCTCTTCTACCATCCAGTGAAGCCAAACAGTAGCCAGAATCTTACCAGTGTTTGTGTAAAGTTGGTGTACCTTGATTCACCTAATTGATGGGGTGCTATGATAAGTCTCAGTTGTTGGCCTTTTCACTTGCCTGACTATGCAACTGAGATGCACCTCAGTAATTAGCTGTGGCAACTTCATGTAAACATCAATAAGATTCTGAGCAGTGTTGTCTTGCCAAGCAGGCCAGCACAAACCAAGCCTGATGAGCTTCGGTTCTTTTAGGATCTCAAGAAACAATAACCACTCAGTGGGAAAAGAAAAGAAGCTTTATTAGGCAGCTTTCTAAGCAAAACATAACAGAAACAGAACAAGAAACAGTAGCAATCCATACATAAGAAGTGTCCCTGCCATCTACCCGGGCTCCCAGATGGCTAGAGAAGGGGCAGAAGAAACCAATGCTTGTTATGCATTGCTTGCTTATGTGCTTGTTCTTTTTTCTGTTTCAGTTATGTTTTGCTGGGAGAGGGCTTGCACTACAGAATAAAGTGAGCACCTATGACCTATCTGTGTTTTATCTCTGCTGTTAAGAAGTAGCACAGAAGGCGTACTAGAAAGATGCAAACAAGGAAGATTAGTCGTGTGATCCATATTCAAATTGTAAAGACGCATGTAAAGAAGGATGCAGATGTCTAAAAGACATTGTGTAGAAAAACATAGTGTTGACTTTGGACAGAGTGCCCCCTAGAGGTAATCAGGTCAATGACAACTTATGAAGACAAAGAACTTGTTGCAATGTCCAAGGCTGTAGTAGAACGATGTGTCAACTAGCCCCGCCCCACCCATCCACTGCAGAGAAAGCTCACCCGTCCCAGATATTTCCAATCCAAGAGGTCAGAAAGCCGCTCCGTGCGGTTTCTTTGGATGATGCGCTGCCGCCGCGTCTGCTGGCAGAAGCTGTACAGGAAGGAGGTCAACTGTGTGCATGATTCATCCAAGCTCCGGAAACGCCGGTCAAGGATATAGATCCCTAGTAGAATCAAAAAGATTCTTAAAGCATCCATGTGTCTTTAACCGATTAGGGGGAACATGCTGTTGAATTGCAACTCCCACCTGCCTTTGCCATCATAGCCCCTGGTGAGGAATACTGGGAAATGCTATTCAACAACATCAGAGGGAGCCAACACGGCAATCGGCTTTGGCAAAGGCTGCAGAGGGGATGGGACCGAGCCAGAGGCTGCTCAGAGCAGCAGGGACAAAGTGTGCCCGCTGCCAAAACTGTCAGCAGCGGGACTGGCCCGCAAAAAAAGTTTGGGGAACCACTGCTCTATAGGGATCACAAAGGATGAGAGAAAAACCATACAATAAAACTTTATGACCACTTACATAGCAAGATTTTTTGGTGTTTGCCTTCATCATAAGTTTGGACCACGATCTTGCCTCTACGATTGATTTGGCCCATGAGAATTAGTACCAACCTGCCCTTCTAGATGTACCCAAAAACTCCAATCCTCATTTCTTAATACTAACCATAAGCAGAGGGATCTGCAATGTGTTCCTCCATAAAGCAGCCAAACCCTGAAAGGTTGGTGGAGACGCTGGGGATGCCCATGACGGTGCATTCGGCTGGAGAATGAAACCCAAGTTATCATTAGAAGATATTAATGTGTGCTAGTAATTTTTGAGCGGAAAATACGAGCCCAGCCAACCCACCATTGAGACCTCTTTCTGGCAGGGAGGACTGCCCTCTATGCCACTTACAAGCCTCACCCCACACCGCCCCTGGGAAACCCTACCTGGTGTGTAGCCCCAGGGCTCATAATACGAAGGAAACACGCCCAAATGGCAGCCTCTAACAAATTCTTCATAGTCAACTGGAAGTAGGGGACTGGTGGAAGACAGGAATTCTGGATGGAAGATTATCTAGGAAGAGAGAAAAACAAGATCTAGTTCAATTGCTTGTGCTACTAGTCTCTGGACACAGAACGCTTTCTATCCTAAATAGGTTGTGTTTTAAGGGTCCTGGATTGAGGACCTATTGAATGTGTGGTGATGAGTTTATTGGGAGTTTTATTGTGTGTAATTTTTAACTTTTGATAGTTATATGACTGGTTTTATGATGTTAGCCGCCCTGAGTAGGAATGATTTTTTCCCTAGAGGGGTGGGATATATTTGCTTTTGTGCAGCTTCATGTCATCCGCCAATTATACCCGCTCCTGGACCAGGACTCCTTACTTTTGGTCACCCATGCTCTGGTCACCTCCAGACTGGATTACTGTAATGTGCTCTACATGGGGTTGTCCTTGACGACTAGCTACAGCTAGTTCAGAACACGGCTGCCCAGTTGGTGACGGGGTGCGAGTGTTATGCCAGTGCCTCACTGCTGCTACGGGAGCTGCATTTGCTGCCAGTTTGCTTCTGGGTGCAAGTCAGGGTGCTGGTTTTGACCTTTAAAGCCCTTCATGGTAGTGGACCAGGATACCCAAGAGACCGCATTGCCCCAAGGTTTTCGACCCGTCCTACATGGGTGGACCATAGGGGATCCCTGATGTTTCCATCAGCTAGGGAGGAACGCCTCACTGGGGCCAAGAAGAGTGCCTTCTCGGTGTCTGCCCCGGCCCTATGGAACCTCCTGCCACCAGAATTGTGCCTCCAGGCAGAGTTGCCACCCTTCAGGAAAGCTTTAAAAACTTGGCTTTGCCAGCAGGTATGGGGCACTTTTAGCACCACAACCCAGCCCTGCTGGCTCATTTAGCCCTGTCCGGGGTTTCTCTTCATGCCTAGGTGCCCCTTTTTTAATGGGATTAGGGATGTTTTAGGGATGTTTTAAAATGCTTTTAGATAGTTTTAGTAGTCAGTTTTAACAGTATGTGGGATGGGTTTTTTAACCTATGCTGTGAGCCGCCTTGGGTGAGAAAGGCAGCCATACAAATCTAAAAATAAATAAATAAATGTAAATAATAAATAAATATTTATTTATTTAATATTTAACCAGGGAGTGTGGTGGCTCAAGTGGTTAAAACGCTGAACTCGCTGACTGGAAGGTCGGAGTTTGATTGCATGACAGAGTGAGCTCCCATCTGTCCCAGCTCCTGCCAACCTAGCAGTTTGAAAGCAAGAAATTGCAAGTGGATAAATAGGGACCGCTTTGGTGGGAAGGTAAACAGCGTTCCGTGCACTCCAGTGTCTAGTCATGCCTGCCACATGTCCATGGAAATGTCTGTAGATGCAGACAACGCTGGCTCTTTGGCTATGAAACAGAGATGAGCACTGAACCCTAGAGTCAGATACGACTGGCTTTCGAGCAAGGGTGACCTTTACCTTTACTATTTATTTAATCTATCATTTGAAATCCCACCCATCTAATGAAACTGTCAACAATACTGGGAATAAGACACAATACATAATAACATAGCCAATATTTAACAGTAAACCGAGATAAATAAATCCATGATGCCCACTTAAGTGAACAAAACATCCTAATACAATAATAATGGTGGCAAAATAAAATATTGTATGGCGGCAAAAAAAAAACCTTCCGTTTAAGGGCAACACATTTCTGAATGCTTCTTTTAAAAGTTCCAACTTAGTTAGTTTGCGTAAAGCAAGCACAGTGATGGGGCCTGACTGTAGGGAGACCTTTGCCCTCTCCATGTTGATGAACTAGTGCCACTATATTTGGCTGCTTGGGGGTTCCTCAGCACCTGCTTGAGAGACAAGTGTTGCATTTAATAATTTTTAGGTCACATCTTTCTGCATATATATGCATGGCAGCTGAGGAGAGCCAAGGCAACTCACACCTGTGCCAAAGGCAGACCTAAAGTAGATTGCTCTGTCCCTGCTCCTATTAGGTTAAGAAGTCCATCTTGGCTTGCATATTTGGGGATATAGGTGGCCTGCCCTCGGCCCGCCCGGCTGGAGGGAGAAGTGGCCTCAGCTGCCGGGGCTCGGCGGCTTCACGAACTTTGTAATGTCTCTGTTAGGTTTTGAAATGCTTTTCTCTTTGCACTTTTATGATGTATACTGTTTCTATGTTGACATGACATTGTGACTTATGCATTGTTGTTATATGTTACTGTATTCTATTATATTTTGTATTTTATTATTTTGTTCGAGCGGCAGAAGACGGGACTGCCTTGAGGCTGAGGATGCCTGCCGCCCCACCCCCGGATTTCGTTGTTTGTTTGGGAACTTTTCTATGTGTTGTACATTATTGTGTGTTGTTTTTGTAGATTGAATTCTGTATATTGTATTATTATGTATTTACTGTGTATATTGTTTAATTATCATGTGAGCCACCCTGAGTCGGGTTTCCTGATTGGACGGCATAAAAGTGTGAAAATTAAATTAAAATCCCCAGGTTTGGAAAGGTTGCTTATCACTGAGTTGCTTGCCCAGGTCCTGTTAGAGCAAAAGATGCTGGGAGCTACCTGAGGACAGCATCTGTTGGGCAAAGGATTCATAGGTAAAGGTCTCCCTTGTTTGAAAGCCATTTGTGTATGACTCTAGGGCAGGGGTTCCCAAACTAAGGTCTGTGGGCTGGATCCAGCCCCTGGAGCCATTTCACATGGCCTCCACCCCTCCAAGGGCATTTGTGAAACAAAATGGCTACCCCTTTGAAGCTGTTGGGACAAAATGGCCACCCCCATCATGCAGGCAAGGCAAAATGGCCATCCGGCCCTCATAGCTGACTGAGAGAGCATGATCTGGCCCTTGGCTTGAAAAGGTTGGGAGCCCCTGCTCTAGGGGGACATATGTTCATCTCTGTTTCATCCAAAGAGCCAGCGCTGTCTACATATGAAGATATTTCTGCTGTCATGTGGAATGCTGTTACCTTCCCATGTAAGTGGTACCTATTTATCTACTTGCAATTTCTTGCTTTTGAACTGCTAGGTTGGCAGGAGCTGGGATAGAAACGGGAGCTCACTCCATTGTGTTGCACTCAGGACTCAAACTTCTGACCTGCTGACCTTCTAGTCATCAAGTTCAGTGTCTTAACCACTAAGCCACCTTCTTAACATACTGGGACAAAAAAAAAGCATTCCACATGTTAATCTTCAGCACATCATGATATGGTAATGCAAGAGTAAGGCATTCTGGTTGTTAGTAAGTTACCTGTATTTAAGGGAAACTATCTCTTCCTCTGGCAATTCTTACAAGTGGGTTTCACCTTTGAAATTCTTATTATCACCCTTGCCAGGAAGTACCGGTAGTTCAACTTTACTGCTTTTTGAAAAGCTGACGACTGTCTTGATTCCTAGCAGGCCCTTAAGACTCAGTTAGAACTTTTCCAAATAATTTCACTGCTATATTCTTGCAGAAGAAACACCCAGCCTCCTGCCACTCACCTTGACTCGGTCTGCACTACTGTTAAAGAGGCCAATGCGGCGGATGGTATTGAGAATGGGATCGGTAGAATCATCCAGCATATTATGAGTGCAGACAGGAGGGAAAGATTGCCGCTAGTTGGGAAAGGAAAATAGACACATATGAATAACCATAATTTAAAATAAAAAATTGTGAAAACAAGACACCAGTGAATGTGGCTAGAGAATAAGTTAATAGGATTTGTGTTAAGTACATGATATTCCTAAGCCCAGAACTTGGTCTGTACAAAAGAAACTGGGAAATCTTAACTTTTCATCATCTTTTTCTTTCATCTAGGACAGTGATGGCAAAACCTTTAGAGACCGAGTGCCCAAACTGCAACCCCAAACCCACTTATTTATTGCAAAGTGCCAATACAGCACAGAAGAGGAAGGAAATGCTTCCATTGAGCTGCTGGGCAGAGAGAACTCTGTGCTGGGGGTGAGGGAGAATGTCCTCCCATTGGGCTGCTGGGCAGAGGGGTGGGGTGAACTCTGTGCTGGGGAAGGGAGGAAGCTCTCCAATTGGGCTGCTGGGCAGAGGGGCGGGACCAAATTTGTGCTGGGGTGACTGCAGCATCCACATTTGGAGCATCCACATTTCTTTTTCTCTTTCTTAGGTCACCTAAGAGATTACAAATTTGAGCTTTCGCTCTAGGACAAGATTTCAGGTGAAGCTTCATAAGACTGAACATAAACAAAAGAGCAAACCTTGCACACAGATAACAATAATTCTGTAACTCTTCCTGCTTTCTAGTTTTTTTTATGGAGGGTATTTAGAGGACAAGTAATCAAATTCAGTGTGTTTCCACCTACTTTCTGTACAGACCAAACTACATTATTATTACCTTACTGAGTGGTATAGAGAGGCTTTCAAAGATCTCCTCACAATGGCTACTTAATTTTGAGTATTATTCGTTTTGAGGCCCTTCTTCCTGTGTTTTTCAGTTTATTGGGTTTTGTTTTTTTGCATGCTGCCGTCATTTATTATATACATTTAAAGAGTTGCTTCCCTCTCCCCACTTTTTATGTTGAAAGCCACCCAGATGAGAGGTAATAAATAAATAAATGAACAAACAAAACTGTACAGAAGCCAGTTACTCTGATTTCTTTTTTTGAGAATTCGACATTGTTCCAAAAACACCATTCTCCCCTGTAACATCTTTGTTCCAATATATCTGATTAAATTTGGAATATCCAGGCTTCTAAAGAATCGTCATGACTCCCACAATCCTCTGCCTTGGTGCCTAATTCTATCTGAGACCTTCCATCATGAATCTGCTCTATAAAGACCTCTAACCTCCCTCCCCAACAAGCCTCATTCCTTTCTCCATAGGCTCTGATACCTGTGTGGCAAAGATGGCTCTCTTCATCATGGTGAAATCTTCCTTGTCGAGCATTTTGTTCATGTCAGGAAGATTCCCCCTGAGGTAAAAAGACATGTAGGCAAAGCTTAGATGGACAGCATTCAGTAGGTTTCTACTTCGTCCCACAAGATCCCTTGTTAGGGGGCCTATGTCAGAGTTGAGGTTCCTCAAACAGAGATAGCAAGCAAAGAAAATGGGGGTAAGATAGGGGGCTGAACCCCAAAACTCCTTTCCTTTGCATCAGTGACAAGCCAACAGTCTACTCCCAGCTACTCAGCACCTCCTCCACCCCCTCTCTTTTGCCTTCTCAAAGGAAACCACTTACACAAGGAGAGACTCGTAGAGTTTCTTGCCAAACTTTTCTTTTACAGCATTAGCTGTATCCCTGCAATGAAAGAAAAAATAAGGGAGAAAGGGGGAGAGGATAACAGTGCTCAGAACAGAAGGCAAGGTTCCTGGATGCTTTCAAATAAGAATTAGGACTGGTAGGCAAATATAAGAAACAGCCCAAAAACTTGAGGATTGCCTCTCCTTAGAGACCTGAGTAAAGTGCAGGAGACCAGAGAGTGATTGTAAGAGAGGAGTTTTACATAAAGTTTGACTTACATATCGATTTTCTGCAGAAAACGTATCTCAATTTACTTATATGTCCTGTGATAGAATATGGAGTCTCTTTGATTTTTAAACTGCCTTGGAATGTAGCTTTGCTTCTTTACCAAGGCCTCATAATTCTTTCTGCTTCACTTATCAAGCAGGTGGGCTTAGAAGAAGCTTCTCAAAGCATCATGCCTATGTTTTGTCTTCTTCTCCAGGATGGGAATGTCAGTTTACATCAACATCAAGAGCCTGGGAACACCATACAATTGTTATGGGAACCAGTGGTTGTTTATACAAACCCTGGGCTCTAATTGGCTGTATGCTAATTAGGAGGGCCAAGCTCATGTCTTTCCTATAGGCACATGGGTTAGTTCGAGTCTGGGATTTCTGGGGGCTACACCAGAGTCCCTAGTCCAACCCAACATGATTACTTAGAAGTAGTCAGGTTTTCCTTTTGTTTCTGGGGGAAGGACTGAGAACGGATTTCCCCAACTGTCCTTTTTGATTAGTATTTTTGTATGCTGTAATTCTGTTTCCTGAACCTACGAGTGAACTGTTATTTCTTCAATATGTTTCGAGAACAATAAACATTTTTACTTCACCAACAACGCCTGTTCTTTTGAAGAGGGGATAAGACAAGAGTTAAGCCATAAACCACACACTACCACATATTACACATTACTTTCCACAATATTGTTGTGCTCTGTTAATACAGATTAGTCCCAGGTTGCTGCAGGCTTTGCAGGATGACATCTAGGCCTCCTGAGTTCAGTTTTTGGGGAAATTCCATAGGGCAGGCTGGTAAAAGTTGCTTCAAAGGAACAAGAAAGCCCCAAGGGCAAAGGCCAGGGCAAAGCCTATTTGTCACATGTCCCAAGTTCTTATGGGTTTGGTTCGTTTTACGTAAAGAATTCACTTGTCCTATGGATTTGCTTCATTTTACATAAAAACCGGTATTATGTTAAAAACCTATAGAACAGACTTTTTACGTAAATTGGGGTTTTACTGTACTTAATTTCCAGTGCTTTTTGTCAAGGAGATTATAAAACTCCAGATGTTTTGCCTATAATTCTTGTGAATAACATTTTTTTAATTGTGTCAGAAACACACAAAGGTGCTTTCTGGGTAGAAAGGATTTTTGCTTGAGGAACTCCGCTCAGGGGATGTCCGAATGAGGCTCCATTCATGTCCCCAAGATCTTTTCTCATCGAAGTGGTCCCTATTTATCTACTTGCAATTTCTTGCTTTCGAACTGCTAGGCTGGCAGGAGCTGGGATAGAGAGCAGCGCTCAATCCATCATGCAGCACTCTGGTCTTGAACTGCTGACTTTCCAACCTTCCAACTAACAAGGCAAGCTTCTTACCCACTGTATGTAGCTGACAGTTGGGATCGAGAGTTGTGTCCAAAATAGCCAGAGAGCTAAAGGTCAAGTGAATCTTCGAGCAGAGGATATTGTATATGTTGCAATTCCAAATCTTTTCAAGCAGCCTAATGATTTCTGTAGTGGGTTGATTTGGGTACTCATGCTCTAAATGTAAGGAACTCACCACAGCTGCTTACGTACAGCCTGGCCTTTCAGAGTCTCGACATTGAAGTTATTGGTTCGGGCGGGCATGATGAAAAAGGCTACCACTGTCGTCTGGCTGCCATTCACCTGCAAGGAGAAAACCCAGAGAGGACTGGGGAATAAGCTACTGTACAGCCTTCTCTTCCTCCTTTCAACCAAGGGATTCTTGCTGCACATTTGCTGTTACCACCTGTCTCCCCAATACTGACATTTCCAAAGAGAAAACAGTTGTATTAACCTTGCTGCGGCAAGAACTACCGGTAGAATCCAATTCAAAACATGAAAATACAACTGGATTCAAAATTGCACTTTAATAAGTTTATTGATTTTCAAAACTGGATTCTGTTCTTGCTGCAACAAGGATAATACAACAACAGCTATCTCTATGGAAATATCCAGAGAGATAGCTGTTGTTGTATTATCCTTGTTGCATAATTTTGGGAGAGGGACTCTGTAAAGTAATATTCAGTAAGGTAATATTTTATTGAAACAAAACTGACATCAGAGAGCACTGGAAAGACTAACTGCTGTTACATTCAAAATGTTATGTACTGATCTTGGGGTTTTGATTTTTTTTAGATAGATAAGATAGATAAATAGATTGATTGATTGATTGAAGCAGAGATCATAATAGCTTGAGGTGTTCCCATTTCTGCTGCTATGGAAACGGCTACAGTAAATCCCCGGCTTACAAATGCCTCGACTTACATAAAATTCGATTTACATAATGATTTTGTGCTAAAATCATGTTCCGATTGACACGATTTCCTATGAGTTTGCTTCGAGTTACATAAAGATTCTTTTTCCTATGGGTTTGCTTCAAGTTACATAAAGATTCTTTTCCCTATGGGTTTGCTTCGATTTACATAAAAATTTCATTTTTCCTATGGGTTTGCTTTGAGTTACATAAAAAAATAATTTTTCCTATGGGTTTGCTTTGAGTTACATAAAAAACTGATTTAAGCAAAAGTCTATAGAACTGACTTTTTTCCCGTAAGTAGAGGTTTTACTGTATTAAAATTTGGGCCAAACAATTCTGCAAGCTACATCCTCTGGAACACAACCACAATGAAATTTTCATCTCCATTTTTTTTTTGCCTCTTTCCTGCCCTTCTAGTACTTACTCTGAGCAAGTAATTGAGGCGGGCCAGGGCTTCCAAGAAAATATCAGCACCTTTGTTGGAATATTCATAGCGTCCAGCAATGAAGAAGAAAATTGTTTTATCAAGGTTGAAGTCCAGGTGCCTGTGAGAATAAGGTGGTGAGAAGTCAGGTGAATACACAGGAAAACAAAAAAATATGCAGCAACATAATGAACAAAAAAGTTGGCCTCCAAGAACCATACCCTTGTTTGAACATGGAGATTTCCAATTAGCTGTTCAAAGAGCTATCTGTTGTGACTTGTTAGTGTTTCTTGTTTCCTGTGGGTCTTACAAATGTCTTCCTATAACCTATCCTCTCTTGTCTAGCCTCTGTTGAAAACATCACATTGCTCTCTAGCAACTACTTTTACCTTTCTTTCAAGACTCAACTTTCTGAGGCAGGCAGCCATTTTAACCAATATGCCACCTACAAAAAAATGTTAGGCTTCATGATGACTCACCCATAGAAGTGGCCCCGGACAAACTCCTGGATACGTGCCTTGCTCTGGGCATGGAGGTTCTGGAATTCATGCATTGCAGAGAATTTCTTGACATTCAGACCATTTGGGGTCACAATGTCTGGATCAGGAACAGGGGGAGTAAAAAGGGAGAGAAGGACAGCAGCAGAGTTTTATTTATCTGAAGAATATGGACCTGTGCAACCTTCAGAAAGCACATACAGATGATCAAAAAACCTAAGTATCTCGGCTGGGTCCAACTCCTCTCATATATATCCAGGACAACAATTGACTAAGCAAACTAAATACTGAGTCAGCCATTTGAGTGGGAGATGCAAGACTACCCTGGTAAAGAAAGGGAAGTGGCCTCACAATATCACAGGGAGCCAATCAACTGATGTGGTATACCAGGGATTCTCAATCTTTGGCCCGTGGCGCCATTCCATGTGCCTCCACCACGCCCGGAAGTGCCATGTGGTGGAGGATGGGCCTCATGGCCATCTGGCCTCCAAAGCTGTCTGAGGGAACCTGGCCCCCGGCTTTAAAAGATTGAGAACTCATGCAGTACACAGTGAGCTTTGGCTGCAAGAAGGAATAAACATTCTTAGTTGTTCTTTAATATGCAGTTGTATGCCAGGACGAAACACAGTAAGTTTATTTATTGGTGCTTCATTTAAAATTTCCTACATGCACTCAAATATGAAAGCTAAATAGCAACATTAAAAAGGATAAACAATGTTTATTTTCTTGGTATGTTTTTCTTTTGCACTTAGCTAGGAAATGATTTTCAACACATAGCAATGAGTAGCAGTTCTCCAGAATCTCACCAAAAGGTTTTCTTTACTCCTGCAATCTCCTGTCCCTTTAATAGAAAATGGCATTGACTAAGCTATGATCTTTTGCATCAGGAATACCAGCTCTGCCAGCTTCCACTGATCTATGACCCCTTCCCTCATAAAGACTAGAGACTTTTAAAAAATCATAATGAAAATAAAGTACATATTGTCCAAAATCCCATTGCAGACAGTGTACCTCATGGCAGCTTCTCTCTGCTAATTGGCAAGTCCCTAGCTGGATTTTCAGTCCAGTGGGTTGGCATGTGCTCAAAAATCAAAGCAGAGACTCATTAATTAGTGGTAAGAAGCCACTGAGAATTAATATTGTTTGCCTTCTGGAATATGCATTTTGATTTTGGCCACTAGCACACTCAGAAGTCTTAATTCTACAAATGTATTAGTATCGTAAATACTATACTGTATATTACAGAATGAAAGTTATTAATGAATTTATACAACTAAAACAATTTAAATGAGAGAAAAGGGATTCTTCCTTCCACATTAGTTTTCAGATTCTATACAAACTAAATGATAAGATTCCATCTTTCCCAAACACATCTGACTGAAGTAAGTGAAGACCTGTTCGCAAAGAAGCTGACGTTCAAGATTGGGAAGGAATTTCATCAGCAAATCATAATGCCAAGACTCAAATGCAACTCACCCGGCTTCCGTTTTAATAAGTGTTCAGCTTCTACAGCTGTGATCTGGGAGACGGTGGTGAAAACATGTGTGCAGTGAACAGCTGCACGCTCCATACAATAACGGTGGTAGATCTGTCTGTCCCCAGCTTCCTTGTCCACGTTAAACTGAAATGAGATCGAACAAGTGAAGCCAAGCAAATCCCAGCAATGGATTCCAAAGGACAGAAAGTGGCAGGAGGAGAATAAGAATTGGAAGTGATGCAGGTCTAGAAGCAAACTAGCATGTCATGGTTTGCACAGAGGAAACCAGAATAAAAAACTTTCAGGGCACAGTCCAGTGTCCTAGCGAATCTCTACTCAGGGATTTATTATTCTTTAAATTCTGCCACACATTTTCCTAATGGTATATCCAAATCCCATAAAAATAGGCTATATACTGTAGATTGAGAGGAAGCAAACTTGCCTTATGAGGACAACTTTGATATTTTCCTCACTAATAATGCAGTTATTGATTTTATTCCTTCTCATCTTGCCTGCCCCTATACTTTGGCCAACTCTTACTATTTGAAATAATATTCTGTAACTCAGACTTGAAGAAGAGTGATTATATCACAAGCAGGTGGTGATTTTCAGTAATTAAAAACTTCCAACTTTTGTCCCATAGCTTTTCTGGTTTCCAAGCAATCCCTGTTGAAACCATGGGACAGAAGGAAAACGTCTTTAACTACAGAAAATCACTACCACCAATGTCATTAGCAGCAGAAGATTTCTGGGCATCACTGTCAACCACAGTGTTCACACATAAGTTCCAATGGGTGCCTGTGACACAAAAGCAAACACATTTCCTATGTATCAGAGAGTAAACAAAAAAAAAATATTGTGGTACTTTAAAGACTAACTGCTGTATTTTAATGTTAGCTTTCGTGGATCAAGTCCACTTTGGAAGCATCTGCAGATGCAGAAAATACTGGCTCTTTGGCTGTAAACGGAGATGAGTCTAGAGTCAAACACGGCCGGCTTTCAAGCAAAGGAGATTTTACCTTGCCTTACCTTTAAATGTAACTAATAAACTACATATATCAATTTTTGCTTTTCAGGCAACATAAAAACTGCACTAGATTCTCCACAAGAGCAACAAGAAAATAGCTTTCTGCTTCTTTTTTCACCTCTCCATACCCCAGAATTTTCAATGTCTGTTCCTTCCCAATGTAAGACTCACATTCTGAAGATTGTTATAGAAGTCTACACTGCCTGCACACAGGTAGCGCCCAAGCAAGGTAGCATGGGTGGTGAAGATGGTAGCCACAGGAAGCTTCCGGATCCGGCAGAGGAAAACACCGACCCCAGCTAACCATTCATGGAAATGACCAATTATGAATGGCTTATCTTCGCACTGTGCCGAAAACTGTGGAAAAAACACAAGCAGAGTGTATGCAGAACTTTTTGAAGGCGTGGTAGGGATGGGTAGAAATTATTTGACCTGGGCAGTGCTGGCCAGCTCACTGTCAAAGGCCCTTCTTACTGGTCTAGCAGCAAAATGGCAGCAGAGAGAAAGCCTTGTCAGTGATGAATTCTTTGCTATGCAATTCCTTCCCAGGAGCAATTCCTCTAGGATCCATTTGTGGTTGCCTTTTAGTAGGCTTTAAAACACATGTTCTTTCTCATTTTATGTGAAGAAACTTTTATGGTACTGTACTTTCCCCCATTAAATAGTTGATTTTTTTAAAAAAATTAAAAATATTTTCTATTTTTCAAATATTAATTAAAACAAATAAAAACAACAAATACAATATATAAGAAAAATGAATACACAAAACCTTAACAACAACAACAACAACAACAAGTACAAAGGAAAACTTATACAAATTACCACCATTGAGGTAATTTTATACCTTCACTTAACTATTCTCCATATAACATTTTATTTATACATTTGCCCCTCTTTCCAAAAAGATACACAATCTTGCCCTGGCCTTACTCCTTTTCCTTTCACTAAAACATATTCAATAAATTATTCCCATAATTCTCTAAAACCAGTCTTTTTAAGTACAGTAATCTCTTTTTAAAAATTTTTAATTCACATGCCAATCTATAACTTATTGCCATATTCCATATCTCTTTAAACCATTTTCCAATTTTAACAACTGTATGGTGTCTTTAGGGGCTTCAGTGTCTTAGTGGTAAAAGATACTGAACTTGGTGAGTGAGTGCCCGTCTCTGTCCCAACTCCTGCCAATCTAGCAGTCTGAAAGAAACTGCAAGCAGAAAAATAGGTACTGCTTTGGCGGGAAAGGTAACAATGTTCCATGCACTAGTCATGCCTACTACATGACCATGGAACATCTGCAGATGCAGACAGAGCTGGCTCTTTGACTGTAAATTGGGATGAGCATCATCTCCAAGAGTGGGATGAAACTGGCTTTTGAGCACGGGTGTCTGTATAATATGTTTCAAGGATCTACATTGCAAGCTTCCTGGCGAAGACCACTCAAACCATGGCCTTGAAAAAACAGCTAAGGACTATAATTAAATGAATGAATAAATGAATGAATATGAAGAAAGCACTTTCTTACCTCTCCAAGAAACCAGGCTGTTAGGAAGCCAAAGAGAACGGCATCATTGGCTTCTCGGTCATACCAGGGTATTCCTATGGAGCAGCTTTCCCAAAGTTCTGTTTTCCACCGATCCAAGCTCCACGCTGTTGCCCCAATATCAATGAGAATCACGTAGGGTCCTCCCTCAATGAGCCAGCGACCAAAATAAATCTAGATAGGGGGTACATGCAGGAGATTAGCCAGTGGTTAGGTACAAACCTAGGATGGCATCTAGTCCAGGGTTGGACTGTGGTGGCTCAAGTGCTTAAGACGCTGAACTTGACGACTGGAAGGTTGGCAAGTCAGCCGTTCAAGACCTGGGTGCTGCATGACAGAGTGAGCTCTTGTCTCTGTTCCAGCTCCTGCCAACCTAGCAGTTCGAAAGCAAGAAATTGCAAGTAGATAAATAGGGACCACTTCGGTGGGAAGGTAAACATTTCCTTGGGCTCTGGTGTCCTAGGCATGCCTGCCACATGTCTACAGAAACATATGAAGATGCAGACAGCTCTGGCTCTTTGGCTGTAAACAGAGATGTGCACTGAACCCTAGAGTTGGATACGACTGGCTCTTGAGCAACGGTAACCTTTACCTTTACCTAGTCCAAAGTTTCTCTGTTAAAAAATGCAACCGTGCAAGTAAGGATTTTATATTCCACTTAGAATATAAAAATATCATTTCCAATCCAAAAAAGTCAGATTGAAAACTTTATGCTTTAGATTAAGAAATACATGATTATTTTATTTCCATCCATTCCAGTATATATACACAACACACACTATTGAACAATAAAGCTGCTTCAACTTGCAAAGCCACTCCAAAAAGCAATGTTTAAACCCCTTTTGCCTCTAGAAAACTCTAGAAGAAAGAAGAGTATTTTCTTCCTCAAGCTGTTCTTTGCTTGTGCAAAGGTTGAATAAAATCTGGGTCTATTCCCACTGAGAAACAAAGTGTATGCACACACACACACATACCAATGTATGGAAAAACTGATCAATTGTTTAAAAAGACACAAATAGCCCTGATACCTCTTATCTTGAAAAGTCATTGGAACAAAGCAGCACCATTGCCATTATTTGCATTAATGCACTTTCCCCCAATGCACTCATAAAACTAATACTCATTCTCCTCTCTTTGTATTTCTAAATATTTCTTTCTTGTGGAGCGACAAGAATAATTTGCAATTCCTCATTCCTGCAGGTGATAATTAGATGAGTACTAATGTATATCCCTAAACACAACACACATGCACACACTATTATGATGCATGATAGGAGAAAAATATCCGACAGCTGGAAAACAGCAGAAAACATAGGGAAATAAGAACAAATGAGTGGTAACAATAACCATGAAGGATAGACATGGAACAAGAGAAGTCAAGGTACAACTTTCAAATCTACCTTACATTTCTGAGTTTTCAGTACCCTGTGCCTAGATCTGTTAAAAGTCACCCCCCACCACCACCACCGTGACAAATCCTGAAAACCTGCTTCACAATTTAGAATATGAAAGTCAAAAAGTTTGAAGATCTAAATTGTATCCTGAATTACCAAATTCTTCAAGGGTTTAAGCAAGACTAATTGCAACATTCTAGGGTCAATCTACTTAAGTGTAATGAATTAAAACCCCAAACTTCTTGTACTGTACTCAGCTTTCATCATGCCTTTGGCAACTTATACTTTACAATAGGCAAGGGAATGTGTGGCCCTTCAGGTACAGCTCCTATCATCCCTCCTCATTGATTATGCTGGCTATGGCAGGTGGGAGTTGCAGTCTAACACCACCTAGAGCAGGGATTCTCAACCTGTGGCCCATGGGCTGGATGCGGCCAGTAGCATCATTTAATGTTGGTTCCCACTTCCTTTACCACACCAGGAAGTGCCATGTGGTGGAGGAACGGCAAAATGGCCGTTTGGCCCCCAAAGCTGTCTGAGGGAGCATAGCCCGGCCCCTGGCTTAAAAATGTTGAGAACTCCTGATCTAAAGGGCCATTTTCAGAAGCACTGTGATGCAATGTTTCATCTACTGATGACTGTCTTGCATTTGGGCTGAGAACTTTCAATGGAATCATACGAGTTAAATTTATTAATTTTTAACATTTAATGCTTAGAGGGACTGTGGTGGCTTAGTGGTAAAGATGCTGAACTTGATGACTGGAAGGTCAGCAGTTAAAGACTCGAATACTGCACTACAGAGTGAGCTCCCAGCTCTGTCCCAGCTCCTGCCAACCTAGCAGTTTGAAAGCAAAACATTGCAAGTACAGTACAGTAAAACCTCGCATAAAGAATGCCTCGCTTAGAAAATAACTTGCTTAAAGAGCAGAATTTTCTCTGAATGGCCGCCTCGCTTAACAACTAAAACCAACCAAAAACTCGCCTAACAACTAAATTGGGGTTCGCAATCCCCTTCCCCCTGCCAGAAGTCACAATTGGTCACTTACAATGGTGTTTCACTTAAAGAGCAAACTTGCTTAAAGATACGGTTGCCAGATGGTATCCTAAAGGAGGACATGTCCTCCTTTTCTATAATTTGTCCTCAAGTCCTCCCTTACCTACTGTATGATACAGTATGGTAAGGGAGGATGGGAGGACAAATTATAGAAAAGGAGGACATGTCCTCCTTTAGGATACCATCTGGCAACCCTACTTAAAGAGCAATCCCATGGAACGCATTATGGTCTTTAAGCAAGGTGCCACTGTAGATAAATTGGTACCACTTTGGTGGGAAGGTAAACAGTGTTCGGTGCACTCTAGTGTTTAGACATCCCTGCCACATGTCCACGGAAACGTCTGCCAACACAGAGAGTGCCATCTCTTTGGCTATAAACAGAGCACTGAACCATAGAGTCAGATAAGACTGGCTTTCGACCAAGGGCGGCCTTTACCTTTACCTAACATTTAATGCTCTTTAAGCGAAAATTCTGCTATTTTCTTTTTATGAATGGGGTGGGTGGGTTTTAATGGGGGTGGGTTTTATCTGTTTTTACGTTTTTTTATCTGCTTATGTTTAGTTTTTTGTTATTTGTGACTGGGTATTTATTGTGTTTTTACTTGACTGTTATGTGAGCCGCCCTGAGGCAGGTTTCCTGAGTGGGCAGCATATACAGGTGAAACTTGGAAAATTAGAATATTGTGCAAATGTTCATTCATTTCACTTAAAAGGTGAAACAAATATATGAGATAGACTCACTAGATGCAAAGCGAGAGATGTCATGCCTTAATTCATTATAATTGTGATGATACAGTGTACATGAGATTATGGGGTACATGAGATTGGGGGGTTGGGGTTTTCATAAACTGTAACCCATAAGCATCAATATTATAACAAAGTAAGGCTTGAACTATCTCGCTTTGCATGGAATGAGTCTATCTCATATATTTGTTGCACCTTTTAAGTTGCATTACTGAACTGAATGAACATTTGCATGTTCCAAGTTTCACCTGTAAGTACGAAAATTAAATTAAATTAAATGTTTATGCCTTTTAATTGTTTCCCAGATGCTTCCTTCATTAGCCAGGGCTTTCTTCCTCTCCTACAGAGCTCAAGAAGTCATGACTCCTTTCCCCACAATGCCTTCTGCCCATCTCCCTCCTTCTTTCATTCACTGGGCCTCACTCCACCATTGCCATCTCTCCTCTCAACCAATTTCTGAAGGTGTCTGGTGTCATGTAGTGAGGCAGTGTGTGTCTAATTTTAGCCTCCAGTTCATGTTACACACATCCCCCCTCCATCTCCATTTTGTGAAAGGTCGCTGGTCTGGTGTTGTTCTTTACACATCCACCGAAAATAACTGCCTGATCAGAAATACTCAGCAGTTTTGCAAGCAAAGAGCAGAGGGCGGGAGGTGGTAACCTAAAAAAGAAAAGGCCAGTAAAAAGGATGAAGGGCTCAGAGGCATCCCATTTTACTCTGTACACATTAAAGAGGCATAATAACTATGTAAGTCAACATTGGTGTCCACTTAAATGTTTAAACTCTCCTTATTCTTTAGTGGCACACTTGATTGCTGGGGAATTAAGCTAAACACAGTGTCGAGCTGCACCGCTGCAGTGAATTCTGGAACTGTACCGTGCTATTCTGATACAACTATTGTATTCACACACAACATATGTCATGATTTTCAGGGTGTCCTGGCTTACTGCAACCAAATACCATCTCGGTCTGTTGTTAGCTAATGTTCTTAGCGCATCTAAGAATAACAAACCATCTTGGAAAAACAAACTAGAATTCCAAGTTCAGGCATCATGATGAACTATCCCTTCCTGGCTAGTTTATTTGCGTGTACAAAACGGAGCAAAGCAAAAAGAAATCCTGTTACTAGTATACGATAAACCAGGGGGGAAACCCCAACAACTCAACTCACTTCCCTCTTTACATTTCCTTGTTTCTTCCTTTTGGTTAGTGGGAGGACACATCTTCTTCCAAGTACAGTATAGTGAAATCTTTTACTGGAACGTTGTAAAGGTCAAAAAAGCTTGCACTCTAGTATTCTTGTTCAAAATTCTCTTTCTGCTTTCTGGTTGGACATTCAGGGTTGGACATGACTGTGAAGGCTGATGGGAACATAGTCCAATAATGCCTAGAATCCCACAAGCTCTCCACCTCATCAATATTTGGGAATGCTACATTTTTAGAATGTAACTTCCAGTATCCCCAATCACCACCATAGCAATGGCCTATGGGACTCTGGGAGTTATAGCTTAAGGAAGTAAATTTCCCAAGCTAGGTCCCTACCATATATGGAAAAGCAAAAGGGGATCCTGCTGCACTGGACCAAGGTGTCCCATACACCCACCCACTAGATGCCTTGAAGACGTTTGCAAGGAAGAATCAGAGGCTACAGCAGGGGTTCCCAACCTTTTCAAGCTGGAGGCTGGGTCACACTCTCTCAGTCAGCTTTGAGGGCTGGACGGCCATTTTGCCCTGCCTGCATGATGAGGTGGTCATTTTGTCCCAACAGCTTCAAAGAGGTGGTCATTTGTTTCTCAAATGCCCTTGGAGGGGTGGGGGCCACATGAAATGGTGCCATGAGCCAGATCCGGCCCATGGGCCTTAGGATGGGAACCCCTGGGCTACAGTCTTCTCCCAGAGTCTTGTATATCATCTCAAACATGAGATCCCATTTAAATTATTTTGGCTGATAGTTGCCGATACATCAATCCAATTGTCACAAGCCCCTCGAGCTAGGATCTATTAATTATCATTTTTGCTGGGGTGTAAGCACTCTCAGTTTTCCCCTTTAAAATACGCCGGAAAAATGGAGTACATCTTATAGTCTGATGCATCTTACACAGCAGGCAAATACAGTATTTCTTGTGGAAGCCATAGACAAAATGGGGAAAAAAATTATGACTCCACTCTCCAACATCTGCACTGGTTACTGTTTGTCGCCCCTCCTGAATGTTGGTAGGACTAAGCTTCTATAGACTTCCACAGATGGATAAGGAGGAAGGAAAAAGCTCCTAGGCAACAATGAATCACAGGATTGGGCTATTCTGCCTTTTGGAAGCATAACGTGCAAAGAATTTTGTCGATTTCCAACCAAAGACCTATCAACTTAGGCACTCCGTTCCCATAATGGTGAATCTTTTGCCTACTGGAAACCCACAATGAGCATGAGTATAATTGCACCCTCTAACTCAGGGGTCAGCAACCCACGGCCCATGGGCCAGATCTGGCACACGGGCCCAAATCATCCAGCCCCCTACTCCCTCGCTCCCGTTGCTGCTGGAAGCAGCATAAACAGCCATAAAACGTGTCCATGACTATCGCAAACACATTTTTAGAATGTTCCCCCCACCAGTCTTTCTCCCTCAACTGTCTGAGGGAACATGACCTGGCCCCCGACGCATAAAGGTTGGCAACTCCTGCTCCAACCTTTTTTTCCCAGCAATGGAAACACAGAGGTACACTGCCTCTAACAATGGATCAACATGAAGACATTGTGATTAAAAGTTCCTGATGGCCTTAAGTCCCATGAATGTATTGACACCCAATGAGGTAAAAGAGGAAGCAAAGAAGAAACAACCTTCTAAAGTAATCCAAGTTGACAGCCTTCCATATATCTTGAGGTAGCAAATTCCACCTCTTAACTATGACCAATGCCCATAGCAGGGATACCTTTCATCAACCCTGAACTCCCCTCCCTCCAACTTCAGGGGATGACTTTCAGCACCACCTGAAACCTGCTAATGGAATTCCCTGTATCTCTGATCTAGCAGGATTTCAGGGACGGGGCTGGAGGCAGGCAAGGAGTCTCTACCAAGCTGGATTTGGACATTTTGCAGGCAACAGCTCCAAAGCAGCTGGTAGAACTTGCAAAGTTTCATACCTGGAACCATCTCAGATGTCTGAGAGAAGAACTTGGTGACAAGAGAGACCCTGACATCCTGGCCTGGATACTATTATCTGTGGTTCCCAGATTTGATTTTTTTGGGATAGAGGTGAAAAGACACTACTGGAGAGGGATGGATTCTGTGCTGTACTATTCTGTGCTGTACTATTACTTCACAGCAGCATGTTCCCAATGTGATGCTCTCCAAATCCTGCTGCACTACAACAACTATAAAGGCCATCCAACAGCATCAGTTATCGAAGATGATGTAAATGGTAATCCAAAACAACTTGAAAGCACCATATTATGGAAGACTACTCCAGGGTCTAAGGCAGAAGTTATGCTTATTATTTACCACTTAACCCCTCACCCCTTTTAAGTGGAAAAATATCTGGGATCAAACCTGCTTAGAGCATCTATGTACAAACCACACAATCTGTTTTGAGGTATAGTCCATGTTTTCACCAGAAGTGAGGTCAGACACTGTCTAGCTCAGGGATTCTAAATCTGCGGTCCACTGCACCATTTCATGTGGGTCCCCCACTGCCTCCACCACACACGGAAGTGCCATGTGATAGAGGAAGGGCAAAATGGTCTTCCGGCCCCTGAAGCTATCTGAGGGAGCGTGACCTGGCCCCCGGCTTAAAAAGGTTGAGAACTCCTGGTCTAGCTGTTGGGAAGGTTACTTTTTGTTTGAAAACTCCTAGAATTCCTCGGCAGCCTGGAGAAATAACTTTCCCAAGCTCTGGTGCTGTTTGCAATAATCTAATTCTCACACCCACAAAATCCCAGGGGTTTCTGATTTTTTTTTTCTGTCTGCAGCTTCTTACTTTACATCCTTTGGCATTCATGGAATCGATAGTGCGGCGGATAGCAGGGTTGGGTGGCTCTATGAGTTCCACTTGAGTGCGGACATTTAGTTCCAGGTAAGGACCAATCAGGAAGTAATTCTCGCCCCATTCATCCAGTGTAATCTTGGCTTTGGTCTGGATAACTGTGTAGATCCCGCCAACTAAAAAACAACAAGAGGTGACATTAGTTTTCTATTTAGATCCTTATAAACAATTCCCATCCAACAATCTGTGTATATAAGCAGGCATTTCAGAGCCAAGAACCCAGGCCAGGATATGACCACACAACGCTTTACTTAACAAGGTAAAAAAAGTCATGCTAGGAGCCAACATTTTGTCCCTAAAGTATCCAAGCAGATGCTTTTGAAACATTTACAAATGCGGAATCTATAATCAAGACCACCCATGATCCCCAGTTATTGAGTGCCAAAAGGAAACCAGGTACAGGCTGCCTCCCTTATTTGTGGGGGATATGTTCCAAGACCTACTGTGGATACCTGAAACTGCAGGTAACAGAGAACCTTATATTTTATGTTGCAGAAAATGGCCTCTAGTGGCCATTTCATGGCAATGTGCCATAGCAATAAATATACTGTACTTAGTATGTATTTCAGGATTTTTATTGAATCCTGAAGACCCTTGGCAATACATAAACCAACCAAATATCACAAAAATGTAATTAAACAGTTTTAGAAGCCATCAAACACAATAAAGAGGGAAATCTGTATTTTAAGGAAAAAATAGACAATACAACTGGAAGAACTGCATGGTGTACTCTACTCCCAATATTTCTGACTGGAGCTCTTGCAACCTACATTCCACACACATGACGTATGTAATAACACATTCTAACAGAAGGGGCCTGTTTGGGAAGACTTGGGTACAATTATAGTGTGGAAGGTAACTGAAAAATCTAGCCAAGCCGAATTGCTACCCAGCATACCCAGAGGGCACCTCAGATTGAGGATGGCTGTGGGAAATGGTTGCCACTGGTATGACACAGGGAATTCATGCACATGAGATGAAAAAACGCTACATGTGTTTGATGCCTGTGCATCTTTTCCAGATGGGTTTCCATTGAACATTACAATAGAAGTGTGAGTAACTCCTCCATCCGGTTGTTGGTGCTTTGGGAATGGATGAAACCAATTCCATGTTACTAGCCAAGAAACAAACAAACAAAAAAGATGTAGGCATCAGCCAGCTCAGGAAACATGCAGCCCAGACAATTGGGTAGGTTTTTAAGTTAGGTGCTATTATTTCATTTCATGTTTAATTTCTATACCGATTTACTCAACCCAGTGGGTTGTCTATATACACAATGATGGGCAACCTTGGCACTCCAGGTGTTCTTGGACTTTAATTCCCAGAAGCTCAAGTCAGTACACCTGCTGATTAGGGCTTCTGGGAATTGAAGTTCAAGAACATCTGGAGTGCCAAGGTTGTCCATCACCGATATAGAGTAGATTTTTAAGGTCCTATGGCCCTGCAGATCTCTTCAGTTCTATTCAGTTCACTTCTGGGAAATCACATTATTTACAGGTCTTGCTGGCTATCGGCCACGTAAGAATCTTGGCTTCCTCTGCTAAACTCTCCTCTTGTTTTCAAGACTTTAAGAGGCTTGGCTCTTTACTGCTACTTTCAAGCCAGATAATTTAAAAGAAAGGAAAGAAAAAACTCTGCTCCATGAATAATGTAGAAGAGATTGGCGGGGAAGGAACGCTGCAAGATGAAGAATGTGGGGGTGTTTGTATGTGCACCGAAGGCTGAGGATTCAGGTGATGTTGGAAAAGAAAAAAGTTCAGAGAGCTGAGAAATGGCCTGTTTAGGAAGGGATTATTCACTTGAACCCTCCAAGAACCACTCTTGTTTATCATGGGATGAGGAACATCTGGACTTCCACAGTTCTCTATTGACAGAATCCACACAAGTGAAACAAGTTGACATCGCTGTTAATGAAACAATTTGTATAGTGAGAGGATGCCTCAAACCTACACCAGTTGAGAAAATATATCCTCTTGTTGGTATTACTCCACCTAAGATAAGGTGAGAAGTAGCAGCGGATGCTGAGAAAACTAAGCAAGTGAATGACCCTCGACATCCTTTGAACAGATATGTACCTCAAGTCCACCAATTCAGATCTGGGAAGAGCTTTATGGCAAGCTCTTGAGGGTGCGCAAGAGCAAAATCAAATTAGAAGATGTTGGAAGGAGCTCACTGGACAAAGAATAACATTAAAGGAGGCAAGTTTTGGCAGTCCAGGTGTTCTTGGACTTCAATTACCAGAGGCCCAAGTCAGCACTCCTGCTGATCAGGGCTTCTGGGAATTGAAGTTCAAGAACACCTGGAGAGCCAAGGTTCGTCATCATGGTTCTACGACTACACTTCCCATCCACTCTATCCAGCACATCTAATAGGAATGGTTCATGAAACATGCAGTCTAAAAACATCTGAAGGGGTGCAGTGGCTCTGTGACAGATAATACGTTTATGAAAGCATGGGTTTTCATGGGCTCTAGCCCATCTTTATCAGTCAGATGGAATATAATCCAGAATGTCCAGTACAGGGATTTTCAACCTGTGGCCTGTGGGCTGGATACGGCCCATGGCATGATTTCATGTGGCCCACCACCACCTCCACCACATCAGGAAGTGCCATGTGGTGGAGGAAGGGCAAAATGGTCATCCAGCCCCCAAAAGCTGTCTGAGGGAGCGTGGCCCGGTGTAAAGGTTGCCCTTGCTTGAAAGCCAGTTGTATCTAGGGTTTGGTGCGCATCTCCATTTATAGCCAAAGAGTTAGTGCTGTCTGAGTCTGTAGAAATTTACAGACAACTTAAATACAAAAAAAGTACTACTACCAATTCCTACCCAACAATTACTTTCTATTTTTCATTGCCCTCTGAAATCACAGCCCATAACTCCACATTCAAATCTGGAACTATACAACATTGTTTATCAATGTAGTTTAATATGTTTGTGTGTTTAAGGCAAGAGGGCAGGGTAACTAATTGCTACAAATATTTTTCTACTTTATGTGCTCCCAAAGGCAGAGAAGAGAGACGGTGTATGCCAGGCATTCACAACCTCCGGCCCATTGCTAATTAACAATGGCTGAAATCCTGTTGCTTAACATAAAATTTGGAATAATGAAGAAAACATATTTCCTGATACTCATGACTTCTCACATTTTTCTTTTCAAGGAAGCTAGAATAGCAAATACCAATTTGGTAAGGAGAAAGCCTTAAGGCCCATAAGTATGTAGCCCAGTATTTCCATCTCATCTTTATTTATTTATTTAAAATATTTATATCCCACCTTTCTCTTAAAAGGTCCTAAGATTCCCAGACAAGGATTTCCCTCAGTTATTAAGAACTTGTTCAATACTACACAAGTGACGCTTGGATACTTTAAAATGATGAATTTTATTTTGATTTATTTACCACATTTTTTATTCTTGCCTCACCTAAAAATACTGTTAAATGGACTTATGAAGAAAGGAGGTAGCCCCAAAATACATGAACTAAAAAGGGGTTCTCAACCTATGGCCAGATGTGGCCTGTGACACCATTTCACGTCTCCCCCCCACACACACACACACACACACACACGCACAGAAGTGCCAAGTGTGGCAGGCAGGGCAAAATGGCCGTCCAGCCCCTGAAGCTGTCTGAGGGAGCGTGACCCGGCCCTTGGCTTGAAAAGCTAGAGATCCCCTGAACTAAAAAGACCAGGAAATGGGAAGTAAGGAAAGAAACCAAACTCAGTCACAGGATTTTTGGCAACAAGTTCAAAAGGTCATCGAGAGGACATAGAGCAGGATTTAAGTCCAATGGAAGGACTACTTCCTTTTCTGCGGTGGCTCAAGTGGTTAAGATGCTGAACTTGACGACTGGAAGGTTGGCAGGTCAACAGTTCGAGACCTGAGTACTGCATGACAGAGTGAGCTTCTGTCTCTGTCCCAACTCTTGCCAACCTAGCAGTTCGAAAGCAAGAAATTGCAAGTAGATAATTAGGTACCTCTTTGATGGGAAGGTAAACATTGTTCCACATATCCACGGAAATGTCACCAGACACAGACAGTTCTGGCTCTTGGTTGTAAACAGAGATGAGCACTGAACCCTAGAGTCAGATACAACTGGCTTTTGAGCAAGGGTGACCTGTACCTTTACCCTTTCTGTGGTAGCCACAGCAGTAGCAAACAGAAGCCAAAAGGGAAAAGGGGAAGGTTGAATCCGGGTGAAGTGGAGAGATCCCTGCGTGGTGGTTCTTCTTCCAATGGTCTCAACTGGATTAAGAAAGCTCCTCTCATGCACTGAATATGAGTCATGAGCAGCATGCTTTTCTATAAGGGGTGGGTGCCATTTTCAAGCAGGATAAATACAGGCATCACAGCAGAGGTCATGGGACACTGCTGCTCTCTTTGGCCTCAAGCAAAACCTGTGCTGGGAGCCTGCCATCAGATGCCACCAAAGGACAGTGCATGACAGTGTGTGTTTTCTGTCTAGTTCCTCAGCAACCCAAAAAGCCTAGATGCCTGTAGGCCCTGTATAACTTGCTGTGCCATTCTCCCCAAGGGGATGCAGTGTCTCAGTTGTTAAGAAGCTCACCTTGTTAGCTGGAAGGCCAGCCAAGTTGGCAGTTTGAGACCTGGGTACGGCAAGACAGTTTGAGTGCCCGTCTCTGCCCCAGCTCCTGCCAACCTACCAGATCAAAAGCAAGAAATTGCAAGTAGATAAATAGGGACCACTTCGGTGGGGAAAGATCTTGGGGACATGAACGGAGCCTCATTCGGGTGTCCCCATGAATGGAGTTTCTGCAGCAAAAATCCTTTCAACCCAGAATAATTTCTCACACGAAATTATTATTTTTCTCCCTAAGATCCCTTTGAAACACAGTCAAAAGCTTAGGGTTGGATTTTCATCAATCCAATGAATGAATGACTCTGACACCTGAGCTAATGGAAGAGGTACTTGCTGATCCTGATGTATCTGTCAGATTTTCATAAGTTGATCACTCTATATACCAAACAGCTTTCTCGGCTATTTCAAGTTTGTGGTCACTTGTCCCTAGTTAGCTAAAATGGTACCAGGTAGGCAAAGTAGGGAGAACACTACAGGCTTCGGGAAAACTCCCATGTTTGCAGAAATAGACAGATAGACAAAAGTACACATATATCTGAGGTGTTGATCCTGTTGTTGAAGGATTTACAGGTGTTAGAGGAACTCCTATAAGTTTCTTTAAACTTCCAGGTTAGAGGGTGTGTGTCACTATATGTCTGGCCAGACATACCACTACGGTAATGGAGTAGACCGTACAGCCAATGCCTCAACATCAAGTGTCAAGTGGTAGTTAACTAACCTGACTCCCTAAACAGGCCAACGGCTACAGGCAGATGAGCCCCTTTAGGTGGAGTGATGGTCCCCCTCAGTGGAGGAAATGCCACTGGAAACCATCACATTGGGCCCAACAGCAAAAAGAGCGAAGGAGGAACTCTGATTCCCAACAGTCACGGAAGCGGAAGAGGCCATGCCAGGTGGACTGGCTGTGAAGGTGGCCTTGATAATATCCTCAAGGCTGTGGCAGTCCATTACAGTCCCGGTGTTGAATCCTGCATGTCTCATTTCATGTGTGCCACAGTGTGTGGGTTACTTCATTGCAAGCTGGTATCCACCTTAAACAAATTCACGCTAATGATGTTTTTCCTGCTTCAGGAAAAAAATGCATTGTCGGATACGAGTTGCAGTTGTTTCAATGACAATGAGAGGAACCCCTCCAAAAAATTCAATTGAGGACTACACCTGTTCTGTGCCGACAAATGCTGAATGAATGTTAAGAGTGGATTGGAAAAGTGCAGAACAAAAAATGGGGAGGTGGGCATGACACAGAATCTGGAGGCACAATATTCCATTCTGCAACGTTTTCACCTCTTCTTCTGACACATGTATGGTCAGAAACCTATTGGTCTATTATGCTCATGCAACACTGTTATTCTTCCTGGCGTTTGCACAAAGTGTCCAATATCTTTTTATGCAAACGTAAATCCCTCTGAAATCTACAGAAGTGATTTCTTATACTTGCAACAGCAATCAGTTGATTGCTGATGATTTGGGTTGGAAAAGGATCCTGGTTTTCAAAGATATTTCTTTCTATCTATCTATCCATCCATCCATTCCCCCATCTTTTCAAGGATCTTCCTTCCTCCCTCCCTCGCGCCCACCCACAAGCTGACATAAGATAACTATAAATTATATGGCTTCAAATTCAAAATTGACTATATTTTGGAAAATCACAGGGCAATCTAATACATGTTTGCTTGGAAACAAGTCCCACTGCAGAGTTTCCCCCCAATTAATCATGAGTAAGATTTCATCTCTTGATAGATTTCAGCTTGCAATCTGTCCCATCTCCTGGGCTCAGGGTGGGCATCAATAGTAGTTGATGTAAAAGTAAAATGCCCTAATATGAAGCATAATAGAAGAATACCTAAATCCAATCCATACTTGTTCGGCCCAGTGTATTAAAGGCTAGTCCAAATTTTAAAAAATATGTGAATTGCTCAGGATCCGACTAATGATTTGCCGCTCTTATCAGGCTTTGTCCTATGGATAATACAGATTCTAATGGTCACCTGAGGACATTTTGGCAAAGGTGGTCTTTAAGGTAAACAGGAAACACTGAGCTATATAATTGCTGTATAAGTTAAAGCCAGCACTTTGAATTGTGTCCAAATGACAATGTGGATACATGTCAGCTACTGGAGTGCTACTTAACATGTTTTCAGGAAGCTCAGCATTCAAAAAATAAGCTACCATATTCTATATGTAATGCAAGACTCCTGAAATCCATCCAAACCAAACTCTTTGCCAGTGGCGGCTCACAGTCTGGGCTGGGTGGGTGGGGGGTTCATCTCACCCCACTGACAGCCGATGCCTTTTGTAGAGCATACCATTTTCAGGCGCTAGATCTGAAGCATACTTTGCTGATTTGGGGAAGCAAACAGGGTGAGAGAAAGGAAGAGATGAATGGCATGCATTGAGAAGCAATGCATGCACTAAAATAAGCAAGAATGCTGGTTAATGATGTATAATCATTCAACACAGCAGGGATGCATGGAGAAAAAATAGACTAGCTTAATGAGGTTGCGGAAAACAAAGGAGACATAGGATGTAGAAGCCTGGTTCTCTGTTGGACAGAAACCCAGAGCATACATTTAACTATTTCCATGCTTTGAGTGGACAAGGCATATTTCTAAGATGTGTGCTAATCTCATGAGGGCTAGAAGCTTGGTTTGATTTCAGACAAAAGCCAATGCCTATACCTAATTGCCTGGCCCAACCAAGGTAGAATCAATATACTGTATACAAATGCTGACTTATCCTACATTGATTGATTTAACAGATTTGCTCTAGCTGGAATTAGCAACCAGGTTTACCTAAGATGTTTGCATATTCCCACATGTTTTATTTTTGTGCTAGGCAGCACAGATCCCCATGATGGACCAGAACCATGACATTAGGCAGTGTACAGTTGCTAAAGAAAGTCCTGCCAACCCAACCTGCAACGTGCTGCTTGGAAGCAGGCACCCTCTTCTGAAGCTGAGCATGAAGACAAGGTGACATTTTAGCAAATCCTTTATGGAACAAGAATAGTGTGATGTTCTTGACACACATTTTTGTATCTGAGTGGTGACAAGTTAAGGGGCAACTATCTTGCATTCCAGGGGCTGTGGTGGCTCAGTGGTTAAGAAGCTCGCCTTGTCAGCTGAAAGGCTGGCAAGTTGACAGGTTGAGACCTGGGTACTGCATGATGGATTAAGCACCCGTCTCTGTCCCAGCTCTTGGGGACATAAAAGGAGCCTCATTTGGGCATCCCCTGAGCAGAGTTTCTCCAGCAAAAATCTTTTCAACCCAGAATAATTTCTGACACAACATTATTATTAACTTGCATTCCGTATCCAGACAGAACATGTAGAGCACGTGTTCAAACCCTGGGGAACAAGCCAGGAGAACTTTGGCCTCCAAAGGGGTCACGTCCTAAAAATTGCATTTAGGAGCTCACCCTGTAGCACCGTGACACTACAGTATTGACAAATAAACTGAATGGAGAGGAATCCCCAGCGAGGCCCCTCAGCACTGAAGTAACACACTGCCATTCAGTAACTCCACCCCCTCAACCTTTCCTGGCCCAGGTCAGATGATAATAGTGGGAAGCAGCCTGAAATAACTTCCATCAGGATCCTGATTCCTTCAGTAAAAACCATTATCGAGACATTCAGAGACTCAATCCGAAACCACAGAAAGTTCAGTGTGTACATTCTGAGTTGTGGCAACCTAACCCATTGGCCAGAAATACTCAGCCTAACAGGACATTACTGCCTCCCATCATCCCAGATATTAACACCAATGAGAAGGTTTTATAACCGAGAGAGTACAAGAACAAGGAAATGAAGGCTAAGATATAGTGCAAGCAATTGGTACAAAGCATCATAGATCTGTTATAAAAACTCTCTTAATACTCGCACACAAATTCAGAATATGTACAATAAACATGGTCAACTGCCCACAGTCTACCTTCTTTCCTCAGACAAACGTCTCCTGTACCTACCTAAGCTCTCCCTATTTTTGAACTGCCCTTTTCAAGCATCCCAAATACTGCAAAGAAACTCTATAGACAGGATAGCTTATTCAGATACAGAACATCATATAAATACTATGACAAAACTAGTACATTCTCATTCTTTGCACATGAAGTAGATCAGAGATTGGAAAGTGACTCTCCAGCTTCTGTAGTACAGTATGTTCATATTCTGAACACCTACAAAGGGCTTATGAGAAACAAGAGGTTTGATTCCTCAGCAGTTTTTTGCTCCAACTCTTGACAGCTTAGAATCCATATAAAGAGAACCTTGGGCAGTTTAGTTCCCACAATACGTCTACTGTTTCTCTCTCTCCAATGCAACATTAGAGCCTTCTCTTTTCTCTGCAAAAAAACCAACAGCCCTTCCCTTCACTCACTCTGTAGCATCTATGATAAGAAAACCCATTTTCCAGCTCTGGCTGTTCATATTTCCAGATGACTGAATGATTAGGCTGATTTTCTTGAAGCCCCTGAGACAATCCGGCTCAGAAACAGCTCAACAGGTCTTGTTCCCAGCCTCTCCTAGTAACCATCTTTTGGACCCAAAACAGAATCTTGAGCATTTCAGTTCCTGGTCACCAGCTCACCATAAACCACTGAAAGCTTATTAGGTTTATTTCCTAATAAACCCTCTTTTCTAAGAAAAGCAGCCCTATTACTTACCTTTATTGGCCACTTCCCAAGCCACCTCGAAAAGGACAGCATTCTCCAGGTCAAGTTCATCTTCCCAGTCCTCCAACCCTGTCAGGGAGGTCACTGAGAGGCTGCGGGCCAGAGGCATAGCACCCAGCAGATGAAAGCAAGAGGCGCCAAGGGGGTGAGAAAGCTTAGGGTTCAGCCTTGAGGATGAGGGAGGAAGAAAGAAAAGTGAATCATTCCAAGTGTTGTAGCAGGATCACCTTCTCCCCCCCCCCCCCCCCCCCAATGGTCAGATTCCTTCTTCCTTCCAAGAACCTAGGAGGTCTACCTCCACTCTACCCCTATGATTTTCTTGGTTGGCTTCATTTAATCTTGAGTAGCAGCAACAGCTGAGGATGGGAAGCAATAAGACAGTAGAAAAGGTGGAGGAGCCCGGGCCCCTAAGCTTTGCCAATGCAACACTTAAGAGATGGTGGATCAATACCTTTCTCTATAGGACTGACTATAGGAAGACTCCCTGAAGATCAGATAAACAGCGAAAGAAAAGTGGACTTTTTTGTCCTTTAAAACAAGCAGACCTTGACAGGGTGTTTATTTTGCACCAAGTTATGGACAGCCAAGGGATGGAGGGGGAGAGGTGTCAAAGAATTAAAAAAGAAACAGAGACAGATGGATTCCTAATTTTTTAAAAAACCTATTAAAACTGAACGGAGGAATAAGGCATATAGGATTGCGAGTGGACAGTCTGGAAGTAAGGGATGATGTTATAGAGTTGGTGGTATAGTGGTGAGCATATCTGCCTTCCAAGTAGTGGACCCGGGTTCGATTTCCGGCAAACGCAAGCATTAATTTTTGGACTTGCAGTGGCTCAAGTGGCTAAGACGCTGACTGGGAGGCGATAGGTCAGCAGTTCGATTCCCGAGGATAGCAGGACGGAATGAGCTCCCGTCTATGTCCCAGCTCCTGCCAACCTAGCAGTTCGAAAGCAAGAAATTGCAAGTAGATAAATAGGGACCACTTTGGTGGGAAGGTAACAGCATTGCGTGCGCTCCGGTGTCTAGTCATGCCTGCCACATGACCACAGAAACATCTGCAGAAGCAGACAGCGCTGGCTCTTCGGCTTAGAAACAGAGCACTGAACCCTAGAGTCGGATACGACTGGCTTTCGAGCAAGGGAAACCTTTACCTTTATAGGATTTTGCGGAGGGGGGGGGCGTTGCAAAGGGGCATGCTAGGAAAGCAAGCAGGAGGAGGGAGGTAAATGGATCAGGGTTTGGGAAGGAAGTAAAAAAAGCATAAAAACTGCACCCAAAAAAAGTTAGGGTGGAACAAGAATGAGTACAGGATGAAAAAGAAGAAAAATCTGAGTGTCCTTAAAAAATCAGCACGGTCCATTCGAGGTGAGAAGGAGGGGGTGCAGGAAGGGGGAAATCTCCCTGGATCCCGGGGATCCCCGACCGACCGTACTTACCTGTTTGCAAAGGAGAACAAAACTACACTCCCACTCCGCCCTCCCCACCTCTAGAACGCCAGACCCGGCCGGGCAGAAGCTCCACCCACTCTAGGGGCGTGGCACGGCAGGGAGTGGCTCCGCCCCCTCTCCCCGTTCTTTCCTTTTTTTTTTAATAACTCTGCCGCAGTCGCTCTTGGCTTTCTCATTGGCTGGCACGAGCCTCCCATCAGGCGTCGGGGACCGAAAGGAAGAAGGGCAAATGAGGAAAAGGAGGTTGTGGGCAAAGTCTTAAAGGGGACGTGACCGCGGTATTTTCCAGCAAGTGAAGATGATGGGGTTGGGTGGGGGAAAAGTCAGAGGCACGTGGCGGGGAATGCGTATCAGAGAGCCGGGAGAGGGACGGGGCGATGAATGATCGAATGGAGGGAAAGCTATCAAGTTGTCTCCGATTTATGGCGACTTTATGAATGAGAGATCTCCGAAATGTTCTCTCAACAGCCCTTGCAAACTCAAGCCTGTGGTTTCCTTTTGGGAGTCAATCCACCTCCCGTTTGGTCTTTTCCTGCTGCCTTCTACTTTTCCCAGATTTATCGCCTTTTTGCAGACAATCCTATATTCTCATGATGTGCCCTAAGTAGAACAGCCTGTTTTATCATTTTGTCCTCCAGAAATAGTTTGGGCTTGATTTGCTTTAAGACCCACTTGTCAATGGTCCTATAGTTACTGCACTCCTTGGCATCTCCTTTCTTGGGGATTGGAATCCAAATTGAGTGGGCTATAGTTTGTTTTCTCTATTTGTCGCAAATTCTTTTTAGGATTTTGACACTTTCAGTCTCTGTGGTTTAAAATAGCTATACTGGTATTCCATCTACTCCTGTTGATTTATTTCTTCTTAAGGCTTTCAGAGCAATTTCACTTCACTTTCTATAATAGCAGCCTCTTCATCGTAGGATTTTTCTCACTATTAACCATGCTGGTTAGTGGGACTTGCAACCCAACATCTGGAGGGGCACATGTTCCCCACTCCTGTAATAGAGCGAATCCTCAAACAGTATAAAATAGGAATAGATCCATACTCAGTGCTTCATGAGACGTGTTCTGCTTTTGTTGCCTCATAGAACAACAAAACCAGTAGCATGAGGTCAAGCTGATTTTTTAAAAATGTTAAAATGAATAAAATAAAATTAATTCACACCTATTATTTAAAATCTTCAACTCGTGTGCTAACTCCAGGAAACGACAATTTTACTCCAGGAAACAATTTTTTTAAAAAAAATGCAAAAGCAAAAATGTCATTACAGTATAATGGTTTCAAAACTTGCTCAAATTGTCCTTACACTAGGACTGGGGAAAATATAGCCCAAAGGACTTCAGATTCCATGAGCACTAGATAACATAGACAAGTGATCCTTAACGTTTTCAGGCTGCAGGCCACATCTCCTGTGCAGCTGATCGGGCCGGTCACGTGGTTCCTCCCACGGTCCCACCCGGAAGCAAAATGTGTGCCATGCATGTGCAGAACACATTTAGCAACGTTCTGCATATGCATGGTGCGTGGTTTGCTTCTGCTTCTTGGAGCGGCGAGGGCGTTGGTGTCAGGGGCCTGGGCCTGGCCCACAGGCCATAGGTTGCGAATGCCTGACATAGACAAAGCTACAATTTGAAAATGTCTAGATTATCACATATTCCCCACTTGTGGTGTGAGGCTTTATTGGAGTAAACTGTGTCAGTCCAAAAAACACCATCTAGTTGGCAGTTGGAGAGAGTCTGCAAAGGATTGCAATAGCTTGTTATTAGGCAACATGTTTTCCAGTACAAAAGAGCTTGTCAGTGTGAGCACAGTATGGAGACAGATCAGAGTTTACAATTGGGTTTTACATTTTCAAAAACAAATGATCCATACCAAGGGCCTACAAAAGAGGAAATCTGGAACCATCACATCACCTGTCTGAGTCTTATTTATATGTATGCATACTTTTCCTCTAGTATATCTTAGAATATTGTAAAAAACATGATTTCAAGTTAGTTTTTTCACTTCTTCCCCTTGTTTTAGGAGGCCTCTCCTGATGAAGAAATGTGCCCGTTTCACAAGCCTGCAACCATTTTTCTGCCATTTTGATGAGCCTAACAAATATTTATTTATTTATAATAAAATAAATAACTGCAGTGGCTCAAGTGGCTAAGACGCTGACTGGGAGGCGGAAGGTCAGCAGTTCGATTCCCGAGTACTGCAGGATGGAATGCTCCTGCCAACCTAGCAGTTCGAAAGCAAGACATATTGCAAGTAGATAAATAGGGACCACTTCGGTGGGAAGGTAATAACGTTCCGTGCGCTCCGGTGTCTCGTCATGCCTGCCACATGACCACGGAAACGTCTGCAGAAGCAGACAGTGCTGGCTCTTCGGCTTTGAAAAAGCGATGAGCACTGCACCCTAGAGTCGGATACGACTGGCTTTCGAGCAAGGGAAACCTTTACCTAATAAATATTTTACCCCAATACATGTTTTGGAATTTCTCTTCATAAGTAGCACGTCTGGATCCGGCTACCGAATGCAAATCCCTTTTCTCCACTTCCACCCTAATAGCTCTACTACGCACGCGAGCAAATTTCGTGTAGCCTAGAAATTGTCAATGGAAGCCGCCCGGCTCGTTTAAACTAATAGGAGAGTAAAGCCACAGCTCCACCAATGAGCTTTCAAGGAGGAATCCCAAGGTTACGGATGGCACCGCCTCCGTTGGCCAGCAACCCGATTGGTACAAAGAATTTGGGGCTTCCTGAAGGACATTAGAAATACCCAATGACACACCCAAGATGTTTTGATTGGCAGTAAGCGTGGCCAATGGACGTTTTGCTGCCAGTCTTTGCAATGCCCTTCCCAATAGAAATTGACCTTGGCAACACGATGGCGATGAATTACAAGTACTTGCCGTGGGAAGATGTACGGTTAATTGACGTGTTTTTGTACCACCAATACAAATTTGAAACAATTTTAAAAAATTAGCACCACTAATTAACATAACATTCGGCCAATAGGAAATTCAAGTCCGCTGTGTAGAGGAATGTTTTAATGAATGATCACCAGCTGGACCAATGGTGGATCAGGTTATGGGCGGGACATTAGTTGAATGACGTCTCGTCTCAGCCAATCGAATGGTTTTGATTTGGAGCATGGGCATTGGCACCTTTCGAGGTTGATTTGCATATTTACGTCAGTAAACCGTTTTCTGGAAGACATTCAGACATAGTGGCATTCCCCCCCCCCCCCTTTCACCTCCCGTGGCGCCTTCTCCACGCCTCCTATATTACGTTTGCCTCATGTCAAATCGGTTTGTGGAGATACAGTACTGTACTAAAGCGGTTTCAACCCGAACCCTCTTGTTTGATTGTCAGCTTAGCCAACCAATGGCTTTTTCCTCTCCCCCCACCCCCACGCAAGAACCAATGACTAGGGAGAAGACCGAGACCTTGTTTTGATTGATATGTAGCTGAGCCAATGAGTATTCATACACGAAAAGACACACCCGTTTCCTCGCTCCGATTGGCCAACGTTCCCTCAACAAGCCAATAATATTTCAGATTCCTGTCAAAAACACGCCTTCAACACTGATTGACAGCCCTGATTCCCCGGCCAAGAGCGACCATCTCGTGGGTTGCGGGCGTACGTGACGGGGAGTAGAGAAGCCCCGCCCTTCACTCCCCGGTCCGGCCAATGGAGATTGAACTTTGATTGATGGAAGGGCTTTGCTCCATCGGCTCATCAGGCGGCCGTTCAGCCAATGAACACTTCGGAGGCGGGGTTTCTTTCTTCTTTCTCCCCCTACTTGACCTTTGAGTGACAGTTCCGCAGCCCAATGGCTTCCTTCTGCTCGAATAGGCGGGTGGGGGGGAAGTCGGGCCCTGTGTGCCTCTCTCTCTCTTTCTGTGTCTCATTCGCAAGATGGCGGAGGCTGCAAACTGCATCATGGAGGTGAGGACCGAGCGGGTGGGAAAGATGAGAGGGGAGGGCTTGAGGCAGCGCAGGGGCCCACCGGGGCCCAATAGTCTTTTATAGGCTCCTCATCAAACCCTGAGGGCGAGTGGGTCCCCTGACCCCCCCAAGACCGCCTTTCAATTGAAACCACCACCCCCGCCATTTCTTGAAAAAGCCGTTAGATGTTTGACTGAACCCTTAAAGCCTCTCACCCTCCCTAGTCACCCCCCCAAGAGCTTTTACTCATCCATATATATATATATATTTCACATAGTTTGTTTTTTTGCTGCCCCACAGACTCGAACCACGGTCCTGACTAGCCTCGTTTTCTTTATCCCTCCCCTCCTTCACCTTTCCAACCCAAGGAGCCTTTTCTCCTCACATCATTGCCCCCAGGGAAAACGAAGCCGCTATCTCTTTTTTCCCCTCCCCCCGTGTGTCTGAATCTAGAGACGAAATTATTATTATTACCATTATTATTATTACGATATTTGTATACCGCTTTCCTTGCCATAAGGCAACCCAAAGCGGTTCACAGGTACAAAATTACATGTCAATATCAATCAATAACACAAGAAATACAAAATTGCAATGGTTAATACAATGGTTGCTTACAGGAAGCCAACTGGGTGGTGAACAATAAGTCCTTTCTGATAGTATATTATTGGAATTCTCTGCAGGTAGTGATTTTGGACTAAATTGCCGGCGAGCTTCCTTTCGTAGCCTTAATATCGAGAGAAAAAAGGTTCTGTATTTGGGGTTTCTTTTTTTATATATAGCGCCCGTTTGGCTGCATTCAGACGTGCACTCGCGTGTTTAAACACACACACCCCTTTTACGCCATAAAGTTCTGCAACCCTTCGACCCCAAAAATATGTGATTTCTATTCCTCTTAGCAGCCGCATGGCACGCTTTTGCCCCATATAGGAACCCGCCTCCTTTGGCCCACAGAGGTTTCTGCCCCCCTTTCTCCGACTACTAGCATCTCCTTTCCCACGTTCTCCTGGACCCCGGTTTGGGTTCTCCCGCGCCCCGCAAAGGTTCCGTAGTCACTCGTGTGCCGCTTTCCCGCTTCTTCCACCCACGCAGCCCATACTCGCTTCATTGCAGTCAGCAGTCTGGGTTCGATCCTACCTTTCACCACCACGCCATAAAAGCAGCCGCACTTGAGGGCTTTGTCCTTTGCAATGGCTTCCTTCATACTTATGGGACGTCCCCCCCCCCCCAGTCATTATTTTGCGGGTCCCACAGAGTTAATTATGTTTATAACATACATATAGGGCCGCGATGGCGAACCTCGGCACTCCAGATGTTCTTGGACTTCAATTCCCAGAAGCCCCCTGTGAATCCTCACGGATGGGTTTACTGCGATTCATCCGGCCCGCGCCGCCCTCGTCGCTCCAGGAAGCGGAAGTAAAACGCGCCCATGTGGGCGCGTTTTACTTCCGCTTCCTGGAGCGACGAGAGTGGCGCGGGCCGGATGAATCGCAGTAAACCCATCCGTGTGGATTCACAGGGGGCTTGGGCTTCTGGGAATTGAAGTCCAAGGACACCTGGAGTGCCAAGGTTCGCCATCACGGATATAGGGCCTCCTAAATGGGCGAAACCTTTTGGAATGGTAGCCGTGTTGGTCTGTGTTTCAAGCATATCAGAGAGCAAACAAAACAAAAAGACACAAAAAACATCGTTGTGGCACTTTAAAGACTTAACTGCTGTATTTTAATGTTGGCTTTCATGGGTCAACATTAAAATGCCGCGGTTAGTCTTTAAAGTGCCACTTTTGTTTCTTGACTCTGATGTGCTTGAAACCTTTCAGCTCATTTAAACACTCTCTGTTCAATCTCCCCCCTCAAATATCCAATTTCACTTTCTCGTTTAAAAATCTGCCTTTTGTCTCGCTGGACAGCCTCTGAATTCCACAGTTTTATGAGGGGAGGTGGTAGGATTCTTATTCTGCCCATTGTTACACCCTGTGTTTCTCAACCTTTGGTTTTTGGACTTCAATTCCCAGAAGCCTAAGTCAATTTCCCAAAGCACTGATCAGCCGATGGACTGACTTAGGCTTCTGGGAATTGAAGTCCAAAAGCCAAAGGTTGAGAAACACTGCGCCTATCCCATAGGAAGCAGTAGGTACTACCTGCAGAACCCTTAAAATAGCTGGGTTTTAAGTTGATAAGCCTATTATACTTTGATGATAGGGGATCTTTAGGATTTTGTTATACCCTCTCCTGATATGGGTAAATGTGTGATTACAGTAGGGTTCAGTGGAAGTTGATTTCTGGGAGGTCTTGTGGTTTGGTTTGTCTAAAGAGGACAGATGAAGAGGAATAGCTAGTTGTGGGGGAGAACACAAGCTGAATTAATGCTTTTGAAACTTGGGTACCTCTGTGGCAGTTTGGTGGGTTTTACAGGAGGAAAAAGAGGGGAAGGGAAATCTGGACAGGTTTGAATGCCCAAAGTTTCTGAGAATGGCGTTCTCCGGAGGAAAGAGATCTAAGGGGTCTTGAGTGTAAGATTTAGATGTGAAAGTGGTGTTGAGTTGAAATAGACTTGAAGCGGAAATTTCATGGGACTGGGAGGAGAAAAGGATGTGACTGAGCTGGGGAAGTTTCTTCTTACCGGAAATTGGTATCCCTCCTGCCTATTTCACCACGTGGTGTTAAGTTAAAGAACAAAGACATCCACTGTATTGGGACACTATCAGTAGAGTAGGGTCTGCCTTATAGGGGATGGGGGGGCGGGGTTACACTTGCTATTACCTTCTGACTCTTAATGTTTTAGTAGGTATTAAGTTACCTTTAAGGACTACAATTTCTAGAGTCACCCAGCATCCCTACTGGCCATAAAGAAAACTTTTCCAAGTTCTATGTTTTAGATGTCCCAATAGGTTAGCTTACATTTCAGCTTTTAATGTGGTACTCTACAGTTATCACATCCCTAGGTGTCTTGGGCAGATGGTGTCTAACTCTTGCTGTCTAACTCTTGCTGCTTGAGAAGTGGAGGCAGGTTTAGCAGCGCTTCAGATTCACCTAAACCAGAGAAGATGACACAGAATAGGTTTGGGAAATAATTTATAGTTATCCTTTTTTTTTGATCTGGCCTAGGAGGGAAAAATGGGGGTTGTTGGCAACTTATGTGAATAGATCCTGTGTTTTTAAGGGCTAGGAATAAAATGAAAAGACTAGTTGAAACTAATGAACATATATAACACAACTGTTAGAAATAGTGACATTGAATAGCAAAGTAAAAAGAGCTAGAGCAGGGATTCTCAACCTGGGGCCTGCGGCACCATTTCATGTGCCCCCCCCACTGCCTCCACCACACCAGGAAGTGCCGTGTGGTGGACGAAGGGCAAAATGGCCGTCCAGCCCCCAAAGCTGTCAGCAAAAGCGTGACCCGGCCCCCAGCTTAAAAAGGTTGAGAACTCCTGAGCTAGAGCAGAGGTGATCCTACAAATGTTTCTTGATAACAGATTCCATCATTCCTCACCATTGGCTGTTTTGGCTGAGGCTGATGAAAATCCCAAGAGCACCTGGAGTTCCAAAACTACCTCATTTGGGCAAGAAGTAGTTTCAAAGGGAAATACAGAATGTCACTGTCCTGTTGCATCATGGATTTTCTCCTGTATATCTTAAATAGACTGCTACAAGCTGTGTCATTCTTGTTTCCCTCAGTTTCTTTAAATCAGGAGTGTGGAAAGTGTGATTCTCCAGATCGGAGTGGCCAAACTGGTCCGCAGGCCGTACCCAGCCTGTAGTACCAAATCATCCGGCCCATGGCACTACTGGAAGTGGAAGTAAAACATGCGTGCGCATGCGTATAACACGCCTGTACATGTGCATTATGCTGCTGTAAATGTACCAACAGCTATCATAAATTTGTTTACAACAGCCGTGGCACATTTAACGGTGGGAGGAACCACGTGTCCGGCCTGTGGTGCAAAAAATTTGGCCACCCCTGCTCCAGATAGTTGCGAACTACAACTTTCGGTTCCTAGCTAACATAGCCAATAGTGACAAATACAGGGATATAGTTGCAGTCCATCTGGAGGTCTACACTTTGCCCAACCTGCTTGTAAATTGTCATTGCTAGCATGCCCAAGATGCCTTATTCAGTTGTCCATCACAGAAACAGATCCAGAAAATATAGATTTTATGCCAAACTTCATCAAAAGAAGTAGGAGATTTGGGGAAGCTTGTTGGCATCAATTTATTGGTGTATAACAAAGCAATATTTAGAAGAATCTTTATAATTAGCATAGCAACCTTGTTAGTATTTTTGGCTCCCCTTTTCTGTTTTTGTCTTGTTATGGGATTAAAACAATCCCATAGGAGGCCTATTTTGTCAGGAGTTATTCCTATTCTGGGTGCTGTAGTTGTTGTGTTGGTGAGGTCCTCATAGCAGAAAATGCATGCATTATTGTCCTGTGTGGGGAGGGAGGGTTGAGCTTCTGTTGTCTCACTACCATTGGGTGGGGAGCTGCTCTGTTTCTTTCATCTACCTGTTTTACCATGGCAATCCTGAGACCTGGAACCACGTTCTGGATGCTGCCTTTGACACCTCTATCTGAACTCACACAATCTAGTCTCTGTGTCCTCAACCATCTCTTGCCATTTTTTTTTTTTGCACTGCCCCATGAATGCCACCCAGTCTCTGGCTCAGTTCCCGTTGAGCTCTGAATTGACTTTATTTCCCTTGTTGCTCTCTCCTAGAATTTTGTAACCACGCTGGCTAATGGGATGAGCCTGCAGACTCCGCTAGAAGATGTAAATATCCTTTGAATTCATGAGGGCTAGACTAGTGCCCAGCCCTGGGTGTGGGTGAGGCACCCTAGCCCTATCTAAATCTCTTTTCCTTTCTACCTTGCCACCTTGGCATTGCACCATCCTGTAGCCCCTTTTCTCCCTTGCATTTGTCATGTGTAGTTTCTCCCTGGCTTGTATAGACAGCTTGCTTGGAGGTATTGCTCTTCTTCAGAGCCATTAGGAACAACTTGCTGCTATTTCCCATGAATATAGCCATATTCTGTTCACCTTTTCTGCCCTTGTCCTCCACTCCACCTTCATAAAATTGGTTAAAATTCCTACTCATTCTGGCATGCTTTTGCCTGTTTTTTATTATATATTCTTTTAATTTTCATTAGTGACTTTAATTTATATAGTGCCTGTTCAGTCTTGATTGCTTAACCGGGGAGGTGGGGGAGGAGAGGGGCTCCTGGTGGAATATATTTCCTTACACTACTTGCCATCATGGAGTCAATTCACAATAGGTTGTGAAGTCTCACGCTAGTGGAATCTTGTATTCATGCTATTTGTGGAACTTAACTAGAAAGATTAATTGAGATAATGTAAATGGGTGCAGAGTAGTGGGATACTTTGCTATAAAATTCTGGGCTATTGTTTGAAGATACAGAGAGATGGGAAGGCAAACCAAAAATGCCTCAGAAAGTTCACACAAAGGAGACTTCCCTTATTTCCTTTTTTTCTATAAAGGAGAACTTGGCAAGGCTGTTCCTTCACATTTCCAGAGAGCAAATGTGTGTGTGTAGTCATTTATTGGTAATAAATGAGAATATAATGACAACTCCAGTTGCAAGCTTAAAAAGTTGTTTGAGGAGATAACAAGAGAAAAGGGGCATCGATTTTCACCTTTCAGTGTTGGCCAAGTGACCCAATTGCTGTGGTTAACATTTTCATTTTCAGAAATCCTATTGACCTCTCCAGTGTTTTATAAGCCTCTGTTTATGACACACTTATCCATGTCTAGCACAATTTCTTCACCACCACAAGCTGTACAATTAGAATTTAAGATGGAAAGTGAACTCATCTGTGATATTATTTCTGGTTGTAAATCATTGAAGTTTTATAGTACAAATATCTCTCCCCCCCCCCCCCCCCCCCCCCCAAAATCCATATTTATCGATTTAAAAAAAATCCTAGCTACAAAGTTCTGTTTGCCCATTGGTTAGAAATGAATATCTCAGCTTTGGGGAAGGAAATGGATCTCTGGGGTAGGAATGGGTAAAGAACTGGGTGATTCCGCAGAATGGGCTAAGAAATTGATTATAATGAGAGTTCCTGGCTCATTGTTTCCTTAACTTATGTTTCAGCTCCCCACCTGTGGGGACACTCAGGGGGTAGAGCAGCACAGGAGGTAGGCCTACACAACAGCCTGCTGACCTTCCCCTAGGGGTGGGGGTTTAAGGATTGTCCCCAGAGTGTTGGATAAGAGGAGAAAAACCATGGCTCATTGTACTTGTGGAAGTAAGAAGACTGAAGTAATAAGGTTTGAAGGCTTTCTGTCAGTGGGATTGTTCCCCCTTCTCACTAAATGGAATTGGTGTGCTATGGAATGGACCCAAGTTCATCTGGGACAGAAAAAATGGTGCATGGATTCACCATTGTGTTTTTCCCCAATGTGTTTTTTGCAGTATAGTTGTCAGTGGCCATGAAGTTTGGAGATGATTCATTTGTTCGCTTGTTCATTTATTATTTATTTATTAGTTATATTTATAGGCCACCTTTCTCCTACTGTGCTAATGCAGCATATCTAGAAGGCGCCATGTTGGGGGAAGAATGCTTTGAAGCATTCCTTTTCCATGACATGAAGAGTGGAAGTGATTAGCTGCAAAACTTAGAATGGGTTTGTACCAGAAATGCCACAGCTTCCAGCAGTTGTTTATAAAAGATGAATAGCAGGACAGAGGCTGAGAAGAAAAGCCAATCGTTGAGTGTGTTGGCACATACATAGATTGATTTTTATATCTATCACATGTTGCAAAATTACATTTGCTAGATTTTGATCTGTTTAAACTAGTGGTGGGCAACTTTTTCCCTTCAATTTATTGATGAATTGCAGTCATCTTGACCCATCAATATTGGCTGTGTTGCCTAGGGCTGATGCAAGTTGAAATCCAACAGCAACTGAAAAGCTACAAGGTGCCTGGTCCTCCTTAATAGGTCCCACCTCCCACATTTTAATCTAATGCTTTTCAAAGTGGCTTAAAGTAAATCATTTTGTGCCATTGAAGTCATCTAAGCAAATACAGACAGTGGGAAGCAAACTATTTGGAGCTGCTGTTTCTCTGGCTGATGCTTGGGGCCAGGCTGGATGTTCAGGCATTCAAGGAAGTTGAAGAGTAGAACATTATTAGAGGGTCAGAAACAGAATGACAGTTGTAAAACAGCCTTGTATATAAATATTAATCTGGTAGTCAGTGGCAATCACAAATTCGTCGTTGACTGCAACTTGTATCTGAGAATGCTTTTCCCCCCCCTGAAGCAGGAAAAATGTCACTAGCGTAACATATAGGAGAATGAGAAGACAGGGAATGGAAGGGCTCTTGGCTCCCCCTTTGTGTGTCCAGTGCTGAAATCCAGCTTGTCCCCCAACATTATCTTCCGTGTCTAGGCCAGATGTGAAATTGCGAAAATGAAGCCACCTTTCAATGAAGTCATTCCATAGTTCTTTACGCCTGACCTAGTGTGAGAAAGATTAGCCGGCACAAGGTGGCCATTGCCTGGGGTACATCCGATTCTGCAAAAATTCCACAATCTTCAAGGACATTCTTTCTGTTTAAACACCCCCACCCCAACGTTATCTGCAGGCTAGCCTTATTTGTCACTATTGTCATTTTGTGAGCTAGTAACTTATAGCTGACATACAGGGCTGTTTTAAAGCACTTCGGATGAAACTGGGTTGAACATTTTGTTCCTGGCCCACTGTGTGTTCTTAGGTACTGTTTTCACGCACCTAGGGCAGTATCCTTAAGACGATATCGTAAGTGGGACTGGCAGGATGACAGCAGAAGCTGTTAGCTATTGTCTCCTGGCCAACAGAGACTTGTAGACTCCAAAAGATGTTTCCAATCACAGAGGGAGGATTGGAAATAGTTGCCCCTAAAATGGGCTCATATTCTAATTTCTGTTTTGGTTTTGATTTCTTATCATTCTACCTGTGAAAGAGGTTCCATGATGTTGGTAGAAAGATACAAGCATATAGATCAGGGGTGCCCAAACTTTTCATGCCGTGGGCTGGTAATATGTTTCTTCCCACCAGAAGTGGCGAGGGGTGGGGGTGGGCTAGCCGAATTGGCATTGGGGACTGGGTCTGGCCCATGGGCAGTAGTTTGGGCACCCCTGCTATACATAATAGTTAGAGCATGAGAAGCATTCAGTCTCCCCTACTAGGAAGGGTCAAAGCTCAGCAGCACAATTCATGGCTTGCAAGCGGGTGCTATTCAAGGCGCTGGTGATGACCTTTAAAGCCCTACATGGTAGTGCGCCAGGATACCTAAGAGACCGCATCACCCCAAAAACATATGTCTGTCCCATCAGAGCAGACCGGAGAGGCTGAAGATACCAGGGCCTTTTCAGTGTCTGCTCCAGCCCTAGGGAACCTCTTACCGAAAAGAGCTAAAAACCTGGCTGGCAAAGTAGGTGTGGGGCACCAGTGACGTGGTGACACCCCCCCCCCCCCCCCTGTTGGCTCATATAGCGTAGGCCTCTCCATTATTTTAGCCGTTCTTTTAACTGCAATTTTTAAATAACTGGTGGGGTGGTGGGGTGTTAATTTTAGTGTCTATTAAGGGTCCTAAGTTTTTTTTAATGTTACAAGACTAATGTTTTATGTTGGTGTAATGCCGCCCAGACTCACTTGTTTGAATTGGGTGGCAATATATAAATTTAAATAATAAATAAATAAAATGTTCTAGTATCTCAATTTGAAGAAACAGAATGGATGTTAATTTGTGTGAACCACTGCTAGCCAGAGTAGACCGTGATTGGGCTAAGTGGATAAACAGAGAAATCTAATATGAAGCAGCATCCTCAGTTCCACACCTCTGGTGTATTGAAGTGACTGGAGATAGATAAAATGTACAGTTATGATATGCTGAGTGGATATAGTGGCTTGCCTATCTTTCTCTCCCTCAGCATTTCCATCTGCAGTACTTATAATATCCATTTATTGTGCAGGGTGCTTATAAGGATTACTGATAAAATTGTATCTAAAATCATTTGAAAACCTTCTAAGTGCTCTTTCCATTATTCCATTATTTTAGCTGAGAAACCTAAATTGTATTATGTGTAGGAATGAGATGGGTACAGGTAAATATATTCTTAAAAGGAAGAAAGAACTAGAATAAAATGACAATGTCCGAGAAGTATTTTCCACCTTTTTAGCACATCTTACAGGTATTCAGTCTAGTATTCTGGAGAATACCCAGAAGGGTGTTCCAAAAGTTAATGAGGTAATAGCAAGAATGCCTTTTCAGTGTATTTTCAGTCTGAGTTTGATACTGTATATGGATAATACCACTCATGAGATGCCATCCCCTGCTCACATACTTCCCTCATCTCCACCTCAAAAATAAACATCCTTGAAAATGTGTCTTATATGAAGAAGTCCCGTCTACTCATATGAGGCTGAACTTGGTGCTGTTGCATTCTATACTCATTTATCTTGTTCACCCTCTGCATCTGCATTTTGAGCAGGAGAATGCAACATGTGACCATTGAGACATGGGGTTGATGAACTTCTAGTGCAGGAATTCTCAACCTGTGGCCCATGGGCCAAATGCGGCCCGTGGCACCATTTCATGCGGCCCTAACTGCCTCCACCACACCAGGAAGTGCCATGTGGTGGAGGAAGGGCAAAACGACCGTCTGGCCCCCAGAGCTGTCTGAGGGAGCATGAACTGGCCCCCGGCTTAAAAAGGTTGAGAACTCCTGTTCTAGCATGTATCATAAGTTTCGGGGTCCTGGGGGTGATGGCCAGATCTCTGCAAAAATTCAAGTGAATAAAAAAAATCCCAAAGCTTTGTGCTGACTTTCAGCTGCATAATCTTTTCTTAGTTGTTACAGTACTTTTAAAAAAAAATGAATGTGTAGACTTTGAAAGATCATGAAATATTTCAAGATAATCAGTTAAAAACAAAAACCACAGAGAGTGGGTCAGTATTTTAAAGTGCATGCAGCCACAGCACAATCTAAGTGAAAATAGTCCTTTATCTAAGAATAGACGAGCATTTTCTCAGGGATGGCTATTATTTGACTTGCTAAAGAGAGATAAGCTTGTGTTATCTTGAGACTGTCATTATTTAAAATCTACATGTTGGCAATATGTTTGTAAGAAATAAATATATTCACAGATTAATATGCAGGTTTTCCAGAACTTTTTAAAATCATATTGAAGTGAGTCAAATATGACAGGATTAGCATAGCATAACTCTTCAACAAATTTAATACATGGAAAAAAATACCTATAGACCAAAGAAAAATAAAACAATTAGATTCATTCATGAATGGGCAAATGTTTTTAATAAAAGATTCAATAACATTGGAAGGAGTCATGATGGCAGAGTTTAAAGTGTAACTCAGGAGTTCTTAACCGTTTTAAGCCCAGGGGCTGGGTCACCCTCCCTCAGATAGCTTTGGGGGCTGGATGGCCATTTTGCCCTTCCTCCACCACATGTCATTTCCTGGTGTGGTGGAGACAGTGGGGGCCCACATGAAATGGTGCCACGGGCTGCAGGTTGAGAATCTGGTGTAACGAGGTCATGCATTATATATAAAATCTTTAGCATTCATTCTCTTAACATCTCTGATTAGATAGGTTGGACAGAAGCCATTTTTATGTCTCCTTGTACAGAAGATGTTGGGAATTTTCATAGTGTGCACAAGAAAGTATTCCTTTTTGCACAAGCATTTGCCTTATTTAAACACCAGTTTCTAGCTCATGTAACTGCAAGCTATCAATCATATAGTGTTACTTTTGAAGGCACGTTATGCTCCTTAATTTCAAAGAGGATTGTGGCCCAGCAGTCTAATAACTGAAATCCTGTTGCACTTGACACAGCATAAAATTATGCTTGAAGAATTTCACAGAGAGTTACTCCCAGGCACATGTCTGTACATCTAGTTGTTTGAACATGCAAATTTGCTTGATGACTATGACTTCTGGATTGCTGTGAATTTGGCAATGACTTGTACTACTTCTGATTTATGCAAGTATAGCTACATAATAGGATTTTATCCCATTTTCTATTATAAGGCTATGAACCATAGTTCCATAATCCTTTTAACAGGCTAGCTGTGGATAATGGGAATTGTGGCCCAGAATACACAGGCTACTGAGTTGAGGAAGTGTGGAATTACCTACCAAGTAATTTGATTAAACATAGCAACTCTTATCAATGTCAGAAGACTGTAGGGAACTTCAAAGTTTTATTGTGAGGCCACAATGATTTCTTGGGCATGTTCCATCTTAACAGTATCTCATCTTTCACCAGGTCTCATGCACCCAGCCAGAAAGCAGCGTCAAGCCGACAGCAGAAGAGATGACGTCCAAGGATTACTATTTTGATTCTTATGCTCACTTCGGGATCCATGAGGTGACAAAAATTGCCTGGGTCATGGGTCCTAGAGTACCTCTTCAGCAGTGATCTATTCTTTCCTGCTTAATGAGGTATACATGGATTTTTGAGAAGGTTCATTAAATATTTTCCCCTGTCTATCTTTCCACCTTAGGAAATGCTGAAAGACGAAGTGCGCACACTGACCTATAGAAATTCCATGTTTCATAATCGACACCTCTTCAAAGACAAAGTGGTCCTGGACGTTGGCAGCGGAACTGGAATCCTCTGCATGTTTGCTGCCAAGGCTGGTGCCAAACGTGTCATTGGGGTGAGCAAGAGAGCTTTTCATTTGCTAATTTCACTATTGTAGGGATTGAGGTGGTTCAAGTGGTTAAGACGCTGAACTCAACGACTGGAAGGTCTGAGTTCTATTCCTAAATCCTGCACGACGGAGTGAGCTCCCAGCTTTTTCCCAGCTCTTGCCAACCTAGCAGTTGAAAAGCAAGAAATTGCAAGTAGATAAATAGATACCACTTCAGTGGGAACGTAGTGTTCCGTGCACTCCAGTGTTGAGACATACCTGCCACATGTCCATGGAAACGTCTGCAGACGCAGACAGTGTTGGTTCTTTGGCTATAAACAGAAATGAGCACTGAACCCTAGAGTCAGATATGACTGGCTTTCGAGCAAGGGTGACCTTTACCTAGGAGACAGTCATGTAATGCAGTGGCTTCAAAGTTGGGGGCCCTCAGGTACTGTTTGACTTCCAGTTCCCAGGAGCCTCATCCTGTACGACCTCAAGTGGAGGTTTCTGGGATTTTATGCCAACAGTGTCAGGAGACCTGCATATTGACGACTGCTGGTTTGATGTGTTCTGGGAATCCTATTAGGACAACTGCGAAATGTTTGGCGTTCTGCTCTTGAAGTAATCCAGTTTTTCCTTCCTACAAAATTTGAAGTTGTGGGCCAAATCAGATTGGTCTCATGGTAGATCTGGAGAGAGAAATTTTTCCTCAAGGCTGTGAAAAGAAACTCAATGTTGATGCCTTGACCTAGCCCCATAATGGCGAATCTTGGCACTCCAGGTGTTCTTGGACTTCAGTTACCAGAAGCCCAAGTCAGCACTCCTGCTGATCAGTGCTTCTGGGAATTGAAGTTCAAGAACAGATGGAGTGCCAAGGTTTACCATCACCGAGTCCTACCCTATCTGGTTTTAAAACCACAAGCAAAATTATTAACTATATTTACACATCCAAGAAAATTCAAAACCATTAGTTATGTTCATGTGTATACACATGTATATCCCTTGATTTTTTTTTTTTTACTAGACCATGTGCTTAACACTTTCTGGGTCATTGTGGAAACATTAACCTCATGCCAATATTTCTGTAAATATTATAGTAAAAACGTTTTATATGAAGGCTCTGCTGGAATAGGTTTAATGCCAGGATAATAATAAATCTGCTTGCTGAATAGGAAAAAGATTTTTTCCCCTACATAATGCATGCACCCTTCCTTTTTCTTTTAATAGATTGAATGCTCCAGTATTTCTGATTATGCTGTGAAAATTGTCAAAGCGAACAAACTTGATCATGGTGAGTTATTTTTTGTTTAAATTCTCTTATCTCTGAAGTTGTACATCACTCTACCTGCTGGATTATTATTATTTTTTTTTGGGGGGGGGGATATCAATGATTTAGAAAAAATTATAAATCAGATTTTAAAATTTTAAATAGGATGTTTTGATTGAAATAGGATTTATTTAATAAAATGTTTTCTGAGGGAAAATCTAAAAATAGATATATCATAGTTCAGAGGTTTATTCTGCAGTTCCTTTCGCCTGACCTAGTGTGAGAAAGACTAGCCGGCAATACAAGGTTGCTGTGCCCTAGACATGGAAGAATAGTCCAAAGGTTATTCATCATGAAATAAGGATTATTTTTAATTATGTAGCATGAGGCTGTATATTCAGGCACAGTTTAAATTTTTTGATAAACATTCCATTAATCCATTAATGTTATTCCCTTTCAGGGTTTCTGTAAGATTGTTAGGCAGTTGGTATATCACAGATAATATACCATGTTATATACCATAAAGCAGGGGTTCTCAACCTATGATCTGCGGCACCATTTCATGTGGCCTGTGTCATCACCAGAAGCGGATGCATTTACAACAACCGTAAATGCGTCCGCGGCTGTTGTAAACACATTTAGCCACAGACATGTTTTACGGGAGCATTTACAGCAGGGGAAACCACCAGTCCGGCTCACTCAGCTGTCTGAGGGGACATGGTCCGGCCCATTGCTTAAAAAGGTTGAAAGCCCCTGCTGTAAAGTAACGTATTTGCTGGCGTATAAAACCCACTTCCCCCCTTTAAAATACATAGGAAAAATGGAGTGCATCTTGTACTGTCTATAGTGGGCTATTTTGGTAATAACGGGGTGTGTCTTATACTTGGATGTGTCTTATACGCCGGCAAATATGGTATATAATTGACTTATACTCTCATTTCCTGCATGTTCCCATGCCTGTGGTCATGGTTGTGTTGCTCTATAAGGCACTGTGCATATTAGTGGGGCTATTTGTTAATCCTTGCATTAGGGAGAATATTTTGCCATGGTTAAGAATCTTTTGGTTGGTTGCTTTTCTCTTTAGTGCTGAATTGCATTTAAAACAAACTTGGATTTGTTAAGCTGGCATGCTTCTTCCTCCTTTACGGTTCTATGTGATTATTATTTTCTTCCCTAAGTGGTATCCATCATCAAGGGGAAAGTAGAGGAAGTAGAACTGCCCGTGGAAAAGGTTGACATAATAATCAGTGAGTGGATGGGATACTGCCTCTTCTACGAATCCATGCTCAATACTGTCATCTATGCTCGAGACAAGTGGCTGGTGAGTTCTTGCCCTTGGGTAGTATTTGACCTACCAGCAATTCCTGGGTTTAGACTGTACCCATACTTTTTCATATTCTTACATACTGATAGAAAGGCTACCAATAGGATGATTGTGGTCCCAGAACAGTATTATTTTCTCATGGCAGTAAAATGGAATCCCAAAATCACAGTGGGATCAGCTGGACAAAACCCAGATCTTTTTATTTACTCCAATAGATAAACACCAGAACACTGTATTTACTAGGCAGTGTTTGCTCCTAAGCCTTGAAAATATCACTCTACTAATTTTGCTCTAGCTTCCCTTAAAAAAACAACCTTCAGTTTCATCAGTTCAAGCTGCTAATCACAGTGGTTTGCCCTGTCCTGGCTCCAAACAAAAAAATTACTACCTAAAAGAAAATAGCATGGTGGGCATGGCCAGGGGGAAAGGTAAAGTTTTCCCTTGCTTGAAAGCCAGTTGTATCCAACTCTAGGGTGCAGTGCTCATCTCTGTTTCCAAGCCGAAGAGCCAGTGCTGTCTGCTTCTGCAGACGTTTCTGTGGTCATGTGGCAGGCATGACTAGACACCGGAGCGCACGGAACGCTGTTACCTTCTCACTGAAGTGGTCCCTATTTATCTATTTGGAATTTCTTGCTTTCGAACTGCTAGGTTGGCCCTGCGTTATTTCAAAACTTGGGTGGGCTGGGCCAGCCAGAATTTCTGCTACCGGTTCTGGCGAACTGGGGCAAACCTGCTGAATCCCACCACTGCCTGGCTCCCCCAGGAGAGGAAAAAGAAGGGGCAGAGAAAGAGGGAGGATACCCCCTCCGATTCTGTTCTGGTCTTGTACACCACTACCATGTCCCTAGGTTCCTGATAGATCTCCCCTAAAAGGAGTACATCTGTTCATGGAAAGCCTTGTCCTATAGGCAATTTCTCAGGTAGCCTTGCTTTCGGAAGAACTACTTTTTAGCAGTGCTTTGGTGCTTCACGGACCATTAACTGCAGTGAAACAACAACAAAATTTAATGGTAGATTTTTTACTACGAGTGAAAAAGCATGTTCAACAGACTCGCAAAAATTTTGCAAAACGGAACACTTCATAATGTACCGGAATATTCCCAGTAGTTATTTCAAGCCACTTTCTGGTTTTTTTCCTGAGTCATAGTAGTAGATTGGTATTAACTCTGAAGCAAGACAGACCATTTATTAACAGCTCAATTTTGTTTATTTTTATTACATTTTTATGCCATGTATCTGGGGTGTTTCCCACTCTGAGTGGTGTACAAATAGTTAAATAAACAACAATACCATACAAAAAAAACAATAATAAAAGTTCAAATTGCTTTTGTTCAGGTGGTGCGGGGATTGCTGTAGGAACTGGGAGGATTAGCTTAGCTTCAGGACTCACACTGAGTTCAATATTTAATAGTGCACTTCGATATCTCTTGGTATGAATTCAGCCAGAAAATAGCAATCGGGTCCTAGTGACATGCTTTTAACTATAGACTAGTTATTGCTGAAATATAGAACTGCATCAAGTTAGCTGAAATCAGGTCTGTAATCCATTTTTATTATTATTATTTTACTTTCTATGATTCATCTCAGGGTGGAGCATGAATAGTAGTGTCTCTTAACTCCTAGTTATTCACCACATGGTTATTAAATATTAGGAATTAAAATAGAAAGATAATTGGAGTAATAATTGGTGCTGTGGGGTTCCGGTGTATCTTAACAACTTCATTCCATCAACTTCCAGACTCCTGATGGTCTCATATTTCCAGACCGTGCTACATTGTACATCACAGCAATTGAAGACCGGCAGTACAAAGATTACAAAATCCACTGTAAGTAACAGGCAGCACTGTAGTAGTTGGTAGGGAGGAAGGCCTGTCCCCAAAAACTCTGAAATGGGAAGGCACAAGGTGAACGGAGCAGTGACTAGGATAAGAGCATTAAAGTGCCAGTTGATGACAGTCTGGACTTCCTCTTGGTCAGCTGTGTCTTCTAAGAGTACAGTGTCCCCCGATAGCTTTTAAGTGGTACTCTTGAAGAACCTGGCATTCGTTTGAAGCTTGTTGGAAAATGCACAAGAGAAGCTTTCCTAGATGCTGTCAGGCTTTCCTATAACTACAACTTACAGCACCCTGTAGTGCAACATATGCCCAGAAAAGGCTATACAGTATAGAATGTGTTCTTGGCATACTCTTGGATCACATAAAGTCTGTGAATCTGTACGTGCAGTAAACCCATTCTTGTGGATTCATAGAGACTTGGGCTTCTGGGAATTGAAGCCCAAGAACACTTGAAGTGCCAAGTTTCGCCATCACGGACATAAGGTGTACATATGAGACCTGCTGTACCCTGTGGTTGAGATCAGTCTGAAACACAGCTACAACTAGCATTGTAAACTTTTTCCAGTTGTCTTTTGAAATTATACCTTCTAGAGAATGGTATATATCGAGGTCAAACGGCTGAGTAAATCTGACATATAATGGGTTTGTCCTGAGTGTTTGGGATTGGATCACCTATGCTCTTAATGCACTCAAGAACTGTATTGCACTAAAAAAACTAACAAAAGTTAGATATGGATTGTAGTCTCTCTGTCACCTGCCACTGCTAGATGGGTAGCAGCCTGGGTAGTTTAGGATCATATATAAGGCACACTGAATGGAATTCTGCCCATTTTATAATGGTTTTACCTTTTTTGTTATAATGTACATAGCTCCAAATAGCTCCATTGAAGTCTCCATCTAGAAAGTGGGTGTTTTGATTATCCAGCTTCTTAAAGCAAAATGATATGTTAGTTGTCTTAAGAGCCAAAACATTGTGAGTTTGATCCTGACATGGATCAAGGTTGATTCAGCCTTTCATCCTTCTGAGGATGGTAAAATGAGTACCCAGCATTATTTTTGGGGGGGGGGGGGGGGGGCAAAATGCTAATTAACTTGTGAGCTGCCCAGAAAGTGCTCTAAGCGCTATGGGACGGTATGTAAGTGTACGATATTATATGCTATTGCTATTATGTTGTCCTGTTGAATATACAGTGGTACCTCGAGTTACAAAATTAATGCGTTCCCCTGGACATACCATTTTACGAAACATCCGTAACGGGAATCACAATGCAGAACACAATGCATTACCAAATGTGGCCACTAGAGGACACTGTATACCATGTAATTTATAGGGAAACTTTTGTATCCGGAAAAAATTGTAACTTGAATTATTTTCAATGGATTTTCGTTCGTATTGTGAAAATTTCATAACACACAGCGTTCGTAACTTAAGGTGCCACTGTAATTCATTAGGAGGGTTATAAGATTTTTTAAAAAATAAAAATGGCACTTCCATTCCAAAACATGCTAGGAACTTTAATCCCAGACAGTCTGGAGGATGTCCTTCAGAAACATGGTGCTGAGAAAGAGTTCCCTGAAGTTAGAATAGGTGAAAATTAGTCTAGTCTAGTCGCAAAGGGTCGGAACCAACTGTGCGACTGAACAACAAAAAATCCTTTACAGAAACATAGTTTGGTCTCTTCTCTTTGTTCTATGCATCTTTAATGGTTGAGAATGGGTGGCTGGTTGCTGTTTTGGCCAGGCTTTCCAGTACCTGACCTGTCATCGTCTTTCCCTTTTTCTGCAGGGTGGGAGAACGTATATGGCTTTGACATGTCGTGTATTAAAGACGTGGCCATCAAAGAACCTTTGGTGGACGTTGTTGACCCAAAGCAGTTGGTCACTAATGCTTGCCTTATCAAAGTATGTATGACTGGCTGGGACAACTTACCTTGTCAGCTTCTCTATTACTGCTGCTACTGAGCACCCTATGTCAGAGCTGGGAAAAGCTCTGTTTTTGGAGTGCACCTGGTTCCCATGTGGTGCCTTTGCTGGCTCAAGCATTTTGGGAGATGTAGTCCCCCCAAAAAATGTCTATTCCAAATATTGCCCTCTTTAGTGTGAAAAGGAGTTTTGTCCATCGCGTAGGCTCACTTTCCAATACAATGCACCATACTTAGCCTTCCATCTTTCCGAGTACAGTAAAACCCCGGTTAATGTTTGTACTGCACAACGTTAAAACCGGTTAACGAAGGGAAATCTGGGGGGAAATTTGCACCACACAATGTTACGTTAACGTTGTGCGGTGCATCCATTTCCCCCCAGATTTCCTCCAGAGATCTCTGCCCCAAAGCTGGCCTGGCAGGGCTGCTCTCCCCTTGGGAAGCGCCTTCCCAGGGCGGTTCCCAGGCGGAGAGCAGCCCTGCCAGCTGTGGGGCTTGGATCTCCTCTTGCCTGCGTGCCTCAGAAAGGGAACCAGGGATCAAATAATGTATCGCATAACGTTAAAAACTGGATAACACTAAGACTTGTGGAGCCAAGTTTTAGCGTTATCCAGGGTATAACTGCTTTTATCTTATTGGGGACAAAATAATTACCTTTTGAGCCGCCAAGAAAGTGTTCTCAGCGCTGTGGGTGGTAGAAGTGCAATTGCTATTACTGACATGCAAGAGAAAACCTGAAGGCAGCAAATCTATGAATCCCAAAGATTGAAAAAATCATTCATTTGTATCCCTTCCTTGACTGACTATGGCAGTGATGGTGAACCTTGGCACCCCAGGTGTTCTTGGAGGTCAATTCCCAAGTCTGTGAATCCACACAAATGGGTTTGCTGCACGTATGCACAGTAAACCCATTTGTGTGGATTCACAGAAACTTGGGCTTCTGGGAATTGTCGTCCAAAAACATGTGCAGTCAACCCATTAGTGTGGATTCACAGAGACTTGGGCTTCTGGAAATTGAAGTCCAAGAACACCTGGAGTTCCAAGGTTCGCCATCACGGAACTATGATATCTATAATTAGAGTACTGTAGTTCAAAGCACCCTAGGAAGAACGCGACCTCTGATCGCAGACTAGTTTTAATGTCCTTAGATTGACCTGTGCCTGGATAATTGAACAGTGCAAAATGTGCCTGATTTAAAGATTACGGTTTGCATTTAGATTAAGTGGTAACACAAGAGGAGCCAGGATTTCCTCTTAAACTCTCTGAACGTTTAGTTGCAATGAAGATGCAGGTCAGACATTGCCAGTTGCTGCAGTGGGTTGGCTTTTCTGCTTGAGCTGCTTGCTCAGCAGGTATTTTTGGCAGTGCACCTGGAGTTGCTTCCTTTATGATGCAGAGCGGTCTGAGCTGCATCTGTTCTTTGTAGAGGTGAGACGGATCAGCCACTAATGACTTATCCGGTCAAGAGAGAACAGCTTTGGAATGATGTCAAGAAGCAGATAGAAACGGGAGGAGGGAGGAACAAGAGAGAAAGGTAGCCACGCTCTAACTTCTAAGCCTTTTAGAGGGCAGCGTGGAAGATTTTCTTCCTTTCTTTACAACAGAGGTGCAGCTGGAATTGATAAAATCTGGTGTGTGTTTGGCAGCTGCATGCAGCCTTTAATTCCTTTTTAAAATGCAGCCACTTTGGCCAGGGGAGTCATTTTAAGGGGTTTGGAATTTTCCCTGTTTTGCTTCTAATGTGGTTGGTGAAGGGCCATAGGGACTATAATGAATTATGGGTGTGTGGACACATTCTGAATCGTATTTTTTGCTAATGCTTATCCCCCCCCTTCTTTCTCTCTCTCTCGTATCATGACTGGTAGGAGGTGGACATCTACACAGTGAAGGTGGAAGACCTCACTTTCACGTCACCCTTCTGTCTTCAGGTGAAGCGCAACGACTACATTCACGCCTTGGTTGCCTATTTCAACATAGAGTTCACTCGTTGCCACAAGCGTACAGGATTCTCCACCAGTAAGGAACATGGCCTTAATATGGGAAATGAGCAAGAGAAGCTTTTTAGTTTAATGAATTCTCTGCAGATGCTTCGGTTTTTGAGTAACGGTTTAGTAATGGGGTGTGTGATTCTGAATCTTCTGCTGTAAGAACACAACTTGTTACCAGGCTGGTATTAGCCAATATTCCTGGGAAGAATATAATGTTGACAAGCAGTGACTTAGCTGTAGGAAGGAGCTAGTTTGTATGTTTTTTTACTTATAAACCCGTTTCTTTCTGGCTTAGACATTCTTCTAGGTTTTCATACTTTTTAGAGCAGTGGTTCCCAACGTAGGCTTCTGGGAATTGAAGTAAAAACCAAAGGTTGGGAATCACTGCCTTAGAGCATAAAGAATTTGCCACTCATTTTGTGGGAGGGTCCCTGTAATAGCATGAAGGACTTTGGGTGTAAGCAGAGATGTGTAAACAGGGGAAACCTGTGGGTGTAAGCATCTTTGTCTCTCACAAATGTCCCTTCCTATTGATATTACCCATCTATTGTTCCCCAGGTCCTGAATCCCCCTACACCCACTGGAAGCAGACAGTCTTTTACATGGAAGACTACCTAACAGTGAAGACAGGAGAAGAGATATTTGGCACCATTGGCATGAAGCCCAATGCAAAGAACAACGTGAGTCAAGAATTTAGTCCTTATACTTGCCTTGCCACTAGATATCTGTATTACATCTCTTCCTCTCATAGCACACTCAAGTGCTGAGTGACCAACACAAGCTAGGTGACCAAGAAACAAGAGCAACGTGCTAGAATGCTTGGGAATGGTGGAGCCACGAGGTTTATAGAATTACTTGGGGCTCAGAAACAGGACTACTGAGGCCTGAGTAATCTCAGTTGCTAGTGTTGAATGTTATTGAGAAACCATAAACTGGGTGTAGAAGCAGGAGGGATGAGCAGCCTGTCGAAGGAGGGCATTTTTGGAAGTCTGAACGGGAGCACTTTTCTTTGAGAATCCATTGCAACATTTTGTTGCAGGTCCCGGTTAGTTCAGTTTTGAAATTCATAAGCCAGTCCCAGCTTGCTGTACACTTTGCTGAGAGTCACTTTAGCTTGATCATGTGAAAACAACCAAGGTCACTGGGTTGTTGATGCTGCTGTTATTCAAACCTTTTTCACAACAGACATAGAATTCATTGTTCCTTTTGGGTGGTGGCAGTAGGTTCTAGTGCTGTTGTGATGGCAAACCTTTGCACTCCAGATGTTCCTTGACTTCAATTCCCAGAAGCCCAAGCCCCCGTGAATCCACATGAATGGGTTTACTGCGATCCATCCGGCCCGCGCCACCCTTGTCACTCCCGGAAGTGGAAGTAAAACGCGCCCGTACACAAAGGTTCGCCATCACAGTTCTAGTGTATTTACCAGTGCTGAAGTGGTAGACAAGGACTGGAGAGAGAAAATGCCTTTGTCAGAAAGAAGCAGCTCGTACTCCTGTACCATCTTCTTAAATTGGGCATCTAGTGATGCCTGCCACATGACCATGAAAACATCTGCAGACGCAAACACTGCTGGTTCTTTGGCTGTAAACAGAGATGAACACAAGACCCAAGGGCAACCTTTACACATGCACATTCTGCTTAAAGCCATCTAGCTCTTTTGTCTCCTAGCCCTGAAATTTATTAGTGGCCTGTTTGTGTGAACTGGTGATATGTGACACCCTGGTGGCTGCAAATACACAAATCTTCAGGTGCTAGAAAGAAAAATTAATTGTTCTTGTGGCATGAATTCTCTTCAAGAAAGAAAATGTTCCGTCCCATTTTGGGATGGAGAGGATAGCCGGGGTGGTTCTAACGAAGAACATTTTGAGGAAACTATTTTGTGATCCCTTTCCCTTCTCTTTTTTTCCCTAATATGCAGCGGGATCTGGACTTCACCATCGATCTGGATTTCAAGGGCCAGTTGTGTGAGCTGTCCTGTTCAACGGATTACCGGATGCGTTAGCCCCTCTTCCGCTTGCCAGTTTTTCCTCTTCCTCCTTCAGTCGACCTTGCGCCCAGAGCTAATTGTTGTCTTATTCTGTTGGCGTATCACTAATTCATTTCATTGTGTAGTTTCCTGTTGCTGCAACTCTGGGCCAGCAAGGAGAAAGGGTCAGTATTAGAGGCCAGGGGGAGGATAGCCAACTCCATTGCTCCTAATTTTCAAAATCCCCCTCTTCCTCTTCCTCCCCCTGCCAGGAACTAAGGCTGTTAGCACAATTAAAGAAAGACATGTGCGTGGTTGGTCCGTCCGTCCGTTTGTCCTGAGGCCCGAGTGCCAACAGCGGACTTCCATCATGAATTTTTTATTTTTGTTAGTGGAAATCATTGTTGACCTGTATCACACTGTGTTGCCTAGACTTTTCTCTCTCTCCCACCCCAATTCCCAGAATAATTCTGCTCTTCGGCAACTCCTGCCCTCCAATGCAAACGCTGATTGGGGTTTTTTGGTTTATACCTCTATCCAGCGTTCAGTCCAGGGGAAAATAGATGTTCCAACAGATTTTTTTTAAAATCAAGAGGGCATAATGAGATAATTTGAATGGAAAAGGCATCTCCATTTGGTGAGTGTTTTTCCCTGGCAGTTTTGTACTTCTCCCTCTTAAATTCTGTTTGGACTGGGTGGGTGGGAGTGGCGTTTTTTTAACCCCTTGCCCGTGGAAAGCTGACATTGTGTGACTTTCATAACTTATGGTTTTTATATGGTTACATTCATGAGGAAAAAAAATTAAAGAGGTTAAAACCAACTGTTCACCTTTTCTTACTTGGAAAATCCTGTTGACAACCTAACCAACTAGCCCTAGGATTATATGAAAAAAAGAAGTCTGATCTCTCTAGTCCTTGTTTCAGTGCACGTGTGAGTAAAGTAACAGGGTGACAGGCCACCCTCTAGGGCTGTGATGTCGAACCTTGGCACTCCAGATGTTCTTGGACTTCAATTCCCAGATGCCCAAGCACCCTGTGAATCCACACTAAACGCTTGTACAGGCGCATTTTACTTCTGCTTCCGGGAGCGACGAGGGCAGCACAGGCCGGATGAATTGCAGTAAACCCATTCATGTGGATTCACAGGGTGCTTGGGCGTCTGGGAATTGAACATCTGTGCCAAGGTTCGCCATCACGGCTCTAGGGTACCCCAGAAACAATAGCTTGTTATTTAGGAAGGCATGATTTACTCCAGGCAAAGTATGGTCTAGGCCAGTGGTGTGGTGAACCTATGGCACACATGCCAGAAGTGGCACGCAGAAGCCTTTCTCCTGGGGAAAGCCCTGCGCAGTCCGGCCGGCACCACTTCCCCACCACTCCCCTCTCTGCCAAAGGAGAGGGGAGGCTGGGAGAGAAAAGGTGAGGAGCACTCGTGGGGGGGGAAGGGCCAGTGTGGGGTGTAGGCCACGTGAGGCTTTTCCGGAGGCCTTTCCGATGACTGCGCAGGGCTTTTCCAGAGGTCTTTCTGGCGCCCAGTGTGGCCATGCAGGGCTTGTCCGGGGGTGACTGAGGCAGGGCCTGGCTGGGGGGTGGCTTGTCCTGGGGGGCAGCACAATGCTTAGTGATAGAGGCACAAGTGATGCCTGCCGCCCATCTCTTCCACATTCTTGAGCACTCTAAAAGGTTTGCCATCACTGGCCTAGGCACAGTTCTTCTGACACCCAAATCTGGGGGATTAAGTAAATAATTGTCACACTGGATGCCACAATTATTTTTAGGCTAGGCCGAGTCAATCCTAGAAGTGGCTTCTAATCCCAAATTTTGGAGGAAGAAATAACCCAACCCCCTCACTAGTATAAAAACAAGTCAGCTGTGCAAAAATAGGGCGAAAGGCTAAGAAATTAGGCAAGTTATAGCCTAAAAGTTTTTGAGGGCCAGAAAATCTAAGCCCTTGCTTTAAGTTCATTTGGTTACCACACAGGTGGTACAAGTGAACTCACAGTGACACACCAGAATATTTCCCCCCTTTCGCTAAAGAACAAGATGTCTCCCTTTACATTCCATATACAGAGGCAATTTCAAAATCTGCATGTTTTTCCAGTATTTAATACATGTAAGATCAGAGGAATAATTACACTGCATCACAAAAAAATATTGTCTGCTACTTGGTCCAATCCATGTGTCCTAAACTAAATCAAGTGCACTGAATTCAAATCTAGTCTGATTCTGCCTAGGACATCAGGATCTTAAATTAGCAAATCTCACCCTCTTGGTTAGGTTCTTGCATTGATCATGGTATATTTGCCACAAATGTAGCAGAAATTGTCTGGTTTATTAACATAGCTGCACCTACTCATCTTTAACGCAAAACAGACTCACTATGGCCTAGCTGTACTATCCAATAAGATGGTTTCGCACGAGAGACAAGCCTTTGGTCCATCTTGCCTTATATACCTATTTCTGACATCAGCTCACTGACTTGACCAGACATGCCCAGCTGCTGCTGGAACATGCATGCCACCAAGGGACGTGATTCAGCCAAGGCAGCAGCAGGCGTAGTGGTAGCTGCAACTGTTATAATGTTCTCATGCAAAAATACATTACCCAATTACCGACCATTTGAACAGCTATAGCACGCCTTAAAATCTATACATGGTAGGCAAATTCTGAGTTCAGATTTGGAATCAGCACACTTGATATCACGTAAATCACATGTGTTATTCCCAGTTTCAAATTTGTTGTGCAGTGCTATTATTTCTGCTCATAACTAAATCACAGATTGTTTTTAAGCTGTGTAAAGGCTGATGGGAGGTAAACCAATCATTTTTCTTTATGGATGTCATTAGTAACATTAAGTTTAAACTACAGTGTGGGGAAAAAACACCTTCAAAATGAAGTGTTTGTTAATCAGTATTATGTTTATTGTATTTTTAACATAACAGTTTTGGCAGGGGTGTCCAAACTACGGCCAGTGGGCCAAATCTGGCCCCTGACACTCATCTGGCCCACACCTCCCTTGCCACTCCCAGAAGCAGAAGTAAAATGCACATGCGCAGAACGCTGCTATAAATGCACCCATGGCTGTCGTGAACGTGTTTACAACAGCAGTGGGTGTATTTCCAGCAGTGTTCTGTGCATGCACTGGTGCATTTTACTTATTTTATTTATTACAACATTTATACCCTGCCTTCCTCATCCCTAGATGACCCAAGGCTGCCAGTGGGAGGAACCACGTGACTGGCCTGCGGCCCAAAAAGTTTAGGCACCCCTCAGTTATGGTATACAGTGTACTTGTAACAATAGCCAGTCATGACATTAGAGCTGTGGGTGTAATATATAGCTATGCAGATATACAGATGCTCTTTAGAACTTGGTCATTTGGTATCAAAGTGACAAGCAAAAACATCTGCTAACTGAGCCAATAGCTGCACCACCACCAATACCAGCCACATATTACCGCTGCCACAGATAATGAGTGACTGATAGCTGTACGTAGCATGTGTTTTAGTACACACAGAGAGCTATGCTTATAAGTGGGCTCTCTTCAGAATAACATGCCACAGTAATGAATGGTGAAGCAGCAAATTCAAACATTCTCCTAGCCCCCTCATGTCAAGAGACAACTTTGCTCAGATATATTTTGAGGGGGACAGGCTAGCCGGTCATGAATCCCCCACTAGCCCTGTGCAGATACATGGTATCGAAAGATGGCAAAAATGTTTTCTAAGGGAGAGGAACAAAATTCCTTGCTGTGCAGTAAATGCGGAGAACTGAATGGGGTTGGCAGGAGATGAATTTCAATTAAGATAGAGGGGAACACAAGAATGGTGGTGGAAGAGAAAGTTCAGAGGGAAACATCTGGTTGAGGAACAAAAAAACATTTTGATGTGGGAGGTGAAACTAGATGAATGAGCAAGATTAAGCAAAGCGATCACGTATAGTGCCCCATAGTGCTTAGTGCCCTCTCTGGATGGTTCACAAGTTAATTAGCATTTTGCCTCCAACATGCTGGGTACTCATTTTACCGACCTTGGAAGGATGGAAGGCTGACTCAACCTTGAGCCCTGATCAGAATCGAACTCACAACTGTCAGGTTTACTGTGCCACCAGAAGATAGCTAAATGCATTGGGGAAAAGAGATGGTCTCCCAATTTTTCCAAACCTACTAAAATACAGATGAGACTCAAAAAATTAGAATATCGTGCAAATGTTCATTCATTTCAGTAATGCAACTTAAAAGGTGAAACAAATATATGAGATAGACTCATTGCATGCAAAGCGAGAAAGTTCAAGCCTTACTTTGTTATAATATTGATGCTTGTGACTTAGTTTATGAAAACCCCAACCCCCAATCTCATGTACCTCATAATCAAGCAAGGCTGTTCTTATGTTTTTATATAATCATCACATAATCTCATGTACGCTGTACGCCATGATCAAAACAATTATAATGAATTAAGGCATGACATATTTCGCTTTGCATGTAGTGAGTCTATCTCATATATTTGTTTCACCTTTTAAGTGAAATGAATGAACGTTTGCACGATATTCTAATTTTCTTTTTTTAATATGAATTTTATTTAAATCTACACATTACATAATAACAAAAACAAACACATCAACTTAATACAGGGCATTCACCATGTGCTATTTACATTGCCATATAGGACAGAGTTACTTAATTTTTATATGATTCCTTTCCAAAAGGAATGCTGATCCGGCATTGGCTTCTGACCTTGATCCTTATACAGTATATAGTCTATAAAACATCTCCACGTGTCCTAAAATTTATTTTCTTTTATTAGTCCTTTTCTTAAATTTAGTTCCCAGGTAAGCTTATCGTTTAAAGCAATAGTCCATAACTCATTGTACCATTCGTCAATTTTTGGAGTAACATCATTGCCGCGCTATACAGTGTCTGGCACCTGATAACATGACTGCCATTAATTCCCTTTTACTACAATCCACCTTATCAACATCTAATTTTCCAAGTTTCACCTGTAGCTTCTGGGAAGACAGCATGAAAATAGGCTGTGAATACTTACCTGTATTAGCTAGAAGCATCAAAAGTGCATGTATCAGTTTGAGTGCAACGATGTAAAACTTGGAAATGTTACATTTTTTACACAGCATCTTACCAAGAATCTCTCAAAACTTGAAAATACTACTGAAATTAATATTCATGTACCTACCCCGCATTCAAACTTTCTGGAACACAGGAGAGACCAGTTTCATGTCAATGTGAATCATACTCTTTATTGCATATCACTAAATGAAATAGAATTATTGACATCTACTTGATTCTGACACAAATTAAGGAATCCTTCGTGGAAGAACGTGCTGACAGCAAAGCCCATGAAACTGCAGGGATGAGTGTGAGAGAGAATCGCCCAGCCTCTCTCTGCCAGGATGGTATTGTTACTTTTCCAATGGTGCATAATTCAGCAGCTTCTCAATCAAATCCACATGAGACAGAAGCATCCTCCGGCAGCAGTAGCGCTTCAACCCAAGTGCATCCAATGCATCCCTAAATGAAGCAACAAAATAATAATAATAATAATTGTAGGTATTTGACAAAACCCTCAGAAATTTGTCCGGGATAATTTGTATTAAATTTTTAAATTAAATTAAATCAGTACATTGATTGATCAGTGCTTTGGGGAAATGACTTGGGCTTCTGGGAGTTGAAGTTCAAGAACACCTGGAGTGCCAAGGTTCGCCATCACTGGTCTAGAGTCGTAAGCTAGACATTTGACTCTCTACTGTGTCTCCTGGAGAAGAATCAGCCTGTGTTAGGCATGGCCAAGCTGCACACTTCCAGAGTCCCCTAAGAAGAATGGAGTATGCTTTGCCTAGAAAACCATGGAACAGGGTTGCCATAAGTTGGAATGGTTCTGATGAGGCACATTTTATTTAATAAAGACAACATCCAACTACAGTATGTCTTTGGATCTCCCTCAAGGACCACCACAGCTAGGTAGCTGGATTTTTTAAAAAGAGAACAAGCAAGCAAGCTTCCTGAAAACTCACCCTTCAGTATATTCTGCCTGCAAGAGGCCCAGGTATGCCTCCCACTTGTTCCCCACAACTTTCCCACAGGTAAAGCATCGGACAGGGATGATCATTGTAAGATAGCCTAGAAAAAGATAAATTGAGGTTGGGATGACATGTAAATTACTTAGGGCCGTGATGGTGAACCTTGGCACTCCAGATGTTCTTGGACTTCAATTCCCAGAAGCCCAAGCACCCTGTGAATCCACACGAATGGGTTTACTGCTATTCATCCGGCACGCGCTGCCCTCATCACTCCCGGAAGCGGAAGTAAAACGCGCCCGTACGGAGGAAGGGTTAACCTGGAAGTCTTAACCGTACGGGCACGTTCTACTTCCGCTTCCGGGAGTGACGAGGGCAGCATGGGTTGGATGAATAGCAGTAAACCCATTTGTGTGGATTCACAGGGTGCTTGGGCTTCTGGGAATTGAAGTCCAAGAACATCTGGAGTGCCAAGGTTCGCCATCACGGACTTAGGGCATCCATTCTCTCTTTGCTCCAATTCGTCTGAGCTATCCACCCAACCTTTCCCACTCACACCATCTGGGAGCATGCCTCCGTGGGATAACACGCTAGGTAAAGGTCGCCCTTGCTCGAAAGCCAGCCATATCCGACTCTAGGGTTCAATGCTCATCTCTGGGGTTCAATGCTCATATAGACAGCAGCGTTTCCATGGTCATGTGGCAGGCATGACTAAACACTGAAGTACATGGAACGCTGTTCACCTTTCCACCGAAGTGGTCCCTGTTTGTCCACTTGCAATTTCTTGCTTTCGAACTGCTAGGTTGGCAGGAGCTGGAACCGAGACGGGAGCGCACTCCGCCATGCAGCACTCGGGTCTCGACCTGCCGAATTTCCAGCCGTTACCTTCGGCGTCTTGACCACTTAGCCGCCGCAGTGAGTCCCGGGTTTTATGCACTACAACTCCCAGAATTCTCCGGGGCAGCACAGGATTCTGGGAGCTGTGGTCCAAAAGCGCGCGCGCGCACGCACGCACGCACACGCACACACACACACACACACACACCCCTCTTACTAAAAAAAAGCCTCCACCAGTTGAACTTCTGCCTCTCGCATTCAGTCCAGAGATACTCACAAGACGCCAAAGGGGACGGGGCGGAGGAAGGAGACCCCCTGTGGAGCTCTGCCCCCACCCTCTTCTTCTCCAAAATGGCTCCAACTGGGTCGGGGTGGAGGGTTCACTTCACTGGCCCACCTATCCACCTTCCTCCCAGCCCGCCTCGCCTCACCTTCTCCCCCTACCTGCCGATCTCCCTCTCCGCCTCACCTTGGCGTTTCTGCACCGCTCCCGAGCCGTGGCGTAGCAGCAAGCGTGGCCGGCCCCTTCCGTCGTCGGAGATTAAGGAGGCGGGGAAGGCCTGGGCTCCTCCTCCTCTTTCTCAGCAAAATCCAAATTTCACGACGCTGACTGAGAGGCCGAAGGTCACTAGTTCGATTCCCGAGTGCTGCAGGACGGAGTCAGCTCCCGTCTTTGTCCCAGCTCCTGCCAACCTAGCGATTCGAAAGCAAGACATTGCAAGTAGATAAATAGGGACCACTTCGGTGGGAAGGTAACAGCATTCTGTGCACTCAGGTGTCTAGTCATGCCTGCCACATGACCACAGAAACGTCTGCAGAAGCAGACAGCGCTGGCTCTTTAGCTATAAACAGAGATGAGCACTGAACCCTAGAGTCGGACATGACTGGCTTTCGAGCAACGGAAACCTTTACCTTTAGATAATGTCTAATGTAGGGATTTTCAACCTGTGGCCTGAATGAGGCCTGCAATGCCATTTCATGTGGCCCACTACCACCTCCATCACACCAGGAAGTGCCATGTGATGGAGGAAGGGCAAAATGGCCATCCAGTCCCCGAAGCTGTCTGAGGGAGCGACGAGGGTGGCTCTTGGGTGGTAGAAATACATAAATATAAATCTTTTAAAGCAGGGATTCTTAGGGCCAGACGTGGGCCAGATATGGCCCATGGCACCATTTCATGTGGGCCCACTACCACCTCCATCAAACCAGGAAGTGCCATGTGATGGAGGAAGGACAAAATGGCCGTCCAGTCCCCGAAGCTGTCTGAGGGAACGTGATCCAGCCTCCAGCTTTAAAAGGTTGAGAACTTTTGATGTTTGCAGATTGATACGCATTAGGCAGCAGTCAGGGGGCCAAACACATCTTTATTGCAGTGTAGTCAATCTGAACATGAGGTCAATGGCGGAGCGACGAGGGCAGCGTGGGCTGGATGAATCGCAGTAAACCCATTCGTGTGGATTCAAGGGCCCTGGGCTTCTGGGAATTGAAGTCCAAGAACATCTGGAGTGCCAAGGTTCGTCATCACGGGGGTAGAAGCCGCCGCCGCCGCTGCCAGTTCTTAAAAGGCTCCCTCACTCCCTTCTTTCTCTCAAAAATCTGTGCCACAAAATAGTCGTTAAGCAAACATAATTTTATTTTGCAGCCGGAAAAGCAAAAAAGACTCGCTTTCTCTAAATGTGGGAAAGACGCCATGTCAGTGCAAAGCACATACACTGCTACACCAAAGTATCAAGAAAATGGTACATGTTGCTATTTGATTGATTCACCTTTATCTATGTAGCACAGGGTTGGTTCCTTGTTACTGTCTTCAGTGAACAAACCATGCTTATCTCCTATCCTGGATGCATGGCTACATGTCTGGGATATTTACCCCTAATACCATCAGGAATTTAAGGTTTCAACACCAGGCACTTTTGATATTCAGGTAATCTCTTCCATGGGCTATGGCCTTATCAGGAAAACTTCAAAAGTCACCCAGAGTAGGGTGTGAAGGTCCTAAATTCAAGTTCAACTAATGTTCGGTTAATTGACCGTTACTGTTGTTTAATCCTCAGTTTGTTTGGTTTTTTTTATAATTTTTATTATTTATAAAAAACAATACAAAAGAAAAAGAACATAGCTGAAAAAAACAAAATACAATTGATAAATCAAATTACATTAAACAGAACACATACAATTACAATAATCACCCTGTGTATTTACAACTTGTAGGAGTCTGCGGGATGTCACATTTTTCACCATTTCCAAAAATGTATGTATTCTGGTACATGGCTATCACTCTGGTCTCCTTTCAATGAATGATCCACAAATGGTTGCCAAATTTTCTAAAATCTATTTTCTTTGATTTCCCCCTTATATTTATTTATCTCCCAAGTCAATTTATTGTTCAATGCAAGATCCCATATCTCTTTTTACCATTCCTCTACTTTTAAAACTCTATCAAGTTTCCAATTCCTTGCTATATACATTCTACCCGTTATCAGCATAATAGTTATTAACTCCTTATTATCTTCTTTTACCTTTAAATTTTCCACATCTGTTAGCAACACAGTATTTAAGTCCAATTTACATTTTAACCCCATAATGTCGCATAGTTCTTTCTCAATTTTCCCCCAAAACTCTTTGACCACATTACATTTCCACCACATGTGTTCATATGTCCCCAAAGAGTTTTTACATCTCCAACACATTTTACTTTTAGTATTATCCATTTGAAATAATCTCTCTGGGGTCAAATACCACTTCCATAACATTTTGTAATTATGCTCCTTCATTCTAACCGACATAGTTCTCATATATCTTTTTCTCCATTTATTTTTCCATTTCCCCCCGGGATTTTTATGTACAAATCTTGTTCCCAACACGATTTCAAAGTTTCTTGAGGATTACCTTCTTTATTTAGGATTTTATATATTCTATTTACTATACCCTTTAATCCCATTGCAGTGGCTCAAGTCGCTAAGACACTGACTGGGAAGCGGAAGGTCAGCAGTTCGATTCCCGAGTACTGCAGGACGGAAATGAGCTCCCGTCTTCATCCCAGCTCCTGCCAACCTAGCAGTTCGAAAGCAAGAAATTGCAAGTAGATAAATAGGGACCACTACGGTGGGAAGGTAACAGCGTTCCGTGCGCTGGCTCTTCGGCTTAGAAACAGAGATGAGCACTGCACCCTAGAGTCGGATACGACTGGCTTTCGAGCAGGGGAAACTTTTACCCTTTACTTAATCCCATATCCCCTTTTCTTATCTTTAGCACTTAATCCTCAGTTTGACCTGCTCTGCAGGAGTGTAGTGAGAAGTCTAAATAATTATGTTGGTAGGGGTGTCCTCAGCCTCCCTCTCTTACAGCAGCATCTTAGATAGCCTTGAAGAGCCACTTTTGTGTAAAGGTATTTTCTCTTTTAGAAGCTACAGCGCTTAGTTGTTAAGATGTTGAGCTTGACAACTGTAAGGTCAGCAGGTCACCTAAGTGCTGTATGATGGAGTGAGCACCCATCGTCTGTCCCAGCTCATGCCAACCTAACAGTTTGAAAGCAAAAAAAAATCCTAGCAGTTTGAAAGCAAAATTTTTTTTGCAAGTAGTTAAATAGGTACTGCTTCACTGGGAAAGGTACCGCATTCTGTGTGGTCTGCCATTATCTAGCCCTAATGGCAGAAAGTAAGGAAGACCTAAAGAAGCTGCTGCTTAGGTTGAAAGAAGAGAATGTAAAAGCTGGCTTGAGACTCAACATCAAGAAAACCAAGATATAGTAGTACCCCATATAACGAACACTTTGTATAATGAAAAATTTGTATAATGAAGCATTTTGGCGCTATTGGCGATACCCCACATAACGAATTTTTTCATTATATGGGGTTTACCCCGTATTGCGAACATCCCTCCTGTTATACTCCGTATTATGGTTTTTTTTATTTTGCAGGGTATTGCCAATATGATTCGCATAATGAAAAATTTTGTATAATGAAGAGCTCCGTAGAACATAGCTTTTTCATTATACAGGGTACTACTGTAATGGCAACAGGCCCTATCAGTCACTGGAAAATAGATGGGGAAGAAGTAGAAGCAGTGACAGATTTTACTTTCTTAGGATCCAAGATCACTGCAGATGGGGATTGCAGCCATGAAATAAAAAGGCGACTCGTTCTGGGGAGACAAGCGATGAGAAACCTGGGGAACATAGTCAAAAGTAGAGATATCACATTGCAAACAAAAATTCGCATAGTCAAAGCAATGGCATTCCTGGTGGTAATGTATAGTTTTGAGAGCTGGACCATAAGGAAAGCTGAACGCAGAAGAATAGACGCCTTTGAAATGTGGTGTTGGAGGAGAGTTTTGAGAGTCCCCCGGACAACGAGGAGAACAAATAGGTAAATCTTAGAAGAAATCAACCCTGACTGCTCCTTGGAAGGTCAAATAGTAAAGATGAAGCTGAGGTACTTTGGACATCAAATGAGAAGAGAGGATTCACTTGAGAAAGCCTTAATGCTGGGAAAGGTGGAGAGCAAAAGAAGAAGGGGGCCGCCAAAAATGAGATGGCTAGATGGTGTTGTAGACACAATGGGCACAGAACTGGGTGGGTTAAGAGATGGTGGAGGACAGAGGTGCCTTGCGGGCAATGGTCCATGGGGTCGCAAAGGGTCGGAACAACAAAGGTCATGCCTGCCACATAACCAGGAAACATCTGCAGATGCAGACAATGCTGTATTTTGTATTTTTATTGTTTGGGGGGGAAATTGCACACGCAAAAGGAAAGAAGATTGCTGTCTTCTAAAAGAGGGCCGCCAGCTTTCGAGAGACACAGAACTCTTCGCCTGCAGAAAGGCGAATTAAGCCCTGCCCTACGGCAAGAACAGGAAAATCCCCACCCTACAAAACGACACCACGCGTCTACTCCGAGATTAACCCACTGCAAGATGATAGTTTGCGATTCTTGTTCTCTCTTTTTTTGGGAATGGGGGGCGGGGGGGCGGGACGGGACAACAACAGACCACAAAGTGATGGGATTGTTTTCAAGACAATTTGGACGATCTCGTCCCCCACCCGGATCCCCCATGGACTCCTCCCCAGATTCTTCAACACGCCCCCCAAAAAACCTTCCCTCCCTTTCTCCCCTCCCCTTTCTTTCCCCTTGTCCCGTGCTTGGAATTTGCTCTCCCCCCCTTTTTTTCCCATCCCATATCCCAGCAGCGAGGATCCAACTCTGGGTCTTCGAGGTGTTTGTGGGAACGGGGCTCTCGCCCCACTAATCCAGACTGCCTTCCCAACCAATTCTGATCCCAGACTAAGGTGAGGGGCAGGGGGGGGGGGGGGGCACCGAATGATATTTACGCTGGGGAGGGGTTTTGAGAGATGGGAAGGATGTGCGAAACCAAGTTAAGGAGGATGATGAATTTTAAAAAAGAAACTGAAGATCATCCCATCCTGAGTGGAGGGAGTGATTTCTGCCCCACGGAATTTTCTGGGCCCCCCATATACTTGATCTGGCCTCCTTTCTCCAGATGTTTTACTACATGATTAGAGTGTGTGTGCGTGTGCGCGTATGTGTAGAGAGAAGGTTTTAAACTTCCCTTCTAAGGTATATGATCTTTCTAGAAACAAAGCCAAAGGAAAGAGGCATGAGCCAGCGGCTCGAATTTCATCTTGACATGGCTTTTCTTTGGGGTCTCTCCTCCTCTTAAGGCAGGAGTGCCCAAACTTTTCAGACCGTGGGCCAGTCACGTGGTTCAGGGGGCCGGTCACTATGGACTCTGGGCCGGATCTGACCCCTGACGGCAATTCATCCAACCTGCGAAGCCCTCGTCACTCCCTGAAGCGGGAGTAAAAAGCGCCCGACCGGGCATGTGGGCTGGCTGAATTGCCACCAGGGACCAGATCTGGCCCACAGGCCATAGTTTGGCCACCCCTGGCTTAAGGGGATTGACTTAAAGACAGAAAGAAAAAAACTACTCTAAAATTTCTATGAACTAGTTAGTATGAGAAAGGTATTTGACCAATTCAGATAGGGAGAACCAGACTTTCTTAATTTGAATTTAAAATGGACAGATGGGGGGGACTCATAGACAGAATCCAGAATTGGGGAGCTCGGTGTGGATTGCATGTTACTTCTTTTTATTTAAATACAATGTTATTTCGATGGGATGGGTTTTACTGCAGTTACAACCTCAACAGAAACCAGAAAGGAAGCAAAGATGGATGTGAAAAGGGTCTAGACCAGTTGTTCCCAACCTTTTATTGGCCATGCCCCACCTAAGCATCTCTAAAATCCTGATCCCCCTTGCCCCGTGACATATAATTCTTATTATTCAGAAAGTGAACTCCTATTCACATGGAAGAAGCCTAAAAGACCATTAACTTGGTCTAACTCACTCTCAAATTGCTCCTCTTAGAAATAAAATTGCGCTCCTATGGGCCCCACATTGGAAACCACTGGTCTAGAATGAAGGAAAGGTCTAAAAACAATGTTGGTGGGAGAGGCAAAGTGAAACTTGGCAATTTCTTTTTTTAAATATGGTCTTGACTCAAAGTGGGAGATGGAGGTAGCTCTCTTTCCTTAGTAAAGGTAAAGGCCACTTTTGCTTGAAAACCAGTAGTATCCAACTCTAGGGTTCAGTGCTCAATTCTGTTTATAGCAAAAAGGCCAGTGCTGTCTACATGTGTTTTACCTTCCTACCAAAGCGGTACCTATTTATCTACTTGCAATTTCTTGCTTTCGAACTGCTAGGATGGCAGGAGCTGGGACAGACGACAGTAGCTCACTCCGTCATGCAGCACTCGGGTCTCAAACTGCTGAACTGACGATTTTCCAGTCGGCAAGTTCAGCATCTTAACCACTAAGCCACTGCAGTCTTTTCTTACACGCCTCTACATCATGACATGATGTGAGCAACCCTTGTCAAATCTGCGATCTGGGTTGGGTAGTGGTGAAAGGAACCAGATAACCTGGGTCTGCAGTTAAGAAGGAGAGGGTATAAGGAGGAATTTCCAACAGTACCATCATGGGCAGTGCTTTGGGGGCAGAAGTCCCAGGTCCCCCTCAGCATTAGGAGCAAGGGGTGACAGGGCCATAGTCAAGGGGTGGCCAGGGCAGGCTTTGCCCACATTGAGTTAGTAGTTTGCCCACCCTCAAACTCCTGGCTGCTTATATATGTGACACATATATACAATACAGTACAGTGTGACGTTTTACCTGATGGTTCCCCTATTTAAATGGGAGAACATCACTTTCGGGGGGGAAAGTATCCAAGCCTGATTGCTTTTGTAATCTTTCTTACACTAATTTTGAAGAGGAGAAATACAGCTGATAGCTCTTGGGTGGTAGAAATACATAAATGTAAATCTTTTAAAGCAGGGATTCTCAGGGCCAGACGCGGGCCTGATATGGCCCATGGCACCATTTCATATGAGGGCTCCACCGCCTCCACCACACCTGAAAAGGCCATGTGGTGGAGGAAGGGCAAAATGGCTGTCCGGCCCCCGAAGCTGTCTGAGGGAGCATGACCTGGCGCCTGGCTTTAAAAGGTTAAGAACTCCTGTTTTAAAGCAACAAGTATAATTTAGCCATATCAGAGAATAAACAAAACAAAAATGCTGTAGCACTTTAATGACTAATTGTTATAGTTCAATGTGAGCTTTTGTGGATCAAGCCTGTTTCATCAGACAGGAAATGAAGTGTCTGATGAAGTGGACTTGATCCATGAAAGTGTCTGATGAAGTGGACTTGATTCACTTTAACGTACTACAGTGTTTTTGTTTTGTTTATTCTCTGATATGCCTGAAACACAGACTAACATGGCTACTATTCCAAAAAATCCAAGTATAATTTAGTGCAGTGGTGGTGAACCTTGGCACTCCAGGTGTTCTGGAACTTCAATTCCCAGAGGTCCTGATCACCAGGAATGCTGCCTTGGGCTTCTGGTAATAGAAGTCCAAGAACAGCTGGAGTGTCAAGGTTCACCATCACTGATTTAGTGTACCCAAATCTGAAAGTTTTGGATGAAGGAATGATCTCTATTTATGGCATCCTTTTGTTAATTCTTTTCTGTTCTTGTCCACTTTACCAGCCGTTATGGACAACCTCAAACCAGACTGCTATGCGCCCTCTGCTTGAATTTGCCACATTTTATCCCAATACATAGGGCAGAGACAGCTACAACAGATTTAGGGCATCATGAAAAGACAGTAAATTGGCAAGTTCCTGCTTGTTGTTCAGTCGCACAGTTGATTCCGACCCTTTGCGACCCTATGGACCATTGTTCTCCAGGCGCCTCTGTCCTCCACCATCCCCCTCAGTCCTCCTAGTTCTGTGCCCATTGTGTCTACAATACCATCTAGCCATCTCATCTTTGGCCTCCCCCTTCTTCTTTTGCCCTCCACCTTTCCCAACATCACGGCCTTCTCAAGTGAGTCCTCCCTTCTCATTTGATGTCCAAAGTACTATAGCCTCATCTTTACTATTTGACCGTCCAATGAGCAGTCAGTGTTGATTTCTTCTAAGATTGACCAATTTGTTCTCCTCGCTGTCCAGGGTACCCTCAAAACTCTCCTCCAACACCACATTTCAAAGGCATCTATTCTTCTGCGTTCAGCTTTCCTAATTGTCCAGCTCTCACATCCGTACATTACCACTGGGAATACCATTGCTTTGACTATTCTAATTTTTGTTTTCAAGGTGATGTCTCTGCTTTTGACTATGTTCCCCAAGTTTCTCATAGCTTGTCTCCCAAGAATCAGTCTCCTTTTTATTTCATGGCTGCAATCCCCATCGGCAGTGATCTTTGATCCTAAGAATGTAAAATCTGTCACTGCTTCTACTTCTTCCTCATCTATTTTCCAGGAACTGATGGGGCCTGTTGCCATTATCTTGGTTTTCTTGATATTGAGTCTCAAGCCAGCTTTTGCACTCTCTTCCTTCAATCCAATCAAGAGATTCTTTAGGTCTTCCTCACTTTCTGCCATTTAGGGTGGTATCGTCTGCATATCTCAGATTGTTGATGTTTCTCCCAGCAATTTTGATCCCATATTGTGATTCCTCCATCCCTGCATTGCGCATTATGTGCTCTGTGTATAAGTTGAATAAGCAGGGTAATAAGTTCCTGCTTATTAAGTTGTTATTATTTACATTTTTATTGCCAGGCATATGGAGAGAGGAACTTGTGGGATTTTCTGCCTTGACTGCCAAAAATAACTTGGTTGGAACTCATTACTATTTTGCTGACACAATTCCCCTGGGAGAGGGGGGTGGGTGGGGGTTAACTGGAGAGTTTTGCTGACACAATAGCAGCCCTGCTATTAGGTAGAGCAGGGGTTCCCAACCTTTTTACGCTATGGGCCTGACCATGCCCCCCAAACAGCTTAGTGGGCCTGACCCGCGGAAGTGGGCACGTTTATGACAGCCATAAATGCACCCACTTCCACATTTATGACAGCCACAGGCTCATTTTTGTATGTATGGGTGTGTTTTATAGCTGATGTACACGTCTGCTTCTACTTCCGGATGCGTGTGCGGTGGCGACGGGCTAGATGAAATGGTGGCGTGGGCTGGATATGGCCTGTGGGTCATAGTTGGAAACTCCTGAGGTAGAGAGAAGATGCTGCCTCTACCAGTACATGTTGAGGGAGTGCAGAATGGCAACCAAATGCCCTTCAGTTGCCCTATACCATTTTCAGGAGCCCTCCTCCTCCTCCATTATCATCATCTGAATATTGGTGATCCCAGGCCAGTATTGATGAAGTTGCTGCCCACCATCAAGATGGATTCAAGTGGGATTTAATCCATTTGGGGACCCTCACCTTTCTCTGTGGACTTTGCCACCCAAAGCTGAGAGTCCCTTCAGGGTGGTCAGATTAGTTAACCGCTCTCTGACACTTGGCGTTGAGTCACTGGCAGTATGGTCTACTCTATTACCATAGCAGGATAATCTGGCCAGACTATATTCAGCAGCCCACACTACTGTCTAATGTAAGATGTTGTCCTGGCACTAATGCTGAAGCTGAATTGTCACTGGTTTTGTTATCCTTGGTCCATGGAATGAGAAAAGTCCCTCTCATATGCTTTGGATGGCTTTGCTAAGCAGTAAAAACCTTTTTTTCAATATGGACTGGTTAATATTGAACTGAGCAGGAACCAGGGATAGAGTGATGGACTGGGACCCAGGAGGGCTGAGTTCAGGTCTCTGCTCAACCATGGAAACTAAAGTCTATAAATGTCTACACAGATGTTAGTGTCATTAATATTAGTAGGACTTTCTCTTAGTGACTGGATACAGGCTTGGTCTTACTTTCCTTGGTGTGAGAGCAAAAGGGAGGTAGAGAACATCTGTGCTGCATTGTGTCCTTTGGAGGAAAGGTGAATTTCAAAATAATAATGATGCTTTGACTTCATAATGTAATTTCTTGACCCAACACTTTTTTCTTTGTGTCTTCTTTTCCATTTGAATATTTAATAGCCTCATTTTCTGCACTACAGTAATACCTCATACAAAGTCCGCTTCATACAACATCGGATTCATACAATATCGCCTAATTCCTTGAAAAAAGTTGCCTCATACAAAGTCGTGTGACTTTGTATGAGGCATTCAGTTTTTCCCAGGTTGCATTTGCTTGGACAGTATAAAAGGCAGGACACATGCATGCATTGCTCTTGTGGGTTTTGCATGAGGCAAAGAGTGTTTAGGAGTGGTTTTGAGCGCGACTTTGGATTTTTTTGAATTTTTTCATCTGAATTTTTAGAAGCATTCGTGAGATTTTTGCAGCATTCTTCAGGTTCTTGGACAATCAGGGTTGTTTGACATGTTTTTGTAATGTTTTTAACCTTTAGACAATTTCTTAAAGTTCTGTCAGTTTCCTGTCTATTTCCTTGACTTTGCCCTGAAGTCTGTGCTGTTACAGTACAATGTATCTCTATGGAAACAACGTTGTACGAGGCATCGCGGCAAGCATTTGGACATTGTATGAGGCATCGTGTCTAGGATTTTGCATGCCTCATACAAAGTCCAAATCCGTATAAAGTCCAAACTTGTGGAACCAAGTTTGGACGTTGTATGAGGTATCACTGTACTGTACTTTTCTTGACAAGACATAATACTGGATTTTTAATTTCATGGAGATCCACCGTTGTCTAACAGAGAAATAATCTCATTAGCAAAATACTGTTTTCTTCCTGATAATTTAGTACAACCCAGAAAGAAGGTATTTTTTTGAAACTTTCTGTCCTAATTTTTAATATATTATTCTTAATGCTTGTATACTATTCTAAAGAAACATCTCTAAAACCATTACTGTTCTAAAATCTATGTTGGCTGTTCCCATCTTGTTTTCATAGGAGCCAAGATTACACATATACAGTACATACCTGTCAATCTTCCTGGATTGGCTGGGATTTCCCAATTTTCTTCACCAATTTGCGCCATTTCTCGCCCGCAGCTGCCAAAACCCCAGAATTGGCAGCGGGGGGAAAGAGGTACTGCGCATCACTTCTACGCAAGTCGGCTTCTACGCATGCATAGAAGGCTTTTACGCTTGGGTAGAACCCTTTTATGCTTGCATAGAACCCTTCTACGCTTGCGTAGAAAGCTACGCAAGTATTAAAGGGTTCTACGCAAGCGTAAAAGCCTTCTACGCATGCGTAGAAGCCGACTTGCACAGAACCGTTGTGCACAGTTCCTGGATTGTCCGGAGCCGCGGTTGACAGGTATGATACAGTACAGTATCTGCTTTTAATGACTTATCAGAGTTTGTCTTGTGTAATGTGTCAAAAAGTCCAGTGTTACTTGGTTTTTCCTTTGTCCTCATTCTCTTTAGACATCTATCCACCATGGGGGTCAGCCGTGGCTGCTTGCTGTGTGTTAAAGTGAAGATGTTTGTCTTCAACCTTATCTTCTGGGTGAGTTGCTTTGAGTCTGTCAGCACCACCAGGGTGAACATTGAGTGAACCTTTTGTTAATGTCAAGATTCTGCATGTAGGATTACTTGGAAGGATTCAAAAGTGAGTGTTTTGAGGCAGGGTGTTTCATCTTAAATAAACCTAATACAGTGCAATGTTCTCTGTTCTGAAATTGTCATAAGAATGAACGAAGTTAGGAATTAAATTGCCTGATAAAATGCTGTCATACTATTAGACCCTAAATCAGGGGTGCCCAAACTCTGGCCTGTGGGCCAGATCCGGCCCTACACCAATTCATCTGGCCCTAGCAGCCCTCGCTGCTCCCGGAAGCAGAAGTAAAATGCACCCACACATGTGCAGAACGCTACTGTAAATGCACCTGTGGCTGTTGTAAATGTGTTTACGACAGCCAGGGGTGCATTTACGACAGCGCTCTGTTGATGCACAGACATGTTTTACTTCCACTTCCGGTAGGAGGAACCATGTGACCAGCCTGCTGAACCACATGACCGGCCCACAGCCCAAAAGGTTTGGGCACCCCTGCCTTAAACCTAGCTTGCTTTCTTCTCTTCTATTGGTTGAATTTAATGTAATGTAACTAAATAGTTATCAATCTTATCGGTACATCAGCAATGTATGTGTGAGAGCATTCAGTAGAATGTTGCCAGCAACATCTGTACTGGAAAAGAAAAATCTGTTTTAAGAGTCTGGCCAGGTTATCTTCTTATGGTAATAGAGCAAACCATATTTCCAACAACTCAATGCCAATTGCCAGGTGGCAGTTAACTAACCTGACAACCCTGAGGACTAGGGAAGGGTGATGGTCTCCAAGTGGATTAAATCCCACTTGAATCCCTCTTGATGGAGGGCAGCAGCTCCATCAATACTGGCCTAGGACTGTCAAAGACTTTGTGTGCCAAAGGGGCCAGGGCCAGAAAATGACCACTGGATAAGTGGTATGGGTGTCAAGCTGCGATGCGCAAAGCAAATAGGCCACTGCATTATATTCTCAGGACAATCTTCATGGCTGATTGCCATGAGGATAGCCAATATTCAGAATTGGATACTGCACTTAAAGAAGATTTTAAGAAGAGAAGTTATTAGAGACAGAAAAGTTTTTGTTAGTGCACAACTGATGAACACAAAATGCTTTACAGCTTTGAAAGAAAGACTGGCCTAAGAGATGACTATGGGGATTCAGTTGATTATCTTTCCCATAGATCAGTATCTTGGGACTTGGGAAGGAGTGTTGTATTTTCATGCTCCCTGGTTGCATAAATGTCTCTTCTCTTCTGCTTGTTCCCTTAGCTGGGTGGTTGTGGTGTCCTGGGCGTGGGAGTGTGGCTGGCCGTTTCCCAGGGCCGTTTTGCCAGCTTATCCTTCTCCTTCCCATCGTTGTCAGCCGCAGGGCTCTTCATGGCAACGGGCGCCATCATCATGGTCGTGGGCTTCCTCGGTTGCTTGGGGGCAGCCACAGAGCACCGCTGTCTCTTACTCACGGTAAGGAGGGAGCATCTCTCCCACGAGCCTATCTTCTGTGTTGTGAAGCTAATGAGATTTGGATGGGTAGGTGCAGAGGTGTGACTTCACAACTATGGCAGGCATCAGGCGTTGAAACTGGTATATAGAAGCATTCAAATCAAATTGATTTGATATACTGTATTTATTCGTGTATAACGCGCAAAATTTTATACCAAAAAAAGAAATCAAAGTTTGGGTGCGCGTTATAAACGAGGACTGGTGTCCCACCCCCGTCGCGAGCCTCTTTTACTTCCTTTTTAGAATTGGGTCGGCTGTCTATTGAAGGGGAGGCGGGGGTGTGGCTTTGAAGAAATTGACGGGATCTGATTGGGTGGCGCGGGAGACGAGGCGTGGCCCGGAGGTAGCTCGCAGTTCGAGCGAGGCTCCTGGGGGTCGGAAGTGCTCGTTTCGGATTGCATTTTCTTTACCCTGCAACAGGTGGGTCTGATTATCCCCCCCTCCCTCAATGTGTTCAACAACGTTTTTTTGTCAATTACAATGCGTGGTGTGAAACAAAATTTTATACTGAGGTTTCATGGAAAATTAGGGGTGCGCGTTATACACGAATGCGCGTTATACATGAATAAATACGGTAGAAGCATTCATCTGAAATAGGATTTACTTGTAGAATCCATTTTAAATGACAGAAAATGCTCAGACTAGAAAGTTTATGGAAAAGAATGGCTAGAATCCTGTTGCGCAGTTATGCAAAGCTATAACTTTCAGTGGTGAGTTGCTGTAATTTAAGAAATCTTTGTAGGCAATATCTCTTGTGAACTGAGTCACATAACTCAGTACATGATCTAATTAAATAATTAAGTTGGTATGTAGGTAAAAGCTTTTAAGAGTCAAGAAGTAGAACATCCAGATTTAAAAGTCTTTCCCAGCGAAATTTAGGTGGAGGGATGCCAGCTAGGTAATGCACTTTTTGTATTGGGGTTGGGTTTAGGCATCCTGTGACCAATCTTTGCATGTGTTGATCTGTACCACACTGGACCAGCATACTCTCCTGCAGAGTAACATAAAGCTAGGGCAGAAGTTCTTAATGCGTGTGGTTAGGCCCCCCAACTTGTGCCTGTTATTTTCCTCAGAATATTGTTCCTGGAACCAGTCACATTGTCTCAATTTGACCTACCTTACTTATTGTTTTGAGAATAAAGGGAGGAGGAGGAGGAGGAAAGCCATGCAATCTACTCTGAACTCATTGAAGGACAGGTGATGGATAAATGTGTAAAGCAAGGTTCTGGGAGTGGTAGCCCAAATGTAACTTTCCTAAGCACTAAGAAAAGCCCTCTCTTGCATACAAACACAAAACTTTATTTACAAAGCTTTCTGGTTTAAAAATTCTGAGGTTGCTATTCTATCCATCTCTCTGCAGTTCTTCCTAGTACTCTCCACTCTGTTCCTCCTAGAGCTGGCTGGGTTGTTGCTGTTTATTACCTGCCGTGACAAGGTAAGAATCCTCATCTCTGTTTATGTGGGAGAGTCAGATCAGGGTGTTGGGAGTTATGAGATACAGTGAGGTAGTTTACAGACAAGTCTGTCCATTGTGAAAATAAACATGCTCCAAAATCTAAGGATACAATATGTAAAGAGGGAAGTGATTCAGACTTTGGGCTTGTTGTGATTTTGTGAATACAGAAATAATCCACTGCAGGAGTCTAACTAATCACTTCTACACCTTAATGAGGAAAGCATGAATTACACTGCATCACAAAAATAAATAAATATTATCTGCTACTTGGTCTAATCCATGTGTGCTGAATTCAAATCTGAAGTCCAATTGTGCTTAGGACATCAGGCTCTTAAATTAGCAAATCTCATCCTCTTGGTTAGGTTCTTGCATTGATCACGTGTGGTATATTTGCCACAAATGTAGCAAAAATTGTCTGGTTTATTAACAGAGCTGTGCCTACTCATCTTTAGCTCAAAACAGACTCACTATGGCCTAGCTGTACTATACAATAAGATGGTTTCGCATTAGAGGCAAGCCCTTGGTCCACCTTATATACATATTGCTGACGTCAGCTCACTGACATGCCCAGCCTCTGCTGGAACATGCATGCCACCGAGGGATGTGATTCAGCTGAGGTAGCAGCAGCTGAGGTAGCAGCAGACATAGTGATAGCTGCAACTGTTATAATGTTCTCATGTAAAAATACATTACCCAATTACCGACCATTTGAAAAGCTATAACACACCTTAAAATCTGTATGTGATAGGCAAATTCTGAGTTCAGATTTGGAATCAACACACTTGATATCATGTAAATCACATGTGTTATTCCCAGTAGCAAAATCGTTTTTGTGCGCAGTGGTAGGCTTAAAAAATTTTTACTACCATACTGTGGGCGTGGTATGGTGGACGTGGCCAGGGGGAAAGCTCTGTGTTGCACCCAAATTAGGACTACTTTATTTCAAAACTTGGATGGGTAGGGCCAGCCAGAATTTCTGCTTCCGGTTCTGGCAAACTGGTGCGAACCTGCTGAAGCCCACCACTGGTTATGCAGTGTTACATACACTAGCCGCTCAGGCATCCTTTGAAACAATAGCTCTCAGCCTTCTCTGATGTTTTGGACTTCATCTCCCAGAATCTCTGCCTGCTGGCCATGCTATCTGGATCTTCTGGGATCTGAAACCCCAAACATTTGGAGAGCCAAACATAAAGAACCATTGCTTTGAAGCATTGCAGCCTTTATGGTTTTCCATGAGGCCAAGACTCCTGCAACAGAAGCAGCACGGAGCAAAGGACCCAAAGCCAGCCAAGTTATCTTGGCAGGAATAGGGCAGGAAATTCCCTAAATGCCCCTCCCTGCATCTGACAGTAAAAACACAATAGCAGCAAAATATCTCAAAGTTTGTTTTTCAAAAATCTTCTGCCTAAAGCAGCCTCTTCTCTCTGCATAACAGCAAAGCCAACTTGGGTTTTAAAAGAAAATGCACACAAGAAACAACCTTTAACGGGAGTTGGCTTCTTTCCTACTGACTTATCTTTATGTCTGTGACCTAATGGATATGTTGGCAAATGTTGCATGGTTTGGAATGGTGTGTTTGGCAGAAACATATAGCATGCACACAGGTGTTTGTTCTTAAGAAGTCTGTATATTTTAAGATTTTAAATACAGGATAGGAAACCTCAGGTTTTTAGTTTGCTTGCTTTCTGCATTCTTAGCAGTGGGATGCTGATAATTTTGCTGTCAATAATCCCAGTGTTGAAACTGGACAAGTTGCATGCAGTTGACTTTTCAAAAACAGGAGCTGCAACAAAAATTTTGCAGTGTGGGGGACTCCTATTTGGGTGCAGCTAGTGGATAAGATGATGACTAGAAGGTCTGTAGGTCAGCAGTTCAAAACCTGAGTGCTGCACAACGGAGTGAGCTTCTGTCTCTGTCACAGCTCCTGCCAATTTAGCAGTTCAAAAGTAATAGATTACAAGTGGATTAAGGTACCACTTTGGTGGGAAGGTAAACAGCATTCTGTGCACTCAGGTGTTGAAGCATGCCTGCCACATGTCCATGGAAATGTCTGCAGATGCAGACAGCACTGGCTCTTTGGCTATAAACAGAGATGAGCACTGAACCCTAGAGTCAGATATGACTGGCTTTCGCGCAAGGGTGACCTTTACCTTTACTTTACTAGGATGCCCAGTATACCTTAGGTTATTTGGGATACCCCAAGTCTGATGAGATTTCAGTCTTGTTGTAGATGGCATCGGCTTGGCTAAGGAAGAGTTGGCATAGGCATGGGTCACAAGCAGGGTCACCATCAGGGCAGTACTACCAGTACTGCCGTATAGGGCCTGGAGCTGACATGGGCCCTGCCGCTGCTGGCCATAACTGTGACATTACTGTGAGACATTACTGTGTGTGTGTGTTTGTGTGTGTGGGGGGGGGGATAGGATTGTTCAGTATGGGGCCCAGAAATTTCTAATGGTGGCCCTGGGCACAAGTAATCATAAAGCTATTTGATTTGGAAACTCTTTTCTCATGGTGAAATTTGATTTGTTTTCAGCCTACAGGAAACTACTTATTATCTTTTAGCATTGGTGATTTTTAAAAGGGGATTTGGAATTAACTCAACGAAAAGGGAAGCCAAAATGGGATGAAAGCTTTAAAATGGAATGGGAACTGTAATGTTTGGGGCAGTGCATGACAAAGTCCCTCCTGCCTTGCCCTCTGGTTTCCCAAATTCTTCTGGTTTTGAAAAGGGTTAGAAGAAGAAATAGCAGGAGAGATGTTTCATCTAGTTTTAAGAGCCATCATGATGACGATTGGAAACATGGCTTATTGTTTTTTGCTCAGCTCAAAATAAGCTGGACTCAGCAAATCTTTGGGACTCTCTGTTTTTTGAGCTGTGCCCAGTTCCATCTTTGCCTATATTAAAAAATCCCAATTGAAATATTTTCAAAGAGGCTTTTAAAGAGATCCTTCCAAATGCCAAACCATAGGTTTAATGAAGTTGATATTTTACCATTTCTAATGTGTTGTTGTATTTGGGGTATTGTCACAAAAAGAGCCTCCTTGAAACTTGTGGTATTATTGAACCATAATCGGGTGCACCCTGGGCAACAGCCACATTGTGCTGGCTAATCTTTCTCACACTATGTCAAGCAAAAGGACCTGCAGAATGAACTCACCAAAAGTTGCCTTTGATTTGGCAAGAATAAATTTTTGTATTGGTTTTGCCCATAATTTATTCTGCTTGGTTTATTGTTGCTGGTTTGTGTATTTTATTATGTTTAATTTATATTGTAACTTGTAAACACCTTTTAAATTTATTGTATGCTGCCCAGAGTGGGAGAATATCCCAGATCAGCAGGATATAAATGTAATAAATAAATAAAATAATCAAGATAAGGTGGTCACCACTTAAGTCTTTTTGAATATACGAATCTTATTTCACACGTTGGTCTGTTAAAAAGTACTGATTGTATCCAGTTTTATCTTTTATCCAGTTTGATAGATATGCTCAGTCTAACCTAAAGGAAGGGCTTAAGATGTACAACAAAGAAGGCAATCTGGGGTTAACCAGAGCATGGGACCTTGTACAGAACGAGGTAAGTATTTAATTCAGTCACTTAAGAGTGTGAAGGAATAGCAAAGGGAAATTCCGGGAATGTCTTTTTCCTATGTCATGGACATGCGTCCCTATGTCTCAGAGATGGATTCTGCTCTTTCTTTCCCAGTTTCGGTGTTGTGGTGTCCAAAATTACACAGACTGGTTTGAGGTGCATGGAAACACTACGTGGGTACCGGTGTCCTGCTGCTTAGAGCAAAGTGACACTTGTCAGGGGAACAGCGCCAGCTGGTGGAAGGAGGTGAGTATGCCATCGTCGGCTGCAACTCATATCTGAGAATGCATTTCTCCCCCTGAAGCAGGAAAAATGCCATTGGCGTGAATTTGTTTAAGGTGGATCCCAGCTTGCCATGAAGTGACCCACACACTATGGTCACAAAGTCATCTCCTGCAGCATATATGAAATGAGGCATGCAGGATTTAAAACCGGGACTGCAATGGACTGCTGCAGCCTTGAGGATATGGACAAGGTGCGTCTTCACAGCCAGTCCATCTGGCATGGCCTCTTTTGCCTCCATGACTGTTGGGAATCAGAGTTCCTCCTCCGCTCATTTTGCCATTGGGCCCAATATGATGGTTTCCAGTGGCATTTCCTCCATTGAGGGGACCATCACCCTACCAAAAGGGGCTCATCCGCCCTTAGCCTTTGGCCCCTTTAGGGAGTCAGATTATTTACCACCGCTCAACACTCTTATGTTTAGTCGCTGGCTGTACGGTCCACTCCATGACCATAGCGGGATGTCTGGCCAGACCGGTGAGTGTGTAGCAGCAGGAGAAAGAAAGAAAAATAATACTTCTTTTAACTACCTTAGCCTTGATCTCTGGTTGGGATTTTGGTTTGCCACGACTTTTTCCAGCTTCAGTATGACCTGTGTTAAAAGCCAGGGTAACAATCTCTTTTGCTCGAAAGCTGGTCATGTCTAACTCTAGGAGGTGGTACTCATCTCTCTTTACAGCCAAAGAGCCAGCGCTGTCTGCGTCTACAGATGTTTCTATGGTCATGTGGCAGGCAATTAGATAAATAGGTGGGAAAGGGAAGGGGCCATTCAACAATTACGTGATCCTCTGGGGGGAGGGGGTCTGCCATCTGAATTATGGAAAATTACGTGGGGTGGGGTCAGGTCAAAGATTACGTGATCCATTTAGAGCTGTTGTGGTTTCGAAACATGGTACTTTTTTACGTTTAAAAATGATCTCTGGGAATTTTGATCCAATTTGAGATTATTGAATTGCTTGTGCAGTCTATTTCTAACCGAAAGAAATTTATAATCCTTATAAAGAAGATAGTAGAAGAACACTATCGGAACTTACCTGACATCCTCATTCCTCCCTGCAAAAATAATAATAATAATCTCTTCACAAAGGGTGTGATGCATTGAGAATCCTCACCGATACGTTCTGCATTAGGCACCAATAGTGAAAAGCTCTAAAAAATAGAGTTTCAATACAAAAGCTCTGGATTATGTAATTTTAAAGGGAGGGGGGTTTGAAGCAAAAATTATGGTCGGATTACATGGGTGTGTGTGTCAATTTCCCCCAAAAATGGATCAAGTAATTGTTGAATGGCCCCTAACAGCATTCCGTGTGCTCTGGCAACTAGTCGTGCTTGGAAGGATCAATTTAAATTTTTACACTTGGTGCTCATCTTCTCTATACTGAATTAACATGGCCCTTATTTAACTTCCACTGTCATGATTTCTCCAAGCAAGTCCAGAGAATTATTAATTAAACTAGGGGTTGAGAAATCTCAATCAATTATTTTAGTGGGAGCTCTTAGAAACTCACGCTGAAATAAAACTTAGTCTTTACATGCTACAGTTTTCTGATTTTCCCCCTTCCTTTTACCAACATACAGTATTTTGCAGTAGGACTTTTAGAATTGCCCAGTCAACATTTTCACACTAGCGATGTGATGGCATGTAGAGTTTATATCCCAAGTCGTTAACAAGCAACAAGGTGTGTGTTTTGAAAAAGGCAAGACTGAAACATTGAAATAGCATTCCTTTATCATAGATCTTCCCCTTTATTTTTTTAAAAATATTAAGAACACTTCAGTATAAAAATATAATGGCAGCAGTCTCATTGGTGGGTCTAAATCAGTGGCTCCCAAACTTTTTTTTGGCCATGCCCCACGTATGTACTGTATCTCTAAAATCCTGACCACCCCCCCACAGTGACATATAATTCTTATTATTCAAAAGTGAACTCCTATTCATGGGGGGAAAAACTTAAAGTAAAGGTAAAGGTTTCTCTTGCTTGAAAGCCTGTTGTATCCGACTCTAGGGTTCAGTGCTCAGGTCTGTTTCAAAGCTGACGAGCCAGCGTTGTCTGCTTCTGTAGACGTTTCCGTGGTCATGTAGCAGGCATGACTAGACACTGGAGCGCACGGAACGCTGTTACCTTCCCACCGAAGTGGTCCCTACAGTATTTATCTACTTGCAATTTCTTGCTTTCGAACTGCTAGGTTGGCAGGAGCTGGGACCAAGACGGGATCTCATTCTGCCCTGCAGTACTCGGGAATCGAACTGCTGACCTGCTGACCGCCTCCCAGTCAGCGTCTTAGACTTCAGCCACTGCCATTAAATTGGTCTAATCTAATTCTCGACTTCCCCCCCCAAAAAAATAATAATAATAAATCAAATTGCTCCCCATGTGGGGTGTGTGCCCCATGTTGGGAACCACGGGTCTAAATTGTGAATCATAATCCAATGGAGACTACAGCTCCAATCAAAATCATCAGCATGATGTTGTGTTTGAATTAAAGCTGACATGATTTTGAAACAGAATTAAGAGTGATGGTACAGAAAGCAAATCCTTTTCTCTTTCTGACACAGTTTTCACGTGATCTATTTTCTGTTCCACTCCTTACAGCCTTGTTACGAGAAGGTGAAACAGTGGCTAGGGAATAACATCTCTGCCATGGGAATCTTTGCCGCCTGCATCATTGTTGTCCAGGTGAGGAACATACCTGTCAACTTTTGGATTTGGAAATAAGGGAAATTTCCAAGCAAATACAGGATACATGACAACTCTGCTTATCCTGTGCTGCCCTCCAATGGCGGCAATAGGGCATTGCAGCATAATTAAAATAAGGGGTTTTCCTGGAAAATAAGGGATACTTGACAGCTATGGTGAGGAAGTAGGAGCAACCATGGTCAGGTGTACAACCTGGGCAACTCTCTTTATAAGGGGTCTAGTGTTAAACAACAGCTGCATGCATAGGTTGCAACTTGAGGATGGTAGGGGAAAGGCTATGCAATTCAACATTCTATTAGAATTTAGGACAGGGGTTCTCAACCTACCTAAGGCTTGTGGGCTGGATCTGGCCCATGGTGCCATTTCATGTGCCCCCCCCACCTCTCTAAGGGCATTCAAGAAACAAAATTGCCACCTCTTTGAAGCTGTTGGGACAAAATGTTCACCCCTGTCATGCAGGCAGGGCAAAATGGCCATTTGGACCTCGAAACTGACTGAGAGAGTGTGACCCGGCTCCTGGCTTGAAAAGGTTGTGAACCTCTGATTTAGGACATTATGCCCCTTCATGATCATTGCATGTGACAAGGGGTGGTGGTGGAATTGCCTGTTGAAAAGCTGTCTGTTTCCCAATTAAAATTATGGCGGGAATACAAAACAATTGAATCGGTGTCCTACCGCTAAACACCTGCACACAAATCACATGTTTATCTTTGAGCTGCAGTGAAGAGGCAGGATTGGACTAGATCAGGGGTTCTCAACCTGCGGCTCATGACACCGTTTCATGGGGCCCTCCCACTGCCTCTGCCACACCCGGGAGTGCCATGTGTGGCAGGAAGGGCAAAATGGCCATCTGGCCCCCAAAGCTGTCTGAGGGAGCATGACCCAGCTCTCGGCTTGAAAAGGTTGAGAACCCCCGGACTAGATCCATAACATCAAAGCTGAGACATGGTGTATTGCAGGAGCGTCTTGGATTAGGATGCAAGCAAACAGGATCCTGCTTCGTACACAGCCCAATTTGCTTGCATTTTAGCAGCAACGGGCCAGAATAGGGACAGGTATTTTTAGGTGGTTTTGCACTAGAAGAGGCTACCTGGTCTCTCTTTTTCTGATCAAGATTGGCTTCCTCCTTCCCAGGTTTTGGGCATCGTGTTCTCCATGCTGATGTACTGCCAAGTCCGAAGAGCTGAGAAATACTATGACTGAATCGACTCCTTGTCTTTATAGCTGAGCAACGTGTGACTCAGAAACAATGTCGAGGGCGTCTCAAACCTCTTTGCTTTCCCCCCACCCGACTTCTTCTCTTCCTCTATTTGAGAAAGCCAATTCCTGCTATCACCTAAGGCCGTGATGGCGAACCTTGGCACTCCAGATGTTCTTGGGCTTCAATTCGCAGAAGCCCAAGCCCCTTGCGAATCCACACGATTGGATTGACTGCGATTCATCCGGCCCGCGCTGCCCTCGTCGCTCCTGGAAGTGGAAGTAAAATGCGCCCGGACGGGCGCATTTTACTTCCGCTTCCAGGAGCGACGAGGGCAGCGTGGGCCGGATGAATCACAGTCAATCCAATTGTGTGGATTCACAGGGGGCTTCTGTGAATTGAAGTCCAAGAACATCTGGAGTGCCAAGGTTCGCCATCACGGACCTAAGAAAAGGTTATTTTCACTCATCCCTCTTAAAAAACCTTACTTTTTAAAAAATTGCCCTTACCACCTTCCAATTCCTAAGCTGAAGTTGCTCTCCTTTTATTTTAACCGGTCCTCCTTATTTTATATCATTCCCTTTCCTCCTTGTTTCTTTTGTATATAACAGAACTATATCAAATATCAATAAAACAGTATCTTCTGTTCCTAGTCATTTCCTGCAGTATATGAGTATTTATTTGTTTGTTTAAAGGTCCTTCCTCATAACATTTTTAATGAAGAATTGGGATGGTTGGAGACAGAGAAAAAGAAACCCACAATTTTAGGTCCTGGCTCCTTGGAATTCTTCATGAAGGTCTTTAAGTGCCATATCCTATTCTGAATATTGGCGATCCTCATGGCGATTAGCCATGAAGATCGTTCTGGGGACGATATAATGCAATGACCTTCATTTGCCTTCTGTATCGCATGACACCCATAGTATTGATCCAGTTTCACGGGTCACTTTCTGGTCCTGAGCCCTTTTGGCACACAGTCCTAATCAACCCCAGGATTCAAGTGGGATTTAATCCACAGGGGGAACCATCACCCTTTCCTGTGGTCTTTGCAACCCAAAGTTGTTAGTCCTCAGGGCTGACTGCTGCCTGATGATCAGCATTGAATTGCTAGCATTATGGGTTTCTCAACCTTGCTCCCCATCCCCAACCTGCTGATCAGGGCTTCTGGGAATTGAAGTCCAAGAACACCTGGGGACCCAAGGTTGAGAACCTATGTCCTACGGTCTATTCCAGGGGTCTGCACATGTGGCTTTCCAGATGGACTTCCAATTCCCAGTCCTGATCAGCAAGAGTGCTGTCTTGGGCTTCTGGGAATTGAAGTCCAAGAACATCTGGGGACCCAAGGTTGAGAACCTATGTCCTATGGTCTATTCCAGGGGTCTGCACATGTGGCTTTCCAGATGGACTTCCAATTCCCAGTCCTGATCAGCAAGAGTGCTGTCTTGGGCTTCTGGTAATTGAAGTCCAAGAACACCTGGAGAGACAAGTTTGGAGTCCCTTTGTCTGCTCTATTACCATAGCCAGAGTTGTTCAATGCATGAACGATGCATTGAAATTAATTGAAACTGTGATTTTACAGGCAAGGTACAGATGGAACTCAGAAAATTAGAATATCATGCAAATGTTCATTCATTTCACTTAAAAGGTGAAACAAATATGAGATAGGCTCACTACATGCAAAGCGAGAGATGTCATGCCTTAATTCGTCATAATTGTGATGATCATGGTACAGCGTACATGAGATTATGTGATGATTATTGGGTACATGAGATTGGGGAGTTGGGATTTTCATAAACTAAGCCATAAGCATCAATATTATAACAAAGTAAGGCTTGAACTATCTCGCTTTTCATGTAATGAGTCTATCTCATATATTTGTTTTACCTTTTAAGTTGCATTACTGGACTGAATGAACATTTGCACGATATTCTAATTTTCCAAGTTTCACCTGTAGTCTCTTTTAAGGGAAAAGATAAACGGACACTCTCTTTTAATATTGCCCCAGGTTTATCCAGTTCACAAGTTGATGTAGTCAACACAGGAAGCAGGCCATTAACACCTGTTCTTCCACTACTAAACTTCCAGCCCTCCACTTCCGATCTTTCTCCTCAGGTGTCTTCACCTCTTTCCCCACCTAAACCTGTGATGATGAACCTTTTAGAGACCAAGTGCCCAAACAGATGGGCGGGGGAAAGCGCTCCCATTGGGCTGCTGGGCAGAGGGGCGGGGCAAAATCTATGCCGGGGTGAGGACGTGCATACCCACAGAGAAGTCTCTGAGTGCCCCCTCTGGCACGCGTGCCACAGGTTTGCCACCACTGATCTAAACTCTTTCCTGACAGACAGACAAACAGAGCAAGAAACAAAATAAAAAGTTTGGTAAAAGACAACTTCTTTTTATTATTGGTTCGTAGGTTGGTAGGAAGTAGAAAAAATGACATCCTCTCCCTTCCAATCCCTCACCAATCATCTTTGGACAAAAATAGAGGACCAGAGCAAGAAAGGGCCCTTGAAAATCTGATACAAAAGTACGCTGGGGCAGCAAAGTCTGGGGTGGGGAGGGCAAGCGAAGAGTGGTCTGTGAAGGCCCCCCCCCCCCCCCCGAGCACCTTTTGAGCTTCTACCTGTTGAAGGGCAGCCCCATGCCAACCTCCCTCCTCAGTAGAGACAATAAGGACTTTGAAATACCTCTTCTGGACACTGGGAGAGACGTGTGCATGGGGAAAAGAGGGTGGAGGAGGCATCTGGGAGAGAAGAGTGAGAAGGATGAGATAACAAGATCTCCCATCATCCCCCAACTCTCCAAGAAGGGGCACTTAGCTCAAAAACTGAAGTGTGGACAGACCCAGCTTATGTGCAAAAAGGACCTTTTAAGACACTTACTTGGGGGTGGGGTGGGGAGGGTCGATACCAGGGGTGCCCAAACTTTTCAGACCACGGGCGGGTCATGTGGTTCAGCGGGTCGGTCACATGGTAACTCTCCCACCAGAAGCAAAATACACCTTGCAATCTGTTTTGCAACAGGACGAGATAGATTTTTAAGCTGACATTTTCTCTGCTTAAACCAGGAGTGCCCAAAGTACGGCTCACAAGCCAGATCCGGCCCCCAACACCAATTCATCCTGCCCACGTTGCTCCTGGAAGTGGAAGTAAAACGTGCCCATATGGGCATGTTTTACTTCTGCTTCCAGGAGCGACGAGGGCAGCATGGGCAGGATGAATTGGCGTTGGGGCCCGGATCTGGCCCGTAGTTTAGGCACCCCAGTTGAGTCAAAAGAACCATTCTGGCTAAGAGAACATTCAGCAGCCAAGGCTAGGTGTGTTTTTTTTTGGGGGGGGGGGGTGACACACGGGGGGGGGGGACGGGGACAGAAGGGTTATATTTGTCAGTTCAGCTTTGTAGTGTGTCTTTCTTTCTCTCTTGTGTGGGACTGTTAGAATGAATGCCTTGGTGAAAAGGGTGCTCTCCCTTTTGGTCACCTAAGGTAAAAGGAGAAAGTGGGACATAAAGGTTGAGCGGGGAGCGCAAGGGAGTCAACGGCTCCTCCAACCCAACTGTAGTGTGAGACTGAGGTGATCATTTTAATTTAAAGCTTATGGGAGCTCAACGCTGGGGACAAGGAGAGGACCTCCGGAGGATATGGCTTTAGGGGAGCTTCCAACCCTGTCCACCGATATATATATTGAGGGGGGGGGGTGTTGGAGGGGAGAAGGGCACCGACGGGAGAAGGAGAGGCACAGGGAACAGCCGTATCCATTAGTATTTCCGCTGCAGCTTCTGGAAGTCACTTGTGTTGAGGCGCGGCCGAGGCAGGTCCCCAAACATCTCCGTGCCATCGGACACGCACATCACCAAAGCCCGCATGCTGGCCGCGATCTTCTCAAGGTCAGGGGACGAGTGCTGGGAGGGGGGAGGAAACAACAAGCAGGGGAAAAGGCTGTTAAAAAGCAGTTAAGTGTGAGAAGGGGGAAAACTTCGGCTCACTTTCCAGGACGGCCCCCTACATACTCTCCATGTTGCGACTCTTGCTGGTCGTGTGCTGTGTCCCTACCTAAGGCCCGTGTAAACTTGGGTAAAGGTCTTCCTTGCTCAAAAGCCGGCCTTATCCAACTCTAGGGTTCAGTGCTCATCTCTGTTTATAGCCAAAGAGCCAGCGGTTTTCTAAAGGATTTCCTATTTCAGCTCTAATTCAGCTTTAATTCAGGGGTTCCGAACCTAAGGCCCATGGGCCAGATGTGGCCCACAGCATCATTTCATGTGCCCCCACCTTCTCCAAGGACATTCGAGAAACAAAATGGCCATCCCTTTGAAACTGTTGAGACAAAATGGCCACTCCATCGTGCAGGCAGGGCAGATTTCCCCTCTGGCCCTCGAAGCTGACTGAGAGAGCGTGACCCGACCCCCGACTTGAAAAGGTTGGGAACCCCTGCTTTAATCACAGGCATTAACCAAAGAATATGAGTTCTTCCACTCCTAAAACACAGGGACAGAACACGTATAGCCCCCACCCGTAGGGTCTGTGTTCCTTTGCTTGTGGAGCTACAATGACCCCTGATCCAAACAGAGAGAGAAGAGGATTCTGCTTCCCTAGACACAATTGTGCTTCCAACAGGATGCTGGTCTGGGCCATCCAGAGTTTCATAGCATTCTGCGATGAATCGCATGAACAACACCACGCCAGAAGGGCTCCTGCTTACCTTACTGTTCTCTTCATCGGAGGATCGCATATCTTGCCGTTGCTCCTTAAAGCCCCAGATAGGCACCGAAACTGGCAGGGATTTGGCATACTGATGGCTGAGTGGTGGTGCGGCTGTCTGTCCAGGGGGCTCCTCACTCAGACTTCCATCTGTGGGGAAAAGGGAGTGTGTAGGTAAAGGAGTTGCAGAAAGTACAACTAAGCAACAGCATACATCATAATCCCAGTCTATAGTGGGGGGTGGGGTGGTTTTCTCCTTGTACATACAGTATTTCCTTTTATCAGAATCCTCTTCATGTACTAATAGTTCATCAATCAAATCAGATGCAGGCAACAGGTAACCATTCAGATAAAGGTAACCATTCAGATAAAGGCTGCCCTTGCTAGAAAGCCAGTTACCTCCAGCTTTAGGGTGCCGTGCTCATGCCTGTTTACAGCTAAAGAGCCAGACTGGCTGCATCTGCAGACGTTTCCGTAGTCATGTGGCAGGCATGACTAGACATGGGAATGCTGTTACTTTCCCATCAAAGCAGTACAGTACTTATTTGTATACCTGCAAATTCTTGCTTTCGAGCTGCTAGATTGGCAGGAGCTGGGGCAGGCAACGGGAGGCTACTCTGTCACGCAGCACTCGGGTCTTAAACTGCTGACCTTCTGGACGTCAAGCTCAAAGTCTTAACCACCAAGCCATTGCGGCTTCTAAAAATTAATTAGCATTTTGCCCCAACATGCTGGGTACTCGTTTTACTGCCCTCAGATGGATGGAAGGCTGAGTCAACCTTAATCCATCGGGATTGAACTCACAATGTTTTTGGCTACAGTACAGTTTAACCACAGGCCATCAGGGTTCATATTCAGTTGTTACTAGACTACAAAATGCCATCATCCCACATCACTGGCTTTGCTGGCAAAAGGTGCCTGGAGTTACAATCCAGCAAGACCTAGAGCACGACAAACTGCCCTTGATTTACACTGTAAACTTATCTATTTTAAAGTTTCTGAGTATACCCTCTTGTTTAAGAACATGTGAAATCTCTTGTCAGATCACCCTGTACTGCATTTATTTCATTGGCACCTAATGAGGCTCCAAGAATCCAGCAGGCAACAATTCTCCCCAATGATGGATAATGGTCAACAACTTAACTTTTACTCACCCCAATCTATAGTACATCCATACTAAAATAAAAAAGCATTCAGTTTTATAGCCTTAATGACTAAAATAAGATAGTAGATTTGGGGAGGAAATGCTGTTTATTACCTTCAGGGCTTTGGCCTCTTCTTGAACCACTTGTTGGTTCTAATATGATTTAACATGTTATGTTTTCATTCAGACAGCTGAGATGACTTAAGATGCTGAGTTGACAGGAAGGTCTGTCAGGTCAGCAGTTGGAGACCTGAATGCTGTGTGACGGAGTGTGCTCCCATCTCTGTCCAAGCTCCTGCCAACCCATCAGTTCGAAAGCAAGAAATTCTAAGTAAATAAATAGGTTCCGCTTCGGTGGGAAAGGTAACAGCCTTCCATGCACTCCATGGTTTTTGAGAAAGAGAGAACCTTTACCTTATGTTTTAATTAAATACTGCTGGCTTTATCCTGGTATTATAGTTAAAAGCTCTAGTCATTATTTTATTTTTGTATTACATAGGTTTTTTATACTATACATTCCTCTGAAAAATCTGACAAGTGAGCGATTAAAAAGTGCAACTTATGGAATGAAAGGAAAATTTGCAAATGCTGAAGGGCTTTTATTACTATTAAGAAGATTCTTTTGAAGCAATGAAATCCCATGGTATTCTTGCTTGTGTTCCGGAGCTTCCTGCAAACTAAACATTTCCTTATGCATGTAAATCCTGTTTGAGTGGCTTGGAAACAAGTTTGAAGAAACTCTTTGGAAGCTTTGGATGAAATCAAGGTTTCTCTTTTGATAACAAGGGGTCCTCACACTTCATCTGGAACTATAAAATATTGATGCAGCTGTATCTTATTTTATTTGGCTTTGCTCAGCTGGTTTTTGATTCGCTTTGCTTGTTATTCCATTTTGTTACCCACGCCCCCCCCCTTGCTGCCACTCACCATCCGTGCTCTCTAAATCCGAGTCAAAGAAAGGCTCATACTCCTGGGTTGGCGAATCTTCATCCATCACAAACAGACCTGGAAGTGAGTGTTTTTGTTTAAAATGTATATGGAACAGCCAAAAATGACCAAGGAACTGCATGAGACCCACACATTACAAGTTCCCTTTCTCTCCTTATTTAGAGTTCAGCATTGTCCCTCGACTACTTGTTGAGAAATTGGGCACAAGTGTTCCCAAAGCAGGAATGGCCGTTTTTATCAAGCACCTTCTCCCAAACATGTAAATCAAAAGTGGCCAAATTTTGGCTTTCTAGATGGTTTGGATGATGCAGTCCCATAATCCTTGCAAGTAGCCTATCACAGGGATGGTGAACCTTTTAGAGACCGAGTGCCCAAAGAGATGGGGCGGGGTAAACTCTGTGCTGGGGAGAGAGGAAGCGCTCCCATTGGACTACATAAGAACATAAGAACAGCCTTGCTGGAACAGGCCACAGCCCATCCAGTCCAGCATTCTGTCTCACACAGTGGGATTCCCTGGAAATGGCATTGAGAGATATCCTGCCTATCTCTCCAATCCGGAGGTTGTCCTTAGGTAGCCATAATTATAGCCATTGATACTCTTGTCCTCCATGAACTTGTCTAATCCTTTCTTAAAGCTGTCAAGACTGACAGCTGTCACCACTTCTTCTGGCAGGGAGTTCCATAGACCAGTAATCCTCTGGGTGAAAAAGTACTTTCTCTTATTTGTTTGAGAACTAGTACCCAAAAGTTTCATGGAGTGTCCCCTAGTTCTAGTGTTGTGCGATAGGGAAAACAGTTTTTCCTTATCTACCTTGTCCACACCGTGCATGATTTTATAAACTTCAATCAGGTCACCTCTTAGACGCCGTCGTTCAAGAGTGAAAAGGCCCAACCGTTGCAGCCTCAGATGGTAAGTAAGGTGTTCCAGTCCCCTAATCATTCTGGTTGCCCTCCTCTGTACTTTCTCCAACTCCATAATATCCTTCTGGAGGTATGGCGACCAGAACTGTACACAATATTCCAGATGGGGCCTCACCATAGATTTATAAAGAGGCAAAATGACACTTGCTGACTTATTTTCTATACCCTTCCTAATGATCCCTAACATTGAGTTTGCTTTTTTCACTGCTGAGGCACACTGGGTTGACACCTTCATTGAGCTGTCCACCAGGACACCAAGGTCCCTTTCCTGGTTTGTCGCAGAGAGTTCAGACCCCATCAGTTTATAAATGTAATTGGGGTTTTTTGCCCCAACATGCATCACTCTGCACTTACTGATGTTGAAGCTCATTTGCCACTGTTTTGCCCACTCTCCCAGTGTCAAGAGATCCCTCTGGAGCTCTTCACAATCTCTCACAGTTTTCACTACCCTGTATAATTTAGTGTCGTCAGCAAATTTGGCTACCTTGCTTTTTACTCCTACCTCTAGATCATTTATGAAGAGGTTGAAAAGCAGGGGTCCCAGTACTGAACCTTGGGGGACCCCACTCTTTACTTCCCTCCACTTGGAGAAGTGTCCATTTAGTGCTACCCTCTGTTTCCTGTCCCTTAGCCAGTTGCTGATCCAGGACAAGACCTGTCCCTTTATTCCATGACTGGTAAGTTTATTCAAGAGCCTTTGGTGTGGGACCTTGTCAAAAACCTTCTGAAAGTCCAGATAAACAATGTCAACTGGATCCCCCTTATCCACATGCTTGTTGACACTCTCAAAAAATTCCAACAGATTAGTGAGGCATGATTTGCCCTTGCAAAAGCCATGTTGGCTCTCCTTTAGCAGCGCCTTCTCTTCTATGTAACTATTAATTCTATCTTTTAGGATGGTTTCCATCACTTTACCTGGGACACATGTCAAACTGACAGGCCGGTAATTTCCTGGATCACCCCTGGATCCTTTTTTGAAAATTGGTGTTACATTCGCTACCTTCCAGTCTTCAGGCACAAAGCCTGATTTGAGGGAAAGATTCTATATTTTAGCTAGGAACTGCTGGGCAGAGGTGAGGGGCAAACTCTGTGCTGGGGGAGGGAGGAAGCGCTCCCATTGGGCTGCTGGGCAGAGCGAACTCTGTGCTGGGGCGACAGTGCCCGTGCCCGCAGAGATGGCTCTGAGTGGCTCCTCTGGCATTCATGCTATAGGTTTGCCACCAATGACCTATCAGATGATGCTGAGGGAAGTCGAAGTCAGAAACAATTTGAATACAGCCATATTTTGACAGGCCAGCATTTTTTAACCCAAAACCTTTATAAAATAGGTGCTGCATACAAGTCACATCTCTTCCCCAACAGTCTCATGTAGCATGAGCTACATTAAACCTGGTAACTAAAAATACCTCTGCTGTCCTCAGCTGTAGTTAGGCCTCACTCAGAGGTACCGTATCATGTTCATTCAGCAATGGACAACACAGATGTGTATATTTGTGTTCAGCACAAGAGGCCTAAGACTGAAAACACAAAACCTCCATATGAAGACAAACATAGAACTGACATACTGGAGTAGCGAAAACCGCCAGTAATAGCCATACTCTCACCAGGTGATTTCTGCCTTATTCTTCTCTGCAAAACGAAGGAGCTATTGGATTTTTAAAAACAGGGTTGTGATAAAGATACCTGAGAAAAGCTGTCTGAAAAGTTTTGGAACACATGAGATGTATCATCTATAAAAATATAGATTTAATAACCACAGCAGATATTACGCTCCCTCCTCTCTCGAAGTTCAAGCATTATTTCTGTATGAATTTACTCAAGTCACTTAGATCAGGGGTTCCCAACATTTTCAAGCTGGGTCATGTTCTCTCAGTCAGCTTTGAGGGCTGGACAACCATTTTACCCTGCCTGCATGATGGTGGTGGTGGTGGGGCATTTTGTCCCAATAGCTGCAAAGGGGTGGCCATTTTGTTTTTCAAATGCCATTAGAGGGGCACCGTGGGCTGCATCCAGCCCATGGGCCTTAGGTTGGGAACCCGTGACTTAGATCATCATCCCAGACCTTCCACCATGTAAGGTTCAGTGGGTTAGGGATAGTTGTGAAACACCCTTTAGGTGAGGGAGCAATCTTCATCAAAAGGTTAATGGGACCACATCTATACAAGTTTTTTTTATACAAGATTGTTAAGATACTAATTTTTCAGAGAGCTTTCAGTTTTGATGGCATCGCAACGTGCCTATTCATTTGCTGTCCTGCTGCTATTTTTATTCCTTACTTACAGCGTTCACTTCGGGAGCTGGCTTTGGTTAGCCTGCCTGGGGAGTCCAGCCTTCAGTATTTTGGGTTGTTTACAAAGACAGAAGACTTCGAGGGAGGAGGAGACAGAGGTGGGCTAGCAAGCCATAAGAATTCACCCAATTTTACTAGAACACTCCCTTTTCAAAATCCAGTACACAAGTACAGAACTTATATACTTCTGCAATTAAGTGCATAACTTATGTGTCCACTTCTGCCACCAACTTGCTAAACAACCTCTCTCTGGTTGTTCCTTATGACTGCAAGCCCTGAACTCCTTGGATTCAGCATATACCAAGTAATTGTACTTGTTTTTGGAGCAAAAAGGACAAACTTTTTCAAAGAACAAAATTGATTGTATTGTTAAGCTTCATTGCAGAATGATTAATGTTTACTTATTACTTTGAAAACACAGACATTGGAAGAGATTTTGGAACTGCGTATACCGGTCATTGAGTGTATTTTAGTGAATATAGTAACAATAAGTAAAACATAATGTACTGTACTAATAGTAATGAGTAATGTCTGACATATCACTTTCTAAAAGCCTGATTCAGCAGCTACACATTTTACTAAAATCTTGGCTACAAAGAGGTGTTGGACAACACATTAGTGTTGGGGACCCATGTCCCACAAGAGGACTTCAATTCCCAGAAGTCTAAGTCAGTACACTGGCTGATCAGTGCTTTGGGGAATTGATTTAGGCTTCTGGGAATTGAAGTCCAAAAGCCTAAGGTTAGGAAACACTGCCTTCTTAGAGGCTACAAAGTGCTTCTGAAGGGATCCATTCACTCTTATAAGCAGACAGTCTTAACTTTCTGTATTTTGTGAAACTCATCACACTCAGGCCCTACAATAGACTATTAAACACCTTCTCTATAATATGTATGTACTTTTGAAGATATACAGGTGAAACTCGGAAAATTAGAATATCGTGCAAATGTTCATTCATTTCACTTAAAAGGTGAAACAAATATGATATAGACTCACTACATGCAAAGCGAGAGATGTCATGCCTTAATTCGTTATAATTGTGATGATCATGGTGTACACCGTACATGAGATTATGGGGTACATGAGATTGGGGGTGTGTGTTGCGGTTTTCATAAGCTGTAAGCCATAAGCATCAATATTATAACAAAGTAAGGCTTGAACTATCTCGCTTTGCATGCAATGAGTCTATTTCATATATTTGTTTCACCTTTCAAGTTGCATTATTGAACTGAATGAACATTTGCACGATATTCTAATTTTCCGAGTTTCACCTGTATCTCACTGCTGGATTTTCAGTGTGCTGTTAAAATGTATTTAAGGAAAACCTTAAGCATAAGAGGCTTATTTATTGCTACTTCATTTGCTTTGTTTAAATGTTGTGTTTGAACACATATTTTTCTGACTATCATTTTCAGAATTGGGTAGTAGGTCACATTCAGGTACCTTATGGAAAAGTGACATATAAGTATTTTAACATGCCAAGCAACAAACAAGCCACTGAGCAGACAGGCGCTTACCAGTGGTATCACTAGGATAGTCTCTCCCACTTGGCTGTTCCAGTTCAGTCAATGTATTTCGGTCTCCTTCATCATCTTCATCATCTTCATCATCAGGTTCTTGGGTTCCAGGAGGCTGTGGCAAGGACCCCTGCGAGGTAGGTGTCCTGTGTGGGGCAGGCTCATCTGCAGCGTAAGTAGGGGGCAAGCTCCGGGAATAGGGCCCATAGGTGGAAGGTGGGCGAGGGGTGGAGAGGGGAAGGGCTCTGTAGGTGAAGGCGGTGGTTTTGTGAACCACAGCAATATCTTCGAGGTAGGATTGAACAGCATCAGCCAGAGCCCCACTTCCGTGCTGCGCATAGCTAAAGTTGCTAGGGGGTGGGGCTCTGAAGGCAGTGAGCAGCACTATCTCATTGCCTGTCTGACGCCGGTAATGTTCTGCTGCGGCAACCAAGGTTGCCCAACTCTCCTTATGGTTGTCAGCCATTTCTGTCATCCTGTAAGCAAACCAGCAAAAGAATGGCATTAATGCTTGGGTTGTTGCACAATGAAAGCACCCTTAACCATTCATTTGTTCAAGTCTGAGCAGATTTAAAATACTAATTTTTCAGAGGCATAGACTCATACTTAAGAATAATTTGTCTTGTGCTTATGGTACCTTAGAAAAGTCTGCAAAGTTTTTGGGGATTCTAACTCCATGGACATTAGCCATTCTGTCGGGGTACACAGAATGAACCTCCTTGAGGATTGTGGTATTTTTGGACCACAATCATGCATACCCTGGTAATGGCATCCTTGTGATGCTGGCTAATCTTTCCCATACTAGGTCGGGTAAAAGGAACTGCAGAATGAACTCACCAAAAGGTACCTTCATTTTGGCAGTTTTTACACCAGGCCTAGACAAGGAAAAGGAAGCCATTCTGTTGGGTGAATTCTGGGTGTTGTATTCTGAAATGTAATGGCTGAAATCCAGTAGTAAGTTGTAGCTAAAGGAAGGCCATTTAATCAATGGGGATTTGGTGAGTCAACAGGCCTAGTTTAGTTGTGCATAGCTACTAATTTTCAGCCAATGTTTCAATACTGCCGTGCAATTCCTTTTCTCAGATAATAATCTGTCACCTACAGTTTCTGTAATAAAGTACAGTACTGTAATTAACTATTTCAAACTGTAGCCAAAGCAATTAAGGCAAAATAATTTTAGCTGACTAAAATAGCCAATTTTCCAGCTTAAGTGTTGCAAACTGGCTCAACATAAGTACCCGTGACTTTCTGAAGAGGAAAAGGAATAACAAAATGAACATTTCTGGATTTTTCATAGGAGGTGATAGCAATGAAATTCTTGGGCTCTATCAGAAAGGGAAGGAACTAGTGAGTTTGGAAAGGTGAAGAAACCAGGTCTCTTTGTATCTGCCATAGGAAAAGAAGCACACCTGGAAAGGTTAAAAGCCAGGACATCTTGGTCTTTTCAGGCAGGGACAAGGAGAGCCAAGAGTACAGGTCTACTTACAGAGACAAAGAAGACACAAGAAGGTTTTGAAAAAGAGGGAAGGTCAAGACGTTAGAGGAATCCAGTCTTGTAGAAGAAGGCACGCAACCTAGGGAACAAGAAAGGAGAAGACACGCTACCAGAACCCCTGGGACCTTTGGGGAAAGAGCTTGAGGATTTTCTCAAGGTCGCCCTTGCTCAAAAGCCAGTCGTATCTGACTATAGGGTTTGGTGCTCATCTTCATTTACAGCCAAAGAGCTAGCACTGTCTGTGTCTGCAGACGTTTCCGTGGACACGACTATACAGGGAATGCTGTTACCTTCCCGTCAAAGTGGTCCCTATTTATCTACCTGCAATTTTTTGCTTTCGAACTGCTAGGTTGGCAGGAGCTGGGGACAGAAACTGGAGCTCATTCCATCATGCAAAACTCTGGTCTCGATCTGCTGACGACTGACCTTCCAGTCGTCAAGTTTAGTGCCTGAACCACTAATCCAGGAGACAAAATTATCACTGGAAAGAAGAGCAGGAGGGCGTCCTGGGTCTTCAAATAAAAACAAAATACATTTATGCAAAATACATTTATGTTAGGACAGCGGAAACAGGGCTTATTACTACCACTAGAGAGACAGAGAGAGGTTATGGGGGAAGGGAGACAAAAGGGGGCAAGAACAATCATCCTACCCTCAAACCCCCCCCCCCCCCAGAGACTTCGAAGGAAGATGTAATAAGATAGAGCAATGGGTGACCTTTTATTACCTCTTAAATCCTTCTCCACGCTTACCACCGGAGCCTCCCCACCCCCTCTCGGGGCCACTAGTCGAAGTCCTGACCCCTCACCTTTAACCCTTCTCAGGACACTTAACCCAACTTCCCCCCTCCCTCCCCTCCACCACCTTTCAACTCAACAACAACCGCCTCCTGCCCCTCCCCGACTCCACCTCCTCCGGTTGCCCTCACAAAACATGGAAAGAGAGCCCTACGCTTGCCCTTGACAAAGATGGCGGAGACAAGAGGGCGCCGGACTCGTGGCGTGTCGACGTCATTATGCCCAATACAAAGATGGAGTCGGAAGGTAAAAAGTTCTCCAACTGCAGGCATGTAATCAGTCTCTATTGGTCTATACGGGGCTAGAAAATCTCGCGATAGGAGTGTCAGTCGTTTGAAACGGTTCCCTTTTTAAAGATGGCGGAAGGAGACTCAGGTTTGATTAGAACCAAAGGTGATGGGAAGTTCGCGGTTTATAATAAAATAAAATAGCAAGATTTCCATTTTCTAAGCGTCGAATGGTGTTGGTCAGCTTATTTTATATCTCAGTATCGCCATCTTTCCATCGGACGGTCGAAAGCGGACGTATTTAAAAATAATTTCTTTCTGCATGTTATCTTCCCATGTATATAAACGTGGTGGAAGCATCCCTTCAGTTTTACTTTCATACATTATGTCGTCCCGTTTGCGGTTCTGAGACAAAAAACATGCCCGTTGGCTTATTAAACAGGTAAAGGTTTCCCTTGCTCGAAAGCCAAAGAGCACGCATTGTCTGCTTCTGCAGACGTTTCCGTGGTCATGTGGCAGGCATGACTAGACACCGGAGCGCACGGAACGCTGTTACTTTCCCACCGAAGTGGTCCCTATTTATCTACTTGCAATTTCTTGCTTTCGAACTTGGCAGGAAGTATTGGTATTTATTCTCCTACATCTGTTTGTTGATTTTTTTTTGAAAGGCATCTAGTTTCCCCCTATTCCAAAATGGCGTTTCTGCCGTCGCCGAAGGCACAGCGTCCGCAATCCCTAGCCGGAAGTCCCTCTTGCCAGAAACCATGATGGCGCCCCCATGAAAAATATAGAACTAGTATATACAGAGGCGAAAAGGGACCAGGAAGTGACGTTTTGTTTTTCCGGAAGTAGCTGTCCGGGAGAATGGAGGCGGGGGGCTGCAAGGTAAGTAAACGTTCTTGACCCCCAAAAGGCCGGGCTCGTTTGCTTCCTAGGAGTGAAGGTTGGGTGAAAAGGGAGAAGAAAGGGGGGACCTCTCGGGGGTGGCGGTGGGGGGCGTTTGCATTTCTTGTCTTGGTCCAGAAAGAGGAGTGAGTCACTCTTGCCACAAAGCAGTGCTGCGGTGGCTCAGTGGTTAAGAAGCTCGCCTTGCTAGCTGGAAGTTCGGCAGTTCGAGACCCGGGTACTCATGACGGATTGAGTGCCCGTCTCTGTCCCAGCTCTTGGGGACATGAAAGGAGCCTCATTTGGGCGTTCCCTGAGCGAAGTTTCTCCCGCAAAAATCCTTTCAATCCCAGAATAATTTCTGACACGCAATTGTTATAATGCAATGGTTGGTATGGTGGAAAGTGGTTGTGCCCTAGCTAAAAAAAGGAGGTGGTTTAGTGGTTAAGACGCTGAAAGTGACGACTAGAAGGTCGGCAGGTCAGCAGTTGAGACCTGAGTGCTGTACGACAGAGTGAGCTCCCGTCGTCTGTCCCAGCTCCTGCCAACCTAGCAGTTTGAAAGCAAGAAATTGCAAGTAGATAAATAGGGACCACTTTGGCAGGGAACGTAACAGCATTCTGAATGCTCCAGTGTCTAGTCATGCCTGCCACATGACCACAGAAACGTCGGCTGATACAGACAGTGCTGGCTCTTTGGCTGTAAATAGATGATCACTGTCTTCTAGAGTCGGATACAACTGGCTTTCGAGTAAGGTAGACTTTTACTAAAATGGTATTTGGCCTCCTCTTGAGCGGATCTTTTCTTCCCATAGTTTGCAAAGCTTTTTAACCACAAATCTGCTTATCTTCGTGCTTTGGAATTTCAGTACTACAGTATATTGGTATGACAGTGAAGTCTATTTTCGTCTCTGTTGATTTGAGGCTGGATTTCTTTCGGTGAGTTGCATTGTCAAAGAAATGTGAGAGGAATTTATTATTTATTTTATTTCATTCCAATTATATAAAGCCCATCTGGGTGATCTACCCACTCTGGGCAGTATAAAACATTAAATAAAAACAAGAATACAATGTTTAAATATACAAATCTATATGCCTATGCATATCTTATATATTATATTTCGTATCTTGTAAACCGCTTTGAGTTCCCTTAGGGTATAGAAATATAAGTATAAATAAATAAAGAAATATATAAACAACAATTAAAAAATGAAGATTGGATCAACCATATTCCAGAGGTAACATGCACAAAAAAACAAAACAAATATAAACAATTTTTTTATCATGTCAGAAGCTCATAGGTGCTTTCTGGGTTGAAAGGATTTTCGCTGGAAGAACTCCGCTCAGGGGATGCACAAATGAGGATCCTTTCATGTCCTAAGAGCTTTTCCCACGAAAGTGGTCCCTATTTATCTACTTGCAGTTTCTTGCTTTCAAACTGCTAGGTTGGCAGGAGCTGGGACACAGATGGACTCTCATTCTGTCATGCAGTACTCCAGTCTTGAACTGCCGACTTGCCAACCTTTCAGCTAACAAGGTGAGCTTCTTAACCACTGAGCCAGCGCAGTCCCATATAAGCAAAATTAAATTACATTGGGAGGATGCCCTGAACTGGGTTTAGGTGAGGCCTCTTCCTGTTTTGAGTGCCCATTTTGACTTCTTTTGCTGCAGGTTGCATTTGAGAAAGATGGTGTCTATTTACACACCAGTGCAAAGCGTCATCCTGATCAAGATTCTCTCATCCCAGGCATTATCCGTATAATTGAGAAGGTAGGTTGAAGATGAATGATGACTTACATTGAGAAGACAGGTGGGGAAGGGGCAGAAATTATTATGAGGGGTCTTGCAATTTTGGGATGTTATAAAACATGGATTCATGTGCTGCACCTAATCTTTGACATAATGATTGGAATACGTTCAGAAGTCTTTTTGTCCTGCTTTTGCAAAATCATAGATTGCTGTGTCAGAACCAACAAACCATGATTAGCATTACATGTGGTGAGTACTCCTGTAGCAACTTCATAATGAGCTAAACTGCGGTTTAGTACAGTGGTGGTGAGCCTTGGCACTCCGGCTGTTCTTGAACTTCTATTCTCAGAAGCCCAAGTAATAAGTACACACAGTAAACCCATTTGTGTGGATTCACAGAGACTTGGGCTTCTGGGAATTGAAGTCCAAGAACACCTGGAGTGCCAAGGTTCGCCATCATGGGTTTAATGTGATGATTAAACGTGGTTGTTCTGAGCCCACATGTATGTTTTATTTAGCCACAAGGAACTAAGTTCTCCTTTTTCTTTCAGGTCTAGGTCAGACCTTAAACTTTTGGTGAATTTCTTCTGTAGTTCCTTTCGCCTGACCTGCAGTGAGAAAGATTAGCCAGCACAGATTCGCCAGTTGCCATTGCTTGGGCACACCCGATTGTGGTCCTATATATATATATATACACGCACACGCACACGCACACACACACACACACACACACACTATAATCTTCGAGGAGGCTCTTTCTATGTACCCCAGGAACTGAGTTGCTAGCCATAAAGCTCTATGCTTGGTAAGTGTAGGCCAGGGGCATCCAAAGCATGGCCCAGTGGTCAGATCCGGTCCCTGGGCTATAGTGACCAGCCCCCTGAACCAAGTGACCGGCCCGTGGCCCAAAAAGTTTGGGCACCCCTGGTATAGACAATACCTCATGGCATCTTGAAATAGAGCATGAAAGGTGGTATTTCATGTTATTTATTTATTTGTAAATTTCTATCCCGCCCTCCTGATGAAAAACATCACTCAGGGCGGCTAACAGCATATATAAGATACAGTAAAAAACCAAGTAAGACAATAACATTAAAACCCCCAAACCAACACACTAAAAACAGCCTAAAATACTTTAAAAACTACACGAGTTGTAGCTAAAAAACACCCCCACCCAGCATAAAATGACAAAAACAATCCACAGACAGTGAAAGAACTGGATTCCTAGAATGCTAAATGAGCCAGCGGGCTTGTGCAGAAGAGTCACACATGCCCCAAGCCCGCTGACATAGCCAGGTCTTCAACATTTTTCTAAAGGGGAGAAGATCCGACTGGAGATTCAATTCTGGTGGTAAAAGGTTCCACAGGTCAGGGGCAGACACGGAGAAGGCTCTCTTCCTGGCCCCACTGAGGTGGACTTGTTTCACAGATGGGACCACCACTGAGCCCCTCCTGTCTGCCCTAGTAGGACGGGCTGACCACCTAGGGGGTAACGCAGTCTCTTAAGTACCCCGGCCCAATACCATGTAGGGCTTTAAAGGTCAAAACCAGCACGTTGAATTGCACCCGGAGGCAAACCGGAAGCCAGCGCAACTCCCGAAGCAGCGGTGAGGCATGTACATAATGCCCACACCCCATCACCACCCGAGCAGCCGCGTTCTGGACCAACTGAAGCCTCCGGATGGTCGCCAAGGGCAGCCCCATGTAGAGCACATTACAAAAATCCAATCTGGAGGAGACCAGAGTGTGAGTGACCGTAATCAAGGAGTCCCGGTCCAAGAGTGGGCGTAATTGGTAGATAACACGAAGTTGTGCAAAGGCCCTCCTAGCCACGGCTGCCACCTGCTCCTCGAGCAGTAGCCGTGAGTCCAGGAGAACCCCCAAATCACGCACCGGATCTGACTGGGGTAAAGAAGCCCCAGCCAGGACCAAAGATGGTAGCTCTCGGGAAATCACGGGGCCCCTGATCCATAGCCACTCAGTCTTGCCAGGATTCAGCTGTAACCCGTTGTCCCCATCCAGACCTGAACAGCCTCCAGACACCTGGTTAGGACTTTGACAGCATCACTCGGGTCCCCACGGGCTGAGATGTACTTCCATGTATAAAGATGGTTCCTTTCCTAAAAAAAGAGAGGAAGAAGTCAACAGGATCTAATTCTTAAGTGCTCTATATAGCATCTTCCCTGTGTATTGCAGAATAAACAAATTTATTTTATTTAAGTCTGCATTATTCAGATGGTAGTTCATACTTATGGGCTGCATACAGTTCATTTTAACGCTCTGTGTGCTCTTCATTTTCAGTCTATTAACGTATTGTTATTATACCCTAAATTGTTTTCGTCTATTGTCTGCATATAACTATAGATATTTTGTTCTGGGTTCCCACTGTGCTATCTTTTCCTCATTATCTTTTCCTCATTATTCAGGGTTCAGATACTTTGCTGCAATGGACACCTTTGGAGGAATCTACAGATGCATCTCAGATCATGTACAGCAAAAAGGTAAAATCTTCCCTGCTGGTACGATTCCCTACTCGTATCTAGTAAGTTAAATACTAATAACTTGGTTTATTTAATAAAGCACTGCTTTAAACAGAGACATTTGTTCATGTTCATTTGTTCTTTGCAAACCACTGTGGTTATATGGGTTCTCAGTGTTGAAAACTAGTGGAATGTTTTTTTTTTAAAAAAATCTGTTCCCAAAGGAACATTGCTGCAAGTCTGTAAAGGAGCTGGTAGAAAATTGTCTTTATAGTTATTTCAGATAACTATACTAAGGTACACATTGTGGGGAACAAGCAAAACGAGCATGAACTTTTGACACATGACAGGCTTATATAAGAGCCTTATATAAAAGTTGTTATGAAAATATGGTAAAATGAGACTATAATAAGACTGTGGAATGTGGTGATTGAAGTGTATGTGTTGTCCAGATAAATAGACAGACCAAGAAGAGAGAAGAAGGAAGTATTGCTTGTAAAAGATGTACTGTATACAGCTTTGTGAAGATCTATGACTGTGATGGCAAAACGTGGCACTCCAGCTGTTCTTGAACTTCAATTCCCAGAAGCCCTGATCAGCAGGTAATTGAAGTCCAAGAATACCTGGAGTTCCAATGTTCGCCATCGCGGATCTATAATAAAGTCTACCTCAAGCTGAAAATGTAAGGTCCAACGAATGTCTCACTTGCTTATGGCACCTTCATTTCCCATAAGATGGCAGACAGGGCCATAGCCAGGATTCTAGATTTTTTGGGGGGATGGGGGTGGGGGTAGGCGTGAAATTTTTTCAGGAGGGGCAAAAAATAATAATTTCAGGAGGGGTGAAATTTTTTCCCCAGGGGTCCCCCCAACAATGTCACTCTCACATATATAACATTGGCACCACAGGGTGGGATGGAGGGGGGGCAGGCTGTTAGCTCAGGAGAGGTTTTGCCCTCCCTGGGCCCCCTGGCTACGGCCCTGATGGCAGAAGCAACAATCTGGTTCTTCTCAATTGAGAAGAGCTGGTCAGCGAGATGGAACTCGTAGGAACTTCAGATTGAAGTGACTGTGTCATCTTTGAATAACAGAAAGGGATTTTTAAATTCTACTTAGAAAAGAGAAAGAACAAAGAAGAAACATCTGCAGACGCAGAGAGCGCTGGCTCTTCGGCTATAAATGGAAATGAGCACCACACCCTAGAGTCGGATAGGACAGGCTTTTGAGCAAGGGTGACCTTTACCTTTCTTGGACAGTGTGGCAAGGTCTGCAAGGATTAGGCTGTTGTCCTTGTGCCTAACGTAGCTTTTCATCCACCAGGACCCAGTGTGCAGCCAGCCTGAAGAGGAACTCTTTGATCCAGGGTATGAACCAGATTGGGCTGTGATCAGTACAGTAGGGACACGGTCTCGGGTTCAGGAAGAAACAAACGGTAAGCAAAGACAAGTAAGGGACTTAACTTTCCCTTGGATTGCATTATAATGATCACAACCCTATAGCAGTGATGGAGGACCTTTTAGAGACTGAGTGCCCAAACTCAACAGGCTGCCGTCTGTGCCGCAGAGGGACGAGATGAATTCTATGTTGGGGGGAGGGAGGATGCACTTCCATTGGGCTGCTGGGCAAAGGGATGGTGTGAACTCTGTGCTGGGGGGAGGAAGGAAGCACTCCCATTGGGCTGCTGAACAGAGGGGTGGGCAAATTCTGTGCTGGAGCGATGGTGCGTGCACCCACAGAGAGGGCTCCGAGTGCCCCTTATGGCATGTGTGCCATAGGTTCGCCATCTCTGTCCTATAGCTTGCATTCTGAGAGTTAGAGTCCAAAAATTAACTTTTTCTAAACTGTAACGTTAACAAAGTTTCAAGAAGGGATGCAGGCTTAAACGGTTGGGAATAGTTAGGTGTGAGGCAGTAATGAGATATTGTCCTTTGAAGGGGAAAATTCATTCTCCAATATTCATTTTTGTGTCTGCTTGTTTCTCACCAGCCTCTGAGCCAAAATCTCCAGTCTCACGCGGCCAGTGGGCCTTCTCGCTCAGCTTGTCTGAGCTGAAATCCATTCGCAAGAGTAAGCCAGGTCTGGGTTGGTCGTACCTGATCTTCATCACCAAAGATGGCATCTCCATTCAGGCCCTGCATTTTCACCGTGGGGGCACCAAGGCTCTTCTGAAAGCGCTGTGCAAATATGTTATCCTAGCCACGTGAGTATGCCTCATACCTGGTACTTCATTTCTTCAAATGAAAAAAAACAACCCTGCCCTCACCTAATCTTAGACTTTTGTATGCTGGCATGTATTTCAAGATTGTGCTTTCCCTTTGGAAAAGGGTTTTCATTTTCTAAAGAGTTTATGCAAGTCTGGCCAAGTTATCCTGCTATGGTAATAGAATAGACCGGGAGTTCTCAACCTTTTTAAGCCGGGGGGCCAGGTCACGCTCCCTCAGACAGTTTCAGGGGCCTGGCATCCATTTTGCCCTTCCTCCACCACATGGCACTTCCCACATGGCACTTCCTGGTGTGATGGAGGCTGTGAGGGGGCCACATGAAATGGTGCTGTGGGCCACATCCAGCCCGAGGACTGCAGGTTGAGAATCTCTGGAGTAGACCATACTGCCAGAGACTCAACACTGAGTGTCAGGTGATGGTTAATTAACCTGACAACCCTGACTGGACTAGTGGCCTTGGTGAAGTCCACAGGGAAGGGTGATGATCCCCAAGTGGATTAAATCCCACTTGAATCCATCTTGATGAAGGGCAGCAGCTTCCTGGCCTGGGGCGGATGAGGACTCTGTGTGCCAAAAGGGCTCAGGACCAGAGAGTGACTTGCGGAACTGGATCAGTGGTATTGGGATCACACTGCAATGCAGAAGGCAGATGAAAAGCCACTGCATTATATTCACAGGACAGTCTTCATGGCTGCCATGATGATCGCCAATATTCTGAATCGGATACAGCACAACAATGAGAAGAAAGAGCTTATATCATTTCCCCTGTGTAATGGGAAGTAACAGTCTAATATTATATCGGATACGGGAAACAGTAGCTTCTGAAAGTAAATTTTCAGAAACCACCCCAGCTTCTCATGGGGTAGGGTAGCATATTAGTTTAGTATATCATGAGCCCTGGTGGTGCAGTGGTTAAACTGCGGTACTGCAGCTAGAACATGGTGAGTTCGAGCTTGACAGGGATCAAGGTTGACTCAGCCTTCCATCCTTCTAAGGCCGGTAAAATGAGTATCCATCATGTTGAGGGCAAAATGCTAATTAACTTGTGAACTGCCTAGGGAGTGCACTAAATGCTATGGTGAAGTATATAAGTGTAATTGTATGGCTATGATACCCACCCTCCCCAAGGTTGTTGCTTTGTCGTAGCCCTGGGGCTTTTGTGGCTCAATGAACCTATGGGCTATGTAAGGCCACCCAAAATGGACAGGCCCTAAAGAAGAAATCAGACTAAACTTGATCCACTGGAGAAGGAAATGGCAACCCACTCCAGTATCCTGCCAAGAAAACTCCATGGACAGCATCAAAAGGCTAAAAGAAACGATGCCAGAAGATGAGCACCTCAGGTCAGAAGGTGTCCAAAATGCTACTAGGAAAGTGCGGAGGGCAATGACAGGTAAATCCAGAAAGAGGGAAGCAACAGGGCCAAAATTCTAAAGCAGGTGTTCCCAACCTTTTCAAGCCATGGGCTGGATCATGCTCTCTCAGTCAGCTTCGAGGGCCGGATGGCCATTTTGCCCTTACTGCAAAGTAAGGCTGTAAAGAACAATGTTGCATAGAAACCTGAATATTTTCAAGGGCTCTTCACAGAATACAGAATGTAATTAAGTCCTGTGTCAGCGTTAGCAGATCAGGTCTTTCCAGGAACACGCATAGCTGGCGTAGTAGTTTAAACTGTGCAAATAAGCTTCCAATCATTATTTGCTTTGAGTGGGAAAAAAGCCTTTGTGCAGTGAAGGTGGTTCTCCTGCTTTCTGATTTCATCTTTTGGGGTGACGGGAAGATCTGTCTCTCTGCCCACAGTTTCCTTTTCACTGATGTACAAAATATATATCCCAGGGCTAAGCCTGCCTGGAAGAATATGAAACTCACTCTAGTCTCTCCCCTTTTCTTTTCAGTTCTCCCAAAGATTCTCGTCTCTATTTGGTTTACACACACGACTCTTATGCTCTCTCCCACTCCTTTGATGAACTTCAGCTCTTCGATGACAGCTCTTCCAATCTGGTGACGGTAAGGCAGTTCTTCTGCGTTCCCTAAGCTCACAATTGAGTCGTGAGACTAAGTACAGTACTTATTGCACAACCAGGAACTCTGGATTGTATGGAAGTGTGATGTAGAAGAGAGCTAAATGGTTAGAGGAGCATTTACGACAGAAGACACTGGCTCTGTATGAGGGCTGGTATTAGTCATGACAGGAAGGTCTGGGAAACTGAGTTTTTCTAAGTCACACACCTGGTTTCCATGGTAGGGGAATGTGGCTTCTAAGGCTTTCTTTCTTTCTTGTTGGTTGTCTTCCTTTCCTCCCTCCCTCCCTCCTCCCTTTCTTCCCTCCTTCCTTCCCTCCACCCCTCCCTCCCTCCTGCCTTCATTTCCTCCCCCACCCCCCCAATCTGGCAAAAGGACAACTCTGGGTGACTTACAAAAGGTTTTAAATCATGTAATAAACATTCAAAAAGAACAGAGAGAGAGAGAGAGAGAGAGAGAGTAAAACTCCGTATAGCAATTTTAATTCGTTCTACGGGTCTGTTTGCTATGCAATTATTTTGTTGTACAATTTTTCCTATGGAAAAAAGCGTACAACAATTTTTTTCACCGAAGCCCTCGTCGCTCCCAGAAGCGGAAGTAAAACGTGCCCGTATGGCAATTTATGCCCATACGGGGGCGTTTTTCTTCCGCTTCCAGGACCAACAGGGGATTTGAGGGGCAGATGAATTGGCGTTAGGGGCTGGATATGGGCCCCGCGCCATAGTGACCAGCCCCCTGAACCACATGACCGGCCCGCAGCCCAAAAGGTTTGGGCACTCCTGATATACAGGCTGAACTCCCTATTAGTTGAGCCTGCTGGTACTGTATACGGTTTTACCTTGCTTAAAGAGCATAATGCGTTCCACGGGATTGCTCTTTAAGCGAGTTTGCTCTTTAAGCGAAACACTATTGTAAGTGACCAATTGTGACTTCTGGAGGGGGTAGGGGGGTGGGGTGATCGCGAGCCCTGATTCAGCTGTTAAGCGAGTTTTTGGTTGGTTTTAGTTGATAAGCGAGGCAACCATTCAGAGAAAAGTCTGCTTTTAAGCGAGTTAGTCTCTAAGCGAGGCGCTCTTTATGCGAGGTTTTACTGTATTGCCTAAGCTTTAAAAGCCAGTCTTGGCATACTATAATGTGACTAGGGGTGTGATAGGAAATGCCTGTGCTGACGTCTCCACATGTGGCAATTTACTGCTAAAAGATACGTTGCTGACATTATACTGGCCACTACGTAGCCAAAGTCAGCACAGACGTGGATTGTTTGTGAGATGATTTTGTTGTGGCTGTCTTAAAATAATAGGAGCAACCTCTGTCTGACAGTTCCCTCTGCCACAAATTTTGCCCAGCGCACATTCCATACAGTGAAGTGCAATAATTCTGAAACATGCTTTGACCCTTTCCCTTCTCCCTTCCCTAGCGGTTTCTGCAGGATCCTTATGCTGCTACGTTTGGTGGCTTCTCCAAAGTCACAAATTTCTTCCGTGGGGCTCTGCATCAGGAGGACGGGATCTCTCAGCATTCCCATGGCGATCCGGCTGCCGCCAATGTTGAAGATGAGACAGGCTTTGAAGTCATCACCTGTGTGAGTGTTGAAACAGGCATGTTCCATAACAAGGTGGCAGGAATGATGACACTCAAAAAATAAATCATTGTTCGAGCTTTTGAGATTCAAGATCTCTTCATCAGGCAGGCAAGCATCAGGAAAATTAGCGATGAACGTTCATGGCATGGTGGTTCTGCCATGCATGCATGGTAACCCCCCCACCCCAAAGGAAGCCAGATATCTGCTTGTTGCTATTACATGGTCTTTGAAGCTCTAACTTCCTTTTGTGGCCAAACAAAGGCAATGCAAAACTCTAGGGGCCTTCCATCAAGCAGTTGGGGTGTGTGATTTGGTTTACAGCAGGGGTTCTCAACCTATGGTCTGTGGGCCAGATCTGGCCTGCAGTGCCAAATCATCTGGCCCTCGTCATCCTTGCTGCTCCCAGAAACGGAAGTAAACCGCACCTGCACATGCGCAAAATGCTGCCATAAATTACTCACAGCTGTAACTGGCCCACGTGACTGGCCCGGTTGGGAACCCCTGGTTTACACTTTACGTGCACCAATTGTATCCAAATCAAAGTCAATTAAAATAATACCTAATGATTAGAAGAAATAGAAAACAGGGATGTAGTTTGAAAACCTCTGTGATGTGTTCCACAAAAGCTTATCAGGGATCCAAAACAAGACCAACAGTTGTAGACAAGCAAATCAAGTGCAATCTGTTTGATGTATTTCTCACAAGATAACAAACAGTTAGTGGGAAATGATGTGGCGCTATTTCTCTTATCTAAGCCAAAAAGAAGAAGACACAAACTGGAACCTCTGATGAAGCCCGCTGTGAAGTAGACAAAATCTCAAGAGATTTTTTTTTAAAAAAAGGAAGTGGGAATGGTTTTCTTTATTAAACAACCCCAACACATTTCAGCCAGTCCATTATATTATATTCTTCAGGGGCAATAAACTCACAGTGTATGCAGAGATCCCTCTTTATCCATTTCCAAATACTGTATCATTAATTGGTGACTAGTCACTTACTAAAATTTGGAAATAGATGATTAAGTAGACCAAAAAAAAATTAAAGACAAAAATGTGGCATCTTAAAGACTAACTGCTGTGTTTTAATGTGAACTTTCATAACTTGATGCACAAAACTTTTTTGTTTTTTTCTTGTCTGATATGCTTGTACAGCTACCGCTTCAAAAATGATTTTTAAAAAACATTACAAGACTTTGCCTTTATTTTTCATTGGGTGTCTTGTTATCTAGGCATGTCACCCCATCTGTGTGAAGAAGGTGCCCGTTTTAAGTATCCATAAGTCCTCCCAATTTGCATAGCAAATATATAAGCATGTTTCGAAGAAGATAAAGTTTGCTGAATGTTTTCTTCTTCTGGAACTTCCATCAGTTCCGTTGCTGTTTATCTCTTTCACCCTTGGGAAGTGTCTTTCCTTCACACCTAACAGTTCTTTGTCTTTTTCTCTTTGCCCTTGGTAGCAGGTGCGACTAGGAGAGCGGCCATCTATCCAGCGGGAGGCCCCCGTTACAGAGCAGGAATGGGATCGGCACCTAGACCCTGAATGTCATGTCATTGATCTTGCTGGATTGCGCCGAAGGATCTTTGCTGGGGTAAGACAGTCAGGGAGGTTGAGCTCAGATGGGAAGACATTTACTGCTGGCAAATTAGGTGATCATGTTGAAGTCTGTATGTTAGGGACAGAGTAAACGTATAGTGCAGTGGTGGTGAACCTATGGCATGCCTGCCAGAAGGAGTCCTCGGAGCCCTCTCTGTTAGTACATGTGCCATCACCCCAGCACAGAGTTCGCCCCCACTCCTCTGCCCAGTAGCCCAATGGGAGCGCTTCCTCCCTCCCCCCAGCACTTTCGCCCTACCCCTCTGCCCTGCAGCTCAATGGGAGCGCTTCCTCCCTCCCCCCAGCATTTTCACCCCACCGCTTTGCCCAGCAGCCCAATGGGAGCACTTCCTCCCTCCCCCAGCACTTTCACCCTACCCCTCTGCCCAGCAGCCCAATGGGAGAGCTTCCTCCCTCCCCCAGCACAGAGTTCACCCCCGTCCCTCTGCCCGTAGTGGGACTGTGCTCATTTCCTTTCCAAAATCTAAGCCTTAGAGCAGATTTACGTTGAGTGCTTTGATCTGTAATAACTTGGTTCAACAGCAACTCATCTGGATTTTGCCTCTACCAGGGTCTCAGCATGCCATTACGCAAGGAAGCCTGGAAATATCTTTTGAGCTATTATTCTTGGGACAACACAGCCGAAGAGAACAAGGCTCAAGTGAGGCGGAAAACGTAAGGCTGGGTTAGGATCATGTAGGGATCATTTTTTCTAAGGGAAACTGGACTTGGAGCTCCTTGATTGGGACTCAGAAGGGTTGATAGCCTCTGGATCAAGGTTCAAGGTACTGTGTGTCTTTTATGATCCTTTTGTATCTTTCCTTAATGTCTTCCCTAGAGACGAATACTTCCGCATGAAGCTACAGTGGAAATCCGTCAGCGAAGAACAGGAACAACGGAACTCTTTGTTGCGGGGATACCGCAGCCTGATTGGTCAGTAGAATTCTGTTTCTGGATCCTGATAGGTCAATGCTTTTATACACTACAGTAAAGCCCCTACTTACAAAAAAAAGTCCATTCCATAGGCTTTTGCTTAAATTGTTTTTTTATGTAATTCAAAAGCAAACCCATAGGAAAAATGAAATTTTTATGTAAATCAAAACAAACCCATAAAGAAATGAGTTTTTACATAACTCGAAGCAAACCCATAGGAAAAAGAATATTTATGTAATTCATAGCAAACCCATAGGAAATAGTGTAAATCGGGACATGTTTTTAGCACAAAATTATTATGTAAGTTGAATTTTATGTAACTCAAGGCATATGTAAGTTGGGGTTTTACTGTACAGGTGAAACTCGGAAAATTAGAATATCGTGCAAATGTCCATTTCACTTAAAAGATGAAACAAATATATGAGATGTACTCACTACATGAAAAGTGAGATATGTCATGCCTTAATTCGATATAATTGTGGTGATCATGGCGTACAGTGTACATGAGATTATGTGATGATTATGGGGTACATGAGATTTGAGGGTTGGGGTTTTTATAAGCTGTAAGCTATAAGCATCAATATTATAATAAAGTAAAGCTTGAACTATCTCACTTTGCGTGTAATGAGTCTATCTCATATTTGTTTCACCTTTTAAGTTGCATTACTGAACTGAATGAACATTTGCATGATATTCTAATTTTTCGAGTTTCACCTGTATATTGCAACACACATTGTATATTCACTCCCCCTCCCCCTTCCTGATGGCAAAGGCTTGTCATGTGCAAGAAGACGACACTGATACTTAAAGACAGGGGCAAACATGCACAAACACTCAGAGATAAGGAATGTTTATTGAATTGGTCAGTCAAACTGATTGGGGACCTCAGCTAACATTATGCTTGCCACAGGCATCAGTCCAGAGCTTTCTGGAAAGCCTGCAAGCAGGGAGAGCAGAAACCTAGCGATTCATTCCTGCTGTTGTACTCCAGCTTTTGATGGCAAAAATCTTGTGCAACAGGAATGATATCATTGGTAGGAAAGGCCTCTTTGGCAAATTTGGGGTACATCCTGCTGTGGACGCTGCACACAAGCCATGTATAACTCATTTTTATGTATCTATTTTCTCCATGTTCTTAGGCATAATCATAAAAGTGGTTCATATTTGCACCCAGAAAGAGCCTCCTCAAAGATTGTGGTATCTTTGCAAGCTAATCTTTCTCACACTGGGTCAGGCAAAAGGAACCACAGAATGAACTCACCAAAAAGGTGCCTTCATTTTGGCAGTTTCACTTCTGGCCTAGGCACGGAAGGAGAAGATAATTGTCAAAAAGTATTATGATACCTCACAATTTTCACTCATCAGTTTAAAGGTGCTAAATGTATTAGCTTTTACTTACAGGGTGCTTTTGTTTTTTCCACACCTGTTCTCTAGCTCTAATACCCTTTTTTTAAAAAAAAGAATAGCTCTACCAAAGCAGTACAGAGTTTTCCAAATGTGACCACACCATATGTTACATAAAAGTATTCAGACAGCAGCTGCCTTATTTTCACTTCCTTCCTTGCAAAACTGTATGGAATCCCACCCACCCACCCCCTTTGCTTATTTCTGTATATTGAATAGATATTTTTATCGAGCTGACTGTCAAAACTCAAGATCTTCTGCCAGTTCAGCAGCCAGTAGGGTTTATTTATAGACTCAAGCCCATGTATATCACTTTACATTTGCTTACAGCAGACAGAAGCCAAAACGTCATGCAGGCTGCATGTTTACAGGAGGGCGGGGGGAACATAACATCAGAAGATAAGAATAGCCATGTCCCTAGTGCCCACCAAGTCATGCTGTTGTGATAATAATGCCAGTGGACCATCACAGATGAAGTCGATGAACAGAGGTCAGCAGATACATACCTTCATGGCATTGTCCCATCCCCACACAACAAAAACAGTAACACATAAATGACATTGTGTCCCCCCAAAACAACAACAACAACTAGGAGATTCTGTGACACAGACAACAACCTTTCCATTGCTGTAAATCACTGGTCATTTCTCCTATCAAAGATCAGAATTTCTTTGTACCTCATGCTGTTCACAATAGTCACAGGGATGGAAACACATCACTGAAGACATCACATCAGCGCTCCCCACATTGGGAGATAAGTATGAAAATGTAGTCAGCATAATATCATAATAATAATTTCGTGTCAGAGATTACTCTGGGTTGAAAGGATTTTTAGGGGACGCCTGAATGAGGCTCCTTTCATATCCCCAAGTGGAGCTCCCAGGAATCGAACCCCAACCTCATCGGGGGAGCTAATATGCAACAAGGGAGTCAGAACCACCCATTAAGAGCAACAATTCTATAGAACTCACTGTCTAGACCTGATAAGGGGCAGTAGGAGATAAAAATTGTATCGACGGAATGGCCCTACTCTTCTTTTTGCATACCTAGGTAGCAGAATCCAGTCTAGCCAGGTTATCCTGCTATGGTAATAGAATAGACCCGTGATGGCGAACCTTGGCACTCTAGATGGATTCAAGTGGGATTTAATCCACTTGGTGACCATCACCCTTCCCTGTAGACTTCGCCACCCAGGGCCATTAGTCCTCAGAGTGGTCAGGTTAGTTAACCGTCGCCTGATGATCGGCACTGAGTCGCTCGCAGTAGTGACTATTCCCGTGATGGCGAACCTTGGCACTCCAGATGTTCTTGGACTTCAATTCCCAGAAGCCAAATCCCCGTGAATCAACACAAATGGGTTTACTGCGATTCATCTGGCCTGCGCCGCCCTCGTCGCTCCCGGAAGCGGAAGTAAAACACGCCCGTACGGAGGAAGGATTAACCTGGAAGTGTCTTAACCGTACGGGCGCGTTTTACTTCCGCTTCTGGTAGCAACGAGTCTACAGGGAAGGGTTATGGTCCCCAAGTGGATTAAATCCCACTTGAATCCATCTTGATGGAGGGCAGAAGCTTCATCAATCCTGGCCTCTGGCTGCCTATCTGAGGGGTGAGTGAGTTCTCCCTTGGCTTTCCAATTTGGAGTGATTCTTCTGGAATATTTCCCTCAGCTTGTGTTTCTATGATATCCAGTAATTTTGTACCGTATTACTCCTTAGGCTGATCTCCAGCTAATTTGTGAATACAGATAGGCTTGCTTCAAGTACACATTGCTGAGGGATTTCCTCCAGTGGGAAAATCCCTTTTAACTTTTGCATTCAGCTTCCTTTTGATTCTTAAAATAGCAATAGCAATTATACCTTATATACTGCTCCATAGGGCTTAGTGGACTCTCTGGGTGGTTCACAGAATTATTAAAATCCCCCCCAACATGTTTGGTACTCATTTTACCAACCTTGGAAGGACAGAAGGCTGATCCCCATCAAGATCGAACTCACAACGTTCTGGCTGCAGCACAGCAGTTAAACCCCTGTACCACCAGTCCAGTTTACACTGGGCAACCTTGAAGAAAGAGGCATTTCCTATTTCTCGGGACCTTTCCTACTTCTCTGGATCCTTTCCCAACAAAACCTCTTAGCTAAAATGTCACTTCTCCTTTTTTAAAAAAAGGAACTAAAATTAATGACAGGTGGAGATGCCTTATTTTAGAGAAGACTCGCATCCGATGTTTGATTTAGCACTTCCAAAGGTGTGGTTTTATTTTATTTTCCTTCTAAACCAGGGGTGCCCAAACTTCAGGCTGCAGGACGGCCACGTGGTTCCTCCCACCGGAAGCAGAAGTAAAACGCGCCTTGCAATCTGTTTTGCAACAGGACGAGATAGATTTTAAGCTGCCATTTTCTCTGCTTAAACCAGGGGGGCCCACGGGCCGGATCTGTCCCACAGGCCCTATTTTGGGCACCCTTGTTCTCAACTTTTTCTTTCAGTGTGAGAGAAAGCCCCTAAGACACTCAAAAAGGGACTCAATGATTTCTACTACTGTTCCAGATCATGGTTGCTAAATTTACTCAAGAATCTTTGAGGGACTCTGTAAAAAATAAAATATAATCAAAGTCAAAATCATTGCTACTTGGTGATTTTCTATCTGCATCATTGTTAACACTTGCCAAGAATTCTAAAATGTTGGCAAAGCTAGGTTTCCTTTTGCAGAAAGTTATAAGCAGGTGACTTGCTTGCTTTTAATTTGACAGTAAGCATCTAGCATTTTGTCTCTTTTCACCTCTATTTGATTTAGCTGCTCAGCTTTTGCTCCTGCCCTCTTCAGAGTTTGGGCACAGCGATCTGTCTAACGTCTTCTGCAGTGAAGACTGATGCAGGTAAATTATTTGGCTTGTCTGCAGTCTCCTGATCCTCCTTGAGTAATTCTTTTGCACCTTTCTCTTAAAAACACACACAGAAAAAGTGGCTGCAGACATTTATAATAATCTTGTTTATGGAATTGGAAAAGAGGATCAATTATGTGTCAATTGTCCCTTGAGGCTGTGTTGCTTCTTGGGTTGCTTTGGCGCTGGTTAACAAAACAATACTTTTGTGACCGTATGAAAAAGGTAGTCAAGTTTGGGGCAGATTATTTAGATGATGTCAACTTTTTCACATTTTTTTAATTTAAAAAACTGTTTATATGCTGCCTAACAAGCAGTGCTCTCCAGTCAGTTTATGTGTGTGTAAAATAAAAATGCCATCCCCAACATTTTCAACAAATCAGTTAAAGTGGAATAAGATATTAAATGTTACTCATGAACTTTCTTGGGAGGCCTTTCTGCAAATAGGGGAATACTACCAAGAAAGCTTTTCTCTTCCGTAGATACTCATCACACCTTTGTAGGTGAAAGCACCAAAGCAACACAATTATACTTATATTCCTCCTTAGTGCACTCTCTGGGTGGTTCGCAAGGTAATTAGCATTTTGTCCCCAGCATGCTTGGTCCTCATTTTACCAACCCCGGAAGGATGGAAGGCTGAGTCAACCTTGAGAACTGGTCAGGATTGAACTCACAACCTTTTGGTTGCAGTACAGCAGCTTAACCACTATGCCACCAGGGCTCCAAGAAAAAAAACACATGTCAATTTCCAGTGTTTCAGCAAGCTCTTAAACAGTCTTTCCTAACCCAATGCCTTCTGGAACTGTTAGACAGGGGGTGCCCAAACTATGGCCTGTGGGCCAGATCCAGCCCCCAATGCCAATTCATCCAGCCCGGAAGCGTATGGGCGCATTTTACTTCTGCTTCCAGGAGCAACAAGGGCTTTGCAGGTTGGATGAATTGGCGCTGGGGGCCGGATGTGGCCCATGGGGCATAGTTATCGGCCCCCTGAACCACGTGACCGGCCCACAGCCCAAAAAGTTAGGGCACCCCTGTGTTAGACTCCAGTCTCCATTATCCAAACTGTTCTTTGGGGATGATGGGGTTATGGTTCAACACATCCAGAGGGCACCAGGATGAGGCAGGCAGTCCTATTTTATCTTTATTTGATTCCATTCTTCGATAGCAATTGCACTTATATACCACCCCATAGTGCTTCATGCACTCTCTGAATGGTTCACAAGATAACTAGCATTTTGTCTCCAATATTCTGACTACTCATTTTACTATCTCAGGAAGATGGAAGGCTGAGTCAACCTTGAGTTCCGTCGGGATCAAACTCACAATGTTTTGACTGCAGTACAAACAGTTTTAACCACTGTGCCACTAGGGCTCATGTACCCCATTTAATTGGGAATGTCAGGATGTGTCCTATACTAAATCAAGTGCGCTGAATCCAAATCTGAAGTCCGATTCTGCCTAGGATGTCAGGCTCTTAAGTTAGCAAATCTCACCCTCTTGGTTAGGTTCTTGCATTGATAACGTGGGGTATATTTGCCACAAATGTAGCAAAATTTGTCCGGTTTATTAACACAACTGTGCCTACTCATCTTTAGCTCAAAACAGACTCACTATGGCCCAGCTGTACTATTCGCACTAGAGACAAGCCTTTGGTCCCTCTCGCCTTATATACCTATTTCTGACATCAGCTCACTGATTTGCCCAGACATGCCCAGCCGCTGCTGGAACATGCATGCCACCAAGGGACATGATTCAGCTGAGGCGGCAGCAGGCATAGTGGTAGCGGCAAATGTTATAATGTTCCTATGTAAAAATACATTACCCAGATTTGAACAGCTATAGCACGCCTTAAAATCTACGTGCTAGGCAAATTCTGAGTTCAGATTTGGAATAAGCACACTCGATATCATGTAAATCACATGTGGTATTCCCAGTAGCAAAATTGTTGTGCAGTGTTATTGTTTGCCTTTTCCTGGGATAATGCTCCCATTATTTTTTTTGCTGCAGTCTCATTATGCTAATTTGCCTTCACCGTTTTTAATGTATTCTGTATTTCATGCAGTTGGTCATTGCCTGGAGTGCCCTGAGGTTAAAAAGAGCAATAAAAAGGATTCATAAATAATTTGTGTGGATGTTTTTGTGCGCCTTTGCAGAAAGGGACGTGAGCCGCACGGATAGGAACAACAAATTCTATGAAGGAAGTGAGAACCCTGGCCTCGTGCTTTTGAACGACGTGTTGATGACCTACTGCATGTACAACTTTGACTTGGGTGAGTTTGCGGGAGGGAAAAGAATCAAAAGGCAGGAGGAATTGGGGGCCATTCAACAATTATGTGATCCTTGAAGGGGGAGGGGGTCTGCCATCTGAATTACAGGAAAATTACATGGAGGGCGGATGGGGTGGTGGTGGTGTCAGGTCAGAGATTACGTATTCCATTTGGAGCTGTTGTGCATCAGGCACCAATAGTGAAAAGCTCTAAAAATTAGAGTTTCGATACAAAAGCTCTGGATTACTTGATTTTAAAGTGGGGGAGGGGGTTAAAGCTAAAATTACGGTCAGATTACATGGGGGGGGGTCAATTTCCCCCCAAAAATGGATCACATAATTGTTGAATGACCCCTTAGGAGCTGTTCATCTTGCTGGGGCTGCTAGTGTGATCACTGCTGAGAGAGGAAGGGAATGAAGCAATGATAGAGGTAAAGGTCTCACTTGCTGGAAAGCCAGTCGTATCCGACTCTAGGGGGAAGTGCTCATCTCTGTTTACAACCAAAGAGCCATCACTGCATCTGCAGACGGTTCGTGGTCATGTGGCAGGCATGACTAGAAACCTGAACGCTGTGACCTTTCCTGCAAAAGCAGTACCTATTTATCTACTTGCATTTTCTTGCTTTCATACTGCTAGGTTGGCAGGAGCTGGGGCAGACGATGGAAGCTCACTCCATCGGGCAGCACTTGGGTCTCGAACTGCTGGCCTTCCGGTCGTCAAGTTCAGCGTCTTAACTAGAGATGTGAAGGCCTGGGAAAAAACTGAAAAAATTCAGGAAAAAGTCATCCCTCCCCCTCCCTCCCCCGTTTTTTTCTGAAGCCTTTTTTTTTTGTTTTCTGAAAAATTGAAAAAATATATTATGGAATGTTTTATTTTAACATGATGATTAAAATATTTTAAGATAAGGCTGGGTTCAAATATTTTATAAATCATTTCTAAAAAAATATGTATGGTATCAGATTTTTTTCAATTTTTCTGAAAATTTCCGTTTCCCCTTGGAATAAACTGTTTTTTCCCTATGTTTCAAAATTTCCAGAAATTTTACATCTCTAGTCTTAACTACTAAGTCACCACAGTGCCTCTGAAGTAACTGTACTGATAAGCAGATCAGAGATACCACACACTGCCTCCAACAGGGATAAACTATATTATGAGAATGAGAGCCTTCTGTTTTAGTAAATGGTCTCCTTGGGGTGCCTAACCATCCTCTAGAATCAGATGTGGGAAGGGATGGTACAATGCAAACCGTGTGCCAAAATAAGCAAATCATTGCCTACTTGTTTTCTGTTACTTTACTAAGCCTTGTGGACTAGCCACTTGATTTTACATTTCCCCATTTGAATGAAAATGAAAGCTGAGATACTTGGGGTACTGAATTCCACACTGAGAAGTAGGCATACCTGTATTAGAAAGATTCCTGCCAATTTCTCCAGTTAGGCTTTTCCTGGAGATTTTCCTAGACTTTTCATCATCTGTCCGAATACTTGTCAATCTTCTGTTCCTGTGCTTTATACTGACAATTTGCAAGATCCCCGAAGAAAGCGGAAATATCTTAATGGCCCTATAGCAGTGGTGGTGAACTTATGGCATGCGTGCCAGAGGGGGCACTCAGAGCCCTCTCTGTGGGCACTTGCACTGTCGCCCCAGCATAGAGTTTGCCCCGCCCTTCTTCCCAGCAGCCCAATGGAAGCATTTCCTCCCCCCTCCCCAGCACAGAGTTCACCCCACTCCTCTGTGGCGTGGACGGCAGCCTGTTGAGTTTGGGCACCCGGTCTCTAAAAGGTTCGCCATCTCTGCTCTATAGGCATCCAGCCTATACACAAAATACAGTTTTCTGTATTTTCTTCCCTGTCCAGGTTATGTCCAAGGTATGAGTGATCTCCTGTCCCCCATTCTTTACATCACCCAAAATGAAGTGGATGCCTTCTGGTGTTTCTGTGGCTTCATGGAGATGGTGGTGAGTACACACAATTTGGGGATCTAGTTGAAGCAGAGTCTGCCACTATATAATTGGGAGCAACAGTTAGACAGGAAGAAGGTGATACAGATGATGAAGGGAGTGGAGACCCAAGTTCTGTGAAGAATGCTTTATGGCGCTGGCTACGTTGAGCCTGAAGAGAAAGCCATTAAGAGGTAAAAATTTCTGTCTTATGGATGATAGGTTTCCCTTGCTTGAAAACCAGTCGTATCCAACTCTAGGGTGCAGTGCTCATCTCTGCTTCAAAGCCGAAGAGCCAGCGCTGTGCTTCTGCAGACGTTTCTGTGGTCATGTGGCAGGCATGACTAGACACCGGAGTGCACGGAACGCTGTTACCTTCCCACTGAAGTGGTCCCTATTTATCTACTTGCAATTTCTTGCTTTCAAACTGCTAGGTTGGCAGGAGCTGGAACAAAGACGGGTGCTCATTCCATCCTGCAGTACTCGGGAATCGAACTGCTGACTTTCCGCCTCCCAGTCAGTGTCTTAGCCACTTGAGCCACTGCAGTCTCATATGCATATCATATGGTTGATATGCAAAGGCAAAGTTCTCCCTTGCTCTAAAGCCAGTCATATCTGACTCTAGGGTTCAGTGCTCATATTCGTTTACTGCCAAAGAGCCAGGGGCTGTCTTCGTCTGCATCCATTTCCATGTCTTGTGGCAGGCATGACTAGATGCCAGAGGGCATGGAACGGTGTCAATTTTCCTGACAAAGCAGCACCTATTTATCCACTTCCAATTTCTTGCTTTCGAACGGCTAGGGTTCGCAGGAGCTGGGACAGATTATGGGTGCTCACTCCGTTGTGCAGTACTCTGGTCTCAAACTGCTGTTCTGCCAACCTTCGGGTCATCAAGTTCAGCATCTTAACCACTAAGCCACTGCAGTCCTCGTGAATGATAGATTTAATTTATTTTGGAAACAAGCTGAAAGAAAAAAACATTTTGACTAAACAAGTGAAAGTGGAACAGACTGGCTCAGAAACTGGGTGACTGTCCTGTTCAGAGGTTTCTAAACCTATTTGATTTAGATGATTACCTGTAGTTGGCCTATATCGGAAGTGGTCAACCCTAAGTCCAGAAGGACAGAATTTGTTAACTACGACTCCCAGCATCCCACACCATGGTCTGTGTCATCGAGGCTACTGGGAGTTGCAGGACAACAGCATCTGAAAGGGAGCATTTTTTGCATAATATTTGAGGGTCTCTCTTTTGTGATTCTTCGAACCTTCCAGTGGCTGACATGTTATCTGTTTTTGTGTCTGCAGCACCGCAATTTTGAAGAAAGCCAGGAGTCAATGAAGAGACAACTTGCCCAGCTTACCTTGCTCCTCAGAGTGCTGGATCCCCCACTCTGTGACTTCCTAGGTACTTTTGTTACTAGTTGCTGGGCTGCTGAAAGCTAGTTGGCTTAAAATAAACGTGGAAAACATAAAACCTCTTATTAAAGAGGAAGAGAGTGTTAATAATGAAACTGCTTATCATGGGAGGAAAATAGGACAGTCCAGAGTCCAAGGTAGTTCAGGGGGCTCTTCATCTTAACTTCCTTACTTCAGATTCTTTTTGAAAGTTTAAAGAGGAAAGCGTACACTAGAGCAGTGATGGTGAACTTGGCACTCCAGGTGTTCTTGAACTTCAATTCCCAGAAGCCCGAGTCTCTGTGAAGCCACACGAAAGGGTTCACTGTGCGTATGTACAGTACGCACAGCAAACCCATTTGTGTGGCATCACAGAGACTCGGGCTTCTGGGAATTGAAGTTCAAGAACACCTGAAGTGCCAAGGTTCGCCATCACAGCACTAGCATAAGGGACCTTTTTGTAAAAGCCCTGATGGCACAGTAGTTAAATTGCTGTACTGTAATCAAAACTTTGTGAGTTTGATCCTGATGGGGATCAAGGTTGACTCAGCCTTCCATGCTTGTGAACCGCCTAATGCACTAAGCGCTATAAGTGTAATTGCTGTCTTTCAGAATGTGAGCAGACTGTGGCCTTGTTGGACTCCATTTCCTATTTCCTGTTCAGGCTGGGGTTGATGGGAGTTAGAGTTAAACCATCCTGGGATGCTCACATGTTGTCCTCTGCTTCCGGGGTAGAACAACCTGTTGCTGATTTCTGTGCTGGTTTGCTGTTTCTCCAGACTCAAAGGAGTCCGGCACCTTGTGCTTCTGTTTTCGGTGGATCTTGATCTGGTTCAAGAGAGAATTTGCCTTCTCTGAAATTCTTCAGCTGTGGGAGGTGAGTTTGGGTTAGATTTCCCGGGATGTTTTTCACAGGAGTTGGAGGATTCCAGTAGTTGGTGGGGAAACATGCTAGATTTTAGTGCTTGAGAAAGGTGGGAGAAGAAGAAGAAGGAGAAAAAAAATCTGGATTTCAGTGTCAAGTTGGATATGAAGACGGTTGTAGGATGCTTCGATTTCTGGGAATGGAGCTGAGGGATGATCTAACATGGGGAGCAAACACCAAAGATCTGATGAAGAGAGCACAGCAGAGGTTATACTTCTTGAGAATCCTCAGGAAGAACAATCTTTCAAAGGACCTGCTGTTGGCATTCTACCAATGTACCATAGAGAGTGTGTTAACCTATGTATGGTCTGTGTGTATGGTTTGGGAGTTGTACAGCTAGGGAAAGAACAATGCTGTCTAGGGTCATAAAGATTGCGGAGCGGATAATCGTGCGTACTCTTCCCACTCTAGATCAAATCTATACCACCAGGTGTTATAAGAAAGCTGTAGAGATTGCGCAAGATAGTACCCACCCTGGAAATGATCTCTTTCAGCTTTTGCCTTCTAGAAGAAGGTATAGGGTCATAAAGACCAGGACCAGCCGCTTGAGAAATAGTTTCTACCCAAAAGCGGTTCTGGCTTTGAATGCAGTGCAATGCAGTCTATGAGGGAGCTTCTGTATAGAGTTTTTAGAGTTGTAGAGCTTTTTAGGGAATAAATGTGTATATGTGGGGTGGGAGTATGTTGATAATTTTCTTTAGTTGTATTTTGTTTAGGTTTTGTTGGGTTGATAAGTGTTTTCCCCCCCAATCTCATTGTTCTGTGCAGGACAATGACAATAAAGATTTATCTATCTATCTATCTATCTATCTATCTATCTTCCTGATGACTAGGATGCAAACTGAAACAGGATTTTGGGTACTAAAAGCAGTATTTTTTTTTGTAGTGTGTGGATAGAATCATTACTAGAATTATAAAAGTGATTGGCAGTGATGGCGAACCTTTTAGAGACCGAGTGCCCAAACTGCAACCCAAAACCCACTTATCTCATAGTACCAACATAGCAACAGGGGAGAAGGAAACGCTCCCATTGGGCTGTTGGACATAGGAGCAGGATGAACTCTGTGCTGGGGGGAGGGAGAAACTCCTTCAATTGGGCTGCTGGGCAGAGGGACCGGACAAACTCTATGCTGGGGTGATTGCATGGTCCATCTCACCTTATACAGAGATGGCTCCGAGTGCCACCACCATACGCTTTAGAATATGGTATACTCTGATACTTTGGTTATCAACCTTCCACAGCTTAAACACTCTATCTTTCCCATCATCCCAGGTGCTTTGGACAGGACTGCCTTGCCCCAACTTCCATCTGCTGGTGGCCTGTGGAATTCTGGATGCCGAGAGACAAGCTCTTATGAATTCTGGCTTTGGATTCAGTGAGATTCTCAAGGTGAGCACTTGGGTATAGTCATCATACTCTCAGGTGTGTATATGCCTGTACTTCTGCTCTGATTGGTGCATGCAGACATAGGTTATACACACCTTCAGCTTTTTAAGAAAGAAATTTAAAAAGAGATTTAAATCTTATTTACTTATTTCCCATGTTGAAAATAAGTGTGCACCCTTATTTTCTGAAGAGCCAAAATAAAAAAGGCCCTGTCCTTCCATCACTTCCTGTTCACATTTGTTCTCTTCTGTTTGCTCCCTTCCTTGCCTCCAACATGCATGTTCTCTGTTGTTTTCTTAAGTTCTTATTGAGAGTGTAAAAGTTCTTATTGAGATGTGAAACCCTAAGTTTGGTCAAGGTGTACCATTTATTGGTTCACAGCAGAGATCCCTTAGTTTCGCAGGAGCCTCAAATGATCTTGATTGTCTTCATAGTACACATTTGTTCTCTACTGAGGTTTCTTAATTCATTTTCCATAGAACATTCCAATTTGCAGTATTTAATTCTTGGGTGTTACAGCATTGGAATAGGAGGCTGATTTACAGAAATACATAACCTGACCTTTGCTGCATACTGCTTCTCGCAAAAAAAAAAAGTATATTTTTGCATTTCCCTTCCCCATGCATTTTCTCCTTTTCTTTTTATTTTAAAAATATTCCTGATCTCCCATTTATGTTTCTTTACTTTCTACCTCTGCCATTTCAGCACATCAATGAGCTCACCATGAAGATGAGTGTGGAAGACATCTTATGCCGGGCTGAGGCTATCTACAGACAGTTGGCTGCTACTCCAGTGAGTTTCCTTTAGTTCAGTATCGGCTTTTTTGAGGGGGATCTAGCCGCCCCCCAATCCTTGCAACAGGCAGACTAGGTGACCAAATGCCATTTCTGATTCTCATGTAGGATATTAGTCAATAGATGGACAATCTTCTGTTGGTGTATAAGAATTACTGTACCGGCTTTTCTATTGCTCCGGGCTCTATAGAGAGCAGAATAGAAAAACAAAATGGTTCTTCCAGTGGCTTCAGCATACCGTGTTACTGAGAGGATTTAAATCAGGGGTGCCCAAACTACAGCCTATTGGCTGGATCCGGCCCTCGATGCCAATTCATCCAGCCTGCACTGCCTTTGCTACTCCTGGAAGTGGAAGTAAAATGCACCCAGGTGTGTTTTACTTCCACTTCCAGGAGCGACGAGGGTGGTGCGGGCTGGATGAATTAGCATCAGGGGCTGGATACAGTCCACAAACCGTAGTTTGGGCACCCCTGGCCTAAAGGTCCCCTTCCAAATTAGGGATTCTATGATTCTATGCTGCATCTTTGTGTTGCCCCTCTTATCCCATGTGGTTCTTAGCAATCATGTGCTCTTGAAGCAGAGTGAAACTCAGCCATCCATCACTAGAGGAATGTGTTTTTTTTTAATTGTTCACAATTACATCCTCTCTTTTATCCCCTTCCTCTCCTCCAGGACCTTCCCCGCAATGTCCAGGAACTGCTGGGCCTGTCCGAGGGCAAATCTCCAACCCCAAGTACTGACACTGCGAGCTCCCCACAGCCGCTGTCACCCAGCCAGGCCCAGGAAATGGAACTTACAGACAGTATTTCCGTGAGCCAACCAGACAGCAGCATTGAGATCTTGCCTACTGAGGAGGCTTCCACCTCTCAGAGCATCTCTCCTTGAAAATTGACCGTCTCTGCCATTATCATCTTCTTTCTTAACACAAGCACTTTAACTAGAGCAGGTTGTGGGCTGGGAATGAGGTAGGGCTGGGGATTTGGAGATGATAGCTTTCTTTGGGAGTTTTGCTGGTTGCAGGAACAACATCTACTTGTCTAAAGGCAAATGGGGCTTGGGAGCAGTCATGATTTTCTGGAGTTCCTTTGCCCCATATTGCCCTAAACAGCCCCAGTGCTTGTTATGTGTTGTGTGCCTTTGCCATCATGCATTAGGGTAGGGCCACCTCTCTTAGAAACTCTGGGGAGTTTGGTGTAGACATCACCTTTTCTTCTGATGTGTTCAGAAAATAGAAGGAAGCAAGCGAATGGCTGCCACACGTTTCTTTTGCACTGTGGGTACTGAAAGAAACTGGGATTCTCCCGCGGTGTGCGACATGACACTCCTCTTCCACATCTGTCACTTCCACATCTTCCTTCTCTACAACCTCGGGGCTCATCTGCTGAGTTTCAGTCTTATGACCGCGTCCTTTTGGTCCAAGCTGTAGATCAGGGGTGCCCAAACTTTTCAGGCCGTGGGCTGATCACGTGGTTCAGGGAGCTGGTCACTATGGCCTGGGGAGCCTGATGCAGCCCCCAATGCCAATTCATCCGGCCCACGAAGGCCTCGTCGCTTCCAGGATGAATTGGCATTGGGGGTTGCATCTGCCCCCCCCCCGGGCCGTAGTTTGGGCACTCCAGCTGTAGATGAAGCCCTACCTGAGAGCACAGAAATTAGGAAACACCATTTGTTTGGTAAAAGAGAAATTGAAGGATAGTAGACTAGAGCATTTGATTATGGGAAGCTACCTCAAGAAAAGAATGACAAGCAGAGGACACATCATGCATGGTTTGAAGGCAGAGCTCCTAAGAGTCTTGGTCCTTTGCCAGAGAATTCTTGTTGACGCAGTTTCTCATGCTTCCTTCCCTTGGTTGAAGGAGGCTGTTGGTTCCTACTTTATGCAGACTTTTCACTGAGTGGTTATGAAGTGACAACAATATCTTTAAAGGGAATAGGTGTCAAGCGTTGTTCTTCTGTGCCTCTCCAGCCTAGCGCACACGTGGGTTTGATGGTTCCTATACTTAGGCACAGTCTCCCGGTCTACATCTCACCATGTCCTTGCCATCCCTTACTGTGGTTCCTCCGTTTCCTTTGCAATGTACATGAACAATGCATCATCAGTTTGGATATGGGGCCTTTTGGGTGGAAAACTGTTCACGTGGCGCTGTTGGCTGGGCTGAAGTTGCAGATGGGTATACATGGGAAAGAGGAATGTTTGGAGGCCAATTTTCCTTTCTTACCTGTGTGCTCAGTAAAATGGGCCTGACTTCTGGAGTTAATTTGGATTCCTCCCAATCCCCCCCCCCCCGGTCACCCCATACCCCCAGTTTTTGTCCAAACTGCACATTTCGAACTAGCTTGTTCCAGGGATTCTCAAAAGGACTTTTGGGTGGTAAGAGAATTACTCCCCTTCTCAACCCCAGGGTTCCCAAAAGGGGAGCCATGGTAGTTTAATCTATATTTCCTATGTATCTTCCGTCCCTTGGGAGCAAAGCTTGGGAAAATGGCTTCGTGGGGAGGGGACTACTTTGGAAGCGGTCGTTCTCTTGAAAGCCATGCTTCCACACTTACTTAGGATTGCCTGTGGCTATTGCCTTGTATGATATCCTGACTCACAATTTCACCATTAAATACAGTATGCACCACAATTTCTGGCTGATTCCCCACTTTCCTGTTTGATGCCTTCTCTGTACTGTCACATGTCAGTAAGTTTAACAGCAAAAATGAAAAGGGGTTTCCTCTTCTAAGTTGGGCTGCTGTAGTCTAGGAAGTGTGGGAATGGATACAGGACTAGAAATGTATATGAACTCCATTTCTGCCCTGTCACCACCACCACCACCCAAAAAAAAAAAAAGAGTCTAGGCAAGCATTCGGAGGTAGCATATTCTGAAGTTCTCTGCCAGCTTTCCTGCCCAGTGCTTAGATCTGGCACAAGTTGGCAGATTTCAGGATTCTAGTGAAAAACCCCACAATAAACACAATAAGCCTACGGTCTATGTACTCTTTCATATTCATTGACTGGCAGCACTTATCCGAGGTTTGTATCAACAGTATTTTTTTAGCCCTGTACGCATCTACATGTGTGTGTGTTTGTGTGTGCCTATCTGTTCTGTCGAATGGTTTGTTTATTTTGGCTTTGTTTTTGACAAGTATGTGGCTTCTACTATACCAAATGTTTATGACTTGCTTAATGCATATATCCTGTTTGATTTTGTTAATCTCCTTTGGGGAAGTAAGTCTGAAAATCAGGACTCCTAGGATCTGGAGGAAGATCCGGCAGGGTTGGGGAACAGCAAAGGAGAATAGTATAGGGCTCGGAAGAATGGCATTCCAGAAATCCTGTAAAAAGGGAGAAATAGGATGATTTTTGGGTTAAAGCTTGAGTTACAGGGTTAGGTCTTGCTAGCGCTACTAATGCTCTTGAGAAGTAATCTGAGCTTTTGCAACAGAGTGGATTTGGGTGCTTTCCATTGGGTCTTAATTGGATGGAAATGAAATAGCAAAGATGTTCTCCTTCTCCACCCCATTTTCCAGCAGGATTTATGTGCGCCAGAGTGAGGGCTTCTAGGATTCAGAAGAAGAGTGAGCAACTGTGTTGTAATGGATAGAGCTTTAGACTAAGACTAGGAGACTTGAGCTCAGCCATGGGAACTCACAAGGGGCAGAGGAGGGTGCAATGGTAAAGCTGCTTCTTGATAACCCTTTAAGTCAGGGGTGCCCAAACTACGGCCCAGGGGCCGGATCCGGCTCCCAACACCAATTCATTCGGCCCGTGAAGCCCTCGTCGCTCCTGGAAGCGGAAGTAAAACGCTTCCAGGAGCGACGAGGGCTTCGCGGGCCGAATGAATTGGTGTTGGGGGCCAGGCCATAGTGACCGGCTCCCTGAACCGTGTGACCAGCCTGTGGCCCAAAAGGTTTGGGCACACCTGCTGTAAGTAGTAGTTCCTTCTCATGCTGTTTGGTGCTTATCTCTACCACTACAGTATATAGGGCAATGAGGCTTGTTTCTTCAGCAATAAGATTTTACAGAGCTTGGGATGGTAACCCAAGACCGAACCTTCCTTCTTTCTCATCCGGGCTCGGGACCTGTAATGGTGGAGTTGATAACCTTGTAAAGATAACTATAAACCAGATACGACTTGATACCACTACTAAGTTGCCTGGAAGGAGGATTTGATGTAACAGATTGCTCATTCCTTATCCTCCTTAGTTGAATGGTAAATAGGGGAGCAAGTGGCATGCTTTCAGCGGCTAATTTGGCACGGGGGCAACTGGTAATGCTTGTTCAGATGGAGTCTCTTTTGGTTCAGCCACACAGTCGAGTCCGACCCTTTGCGACCCCATGGACCACAGCACGCCAGGCTCCTCTGTCATCTGCCATCCTCCGTAGTCTGCCCAGATCTACGCCCACTGCCTCAACGATGCCATCTAGCCATCTCGTCCTCTGCCGCGCCGTTCTCCTTTTGCCTTCGATCTTTCCTAGCATCAAGGCCTTCTCAAGTGAGTCCTCTCTTCTCATTTGGTGGCCAAAGTACTTGAGCTTCAGCTTCAGTATTTGTCCTTCCAAGGAGGAGTCAGGGTTGATCTCCTTCAGGATTGACTGGTTTGATGTTGCAGCTCAGGGGACTCTCAAAAGTCTTCTCTAGCACCGCAGTTCAAAGGTGTCTGTCCTTCTCTTCGAGCAGCATAAAAGCAGCCCTTGGTCTCTGCAAATCCATCCATCTGTTAACTTTAAACCCATCATTGTGATTGAAGGGCAGCCATCACAACAACGTACCCTTTAAAGCAGGGGTTCCCAACCTTTTCAAGCCATGGGCCGGGTCACGCTCTCAGCCAGCTTTGTGGGCCAGATGGCCATTTTGCCCTGTCTGCATGATGGAGTGGCCCTTTTTGTCCCAACAGTTTCAAAGGGGTTGGCCATTTTGTTTCTCGAATGCCCTTGGAGGGATGGGGGTGGGGCATGGTGCCACATGCTGTATCCAGCCCACAGGCCTTAGGTTGGGAACCCCTGCTTTAAGGGATCTCTGCAACAGAGCGCTCGAGAGCAAGACCTACGTAGTGAGTGCAGCATTGCTTTGCTCCTTCCTTCCTTCTCTCTCTCTCTCCCTCCCTCCCCCTCAAGCCCTGCAGGAGAGTAATGCACGGAAGTGGTGGTGCAGTACAAACTGGCAGCATTGGAAAGCCTGGCGGTCTGCCCGCCTTTCCTTGTGCTTCTGTGCTCTCCCTTTCCATCATGCTCATCTCAAGCATTTTGCAGTAGGGTTTAGGAATGGTGTTGGGGGAGAAAAGATAAGGGGAGGATTGAGAAATGGTTAAGGATTTGAAGAAAAGGAGGATCTGTGCTGTGCATGTCTGCCAAGGAGAATTTCTTATGCCTTATCCTCCTGTTATATCTCCAGAGCCTGGAGTTGCATTCATAAAAGTGCCACTAGCAGCAACCTGATTTCATTCAGTGAAGGGAGAAGGGACAGATATATCTGCAGAGGAGGAGGCAGCCAGAGGGGATGATGATGGGGAGGGGGAGGGGAGCCTATTCCCTTAGAAGCAGCCCTGCATAACTATCATCCAAGTCAGGGGTTCCCAACCTAAGACCCGTGTGCCGGATCTGGCCCCTGGTGCCATTTCATGTGGGCCCCCACACACCAAGGGCATTTGAGAAACAAAATGGCCACCCCTTTAAAGCTGTTGAGACAAAATGGCCAACCCTATCGTGTAGGCAGGGTAAAATGGCCGTCCAGTCCTCAAAGCTGACTGAGATAGCATGACCCGGCCCGATAGCTGTCAAGTATCCCTTATTGGCCAGGAAAACCCCTTTACCCTCTTTCCCGCCATCATCCCTTATTAATTAGACTGCAATGCCCTATTGCCACCATTGGAGGGCAGCACAGGATAAGCATAGCTGTCAAGTATCCCGTATTTGCCAGGAAATTTCCCTTATTTCCAAATCCAAAACTTGACAGGTATGCCCGGCCCCTGACATGAAAAGGTTGGGAACCCCTGATCCAAGTTCTTCCTTTCCAAGTTCCTGATAGCCAACCTCTATTTCATTCACCCACTTCTCTCTCATGCGGGAAAAAACTCTTCATAATCATTTTCTCCCTACTCACCCAGATAAAATCTAGCACTTTGAGGTTGAGGTGTGTCAGATACATTCATCCTAAGCAGAACTTGAAAAAAAATCCCAGGCTATGTTGACTGGTAAATTTAGGAACTTGTAATTTTTAAAAAGGTAACTTTTCCAAGCTTTGATCCTAGGTTGAAAAACATGGGACAAATTAATTTTAATGTTGCAATTTCTGATTAATTATACTCACTGGAGCAACTCCACTGGCATAATTTTCAGTGGCAAATTGCCAGAAATTAAGACATTAGCATAGGTATTTTCTATCGCTCACCAGTCATCTTGACTCAATATGCAATAGGAAATCTTACACTGCCTTCTTACCTTGAGGCCATTTGCCACTTGAAGTTCAACCAATGGCATTATGCTGGCGTAAGTATGCAGCAGGATTTCATCAAGTATTTCTGAAAACAAAAGCATTGTTCCTTTTCATTAATAGAAAGCTAGCAGATCAGATGTCTGCTCTCCATCTTGCATCCCTGTAGGCTACGTTTCCTCTGGCAAGGATGACTTTAAAGTGGTATGCCAGAAAGATGAACAAATGTGTCCTAGAGCAAATCAAGCCTGAGTTCTCTTGTGGAGGCAAAATGACGAAGCTGAAGCCGTCCTACTTTAGGCACATGAGAAGGCAGGATTATTATTATTATTATTATTATTATTATTATTATTATTATTATTATTATTATTATTATTATTATTATTATTATTATTTGGGGGGGATAATGCTGGGGAAGTTTGAAGGCAGTAGGAAAAGATAGTTCCCTAAAGGAATCACTGGATTGCGTATGCAAGAGACAGGACATTTTGGGAGATCTCTCATTCATAGGATTGCTATAAATGGGAGATGACTTGATGGTACATAACAACAATATGTCCACGTGCTGGCTGAAGTGGGACAGTCCAGTCTACCATTAACTGTTCAGTGGGTTAGAACTGGTTTTAATAGTCTTTATATTAGCCCTACTAGGTTACATTGCAGGCAGAAACGTGGAAATTTGGGAGGATGAATTATCTAAGACAAGTCTAAATTCAAATTGGTCTCTTAGATGATACTTCACTGCAGTGACATGCAAGGGTGGGCTAAAACCAGTCTTGGTGTGCTAGAGAATGTATTTACCATTTTTGTGTACACTTCCCTGAAGGTGTTCAGAGTAATGCATGTGCCTGTCAACTTCTTTTAAAAAAAATTTGTTTCAAACCCCTGTGAAAGATGCCTGTGCTGAAAGAACACAAAGTTGAGACCAACAAAACTCCAAATTCTGTATTGGGGTGATAACTTCTGTTAGTTCATCTGTAATGCTAGGAAGAAAAGGGACCAAATTGTGCACAGTGTCTCTGGGGCACAAGAAACCTTACAGGCAGAGGTACAAGAAGCAGGTAGGGAGGGGAGAGGCGGGGGGGGGACCCAGCCTGGATGTAAGTCTTGCCTTGGTGAAAACAAAAACAACAACATATATCCATGATGGCGAACCTTGGCACTTGAGATGTTCTTGGACTTCAATTCCCAGAAGCCCAAGCCCCCTGTAAATCCACATGAATGGGTTTACTGCGATTCATCCAGCCCACACTGCCCTCGTCGCTCCCGGAAGCGGAAGTAAAACGTGCTCGTACGGTTAAGACTCTTCCGGGTTAACCCTTCCTCCATACGGGCGCATTTTACTTCCGCTTCCGGGAGCGACGAGGGCAGTATGGGCCGGATGAATTGCAGTAAGCCCATTCATATGGGTATGCTCCAGACTGTGGGGTGGGAGGCTAGGGAAATTGGCTTTTATAGTTCTCTACTCCCATTCCCGTGATTTTAACAGAATCTTCACACAGAAATAATAGCATAACTTTCATGTGCTGTATTTCATAAATGTTGCCAAAACCAGCTTCTTCTTACTGTATTATTTTTTGGGGGTGGGGTGGGGTGGGGGATACCACAGAGTGTAATTATATCTGTTTAAATATCTTATAATGCAAACATTGCTTTGATTGAGCCAAGTAATGTATAAAATGATAGAAGGAAGCTAGTAAGTTACACTTAACTTTTCCTCAAGGTTGGATATTGAATAAAAATTTGAAATCAGCACTGTTATGGTTTAAGGTCTGGCTGGAGTTTTATTCAGTAGAGCCAAGTGCTCTTTCAAGGAAAGAAGAAAAAAAATGTTTTGGAGAAAAATGTTGGGAAGATTATTTCTCACAACTGTATCACCCATTTATTCAATGTGCGAAGCGGTTTATATCTAAATCTGTACATGCCAGCAGAATGAGGGGATGGAATAGATATTTTTATATATCTATATCTATATCTGTGTGTGTGTGTGTGTGTGTGTGTGTGTGTGTGTGTGTGTGTGCGTGTGTGTGTGCGCACAGCTAAAACAAACCTGCTGTATCCGAATACTGTATAGGCGATCTTCATGGCGATCCGCCATGAAGACTGTCCTGAGAATATAATGCAGTGCCTTCTGCATCACAGCATGACCCCTGTACCACTGATCCAGTTCCACGAGTCATTTTCTGGACCTGAGTTAACCACTGCCTGACGAGCAGCATTGAGGCCAGGCTTAAAGCCACACAAATAAACTCTCTGCTGGGATCAACTTTCTCAGAGTGGCTCTAAAACTGGCTATTTTACTTACAGGCAAAGACGATATGGCCGACATATCTAACATCATCAAGTTAGGGTTGGAGGCCACATCCTGCTTTTATTTCATGTTTATCCCACCTTTTTTCTGAGGACCTTAAGATGACACATATTGTTCTGCCCTTCCCATTTTCCCTCACAAATAAACCTGAGAGGTAGGTTAGACAGTGAATGGCTGGCATAAAGTCACCCTCAAGAGATATGGACCAAGGTCAGCGTAACAACTATCGTGTAGCTTTTCAGAAATTATCCAGCCTCTTGCAGCCCTCTAAACATGGTCACCTGGCAAACCTTCCTAGCATGACCACTATTGAGGCTATGACAGGAGCTACGGTAAATGTCTAGCCAAAATTTGGAGTAACAAGGTGCCATTTTGGCTTTAACCACCACACCACACCACACTAAAATTAGCTAATGTTGAATGTTCCTGCACAGATATTTACATCAAAACCAAACAAGTATACTATAGCACCATGATGGCGAACCTTGGCACTCCAGATGTTCTTGGACTTCAATTCCCTGAAGCCCAAGCACCCTGTTAATCCACATGAATGAGTTTACTGCGATTCATCCGACCCGCACCGCCCATGTCGCTCCCGAAAGTCGAAGTAAAATGCACCTGGACAGAGGAAGGGTTAAACCAGAAGAGTCTTAACCATATGGGTGTGTTTTACTTCCGCTTCCGGGAGCGACGAGGGCAGTGTGGGCTGGATGACTCGCAGTAAACTCATTCATGTGGATTCACAGGGTGCTTGGGCTTCAGGGAATTGAAGTCCAAGAACATCTGGAGTGCCAAGGTTCGCCATCACGGTGCTATAGTATACTTGTTTGGTTTTGATGTAAATATATGTGCAGGAACATTCAACAGTAGCTAATTTTAGTGTGGTGTGGTGTGGTTAAAGCCAAAATGGCACCTTGTTACTCCAAATTTTGGCTAGACATTTAGCTCCTGTCATAGCCTCAATAGTGGTCATGCTAGGAAGGTTTGCTTCCTTCCACCTCCAGCACAGAGTTTGCCCCTCCCCTCTGCCCAGCAGCCCAATGAGAGCGCTTCCTTCCACCTCCAGCACAGAGTTTGCCCCTCCCCTCTGCCCAGCAGCCCAATGAGAGCGCTTCCTTCCACCTCCAGCACAGAGTTTGCCCCTCCCCTCTGCCCAGCAGCCCAATGAGAGCGCTTCCTTCCACCTCCAGCACAGAGTTTGCTCCTCGCCTCTGCCCGGCAGCCCAATGAGAGCGCTTCCTTCCACCTCCAGCACAATGTTTGCCCTTCCCCTCTGCCCGGCAGCCCAATGGGAGCGCTTCCTCCCCTGTGCCTCGCCAAGTGCCATGTTGGCACTTGGTGATAAATAAGTGGGTTTGGGGTTGCAGTTTGGGCACTCTGTCTCTAAAAGGTTCACCATCACTGACATAGCTGTTATTGTTAACTGTTGACTGATAGCAGCTGTTCAGGTTTCTGGCATAATTCTTTCATAGATTTACCCAGACATCCTTGGTTGCCTCCCATCCAGACATTCACCAGCCTTTTTAGCTTCCACAATCATAATGGGTACTAGGTATTAGCACAACTGGCTTTATTGTCATTGCCTAGGCCAGGACATTTTGCTGCCAGAAGGGAAGGTCAGGACGGTTGTTCACTCCCAGTTAATTCTCTAACTCTGATGCCAGTAAAAGCATTCTACTCTGCACTGCTAAGGGGATTACGTGGCTGTGACCTTCTGTATGTTGCTGCTGCTTGCATGCCGTGCCGTCCGGAGCCTGCTTGCTACCCACACACACACTGCAATGCAGCAATGTCAGGATGGGTCACATGAATGCCATGCTTGATGCAACCCTAGAGGGTGGCTGCTTCTCTGCATCCTTGTATAGTTAGGTGACCTTCGCTTGGCCACCAGAGCTGCTTGTGATGTGCTTGGGGAAGGGGGTTAGGTCAAAGAGACAGTCAAAGTCACACACGCTTGCAGCAATTTCAGCAAGCAAGGCTCATTGCCACCTGGCTCAGAAGGCTTGGGGCTCTTCAGCTGGTCAAAATTGGCATGGGATCAGCTGCTAGGCTGTCCCCCATCTCTCTGTCATCTGTTGCCTTGAGGTGGTTTGGCTGCCCCATGTTCCTTAATGAGAGAACACATGACGGTTAGAACATTTGCAGTGTTCCTCCTGTGCTTGCCCTCCTGGTGGGACTATTTGACACCTAGGACTGTGGGTTGTCTTCAACAACCCCAGCAATGCTAATTGGGATCTGTGCATTATCACTGGAGCCAGTGGTCTGGTTGGGTCATTTTAGACTCCTGATTCAACGTGCATTTGCCACCCCCTCCTTCTTCAAGTGCCACAATCAATTCCAAATATTGGCTATCATCGTGGTGATTAGCCATGAAGATTGTCCTGGGAACCATATGATGCAGTGGCTTTCCACTTGCCTTCCACACCATAGCATGACACCCTTAACACTGATCCATGTGGATTTGGCCACCCAAGGCCGTTAGTCCTCAGGGTTATCAGGTTAGTTAACTACTGCCTGACAGTCGGAGTTGAGTTGCTGGCAGTATGGTCTACTGCTCCAGGGGTCAGCAAACATGGCTCTCCAGATGTTTTTGGACTTCAATTCCTAGAAGCCCTGATCAGCAGGTGTGCTGACTTAGGCTTCTGGTAACTGAAGTCCAAGAACACCTGGAGAGCCAAGTTTGCTGACTCCTGGTCTTCTCTATTACCATAGCAGGATAACCTGGCCAGACTGAAATGCCTTCTCCTTTCGGAAGGTAATAATGTACCAACTTCCTTTAAATTTTGGTAAGACAGCCATGACAGAGTAACATACTAGGGCTCAGGCTTGGATTTGAACTTCTGCTCAGCAATAGAAACTCACTGGGGATGTGGAACTGGTAAAACCACACCTTAAATATCTCACTCACTTGCTGGTTCCAGTTTGACAACACATAAGAAGACCGTGAAGTTGCATCTGGTGGGAAGAACTGCTGGGAAAGATCCTAGATTTGTGCCTCACAGTCTTGCCTTGACTAGAGCAGTGAAAAAAGATACAACTTAAGATAGGGGTTCTCAACGTTTTCAGCTGTGGACTGGACCATGCCCCCTTCATACAGTTGAGTTCTCCCATCACTGCTGTAAAACATATCCCCGGCTGTCATAAATGAGTTTACAATGGCTGAAGACTCATTTACGGCTGTTGTAAATGTGTATACGATGGCTGTAAATGAGTCTGCTGCTGATTCTGGCGGTGGGGGTGGCTGGAGCGAGGTTGGGGGCTGGATTATTTGGTGCCATGGGCTGGGTCTGGCCCATGGGCCATAGGTTGAGAACCCCTGATTTAGGATGAAGGACAAACAAATGTTCTAGCCCCAGCCTTTGGCAAATCATTCATGGCCTCAGTTATACCCCCTTCACTGTACAATATGGCTCTTTAATGGCATACTAACTTGCACATGGGAGAGGGTGGGCTTGTGAGGTGGATAATGAGGATTGCAAAGGGCTTTCTGTGCTGAGGATGTTATTAAAATGCTAAAGAAAAGCAGTGAGGCTCCATTTGTTGGGATGAAGGACATCTGGGTGCCGGGGGGGGGGGGGGGCACCTTCTTGATTTGGCAGCACTGTGATTTCTAGCTGGCAGAGAATAAAACTTTTTTTTAAAGAAATAAATTAATTTCCTTCTAGGCTTGAACTAGAGGGAATCTAGGTCACCCCCAGCAAAGCTGCAGAGCAGTGTCCGTACCACCTCTAATTTTTTTTCTTGCTGCCCCAAAGGGAGGGGGGATTATTTCTGGAACTGCAGCCCCTGTTATGCAACTGCCTGAGTCCCCCGAGAGCAAACCTATTTTTATCCAGGCTGGGAGTGTGTTCGCTATGATGTCCAAACTCAGGCCCAACTTTGATGCTTCCAGAGATACCCCTGGCAGGGGCATTATGGCTGCCACCCGCAACAAGATACCGTATTGCCTGACAATGTCATTTCGCTATTGGTTGATCTTTAGCCTGCAGCTAAGGCAATTTTTATCCCACGTTTATCTGGCCTGGCAATGCCAGGCCCATCTCTAAACCTGAATACAGTAATACCCTGACTTACATATGCCTTGAGTTACATAAAATTTGACTTACATAATGATTTTGTGCTAAAACCATGTCCTGATTTACACGGTTTCCTATGGGTTTGCTTCGAGTTACATAAAGATTCTTTTTCCTATGGGTTTGTTTCGAGTTACGTAAAAATTCATTGCCCTATGGGTTTGCTTCGATTTACATAAAAAATCTATTTAAGCAAAAGCCAACAGAATGGACTCTCAGTGCTTCATAGTGTGGAGTCTTACTTTGTGTTATGTCTGACCTATCTCTTCTATTTAGGGTTGCCAATATGCCAGAACCTCATAATTTTAGTTTGTTGGCTGAGCGTAAGGATTGAAAAGGGGTGGGCGAGATTTTTCTCTTGTTGTCGTTCACTAAACCTTAATGACCCAATTTCCTTTTAAAGAATACAGTAATACAAAAAGGTACCTTTGGGCATTCTGCACATTCTCCAAGGCATTTGAGTGGTTATGTAATCTTATTTGCAGCACTGCAGTGGCTTAGTGGTTAGGACTCTGAGCTTCGATACCCAAGTGCTGCACAACGGATCTTGGGGACATGAAAGGAGCCTCGTTCAGGCATCTCCTGAGTGGAGTTTCTCCTGCAAAAATCCTTTCAACCCAGAGCAATTTCTGACCCAAAAATTATTTATTTATCTCTCACTTCCCACAAAGGAACTGGAAGTCCAGAAAAGGTTATGGGTTTAATAATAACAAGAGCAATGAACCTAGAGAACACTATAATTAGAGAACACTTATCATTAGTTACTATTAGATGGGGGAGGGACTTGATGTGGAACTCATTAAAGCTCTCCATACTTTGTATTTGCCTTTATTATAGTTTAATCTGAAGATTCCTCCTAGGAGCTCAGAACATGTTATTCTGTTTCTCCAGAATATAAAGCCTGGGAGGTGTTTTAGATTGAGAGTGACTGGCTCATAGGGGTTGGACCCGAAATCACACAACTTCCCAAGCATAAAACCACACTTAGTTTTTAAAAAAATACTAAATAGCAATTTTTAAAAAAATACTTTGATTTTTAAATATTTATTTTCTTTCCCATTCCAAAAAAAAAAAAAATCCAAGCACTGTGCAGGACATACATTTTTGAATTAAAGAATTCTGAGCTCAAATTTGTTTTGAGCACCAAACAGATATTTCACAGAAAAATCACACAAATTGTTGACTCCAAGTTTGCTTTATTTTAGCAGAATATTTTAGGACTGGAGAGAAGTAATTTGTTTACTTCTGAGACTGTTAAGTAATTAAGAGTTGAGACTCTTAGCCTCTAAATCTCCCACAGATTTACCAGCAGAGCTTCTCCTGCAAAAATCCTTTCAACCCAGATTGATTTCTGACATGAAATTATTATTACCAGCAGATCCTGGTTGAAGGTTGGCCCCCTGGGAAATTCCACACCAGAGTATCCATTGGGATGAAACAACCTCCCTGAGTTGTGCCATTTGAGAGCAGCTATTGAAAAAGGAATGAATCCATTGTAATACAGGGCCTCCGTTTTCCAGTCTCAACAGCATTTCTAGAAGGATTCTGTGTTTGATGGTATCAAAAGCCTCCGAAAGACCCAGGACTAAGATCTCTGGCCAATTCCCTGAACAGGGACTTTGTGCAGTGCAATCAGTGCAGACTTGGGGTTGTGACAAGGCCTGAACACTGACTGGAATTGATCTAGATCAGGCGTCATCAAACTTGGCTCTCCAGAGGATCCACTTGAGAAGGCCTTGATGCTGGGAAAGGTTGAGGGCAAAAGAAGAAGTGGGCAGCAGAAAATGAGATTAGATGGTATTGTTGATGCAATGGGCACCGAGTTGGGCGGGTTGAGAAGGATGGTGGAGGATAGGGGTGCCTGGCGTGCAATGGTCCATGGGGTCACAAAGGGTCGGAATCGACTGTGAGACTGAACAGCAAAATGTTCTTAGACTTCAATTTCTAGAAGCCCTGGTCAGCAGGTGTAATGACTTGGGCTTCTGTGAATTGAAGTCCCAGAACTCCTGGAGAGCCAAGTTTGCTGACCCCTGATCTAAACAATTAGCTCTATCCAAGAACATCTGTAGTTGTTCCATCAGCATCCTCTCAATCACCATGCCCACACATGGTAAGTTGTTTGTGTCATCAGTCGCCATATTCAATTGTTGTTGTTTTTTTAATGGGTTGAATAATTATATTTTACACAAGGGGGCATATTACTCTCCTGTAATGAAGCATTGGTGATCCAGGAGGCCCATTCCTGTATCACTTACTTGGCATATTTTACAAGCTAAGATGGAAAATGATCAAGTGAGGAGATGGTGGCTTTGCAATGTGCATATGCCTTGTCAGTCTCATCAAATGTTACAAGTCAAAACTGATTCCACAGTACAGGATGAGATGGCACACTGGATGTCTCAACCTGGGCCACTGTATTGATTGAGGAGTCAAGGTCTTGTTCGATGGCCTCGACTTTTGATCTAAAAAGTGTGGCACAATGTTCACAGATTGGTGAGTCATGTTGAGGGCCACTTGGCTGACCAGCTTCGGTCAGCAATATAATTCCACCTGCTGGTTTGCGGCCTCATGAATTAACTGCATACAGTATCATATTTTCCCTTAGTTTTCTTGATGGAACATATGTATTTATTGATTGCTTCTTTCATTTGAGCCAAGTTGCAAATTGATGGAGCTTGTCTCCACCTGGTCTCTAGCCTTCTTTGCTGTTTCATCACTCAAAGTTCTTCTGTAAACCTTGGAGATGGATGAGCTCCACAGTGGAGGCTTCTTGCAGCAGCAGCAAAAGCAGTAAGCCTGGCAAAACCCTGCCCTTCTTCCAGACCTTACCTGCCCGCCAGTGTACTATGAGAAGGTATAACAATAAAGTGAAGGATCAACTGATAATTAGACAATCTATTTTTGGAAAATGCGGAAGGAACAGTTCCCAATTTCTCATAGAAATATCTTAATTGAACAAGGATAATAACAACAACTTTCAATGTTGACCTCCTTACATGCTTGTAAGATGGAATTGAATTGCATTGACATTCTCAGTGTACATGTGTGTGTTTGTGCAAAATACATCAGGGAAAAAATCTGGCCAGAACCCTTTTGGGGAGACAGCATACTCAACTCTCATTAACTTATATCCCCTCTGGGTTAAGACATTTAATTAGCTGTGAAGGAACAGAAACAAAACAGCAAACATAGAAGATGTAAGCAGTTGGCTCTTCACTGCTTCTGTGCAAGGAGGAATAGAATAAGTTGGAGTGGAAGGGGTGATCTACCCCCACCCCCAATCTATGTGCCCTACTTGTACTTCACCTCTGCTTTCTAGACTTGGTTTGCAATGATTTGGGCTCTTTATAGAATGTAGGTGGACCAATTTGGTAACTAAGTGTGCCATAAAAAATGTACTGTACATAAAAAATGTGCAGGGTCATAAGCAAGGTTTTTATTTTTCCGTTCTTGTGGAAATGCTTGTTTCCTATATGCAGGGTTATGTTTGCATGTCTATGGATGCATACAATCAATGGAGCTTACCCTTATTTGAAGTAGTATAGATCAAGACACAGCCTTCTTGACTTATTAAGTGCCATTTGAAGAACCATGAATGCATTTTGTCAACACCTTTGCCTCATATATAATGTGGAGGAGTCTGTTTTTTACCTGAAGACATTGGAGGAGGACGCCTGTCTCCTTCCTTCTCTTAGCATTTGAAGGTAGGGATTGGAGCCTGAGCAAGTCCAAGGGCCAATTTTGACTATAACCTCCACAAGTCCACATGATCCACAACAATAGAAGATTCTGCATGTTTTAGTCCAAAAAATCATTACTTTTCCTAAGCTTTGCTCCGAACCCTGTTTCCGTCTGTCAGTTTTAGCCAAACTCATAGTCTTCTGAAAACAGCAGCTAAGAGGGAACAATACAAGGAGTCACCATAGCTTTGGGGCCATTCAACAATTATGTGATCCTTGAAGGGGGGGAGGGGGTCTGCCATCTGAATTATGGAAAAATTACGTGGCGGGTGGGGGTCAAGTCAAATATTACATAATCCATTTGGAGCTGTTGTGCATTAGGCACTAATAGTGAAAAGCTCTAAAAATTAGAGTTTCGATACAAAAAATCTGGATTACGTAATTTTAAAGGGGGGAGGGGGTCGAAGCTAAAATTACGGTTGGATTACATAGGTGTGTGAGTGCGTCAATTTTCCCCAAAATTGGATCACATAATTGTTGAATGGCCCCTTTCTGCAGTTGAGGCACTAGGTTGAACAAAAAATAACACTCAGAATATTTGATTAATTCAAGTTGATTGACTCAACCAAGTTGCAGCTAAGAAATGCTTTAATAACCAAAGTGAATTGCTTGTTAAAATATTTCATATTTGCAGCCTTACTAGTTTCTTTACAGAACTAAGTTTCCTTGGTTGGCTCCCTATGACATTTAAACTGGCCTGTTTAGTAAAGGTAAAGGTCACCCTTGCTCAAAAGCCAATCATATCCGACTCTAGGGTTCAGTGCTCATCTCTGTTTACAGCCAAAGAGTCAGCACTGTCTGCATCTGCAGATGTTTCCGTGGACATGTGGCAAGCATGCCTTGACACCGGAGTGCACGGGATGCTGTTACTTCCCCCCCCCCCCCCGCCCCCCGAAGTGGTCCCTATTTATCTACTTGCAATTTCTTGCTTTCGAACTGCTAAGTTGGCAGCAGCTGGGGCAGAGACAGGAGCTCATTCCATACTCAGGTCTTGAACTGCTGACCTGCCAACCTAGCAGTCGTCAAGTTCAGCGTCTTAACCACTTGAGCCACCGTTCTTAAGCACTGGTGTGACTCTGGAAACGGCAAGCTGAGGGAGATATTAGCGTACTGCCTCTTACTTATAAAGAAGTTACCAACTCATGGAGTCACATATCCTCGCTGCTCTTCCTCTACAATCTGTCTGCCTTTTTCTCTGCCAACTTCCTTGTCCACTGCTAAACTGAAGGAGTTCCTGGCGCAGATCAAGAGGTCTGGCAAATGGCCAGTTCTTCTTTGTTGGCAGCCAGAACCATTTCCCGTTGGTGGCTGAAAGGCCCAGAAGTTTCTTTGCTCACCACAGATGCATCTCAATTCCACCGGGGTCTTTGAAAGAATGTAGAATTCATTTAATGAGGGAATCAATTCATTAAGTGATAAAGCCGGCTCAGAAACAAGGGTTGTGATGATTAATTTGTCTTCCCGAAAACAAAGGCGCTATTTGGAGCAAGAAGTAGTGTCTTTCTTTGACCTCCATCGCAGCAGCACTCCTTGAAGATTGTGGTATTTTTGAACCATAGTCTAGTGTCCCCTGGTAACAGCAACCGTGTGTTGCCGGTTAATCTTTCTCACACTGGGTGGGGTGAAAGGAACTGCAGAATGAACTCACCAAAAGGTGCCTTCATTTTGGCAGTTTCAGGTCTGGCTTAGACATGAAAGAAGGTTTTTTTTTGTTTTGTTTTTTGGGGGGCTTATTTGGAATTTTGTTTTGATCGAAAAGAGTTTCTGTTACTCCTGGAATTGTTTTAAGGTACCATAACAGAGACAAAACCATGGGAAAGGCAAAAAGGCAGTTTGAATGGATCATTAAATGGCTGATTCTTAGGCTCACACTCATTGTCCTTTTAGTAGTTGTTGTGATCTCTCTTTCTTTGTTTCAATGCAAATCGTAGGAGCCTATTTTTCTACATTGTATGACAAACCCATTCTGGACACAGAATTCAAACCATAGCTTTCCAGCTTGGAGAGCCTGCAAAGGAACTGACATATGTGAGGAGAGAAAGGACGTAGCATGGAAGCGTAGCTGTCCTGCCACTTGTATTCATACAGTGCCTATCAATAGCTTGATCTTCCCTATGAAGATTTGTTTGTTGGAAACAAGGAGGTTACCAGGAGATGGTGGTTTTGCATGTCTAATGTGCAGTTAACATTTATTGGTTCTGTGCAGATGAAATCGCCTCTGCAAGTGTACCTGCTCCTGCAAATTCATTTGGATCATACTCAGTCTAAAAACGCAAATGCAGTTCCAGTCAACACTACCTGAAACTGGAAAAATTATGAGAACCAAGGCATCGCCATGAATCCAGTTGGCTTAAGGAATCCTGTGGAGACAGCTGCCACAAAGCTACTGGGGTAGTCTTGACCCAGTTAATTTCCTCCAGCTTCCTGTGTCACAGGATTCTGTTTGGTTATAAATGGGGTGAAGGTGGGCAAAAGTGCTATAACAGTGATGGCGAACCTTTTAGAGACCAAGTGCCCAAACAGAGGGGCAGGGTGAACTCTGTGCTGGGGGGCGGGAGGAAGCGCTCTCATTGGGCTGCTGGGCAGAGGGGCGGGGTGAACTCTGTGCTGGGGGAGGGAGGAAGCGCGCTCATTGGACTGCTGGGCAGAGGGGTGGGTGAACTCTGTGCTGGGCTGACGTTGCATGTGCCCACAGAAACGGCTGTGAGTGTCACCTCTGGCAGGTGTGTCATATGTTTGCCACCACTGTGCTATAGTTTTTTCTTCCATCACAAAGAGGCTAGCATAGTGCCATACATGCTGGATCTATTGTTGATTTAGCACACAACTACTACTACTACTTTTCCTTCCATTGTAAAGAGAGGGAAACTGCAAAGGGCACTGGGAATCCATCTTAAATCCTGCTGAAAGAATTAGCTTCTCTTTGAATGGGGGACTTTTCCCCTTTGACATACTGATGATTAATTAGAAATGCACAAACATTCAGCCTCTGCTTGGGTTGCCTTGAGCATCACTGCTCACCTCTAAGGTGCCTCTGTTCTCCCTCCATTGCTTCTAAGTAAAAGAGCACATTGGCCAATATTTTGTTGGTTATGTGTAGCCTGCACAATATGAATAATGCCTTCATCTTCTTAAAGACTCCCTTTTACAATTTTGGGGCACATGCAACTTTGTTTCATTGTGTGTGAGATATATGCACCCATTATTTTTTTTTTAAAAAAACGTTCTCAGTGGTTAAGAAGTTCACCTTGTTAGCTGGAAGGTCAGCAAGTCAGCAGTTCAAGCCCCAAGTACTGCATGACAAAATGAGCACCCATTTATGTCTTAGCTTCTGCCAACCTAGCAGTTTGAAAGCAAGAAATTGAAAGTCGATAAGTAGGGACCACTACGGTGGGAAAAGATCTTGCGGACATGAAAGGAGCCTCATTCGGGCATCTCCTGAATGGAGTTCCTCCAGCAAAAATCCTTTCAACCCAGAATAATTTCTAACATGAAATTATTATTATTATTATTATTATTATTATTATTATTATTATTATTATTATTATTATTATTATTATTATTATTATTATTATTATTATTATTATTATTATTATTATCATCATCATCATCATCATCATCATCATCATCATCTAATGATATCATTCCTATTGTGTAGGTGAAGCTATACAACTGGATTTTGTTCTCTGTGCATTTGGTACCATCAAGCTGAATCCAATTTATTGCAATTCTCGTAAGGTTTATAAAGTATGGAAGAAACTTAAGGAGTGGTTTCACCCATGTCACTGTCCAATGGGTTTCAGTGGCTGAGTGGGGATCTGAACCCAGTTTTCTTAAGCCCAATCCAACAGCACACTACCTCTGGTAACTGTTGTCGGATCCATTTTCTTTGCTCATCCTCTTCCTCTAGTAACTAGGGAAGAATGCCCAAGACGGCATCAGTTACCTAGAGCAGGGGTCAGCAAACTTGGCTCTCCAGGTGTTCTTGGACTTCAATTTCCAGATGCCCAAGTCAGCACACCTGCTGATCAGGACTTCTGGGAATTGAAGTCCAAGAACATCTGGAGAGCCATGTTTGCTGACCCCTGTCCGAGAGCAATGTTTGCCTTCCATCTCCTGTGGCCATTAAAGGAATGGATCAAAGAGGCAGAAGTGCAGGCTGCAAGTTGTGGAATATGGTGGAGGAGAAAGAATTGGCTGCCAACCCTCCCAATTTTGTTTTTTGAAGATCAAAGTATGGGGAATTGATTTTCAATAATAAACCCCTCTTTTCCTCCCACAATGAGATTTGTTCAGAGATCAATATGTGTTTCAGCAGTCAGACTTGTAAATTAAGCCTGGGTTGTCCTTCTGTGACCAATAACAAAAAAAGGCTCAGTAAATGCAAAATAAAAAAGAGATATGCGCTATGACAAAATACTGTATGTCTTTTCCTCAATTTAGGAAACTCGTTTCATAAAAATGTAAGATATATTACCTAGTTTGACCATGAGACTTTGGTTTTAATTTTATCTTGTTATCATGACAAGTCACCTTTTGTGTACCTTTCCCATCCAACCCTCCTTCAGTCTGTGAATAACAGTCAGGATACAATTGTTGTTGTTTTTTCTTTGAAAGTTTTAAATGAAAAGGAAATAATTTTATTACATGCTGTAACCTTGGCATGTCAGCTCATGCACACAATACAATGTCCCAGAGACCAAAGACCAGGGGACGTTGAGCGGGAGGAGGAGGGGATGATGGGTTGCTGGTGGGGAAGCAAAGTGAATGAAATGTAAAAGAAAGGAAAAAATAAAAAAATAACTGCAAGAAGTGGGAGGGGGGAAAGAAACACCCTCCCCTTTCTATTGCTACCAAGGGGAGATACAAAGGGATGGGAGAAAACAGGACACGATCTGATGGGATTTTTCAGGAGAAGAATGCAGGCCCAAACCTTAATCCAGGAGTTCCTTATAGCACCAGAGTTGAATGATAAAGAAACATTGCAAGGATGAATGGAGATAGACAGTAGTGAGCAGCCAAAATCAGATTGTCCACATTGCTTTCTCCAAGTTCAACAGACCTAGATTTTGATGGCTAATCCCTCCCTCACTTAGGAAAGACAAAGGAGGTGCTAGCCTGGTGAGGCGAGTAGTATGATAGGTTAAGATTCCTATAATAATAGTAGTAGAGAAGGATTTCAAGTACTGTGGAAGGAATACTGTATTGGAAATAGATATTTAGGGAACATCATGGATAGATTCTTGGTTGCACACTGCAGTGACAGATGGATGAGGAATGGAAGATAGTACACTGGGAAGAGAAAGGGATGTTTGTTTATTAAATCTAAAGTTACCACAGATAGTTGGATTTGGTGAACAAATCTTGCCAAGCAAATAGGTCATTCTTGGAGAACGTGATGTGTGACGGTCACAAAACATGGGTAGCGTTGGTGATTCAGGGTAAGGATTGATATTTTATGGGTTATAGAATAAAGGGATTGCCTCAACTTCAGGGCTCTGTCCAACATACTTTGGTGACATTGGTCTCACCAGGATAGTTAATAAAGCACATTCTTGTTTGGTTTGAAATCTGAAGTGGATTGACTTTGAGAGATAGAAGCACAGTACATAGGAATCTGGAAGAGTTGATAAGTATGTAGACCATAGATTTTTTTTTGCGTGACTAGCTGGGTAAGTGAATAGAAGCAAATGAGTTGGGATTGAGAAGTGGAAAGAAAGTAAATGGTTGTTAGTTGCAAGAATGAATGAATGAATGACCAGAATATTTGAGAAAGGAGAACTGAGTGTTAATTACAGTGGAAGAAGAAAGGGAAGAGCATAGGTGGAGAAAGATGAAGGTGGTTTTGAAAGACTAGCTGGCCCTTGAGGGAGAGTGATATGCTTGGTGCTCCATGCTGACCTGTCACCACGAGGCAGAATGTGAATGCATTGCTGTGTACAGGAAGATTCTCCCTCATTGGGACAGGGTGGCAAGAGGAACTGATTTATTGCTTTCTGTATAAAATTGACCTTGATATAGTTCTTTCACTATGAGAGCATATATCCTAAGGAGAGTGGGTAAGGAGAGAGCAGTATAAATGTCTCCAAAAGAGAATCAGCAACAACACCTCCTTGAGTTGCAGACAGAAATGTCTGCCTCGCTATAACTCCGTGGTTAGCCATTAGAGATTACCAGTGACATACAATGGACAATTGCAAGGTGGGTAATCTATGTAATGGTAATAAGGTATGTTAGGGGACTGCAGTGGCTCAAGTGGCTAAGACGCTGACTGGGAGGCAGAAGGTCAGCAGTTTGATTCCCAAGTACTGCAGGTCAGAATGAGCTCCTGTCTTTATGCCAGCTCCTGCCAACCTAGCAGTTCGAAAGCAAGAAATTGAAAGTACATAGATAAATAGGGACCACTTCAGTGGGAAGGTAACAGCGTTCCGTGCACTCCAGTGTCTAGTCATGCCTGCCACATGACCACGGAAAGGTCTGCAGAAGCAGACAGCACTGGCTCTTCGGCTTTGAAACAGATGAGCACTGAACCCTAGAATCAGATATGACTGGCTTTCAAGCAAGGGAAACCTACCTACCTAATAAGATATGTCAGGGTATGAGCCTGTGCATATGGTGCTTGTATCAAAATGATGCGTATTTGCATATGTTGGACACCAAATGCTGCGGGAAGACATAGCAGAGTAGCATAGCACATGGACCATCTTTCGAACAGTGGCACATTCAGAACAAAGGTCTCCTTTCTGAATCCCTGGAGAACTGTTGCCAGTCATTGTGAACAATACTGAGCAAGTAGGACCAGTGGTCTGACTTAGTAGATTTAGGTAGATTCCTAAATCCTTGTATTTTAAAAATGTAATACATCCATCCATACAATGCTCACAGAACTGGTTTCCCCAGGGAGGTCAGAACTGTAGCCCTGTGAAAGGGGCACAGATCTCTATTCAAAGTGTATTTGAACCTTCACCAAACACCCAAGATTCTCTAAGGGTTGACATGACAGCTGAATTGGTGTATAAAATGTTTATAATATGAATACCCCCTGAGAGTGTATGTCAAAAATATACAGTTGAATATGAACTATATCACTCCATGCTGTATATAGATGTGTAGGTTTTGTGCGTGAATGCATGAGCTATGCACTTCTGTGTATTGCCCAGTGTGAATTCTGAGTTCACAGTAATGCACCTGTTACTAAAACATGAACCTATGCTCTTCAAGTATACATCCCCAGGAATGTAACGATACTATAGAACCTAATCAGTAATTAGTCAGGCTAATATCTTAATTTTGGGAAGACAATCCAGGCCTGTATCTAACAGTGTCACGATGAAAGTGGAAAACCAATTATTCTAGTGGTTCCATTTTTTAAAGATTTACCAAAAGAACAGTGTTCAATGCCTTATGTATAACTGCTGCACAAAGGTGTAATATGGGGAAACTGGGTTAGCAAGGATTTTCATTCTGTTAATGTTACATTAGATTTAGGTCTCAGAATTTTCTGTGATAAAAAAATGTAATCTATCTGTCCGCATCCCAGAATTACAGATTTGAGGTTTGGTTTTTACCTATGGAAAGCTATGGAACCATTTTATGAAGTAGATATTAGAATATATTTACACTGCAAAATATAGCCTTGGTGTTATTTACTTAAATTTAAATTTCTCCCCAAGGAATCATCATTCTTGAAAGACAGTCGGCAAGCTTAACAACGTCTCTCTCAAACTTTGCAGCTGCTTCTCAATAGCGGGTATGACCTGCAGTAATTAGCAGGTAAGGCTTTCCATAACATGATGATAATAAATGTCATCCTTTGCCAATTACTGCAGGGCACATCTTTAGTGTAAGGCCCTCCAAATATGGTTGGACTTCAGTTTCCATCACCCCTAGCCAATATAGTCAACTGTGAAGACTTATCAGCGAGTCCAACAACCTTGGAAAGGCCACACATTCCCTATCTCTAGTAGAAGCTGATTGAACTATGAACAATGACTATCTTGGCTGGAGGATTCTAAGAATTATACTTTTTTTATAAAAAACAACAACACCTTTTTTGACCCTGGATGTTAGCTTTTAGAAACCAGATCTGGTGTTGAGAAAGGGGAATGAATGCAAGATACTGACCTGCAATTCCTCCCCCCCTCCCCAACCAGGCTAGCACAGATATATGTGGAAGACTGGCTTCTTCGTTCCTAAAATTACCTCCAGCTGTATTGAGGTAACTGTGTCTAACTGGACTTTGTCTACTCCCTTCTTGCTTTTTAAAAAGCCAATTTCTTTCCTTTTTTGGAACGAGCTCTGTTGAATGGCAAACCAGTGAGGGATGAAAAATGTTTTGTTCATCTCTTGAGGTCCCTTGGAAAGATTTGGTTGAGTATGAATAGGAATGAACATGGATGGGGCTTAATTCATGAGAAATAACATCTTGTCAAGAAGAAACTGAAGATCGGCGAGAATTTGTTGGACAAGGAGGTTATGAACTCCAACAATGGGTCTTGTTTGTGTGGTACCCTAAACACTAGCTGTTTTATTGTGGAGGAAATTTGTTTAGGCAAAAGCTTAGCACTCTGACAGAAAGCTCAGGGCCACAGCCAAAAGATTAGACTATAGTTTCCATTGCAGATAAGCTGACATGGCTGCTCTTCCAAGAAGGAAGTGGATGGTTCCAGGTGAGATGGATGGAGGAGTAAATAAATAGTGAAATGAAGAAGAACGGATAAGAAAGTCAAAATAGTAGTACAAACTTGAATGTAATCCCCATTGAAACGCCATCCTCCCCAACGTCCCCCAACATTTAGCAGGTCAACATTTGAGAATTCAAAACATTTTGGCACATCAATCGCTTGTGAAGGAAGGAAATGCCACGGGGTGTCAGACAGAATAAAGATCCTGGCATATATACGTGTGGGAGGGAAAAAGTTTTATCTTCCTCCACATATGCTATTCCCTCTTCCAACCGTTTGATTCCCCTCCCCCTCTCCCGTGTGATTTGTTTTTGGAGTGCTCAAATAAATATTTGTTTTAAACTGAAATTCCTAAAAACCAAACATTTCTTTAAAGTTTTGAGGGTGTTTTCTTTTTAGTCACCTACATTGAACAAGGAAGTAAAAATTTTCAAGTTTTAAGGCATTAAAATATAGCATTCTTTATTAAAGCTTCTATTTGGAGGGTTGAGTGTAGATAAAGATTTTTTTAATTAAAAAAACACCAGATTGTACATTTTCAGAGATTGAAAATCTCTCGTTTCATTCTTTTGTGAATGAAAAAAAAATCTATAAAATATTCTTCTTGAGCAACTGAGGCTCTGTGTGAACAGAAGAAATCAAGTATTTGGGAGAAAAAATACTTTGAAAATTACAAAGGAATCTTTCTCTTAATCATTTTTCTTTGCAATACAACACCACTTTTCCTCCTCCACCCCATACTTCCCTTTTTATGGTTCTTTTTGACTGGCCCCGTGGGAAATCCTTATGCCTCCATTACAGGACTTTTCAAAAATGTTGCTGACACAACCAGAAGGGGAGGAAGAGAGATTTATGAAAAAATAGCATCACTTTCTAAATTTTTAAATAATTATTATAATAATACATCTCTTTGAAAAAATAGCTGTGTCCTTTCCCAACCATCCCTGAGCCCACCACTCTTTAGTCTCAGGTTTTGGCATTCTTTCTGCCAAACATAAACAATGTTCCCCTACATAAGCCTCATCCCCACTTCAATATGAGGTGAAGACACTTCCACCCTCCCCCCACCCCACCCCCAAGCTTTCCTGAGTCTAAAATCACCCGTCCTTGCTCCTGATTTCATATAGTATCAGGAAGAAGCACATCTGGAATACATTATTTGAGTCCAAGGTCCAGCTGTTGCTTTCCTTAATTCCTCCCCCCCCCTTTCCAAGGCCTCCTATGATCTGCAAGAGAATGGGGCACCCTGTCCCCCACATGTCCAAAATGAATCAGGACTTTTTCTCTATTAGTTTCTACCTCTTGCTACCCACTTTAGAGATACAGTAAATGGAGAAGGTGGTATCCACTTTAGTAAAGGCCAGGAAAAATTGTAAGACATACTCAGACAGTCATAAACAGGGACCAAAATATTGAACATGTTCGTATGGCATGATCTGGTAGAACGAAATGATATTGTGTTTTTATTATGCTGTGAACCGCCCTGAGTTGGCCTTGGCCAAGCGGGTGGTATAGAAACTGAAATATATAAAATAAATAATAAATAAAATAAATATCAGCCTGCCTTTACCCAACTAGTCTCCTCTGTGGCTATAATATGCTTTTTGACAAGTGTAAAATGGAGGAGTTGGGTCTAGTCCAGGGGTCAGCAAACTTGGCTCTCCAGGTGTTCTTGGACTTCAATTCCCAGAAACCCAAATTAATATATTTGCTGATCGGGGCTTCTGGGAATTGAGGTCCAAGAACATCTTGAAGAGCCATGTTTGCTGACTCCTTGTCTAGTCTGTCCAATGGGTAGCTTAAACAACACTTTCATTCTACTACAGCAATACCTAAATGCACATTCTTTCCCTCTTTCAAGAGCTGCATGGGATCATATGTATGGGATTTACATAATAAATTCCATAACTCACAGTTGCTTTTAGTCTTCCACTGGATAAGATTTGTTTCTGCCTATTACCTCAAAGATGAGGCAATTTGCCAGAAACAACACATTCTGAGGTACAATAAGGGTACCGAGACAATAAAACATATCTTCTCCTTACTGTATGGCTAACAGTTAGGAATGTCTAGTCATTAATTTAAGCCTAAGAGAAGGAACAAATCCTCACAAAGATGTATGCAGAGACTGAAATCCACATGACCAGACTCACAAACACACTTCTGCTCCATCCACCTTTGAGCCAACCATTTGTATGCTTAAAATGACCTCCAACTGACAATGCCCACTGTTATAGCCATGGCTTCAGGAAAGGGTGTGAGGATCAAGTCTACACAGTGCAACAGAAAGGGCTGAATTATGAAGTGGTGGACTGGGTTGTACTATCTCAGGTACCACTACGTTTCCATGTTCTCTGTGGACAAACAAATACACAACTCAAAAAGCAACACAACAGGGGCAAGGCTGGACTCAAATCTTCAGGGGCAAGGCTGGCGCCTTCATGGTAGCGGACCAGGATACTTCAGGGACTGCATAGTCCCTAGGACATCGACCCATCCCACGAGAACAAACCGAGAGGGCACCCTTCAGGTTTCATCTGTTGGGGAGGCTCGCCTCTCCAGCACAAGAAAAAGGGCCTTCTCGGTCATAGCCCCCACTATGGAACCTCCTCCCAGTAGAACTACGCCTCCAGGCCCAGTTGCTACCATTTAGGAAAGAATTGAAGATGTGGTTGGCAAAATGGGTCTGGGGGTCAGGATTGTCAACAAGCTCCCCTTTCAGGCTCATCTGAGGCTCCCCCCTCCTGTAATTAATTTTTTTATGTTAAGGTTTTGTAGATTTTATATTTGTTTTTAGATAGTAAATGGCGCGGGATGTGTGTGTTAATATTGCTATGTTTTTAAGGGTTTTTAATTGTTTTATATTGGTTTTAACTTGTGTACACCGCCAAGAGTCCAATGGATAGGGCGGTATATAAATCTATTAAATGAAATGAAATGAAATGAAATATCTTTCTCCTAGTGTGCTTTAGAACAAATAATTTTTCAACATGTTTTTGGTTTTAAAAAATGGTGACAGCCCTAACAGACTAAGATGATATAATCCCCCATACCTACCAAACCCATCCCCCCACATTATCAACGTCATTAGGCTGTTTAACAGGAATCTCTCACCTGACAATATCCTTTTCAGTATGCATATGTGTAGACTGGAGTCTAAATTACAGGTGAGAAATGTGTGGCCCTACAGATCTTGTTAGACTGCAACTCTTATGTTGACTACAGCTGATGGAAGTTGCAGATTCACAACATGGGGGCCTACACCTCACCCAGCACTGGTCTAATTATAGTGGGTCTGACATCTGGCCTTAGAGCGTAGTCCTCCCCTACAACATCCTAGGCTTCGGAGTATGTTTAATTTCTCATGCATCAAATGTGGAAGTAAATTCAGATCCTTAGATTGCAACTACAGTAATACCCTGGAAAGCGCGAAAACTTGGTTCCGCAAGTCTTAACATTATCCGATTTTTAACGTTATGCGATACATATATTGCATAACGTTAAAATCCTATGGGATGAACGTTAAACTCCATAGAGATACATTGTAACTGGCACAGATTTCAGCGAACGTTATGCGATACATCCCAGAAGATTTTAATGTTGTGCAATGCAATTTCCCCCCAGATTCCTTAACGTTATGCGGTTTTAGCGTTATGTGGTGCAAACGTTATCCAAGGTATTACTGTATCTTACTTTCTTGGATACACATAGTACTGCTTCTAAGTTACAAGGATAATAAGATAGTGCTATGTTTCCTAGCCCTGCAAACATCTTTAGAGGCTGTTAAGATGATGCCATGAGCCTTAACTCAGAAAAAGCCTTCTAAGCAACCATACACAAACAGTGATCAGATGACAATTTCTATATGTGCATGATACAAAAACCCAGTTAGATATTCAGAAGCAGGGATGAAATATGTATTTCCTTTTAGAAAACCACTACAGTATTTCCATGGTCTTCATTGAGCTAGGAATTGCATATGAAATTGTCAGCTTATAGAACAAACATGAAAGAATATGCCTTTTAGGGTATGGTGCTTCTCTATTTAGATCAGTGGTTCCCAACGTGGGGCCCATGTCCCAAAAGGGGACTTCAATTCCCAGAAGCCTAAGTCAGTACATTGGCTGATCAGTGCTTTGGGGAATTGACTTAGGCTTCCTGGAAACTGCAGTCCAAAAACCAATGTTTGGGAAACACTGATTTAGATCAAAGGCAGGATCCATGAGGAGTCTGGCCCTAATAGGCCAGTGTTAATTAACATTGCTCTTGAACTCCTAGGGTTTTCTATAGAATATCTCTGTCTGGCTTACATCAAAACCAAAATGGAAAATAACACTCAGAAAATGACCATAGCAATTTTCAAAGCCATGATATTCAAATTTTAAAATAGCCAACCCTCCATAGTTATGAAGAAATTTTGTCTATAAGTTTTTAAAAAAAAACAACATTATTGGTCTTTAATGTGTTGGAAATAGAAAAAATAATAATATAGCTTTTCCAAAACATTTTAAGTTTTTGCTACAATGTAATTAAGGTTTTCCTGAAAACCTCTCAGGAAAAGCTCTTCAACATATTTACTGATACAGTATTTAGATGTCTGTCTTGATATTTAAATATTGCAGAGGAGGAACTAGACATTTCAGAAATTTGAAAAATAGTATTTTAAAACAAAAATGAGAGCTATGGCATTTTCTATTGGAAAATATAAATGAAATTGAGCATATCTCAAGATTTCATATTTTAAAAAGAATCACATTTACATTTTTATTAGTTTCCCACATATCCTGGAATATTTTTCATGAAAGACATTCTTTGTTTCATATTTGGCAACTGAAATGCATGAAAATAATTCATTTGCTAAAAAGCAATACTTTTCTTTCTTTCTTTGTTTCTTGGCACATATTGCACCAAATTAATTTAGCAATTAAAATTAATAATAAAAACATTTTGAACAGATAAAAATTATATTACCATGTAAAGGACAAAAACTCTCCCCAGAATTATCAAAAAGAAAGAAAGAATAATTCGAATCAAAATTATCATTCTGAATGTGAAAGTAAAGCAACAATGATGTTGCTATCATAATTTTTTATGGAAAAAAATTATATTTCTTGATGTGTGCAGGGAAAGAACTATTCTAAAAGAAGAGCATACAAATTGTGACAACATTTCTAAGCAGTGTTACATAGTTGAGTAGAGATGCTAACAAAATCTCCATATTCAGAGCCAAATTACATATTTGCTAGCTGTCCTGGAAACCTACAGCTTCTCCGTGCAGATCATCCTGGTTACACCATATCTGAAGGCTGGATAGAATTGATGTTGGGATTTTTTTTAAAAAAAAACAACTATGAAAAATTATAATGTTAAGGATTTCAGGCTAGTCTTCCATCTGACATACTAGTTTTCTATGGATGCATTGGTTGTTGTTGTTTTTTTAGCTAAGGGTGAGCATTTACTTATGCAAACCAAACCTATAAAAATTATTAGCTCACAAAAAATGTTATTAACTGACATGCTCATGCACAGTACTAATATAACCTACCCACAACCTAAAATAATAATAATCAATTATCTGAGCCAATTTATAAAACTACCTTACCTGTTTATCAGGTAACAGTTTTATTCGTCCCAGGAGAAGGCATAGTTGTTTCTGAGCCAAAGCAAACTTTCCTTCAGAAACACACATGCCTGCATCCTGAAGTCGAAGTTTCCAGGAGAGCTACATGACATGAACCATACTGCATAAATACATTGATCAGCTGTAGGAAACCAGCCAAGACAACCCATACAGAAGAAAGCAATGGAGAAGATATTATGAAATTAAAAACTGGCCATTAACCCTGAAAGATGGGTAGGGATGAGGGCAGAATATAAAGTGCAGAATGGAAACACATCAGAAGTCCCAAGATTATCAAGTCTCACCCTCTTGCTGCATATCTATAAAGTGGAACTGGAGAGCCATTCACAGAAAATCTGTAGTTATGATTTGTAGAGAAGGTCATTTGGTGCCGGAATTTCTGTGGTTCAAAAAGCACACTCACTTGTTTTTTGTTACATTTTTAAGACCATCCAAAAAAAAAAGAAGGCAGACAGACATATTAAGTCATAGCAAACTTGAATCACACACGCTGCTACACGTGTACAGTATTTAGAAGTAAATCTAACTAAGTTTAATGGCCCCTTCTCTTGAATGCCTCCTCATCCCCACAGACACAGAAGACTTAATGACCATGGGATTCTGTATGTCCTTCAAAGAGAAATTTCAGTCAATATGACTGATTTAACAACTGCCCCCATTTTCCCAGCCCGGAAGTGGGTAGGAGAATGCACCGCATATTTTTTTAAATATATATATATATATATATATATATAGGAGCTTGCATTAATCAACCCATCTCCCAATTATGGGGGAGGGGCTCTTAATCACCCTCCCAAATCTAGCCAGCTATTGTTTATTTTTAGCAAAATTTTTTGCATAGGAATCATTGCATAAAGAGCTTCTGTCATCTGGGGAGGAAAGCAATGAGGTTGGACAGAATGTCCTACCTCCAGTGAAATGAGAAAAAAAATTGCATAGTGTGTGGATGTGTTTCAAACAGGTGTGGTAAAGCTGCTAAAGATACCTTTCTTAAAGGTGTACAGAAAAAATGCTAATGAAAAAGAAACTATGGGAAGAGGATTGTTCAGGAGAGAAAAGGTGACAGACCCACAAGCTGATGTATATATTTTCATTACCATGGAGAATTTAAACAAAAAGTTGGATTGTGGGGTTTTGTTCTTTTACTTTATTTCCCAGAATTCTCTCAGTAAGTGCTGTCAGTAGCTACACTGACTGCTGTATTCTGAGAATTGTAATCCGGAAGAGTGAATTGTCCCAGCAACAAAATGCAAAAGCTGCAGTATGAAATGGCCACCGCTTGTTGCCCAAGGTTAAAAGAAAAATGAACAAACAAAGATCAACAATTGGGTACTTCTATGACAAACCTAGACTCTTAACAGGTAACAACTAGAGGCAACCAAGAAGCATAAAATGTGTAGAAAGAGTAACACTGATCTAAGGGAATTAGTTTGGAGGCCTTTTGGAGGGAAGTTATGTACTGGTCCAACACTTCTAATTTCCTTCCTCAAGTGATCCTAATCATTATCCTGGAATATTGGATTATGAGATTTGAAAGGTCATTTTGATCCTCGATAACCAGAATCCTTGGTTTCTGCCTCTAGAATGGTTTGACAGCTAGTTTTCAATTTAGTTGTACCATTTTAGATGGCAGGGACATCACACATAACTGAATAGTCCTTTCCTTTAAAAATTAAAATACTTGGACATAGAACCTTATCATGTCAGGAAGAAGGTTTGGAACGACCCCTTCTCTTTGACAGCTATCCTTTTATGCTGAGGGTTTTGTGTGTGTATAGGAACATTCCATTACAAGAGTGACTACTCCAGTAAGAAATGGTGTAAAGCCCAGAAAGAGATACAACCACTTTGGTAAAAACTAAGCCTTAGATAACACTGCCATTCTTTACCTTATCACCACATCAATGTTGTTTCAAAATCAAAGGGCAACATTCTGTTGTTAGAGTAGTTCTTTAACAAGTACTATACTGTATGTTGATATGGCAACCGCATGCTGCTAAACTTAAGACAGAATTATTAGCAGTATTAGGATATGAGGTTTGTTTAAGTTGCAGACAATAAAAAGGTGCTGTGATTCTGAACTGAAATAATTTTACTTGGAATGTAGTGCCCCAGTCTTAAGAGAACATCCACCCTTAAATGACCTAAAATGCTTTGAAAACGATATACCTTAACGTAAAAAGATCAGACTAGCCATCATTTGCTAAATAAATAAACAGTCCTAGAGTAACACACAATGAACATAATAAGCATGACAAATTCCTAAATATTAGGAAAATGAAAACCAGATTCACAATAAACAATCCTTTGGACTTTAATGAATTAATCTGTGTTTTCTTCTCCCCCCCCCCCCATGAATTTTTTCATAAACCAGAAACTGGATTACAGTATGTATGTAAATTATGCCATTTATTTGGATGGGACCATTCTAATTGCATATAACAGTATTTTGGTCCATCCATCTATTCTGAAAGCTCTTGCAACTGCTTTTTGATGAAATGGCAGAGACACGGTGGCAACTCTATATTATAGTACATACATTCTGTAGTCAGAGCTTGGTAAAATTACATTTGTTTTGAAAGTGAGCTTCTAGAGTCCTCTAGCCAGGATACTCAATGAACACTGCCTGAGGTAAAATAAAAAAAGCTCCTTCTCCAAGCTGAATTTTTTAGAACATACTGCTGGACGTACAGCAGATGGAGACAAGGGAAAATGACTTTTCTGCCACAGTACCAAAGCCGTGGAGTGCCTTCTCTAGGAAAGTCATTTGTTCCATCTTTACTGGTCTTCAAGTGAACAGCAAAGACAATTTCATTCAGGCACCTGACTTTTATTTACGTGTTTTGATCCAGTACCTGATGTAGTGCAATTTTATCTTCTTGGTTTATTATATGTATTTTATTTACTGACATTTTAATTTTGCCACCTCTTCTAATTATCATTGACAAAGTTTGTTGTTACAAGAATAAGCCCACTGGCATGTTCTAATACACTTCTTCTGCACCCACTAGAAGGAAATGTGAGAATGATGTGATTTCTAACTAGATAGTTAACAAACAGAGTACAAAAACTCTGTTGGCTTCAGATTATTTTAACTAACCACAGTCAGAACAAACCATATTTCCCCAAGTTTATAGGCAATGGAGAACTACAGTCAACTGGAAAGAGTAAGCTTTAGATTTGCTTATGTGAAGAAAAAGAGATTATAGCATAGAACCACATAAACTTGAATCTAATCTAAACTTATTCTTGCAGAAATAAACTATGGCTTTTTGCTACATCTGAGTTAGGCTAGAGTTCATTATATTGTACTGAATTGACTCCATCACATAATTAGTTTGGCAAGCTTATTTGTTATATCTACCAGGGATTCACTTTTTGTGGATATTGGAAATTCTATTCATTCTGTCTACACTTCATTTACTCAGTATCTTTCAGTATAAGATAACCTCTTCAGTAAATCTGCTGTGTGAGAATGCGTTGCCAGTTAGGACAAAATAATAATACAGTAATAGCTTGACCTAGTAACTCTTTGGCTGTTACTTAACCTTGTCTCGATAAAGATGCATATACACAGAACATTCATGTGCACACTTCTTTTTCAAACAATTATTTCCTCCTTCCCTTCATTGATGCAATGCATCTTGAGCAGAAAACTGTGGCTACCAGCTTTGAAACAAGTTGATCCAAGATCCTAATCCTTGAAGCTTTCCAGTTAAGGCAGAAGAGAAAATGACAACTGGTCAAAGACTATTTGCGTGTGGAGCAGAGAGGGACTGTGGGCTGCAAGCCAAAGACTAATTCATACAAAAAAGCACAATTCAACCTTTGTCTATATTTCCCCCCACCCCAAGAATGCCCCTTTTTCTTCTTTCTCTTCGAGAATGTTGAATGACCCCTATTGTATATCAAGGCTGCTACTACAATGGTAGAAAAAATTTAACATGGCCATTATGGGAGCTGATAAACAGCTGTAAGGCCAGATACTTTCTGAAACAAGCTTAAACTAAGGGAAATGAGATGGTTAAAGTTTTAACTGCTATAATAGTGTCAAATACTAAGTCCTAAATTTTATACCTTATGTACAAAAGGCATAAAACATGTCTAGGTGACTTTGACCTTTTTATGTTTTAATGGATCGCTCCTTCTATCAGTTATAAACTGGTAATCATTTGCTCTAAATAGCTTGGCCAAAACAATAGGCCAAATGCAACGTTAGTCCCAAGAAGAATAGAGAACCGCTGACATCAATGGAAATTAAGTTACTTATGATTAATAAATCTCATTCAGTGAGACTAGTCTAGCTGGAATTAGTATTGGATGTAGCCCTATACAGTAGTTTAGCACTCACCAAAGTAGATTAAAAAACACCTCTGCACTGAGAGACTTTTGGGATCCCATTAAAATTCCAAAGGATTAAGCAAAAGGATAAGGGTTAGGTTAGAAATGGGGTTATTATTAATGGGTATCTTGTATTTTCTGAACCTAGTGAGAATTTAAATGTCACTCCTGAACGGAACCAACCTCCTGATAACTGGAATAGATAACTTCAGATTTTCAGCAAAATGGTGGTTTGCAAAAATAAATAAATAATAAAATGGCATGGTACATAATTTAACAATATGTTACACTGACTGGGACAAAAATGTACACCAATGCCAAATGCAATAAATGCAAATTTTGTTGGGACAATGTTTATCCCAGCTGAGTTTCTACCTCTTTAAAACCAAAAACTGAAAACAGTACATGTTAGGTGGCTGAAATTTGAAGCTATAATTTACAACTCTTTAAGTGACAATGAGATAAAATGCCTACCATATAATTGAGTTCTCTGTGATAGTACAATCTCCTGTCCACCCTGATAAGGGTTGAACTACCACCTTCTGAATTAAACAAGTGTGCTCCAACAGAGCCAGCAAACGACGAAACTCTGATTGTTATTTGATAATCATACTGTTATTTTTATATATATATATATATATATATATATATATATATATATATATATATATATATATATATATATATATATATATATATATATATATATATATATATATATATATGTGTGTGTGTGTGTGTGTGTGTGTGTGTGTGTGTGTGTGTGTGTGTGTGTTTACTGTCTTGTGGGTTGCTGGAGTGACAAAAAGTGGAGAATGAGTGAGTGAATGAATGATTTATCAATCATGTCTGGAAGTGCTTCTAAGGAGTTACGCAAAATTATGTAGTAGCTCTTTAAGAGCTGAGCATATGGCCACTGCAGTAACATGCAGTTCCTGATGCTGGTGAGGTTAATAATAACAAAATCTTAAAGGTCAACAATTAATTGACATTAACAGCACTTGGCCGTGTTCACGGACAGTACAATACAAAGTTTGCATGAAGTGAAATTAATGTTTAATGTATAAATCCATTTATCTAGTACATTACAACTGCCATCTTGCAACCTCATGACAGCTAGTTTTTGCGCAGTCTTGGATGTAATCTATCAGCCATCAAGGTAATGGTTGCTTTTATCGTGTCAGTAAAATCCTGACAACAATAAAACCAATTGATCACTTGACTCAGAGTTTGGAAACAAAATCTTTTAGGGTTATAGCCCCCCAACTTCAGGGGCCACCTGAATCTGATGCCTATAATCCAAAAAAAAAAATTTAAACATTTCTAAACTCTGATTTCACGATGGAATAACCATTGCTCAGAGCTTGGAAAATTTACTTTTAGACTACAGCTCTTAGAGTCTCACACCAGACCAGGAGTGCCCAAACTATGGCCCATGGGCAGGATCTGCTGCCTGATACCAATTCATCTGGCCCGTGCCCCCCTCATTGCTCCTGGAAGTGGAAGTAAAACACCCCCGTACGGCCATATGGCATTCTTTACTTCTGTTTCTGGGAGCTATGAGGGCAGCACAGGCCAGATGAATTAGTGTCAGGGGCCAGATCCAGCCCAGGGGCTATAGTTTGGGCACCCCTAGTTTAAGCAGAGAAAATGGCAGCCTAAAATCTATCTCATCCTGTTGCAGAACAGATTGCAAGGTGTGTTTTACTTCTGCTTCTGGTGGGAGGAACCACGTGACCGGCCCACTGAACCATGTGACCGGCCCACTAAACCACATGACCTGCCCTTGGCCTGAAAAGCTTGGGCACCCGTGCACCAGACCATGCTGACTGGGGCTCCTAGAAGTTGTAACACAACAACAACAACAACAAACCTCTGCTATGTTTGCTATTACTTCAGCTGCTCTTCAATTTCGCCCTTGATAACTGCATTTTCAGACTGCCTAGAACAAAACTGCTCCCGACACAATTCTACACGATAACGTCACTTTCCAACACAAAGAATAATTATGTTTCCAAAATTTAGCCTGTTAAAGACAACCAGCATTAGCTCAGCAGCTACTTCCGTAAGTTTTAGAATTTTTAGGGATTTTTCTTCCAAAAGACATGGAGCCTATAACCTTCCACTAATTCCTGCTGTAGTTCCTGAGCTTTTTACAAGATATGTTTTGCATTCCTTAAGTACATCCATTGAAATACTGAAGCAGTGCAAGTATGCAAAATCGCATCTCTCTTTTTTACAAAAATTAGTCTGATTAGTACTATACCTTCGAACTAAATGTGGTGGCACTTCATTGTTTTTCTCCTGTTAACGGCTAATTACTAAGAAAACTGTCTGTTAATTAATGGAAGGTGAGGCACTGAAGACTGGAGAATTCCAGACAGGATAACAAAGGAAATTCACCTTAAGTATACAGTATTGTATCCCTTTGATGGAGAATTCCTTTGTCAAAATACATCAGCTGAAAAGCATGCTTCTATCTAAGTCTAAGGATTGTTGTAAAATGCCATTCAATTTCTACTTCCAACTTGTCCAACAAAATGGCTACGTCTTGTACTGCCATCAAACACACTTTCTGAATGTCCATATAATGGAACAATTGACCTGCAGTTACCTTTTCTCTGGAAACTTCTATATGAGTAGGCAATAAACGTAGCATACTTCTCCCTTGTATTACTTCAAATGTTGCATCTATCACAAACAAAAGATTTCTGAATTTTGCTCTAGGCTAGAGAACTCTCCTTGCCAACATATTTTTAGCAATATATAACCTTACACCCAGGGAAGGAAAAAGCCCTTTAGAATACTCCAAGCTCCTATAAATAAGTGGTGCTTCTTACCCCCTTACGGGATGGGAACAGGTCAAGGAAGCGGGCACTGGCTAAACTGAGTGGTTTTTGTCGTTTCCAGGAAAGTTCAAGTCCAGAAGGAAAATATCTCTCTTCTTGTATGTTTTTTTTCTTTTTTGACTTGTTTTTGCATATAACATTGAATATTGTCGCTTACAGTATCACATGCAAATACATGCTGGCTTCGAAAATGCAGACTTTAAATAGTTTAGCTCAGTAGCACTATTCCTTGCGTCTTTGTTTTATCTGTTTCAGCAGCACTGCTTTTAAAAAAATATAACATGTCCCATTCTATGCTGCTTAGTAGCATGTCCTGTACTCTGTAGTTCCAGAAGAAACTTGAGGGAGCTATTCTTCACCACATGGTCACTGTCAAATGTTCTAATCCTGTTGTTATATGTATGGATATCTTCATATATATTTTTGTGCTGAAAAATAGGTTTAATATTTTTCTCTCCTGTCTTTTATTTATTGATGTCATTGTTGATTCTTTCTGTTTCTCCCCACCCTTTTATATTTTGTTATTGTTCTTTCCTTTCCTGCCCGCAACCAATCAAAACGTCATCCCATCCCAACTTTGGGTGGAAACGGAAAAATCACAGTGAAAGCATCCCTCTCAAAAAAAGGGTGCTCCATTGTCGTTTTCTGTTTGCAGAAAAAGAACAAAAACAGGAATAAACAAGAAGAAAGGGAAAAGAGAGAGAGGTGAAGGAAGGAGGCCGGGCCTCAACGCTTTCTTTTTCAGCCCCAACCAAATGCTGGAAATCCTGCTCCCCACAACTCTATCCTGGTCTCTGTACAGCTCTTTCATCTGTAGCAATTTGATTGTTCTTGGAATATCTACATTCTAAGAAAGTCAGTATCATGCATCCAGGCAGAAAAGAGCGCTTGGCTTTATTGCTTGTGATTGATGGAAGATCCATGCACAAGAAGAACAATTCCAAGGAAAGACAGAAGGCCGAAGTCAGGTGGGCAGGGTGGCCGTCCCCAGAGAGACTGTGGAGTGTCCATTATGAGAAAAGAACCAGAATCACTCATTAAATAAGTAAGGAGAGTAAAGTGAGAGATACATATAAGAGAGACCAGATAGATGTCTACAGCAAAGGATGTTTTTGATAGATGGAAAGATATTTGATGGAGAAATGGCAGTGGGCAAACAGACCAGAGAGAGATTGGAAAGACAAATCAATGAAACACAGATTATTGTGCATAGACAGAGAGATACATGTAACAGAAGGAAGGAAGGAAGATCACTAAGCTATATGGCTCTTTACAGTCCTGAGTAAGATGATATGGGAAGGAGCATAAAATGGAGAGAGATAAAGCGGAAAGCCAGGGCCAGAGAAATACGTTGCATTCTGGTGAAGCTGAAGACAAATGCAGGTGACCCAGATAATGAGGGCTGTGGGCCTTTCCCTGTGGCCTCCATCTCTCTCATTGACATCTCCCTCCTGCTTTTTGGAGTATTTGGATTAGCTCTCCAATACATTCTTCAGCCATACTCCTGGCTTCATCAGCACACGAGACAGAAGGCTTCAGAATCCTCATGGACACTCCAGAAAGTGCAAAGTTAAGTGCAACACCCACTCTCTCAGATGCCTCCCATGTTTTGTTCGTTTTCAATGCATTTGGTTGCTTTTGTTTTCTTGTTCCCTTTTGCTTTTTTGGCATCACCTTATTTTTTTTCTTTTTCTTCTATGCTTTGCTTTTTTTTTTTTACAAAAATAAATAAATAAACATACAAGCTAACCCCAAGCATCCTTGATGTGTCTCTATAGGATGGAAGGGATGGGTGAGCAAGGGCATCGGGCAGAACCTGGAGAGCCAAAGGGAGTGGGCGCTGGAGAAGGACGCAGTCCAGCAATGCTGTTCAGGCTGTGGGACTTCTCGTAGCCTGTTGGGAGTGCTGTGAGGGAGGAAACAGAGAGAGAGAAGTGGTGAACGATGAAGGAAGAAACAGGCCAACAGAGTCTGTAAGGCACCAAAAAGCTCATAGCAGAATCTTGGTCTTCAACCATCTTACGTTTTGGAGTTGCAGTTCCCAGAATCCCCCAACCAGGGCAACAACTGAGGGATTCTAGAAGTTGCAATTGATAAGCAGAACTCCTTCCACATAGCTTAGTAACGTGTTGGGGTATACAGAAAGAGCCTTCTTGAAGATGGTGGTGTTTTTTGAACCACAATCGGGCACAATGGCAACCTTGTTGCGTCAGCTAATCTTTCTCACTCTAGGTCAGGCGAAAGAAACTATGGAATGAATTCATCAAAGGTGGCTTCATTTTGGCAGTTTAATGTCTGACCAAACACGGCAGAAGAAGAAGAAATAGTGTGTTAGAAAAGGTAGAAAATTTCGACATTGTTTCAGATGATGTCTCAGTCTTACATTGATTCAGACATGTATCACTTAACTCATTAGTTACCATACTCATATTTGTTGGCAATATTTCTCGAGTCCCGTGGAAATGAGCATCCCACTTTCCTTTCAACAACATCTGGAGGTCCTCCCACACCACCCCCAGTATAAACAATAAATTTTGTTTATAAATTGCCTGAGCTTGTAACTGAGCTTCTTCTGCTGCTTCTCATCCGGTAGTTTGGTAACACAACAAGTCCCCAATGAGAACAAATGAGAGGATCTTGTAACAAGCATTGTAACATGTTGCTTTCAAGAAATGTTCTAAGCTCTGAACTGTGCTAAATTATGCTAAGGAAACATAATGAAAGGAACACTCCTTTCCTAAAGCTAAAAAATACTAATGGAAGTTCTACTTCATATATCTCTAATGGGATTGTACCATGTCATAAGGGGGGGGGGGGAGAGTGATTCCTCATCATCAACATGTCCCCCCCCCCCCATGTGAGGAACTCCCATTTAGCATCTGAAATTGTAAAAGCCAGCATCCATCAAAGCTAAGGCTAAATAATATAATTTTTGCTTGACATTTATACAGTGCTTCCTCCTCTAAAATATACAAAACATAGTACTCTATAGGAGCTGACTGGGGATGAGACGCAAACTACTGAGTTCCCCTTGGTCTTCTGGGCTCTTGGTATAATCTGTAACACTTTCCTCAATAGATAGGAGGAACAAACAATGTACAGTAGAACCTCGCATAACGACCAAACTCCGTTCCACAAAGTTGATCGCTATCTGATTTTTAGCACTATGCAATTCAAATGAGCGATACCTCAGATAAGGACCAAAAAATGGTCGTTATCCAAGGCTCCTATACCAAATACCGCGGATAATGACCATTTTAAAATGGTTTTTAGCATTATGCGAGGTATCGCCCTAGCATAAAAACTGCGTAGTTATGCGAATAAATCGTTATGCGATCGGGTCATTATGCGAGGTATTACTGTACCTTAGAAAAATGTAGAATGTTACCTGGAATTGAGCATAGGAAGTGGTGGGATTCAGCAGGTTCGCCCCAGTTCACCAGAACTGGTAGCAGAAATTCTGGTTGGCCCCGCCCATCCAAGTTTTGAAATAAAGTAGTCCTAATTCAGGTGCAACACAGGGCTTTGCCCCTGGCCACGGCCACCATACCACGCCCACAGAGTAGGTAGTAAAAAATTTGAACCCCACCACTGAGCATAGTATTAACTAAATTCAGATTTTAGCAGTTGAAATGGAATGGGGCCTAATCCATTCTTCCATAGCTGCCATCTTGAAGATTTTTTTTTGTTTTTTTGGATGCTGGTTTTTGCTTTGACAGGGACTCCCACAAGTGCAGACATCTTGGAGTGCAGACTAAAACCTGGTACAGAAGCAGTGTCCCCATAAGATCAAGATCCATGGTTCTGTTTGAACATTCACCTCCTGACGTTTTTTGCACATTTCTATCTTCCTCGAATGGATATATCCTTGCTGTCACACTTTGCATACTTACAGACATGTGCCCAAAAAAGCTAGGCATGCAATATCAGCGAAAACATACACATCATGCTTGTACCTCTCCTAAGGTGATCTGTTGAGAGATGGAAGGACTTTGAGCATGTTATAACCTGCTAACGTTGTGGTTTAGTGTATCACATGTCGACAAGAAACAATCAACATACTGAAAAATGCCCTGCTAGCAACACACATGGCACCGAAGGACAGGATGTCATCAAAGTCTGGTCAGTACAACTTTCAGGAGAAAAGGTGCTGTGTGTCACAGTGCACACACACACACACACACACACACACACACACACACACACACACACACACACACACACACACACACACACACACACACACACACACACACACACACACACACACAAATACTTGAGCACAAAGAGTGGGGTGTAACTTCTTGAAGTACAAATAATTAAATACTTACATTTTACAGATGCATATCAGAGTAAACTTTCATAAGGGACACCTTGCAGCTGAATAACATATAATTACACATGTAGGCATGGAGTCATTGGTCAGAAAAGATTGTGCATATTGGTGATGTGAACTATGTGTTTTGAATGAAGGTGGAACTGTGCACAGAAACAAGAAATAGTTATACAAACCCGTGTGCAGTAATCTTATAAATGTAATCAGTCGGTTGTTTGATGGAGTAGTGTGCAGAAGTAAAATCTCTGTGTTGTATATCATGCACATGGCAAATAGGTCATCATATACACCAAATACATACCACAGTATATGTGAGAGGTGATCAATCGATGAGTGGTATATTATAACATAGTAATCATGGATGTCCTTATGTGGTGTATTGTAATAATATGTTGAATACATGTGCATGGGTATATGTGATGTATATATAACATGAAACTGAATGTAGAAATGTTGCAGTATACTGTGTGTAGTGCACTATATCTGTCACACATTCATATATGTGCTGTATATGTCTGCAGCATGTTTTGTGTGTAGGAGTATGATGCTTTAATCTATGTTGCATAGCATGCACATGCATGCTGCCTCATATGCTAACATGCTCTTTGCCCGCTCATGTCATATACTACTGGGATGTAATGTCATGTGTTACTGATGCAGATAATGAGTCATCACATGTGCTCTGCACATGCCATGCTTCTATTTATCAGACTAGCATGTAATTTAACAATTATGACATGTTAGCACAGAGGCATAATTTTCTTGCCAGAGTATTGCACTACAAGGTCCCATTTTCTTAGCCCAATAAAACCTCCTGATTTTTTGTCTCTCAAACAAAAGCAGTAAGTGGTTCTTTCAAAGTGAAATAAGACTGCCACTTTACAGCTGCCATTCGCTCAGCCCAATTGTACAACAAAGGCAGGTACGCACTACCAATTCAGCTCTGAACAGGATGGAGAAAATAGATCCTTATAATGTGGAGTGCAATGCCCTGAGGTCTCCTTTCCCATCTGCCAGGCAGCATCCAGCCTACATCAGGAGTGAGAGCAATGACACACAGATTGGATTGAAAGCATTGAGCAGGGCTGACCTGCCTCCGAGGGGCGCTGAAGTTCACATGCCCAGCCAGTCTCAGGCGGTAATCAGAGCTGGGGACAAAAGAAAGAGACATGGAGACCTGATCACACTGCACTTGAAATGCTAAGCAGGACAGCTTATGCAAGCAGCATAGAGGAAGCATGAAAACAACAGGTGCAAAAATGCACATTTTTGGTGCTGGCCAGCATACTTATTCAGTACACAAGCAGAGTGCTTGCATGAGGGAAATCTGTAGATACTCATGATCACTTCACCCCTGCTCAAATTTCCTACCTGGAAATGATTTGTATAAAGTAACATTTCAGAAGCACAGAGGTTTCCTCTGCTCTATGTACACGAGCAAGTTTTTTTTAATAAAAAAAAAAAAACACCATTTGCAACCAAGCCACAAGTTGGCCCCATTTTTGCATTGGCAGAAATAGGCTTACTTGCAAACAGGCACAAGTGAAAATGTACAGATGGTTTTTGTTAAATTGGTCACATGTGTGCTCATCCAGGTTTTGCCTGTTCAAATGGGCTGCAGTAAGATTTTGAACATGTCAGCAAGCATCCAGTTTCAGCCGTAACCTCCTATGCACACACAATTTGCTTTTACAAACAGAGTGCACTGTTATCTCTTTTGTAATACAAGAGACTTTGCACATGCAAGCAGTTGAGGTATACAAATCTTAGTTCCATATTCACAGCAAAATGCACATAGAAACTGGAACTTATAACTTCTTTGTATACTGTATAGAGGAAAGGGAAATGTGCAAATGGGTAGTGGGACATATATCAGACTTTCACTGGTTATTATTTTTTTAAACTTGTGCAACATCAGCCCATTAGAAAGCAGCTTAAATAAGGACCCAAGTGGTAGAAATAAAGGACTGGGCAGACAATGCAGCTGATCCTTGGAAACCTCTAATTTAGAGCATTTGTAGACTGCCGGGGTGACTCAGGATTGCTATTTTGATGGTTGCTTTAGGACGGGAGAGAAACTAAATCATGTTGAAGCCACCCATCCCCATTCAAACAATGCAAGTGACCTTTGCCCATCTGGTGAAGTAGTTGACAAACCACTTCACTATATGGGAAAATGAAATACTTCCCCTGTTCCTCTGCAAAGGGGCAGGGAAAGTGTAATTATTTTGCCCCCTCCTAGACAATCATTGTAGCACTGCATCAGTTAGGGGGGTAATTTTTCTTCTTCTTTCTCCTTATAACATCAATCGAAAGCACAATTTTTTTGATTAGCAGTACATAGAAAAATGAAGATTTTTTTTTTTAAAAAAACCTCTGCAAACAGTGCTATGACAATCTAGTACTATGGCAATCAGCTAGGAAGAGAACAATAATTACACTTTTCCTGCCCTTCTTTAGAAGAGCAAGGAAAGTTTTCAATAGAAAAATCCAATATGCTTAAGGGGCTCATTAGCCCCTTTAGGCATACTGGATGTTGACAGTGGAAGCAGTCTTTGACAGCTGCAATACTTCCAAATATGCTGTTCCTTGCATCCACAGGCCCTTGGAATGGTGTATATTAGAGAACTGCAAAAAAAAAAAAAGTAGGAACCTCTGATTGAGGTTTAATAAGGGTCACTTGAGGGGAGGTTGGGTACTCCAATGTCCATCATACGTGGACACTGGAGGCAGGGCCAAACACTGAGAGCTCCATCAAATAGGCTAAACACCATGTCTGGACGTGCTCTTAGGTTTCTAATTAGTTACTCACCTAATTATACCTAGACGCTTTGTACAAGTGGTGCTTTAGTTTCTTTCAGCCATAAATTGTTAAAATAGGAAATCAGATAAGCTACTATCTTGATAGTATTATTCACAAGGACACTGCAAGGAATTCTGCCAGGTTTTCTCCTCCCTGCACCCACCCCTTTTTATCACATGCTGGAGTATGGCCACAGAGATGTCAGCCTCATCCAAACATCTACACTTGGTTGCCTGTGGGGTAAAAAAAAGACAATAATGTCCCCAAAGGGAGCATAACAAGCAGACTGAGGTGTGTGGAATGAATACATACCTGGCTCACGCAGTCGGGGCGTTACGAGAATACAGGGTGGACCCTACAAGATGTATTAAATGGGGCATTAATCGGAATCAAATATTGATGTAGCCCATCTCTGGAAAGAACATGAGGGGAGCCCAGCCTCCTACTGGGAGCAAGCATTACCCACCTATGTTTCAGATATCCTTAACCTTTGTAATCAGTTTCCATCTCTCTTTGCTCCATTCCAACCACTCCACTTCATCTCCCCTTACTTCTCTCCCATTTTCTTGGGAACACCTTTTGGTCTCATAATGAACCCTTTCTTTGCCCATTTCATTCTCTCACTCTACATGATTCTTTTCGATTTCCCCAGTGATACAGATTTTCCAGTTCCTTCTTCTCATTAATGTTGCTTATTAGTAGCAGGTCATGGATGTAGTAGAGGGGAATTCAACACCTCAGAATTTTGCCACTTGGCTCATTACCCTGCTTCCCTGTATTCCTTATACCAGGGGTTCCCAACCTAAGGCCCATGGGCTAGATCTGGCCTGTGGTGCCATTTTATGTGGCCCCCATCCCCTCCAAGGACATTTGAGAAACAAAATGGCTGCACATTTGAAGCTGTTGGGACAAAATGGCCACCCCCATCATGCAGGCAGGGCAAAATGGCCATCTGGCCCTCGAAACTGACTGAGAGAGCATGACCCAGCCCCTGGCTTGAAAAGGTTGGGAACCCCTGCCTTATACTGTTCAGAAGTATTTTTCCTTTCCTCTGTATGCTATAAATGTTTCACCCTGCTACTTCCCAGTCCTCAAACCCAGAGGTTATTTTTTGGTGGTGGTGGTGGTGGCTCCCATCGTGTTACCTTCCGTGGATAGGTGCAATATTTGCCCTGAAATGAAAACAGATAATAATGAAATAAAGTCGCAAGCACATGGGACACTTGGGAAAACATGTTGTGTCCCTATAGGCATGAGAGGTGAGGAAGAGAAAGAGAGATGAAGAGCATCTTTCCACAAACCAAACAGGATCTGGTAACTATTTTGGAAGGGTTCTGTCTTAACATTTTCTTTCTCAACTCAAACTTCAGTTAGGACTTCAGACTTGTGCATCTGCAGAGGTATATCTCATTGGCTTCTGAAATCCATACAGGAGACCATGTCATTTTTGTTCCCTTTCTGCCTTTCTCTGCCTTGTCCTTCTTTGTAATTTCCCACGTCATAAACATTTAGAGGAAGGTAGCCTTAGTCTATGACAGCAAACAATAGTAAAAAAAAAGTTTTGTTTGGCATTTGTTTTCCTAGCCCACCAATGAAGTGCGTCAGAGGAAGTGGACTGCAGTCCACAAAAGCCTCTGCCAAGAACCCATCACCAATTCAGTTTGTGAATGCTGTCATTGGCTGCAACTCGTACCCGAGAATGCATTTTTTTTCTTGAAGCAGGAAAAATGCCATTGGCGTGAATTTGTTTAAGGTGGATCCCAGCTTGCCATGAAGTGACCCACACACTATGAACATGGAGCCATCTCCTGTGGCACATATGAAATGAGATGTGCAGGATTTAACACCGGGACTACAATGGACTGCTGCAGCCTTGAGGATATTATCAAGGTGCGCCTTCACAGCCAATCCATCTAGCATGACCTCTTCCACCTCCATGACTGTTGGGAATCAGAGTTCCTTTTCCACTCATTTTGCTGTTGGGCCCAATATGACGGTTTCCAGTGGCATTTCCTCCACTGAGGGAACCATCACCCCACCTAAAGGGGCTCATCTGCCCATAGCCATTGGCCCCTTTAGGGAATTAGGTTATTTACAGCCATCCAACACTCAGCGTTGAGGCACTGGCTGTACATTCTAGTCCATTACCATAGCAAAAAGTCCAGCCAGACATGCAACTCTTAAGAATTTTATCAGCATTTAGCATTCATAGGTCTTGGGTCATCTCCTGTTTGGAACTATTACTTGTATGTGTCATTTTAAAAAAAAGACTTAAAATGCGGAGAAAGAAGAGAAAAGGTGGAAGAAAGTCGCGGCTTAGCAAGGTATCAGTATTGTACTGTTATACATAACAATTTTGTAGTCCAATAAGGCTGGTTAGTATTTTGTCAATGTAAAGTAATAGTTACGAAGTTGCATTCTTCCTGAGAGGGCTGAAATCTCTCTTACTTGCTCTCTCACTAGAACAAGGAGGGAATTATTGAGTTTTCAACAGGCAATCCCATCATGCTTTGTGTTTGATTTGTATTCTAACATTGAGATGGGAAGGGCCAACATTTACCATAGTCATTGCCTATTTTTGGATCTAAACAGCCAATCAAGCCTCTCTCTATATATATGCTGAGTTCTGTGTGTGGGTGGTGTGTAGTTCAGTCTTTCTGTCTATCAAGCCTTTTCCTGACTCAAAGACCCTGCAAAGATTATCCAACAGAGATAATAATACTCCTAACAAAAATGGGTTTCAGAGTGAGTACGGGTGTGCATCTTAGCTGAAGATATCTGAAATGTGGGATACCACCTAGAACAGTGGTGGCGAACCTATGGCACGTGTGCTAGAGGTGGCACTCGGAGCCCTCTCTGTGGGCACCCGTGCACTCACCCCAGCACAGAGTTTGCCCCACCTCTCTGCCCAAAGCCTAATGGGAACACTTCCTCCCTCCCCCAGCACAGAGTTTGCCACACCCCTCTGCCCAGCAGCCCAATGGGAGCGTTTCCTTTCTCCCCTGTTGTTGTGTTGGCACTTTGTGAAAAATAAGTGGGTTTTAGGTCGCAGTTTGGGCACTCGGTCTCTAAAAGGTTTGCCATCACTGACCTAACAAATCACTCATTACTTTCTGCCCTGTAGCAATCTCTTCCTGTTTCTGCTAATCATCTGTTTGTTCATTTGTAAATGTATTTCCCTTTCTATAGATATATGTTACTATAAAAATAGCTCTCTCTAATGATACATTGTATTGTTATGTAATTGCATTTTTTAAAAATTAAAATTTAAGCCACCTTGAATAGGCACTGATGCACCTAGATAGGCAGGGTATGCCTACATCAATACATAACACTACAGGTAATAGTTTTCAGACAGAGGATACATTCAGGATTTGACATACTTACCAAAACCAATGGGACAAATTAGCTATGATTACTAATTTAAGTGTCACTGGTTTCAAATAGGCTACTCCCAATATAACTAAAGATGCGACTATACTGACAATAATGTCAGAAATGCTCTAGAATTGGGGCAGCCTGATTTTCATTATTTTCTGTTGACTACATGACATAAAAGTCAATGTGAATCATCTTGGAGTCCCCCACCCCATCTGTAGATTTTTCCTCTGCCACCAGGGCTTCTACATTTTGGTGATCAGATGGATTTGTATTGGCTCAGACAGTATGATCGCTTGAGCTGATCATGTGAAGTGTTTGTAGCTGTTGTACTCAAATCCATTCCAGCTGGCTAGAGCAGCAGCAAGAGAGGAACTGATGGACATTTTCTAGGCAGTTGTAATCTCATTTACCTTATTCTGCATCAAGTGTAAATTCAAGCTTAAAACAGCTGCTGTCTAGAATCGATGTTACTTTCTTGTTGTTTCCCAGAAGTGTTTCTCTCTCCTTAATACTAACTGCAGTGCTTAAACTTCTTTCATGACAGATTTAAAGACCCTGAAAATGACATGGGAAGATGCCGAAGTACATGCCCAAGACTGAAACCATTGGAGATCCCTTGCTACCCGATATGCTACATAGCATGAAAGGACCTGAGACTAAGTTGTTAAAGGCAAGTTGGATCTAACAAAGCATCAGCCAACCATTATAGGAATCCTACCCAGAAATGAAATGTCAGATGCTGGAGGAGGAAGCTGCAAACATTGGTGGTGAACATTGGTGATGGGAAGGTCAAGCAACAAGAGTTAATCATGGTGTGGGTTGGTGAAGGAAGTGAGGTTAGGAGGCTACTCACCGATTCCCTGCATTCCAGACATCCTACTCATGCTTCCAGGGGGCTGTGTTGGCATTGTAGTCATGCAGGTACCAGGAAGTGGCAGAGGACTCTGATGCTGGCTGCGGCAGGTGGCGGGCGCCTATGGGGCCCAGGTTTGATGGACAGTGGGATAAGGGAGGGATAGGGGTAGGAGCAATGGATGGAGATGAAAAGGGGGCAGAGGTGGGAGAAACAGACAGAGGTGGCGTGAGGACGCGGCTCTGAAGATGGATATGTGGTGACATAGAGGAAGGCACAGCTATGAAAACTAATCACCCACCTCACCTGTCTCCTGAATTGAGCTCAGCACTGCTGGTGTCCCAAGTCAACCTGTTTTGAGCACAACCCAACTGTTCTTAACCCACCTTCCTTCCCATAGTACACAAGAGTCCTGGTTTCTGCCTTCCTTGTTCTTATTCACTACCCGTCCCTATGCAAAAAGTTGTGACACAATGTTTAAGGTACAGGAATTCTGATTGGACAGATCTGGGTTCATAATCTGTACTTAACCATGAAGCCCACTGATTGACACTATCTACATAACCTTCATGGCAAAGTTGTGGTGAGGATAAAATGTATGAGGTATGACCATCCATGCTAGAAGAAATGTATATTTTAAAAAGTTATCTCACTGCAGAAGCCTAATACAAGAGCAGCCATCTTTAGAGGGCCTGGCTATAACTTTTGCTCTCTCAGCGCACTGAGGAGTGGGTCCCTACGTCATACCTGTCAAGTATCCCGCATTGGCCAGGATTTCCCGTATTTTAGCGCTTGTTCCTCCCCTTTCCCACCGCCGTCCCATATTTTGAACGGTGGGGAAAGGGGTTACTGCACATGCATGCCCATTACAAAGGAGTTCTGTGCATGCACAAACAGGTTCTGCACATGTGCAAATGGGTTATTGAGCATGCGTGATTGCGCATGCACAGTAATTTTCCATATTTTCCGGAGCCGCGTTTGACAGGTATGCCCTACGTGGCTTGTAGGTTGCATATGGCCCACGTCTGTCCCAAATCCAAGCTCTTTTCCTGGAGGCATGCTAAATCCTGTCTACCATTAGAATTTTTTTGTGCCAGAAAACCCCAGCAAAGTAGGAATCTGTCTTTTCATGGAGCCTAAATTCATATGGGGATCTGAAACGCTTCGCTTTTAGGATTTGAAGCAGCAGACCTCAAGCAGTGTTTACCATCATTACTGATATTTCATGAATTATTACATGAACAGCTAAAATGGGGGGTGGCAACCTTTTTCTGTCATGGGGCTGATCACACCCCCACACAGCATTGTGGGCCAGAGCACGCCCTCTGGAAGCGGAAGTGGGTGCATTTACAGCTGATGTAAATGCACCCCCTTCCACATTTATGCCAGCTGTGGGTGCATTTGCGCATGCGTGGGCATGTTTTGCGGATGATGTAAAAATGGCCACTTCCACTTCAAGGTGGAGGCAATGATGGTCCGGATGGGATGGTGTTGGGGGCCAGGGCCGGCCCATAGGCCATAGATGGGAACCCCTGTGCTAGAACACTGGACCAGCCATGCAGGAGACCTGAATTCTAATTTCTGTGCTACAGTGTGGTTTATAGAGTAACCTTGGTCAGAATAACTTCTATTGTTACTGGGCTAGTTAATTCTCCAGGTTGTTGTGGTAATAACAGTAAGGGATGATACAGAGCTTGGAATCATTACCTTTTTGGATTATAATCTCCTGAATCCCCCAGCAGCATGTGGGAACTAGAGTCCAAAATGAACATTTTTTCCAGGTTCCAGTATTGTGGATCTATGTATAACAGCTTCCCCACCTTGGATGGAGGATGGGATATGTGAGGATATATTGAAGTCTTTGCATCTATTTAATAATAAATGACAGAAAATAGCCACAAAGACTTTTTGATATATTTTTGTAAAGAGAAATCAATCATTTATAGCAGGATTTAGAAAACTTTACCCAAAGATATTCTAGAAACATGTGATAAATTACACTAAAAAGCCAATCACTCCTGTTTTTTTAATGGGAAGATCTTAGTAAGGACTAAGCCTAGGATAAATAATATGAAAAATTGATAGCTCATAACGTGAGTTGGAAGGGGCCTTTCAGGCCACCGAGTCCAACCTCTTGCTTAATGCAGATATGACAGATGGCTGTCTCATTCTCTCTTGAATGCTTCCAGTGCTGGAGTACTCACCACTGGAATCACTGAGCTATAACTTCTTCCTTAGAAAAACAAAATACACTTTCCCACTGGTCAAGAATCAAACCCAGGGCTCCTTTATAACATAGGTGAAGATTGTATCATTGACCTAGCAATACAGTTCCTGCAGTACTCTGGGGACAAGGTCACTTAACCCTGAAAAGAACTTTATCTTGTTTTACCCATGACATTAGGTGGTACAGATGCAGCCTCCACTTGCTGGCCAGGCTACCGCTCTTTTACATTTTCCACTGGATGTGAACATAATTCCTCCATATGGGGATAGTCTTTATATTCTGACCTGCAATAAACATGGCAGGATCCAGTCTTGTTCGAAGAGCAGAATGGATCACACATCCACACTTTGGGGGTGGGTGGGGGTGGGGGGTTATATGTCAAGCAGAGCCTCTACTCCAGGAGTGCCCAAACTATGGCCCAGAGGCCGGATCCAGCTCTCGGGCTGTAGTTTGGGCACCCCTGGTTTAAGCAGAGAAAATAGCAGCCTAAAAATCTATCTCATCCTGTTACAAAACAGATTGCAAGGCACGTTTTACATCTGCTTCAGGTGGGAGGAACCACATGACCGGCCCGCTGAACCATGTGACTGGCCCACGGCCCAAAAAGGTTGGGTACCTCTGCTCTCTCTGTCATTGACTCCGCATTAACAGTTATTTGATGTTGCACAGGAATGTGTGATACAAGCCTGGTGTTAGGTGATAGGAAAATTTCTGCTTGCATACATCTGGATTAGCAATCATATGCAAATTAGCAGTGGCCTATTTCCCACTTTGATCTGCATACATTTGGATTAAGCTGCAAAAAGTGTTTAATTACTAAGAGATGTAAAGGGCACAAGCCTATCTTGGTTCTTCCACTATCTTTCCTGCAGACCTGAATCCCTATTCTTCAATGTGTAGAAACAAGCTACAGTTACTTAGGAGTGCTGAGGAATTACTCTGTTCATGTTCAGGTACCCTTCTTTATTATTTTGTTAACTATTCAGAAAGCAGCCTTCCTACTGAAATCAGATTCCACGATTATTACTTTCATTCAGACCTTTGGGAAAGGAGATAGTATTATTTCTCAAAACATCTTTAAAGAGTTAATGCACTGAGATTAATTAACATGCAAGAAAAATAAGCAATGGTCTTTCTTTTAGTCTTATGACTTTTTTAAAAAAGTACTCTTAGTCACATGTATATGTATGTACATATATACACATGTGACTAAGAATAAGGTGTTATTCTTTGCAGTGAACAACAATAATAGATGTTCTAGTGTTTGCTTCAGTGTTTTGATGTGTCCAGGATCTTGTTGGTGTTTGAGAAATGTTAGTATAATTTGTTGCAGCTAATTGCATCTAAGTGAGGAGATGCCTATGCACATCTTGTTTGGATGGCTGGTCACCCACCTGATTGTGAAACTGAGATGCATCCTAGCACATTATCAATTAATGTGCTAGGACTGCAGTGGTTCAGTGGTTAAGAAGCTCGCCTTATTAGCTGGAAGGTTGGCAAGTTGGCAGTTCAAGACCCGAGTACTGCAATGATGGAATGAGCACCCATCTCTGTCCCAGCTCCTGTCAGCCTAGCAGTTTGGAAGCAAGAAATTGTAAATAGATAAATAGGGAGCAGTTCGGTGGGAAAAGATCTTGGGGACATGAAAGGAGCCTCATTCAGGCATCCCCTGAGTAGAGTTTCTCCAGCAAAAATCATTTCAACCCAGAAAGCACCTTTGTGTGCTTCTGACATGATTAAAAACTATTTCCATATCCCTGCCATAATAAGGCACAAATATTTGTCTGTGAATTAAAATCCCAGATGAATAAAAAAAACATATTAAAAGATGCTACAGGCACTCTGGTGTTACCTGATTTAACCATGATGCAATTAGAGGGGTAATTTTGGGTTCTGGCCTTAATAGTTTATGAGCCTTTCATCTGTCACTTGTAATGTGTATTATTTCATCAATTTAAAAAGGACCAGGTAAGCTTTGCTATATTAGGGAATTTGCCTGCTCCATTTCAGTGAGACTGAACACTTCTTCCTAAATCCTGGCAGATTTGGATCTAATTTTGTAAAAATCTCCCTAGGCAACCACCTTCAGTGGTGCTGAGATCTTTTCTCTAGGATCTTAAAGTAACTAATAAGTTCATAGGAGTTCTTCAATGAGAAGATCAGTAATGCTGGACCATTGTGTCTAAAAAGATAACCTATCTTCAGGCAGCTTTCCTAATAGGCAGCTTCTCCATTATAGATCTACTAAAAAAAAATACCTGTAGGGAGCTTATGGGTAGATACAGTCACTCTTTATATGGGAGTAACAGCTGGGCTTTCAAGAAATGCAGATGAAGCCCTTTGTGAACCAAGAGAGCAATGGCATACAGTCCAACACTTCTCACATGAAAATATACCTGGGCATATTTACACAGTCTTGTTCTCCTACCAATGGTAATTTCTAAGTTCTTCCCTTCATTGCATAAAGATGACAACCAAACTTAAATAATGAGCAACCTGTGGATCTATGGATATTGATGAAGTATTAGTTCTGTCATCCTTTACCCCACTAGCCAGGCTGAGAGAAAATGATGGGAACTGGATTCCGAGTACATCAGAAAGGCTGTATACCCCTGGACCTCCTCTTGTGGGTCTGTAAGATGTTGTATTCCTTTATTCTACAATAGCCTGTTATTCCATAATAATCTGTTTTTCATTGATGAGCTAAGATTATGTTGTTCTTTAGGCCAAAGATATATGTAGCATACCTACTGTATAATCATTAATAGGCCATCACAATTAAAAGTACCCCTCAAGATGTTCATAGCATGTGAAATGGTAAGACATGAATTGTCTTCTGTAGTCACCCACATGCAAAATAAATGTATCATCCAGTTGGTTCAAGACATATTGTTGTCTGAGATAAAGTAAAAGAAAATGCACAAACACTCGTCACAAATTCAAGCAAACTGTGCCCTCAGCCAATCAAATTATTGTTGGTACATGAGACAGAAAATCTCACATGCATCTCTAGTAGACTCCAGTTGTCCAAGACTTTCAATAAAAAATAATAACATTGCGGAAAGCAGAAGACAATTAATTGAATGGAGCATTTGGGTTCTTGCTTCATTGCAAGCATAGATACTACAGATATCCACTGTTGTATATATTCTGTTTGTAAATAGAATACCATTAAACTGAAAGAATTCTCTCCTCTTCTTTTTTCTTAATTGGGTGTCACTATTTTATTCCACAACAGATCCTGAACTAGGAGCCTAGGTTGTAGAGAATGGAACAACTCAGCTTGTTCCTGTCCTTCTGAGACAGATTTTATGTACAGAAATGGGCAGATGAAGGCTTTTGTGAAGCAAAGCTAAGCAATACTGATTGCTAATAGTTGCATAGCAAAGCGCTTAGCAACAAAGGAATGTTTTTTCAAAAACTGTCATTAGTAATTAGCAGACTTAAGGCATGATGTAGTATAGCCACTTACCTAGCAGTAAATCCTTTGAACTATACCGTGAATGAAAATGTATAGGACCAAACTGTAAGCTAATCGGTTGGGGATTCAAATCGTACATTGCTGGCCTCTTCTGACTGTGGTGAGTGGTCACATTAACAAGGAATTGCCTTCAATAGGGCAACAACGTTTTATTCATAATGACTTTGATTGGCTAAAAGGGTGCCATGATTAATTAACAGCAGACTGATTTTGTTTGTGCGTATGTGATATGTGTTTATGCATGTGTGCAAAAGCAGTAGTAAAAACTTCAGATGTCAAGTACCATCTGGAAAGAAGTATTTTCCCCCTTCTCTCTTCTAAGATGATGCCTGCAACTGCACAAATGATGGTAAATAATGCTTTTTTGCTTCAAAAATATTGTTTACTCATTCAAATTCATTTAAATGAGTTCATTCTTTACCAAACTCACATACAGTAAAATCTTGGTTAACATAATTAATGCGTTCCCCAGGGCGTTTCTTAAAGCAAAAATTACTTAAAGCAAATTTCCCATAGGAATGCATTGAAAACCAAAATATGTTAACCAAAATGCAGTTTCCCATAGGAATGCATTGAAAAAACAATTAATCCGTTCTGAAAAAAAATCCTTAAACCAAGCCACTATTTTCTATGAATTTCCTTTTGTTATGTGGGCAAATCATGTCCGATACTGATCACTGGATAATTTGTCTAGAATACAGTAAGCATTAAGATGGTAGAATTAATTATTTCAATATAAAACTGCTGATAGCAGCCACGATCTCGGTAAAGAGCCCCGTGGTGCAAAGGTTGCAGCCAAAACTCTGCTCACAATCAGAGTTTGTTCCTGATAGGTTCATGGTTGACTGAGTCTTCCATCCTTCAGAGGTCAGTACAATGAGCACCCAGTTGGTTGGTGGCAAAATGCTAAGCACCTTGTGAATTGCCCAGTGAGTGTGCTAAGCACTATGGGCAGTATATAAGCGTACAGTAATTGCTATTGCTATTTACTTTTCACAGGGGTACACAGAAAGAGTCTCCTCAAAAATTTCAGTATTTTTGAACCACAATCGGGTGTACCCTGAGTAACAGGCAAACTTGTGTTGCCAATTAATCTTTATCACACTGGGGTGGGTGAAAAGAACTGCAGAATGAACTCTATAAGCAAAGGACATATTTTTCTTCAGCTCAATTATTTTAGTCACATGGAAAGTCCACCTGATACAAAAATACTGCTGAGAACTAATATGTGTGCAATTGATTAATTGTCTAAACCCAATTAGTAAAGGTAAAGGTTTCCCTTGCTCAAAAGCCAGTCATATCCAACTCTAGGGTTCAGTGCTCATCTCTGTTTCAAAGCCAAAGAGCCAGCATTGTCTGCTTCTGCAGATGTTTCCGTGGTCATGTGGCAGGCATGACTAGACACTGGAGCGCATGGAACACTGTTACCTTCCCACTGAAGTGGTCCCTATTTATCTACTTGCAATTTCTTGCTTTCGAACTGCTAGGTTGGCAGGAGCCGGGACAAAGACGGGAGTTCATTCCATCCTGCAGTACTCGGGAATTGAACTGCTGACCTTCTGCCTCCCAGTCAGTGTCTTAGCCACTTGAGCCACTGCAGTCCCCTCTAAACCCAATTATCTTAGTTGAATAAGTTGTCTTTATTTGGGTGATGGCTTCAATTCTTCAGGAACTCTTATGCAATTCAGAAGCCTACAAAGTGCTATGCCAGCAAAAGTCCACTCAATAAAACTATCTCATTCCTAAGTCTAAACCTATTTTATATGTCAAAGTCTGCGAAGCATAACCACAATTTTCAAAATTTTGGGCTAATGACAAGTGGCAAATAGACAAGCCATTCGTCCCCTGAGATTTCTGTAGTTGCTCCTTGCCAACTTCTTGCTGATTCTGCCTGCTGCCTTACACCTCAAACATCTGTCATGTTCCCTCCCTGGGTGGAAGTAAATACTTCATCAGCTTTCATTTGCTGCAGTCTCCTGTTTGCCTGCTATGACAGGGACAACCTTGTCTGTCTTCAAGAGATTAACTGCTACTACATTCTGACAGATGCTAGACAAGGTGTTACAGAACACATAAAGATGCTATTGCTGATTCCCATCTAGATAGTGTTTTCCTATACCAGTGATGCCTAGCCTTGGCACTCCGGGTGTTCTAAAACTTCAATTCGCAGAAGCCCTGATCAGCAGGAGTGTTGACTTGGGTTTCTGGTAATTGAAATCCAAAAAACATCTGGAGTGCCAAGGTTTTGTTGTTGTTCAGTCGCACAGTCGAGTCCGACCCCTTGTGACCCCCCATGGACCATTTTCCTCCAGGCACCTCTATCCTCCACCATTCTCCTCAGCCCACCAAGCTCTGTGCCCATTGTGTCCACAATACCATCTATCCATCTCATCTTTGGACGCCCCCTTCTTCTCTCCACCTTTCCCAGCATCAAGGCCTTCTCAAATGAGTCCTCCCTTCTCATTTGATGTCCAAAGTACTTTAGCTTCATCTTCACTATTTGTCCCTCCAATAAACAGTCAGGGTTGATTTCTTCCAGTATTGACCTATTTGTTCTCTTTGCTGTCCAGGGGACTCTCAGGACTCTCCTCCAACACCACATCTCAAAGGCATCTATTCTTCTGCGCTCAGCCTTCCTAATGATCCAGCTCTCACACCCATACATTACCACTGGGAATACCATTGCTTTGACTATGCGAATTTTTGTTTTCAAGGTGATGTCTCTGCTTTTCACTATATTCCCCAGGTTTCTCATTGCTTGTCTCCCCATAATCAGTTGTCTTTTTATTTCATGGCTGCAGTCGCCATCTGCAGTGATCTTAGATCCCAGGAAAGTAAAATCTGTGCCAAAGTTAGCCATCACTTTTCTATACCTTTTTGTAGTGAGAGGAGAAAAATTGAGACTGACCCTCACTAATTTAGAACAGAGAACTACAAATGAAGAAAAGTAAGTCACAAAAGCCAATGGTACTAAAATCAATGTAAACTAAAACCGTAAGTCCCTCTGTATTAATTACAACAGTAAACCATAGGTGAAATATTATCCCGTGTTAACAAAGTTTCTGCTGTTGTAGTTCATGCAGTCCAGATGATTGAAATGTGTTCTTGCTTAAATGTAGAATTGGTGAACTGTAATTCTAATACATGTGAATGATTGTGAGAATCATAGAATTGTATAATAACTGAGTTGGTGAAGGTCTTTTAAGCCATCGAGTCCAACCCCCTGCTCAATGCAGGAATCTAAATTCCTGAATTCATGATTAATCTATATAAATAATTGATTTGTGAGACTACTCTTGAAATTTTCATCCTTTTAGTCTTTCAGATATGCCAAGTGTATTCTTTTAAGCCCCAGAGTAATCAGGCCAGGGTTATTTGGTTTATTGTGATCTATTCTTCCAAAGTTCATGGCAAGCATAATCTTTACTTACTACATACCCTGTAACACAAGTAGTTTAACATTAAAATATTGCTATTTTGATTTGGAAGTTAAGCTACATGTGAATGATAAATACAATATGTCAGTCGATCCAAGGCTAGCTTTTTCCATTCACAGAACTCGGGGCTCCCACTTCTGTTAGGCAGAGTACAACAGCCTCTTTAGGCAGCAGATGTGGGATCCCACAAATGGAGAAATTGCTAGCTATTGTGATCTTTTTTTCTTGAATTTTTTACTTCTAGGGATGGATAGTGGCATTTCTGTCTCCTGAGCCAAAATGATATGCTTTTCATTAGGTACTATGTATCTTGATCTATAGTGGCTCAAGTGGCTAAGACGCTGACTGAGAGGTGGAAGGTCAGCAGTCCAATTCCCGAGTACTGCAGGATGGAATGAGCTCCCATCTTTGTCTCAACTCCTGCCAACTTAGCAGTTCGAAAGCAAGAAATTGCAAGTAGATATATAAGGACCACTTCGGTGGGAAGGTAACAGCGTTCTGTGCACTCCATTATCTAGTCATGCCTGCCACATGACCAACGGAAACGTCTGCAGAAACAGACAGCACTGGCTCTTTGGCTTTGAAACAGAGATGAGCACTGAACCCTAGAGTCAGATACGACTGGCTTTCAAGTAAGGGAGATCTTTATCTTTACTATCTTGATATAGGGTAGAGGAAAGGCATTTACTGCTCTTCCTTGGCAGCAAATGTCATAGGTAACCCTGACAAGACACCAATAGCAGAACAGATGTGCGGGAAGTAGAAAATCGCTTTCTAACACTGTATTATCCATTCCATTAGCCTCCCATTGACTACACACTAAGTCTCCCCTCTCCCTTAAAAAAAAAATTCAACAGTTGCTCTTTGCTGTGGCTTCCTTCAGAACAGCAGCCTTGGAAATATGAAGTGCAACCACAGCCAAATGCTGTGGAACACAATGGAACACAGAAGGGAGAAAACACGCTGGAATGACAGGAACTGACAGAAAGCAAGAGTTGTTTCTTTTAAACATCATATGTATGTTGAGATGGAGGAGATAATGGAGCTGAGGGTGCAAACAGGGAACATGGCATGGCTGAGCTAATGATCTCAGAGTTTGTGAAAATAATGGGATAGAACTGGGAATGCTGGGGGTGGGGGAGAGAATCGACTTCCCGGCTCCCAGTATGATCCCCAATTGTTCAAAGTTTAAAAGTTGCCCACTGGAAGGAGGGACAGAGAATGCTGTTCCTTTGTCAATGCATCCTAATGTTAATGAGACAAAGGTGGAGGAAAGGAGGTCCTCTGGTTGCTAAGACACTATCCATTCCCTAATAATCACCTCCTGACTTTATCCCCCATCTTCTGTTTTTCTGAATAGCTTGTTCTCAATGTTAACAGTTGTGCTTTTATCTCAGAAAAGTTTTGCTATGACAAGAGTTATGATGATGGTGGAATAGGAGAAATGTGGCATACTGGGTAGATATTCCAGAAACTGGCAGGGCAAAACTGATACAAATGTGGGTACCTTTACGGATGTTCCCATCTGGTGACTGTCCAAAATCACCTGTGGAAAGGAGAAAGCAGGCTCGGTCACGATTATAGCGCTCCCGGCCAGCAGGTGTGACAGGTGACTTTTCTTCAGGTGAGAGGGCCTGGTCAATGGTTGGGCAATCCTCATTCGCCAATGCTGCATTTGCTGCATCACCATTTTGCTTGGAATCTGTGGGGAGGAAACACAGAGAAAAGAAAATCAGACACAGAAATAAGTAAGGCAAATGTATGAAAAAGCACCCTCTCGAATTTCTGTGCTATTCTTGACCACTAGCAGAGTCCAAATCACCAGAATTCCCAAATCTAAACTCATTGATCACCACTCCTAAAAGGAATGGTTACAACATTTGAGCCTTTTAGGCTTAGGAAAGAAAGGGGAATTGGCTGGCATGACAGAGGTGGGAAGCATGAGCCAGAAGAGATTGCTGAACTCATGTCCACTCCTGGCATATGGGAATGGAAAGGTGGAAAAAATAAAATTTTAGTCTGATCCAGTAGGGTATGTCTTGTTAGAAATGCTATAGATTATGCAACTCAATGTTTGTTGAAACTCAAATTAGTATTCTTGCATTACAAAGACTTAATGCAATTTTTAAAATGATAATGGATGCCACTAGAAGAAAGAATGTTTTATTTTTTAAAAGTGCAAATTATTGACCCTGACACTGACCATTGTTCTGGTGTATTATCCATTTCAAAAATTCAGATCATATTTCAAAAAATTTGGGCAGATTTAAACTTTATTCAAATATTAGCATTCATTTCATTCTCTTGCCATTTGAAAATGGAATTATGGCTATCTGTTAGTGAATGACTGTGAGTAGATTAAAAAAAACTCCAGCTGCTTTTAGTCATTGCAGTGTGGAAAAGGCAGGATAAAAATGAAATAAGTGAATAAATACCTTTGTTTTAGACACAATGATTCCCCCTTCATAGGGAATTGATTCCCCCTTCATAGGGAATTCTAAGAACTGTCCATTTGCAAAAGATCTCGAGAACGTCTGCAAAGCATTTTCAAATTTTTTATAAGGGATTATCCTGTGTACCAATCAGTTAAAATTTGATACATGCACAGAGACATTTGAGAATTGCACTGAAAGCAAGCAGGCACAAATATATATATATAGAGAACATGTTATTAATGAATTTGAAAAGAAAGTTGTAGCTTTTGAAGTAAAAAGGTACAAATGAGGGGTATTACTGGGGAAGGGTTTGAGGTTTGCATTCAGAGATCTACTATGGTTTGCAAAAGATATGCATTTTTTTTATATTACTGTGATGTTCACACAGATGTAATTATCTTTTAAAATAAAAGCTGCTCCTTAAAATAAGTGACTTTGTTGTCCTTATCACTTATCCATCCTTAAGATATGTTTATGAAACATAAACAGGGCGCTAAACACTAAACAGAACTCTCAGTTTCAACTAAATGACTTTGAGGGCTGTTCATAATAGTGTTTTTACCTAATAGTTGTACTTATCACTCAGTCATCTGAATAGTTGAAGCTATAATAGCTCTAATATTTTATCTAGTATTGTGAAGTAATTTTTCCAAGAAAGGGGATCATAAAATTTGAAAATGGCTTCTGGAATAGTGGGCAGGATGACAACGTCGACAAGGCATACAAAATGAAGTAGCTCTTGTCGGAATGGCACATTCTCTAATTTTGAAAAACATGATTAAATACAACATTTTAAAAAGATTATAGGCTGGGGGTGGGGGGAGATGATGTATCTTTTCTAATGACTGACATCACAGAAATTCATCCATCAGGCGACTTTTCGCAATCTTACTCTGTGCAAGACCTAAAATACCAACTGACACACTAGCTAACTATCACACTTAGGTAAAGAAAAGGTTGCCCTTGCTTGAAAGCCAGTCATATCCGACTCTAGGGTTCAGTGCTCATCTCTGTTTAGAGCCAAAGAACCAGCGCTGTCTGTGTCTGCATACTTTTCTGTGGACATGTGGCAGGCATGACCAGACACTGGAGTGCATGGAATGCTGTTTACCTTCCCACCGAAGTGGTACCTATTTATCTACTTGCAATTTCTTGCTTTGGAACTGCTAGGTTGACAGGACAGGAGCTCATTCCATCATGCAGTACGCAGGTCTTGAACTGCTGACCTGCTGGCCTTCTAGTCAGTGTCTTAACCACACACACACACTTGCCCAGTGAAAAAATACACCTGAATGCTGGCAAAATAATAAGGATGAAAACAGAGACCATCCTTTGTACAAAGGCATCTGGAAGCAAATAATGAACAACTGTAATGCAGTACAGTACGTGTACTGCACAGTTATCCATACTGACTCTCTCCTTCCTACGAATTATCCTCTTCTTTAGCAAACAGGATGAGGAAATGATCCTGCTCTGTCTGAGCATCTTAAAAAACTTTATAATTGCCACATACAATCCTCTCCGCTTACTCTTTTTTGCTTGCTTTAGTAGATTTCATACATCTAGCCCTTAGGGGCTCTTTCCACATTGATTTGTTTGTTGGCTGAGTAAATGTGGAAGGTCCCTGTGGAATCTGTGCACGTCATGGCAGATTCCTCACAACAGTTTAAAGAACCACAGCTCAAGGCTAGTTTTAGCCTCTCCATGTATGACTTGTTTTCTTGACCCTTTGGTATCTTTTGTAATCCATGTCAGCATCTGTGGTGCACAGTTATCTTAAGCTGTGGTGCCACAGCTAAACAAAAGCCTCAAAGTGAGATCTAACTAGCCCACATAAAATAGGAATGCGGTGTTGCATTGCACTGTCTTTCCCACATGCAAACTATGAAGCAAGCTCACTTTAGAAACGTCTGTCTGAAGAATAATCTGAGTGTTGCCATGGCGACATGCCCAGTGATTATGTGGATAGCAAGTAGGCCCAACTTGATCTTTTTGACAGATCGGAGACTTGAGAAAACTGTGTTTTGCTTGGTGCGCGTGGAAAGATTAGTTTTTCAACTACAAAGACAAGATCCCTCCACAGACCATTCTGACTGGGGATTCTGTGAGCTCTAATCCAAAAAAGTAACTTTTCCATGCTCCAGTTTTCCTTGGAAGAGGTAGAACCTCAGCAATTGCAAACATTGAAATGTTCAGGCCTTCTGTTAGGCATTAAAGTGGGGGTTCTCAACCTTTTCAAGCCGAGGGCCGGGTCATGCTACCTCAGACTGCTTCGGGGGTCGGATGGCCATTTTGCCCTGCCTGCCACACATGGAACTTCCTGGTGTGGCACCAGCGGGGTGGGGGGATGAAATGGTGTCACAGGCCACATCTGGCCCCTGGGCCGTAGGTTGAGAACCTCTGCTTTAAAGAGACAATTCCGTTTTTTAAAGAAATGATTATGTGTTTATAACTTATCCTTCAAGGACATAATTCCACTGCATGGGCATTTTGTTTCCCTACATTCAAACTACGAAGCACTGCTGTGAAAATAGGATTTCATGCCTTCCTCAGTCCAACCTCAATTGCTCTCTAAAGTACCACATATTCTGGGAACTGTTTTCAGCAAGTGTGAGAAGGGACATGGTTTTCAGAACTGTTTTCCAGATTAATTGTTGTTGTTGTTCAGTCGCACAGTCGATTCCGACCCTTTGCGACCCTATGGACCATCGTTCTCCAGGCGCCTCTGTCCTCCACCATCCCCCTCAGTCCTCCCAGCTCTGTGCCCATTGTGTCTACAATACCATCTATCCATCTCATCCTTGGCCTCCCCCTTCTTCTCTTGCCCTCCACCTTTCCCAACATCACGGCCTTCTCAAGTGAATCCTCCCTTCTCATTTGATGCCCAAAGTACTTTAGCCTCATCTTTACTATTTGACCTTCCAATGAGCAGTCAGTGTTGATTTCTTCTAAGATTGACCTATTTGTTCTCCTCGCTGTCCAAGGTACCCTCAAAACTCTCCTCCAACACCACATTTCAAAGGCATCTATTCTTCTGCGTTCAGCTTTCCTAATTGTCCAGCTCTCACATCCGTACATTACCACTGGGAATACCATTGCTTCGACTATTCTAATTTTTGTTTTCAAGGTGATGTCTCTGCTTTTCACTATGTTCCCCAGGTTTCTCATGGCTTGTCTCCCTAGAATCAGCCGCCTCTTTATTTCATGGCTGCAATCTCCATCTGCAGTGATCTTAGATCCTAAGAACGTAAAATCTGTCACTGCTTCTACTTCTTCCCCGTCTATTTTCCAGGAACTGATCGGGCCTGTTGCCATTATCTTGGTTTTCTTGATATTGAGTCTCAAGCCAGCTTTTGCACTCTCTTCCTTCAAACCGATCAGGAGATTCTTTAGGTCTTCCTCACTTTCTGCCATTAGGGTGGTGTCGTCTGCATATCTCAGATTGTTGATGTTTCTCCCAGCAATTTTGATCCCATATTGTGATTCCTCCATCCCTGCATTGCGCATTATGTGCTCTGTGTATAAGTTGAATAAGCAGGGTGACAGAATGCAGCCTTGCCTTACTCCTTTTCCTATTCCAAACCACTCTGTCATTCCGTGTTCTGTCCTAACTGTTGCTTCTTGGTTCATGTACAGATTTCTCAGGAGGCATATGAGGTGCTCTGGTATTCCCATCTCTTTAATCACTTGCCACATCTTGTTGTGATCCACACAATCAAATGCCTTAGTGTAGTCAATAAAGCAAAAATAAACTTGTTTCTGGTATTCCTTTGTTTTCTCCATGATCCAACGTATGTTGGCAATATGGTCTCTAGTCCCCCTGCCTCTTCTGAAACCAGCCTGCACCTCTGGTAATTCTCTTTCCACATGCTGCTGAAGTCTATCCTGTATTATCTTGAGATAAATTAGAATTTCATATTCTAATTGTTTAAGTTCTGAGTCTCTGTAGGGCTCTCTTTTGCCTTGTGCGAGCCTTGGAATGGGGGAAAAGGTAAAGGTTTCCCTTGCTCGAAAGCCAGTCGCATCCGACTCTAGGGTTCAGTGCTCATCTCTGTTTGAAAGCCAAAGAGCCAGCACTGTCTGCTTCTGCAGATGTTTCCGTGGTCATGTGGCAGGCATGACTAGACACTGGAGCACAAGAAATGCTGTTTTCTCCCACCAAAGTGGTCTCTATTTATCTACTTGCAATTTCTTGCTTTCGAACTGCTAGGTTGGCAGGAGCTGGACAAAGACGGGAGCTTATTCCGTTCTGCAGTACTCAGGAATTGAACTGCTGACCTCCCGCCTTCCAGTCAGCGTCTTAGCCACTTGAGCCACTGCAGTCCCTTTAAACGTCAAACCTTGCAGCTAGTAGTTCCAATCCTAGTGGCAATGATTTTGGTGGGAAAATAGTGTAAAATAAATGTTTCCTGATCTCAATCCAGGTTACACCAACAAGGTTTTCTCCAAATAAACCTAGGTGTAAACATAATTTAGAGCAGTGTTTCTCAACCTTTGGCTATTGGACTGCAATTCCCAGAACCCTAAGTCAGGGAAAACTGACTTAGGCTTCTGAGAAATGAAGTCCAAGAACCAAAGGTTGAGAAACTCTGATTTAGAGAGTATAAAGGAAATTGTTGCTATGGCAAAAAAGAGAAGAATTTAGTGGGATAGAAGTGCCCAGATAGCAAACATGATATTTCAAATGTAAAATAGGTAAAGGTTGCCCTTGCTCGAAAGCCAGTCATATCTCATTCTAGGGTTCAGTGCTCATTTCTGTTTACAGCTAAAGAGCCAGTGCTGTCTGCATCTGCAGATGTTTCTGTGGACATGTGGCAGGAATGACTAGACAGCAGAGTGCACAGAACGCTGCTTACCTTCCCACCAAAGTGGTACTGTACCTATTTATCTACTTGCAATGTCTTGCTTTCGAACTGCTAGGTTGGCAGGAACTGGGACAGAGATGGAAGCTCACTCTGTCATGCAGCACTTGGGTCTCAAACTGCTGACCTTACAGTTGTCAAGTTCAGCATCTTAATCACTATGCCACTGCAGTCCCTAAAAGATAGTTAAGAGAGCACAGTATCAAATAAAGTGTTGCTATGGCAAAAAATGGAGATGCATTTAGTGGAATAGAAGTCCCCAGATAGCAAATGTGATATTTCAAAGGTAAAATAGACTGAGATAAAACTATAAACTGCGTGACTGAGAGAAAAGAAGCACTTCTACAGCAGATCTTGTATTTCCCTGAGAGCAAAAAAAGAGGCCCTAACAATCCCATCCCCTTGGGCCGCACTCTGCCTCATTCAATGCATAGCTAAGATCCTGTCCAATTAGTTAAATCCTTACTGCACTTGCTGAAAATGGCCTTTCTGGACCAGGGCAACTGGAATGGTTGGAGAGCATGGCAGAAACTGGCTGTGAGCCCTGGGGGCCTTCCAGTGTTCAACCTTCTCCCATGCCTGTGCCTTCTTGCCTATCTTGGAGAATTTACTGGGTGAGTGGACAACAAAGAGTAGGAGATGTTGTGTGTGGGTGCGTGCGTACGTGCGTGCAAACATGAATGCACACACAAGGGTCTGTAGTGTAGTTTAGTTCTGTTTGTTCTGTCTGTAGTTGTTCAGTCTCTTTTTGACTCAAAAAGTGTTAGTTTCATAAAGATAGTAGTTCAGTACCCTCTCATAACCATCATTTGCTTGATAGAGATTTTCTACCTGTTTTTTGGAATCAAGATGAAGTGAACTGCTGTTGTTTTGCCACCTACATGACAAATGTATTTGAACTCTAACCTTGTAAGTAAACATTCTTTTCTCCTCTGCTAAAGCTATGCCTGAGCATTTATTCAATAGGAAATAAGAGAAAAGAAAAGGAGAATTGAGGTAGGCCTGCATTTTAAAGTATTTAGTCTGAATTTTTGGCTATAGGTTAGCTCCATCATCCTGCAAAGATTCTCCAACAGTAACAACAACAACAAAATCCTGACTCACAGATCCTTCTTTCCTCCTTTTCCTGGATAATCCAGGGGTTCTGGTCTTAGGTTTTGCTGGGAATGACTATCGATTGCCCTTCCCAAGTCATCTCCCACTCAGGACCTGATGCATCTTGAGCATTTGAGATATTCTTTCTACATGCAAGACTGTAGCCAAGAATCATCTTCCTGTTACAAAGAGTAAGTAACACCTGGCACTTTTGGATGTTTTCTGCTCTATCTTTAAAAATGAGGAATTAGGAGGGCAGTACAGTGGAACCTCAGTTAAAAATTTAATGTGTTCTCCGGGACCTTTTGTACTACGAAAAATTTGTAAAGTGAATTTCCCATAGTAATGCATTGAATGCAATTTCCCATAGGAATGCATTGAAAACCAATTTTTTAACCAAAAAAACGGTTCCCCATAGGAATGCATTGAAAACCAATTAACCCGTTCTGGGGAAAAATTGTTAACCGAGCCACTATTTTCTATGGATTTCCTTTTGCTATGCAATTTTTGTGTTAAGCGAGCTGTTTGTTAAGCACGGTTCCACTGTATATACTTTAGCAAGCACTCTTCTGTCCTTCAGTTTACTTCTGCACAGCGGATTGAATCAAGAGATAAGCAAAATAAAGTATTCCAGGGCTTAAGAACATAAGAACAGCCTTGCTGGAACATGCCACAGCCCATCCAGTCCAGCATTCTGTCTCACACAGTGGCTCACCATTTGCTTCAGGGTATTCCCAAGCAGATGCCATCACCTGTTTAGGATTCCCTGGAAATAGCATTGAGAGATATCCTGCCTATCTCTCCAACCCAGAGGTGTCCCTAGTTATCCATAATTATAGCCATTGATACCCTTGTCCTCCATGAACTTGTCTAATCCTTTCTTAAAGCTGTCAAGACTGACAGTTGTCACCACTTCTTCTGGCAGGGAGTTCCATAGACCAGTGATCCTCTGGGTGAAAAAGTACTTTCTCTTATTTGTTTGAGAACTAGTACCCAAAAGTTTCATGGAGTGCCCCCTAGTTCTAGTGTTGTGCGATAGGGAAAACAGTTTTTCCTTAACTACTTTGTCCACACCATGCATGATTTCATAAACTTCAATCAGGTAACCTCTTAGACGCCGTCGTTCAAGAGTGAAGAGGCCCAACCGTTGCAGCCTCAGATGGTAAGGAAGGAATTCCAGTCCCCTAATCATCTAAATCACAACACAACTAACTTTGCCTCTTTCTCCTCTCTCCACCTCCACCACTGCACAGAGGAAACAATAATAATAATTCTTAATCAAATGTGGCTCTGATTGCCAAAACTGGCCTTTCATTGCTAGCATGTGAGTCATTTTGGAAGGACTAACTTAATCCACAGCCAAGATGGGATACCCGAGATAGCTTTTCCCTGAATAATAGCTAAATCAGGTGTAGTCATTTGGTTTCTTTTCTTTTTTGCAGAGAAACAAAGATTTTGCAGCACATCTGAAGCTCAGCAAAGAAGTAGGAAGAAGGGTGCAGGAAAAAGAAAGATTTTAAAATTGCTGTCTCTAGAGAACGTTACTGTATCACCATCCAGTGGTCCGAACTGAACTGAATGCAAAGGCTTCTGGGATGCATTCTAGGTAGCACACTAAACAACACACTAGGCTTCGGCGTAGTGCTGGCCCAGTTTGCTGGGAAATGGCATTGCTTTAGATATAATGACAACACATCTTAAAATGCAGTACCAGTTTGCATTAGGCAAAACCCTCATAGGGTCCTGTTAATTCAGATAAGGTAAAGTATGAGAAAGGAGAAATTTCTCATGCTGTCTTGGATCTCGGTCAGTTCTCCAAGTAAGTGAGTGGATTAGTATATTGGACTTGAACCTTTTTGCAGAGAGACTTTACTGTATTTCCCTTACGTCCAGTGATACCCTCAGGTACTCTTTTAAAAAGGTTAGACCAGTGTTTCCCAACCTTTGTCTTTTAGGTTTTCAATTCCCAGAAGCCTAAGTCAATTCCCCAAAGCACTGATCAGCCGATGTACTGACTTAGACTTCTGGGAATTGAAGTCTGCCTGTGGGGCATGGGCCCCACATTGGGAATCACTGGGCTAGAAAGTAAGGTTCGGCCTAGATATTTAATCAAGATCCTCTCCCCCTCCCCCTATTGTTTGAGCCTTGAGGTTCCAGTACAATGCTTGATCTTACCAGTCTCTGAAGAATGTATTCAAAGCTCCCCATGTATATTTCAGGAAATGATGGGTTCACCATTATGGCACTTTTATTTAGATACCCATCCCATTTTGACAAGATTCTGAGGAGTCCCCAAGTTTCTGGAAATAAGAGTTGAAAAACCATTGCACTAGATCAACTGATTGATAACAGCAGTTACATCCTTGGACTTCATTCCTATTCTACCACAGGAAAAACTGAGACCGAAATCTCCCTCATATCTAATGTCCAATGGACCCTCTGCTTTCCTGCAGAAACACCAGACCTGAACTCCAGTTGGGTAATGTAGGTTTCAGGGTGGGATCTAGTCTGGATTGTGAGACAGCAGATCAAGAATTAGATTAATCTAGTTGTGACATGTTGTTTATAATAACAATTTAAATTGTTTATAATAACCTTGGGTCAGATTCTGAATCTGGCTCATTTACTGGTCTGCCGATTACTGCCAGAAACATGCACCAATGAAGACTTAAGCTTGGCCAATAACAAAGGCAAGAAAGTGAATTCATTTTTGCAGTCCAGGGTTTGATTGGGACATGGAAGAAAAAGAATAACCTTGAGTTTCTTGACTGACTCTTATGTGAAGATAGCTATTGTTTTAATTCAGCCTTCTTGAAGTCTATGTGCACCCCATGTGTTTGATAACAATTCCCATGACATGCTGGTTAGAGGTGGTGGGAGTTGTAATCAAGCTTATCTGAAAAATGTTGGGTCAGATAAGGTGGATTGGAATAAAAGCTTTCAAGCTGTCTTTTCAGTAGAGCTTTGAAAATTATTAATTCAGTTCAGAACCCCTAGAATCCAATAGCCTTCATGGCCTTGGCAGACTCTAAGAGTTTTGGTCTAAATAAGTACTATTTCCAATCTCTGTTTCAAGGGAATCATATGGAAAAATAGTCAAATGTACCACCTCTGCATCATAGCAGGGTCACCTAATAAAGCTGAGTAGTGATTAATTAGGGGCAAAGAAAATGAAGTATAGTCTTTGCACAATGGATTATCTGCATTTATGGAATTATTGCTACAAAATATGTTGGTGGCATTCTCTGGCTTCTAAAGGCACTAGGTAAATTCACAGAGCAGATGACAATCAATAGCTATGTGATGGCTAAATAGAATTGTTGAGTTCAGGGACCACATACCACGTAGGTCAGAACAGTTATTTCTCTTTTGTTTCAACTGAATGTGATTTTTAAAATCCATTTATTTATTTGTACTTTTTGGTATTATAACACTCTTAGTGGCCAAGTTAACTTTGGGATTTTGGAATACACGGTATAAAAAAGTAATGCTTCCAAGGGTGATATGCCTTTGGATACCAGATGCTGAGAAAGTAACAAGAAATGAATGAGTTATTGCCTCATAGAGCCATCTGTTTGGCCACTGTGGGCCACAGCTGGGACCTCTTTTTGTGTACATTAATAAATAAAAACTCTTTTTGTGCTTATGGCCGGTTCATCTGAAGCTTTACCAGGATTTCCTTGGTGAGGAAAACCAATGGCAGATAAGCTTTCCTGAAGAAAAAGTAATAGCTACAGATTTTTCTCATGAATACTTAAGCATCATGGCCAGTGATCAGAGGTGATGGGAGCTATTGTCTAGCAGCATTTGGTAAACCAAGGTTGGGAACTGATGGAATGTATAATAGGAATAGCAATGGAAGGATGCCGTAGCAACACTCATAATTCCATATGAACTGAAGGTACACTTTTGTACATGGCCAAGAATCATCCTGAGCATGCATGCATTCTGTGGCAGATGCCAGCCCTGGAATTACATCTCCCAGAGTTCTCCAGTGGTAAAGCTAATTTTGTGATTCTGGGAGCTGTAGTCACCAAGTAACTTTTCTAGGATCTGGATAAAGCAGAGTGGAAATGGTCCCTTGAATGGCTGGAGGTTTTGTGGAAAGAATAATGCACCAGATTATAACAGAGAGTAAACAAAACAAAAACATTCCACCAGTTTATGGGGCTCTTGGTGTAAGCATGCCTACAATCTTACCTGCCCTGTTGATCTCAATGATTTCCTCTTGAGCAAGGGGGCAGGAATCACCTGGGTTGCTGCGGTTCAGAGACTGCATGTCCGGTTTGCAGTAGTTGGGTGACCCAGGCTGAGGGGGTCGTGGGATGTGCTTGTTCTTCTTCTTTGGTAATTTCTGCTTGGCCATAGCCAGGGAATAATACATGCCAAAGTTGTTGACAATGACTGGTACAGGCATGGCAATGGTCAATACACCGGCCAAGGCGCACAATGCTCCAACCAACATGCCTGACCACGTCTGGGGGTACATGTCACCATAGCCCAAAGTCGTCATGGTCACCACTGCCCACCAGAATCCAATGGGGATGTTCTTGAAGAACGTGTGCTTGCTGCCTGTGATGTCGTCTGGGTCAGCTCCAATTCTCTCGGCATAATAGATCATGGTGGCAAATATCAAGACCCCCAGGGCCAAGAAGATGATGAGGAGCAAGAACTCATTGGTACTGGCCCTTAAAGTGTGGCCGAGGACTCTCAACCCTACAAAATGGCGGGTGAGCTTGAAGATCCTTAGGATCCGGACAAACCTGACCACCCTCAAGAAGCCCAGTACATCCTTGGCTGCTTTGGATGAAAGGCCACTGAGGCCCACCTCCAGGTAGAAGGGTAGGATGGCCACAAAGTCGATAATGTTGAGACTGCTTTTGATGAATTCCATCTTGTCTGGACAAAAGATAACACGAACGAGGAACTCAAAGGTGAACCAGACTACACAGATCCCTTCCACATAGGTGAGGGCAGGCTTTGTCTCTATCTCATAGGGGCCTGTTAGATTGGTACCATTTTTGATATCGTTGAATGCCTCATGGGTTTCCAGGCAGAAGGTAGTGATGGACATGAGGATAAAGAAGAGCGAGGCAAAGGCGACATACTGGAGAGAGAGGGAGGTAAGGCCAAACACATGGAAAGGATATGGTTAGAGAGGAACAAAGGGGATGGGGGGAGTGGGTGCATAAAAGGGAAGGATAAAAAGAAAATCATTAGTGCTCACTTGTCATTATAAATGACCAAACCCTTCCAGAGAAGGTACAACATTCTTCATCACAGCCTTCATCAACCTAGAACTTTCTAGTTGCACTAAACAACTCCTGTCATAATCCAGTGTAATTCTGGCTAGGCCATGTGAGAGTTATTATCTGGCATAGTCAAAGGGCATCAGAATAAGGGAAAGTCATTGTATACCATAGATCATCAATCTCTTTCTCACCTCATTGATAAAACAGACTGCTCCAGACATATGACAAATATCTCATTTCCCTTTTTTCTCCCTTTAATTTGTCCCAGTTAATGAGAACAAGAATAAGTAAAGCGAAGGCTGGAGGGGACACCGAAGGGTGTACCCTATAAAGGGATTAAATATGTCTCCATTTTTGACAAAAGTTGCAGCCCAGTTAATTGTACCCTCGTTTCCTTCTTGCAGTGAATTTGCTTGGAGGTAGAAAATTTTAGATTTCTGCATAACAACTCCCAGAGTCCCTTAGCCAGCAAGCCAATTGAACACACTAGCTGGAGGAGTTGAGAATTTATAATTCAAAAAGTTCATTTTCCCAAAAATCTAGTTTTGCTTTAATGACCAAACAGAGGTCTTCAAAAATGGTGCCATCTTGATTTATAATCTATTCTACCACTTCCTTTTGCTGTTATATGTAAGGGTAGGTGCACTGAAGTTTGAGTAGAAAAAAAAAATTTGTTTTAAAATTGGCCCAGCAAGAATTTGCTGCCTTTTCAGAGTATGGATTGTTGGAATGTCAAAATAAATGTTTGACTCCAGCATAGACTGAATCAAACAACAGGACCTTCTAGCCTAGGGTCAAGCAAATGTGTGATTTGTTTCATTTTCAGTAGCACTTTGAGACCCAGACACAAAATGGTGGCTCAGAGCTGTAATAAATGTACTGTTGTGCCTGTTCAACCATGTACTTTTGGGAGAACCAGAGTTACTAAAAACATGACTGAAGTGGGCAAATCTTGTTGTTGCGACTGCTAAATAACCAGGAGTTAGAGATCACTGCTAATCTAGCATAAATCCCAATGAAATCGACCAATAGGTTTTGATCTGCCTGCTGTCATTTTAGGTCACTAGTGTCTGAAAGCAGTTCTCCAAGTTCTCTCGGTCAGAAGCTCTTTCCCTGCATGGAACGACATGTTATCCTTTTCAGTTGACTGAGTCTGGGCCAGGGAAGAGCACATTTTTAAAAAAAGATGCTCAAGGCAAAATGCTGCTTGGAGTGATACATGTGTCAAGACAGTATTTTGCTCCTCCAAAGGAGCAGGTTTCTCATCTGATCGGGGGATCTGCCCCCCAATCAGCTGATAAGCAGGCCCTTTGTTCTGCAGCAGAGGAGGGGGGGAGGAGCCCCTCTGCTACAGCTGTGAACACAATCAGACCAAGCCACCCCAACCTGTCTCAAAGAGTGCTCATGTAGACAGGAGGTTTTGGTGCAGCTCTGCAGCTGAACTATAGCTCCTCCTTACTCATACAGTACATGGTTTGCTACTTTTATGTGATCTGCTATGGGACCATTCAACAATTACGTGATCCTTGAAGGGGGGAGGGGGTCTGCCATCTGAATTACGGAAAAATTATGTGGGGTGTGGGGGTGAGGTCAAAGATTATGTAATCCATTTGGAGCTGTTGTGCATTAGGCACCAATAGTGAAAAGCTCTAAACATTAGAGTTTTGATACAAAAGCTCTGGATTACTTAATTTTAAAGAGGGGAGGGGGTCAAAGCTAAAATTACAGTCGGATTACAATTTCCCCTCAAAAATGGATCACATAATTGTTGAATGGCCCCTATGTGTGCAATTCAGGGGACTGCAGTGGCCTAGTGGTTAAGACGTTGAATTTGATGACTGGAAAGTCAGCAGTTCAAGACCCGAGTACTGCATGACGGAGTGAGCTCCCATCTCTGTCCCAGCTCCTGCCAACCTAGCAGTTGGAAAGCAAGAAATTGCAAGTAGATAAATAGGCACCACTTTGTTGGAAAGGTAAGTAGTGTTCCGTGCACTCTGGTGTCTAGTCATGCCTGCTACATGTCCATGGAAACATCTACAAACACAGACAGCGCTGGCTCTTTGGCTATAAACAGAGATGAGCACTGAACCCTAGAGTCGGATATGACTGGTTTTCGAGCAAGGGTGACCTTATACGTGCAATTCAGTGACATACTGCCTACGAACCTGGGCAATTAACTATCATAACTCGTAGGTGCTAAGAGCATAATTCTCCATGAGTTTTATGCAGCTCTATTTCTTCATTTGTTACATTTCTATCCTCCTTTTCCTCCAGTTATTATTCTCAACTAATTAAACCCATTGCCTCAAATCCAAAAGTAAGTTGCTACTAGAGTAGACCCATTGAATAAATAGCTGTTCACTCACTAAATTTCTACTTGATTCAATGGTCCTACTCTAGTTGCAACTTACTACTCAATTTCAACCATTGAATTTATGGGTCCTAGTTATTTGTTGATTCACCAAGTTCTCAACTTTATTTACATTAATAAATAAAAACTGATTTCCTGTTGCCAAAATTGATGCCATATAAGGTTGATCATGCCATTAGTTAGAGTGTTGTTGTTGTTTTTTTAGAAATTTAAATTTTCTGGACCCCCCCCCCCCCCATTCCATTTCAAAGGTCCCAAAAACTCTCTCAGGATCATTTTCATTGTAGCGATCCCACCGGGAACCACCATGAGTTAAATAATCCAATCTACAATTTTTATAAATTTAAGATTCCCCCTCCTCACCCTGAGGCCCCCAGCAACTTCATCATAACAAAAGGGATCCTAAGAAAGTTTTGGGAACTATTAGTGTGTGGTTTGAACATTATAATTCCCCCCCCCCCAAAAAAAATTTTTTTTGTAATTAATGATATCATCAGTCTTACATGACAAAATTTGCACACCGGATTTCAGCCCACAAGTGCTAAAAGCTTGAAGCACCAGCTATGGGATCCCATTCCTCCATTTTGACAACTTGATAAAACTGTGAAAGAAAGCATTGAAGCCTACAATCATGATTCCTCTGGCACATGGGTGCACCCCGACAAAACCAGTATTCACCCATATTCTCCACTGAGTTCACACCTTTCAGGAAGCTTTAGATATTTAAATGTCATTTTCCATGTCTAAATCACCACAATATGCCTTGTCACTGCACAGTCTCGGAGTGGTGCTCATGGCCAAGCCCCCATGTACAATTTAGTTGTTCAGCCACAAGTTCACAAATGTGCAACAGTCTGGCACATAGACATTATCTACACATACATGCTGAGAGCTGTTTCATAAACACAGCAAAGCAGTGCCATGCACATGTGTAGCCCATTTTTTGCAAAACAAACGTCCTTTGCATGTGCGTGTAGACATTTCTGTTGCCTGTCCTCTAAAGGTCTTCTACTAAAGTCTAGTTCTCCTACTGACCAGTGCTATGCAATATCTGCAGGTACTTAGTTCCATGTATGACTGTACACACAAATCAGCCTGAACGTGCTAAATCATGGAACACTGTACGTGATGGAACACTGCAGTGATACATATAATCCACACATACACCAATCTCATCATGCATATCTACCTGGGATGCAACAATAATGTACACAAACATATCTGTGTATGTTTGCATTTAACATGGCTTTCCCAGGCAACCAGACTTCTTGCACCTATGCACACATTCCCTTCCATGTATTATTTATACACATATACAAACTTGGGTATCCTTCACAGAGGTATACAAAACATGCATATTTAAACACATATTTGGCATGCATATTCTACTAAGATATAACAACCCCTGTGCAGTGTAATAATACTCCATTCCATAATACTTCATTCCAAGGCATGTCAGGTGTGCACGCACACACATGCACTCACAACACACAGTAATACTAGATTCTTTTGCAGGACAACTTTACTCCTTTCTTGTCTACTTGCTCAGTCACTGCACTGCACAGAATTCCCGTCCTGTCAGCACTTTGTGCACACAAACCCTACAATCTCTTTTGAAACGCACTGCAGTGCCTAGGAAGTAGAGGCAGAGGAGGAAAAGAAGGGGGAGGCTAAAGGGTACAAAGAGCAAAGAGAAAGGGAAAGAGAAAGAGGAGAAGGAAGGAATTTTAGAGATGCTCTTTTTCTTATAGGGACCAGTAAGATGGAAGGAGGTCCTTTAAAGCCCCCCCCCCCCAAAAAAAAAGTGAATTACCTAGATACTATTCAGCATTTGTGACCCGCTTCCTGAATCTTAGTTGTCTTCCATATTTCTCACTGCTGAATATATTGAGAAACAGGTTGGCAATATTTTATCCTCTATTGTCACCCGCCCCAACATAATTTTGCATTCATTTCCTCTCCCTCCCTGCTGCCCCCCAAGAATGAGCATAAGGCTATCTGAGTCCTCCTCCTAGCAGCACTGGGAGTCCCAAAGCATTTTGGTAGAAATAATGAATTTTGCCTCCTGGGAAAGATGGCTGTCATAAGAGAAATAAGACACAGTAGAGAAAAACCGCGCTTCACTTATTCAGTTCTGGAAGGCCTGTGAATTTTGGGGGTGACAGTGTTGTGGAGAAAGGCAAGGTTTCCCTTGCTCGAAAGCCAGTTGTATCCAACTCTAGGGTGCAGTGCTCATCTCTGTTTCAAAGGCAAAGAGCCAGCGCTGTCTGCTGCTGCAGACATTTCCGTGGTCATGTGGCAGGCATGACTAGACACCTGAGTGCACGGAATGGTGTTACCTTCCCACCGAAGTGGTCCCTATTTATCTAATTGCAATTTCTTGCTTTTGAACTGCTAGGTTGGCAGGAGCTGGGACAAAGACGGGAGCTCATTCCTTCCTGCGGTACTTGGGAATTGAACTGCTGACCTTCTGCCTCCCAGTCAGCGTCTTAGCCACTTGAGCCACTGCAGGTGAAAGGTAAAACTGAAAATGAATGGAAAAGCTAGAAAGATGAGATCCTACCAACTCTTTCCTTCCCACCTTTTGAGCGTTTCTTTTCCCATAAAATCCTTAAGGGAGCATATTGGAGCAGCAGATGGGAAATCCAACAGGGGTGAGAATGAAAGGAAATGATTGAAATGTGTGTACGCATATTTATGCATGCTGGTGGGCACAATGTCAAAAGGGGAGGGGGAGAAGATATGTTGTTTCAATCTCTGAAAGAGTCAGAGTTTGGCTGCCACTGATTCCTTAAGATGACCTTATATCTTTCCCTTAGTTGTTCAAAGCCTCCATCTGATGAATTGGACAGCTGACGGAGGTTGGGGAGGAACAGGATTCTGAACACAGATCCAGAACGATGATAAAATGTTCTTCAGTCATTACACACAGTATATTATCTTACAACAGAGGCAAAATAAAAATCCCTTGGACAGCTGACACTGGTTTTTTTTGTGTGTGTGCATTACCAAATTGCCTATAAATATGAAATCCAGAGAAGAGGTATTATTTTATGTGGGGTGGGCAGAAAAACTGATATTAATTTCAAGGCCAGTAACAACATATTGTTGGGGGTGGGGTGGGTAGAGAGACACACAACAGATAGAAGGACAGAGATTGGAATAGGGTTCTGAGTAGGCCAGCTCAGAATTAGAGGAAATTTACTTTTGGAGACTAAATGCCCCCGCTATCATGCCCAAGTAACTTTCCCCAGTTTCTAAACTAGTTTCAATCCCAGCAAACATAGGGGGCATGGATGTTGCATACTTTTTGGATCAAGAGCTGGCACTGCCATTTTTAATTGCATTACTCAACCCTTTCCAAAAGTTTGCCACACCTGCTTCCTCCTCCTAGAAAGGGTCCAGGAGTTGCAACACTTGATAATGAATATAACCTAAAAATTTGTCCTTGTCTCTTCTCTCAAAGAAGCCACCATCCAGTTTAGAATAATTCTGCTGCCCTATCTCTACGCCATCCTTTGTGAAGTCTATATAGAATTTCTCTTTCAAAAATATTATGCAACAATGGCAATAGCAATTATACTTGTATATTACCCCATAGCGCTTAGTGCACCCTCTGGGCAGTTCACAAGGTAACTAGCATTTTTGCCCTCAACATGCTAGGTACTCATTTTACCAACCTTGGAAGGATGGAAGGGCTAAGTCTACCATGAGCCCATCAGGAATGAACTCACAATGTCAAAGCAAAGCTCTAACAGCTGTGCCCCTGGGGTTTTTTTGCACCCATTTCACTAGCACCCTAAAACACATGTGCATGGACACACATAGAGAGAAACCTCCTTTCAGGGTTGCAAGGCCTATGCTCTAGTTTGGTTCCCTATTTCCTTGAAAGAATGGCTAAATGGGACATTGTGTATGTCTTTCCCTTGGCTCTGTCACCACTTGACACCTTGAGCTAATTCATCAATGTTCTCTCCAGTCCTACCCTTCCCTTATATAGAGCACGTTCCAGAATAACCTCTGCAAGTAATGTTTAGAGAGGCAGAAAGAAAGCTCTCCCTGTTTTTCTTTCCTGCCTTTATTCTTGCATCCTTTCCCTTCTGCTGCTATCACTGTACAGTATGTGCAGCTGCAGTTCAGTACCACGGAGAGTGACAAAGAGAGTGTCGGGTTAAACCGCAATAGCCCAATTTTAACACCTCAGAAAAGGGCATTTTGTCCACCACACTGGAGAATTGTTGGGCGTGAGGAGAAAGGTTTGCATAGTGTAGGGGTCTGTAGAGGAAAGGCCTGCTCAGGACCCAGTGTTCTTCCAGAAAGAGGTTGAAGGGGGAAAGTCCAGTGAAACTGGGGAAGGGGTATTCCTTAACTCCATTATGGTGAACCTTGGCACTCCAGATGTTCTTGGACTTCAATTTCCAGAAGCCCAAGCATCCTATGAATCCACATGAATGGGTTTACTGCGATTCGTTCCGGCCCACGCCACCCTCATTGCTCCTGGAAGTGGAAGTAAAACGCGCATGTATGAACGCATTTTACTTCCGCTTCCGGGAGCGACGAGGGCAGCGTGGGCTGGATGAATCGCAGTAAACCCATTTGTGTGGATTCACAGGGTGCTTGGGCTTCTGAGAACTGAAGTCCAAGAACATCTGGAGTGCCAAGGTTTGCCATCATGGCCTTAACTCCTGAGGTATTGGTAAAAAGGAGAGAAGGAAGCCAATCACACTAATTTGCTTGGGTTTTCAAATGTAGAGGTGAGGGATCAAAGTCATATGACAAAAAGCGGAAACAATTGCACAGATTCTTGGGTTTGCTTGTTACTTTCTTTTAGTTGTATCTCCACTCTCTTCCTAAAATTAAGGATAGTGTACCTGGCACCCCCACTTATGGCTTTCTCTCCCACACACACACATACTGGATCTATGCTTTGCAGCTGAGTATACCACCCCTTTTCTCCCACCAGCACATCTTATATTTTGCTGAAGTCAGTAATTGTGCCTTTGTGACTCTAATTGTCAATAACCCTGTGTAGTAGGTGAAGCTGAGAAAAGGTGGCAGAGAGACAGAGAGAGAGACTGATGAAAGGTCACCTAGTGAGTTTCATGGCTCACTGGAGGACTAGAGCCTTGATCTTCCACCTCTCAGTCTAGTTTGCAACTACTACACCACAAATAGGGTACAAACACAAGAGTGTGTATGGAAATGGAAAGTGTGAGGAACTGAACCTAGTGATGTGGGAGAGGAATATGAAGCAAGGACCCCTAGGTACAGTAGGTACAGATGCTGTGCCTATACGTTTATCCCAGCAGTAGAACATCTGACCCCCCAGGTCTTACATTGGGACTCCCATCAAAACTGGTCAAAAGTTGCCCATCAAGTCAAGACAAGCAGGACAGCCCCACTTGGAAAGCCACACTTCCCCAATTCTTCTCTAGCCTTATACACTGAATCTATGCCTTGTGGATGAATATCCCACCCCTTTCTTCCCCCTAACCATCTTCCTGGTGTCACTAATTGTACCCCTATGGATCTAATTATCTCTACAAAGAAAGAATTATGTTCCAGGACTCTGCATATGAGGAGTGGTTACTGGTTCAAGGGAATGGAGAAATTAGGTTCTCTTGGGTTTTTGAGCAGGTATGAAAGAAGAGCCACAGAGGGATAAAGTAATGGTGAGAGTTAAAAGGTTATGCCTGGTGCAGGATCATTATGGTGAGAGTAAAATTAATGGAGTATCAAAGAAGGACAAAGTCAGGACTCTTGGCTTGTCCAGCATGGGAATGAGATACTGTGGGCTGGAAAAGATAACTTGAAAACAAGGGTCTTGGATTATTTTGGAGGAATGTAGACATGAGGAGGCAAAAATAGTGAGAGTTGACATCTAAGACTCCTTGGAGATGTTCTTGAGAATTAGAGCCCTAGTGGTGCAGTGGGTAAACTGTTGTACTGCAGCTAGAACAGTGTGAGTTCGATCCTGACCAGGAATCAAGGTTGACCCATCCTCCCATCATTCTGAGGTTGGTAAAATCGTTACCCATCATGCTGGGGAAAAATGCTAATTAACTTGTGAACTGCCCAGAAAAGTGCACTAAGTACTATGGGGCAGTATATAAGTGTAATTGCTACTGCTATTAGGACTGCATTAAAGGGCAGAAATTCACATTTTCTTAAAATTGAATCAGAGATTAGAAAACTGAACCAAGGGCTTCTGGATTCCAGAATTCCTGGGTTTTGAGAGAAAAGTAGGAGGCTTGTGAAGCAAATTCTTTGCCTCGGTTCCACATTTTAATAAATGAGAGTAGCCACCTCTGAAGTTGGGTCATACCAGCATCTGGAGTCTGTTTCTTATCTGCAGTCATCATTCACAAGAATCATTAAAAGCCTTAATAAAACCCAATCCCTTTTCACCCCCTCCCTTCAAGCTCTGCTTGGTTTGAATTCCCTAAGAAGTTGAACCAGAATTTTTTGCTGTTTTTTTTTTAATCATGTTGCAAAAGATGAAGGCAAGAGAATTAATATGAAGTGGAAGAGGAGGGGCAGTGAGGACCATCCACAAAGGGACATGTGGAAATTTGTGTGGGGGTTTTCTTTGAAGGGAAAAACATAGAAACTCTCAGCTGCAGAATGTGGGGCACTATCTCCCTAGCACCTGACAGAGGCCGAAAAAACTATGCCTTCTCTTCCAGAAAGAAAGAAAATGCAAATGCACAAAGCAGATGGTGACGGGACAGGAAAACAGAGGTAAACTCGGCTAAAAATAAATTCCCTTAGCTCAGAAGCTAGTATTAGCTCTCAATCTGCTGGGCAGACCCAATTACTTTGGATGCATCAACTTTTTAGAGGGTTTTTCCCCAGTGTTCGACTTGATTGCTGAATACACAGAAAGGGTGTGTATCTAATTTTAAACCCACTCTTGCTTTGCAGGAATTAAATGTATTCATATTATTTATTTTATTTATTTATTATTTGATTTAGATGGCTGCCCAACTCAAAAAGACTCTGAGCGGCGCACAAACAAAAACAATCACAATTTTAAAACTATAAGACCTCTAAAAAACTCCATTAAAACTCATACCAAAAAAATTAGCCCAAGCCATACCAATTAAAAGGGAGAGAGCATTCCTCCTAAATTATCCAGCAGGCAGGGGTCACCACGTCATTGGTGCCCCACACCTGCTCTTCCAGCCAGGTTTTCAGGCCCTTCCTAAAGGGCAGCAACTCCACCTGGAGACGCAACTCAATTATTGGGTGCAAAAATTGTTAGCTAATACCAGTGTAGTCAAAAATGCAGAAAATGGAGAAGTTACAAGGGGATATATTCACTTTAGCCTCACATACATTCAAGTCCATGTATTTATTTTGCAGCCATCAGTATGTTAGTAATCCAATTTATTCAAGGACAGAAGAAAATTTAGACTGCAATCCTAGAGTACATGTACAAGAGATTTAAGGCTCATTGAACTCAATGGGATTTATGTTTGATTAAACGTGCTTTGGGGTTACACAGATTTGATTTATTTAGCCAATTCCCCATTCATCTTGAGATAACAGAATCCATTCTTCTGTCCGCACAAATGGGCGTATAGAGACCTATGTGTTTATATTTGCTCAAATAATTGTTCTCCGTATGGAATGGGACTATTTCAGATAACCGTGCTTTTTGCTTAGTTGTGTATCTAGAAGGGACTCTACAAGTTCTTGTGGAATAAAAATTGGGGCAATGGACATATTTTTCAGGGGGGAAAAGAGCATAAACCAAAGATGCCTAAAAAAGGATGATGATGTGAAAGGGACAAAGGATAAAACCAAAGGCAGAAATTTGTATGTGTGTGTTTACAAAGTGTCTCTAAGTTTTGTCTACATGTTCTCTCTCTCTCTCTCTCTCTGTACACAAGGGCTTAGAGATACAAGTATCAAATATGCTAGGTAGAGATTCTGTAGCCATGGCCCTCCTATGCTTTGTTATAAAATATGTATGGTGGTATGCATGCAGAGTGAATGGAAACTAGACAAAGGTGTCTTTGCATATGGGGTATGGATTTTATAGACAAGTTCCACTCTGATCCATTAGTCTATTGCCCAGCTGTCTGTTTGCCTATACGGTATTCTTATATTCCTTCCTTTCATATGGGGGTGAGGGAGGAAATAGCAGGTGTGAGTCAGACAACTTCCTTGAAACCTTTTTCACATGCTGCTCATTCAGGTAATTCAAACATTGTGACTAGGGCAAGAACCTCAACTCCTAACATTCCCTAATCCTGAGTAGCTCTTTGTATCTCCATTACCTCTCTTCCTCTTTCAAACGCATACAGAGATCTACTGCAGTTTTAGGGGAAATGTCCCCTAAATGTTCATGGCTGGGAGCCATACTTGTATAGAAGGGGGTAAAATGGCCCTGGGATTTCAATTCTCAACCTGCTATTCTCTTGATGTGATGCCCATCTCAATACAGCACTGGCGCACAGATCCACATCTCAGTTCTCACTGTCGGTAACCATCTTCTATTGAAAGCCTTCTGGCTGCAACTTTTTCTTGGCTGCCTTGTCAAGTGTGAAGGTAGGCAAGGAGCCATCAAGGGGACCTGGCATGGCCTTGTACCTTTGAGACCGGCTGCCCAGGAGAGACAGGTAGGGATTGCAGAAAGTCTCCTTTTGCTCTGCAAACTCTGGGGTTTTCTCCACTGCACTGCGGTGCCCCCTCCCCCCCCTTTCTAACCGGCTGCCTCTGCAGTTCTTCTATCCTGGAAGTAAAACTAAAAGGAGAAAGAGAGGGATGGGGAGGAATAAAGCATCATTCTTTCATCCCCCTTCCCTCCCCCAACTGTTTAACTACTTAGTAAAAAGAAGTTCTAAACTGGTTTGCCAAGGCTAAAAAGGCATAGCATTCCATACATAACACAAGGAAAATGCTTAAGCTGCATTCATTAACACAAAACAAATTGGGGGGGGTGGAGGAGGAAAGAAATGCAATAAGGATGGAGGATGTAAATCTGCAGTGCCTAAGCTTTGAAGGGGATGTCTTGCTAGAGCAGCAGCCCAATGCAACCGATGATGTTCGGGTTGAAAGGACTGCATTGCTGAGGGTTTCTCATTGAATTTTGGGCTCTAATGGGAACAGGAGGTGGTGGTGGGGGGGGGGGGGGGAGAGGATCATGAGATTTGGCAGTGCAGCAAGTCCTGCGCGTGTGAAGGTTGTTGGCGGTGCAAAACTGCAGTTGGACAGGAGGGTTCCAAAACGCAGGAAGGACACAAGGAAGACCTGAAATAAACCGTGTGTGTGTGTGTGTGGAGGGGGGGGGGGGAATCAAAGGGAGAGAAGACCCGAGACCTCCGTTCTGGGGACAATGAAGCAAAGCTGTACTAACACAGCACCGCCTGCCGGAGATCAAAGCGATTCTCTCTGACACGGAGGAGGGAGGCATAAGTAGTGGCGCATGCGTGCCAAGATGCTCCTGCTGCTCTATGCTACTACACTCATTCACATGCTCGCGTCCCGTGGCGATGTTCAACTTTTGCTCTCAAACTTCTTCTCGTTCCTTCCTTCCCTCCCTCCCTCCCTCCCTCCCTCCCTCCCCCGTTGTCACCAACCATCCTAGCACACTGGCTCAGCCCTTGATTCCCACGCACTCGCGTGTCGCTCTGCTTTTCTTTTTCCCCTAGCCCAGTTTATCCTATCTGGATTCTTGCACACTTTCCTCATTCCACCGCGCCGAGCTATTCTCCTCATTCGAAACCGCACACCGTACCACCAACCAGTTATAGTTACTGCGGCGCAGATGGTTTTGTAACTAGTGTAGCAATTGCACTTCTTTTCTGCACACTCGCCTACCGCAGTTCCAGGATTTGCATCTTCTTAACTCAGGGGTGCCCAAACTACGGCCCGGTGGCTGCATTTGGCCCCTGACACCAATTCATCTGGCCCGCAAAGCCCTCGTCGCTCCTGGAAGCAGAAGTAAAACGCACCCTAATGGGCATGTTTTACTTCCATTTCCAGGAGCGACGAGGGCTTCATTGGCTGGATGATTTGGCCCCCAGGCCATAGTTTGGGCACCCCTGTGTTGAGAAGATACAAATCCTGGAACTGGGGTAGGCGAGTGTGCAAAAAAGAAGTTCATAGTGACCGGCTCCCTGAACTACGTGACCTACCCACAGCCCAAAAAAATTGGGCACCCCTGTCTTAACCCCTTCCTTCCCAAAACCAAGCTCTTCCGGTATTTTGAATGACAGCTCCCATTCCTCTTTCCAGTCTTCTGAGATGAGGATGGGAATTGTAGTCAAATACATCTGGGGAGTTCTAGCCTGGGCCTGGCTGGCCTAACCATTTCCCCCTTACTGTGGATGATAGGCTGCATGATCTCCCCATTATTTATGACCTGTAAGTCATTTCCAACACCACTGACCGTTATATATTTAACCACCTGTTCATGTGATGTCAAGAATGCCCACCATCCTTGAAAAAATATCTCCCCATCAATGCTTTTAGCACTCTCTGGGCAGTTCACAAGTTAATTAGCATTTTACCCACAACATGCTGGGTACTCATTTTACCGACCTCGGAAGGATGGGAGCTTGAGTCAAGCTTGAGTCAGGATCAAACTCACAACCTTTTGATTGCAGTACAGCAGTTTTAACCACTGCACCACCAGGGCTCTTTTATCTTCAATCTATCATTTTAGCACCCACATCATCTCTGTACTAAATAATCTTCCACCAGCCAGAACCAAGCATCTATTCCTCTCTAGTATTTCCTTCCATGCTTACCTGGGCTGGGCATAGCACATGGATTTTTGCACAACAATCCCTTTATGCCATTGCCTTGTAAGCATTTCATGTCGTTGCACATCCAGTGTCAGTGCCCCTTTGTCCTTAGCTGCCTACTTGACTTCTCACAGATCACCGGTCGTTTCCCCCCACCCCATCCAAGACTGCAGTTTCATCCTTCAGCGGAGGAGTCATGGTGGTAGATATTTCTTTGGAAAGGGGATCGACCTGGTTGGAGTCACATCACCGTGGGAAGGCTTGCTCTTGAGCAAAACCGAGATGTGTAGCCGGGCTGGAGAAAGATACCTTCCAGCCTCAAAGCCTAAACTGAAACTAGCAGTCAGCATAGACCCGTGATGGCGAACATTGGCACTCCAGAAGCGACAAGGGCAGTGCGGGCCGGATGAATTGCAGTCAACCCATTCGTGTGGATTCACAGGGGGCTTGGGCTTCTAGGAATTGAAGCCCACAAACATCTAGAGTGCCAAGATTCGCCATCACAGGCATAGACAGACAGTCCTGGTCTCACTGGACCTGCAGCTGTAGTGTAAGAACAAGAGGTATGAATGCTCTTTCTGCATAAACCAAGTCTACCCTCAATCCTGGCACCGTTCACTTGGCATAACACCCCACTGAGTCTCTGAGGACCCTCATGTTACCCTTTGCCTGGCTGAAATTTGTTGGGAGTCTCTCCTTTTTGTTCCTCTTTGATTTTCCCCAACTGACTCCTGGCAAACGATCTTCCGCCTATTACCCTTGCCCGACCTCCTGTCGACGTTCAAGGTTTGTAAGCTCTTAGGGGCAGAGCTCTGATCTCCTCTACAAGATCCCCTCCCCTCTGGGTCGAAGGGCACCAATCCTGATCTGATAGTCGAGACAACTGTTCTCCCTTGCTCGAAAGCCAGCCCTGTCGGACTCAGGGCAGCCAAAGACCCATGTTGTCGGGCATGGACTAGACGCCGGAGCGCGCGGAATGCTGTTACCTTTCCTATCGAACCGAAGCGGTACCTATTTATCTGCTTGTAATGCCCGGCCGGCTTTCGAAACGGCTAGGGCGGCAGGAGCTAGGAACAACCGACGGGAGTTCACTCCGTCATGCGGCACTCGGGTTAAGCTCAGTGTAGAACATTCCCATAAATCATATTTAGAAAAAGGGGGCTCTTGGGTGAGGGGTAAGAACCATACACGTGTGTGTGTGTGTGTGTGTGTGTGTGTGTGTGTGTGTGTGTGTGTTGGATGCCGCCTTCCTCCTTTCACCCCCAACCCAGGAGCACCTCCTCTAAGTCCTAGACCCGTGATGGCAAACCTTGGCACACCAAATGTTCTTGGACTGCAATTCCCAGAAGCCCCCGTGAATATCGCCAGGAATGGGTTTACTACGATTCATCCGGCCCATGCCGCCCTCGTCGCTCCTGAAAGTGGAAGGAAAACGCTTCCAGGAGTGATGAGGGCGGCACAGGCCGGATGAATCGCAGTAAACCCATTCCTGCGGATATTCACGGGGGCTTGGGCTTCTGGGAAATGAAGTCCAAGGACATCCGGAGTGCCAAGGTTCGCCATCAGGGCCCCAACACCTGCCCCCGTCCCGTCGGCCGACTCACCCTGGCCATCTTGGAGGAATAGGGGTCTTCGAAGAGGGCCCAGACCTTGGGCTGCAATCCGGCCCACCGGCCCAGTTTGCGCCCGTCCTCCTGCAGGCAGAGGCGCTTGAGGTCGCCGCTCTCGTCGTCCTCCTGGCTCTCCGGGGCTTCGAAGCTGTCGAGGGCCTCCTCGGCGTCGCGGTGCTGCCGGTAGTTCATCCAGCAGCAGGCCTCCACGTCGGTCTCGTCGATGCCCCAGAAGGCCAGCTCCTCCTCGAAGAGGGGTCCGCACACGTCGGCCGGGCAGTGGAGCTTCCCGGTGCGGTAGTAGTTGAGCACGTAGGCAAAGACCTGCGGGTGGCGGTCGAAGAAGAACTCGTCGGCCTTGGGGTCGTAGTCGAAGTTGCTGCCGGCGTCGGGCTCGGTGAGCCATGCCAGCCGCGTGCCCGGCAGGGTCTTGAGGGTGCTGCGGTACGTCTCATGCCGGATGCCACCCACGTTGATGACGATCTTGTCGTTCTCCTCGTTCCGGCCCATGTCGTCCCCTTTCAAACATGACTTGGACGGCGGCTTGTTCCCCGACTTGCGTCCGCGGAACGAGGAAACGCACACTGAGCTCAGCATCGGGGAGAGCGGGGCGGGGGGCCCCCACGGGCCGGGCCAGGCGGTGGTGGCGCCGCCCCCCCACCCCCCCGGGGCCGGGCAGGTGTCAAATCAGGGCCGCGGGCGTCATCGCGGCCCCTCCCCTCCCTCCTCTTCCTCGGACGGAGTCCCCCCCTCCAAACACCCCTCCGAGGTGGGGCGGGAGGGAGGGAGGGCGAAGGTTGGCGCTTGGTAGACGGGGCGGACGCAGCAGCAGCGGCAGCAGCAACAGCAAGAGTTGGCCGGTTGAGAACCCGCGGCGCAGCGCAGGGTCTGCGAGTCTGCAAATTGGCATGGGGGGAAAGACAAAGAGAGAGAGAGAGAGACAGACGGGGCAGGTGAGTACAGGAGGAGGAACCTCCGACGGCCCTACTTTTCTCCACCATCTGGCACAGGCACTACCGGGGCGCCCGGTCCTGGATCGCCTTTCCAAGCCATTCCCATCGCCCGTCCTTCCTTCCCTCCACCACCGACGGCCACCGCGTTCCTCCCCCGGTCCTTTCCCGTCTGTCCTCTTTGCGTCCTGCCTTCCCCACTCCCCGGACTCCTCGGTCTCGGGAATTGCCTCCCCTCCCCTCTTGTGCTTCTTTTCTTCGTCCCCTGCCTGGTTCTTCGGACCCCCCCCCCCCCCTAAGAGCCTCACAGCTGGCTTTCACTGCCCGCCCACCCCCAGCCTCCTTCCAGTCTTTGTCTCGGTCCGCCCTTTGCATCCCCTGCCTCTGCCTCTCTCGGTTTGGGTCTGGGTCCGCCGTGGTTACCCCTCAGTCCTCGGACACCTATTAATCTCTTCCCTTTACCACTTCTTCCTTAACTTGGCCCCATCCGTCTGTCCGTCCATCCATCCATCCATCATCCATCCATCCATCCATCCATCATCCAGCCATCTCCTCTCTACTTTTCGCCATTCCTTTCCTTTGCTACTTCCCCCTCAACTTGGTCCCATCCATCCATCCATCCATCTCCTCTCTACTTTTCGCCATTCATTTATTTCCTTTGCTACTTCCCCCTCAACTTGGTCCCACCCATGCATCCATGCATGCATCCATGCATGCATCCATCCATCCATCCATCCATCCATGCATCCATCCATCCATCCATCCATCCATCCATCCATGCATGCATGCATCTCCTCTCTACTTTTCGCCATTCATTTTTTTCCTTTGCTACTTCCCCCTCAACTTGGTCCCATCCATCCATCCATCCATCCATCCATACATACATACATACATACATACATACATACATCTCCTTTCTACTTTTTGCCGTTCATTTCTTTCCTTTGCTACTTCATCCTCAACTTGGTCCCATCCCTGACCATCCATTTACCTTCTCTCTACCTCTCGCCATGGCCACAATATTCCTTCCTTCTTTCTTTTCTCCCTTCTTTCTTTCCACGCGTGCATTTTTCTCTCTCCCGCTCCCACACTTCCCTCGCTCCTGCTCGCTCGCATCCCCCCCTCCTTCCTTCCACAGACTTTCTCCAACCCACTTCTGCGCTATTCTGGGCTCTTTTCGTCTGCTTCTTCTCTCATCCTTAAATCTCCATCACTCTTTGCCTTCTGTCTTCACCATGCCCTCCCCCTCGACCGTTTCTTCTTCGTCCAGTCAAGTCTCTCGAGAGCTCCCTTTGCCTTCAGCCACTGTCCTCCTTCCCCATGAAACGTCCATCTCTTCCCCACGATCTACCCCTCCTGCCCTCATTGCTAGTGAGAAACACCACGGCCACGGCAGGTGTTTCTCCTGCATGGGATGGACACGCGTGTCTTCTTTCTCCTTCCATTCTAGGGAAGCCAAAGCCACAGAGCACCTGTTTTAACCAAGACTCGTGTGTGTGTGTGTGTGTGTGTGTGTGTGTGTGTGTGTGTGTGTGTGTGTGTGACTCGTGTGTGAGAGAGACTCGTATGTGTGTGTGTGACTCGTGTGTGTGAGAGATTCTCGTGTGTGTGACTCGTGTGTGTGTGAAAGAGACACTCTTGTGTGTGTGTGTGACTCGTGTGTGAGAGAGAAAAACTCTCGTGTGTGTAACTCGTGTGTGTGTGTGTGTGAGAGAGAGAGAGAGAGAGTGTGTGTGTGAGTGAGTGAGTGAGAGAGAGAGAGAGAGAGAAGCAGCTCCATAATATCTATGAATGTGAATGTGGCAGAAGACATAACTCGTGGGAACTTCACGTGTAGGAGGAGAAGTCGTGTCCCCGAGTACCGGGTCTTTAACCCCATCTCAACCCACCTCTGTTCTCAGCTTCCCGCACGCTTGGCAAGGCAAACTTTCCCTCCCTCCCTCCCTCTCTCCTAGGGTGTCCTTTTTCTCACCGTCCCCTTCATCCTTCTTGCTCTCTTTCCAAACCTTCCGCCTCCCCGATTGCCCTCCGGTCCCTCTTTGCCCTCCTCTCCGCCTCCATATTTTCACTCCCCCCCTTGCCCGCACTGTCCTTCCCCTGCCTTTGAAATTCTCCCCATTCAGCTTCCCCCCCCCCCCCACACTCTCCCTTCCCCTCTCTCTCACGGCAGTTTCTACTCCCTCCTGCCCCCCCTCGACATCCCCCACCCCATTCCCACCGGCCACCGCCACGTGCGCGCCCCCTGCTGGATCTGGAACACAGGCCCCCTGCCCTTGCCCCTGCCCCTGCCCCTGCCCCTGCCCTTGCCTCCCCTCTCTCTACTCCCCTGAGCCCTGCTTTGCTCAGACCCACTTTTCCTCTTCTGGATTATTCAGGCCACCCCACTGATCCTCACTTTTTCTGGTCTGCTGGGTTTCACCCCCAATCTCTCTTTTCTCCGCCACTTGATCTTTCATGACTTCACCCCTTCTTCTGCACCCCTGGCTCCCCCCCCCCCCCGTTTTGCCACCACCCCCACCTCTCTCCTGCATCTCCACTTCCCTCCCTGTAGTAGGGTGATTGAATGAATGAAGCCTCAGTTCTCAGCTTCACCTTGAAGAGCACCACTGACCTCTCCTTTCCTCCCAGCTGTTTGACATCTGTTTTTTTGTTCCAGTGGGGCCAAAGTGGCAGGCCAGTGTTTTCCCTAGACCAGTGATGGTGAACCTTGGCACTCCAGATGTTCTTGAACTTCAATTCCCAGAAGCCCTGATCAGCAGGAATGCTGACTTGGGCTTTGGGAAATTGAAGTCCAAGAACACCTGGAGTGCCAAGGTTCACCATCACTGGTCTAGATTCCCAAGATGTCCCCTTAAGCTGCCTTTGCATCCCATTCCCTTGGCTCCCTAGCCTGATCCCACTATCTTGGTGCCCACTTGCTTCTCAAGAGCATTGCTTCTAGCTTTGGACTCTCCACTGTACGTTACATCGCAGCCCTCCCAGTATTTCAATTCTTCCTTCTCTTCTCCCCCTTCCTGTAGCTATGGCTTTTAACAGGTCTTTGGTGCAACCTCTTCTGCCTGCAATCTTCACTGGCCTCCCTCAAACCAACAACTTCCAGGTGCAGAGGACTACAGTTCCCATCATCCCCAGCTACCCCCACACAAAGGGTCTGCTAGCTGGAGTGTGGCAGGAATTGTTCTACAGCTAGACTGGGAGGAAACCATTTGGACAGCTTATATGCTCCAATTCCCCCAGCCAGCACAATGATGGTCATGTTGGCTGGGGAATTCTGGGAGTTGTAGTCCAAAAAAGTAACATTCCAAGCTTGGTTGGAAGGTACCAGGTTGGGGATGGCATGGTTAACTCCCACCAGTCTCTTTTCTTTTTTGGTTTACAACTCTGTGTGTTGTGTTGTGTTGTGTTGTGTAATGAAGCATAGTGTACAGTGTGCCTCAATTACAGGGGCAGAATTGGCATGGTTGGGAAGGAATGGTTGAGGAAACTGAGCAGAGCTCCATTACTCCATCCCTTGGTAGATAATCTAGCACTGCTTTTTCAAGCCTGATAACCTCCAAATGCACCTTGGCACTCCAGGTGTTCTTGAACTTCAATTCTAAGAAGCCCTGATCAACAGGAGTGCTGTCTTGGGCTTCTGGTAATTGAAGTCCAAGAACACCTGGAGTACCAAGGTTCACCATCACTGCCCTAATGTGTTGGGCTATAACACCATAGCTAGAAGTGAAGTTTAGGAGTTATAACCTGCCACATCTGGAAAACACCAAGTTGGAAGTGGCTGGTTTCATATGTAAAAGATAGTGTGGGAGGATCAGTATAATGAAGGCTTAAAATACATTTGGTGAAAATAGATTCTCAAGTAATTTCTCTTAACCTGAATTTGCCTGCAGTTTTTTTACTCTTATATGTGCATGCCATAAATCTCTTCTGTTATATTGCAGTTAATCCCAGGCATGGTCCCAAGGCGCTTGACTTAGGCACATTGCTGAACCTGAACAGGTGGAAATAAGATGTATTTCTGAGTGGGAGACAACTGGAGAAGCCCCTTGTTCAGAACTATAAATTCCAGGACACGATAAAGGCTGGGAAATATATGCAATAAATGAATATTATTATGAATGCTTTGGCTTCATGGCATTTTGGAGACCAAGCTGTAAAGTACTAAACTTAGCTAATAAATACTTAACACAGTCACATTAAAATGCATCTACAGAACCTCAGCATTTAATTATATTAACCAATAGTTGATTTTTTTTAAATGGGGGTTTTGAGATGTTGAGTTGAACTTTTTTGAAATTAAAATTTTCAGTCTGCTTGATCGTTTTCCAGCTCATTTTTGTATGGAAGGCTCTATATGTAAGGTTATGATTCTAGTGATGGAGAGTCACCTATCTGACAATGGCTACATCTAGTATTAAGCTGCCAGAAGAATAGGCCCATTGATTTAGCGTGCATTTGGTGAATCAACATCCAATTGATTCAATGGACCTATTCTAGTTGCATCTTTACTACTGGATTTTAGCCAATGATCTTCTGTCTAGATCAATATGAATTTATAAAGTGCAGATATATGTTAAAGAATGCAATCACAGGTAAGTATTGTAGTTGAAATATGTGTAGTTTGCAATAGTGTAGAGCAGCCAAGGTTTTCAGGGCCAAAGAACCAGCACCTCTTCATTAGCAGGCACGATGAAATCATCTTGCTGCTACAACCACCCACCATCCATTTCCCTCTATGCTTTGCTATAATTCTCACAATAGCTGGAAGAAAAGGGATTTTCCCAGCAATATCAATATATTGTTGTGCACTGTCTTAATGCCATGGTTTTCATGTGGTTTAGTTTTGAACAAGGAGTTAAAGTCCCATTAGCTTTTCCAATACCTGATCTGATCTGTTGATTACAAGCACCCAGACCACAAACCTACCACTACACTACTGATTTTTTTGAAGGACATGTTAATTAACCAAACTTGGATACAATTTGCATGTGCAGACACCTGTGCATGAAGATAAATCTACGTGTACTTGTGCATGCAAACATCTTTCTTTCCCTCTGTTTGTGCTTATTGAGGTGAGGTGCTAGATATAATTCAGTGTGTCAATGTATATGTTTTGACGTGTTTGTATTTGGCCTCACTGGCAAGGAATGATGGAAGTTGTTGTCTAACAAATATGGAGGGCATCAGCCAGGAAAAGGCTACTGCAAGATCCTATCCCTGTTTACCCATGATTAAGTTCCATTCAGTGGAATGTATTTTCAGGTATTTCACTCCATGAAGATTGTGGTATTTTTGAACCACAAACGGGTGTACCCTGGTAATGGCAACCTTGGTGTCGCTAGCTAATCTTTCTCACACCAGGCCAGGTGAAGGGAACTGCAGAATGAACTCACCAAAAGGTGCCTTCATTTTGACAATTTCACGTCTGGCCTAGACACGGAGGAAGAACTCATAGACAGCTGTGTTGATGGAATATGTGCTTGGCCAGGGATGTGAAATCTGAGTAGTACCTATGTCTATGAAGAATCAATTTCTTTGGTCTCTACAGCCTGGTTCCTACATACACATTCATCTCTTGATGTTTTTAACATCAGGTGGTGATCTCATGATAAACTGAACACCACAGATAAAACTTCCATTACATCTCAGATCACCTCAATAGAAGTATTTTTGTAAAAAAAAATTGAAAGGTAGTACAGTATTTTTCAATGGGAAGTTCATCATTCTAATATCAGCTGAGTAATATGTGTCTATTTTGGAATATACACTTCTATGCAGACTGCAGCTTTTGTGTGTATATGTTGATGGGGGATTTGTACAAGGACAAGACTGAACTATCTGAGTGGTTTTTCGCTATCAGAATGACTATGCAATGGCACATATAGGCACACAGATCCATCTGCAAATTTGAGTACAAGCCTAGGCAGTTTGGAATGGAAGTATATCTCAATGGAGAAGGTGGAACAAAGTGTAAATGAATATGATCGTGAAGACAGTGTGGTGGTTTATGCTGCATCTCAAGAAACTACTGGAATGTCGAAGCCATTGTGTTAGCCTCTTGCACCAAATACAACAAAACACTTGGAGTCCAATGTCCTTAATTGCTTCTTATCTTTGGGGATATTGCTTTATGTGTTTCTGTGTGGAAATTTTGCTTCTGTCTCTATTATGTGTAAAAAGCAGAAGTTGGAAATCATAAGGTAGCAGCATGACCGATGGGATAGACCTAGGTACAGCCAGAGTATATTCTACAAGAAAGTCTGTGGACTATATTCTACTAGTGTATCCAAATCATACTGATAGCCAAATATTCTTAATAAAAAAATCAACTAAATCAACCGAATTTTAGAATTTGAATGTCAGCCTTTAAAAGAAAACCAACTCAATACTTCAAGATCACCTTTCGAGTGTCATGAATATGACAGAAATGCAATTTTGGCCGGCCAGTTTGGGAATATTTTTTACATAGATTTCAAAAACTTTGGAACTTGGAGACTCCACTCCCAAATTCAAAAGCATAAATCACAACATATAAACTGTGGTCAGAACATCTATAGCACTGTCCTCCAAATGAGTGCACTCCAGATGTGTAGGGCAACAATACCCACCATCCCCAGTCAGCATAAACATTGCTGGCTACTAATTGGAGGTGTAGTGCATGATGTTATGCAAATGTGAGCATATATGTGTGACAGTGATCAGTGTAGGAGAGCGTACAAAACCAGCCATTTCTGTATGGTGTCTGTTGAGTTTTAGCTGAGTGTTGTACTATTTCTGTATCTCTACATGGGGATGTGTGTGTGCCAGAGCAATGTCTTTTTGTGTGTTCCTCTTCAGAGTCATGTGTCAGTGTGTCAGCAGGTTTGTTTTCCTTCACATGGGAGGTCTATTTCTCTCTCTTGCTAACCACCCCATCCCTTGGCATTTCCAGTCAATTATCTGGCTCACCGTACCACTGCAATAATAGATATCATACAAAAGAAAAGACCAAGGCAAGCTAGGGACACTTACAGACACCACACAAAGACACAAAACACAGCAGACAAATTGTGACCTATTTCTCTCAATCTTGGTTCCATGCCTCTGAATGTGGCTGTGAGGATGAGTCAATTTGGATAAGCATTGCTTCTACCCCTACTTAGAGGCTCCACTTTCTCTGATGCACCAGGTGAAACCAAGCATACCACACACACACAAAGTACCTCCTGAGTCATTATCTGCTAGTCCTGGACGTAGAAATATTCTCTCTCTCTCTCTCTCTCTCAGGCTTGCACACAGATTACCCATCCACAATCACATCAACAGGCTTCCTATAAACCAGGGCTCCTTTCTGACACCATCTAAACCTAAAGCTGTTGCTCAACCATGCACACACAGCAGTGTGCAGCACACATGTGTACACAAATCAACTCTTCCTCTTTATCGCATACATGCAAGAGACCGTCACACAGGGAACCAAATGTCTCTTTCTGTGTCTCCTTATCCCTCTTTCTGTCCATCTCACCCTCTTTTCTAGAAGATCAAAAAACAGCAACATCACCAACATAAACACACTCACCAGTGTTAGCATGCAGCTGTCCACCAAATAGGTGCTGAAAATCTGCTCCTTCCTCTCTGTGTTCCTCCTACAAGCAACCCACCAAAACGACCACCCCCAAACTCCTTTCCCCCCATCTTCTCAGTCCACTGACCAGGGTCAGCTCATCATCCTCCCTCTTCCCTGCCTCCCCCCAAGGAAACACAAACAGACACACAAGCACACTGAACAAATATCAAAACACGACACCATAGCCACTGAAGGCCCATACTTACCTGCTCAACCAACCCCTCTGGCTAAATATTATTTTTGAGAGAGGAAAAAGAAGCAAAGGAGAACAGGTGGGGTGAGGTAGGTTGGGGTGGGGAGACTCATCCCCATTTCCCTAATAAAAATGCCAGGGAGGAGAAAGAAGAAGCTAAAGAAGGCTTTCCCCCCACTTTCTGTTTGGGGTGGGGAGGACTGAGAAATCCCTGAAGCAGGAAAAGAGACTGTAGATGGCTTTGGAAAGGGATGAGAGGAGAGTGCAGAGAGAGGAGAAAGATGCAGGATGTTGATGGATGGGAATCAGTCTGTCTGTCCGTCTGTCCCACACACACACACACACACACACACACACACCTTGTGCGTCTCTGCTTCCCAAGCACCCCCACCTCTGGTCTCCGGATGCAGGCTGCGCCTTCTGATACTGCAGACCCTGTGATGACATCACTGCCTCTTAAGGTGGAATTTCGGGGCATCTCTTGTACCGGTTGTGTGTGTCTTTTTGGAGGGGAGTCAGTTCCGCAACACACACACACACATGCATCAAAGAAGCCAAGATTCAAAGAAGCTCCGCCAACGTCCTCTTCCACCTTGGAGTGGAACCTACGTCTGTGGGGTCATCTGAGGTAAACAAGGTTAAGAGGGAATAGGAAGTTGGGGGCACAGGCTACTCAATCCGGTTGTGTGTCTTTGTGTATCCCTTGGTGTGTCCTCTCAAAAGCCAGAGAGTTCTCCCAGGTTCTGCAGTGCCAACATGGAAGGGAAGGAAGGCGGTGGGAGAAAATAGGGTTCGAGGACATCCCATCCCCATGTTAAAACTCAGTGTGAAACCTTGGGGGAAGGGAGGGGCAAAAGAAGGTGTACAGGTAAAGGAAGGTGATGAATACAGCCACCTTAAAGAAAAGGGGAGCCAGGAGACTGAGGTGAATTTTTGGGGGGAGAGGCATGTCCCTGAGTGGACATGGGAGGGAGTGGAAGCCAAGACGATGGGGATAGAATGTGATTTGGCCGCAGTGAGAAAGACTTGCCTTTCTCCTGAAATGTGCAACAGCTCCAAAGTGTGTGGGAGGCACAAAAGGAGGCTATATTAAGAGGACACAGCATCCCATATGGTGTGGCAGGGAAGGTAGAGTCGTATCATGGGGACGGTTGTTTCTTAAATCAGGGTTTAATCCTTCCTATAACCCCTGGCGCAGGATTTGAGACGGCAACTTTGCTCTATTTAAGGTTTGCAGGAGGGCTTTGCATTTTCCAGTCAGTCGGCTTTGCAGCCTGAGGACACAACCCAGACGTTGTGGCTGCATCTACAGGTAGATGAGAATTAGTTCAGCCTTACTAAACCGGTCCCCTCCATGAGTACCCAGCATGTTGGGGGCAAAATGCTAATTAACTTGTGAACTGCCCAGAGAGTGCACTTAGTGCTATGGGGTGGTATATATGTGTGATTGTTTTCTGTTGCTCCAAGTGAGTCAGAACTCCAGATCCAGGCAATGCCACCGAGCTTCTTTGGTGCAACATGACTGGACGTTACCAGTTTGGGGGAAAGCAGTGATGTATGATAGGCTGGAATCTACCTGAAGCCCTTGAACAGAGCATTGTTCATTAAGGGATCCTTTAAAAGGGTCGCATTTCCAGAAGGCACACAAATTCCATATCCACACACACCCTTACATTGCTTCTAAAATCAGTGCCTCCTTTGCTAAATGTGCAAAACTAAAGGTCATGAGAATGGTTCACTATATAAGCAGAAGATACAAATCTGAAACCTGTAGGATTTTTCCAGCAGTGGATGGTGCAGCCTATATTACACAAGCCTGTGGTTAATGCCTTATTCAGAGTTCCTAATATGACACAGCAGTCCAAATAAAGAAATGACATTTACGTGCCCTCACCTTCCAAAACCAGGTTTGGATTATTCTGTGACAGGAGAGGACAACTTGTATTCCCCGTTTTAGTGGACTGCAACCACCTATCAGCCCTGTCCAGTGTCATCATGTAAAATCTTTGTAACAGTGGATTCTATAAGCCAAGGTAACCTAGAGGCAAAGAGTAAGGTAAAGGTAAACGTCTCACTTGCTCAAAAGCTTGTTGTATTTAGGGAGCAGCACTCACCTCCATTTACAACCAAAGAGCCAGCACTGTGTACGTCTGCAAGCATTTCTGTGGTCATGTGGCAGGCATGACTAGATACCAAAGTGATACCTATTTTTTCCTTGCAATTTATTGCTTTCTAACTGTTAGGCTGCCACGAGCTGGGGCAAATGACAGGAGCTCAGTCCATTACACAGCACCTGGGTCTCAAACTGCTGATCTGCTGATCTTCTAGTGGCCAAGCTCAGTGTCTTAACCACTAAGTGGCAAAGAGAGCCAGGTTCAAATTCTTGTCAGCCATAGGAAGCTTCTTGGGTGTCCAGACCAGTCCATTCTTTCTTAGCCTAATGTTTTTCACAAATTTGCAATGAAGGTGGTGGTGGTGGTGAGAATGATGTTCACCTTCTTGGCTTTCTTGAAAGAAAATTGAGATGCAAATGTATGGAGTATCTTTTGTTTTCTTCCTCCATTCCTCTTCTCTCTCTCTCTCTCCCAATCACCTTCTGCTCTCTCTTTCTCTGCTGTTAATCCTCTTTTGCTTCCAATCTCTTGCCAAGGACTTGCTATGTGCTTCCAAACACCTTTGCTGCAAGGATGTAAGGAAGATGGAGTGCTGGGCTTTGAGGCAGACTGGCAGGTTCACAATTGTGCTTGGAGACCAGACCATAAAGTGTGGCAGCTAAAATGGTCTTTCCACAGATTGCGGCCAGTGCCCTAAAGGCTTCACTCCACTGCTTGGCCTCTGGCCTAATGCGCGTGCCCAAAGACTTCTCATTCTTTATCTCATTCTCCTTGAAACAGCGGTGGAAGCTGAGACATGATGGACTGCAACCACCACAAGGAGAACAAAAGAGAGAGAGAGAGAATGAGGGAATGGAGAGAAAAAGTAACATTTTTTGGGACTACAATGGCTGGAATTTCTCAGTTGGTATGACTGGTGGCCATATTGCCTGAAACTGTCTCAGGAAAGTAGAATGAAAAAGAGACTTTTTTCATCTCTGCAAAGAGGTAACAAGCACGACCGGCTCATGCTTGGAAGCTGTATCACTGAAGGTCACCACTAGAGTATCTTTCCAAAGATCACTGTGCTCCATTGACCACAATGTTCCACTAGCTGTGGTACTCCATGAATCCATTCTATTTTTGGCATATTACCTCAGGATACAAAGCTCCATTATTGCTAATCATCACCATGAATAGGTCTATGTGTTTTTACAATCACTTTTCAAAGGAATCTGTATCTATATAGATATACCTTGCAGTAGTAAAGGTGTTCCATTAATTATGTATTGTGCATGTCCCATTAATTGTGTATGTTGTTTAATGGTCATTCCCTTTCTCCAGGGAACATGGGACATGTAATTCTGTGAAAGTGCAAAGTAAAGATCTCTAGAGAAGTCCTCTCACTAAACTATAATACTGAACTAATCTCCACTGGAAAAGAAGGGTTTTATGTCATTAAAGTAAAGGTAAAGGTTTCTCTTGCTCGAACACCAGTCGTATCCAACTCTAGGGTTCAGTGCTCATCTCTGTTTCAAAGCTGAAGAGCCAGCACTGTCTGCTTCTGCAGACGTTTCCATGGTCATGTGGTAGGCATGACTAGACACCGGAGCCCATGGAATGCTGCTACCTTCCCAACCAAGTGGTCCCTATTTATCTACTTGCAATTTCTTGCTTTCGAACTGCTAAGTTAGCAGGAGCTGGGACAAAGACAGGAGCTCATTCCATCCTGCAGTACTCGGGAATTGAACTGCTGACCTGTCGCCTTCCAGTCACCAAGTTCAGCGTCTTAACCACTAAGCCACTGCAGCCCCTTTTATGTCATTACTAGGCAGGAAATTCCTCATTTTTTGAAGTTTCTACATGCTCATCCCATTGTTACTATATAGTATGTAAAATTTTGCTTTTTGGTTGTCTTTGGTTTTAAAGATGTAAACTGCCCAGAATAGGATAAAATCCTAGATGGGCAATATAGATTAAACAAACAAGTTCCACTCGGAAAGGACTGAATACCTAATACGGGTCTTGTGTCAACTCTCCATTGACTCAACCAATCACTATCGCTTAATCTTAAGGCCATGTATAATTGATCACCATACAGTCCCACTCTTATGTCTGAGGAAGTGGACTTAATCCACAAAAGCTCAGGTTAAAGTATAAAAGTTAGTCTTTAAGATAACACAACATTTTTTTGTTTATACTGTATATTTTTATCTTTGCTTTGTTTCTTGCCTGATACATCTGCACAGGCTAACACGGCTACCAGTCTAAAGACTACAGTTCTGATGATTCTTTTGTGGAGAAAGCCCCACCAGTTATCCTGACATAATACTATTACAAAGAAGTCTGTAGAACGTGTATCTAATAAAGGGATGGGGAATATGTGTCCCTCCAAAAGTTACTGGACTGCAGCTCCATCAGAACCAACCAATATAGCTACCAGTGAGTGACATGGGAGATGCAAGTTAATGATATTTGGAAGTTTACAAGATGTCCACCCCAGAGAGATGGGGCAAAAATTCAATATACTGGTTAAGACTGCAGGAGCCATGTTCAAGTATGACAAAAATAACTGCATTTTATTTGGAACCTAACCCAATGTCTTTGTTTTTCAATTCTCAAGTCCTAACATCTCTTCCTATCTTTAACACAATGTTAACATCTTTGTTGAGTTTTGTCAAAACAAATTAGAAATCTGTTCTCATCTACAAAACATCTGCCTGCATCTTATTCCCTGAATTCACTCTCTGCCCTACTTGCATAATGTATTTCTCCCAAATTTTCCCTCTGTCTCCAAACCTCCCATTTTTCACTGCAAAAAGAAAACCCTTGCTTATGAACCTTCTCTACCCACTGTCTTCCTTTGATGATCAATGTATTAAATTAACACTTTCCCCCATCTTGTTGGCCATCCAGACATGTTGGGCTACAACTTCTCCTATATGTGGCTACCATGGAATTTGCAGGCCAAACACACCTGGGTTGAAGAAGATATAAAGGGAAAGGTCACCCTTACTCGAAAGCCAGTCATATTTGACTTTAGGGTTCAGTTTTCATCTCTGTTTATAGCTAAAGAGCCAATGCTGTCTGGGTCTGCAGGCATTTCTGTGGACATGTGGCAGGCATGACTAAACACAAGAGTGCACAGAATGCTGTTTACCTTCCCACCACAGTGGTACCTATTTATCTACTTGTAATTTCTTGCTTTCGAACTGAACTGCAAGGTTGGCTGGAGCTAGGACAGAGACAGAAGCTCACTCTGTTGTGCAGCACTTGGGTCTTGAACTGCTGACCTGCCAGTCATCAAATCCAGCATCTTAACCACCAAGCCACCATAGAAGAATGTAGGATGCCATTAATGTGTAGCCAGTTTTTAAAACAGATGCCAATGATTGCAATTAAGCTGGTGAGCTTTGTGCGTGGCATGCAAAGTGGATGTGGAACTCTGGGGAGAGCTGTCATGTACTGCTGTCAGACGCTGCAGGGCCCCACCTGCTATTACAAGACAGCAGTGGAGAGATGCTTTCCGGTGATCAAACAGGGTCTTGCAGAACAAACGAAGTGTTTAACATTCCAGTGTGTGGCTGTAAGCACATGCGTCTCAGCAACAGGCTTTAACTCTCCACTTTCCTCCATCATCCTTCACTATGCTCTACTAGAGCATTGTTTCCCAATGGATTTTTGGATTTCAATTCCCAGAAACCTAAGTCAATTCCCCAAATCACTCATCAGCCAATCTACTGACTTAGGCTTCTGGGAATTGAAGCCCCCTTTGGGGCATGGACCCCATGTTAGGAACCACTGCTCTAGAGGGCCTTTTCAGCTGATCTTACTCGTGTACAAGAAACCAGTCATTTTTACTGGTTTGCCAGAGAAAATCCATATCATCTCAGCCCTCCCACACCAAGAGAGGCTCTAGCAGTGGTGGCGAACAGTGGCACTCCAGGTGTTCTTGGACTTCAATTACCAGAACCCCAAGTCAGCACTCCTGCTGATCAGGGCTTCTGGGAATTGAAGTTCAAGAACATCTGGAGTGCCAAGGTTAGCCACCACTGCTAGGACCTGCCTTGAGATATTGTTCTTCTCAGATGTTGTGCTGCACATTACAAAAAAGGTGCATTCTCTGAAAATTTCAAGGATTTAGGGCACTCTACAGGATTAGGATTACCCAGAAAAAAGTTGCCAAACTCATGCTATTGCTTGGATTATTTGTGCTGTCAAACCATTATGAGTTCAAGCTTTTGAGTGTTAAAGAGTCTCCATCAGGCAATATGGCAAAAAATGGGAAGAAGCATGTAAGTTCCAAAATTTGTCTAGATGCTTTAGCCACAAGATCCAAAGTTAGTAGTGTTTAGCTAGGTAAAGGTAAAAGTCTCCCTTGCACGAAAGCCAGTCATGTCTGACTCTAGGGGGAGGTGCTCATGTCCATTTACAACCAAAGAACCAGAGCTATCTACATCTGCAGACATTTCCATGGTCATTTGGCAGGCATGCCTAGATGCTGGAGCATACAGAATACTGTAATCTTTCCTGTCAAAGTGGTACTTATTTATCTACTTGCAATGTTTTGCTTTCAAACTGCTAGGTTGGCAGGAGCTGGGACAGATGACAGGACTCATTCTGTCATGCAGTACACAGGTTTCAAACTGCTGACCTACTGGCCTTCAAGTCAAATTTGGAGACTTATTTCTACACCCCTAACTTTTGACTATCTTGCTCAGTGAAGTGTTCTGGAGAACCGGAAAGCTCTACATGCTATGATGGAATTGCAGTTGACCATACAAATATGGTTGTTGTTGTTTTTTGCACACCTGAATATTTTATAAATTATTTTGGTTTTATAGAACAACAGACAGATGTTTGTTACCATAAGGGTAAGACTAAGAGAGAAAGAGACATACACAGAGGCACACACAGAAGCAAACAAAATGAAATAAACCAGGATAAGCCAGAACTTTTAAAACAAAAGTTCATTGAGGGGAAGTCTGAAGAGCATATGATATTTGCTATTTTACCATGGTTAAGTATGCATACAACTAGATACAGTTTGAAAAATGTCCTCTAAAGTTAGAAAAGAAGTAAGATACGACAAAGATGAAAGGCACAGCAAATGGTATGTTCAAGGAAAACATGGTTTGCTTTAATAGACTGAAAGTAAAATGACAGGAAATGTTTCATCTGTTGGATTTCTGACTTTTCTGCAGTCACTCAAAACCCAAGAGCCTTCTTTCCAGGGCTGTAGACAGGATTCTAGATGTGGGTGGACGAGTATTTTTTCAGGATAGGCACCAATCCTCTTTTCAATGCATTCCTATGGGAAACCATAGTAGGCAAACTGCTAACTCTGGAAGTACAGAGTGGGCTTGGGGCCCTCCCTGGCCACCCCCTGGCTACGGCCCTGCTTATTTCCCCAAACATGGACAATTATTCTTCTATTATAGATTGCTTTGAGAATATATTATAGAGAAAATAAATCAATAAATAGTTATCATTGCAACATGACTCTAACTGGCTGGATAGCTCAGTGGTTTATGTATAATCAGAGGTTGGGAGTTTGATTGACCAGTCTATGAAGTCATGGGCAACGTGGACAGTCCAGGATACCCCTAGAAAACCCTGAAAAGTGTCACCATAAGTCAAAACTAACTTGACAGCATGCAATTATTATTATTATTAATATGACTCTATTTCAGGAAAGGGGGGCCTATGTTACTGCCTCATTCCAATACACACACATATCATACATAAGAGGATTGAGTTTGCCATGGGACTTCGTTCTAAGCAGAATATGTTATACAAATTGTAAAGATGACATAGATTGCCATTTGCTGGTGCTGTTTGATCTAAGAAATTAATTATATGCCTTTGATCTTTTTCCTCTACAATCGGATGGTTCATGGTTGCAAGTGCCACAAGATGTCAGCAGAGGCATTAAACCACTTATTCCAGGCATTGGGAGCCATCACAGTGGAAATTAACTGTGTGTCTCCTGCAAATTTGTTCAAGTGCAGGAGGCTTGGGTACAGGATTCTGCCCCCAAATCATTTTAAAACAACTATGTTTCTTGCCCTAATAGATGTGGAAATACAGTACACTTGAAAGTGTGGATCAGGACCAGGCTGGATCACATTTCATCTGGCCCATGCCGCCCTCATCGCTTCTGGAAGTGGAAGTAAAATGCGCCCATACGGGCGCGTTCTACTTCCACTTCCAGGAGCAACGAGGGTGGTGCGGGCTGGATGAATTGGTATCAGGGGCTGGATCTGGCCCCCAGGCCATAGTTTGGGCACCCATGGTTTAAGCAGAGAAAATGGCAGCTTAAAATTTATCTCATTCTGTTGCAAAACAGATTGCAAGGCACGTTTTACTTCCACTTCTGGTGGGAGGAACCACGTGACTGGCCCGCAGAACCACACGACTAGCCCACTGAACCACGTGACCATGGCCTGAGAAGTTTGTGCACTCCTGCTATATGTGTTCCCTGCTGAAGGCCAGAAGAGGCAGCTGATCAGGTCCCTATCAGATGGAACATTTCTTCTGAATGCTATGTAGCTCTTTCTCTCCCCAATATAGAAGAACCAGAGCAAAATAATACCTTGCATGCGTATTTGTGTAATTACATAGGAAAACAGATTGCAATTTGGATTGCTTGTGGAGCAATCAGCTGCAATTGGTTTCCTAGGAATCATATGACATATGGGGAAATGTGATCCAGCCTGGTCCTGATCCATGCTGCTTATGCTGTACCCCTTTTTTTTTTTGGGGGGGGGGAGGTATAGCTGTAGGGCTACTTCCTTTGAGGGGCTGATTCTCCAGCTGACAGAAGGCTCTCTTTAAATGAGATTGCTCCTATCAAAGCAACCTTTTTCCAGTGCAAGTTGATAGGCTCCTTTACAGCTGTTTGATCTCTCCCTTAGACAGGTTTAGACATTGATTAAGGCAATTCTTCTCTCTTCCCCACCCCTCTATATATAATATTAAAATTTTATTAATAGTTCACACAGGAATAGAACTTTAAGCATATTTCACTTCCTGTATTTTGGCTTTTTACTGTTCTTTACTTAATGAACCCTCCACTCCTAAAGGTAAAAGTCACCCTTGCTTGAAAGCCAGTCATATCCGACTCTAGGGTATGGTGCTCATCTCTGTTTACAGCCAACGAGCCAGTGCTGTCTGCATCTGCAGCTGTTTCCATGGCCATGTGGCAGGCATGACTAAACACTGGAGCACAAAGAGTGCTGTTACCTTTCTCACTGAATTAGTACCTATGTATCTACAGTACTTGCAATTTCTTGTTTTTGAATTGCTAGGTGGGCAGGAGCTAGGACAGAGAGAGGAGCTCACTCTATCGTGCAGCACTCGGATCTTGAACTGTTGACCTGCCAACCTTCCAGTTGTCAGCTCAGCATCTTAACCACTAAGCAACCACAGCCCCTCTACTCCACTCCTACTCACATGTATATGTCTGGCTATAGACATGGATGATGATTAGGATAGAAGCCCAAATGTTACCTCAGTTAAACTACTTAGGTATGCATCATCAAAGGTTCTGCAATCAAGTGATATAAAATGGATCTCCACTAGAAGCTCATTCCATATAGAGGGAGCCACCAACAAAAAGTCCCTCCTACATATATTCGTAGGAGGGCCTTTTTGGTGACACAAAGAAATATCTCTCCTGTTCTTCCGGTCTCACAAAGATACTCCCACCTCCTGGGATTCCCAGGTTGCTACCTGAAGAATCTTACTTTCAGAAGATAAGGCAGGAAACTCCTGACTTTCTCATACATTTCTGTCCCCTCTTGGCCCCTATTTTCTGTAACCCCTTGTGCAATTGCTTTAGCAGCCCTCCAGTCCTATTCACATGCTATAATTTTATTCTCAAACTGAGTTCCAGGAACCTCAATAGAATTATTTCCCTTTTTTAATGGAAACACTGGTTGGACTGCATAGGACAGGGTCAAACTCCCACACTAATGAAACAAAATAACACGTAAACTCAAGCTTTGAAAGTACAGTACTGTATAACATAACGGCAGTCCAGAGAGAAAGTTGGAAATAGATATGGAAGAAAAGCAGGAAAAAACCTCCAAACCTTCATTTCCAAAATCAGAAATAACATTAAATAGAGTCTCTGGGTCACCTTCTAAAAACTCCATGATTATTAGTGTTTCTCTATTCATGTGAAGCTTAGACATTTGGTTGTAGTTGCTTTGTAAAAAGGGAGTTATTCTCAGGTAGGGAATCAATGCAGATCCTATCAAATAATGCCTCCCCAATCTTCATGTGTCCCTGTTACCAGCACCACAGAACAAGAGAGAGTTAACAATCTGGGGACTCAGACATATCTTCTGTTCTTGGAGTCACGGTTGTTTCTTCTGAGTCAGGAGATGATGTTATTTATTCTGTGTCAGAACCACCGCCACATATGGTTTGTTTGGAAACAGCCAAGCCAATTTGGTCATGATCTCGGTCAAACACAGAGTAATAACGTCGGAGAAAAACGTCACCCAGGATCCAGAGTGGTCCCACAGGCTTTGGGATGTCAAGACTCATGAATCCACTGATACAAGCTGTTGTTCCTGATTGGGTTACCTGTGAAAATGGAGGGAAATAATACAACTCAGTGGTGGAGCATCATGAAGGACTGAGGTCTGTTTGTTTGTAAAATTTATATACCACCTTTCTAGTATAACCACTACACAGTGAGGTTTACAGAAGAGTTTAAGAAAAAGAAAAGAAAAGAAGAAACACCAAACAACTAGTACAATATTTAAGTAAAATGAAAATTAATTTTAAAAATCAAATTAAAGCAAATATCTATACCTATAAAGCAAAGGTGTGGGTTCGGTGTCCAGAATGGGCTGCCACATCCCTTGACCAAACCCGATGAGATTAGGCACACATGTACCTTGAGTACGTGAGCAAGTCACTGTCAGAGTCCTGAAGCCCGGGGGGGGGGGGGTTGCCCCCTAAATTGATCTGCAAATGGGGGTATATTTGACAGGAGGGTTTGTATCTGCCCCAGTGCTAGGACAACCAGGGGGGATTGTGATGTCATCGCCATGCTCACATCACAGGCCCACACTTGGCCAGTGGGTTTCCCAGGCAACACTGGCACTCAGCTAGCCGGGTTGGGACCACCCGGGCGAAGCCTGGCACCCCTGCTAGTAAATCTATATTCCTGATGGCGAAAACAAATCCAAGATCCTGATTCAAATAAACTCTAACATAAATTGGAGGTAACAACTAAAATTCACCCCAAACCTGTTCACCATCAATGGAAAGAATCTGACAAAACCTCAGATAGGTTTTCAACTATTATTTAAAGATGTTAATAGAGGCCACCTGATGGATATCTACTGAAAGCTCATTCTCCATTGAGGGACCCACCACTGAAAAGGCCCTCCTATGTATATTTGACCTTCTAGCCCCATGATGGTGAACCTTGGCACTCTAGGTGTTCTTGGACTTCAATTACCAGAAGCCCACGTCAGCACTCCTGCTGATCAGGGCTTCTGGGAATTGAAGTTCAAGAACAGTTGGCATGCCAAAGTTTGCCATCACTGTTCTAGCCTCTTTCAGGGTGGCTACCTTCAACAACATGGTCCGTGAGGCTCTCAGCACCAAGAAGGTATTTCTTTGGGAGAGTTGCTCTGCAAAGTACTTTTGAGGTTAACTGAGATTAGCTATTGTAACTCCCTCACTTGAGTGTCCAGTGCAGAGTTGGCCCTATTGTTCAGAGTCCAACACTGGAATTTACTTTTAAAAGTAACAATTTCCAAGCTTTGTCAGGGGAAGAGGAAATGATGTAAAGATAAAGGTCACCCTTGCTCAAAAACCAGTCGTATCAGACTCTAGGGTTCGGTGCTCATCTCAGTTGATAGCCAAAGAGCCAGTGCTGTCTGAGTCTGCAGACATTTCCGTAGACATGTGGGAGGAACGATTAGACACCAGAATGCACAGAATGCTGTTACCTTCCCACCAAAGTGGTACCTATTTATCTACTTGCTTTCAAAGTGCTAAGTTGGCAGGAGCTGGGACAGAGACAGAAGCTCACTCCATCATGCAGCACTTGAGTCTCGACCTGCTGACCTTCCAGTCATCAAGTTCAGCCTCTTAACCACTAAGCCACCGTAGAGGAAGGGAGAGAGGTCTCCAAATAGGAATCTGTTTGCAGCAATGGAACTGAGAGTTTGCTGGGGATTTGCTATCTTATCTACATATTCATTAACGAAAAACTCTTCCAGTCTATTCCTTTCATAAGTAAACTCTGTAAAGCTTCTCCTGGAATTTGCATGTGGTACCCTTAGGCCAGGATGCTGGAGAAAATATCTATGGCTCCCCTTTGTAGAAACATCAGCATCCCTTCAAAGCAGCAGTGCCTCTCTACTGCATGTTGAAGCAAGTAACACACATTGTTACACACAAGAACCTTGCCCCTGAGACCATTATGTTTGGAGTCCAAAATTACCCAAGAGCACCTCTAGAATAGCTTACCACTTAGGGAAGTGGCTCCTAATCTTGGGTCTCTAGATGCTCTTTGAACTACAGCTCCCAGAAATCCTGGCCAGGCAGGGCCAATTGTGAAGGCTTCTGGGAGTTTTAGCCCAAGAACATCTGGAGACCCAAGGTTGGGTAACAATAAGTTAGAGGAAATTGGAGAATAAAATGTAACTTTCCAGCCCTCACCCATCTTACACCTCCATCTGAGTTTCCTTTAAGTACAAACCCTGCTAAGCTCACAACTATGGCAAAAATCAAACAAAATATAGATCAGAACCATGGTCTACTCTAGAAGATACATGTTAAAGCCATTACCTTATTCCAGTCATGGCGAACCTATGGCACACATGCCAGAAGGGGGACTCGAAGCCCTCTCTGTGGGCATGCATACCATCACCCCAGCACAGAGTTCATTCTACCCCTTGACCAGCAGTCCAATTGGAGTGCTTCCTCCCTCCCACAGCACAGAGTTTGCTCCACCTCTCTGCCCAGCAGCCCAGTGGGAGCACTTACTCCCCAGGGTGCAGCGCAGATAGCAGTTTGGGTACTCAGTCTCTAAAAGCTTTGCCAACACTGCCCTATTCCCATAAGTATTTTACTCATCTATCTCACCTGGAGTGTGTATTGTTCTGGGGTCAGGGTGTAGGGTTTGCCGGCTAGATGAAAGGTCACATTTGGTAACTCAGACAGCTTTTCACATTCCAGCAAGTACTACAGGAAGAAAAAGACATGTGTTGTCAAGATTAAGAGAAGAAAAAGAAATCTGAAATATCCTGCCTCTTCCAACTTCTGTTAGTGCATTCTCCAAAAACTCTCTCATTCCCACCATGTTCAGCCAGAGGATACTAGAACTAAATGTCATTATGGTCACAGAACTGCTGCCTCATTAGTCTCCTCTTCCTGTATCATGGCAGTCTTCTTCTTCTGCTGTATCCAATTCTGAATATTGGCAATCCTCATCATGGCAACAATCGGCCATGAAGACTGTCTTGGGGGCAATATACAGCAGTGGCCTTCCATCTGTCTTCTGCATCGCAGCATGCCCCCCCCCAATATCACTGATCTAGTTCTGCCAGTCACTTTCTGGTCCTGAGCCCTTTTGGCACACAAAGTCTTCATCAGTCCCAGGCCAGCATTGATTAAGCTGCTGCCCTCCATTAAGATGGATTCAAGTGGGATTTAATCAACTTGGGGACCATCACCTTTCCCTGTGGACTTTGGCACCCAAGGCCATTAGAATTGTCAGGTTAGTTAACCATTGCCTGACACTCAGCATTAACAGAGATGTGCAGAGCACTATGGGAAAAGGCACTGGACAGGGAGTAGTGGGGGCACCTATTGGAGGGATTGGGGGTAATCCCATACATTTCTATTGCCGCCTCAGGGCACCAGAGGTGAGGGCGTGGTGGATAAAGCCCGTTTGCCTGATATAGCAGCATGCGCCTGGGCACTGACTCGCTGGCAGTATGGTCTACTCTATTGCCATAGCAGGATAACCTGGACAGATAAGCCTTTATCATGGCAATTGTCCAGCAAAATGCAGCAGGTTATACTATGTCCTCTTCTGTTGATCTCTCCCTGGTTTGGAGTAAAGAAGAGAGAACCTTGGAGAATAATGAGGCTATACCACCAGTATACTACGCATGTGTATCATAAATGTCAAGGCAAATGGTAGGTTTATCCCAGGGTTTCTCAACCTTTTGCGCCGCAGGCTGGGCCATGCCCCCTCAGATAAATGAGTGGGCTGTTCACATGATTCCCCCTGCCATAAATGTTGCCATAAAACATGTCTGAGGCTGTCCTAAATGCGTTTAAAACAGCCACAGGTACTTCTATGGTGCATTTTTGGCTGGGTTTGCTATTTCTGGTGGCGGCGGAAGTGAGGGCGTCACATTCTCAGTTATTTTTGCTGCTTGCAGTGGCAGTGGCAGGAGTGAGGGCAGCAGGCCACATGAAATGGTACTGTGGGCCTGTTCCGGACCATGGGCCACAGGTTGTGAATCCCTGGTTTATCCTCACTGCAAGAATGTCCTCTAATGGTAGGACATAAAGAGTTTTTTAAAAATCTTACACAATAAAAATATGAAGGGATATAGTACATACCTGGGAATGCTATCAGAGGAGCAGTGAAGTTACTCCTCACCCTTGAATGGTGGTAGCCATTCATAATGGAAACCATTCCAATTTGCATAGCCCCATTCTTTTGTGGGCATATCCGGAGGAGGCTCATATAATCATACCTGAGTGCCTCGCAGGCATAAACAAGTGAACAACAGAGAAAGAAACTGAGCCAATGAGATGAGATGTGAACCAAGGCAAGGATAATCCCTTAACCAAGAAAGAAAGATTGTGTGTGGTTTTTGTTTTTAGATGGATCTTCAAAGGATCCAGGGCGCATCAGCTTTTCTTTACCTGTCCTCCAAAGGCATGGGCAGCCCCCATGGCTTCGTGCAGGGCTTGAATGTCTTCACTTGGACCTGTGATCAGAGAAGTGCCCGTGTCCACAATGCCCTGGCAACTGTCTTTGCACAGCTGGAGGGAATTATTCTTGTCAAAGAGATTCCATGGCCAACATTTTTCTTCTTTCTTCTTGTGCACAATTATCCTTTGAAGAAGAGATTGGGAAAGAAGAAGGATGAGCAGCGGTCCTTCCCTATCATTGATGTATCTGATGAGAACTGAGAAGATAAGGTCATCCGACTAGAGCACCAGAAACCAGTAAGGTGGCCAGAAGAGGTGAAGTTTGGTCAACACTAAGATTTAGTTCTCCTAGAAACATAAGAGCAACTGGAAAACCTTTGTCTGGTTCAGACCATTTCAGAACACAGGTGGGGGAAAGCCTCATATTACAGAATGCTCCTTCATACAAAAATATAGGCAAAGATGTCCCTTGCTTGAAAGCCAGTCATGTTGGACTCTAGAGCACTGAGATTGACAACTGGAAGGTTCACAGATCAGCAGTTTGATAACCGACTGCTGACCAATGTTAATCCCAACTGCTGCCAACCTAGCAGTTCGAATGCAAAAAACTGCATGTAGATAAATAGGTACCACTTTGGCAGGAAAGGTAACAGTATTCTATGTGCTCTGGCATCTAATCATGTCTGCCACATGACCATGGAAATGTTAGCAGACACAGACGGCACTGATTCTTTGGCTGTAGGAGGCCATTCAACAATTATGTGATCATTGAAGGGGGACGGGGTCTGCCATCTGAATTACGGAAAAATTACGTGGTAGGAGGGGGGTTCAGGTCAAAGATAACATAATCCATTTGGAGCTGTTGTGCATTAGGCACCAATACATACCTGTCAAATCCCAGAGTGGCCGGGATTTCCCATATTTCAGCGCTCGTTCCTCCAATTTCCCGCTGCCATCCTCTGTCATCCCGTAATTTGACCGGTGGGGGAATTAGTTACTGCACATGGGTTCTGCACAGAAGGGTCCTGCACATGCACAGAAGGGTCCTGCGCATGTGCAGAAGGGTCCTGCACATGCGCAGAAGGAGTTGTTGCTGCGCATGCGCGGCCGGGCCGGAGCAGTTCCCAGATTTTCCTGAGTCACGCTTGACAGATATGCACCAATAGTGAAAAGCTCTAAAAATTAGAGTTTCAATACAAAAGCTCTGGATTGTGTAATTTAAATGGGGGAGGGGGTCGAAGCTAAAATTACGATCGGATTACATGGGGGGAGGGGGTCAATTTTCCCCCCAGCTCCTGGAGCCTCCTTCTCGAAATGGGTATGGCTTATGGAAGCAGGGGGGTTCTGGGAGTTATAGTCCAAAGAAGTAATTTCTCCAATTGCTCTTCTGAGTAAATGCTTTGCCCAGTTCTATTATTCATAAGCCTACTTCTGTTTCCTCACCTACAAACCAGTGATCTTCATTTCACCAGCCTAATAATTTGAGTTAGAGGAACCTTTCCAACTGTTATTACTGTTAACATGTTGGTGATCTGTTGCAAATCAGCCAGAGACCTGTGCATTTAACAGTCCAGCCAGGGGTCTACAGTCCCCATTGAAAACAGGAGCATTCATAACCCATGATGGATTGCCCACTAGGGCAATAGGCCATTGCCCCAGTGCTCAGGCTACCCTCAATATATCCTGGCTGGCAAAGCAGGTGTGGGGCACCGGGGATGGGGTGACCCCCGCCTGCTGGCTGATATATTAATATCGCTCCCTCGCTCTTTTTAGCTATCAGGGTAATTTCTTATTGTATTTTTAAATAGTTTTTTTTACCGGTTTTAAGTTTTTAGATTGTAGTACTGATTTTAATGTTGTAAGCCAATTTGTGCGGCTATACAAATTGGACATTAAAATTAAATCCAATCCTGCTTGCCTCTTTATCAGAGACAAAGGGTTCCTTGTACTATGAGCCCTGGTGGTGTAGTGGTTAAATTGCTGTACTGCAACCAAAAGGTTGTGGGTTTGATCATGACCAGGGTTAAAGGTTGACTCGGCCTTCCATCCTTCCGAGGTCAGTAAAATGAGTACCCAGTATGTTGGGGGGCAAAATGCTAATTAACTTGTGAGCCACCCAGGGAGTGCACTAAGCATTATGGGGTGGTATATAAGTGTGATTGGTTTGATTGGTATGCCTGCCTGCCTCTCTCTTGCTGCATCTGTATATGCACACCAGTGTAAGGATACCCAGTTTTGCCCTAGTTTTGACCATTATTACTTGCTGAGTCTTCCACCCCACTAACCACAATGGATACTTCCCTAGTTACCACTTGATCACAAACCACTATGGTAGTGGATAATGTGACTTGATTACATGTGATGGCAAGCACAGTCTTTCTTTTATATGTCCTAAATCTCCCATCCAATCAACAATTCAATAAAAAGAAACATACCAAAACCATGAACCTTTAAGGATAGTTTATACATGCAACGAAACAAGATGGTGGAACAGATTGGAGCATGCCAAACTCCAAATGGAGATCATGTTGAAATTCACCTTTAGGCCCAAAGATGCCAGGAAATTAATTAAAACCCAGCCAAGGGAGCAAAGAGGTAAGTACATTTTGTCTCCCTGGCTAGCTACTTTTCTGTTTGCAAGGAATTTCTTTCAAAATGTACTAAATATTTATCAGTACATTAATTTGTATCAACTGCAAACTAGAACTGGCTTATCAAACTCTCGGAAATTCAGGGTATCATTTTTTACATATATGTTTATCACACGCACCCTCTGGTGTTGAAACATGAACTTGTTCCTCAGTAAATGAATTTCTAAGCATACTGAGGGGAAATATAAACTGATTCACCTGGGAAGACACGCAAAATCAGAACAGTTTAATATAACACAAAGATCAATTTAAAATAAACAACCCCTCTCATGCCTGTCTCGGTCAATTTGCATGCCATGAGATTACACATGTGTTAACCTCCAACCTCCTGGTTGGAGAGATAGGCAGGAATGGATATCTCTTAATGCCATTTCCAGGGAATCCTAAGCAGGTGAAGGCATCTGCTTGGGAATAATACCCTGAAGCAAATGGTGAGCCACTGTGTGAGACAGAATGCTGGACTGGATGGGCTGTGGCTGTTCTTATGTTCTTATGTTATGTAAACAAGAAAATTCCAATTGATTTCACCAGTTCAACTCTATGCCAAACAACATCTTGGGGGCCACACTTTTCTTACACTTGGGTTATAGGAATATTCTGTGTTACTTTTAAAGATGGTAAACACACCCTCTCTCTCTCTCTGAGACCAGGCATAACACATTTGTTTTTGCATGATGAGGTCCAAGTCAGAGCCTAAAGATTAAATGCATCACTTACTTGTCCATTTTGATTTGCCAGTAGGCCTTGCGTGACACTGGGATGTAGTGAAGCTTCCCCTCATAGGCATCATGGTTGATTCCGCCAAAAAGAATTTCACCACCATTATTTTCTGACATATGTTTAGTGCTAAGAGAAGAATTAGAGTGCTTAGTAAGCCATCCTGAGGCATGAGATTTATATGAATTCACAGGCAGTAAAAGGGAGACGATTACCAGATGTAAAAAGTGGGCAAGGATCTGTCTGTTTATTATTCTATAATTTATTGGTTACATTATCTATTACAATCAGGATCGTTTTGTTCCTGTCAATGCATGGCTATTCTGCTTCCCCACTGTCTCCTCTCAACAACCATATTAGAAAGATCACAGTGAGAAAATCATTTTTTTATTATTATTAACTTGGTCCAAGGTCAAGGTAAATTGTAGCAATTATAAAGTGATTGTGTTGTTAAGCTGTTAAAGGGATACATCCTCAACTGCAACTGGTATCCGAGAATGCATTATTTTCCCCCTGAGGCAGGAAAGTTGTCACTGGTGTGAGCTTGTAAAGTGGATCCCAGCTTGCCATGAAGTGACCCACACACTATGATCTCAGAGCCATCACCTACGGCACACATGAAGTGCAATTTAACACCGGGAGTGCAATGGACAACCGCAGCCTTGAGGATATGAACAAGGTGTGCCTTCACAGCCAGGCCATCTGGCATGGCCTCTTCCACCTCCATGACTGTTGGAAATCAGAGTTCCTCTTCCACTCATTTTGCCATTAGGCCCAATATGATGGTTTCCAGTGGCATTTCCTCCACTGAGGGGGACCATCACCACACCTAAAGGGGCTCATCCGCCCGTAGCCGTTGGCCCCTTTAAGGAGTCAGGTTAGTTGACTGCCACCTGACACATGCTAAAGAGATTGCCAGACAAGTAGAGCGCAAATTGGTAAAATACCACTCGCCAGAAGTTGTTGGTCCACAGCTCTTTGCAATTCTCACTATAGGGTTACTGGATTTTTGAATAACTGTCAAAATATAACAGTTAGTCTTTAAAGTGCTACAGCAGTTTTGGTTTTGTTTATTCTCTGATATGTTTGGATTTTTTGGCCAACCAACATATTGAAGGCCACATGCACTTTTCCTACACTTGGGCTACAGGAATATTCTGAATTACAAATGCCCCCGGGCACCCATTCGTTCCTTCCAAAAAGCAATATTATTAGATTGGAGGCTTGCTCAACACCAACTCAACTTGTGGGGCAGCAAACTCACTGATACTGTACTATAGAACACAATGTAAAATTCCACTATTCTCTTTCTCAAAGGAAACCAACCAAATAAAACTGCCACAGAATGTATTAAATAGGGCGCGGGGAAAAGGAGTGATATCTGAAATATTTATAGAATGTTGTGCCATTAGGTGAAAAAATGGACAAAATCAGAATCTCAGACATCCACGAGATGCATGAGTTGTGATAAACACTTGATATACAAATGGTAACACTTACTCCACCTGGTAATAAAATATGTTAATTATACTATGTACACTAAGCCATTCTGAAACTCTTACACCAGATTTGGTGAGTCATTGAGAAGAATTTTAAACCAATTATAAAACTGCCAGCCCAGATTCCTGTATGAACAGCAAGTAGCCAAGACTCCTACTGCAATGAGGGCTGGAAAGAAAAAGACATGGACATTTTTTCAAATCTTGGGTCATGCTGTAAACATGCAGGAAAGGAATCTGGCTAATCGAGGCTTGTTAGACTCCAATGCCCATCATTCCAGCCAGATGCTAATGGGTAGAGATAATGGGAGTTATAGTTCAACAATAATATCAGGAGAGCTAACTAGGTAAAGGTAGGTAAAGGCCTCCCTTGCCCGAAAGCCAGTTGTATCTAACTCTAGGGTTCAGTGCTCATCTCTGTTTACAGCCAAAGATCCAGATGCACAGTCTGTGTTTGCAGATGTTTCCATGGACATGTAGCAAGCATGACTAGACACCGGAGCGCACAGAACGCTGTTTGCTTTCCCACCAAAGTGGCCCCTATTTATCTACTTGCAATTTCTTGCTTTTGCACTGCAGGAGCTGAGACAGAGATGGGCGCTCACTCCATCATGCAGTATTCAGGTCTCGGACTGCCGACCTGCTGACCTTCCAGTCGTCAAGTTCAGCATCTTAACCACTAAGCCACCGCAGTCCTTAGGACTAACTATCACCCAGTAAAAATGAAAAAATAACTGGTACAAATCTAGACTTGGGAAAGGACAGGACTGGCATGAGGGGAAACATCAGGAGGTTTGTACCTGCAGAGATGAAAGGAGAACACGTTCTGCTTAAGGACCTTCTGCTTCATCATGTTATCAAAAGGTGTGGAGATGTTATTCACTGAGATGGTGGGATAACCCAGCCCCATGATGCCATCAAACTTTGCCGCCACAAAAACCAATCCTGGCATATGTGTTGCCTCAGCGAATGTCTGGTTCTGAACAGTGATGTTACCAATCTGTGGAGAGAAGATGTGTGAACCTTGATGTCTGTCTTGTTCACCAGAGGCTTGTTTCCAACTAGAAAACCTGCCTTCCATGATAACCCCGGATCTTGGGAGCAAACCTTTAGCATGCTTCCTTTTCAAGCCTCTATTCCTGAGGGCCTACCATTGAATCTCCTCTCTTCCTTTCTTTCTTCCTTTCAATCCACTCCCATCTTCCCAGTTACTTTGGACTACAGCTCCATCAGCCACAGCCAGAAAGGCCCAAAATATTTTCCAGGAAAGAGTAGCTGGATCACAACAGTGATCCAGTTCAGTGTCAACAAGGCATGGTGGTGGCTTTCCATGATGAGAATGAGCAACGGTGAACTTAGTAAAGGTAAAGGTCACCCTTGCTTGGAAACTAGTCATATCCGACTCTAGGGTTCAGTGTTCATCTCTGTTCATAGCCAAAGAGCCAGTGCTGTCTGTGTCTGCAGACGTTTCTGTGAACATGTGGCAGGCATGACTAAACACGGAATGCTGTGTATCTTCCCACCAAAGCGGTACCTATTTATCAACTTGTAACTTCTTGCTTTCAGACTGCTAGGTTGGCAGGAGCTGGGACAGAGACAGGAGCTCACTCCATCATGCAGCACTCAGGAATCAAACTCTGACCTTCCAGTCGGCACGTTCAGTGTCTTAACCACTTGAGCCACCGCAGTCTTCTAGCCCCAAATTAATCCTTGGTTGTATCTGATGAGGTTCTGAAACAGACTTGGTAATAACACCAAATGGAGAGTTGCTAGGTTGGCAGGAGCTGGTACAGAGACAGGAGCTCACTCCATCATGTAGCACTCAGGTCTTGAACTGCTCACCTGCTGACCTTCTACTCATCAAGTTCAGCATCTTAATCACTAAGACACCACAGTCCCTGAATGGTGAAGTTAGGGAGTTGCATAGTAAATCATCCTGCTTTTTGTAGAAGAGGAAACTACATAGCATTTTTTGTTTAAACCATAATTACTGAGAACATGCCACAAACATGCAGTGACATCATCTCCTTGTTCTGAAACACAGTTTAAACTAGCCATCCTTCTTCAAATTCAGGTATCACAGGGAACTAGGATGTGCTTTAATAATAAAAAAATTGTGGCAGAGATTACTCAGGATTTTTAGGGGACGCCAAAGCAGGACAAAAGCTTTTATATGGGGTCACTTTCTGATCTGGGAAACTTTCCCCAGCCTCTAAACCAGCATCCTCCAGTTTAGACTCTCCAGAGGTGTGAGGCTACAGATCCTACCTTGCCTAGCCATCATGATCAATCTGGGTAGGCTGGGAATGATAGGAACCCTGAGTCGGGTTCTGCCTGAGTGGGCGGCATATACAAATGTGACTTATAAATAAATAAATAAATAAATAAATTTATAGTCCAATATGTTTGGAGGACACCAGGTTGGGGAAAGAAGCCCAAACCCTCACCCCTTCTTTTGAAACCAAGGTAGTGTACATATAAATTACACAAACACACACCTATTTCTCTTTCTTCCACCTTCTTTTGTTCTTTCTCCTCTTTCAATCTCTTGTCTCATTTGTGTCAAAAGGTGGTTGCTAGCTTTGCAGGTCAGAGATCTACACTGGGGCTTACACAACACAGCAAAGTGCCAAATCAAGACAGGATGATGCATACATAATCCTCCTCCTTCATCCTCATGGTGACTTTCAGTATAATTCTAATTAAGGCACTCTTGGCACTTAAAAGATTTTTAGCTGATTAATCATCTAGCTTTCCATCCATCAGCTAATCAGATAAGTGTGGGTGTTATCAATGCTTTAGTCAAGGACCTTTTCCAAGGACACTTAAGTACCTATGACATAACCCCAGTTTTGGTCATCTTAATTCCTACCTGCCACCATCTCTTCTTCTTCTTCTTCTTCTTCTTACACATGGCAGAAGACTCCAACATTTAATTTTTGGAACGTCAACTTCTAGAATCCCTACTCTGGTTGGCAGATTTGGGGAACTGGAGTCCTCTCAAAATAACTTGCCCAAGTTCTGATGCTGGCGCAGTTCCATTTTAAAAAGTATTCTTGCTAAATTTTAATATAAACAGAAAGGAAGCTCTTTAAGTTCCTTTTCCATCTAGCTCAGGGATTCTCAACCTGTGGCCCATGGGCCGGATGCAGCCCACAGCACCATTTCATGTGGCCTCCCACCGCCTCCACCACACCCAGATGTGTCATGTGGTGGAAGAAGGGCAAAATGGTCGTCCGCCCCCCAAAGCTGTCTGAGGGAGCGCGACCTGGGCCCCAGCTTTAAAAGGTTGAGAACTCATGATCTAGCTCAAGTTCAAGAAAGCTTGCCAAGGCTTAAGCCACAGTTGTATTTTCCAGTTCACTGCATTCCATTCCATTTCTTGCTTGTTGCCAGGCTTACAATAATTCTTTTTTAAAATCTGTGCATAAAGCTTCAATTAATTTATACCCTTCAAAGCTAAAAATAGCAACATGCTTGGATATTTTTAACACCATATTCTTACACAAAATATTGCTTGGACCTATCATATTATTACAAGTCCTCAAAACTTTAACATTTTTAGTTTTTTGAGTTATAACTTGCAGATTTTCGATCAGGGCCATAGATCATGCTGGCTGGGGATTGTGGGAGTTGTGCTTCCAAAAAAAAAAGTTACATTTTCAAACTATGTAACTCCTCTGCAAAAGTTCCTCTTGGCCTGTACTTCATAGGACCACCAATTCTAGCTGTAGTTTTATTTACTCAGATCTATTGTGATCAGGTTTGTGGGGTGTAATACACACAACAGTAACAATGTAAAAATTATTGGGAACGTCAGATAGAGAACATTTTAGAAAATGAAAGAGTCAAGATCCTGTGAGACTTTAAGATACAAACAGATAGACATCTGACTCACAACACACCTGATATAACTGTTGTGGAAAAGAAGACACCAGAGTGCACAGAACACTGTTTATCTTCCCACTGAAGTGGTGGTGTCTTAACCATTAAGCCAACATTAAATCATGTTCTGTAATTTTAATCCCATTAGACCCTTCAAGAGTCACAATACAGGGTTCATGGTTATACAACAAACAGGGTGTTGGAGTTCCAAATTTACAGTTTCTCATTTAAATTCCAACTCAGAGAATGTCTGTAAAGGTGTGTGATCCTCTTGGCCAATATTGATTATGTGGTGTGAGAGAAAGGTTACTTTGTACATGGTTGGAAGGAGAAATCTCTCCTCCCCTTCAATTAAAATTCCCACAGCTGAAAACTGGCAGTGCAAGCAGATTTTTTGATATAAGCAGCACATGACTAGAGCAGAGAGTACTTGTCAGGAATGCTTTTCACAAATAAACATAAAAAGAATTGAAGAAGTTATTCTAGCCTGGTTCAGTCCACAAACTGCCCCGTCTTGGGGAGCAAATTAGACTACAGGCAGTGGTGGGCATCAACAGGTTCACACCAGTTCGCTAGAACCAGTAGCAGAAATTCTGGCTGGCCCTGCCCATCCAAGTTTTGAAATAAAGTAGTCATAATTCGGGTGCAATGCAAGGCTCCCCACAGCCACGGCCACCATACCACCCTCACAGTGTGGTAGTAAAATTTTTGGAGCCCACCACTGGCTACAGGTTAATGCCTTCCATAAACCAGAGCTGTGCCTTTCTCCTCTGACCAATTAATCTCATTCTTCTTCAGGGAAGAACCCAGTTCCCTCAGCACCGTTGTACTCACTGAAAGAACGTCCTGACTCAGGAACCCTTTGAGGCTGCCACTTCCATAGTGGATCGCAAATTTAGAGTCATCAGACTTGTAGGTGCGGGAGAAAAGAGACCGGTAGTGGCTGTGAACCCCTAAGGGGAAAGAAAATATGTTGAGGAAGGGTAGTTTAAACTATAGTGTCAACAGATCATTTACTAAAGGTCACCCTGCAGAATTACCTCAGTATATGTGTTGATGTACAGTATAGCACTTGACATTGATTTTTGTGACGTGTTGAGCACTAGGGTTTGAACAGGGATGGGAAACTTGTGGCCATCCAAAAGTTGTGAACTAGCTCTCACCAAAGCTTGTGTTGAGGGCTGGCTTTCAATACATTGCAGCAAGGGAGTTGCTCTGCTACATCCAATGACCACTCATTCATAAATAAGAACATATGAAAGGTGCTCACTAGGGATAAATGAAGCATTGCAGGAAATGATATACACACAAAAAATTGTTAGGCGCTGTTGTGGTGGATGTGGCATGGCCACCTAACCTGTTGTTCCTCACCACCTCCTCATAACTGGCTGCTCAGCCCCAGGCAGGGGTTATCTACTCTCTGTAAATTGTTTTGTAACAAAGAGTGGGGCTGTGTTTTTCACCTCTCCTTTACACCTAGTAGCCTACCCCACGATAGCAAAGATTATGTTGTTTTAAATTAGGGGTTCCCAACCTAAGGCTCATGGGCCAGCTCCAACACACTCTCTATGGAGAACTCATAATTTAAAGGGCCATGCCACCTCGGCATTTTCCGCTTCGTCTCCTCTTGCAGGGCTCCCCTCTGCCCTGTGGAAGAAAATCTGAAGCACTTCGGCGCCAGTCCTGTGGGAGAAAGATTATCTCTGCGCTACTGCCGAAGTGTTTCGGACATTCTCCCAAAGGGCAGAGGGGCCCTATGAGAGGAGCTGAAGCGGAAACTGCCGAGGTGGTGTGGCCCTTTAAATTATGAGTTCTCCATAGAGGCACACTGCCACCTGTCCCAGTAATTTGGAGCCCCAGCACAGGACTTCCCACAGCACCATTTCTTGTTGCCCCCAACCTCTCTAAGGGCATCTGAGAAACAAAATGGCCACCCCTTTGAAGCTGTTCAGACAAAATGGCCACCCCCATCATGCAGGCAGGGCATAATGGCTGTCCAGCCCTCAAAGCTGACTGAGAAAGTGTGACCCGTCCCCAGGCTTGAAAAGTTTGGGAACCCCTGCTTTAAACCAGCCAACCAGCCAACCAACCATCCAACAACAACCACAAACCAGCAATATTTATAAAACAACCTCTGTAGAGCTATCACCTCACTCCATCCCCAACCCCTGATAATTGATTGAGAAATATGGTTCTTACAGCATGCCAAATGTAGCAGACAACATTTTGAGGAAGGCACCCATAGATTGGAAGAGCCAGTATCAAAGACCACATTGAAGCACTGTTTTGGAGTTCCGATACAGACCTCACCATAATATTGTGCCTGGAATGTGATGTGGAAAAGAGGAAGAAAGGAAAAATTAGCAACTGAATTCTCAACAGCAGCTCAGGGGGAGGCCATAGTCTTGCAAGTTCTTGAAATGCACCATATAGCAAATCACACTGAAAAGGACTGCACATTTTCAGTAGGCCAGCCTATGGTAGAAGCAAATGGAATGGAGAGTCTTCAAGGAAGGTATATTTTGTGACAATGTAAGACCTCTTTTGCCAGCTCAAATCAAAATGCCCCCTTTTAAACACCTGCCAATAGCTTTCTCTAGTTATGTAGAGTTAGAGCAGTGGTTCCCAATGTGGGGCACATGCCCCTCGGGGGGACTTCAATTCGCAGAAGCCTAAATCAGTACATTGCCTGATCAGTGCTTTGGGGAATTGACTTAGGATTTTGGGAATTGAAGTCCAAAAACCAAAAGTTGAGAAACACTTAGCTAGAGCATGATGAAAGCATGATGAACACAATGGAGCTCCATGTTGCCCCCCCCCCCCCGAGTATCTAATAATCAAAGGCACACCATCAATGATCATAGAGATTCTGTTTAATTAATTATTGTAGTTAATAGTTCTTCCAGGGTCCTCTTCTCCATCCTATAATCCTCCATACCATGTGGTCCTTCCTACATTCATTGCCCTTCAGATGTGCTGGACTTTGACTGGCTATGGGATTATGAGAATTCCTAACATGGAGGGCATCATGTTGGGGTAGGCTGACCTAGGCCTGAACTGAGAAAACCGTGGCCCTCTAGATAGTGTTGGACTCCTAACCCTTCTGTCCTGCAAGAATAGGACTGTTGTGAAAGATCATAGGAGTCATATTTCATTCACATCTGGAGGGCCACAAGTTCCCCCTATTTAACCTAGCAAATCTAGCAGGCAGGTCAACAGCAAAAGTCTGTTTCCCCCCAATTTTGCCTGAACCATCAGTCCTAGATTATGCCCACTAATTCTGAAGAGCAGACACTTACATCCATATAGTTGTGAAGCCGTTGCTTGGTGACTAAAGTTGTAGTTGTGGGTTTCGCAGATCTAACTCCTCCTCGACGCAACAGTTCAGCAATGGGGATGCCTGACCTCCCAAACCGGTTTCGGACAGATGGGTATTTCTGCAATGGGATTCTGTTAGGAAGAGACAAAGAGGTTTAGGCATGAAAAAGAGGGTGATAGGAGGTCACCTCTGCCAAACATGGGTCATCTTGAGATGAGAAAGGTGGGATACAAATACTGTAAATAAATAAATAAACCATCAATAGCCATGAATTTTTGTTAGTAGGACAGGTCACTGTGGATGAAAGGGAGATTTGGGGGCAGGGGGAGAGATCACATGCCCCAGAATCTCATAGCCTGCATCGTCACTTGCTTGTTGTATTTAACAACATGGGCGCTAGGGAAGGAAACATTCTGAGAGCTATAGTCTATGAAAGGAGGATTTCTAAGCTATTAGGCCAGGGAATGCACTTTTGTGTGTATTATAAATTTACACCCTCCTCTCCTCCAAGGTGTAAATTTCCTCCAGCTTAGGGTGATTGGTACTTTTCCCCACCATCATCCTCACAATCAAATTGTGAGGTAGGTTAGGCTGAGACTAAGTGGCTGTTTTCAGGTTCCCCCAGGACTATCTGTGGCCCACAGGAGATTTGAACTGATCTATCCAGCCCCAATGCAATACTCTTAATAGTAACAAAGGCTAATCATTGTACTCTACCTGTTCTTAATATAAAATTGTTTCAGCTTCATATGCATAGGCATAGTTCTAATGAAAAGTGTGGGCACTAAGGGATTATACAGTTATTCAGTGCTTAAATTATTGGGCAACAGAGATAAATCAGAGCAATACAAGACTCATTAAGTTTTGTGCCATGTTTTGAATTTTGGATAGCTCTGTGAAGTTTGATTTGGTTACATTTTTGGAGACAATAGTAGGATAGCAAAAAATGTGTGGATCACATCTGTCAGTTTAAAACAACAACAACAAAAGGTGCTGTTTTCTGAACAAGGTTTTACTAAATTATCAGTTTGAAGCTGGATTTGAAGTTGGAGTTTACTTTGTTTGGAAGTCCCTGTGGTGTGTTTTTCAAATTCTGTTTTTCTAGCATCTCACAAATCCACAGAATAATATATTAACAATAAAGGAAAACTAGAGCTTAACAACTTTGTTTCTTTGGATTACAAAAAAATATCTCCTTGGATTCTCCAAGCAGTAGACATGCTGGCTGTGGAAAATAACAGAACAGTAGCCCCAAAAGGTGTCATTCCAAGATCTGAAGAAAACGTGTACAATATTCATAAAGGACTCTATGATTATTACATTGATACCTGGCTATCATCCAGTAGTAGGTGTTGGGTTACAGAAATAATTACAGATATATAATATAACTGACAAAGAGAGCAGAGCATTTACTTCAGCTGGCATGGCTTTGCCAGTTTGTCAAGGTTGCAATGGAAGCTGGCACCACTTGAACAAAACATCATGTCTGTTTCATAATTACATGGGAAGAATCAACTAGTCCAAACCTTGTTTTGCTTAGGACTTAATCTGACTGGGTGAAAAAATTATGTCTGACTAGGTGGATGGTGAGCTTTTATCTGGCCAGGAAAACCCGGAAGAATGGGTAAGATGTCATTTCTTGGAGATTAGTTCTCTCAGGATTGGCGCCAAGTCACTTCCTGTTTCCGGCAGGCAACTGATATTATTAGCTTGATGCCACACTGGGCTCCTCCTAGAACACTTGAGGATCTTGGACCTCTTTTGGGCTGTTTTAGTGTCTTGCACGGAAGACAAAGAAGGAGTCGCAGGAAGGACTAACACAGGTTTATTCATTGATGCTCAGCACGAACATGAGGTAATGGGGAAGATACATCTCATTATATACCATAACACAATACATTTGAATCTTGTTGCACGGTAGCTCATTGGCTGCTACCGGCGTGGCCTCGCCCAGGTCACGCCTCTCTTCTGCAGTTGTTTTCTCTTCTGCAGTTGTTTTCTGTAGCTCCTGATCATGTGGGGAATTTCCCGCGGCTGTTCGTGATTTGGGCAATGTGGACCATGTGAGACTGAACGCTCGCAGCTGCCCTCTATGGGCGGCTTGCTCGCGTTCCTTAACAGCTGAGATACATTGTGATTGTGGACTGGTTACATTCATATATTTAAAGTAACATTGTACATGCATACATAACATCCCTCCCCCCTAGGATGGGACGAAGTCCCTCAACCATTGTGGCTTGCCGCATGTGCGCCTGGGGCGTGCGGCCGCTTGACTTAACACAGGGGAGCCGGAGGCTCCTGGTTCCGCGGAGTCCTGCCCTGCAATGGAAAGGGGGGACTCATTAGCGGCTCGGTGTGGCGTCTGTGGTAACCTTGCATTGGGGGACGGGAATGGAATGAATAGTTGGGAAGTGAATCCCTGCCTGCCGTTTGAGGAGTTTGGGGACCCCCCCCAGTACGAATCTCGGGACCGACGAAGAGGCCCTCGTGGCCTCGCCACCCCCCACTGCCTGTCCGGGCGTTCTAGAGATTGTGGTGGGCGGACTCGCCCCTGTTGCCTGTCTTGGGGGTGTTGGTCTCCGGGGAGCAGGAGCTATTGTATACTCCAAAACAAAAGGGCTAGGGGGACTGGAAGTACCAGGGGCTGAACTGAAACCCCTCTTCTCGCTAGGACGGGTGGGGGACCACTCCGCTACACCCCCCTGGTACTGCAACTCATAATCATCATCTAACTGATCCCTCTCTTTCAAAGTATCCTCCTCTGTGGTTGGGAACCCAGGATATGCATCCGTGTCCGCGGGTTCCGCCGTGTCTCCCCCTTGGGTAATGCGGGTGGGGGAGGACCCTAACGCTGATTCCCCCTCGCCGGTGGCTCGCCTTTGGAGTTGGTCGGCGTGCCTTCTCCAGAGTAGACCTGAACTAGTCTCGACCCTGTAGGATACCGGCCCCGTTTGCTCAACAATTGTCCCTGGCACCCACGCTGGCCCCGAGGCCGCGTAGTTTCTGCAGTGAACGGGGTCCCCTACCGCAAAACTTTTGGAGCTCTCTCCCCCTATGCTTATGTTTCTCCCTTCATCCTCCACCCTGGACAGATCCATCCGGTCAAACAGTGTTACCGGACGCCTCCTCATGAGGAGTTCGGCTGGGGAGAAACCTGACGCTAAAGGGGTTGTCCTGTAGCAGATGAGGAACTGGCACAGATGCAGGTTCAACTCACCGGGACCCATGCGCCGTAGTGCGTCTTTCGTAGTGCGCACTTGGCGCTCTACCTGACCGTTTGTGGCGGGGTGAAACGGGGCAGCGGTTATGTGCCTGACGGCATTCCTCTCCATAAACGTCTTGAACTCTGCCGACGTGAAGGTACTCGCGTTATCGCTCACAAGGACGTCTGGCAGGCCAAAGCAGGCAAACAGCTTTCGCAACTGTTTAATGGTTGCGGCAGAGGACGTGCTGTTCATGGGGATTACCTCCAACCACTTGGAGTAGGAGTCGACTACCAGGAGAAACATGGACCCGCGGAAAGGGCCGGCGAAGTCGACATGGATCCGGGACCATGGCCCGCGGGCCGTATCCCATTCCCTATGGGGTAACCGGGACTCCTCGGGCCGAGAGCTCTGGCAGCTCTCACACGTGCCCACTAGGCGTTCTATGTCCCCGTCTATCTGGGGCCACCAAAAGAAACTCCTGGCCAGAGCCTTGGAGCGCACGATCCCGGGGTGGCTGGTGTGCAGTAGCCTCAGCACCTTGGCCCTCAGCTTCTCTGGGATAACCACCCGCTGGCCCCAGAGTAAGCAGCCCCTTTCCAGAGAAAGCTCTACTCTGCGCCTGAAAAACGGCTTGAAATGTTCCTCGGGGGGAGAGGTGGGCCACCCTTTTCTAACCCAGGAACTAACTTGGGCCAGGATCTTGTCGGCCGCCGTGGCCTTGACGAGGTCGGCCGGCACAATTGGGGGTGAGTCGAGAGACTCAATCAGCAGGACTTGGTGTTCCTGCTCTACCTCACACGTGGGGTCTCCTAAACTAGGGAGAGGGGATCGGGACAGGGTGTCCGCATGGGAGATCTCCTTCCCTGGGCGATAGACCAGCTCATATTGGTAGGCGTTGAGAAAAATGGCCCAACGCAGCATCCTGGGGGATAGAATTTGTGGGGTTGGTTTGCCGGTAGTGAAGATCCCCAGCAGCGGCTTGTGATCTGTCACTACCGTAAACTCGCAGCCGTATAAGAAATCGTGGAACTTCTTGGTTCCCGCGATTATTGCTAGGGCCTCCCTATCTGTTTGCGCGTAATTGCGCTCGGCTTTCGAGAGGGACCTTGAGTAGTACGCCACCGGGGCTTCCCTCCCGCTCTCCAACACGTGGCACAGGACCGCCCCCACCCCCACCGGGGACGCATCACAGACTAGCACCACTGGTTTTTTCAGATCAAAATGGGTCAGGACCGCATCCGAAGACAGGAGTGACTTAAGCTCCTTGAATGCCCTCTCCTGCTTGTCCCCCCACCGCCAAACCGCGTCCTTCTTAAGTAGCGCGTGCAGTGGCTCCGCGACCGATGCCTTCCAAGGCAGGAAGGAGTGATAGAAATTTAGGAGCCCTAGGAATGACTGCAGCTCCGGTTTCGCGGTGGGGCGAGGGGCGTCTCTCACGGCCGCTACCTTGGACTCGGAGGGTTTGATTCCGTCCGGGGTTACCTTAAACCCTAGAAACTCTACCTCCCTCGCAAAGAATACGCACTTGTCCCTCCTCAATCGAAGTCCTGCCCTCTCGAACACTGAGAGAACCCCATCTAGCCTCTTGGCTAACTCTAATTCGCTCCCCGCTGTTATCAACACGTCGTCGAAGTATGGGAGGACGCCTGGAAGCCCCTTTAAAAGGCGTTCCACGAGGGACTGGAAAATTCCGGGGGCCGAATTCACGCCAAACTGAAGGCGCGTTACCTTAAACGCCCCCTTGTGCGTTACGATCGTTTGCACGGCGGCAGCAGCCGGGGTTACAGAGAGCTGCTGATACGCCTGGGCCAAATCTAACTTGGCGAAAAACCTCCCCCCATGTAGCGTGGCCAGCAAATGGCTGACCACGGGCACCGGGTATGCATTTGGCCAAATGGCCTTATTTATCGTACATTTATAGTCCGCACAAATTCTGACCTCCCCATTTGACTTGAGGGCTGTAACAATCGGCGTTTCCCACTCCGCCGAGTCAACTGGAACCAAAATCCCCTGCCCCACCAATTTGTCCAGTTCCACCTCAATCTTGTCCTTGAGGGCGAAGGGCACTCTCCTTGGCTTGAGGCGGATGGGCCGGATTTCTGGGTCCAGCTCAAAGGAAACCGGGGGGCCCTTGTATTTCCCGAGCCCCTTCTTGAAAACGTCCGGGTGTGCATCGCACACGTCCCACATTGGGTCAGTCTCGATGGCGTTAATGCCGGACAGTTCGATCCCCAGGGGAGCAAACCACTGCGTTCCCAAAAGGCAGCACCTCCCCCCTTTTAGGACCACTAGGGGCAGTTTCTCGGAGTAGTTCTTGAACTTCACCTTGAAGTTCCCCACCCCCAACACTGGGATCCCATTTCCCTGCACATCCCGTAGGTTGGATCTCATGGCCCGCAGTTTGGGCCGTTTCTCTGGGGGAATGTGCATAAACTCTTTTTGGGACAGGATGGAATAAGAAGACCCCGAGTCTATCTCCATCCTCACTGGGACCCCCTGCAACAGTACCTCTATGAAGAACCGCCGGTGCTCCAGGCCCACGCGGTTCACACCGTCCTCGCTGTGGCCGGCTGAGACCTTCCTGGTGCCGGCCACCTTTCGTTGGTGCGTCTGAGAATGGCTGGAACTGCCCTTGTCCTCGACTCGTCCGCGCCTGCATACTCGGGCGATGTGTCCCTTTCGGCCGCAGTTGTGGCACTCGGTCTTCCGGAACGGACACCTCGTGCGGTCGTGGGCCGCCCCACAACCATCACAGCGGCGGTCCTGCCATTCTCGGGTCTGCCGCCTCTCACCTCGCTTCTTGATCCTCTGGACGTCGTCGTCCTCGCTGGAGTAGGGATCCGCTGTCGTGGAGGACTCCTCGGACGACGTTGGTGCGGCGGCGGGCGGCTTGGGGGCCCGCCAGGCCGTCTTCGCTGGTGTCCGCTGGGCCGCCTGCACTGGTGACTTGGCCCTCTCGGACGTGGCCCCTCGGGACTTGAATAGCCGGACGCCGCTCCTGGCCTCCTCGGCTGCTTGCGCCTCCCGCAGTACCTCATTGAACGTGAGGCGATGGTCGCGGGTCATGAGCCTCCTCTGAAGCTCCTCGTCCCTCAAGCCGCACAGCATGCGGTCACGGAGGGCCTGGTCCAGGTCGTCCCACTGGCAATGCACCGCTGCAAGCCTGAGGGCCGCTGCATAGGCGGACACGGATTCGCCCGGTCGTTGGTCTCGCCTGTGGAACACGACCCGGGCTGGGAAAATCGAGACGGGCGGCTGGAAATGCTCACGCAGTCTCTCCAGGATACGGTCGATGGGCACCTCGTCCACCTTCCGGGGGGCCACCAGGGTCATCAGGATCTGCAGCGTGGCCGGCCCCACCTGAGACAGGAAGTGGGAGCGCATCTTCGCGTCGTCGTCGACGCCTGCAGCCTCCATGGCGTGCCGAAACTGGCACTCGTAGAGCTCCCATTGTTCGGGCTCGCTGACATCGAACTGGTACGGCTTGACCTTGGGATTCGCCATCGATCCCACCTTCGTCGCCAATTTAGTGTCTTGCATGGAAGACAAAGAAGGAGTCGCAGGAAGGACTAACACAGGTTTATTCATTGATGCTCAGCACGAACATGAGGTAATGGGGAAGATACATCTCATTATATACCATAACACAATACATTTGAATCTTGTTGCACGGTAGCTCATTGGCTGCTACCGGCGTGGCCTCGCCCAGGTCACGCCTCTCTTCTGCAGTTGTTTTCTCTTCTGCAGTTGTTTTCTGTAGCTCCTGATCATGTGGGGAATTTCCCGCGGCTGTTTGTGATTTGGGCAATGTGGACCATGTGAGACTGAACGCTCGCAGCTGCCCTCTATGGGCGGCTTGCTCGCATTCCTTAACAGCTGAGATACATTGTGATTGTGGACTGGTTACATTCATATATTTAAAGAAACATTGTACATGCATACATAACAGCTGTAATGTCATAGGATTGAAATTCCCATCAGCCTTACAAATTATAACCAAGAGTGTGAGGGATTGTGGGAATTGCAATGAAAGCATATCTAGAAAGATATGCAATTTTCCCATTACTGCTGCAGAGCAAGAGTAGAGACTTTCCATGCTTATAGCCAGATGAGCTCATGTAGTCCTTGAACATTTCCAGATGTGCTCCCCTTAATATATTGCAAAGGCACAGTGTTAATAAATAGACTGGGTAGCTCGTGGTTTAGGTGCAGTTGTGAGTTTGATTCCCCTCTAAGCCTCCTGGGACACAAGCCAGCTCGTGTAGCCATGGGCAAGCTACCCCATCCCAGAGTGCCTCCAGAAGAAGGAGATAGTAAAGTATTCTGTACCTAGAAAATCATGGAAAAGTTTTCCATAAATAAGATTTAACTTGATGGTATGCAGTTAGATTATTATTATATACAAATCTACCATTTGATTCATAGTGGAATAAAATTAACAGTTCAAGACCTAATCAAGGACCTAAGAACTGTTAAGGTAACATCTGAGTATATATGCAGTTCCTGGTAGAATTTTGTTTGTTTGTTTGTTTTGATAGTTAGATGTTCTAGTCTGATAAGTCCAAAATTTCTAAATATCTAGGGAGTCTTTTAGGTATTGTTCCAAGGGCCCCGATCACTAAGGGTACAACAACAGATTTCTTCCATCTTGATGATGATGATGTGGTGGTGCTACATCAGTTAGCAACAATTAACATGTAGTGGGAAGCTTTGTCTCACTCTTTGCAGGCAAGCATAAAAGAAGCCTCCCCTGTCTCTAGATCATTAAGCAGGATAGGCAAAGCAGAAAGGATGAAAAAAGGAGGGGGATTTTTTGTGTGTTGTTTTTGTTTTTCCCTTTAAAGGAATAGATCAGGCTAAGATGGGCTAAACAGGGGTGTTGGAACTGCAGTTTGGATCAATCATTGCATGTGGATGGAAGGATAGCCCTGCATGACATACTGCATTTCAAAGCTATCCTCTTTAGCACAATATGAAAACATTCTTGAAGGAACACAAGAGCAAAACCAAATTAGAAGATGGAGGAAGGAACTGGGAAAGGAACATCATTAAAGGTGGATATAGCTGAAGATCTCAATCTCCCCTATGTCACCTGGAGGACCCTGAATAGGCTGAGGTTGGAGTCCCTAACTCCAAGACCAACATGATCAAGTGGCAACTGCTGGTGGACAACAGCACGCGGTGTGAATGTGGAGAGACACAGATTCTGGCCCATTTGCTGGTCTGTCAATTGCTGCCAGAGACAAGCACCAATGAGGACTTGAGTTTGGGCAATGACAAAACAAAGAAAGTGGCTTCATTTTGGCAAAGCAGAAAGGATGAAAAAAGGAGGGGGATTTTTTGTGTGTTGTTTTTGTTTTTCCCTTTAAAGGAATAGATCAGGCTAAGATGGGCTAAACAGGGGTGTTGGAACTGCAGTTTGGATCAATCATTGCATGTGGATGGAAGGATAGCCCTGCATGACATACTGCATTTCAAAGCTATCCTCTTTAGCACAATATGAAAACATTCTTGAAGGAACACAAGAGCAAAACCAAATTAGAAGATGGAGGAAGGAACTGGGAAAGGAACATCATTAAAGGTGGATATAGCTGAAGATCTCAATCTCCCCTATGTCACCTGGAGGACCCTGAATAGGCTGAGGTTGGAGTCCCTAACTCCAAGACCAACATGATCAAGTGGCAACTGCTGGTGGACAACAGCACGCGGTGTGAATGTGGAGAGACACAGATTCTGGCCCATTTGCTGGTCTGTCAATTGCTGCCAGAGACAAGCACCAATGAGGACTTGAGTTTGGGCAATGACAAAACAAAGAAAGTGGCTTCATTTTGGCAGTCCAGAGGACTGCGGTGGCTCAGTGGTTAAGAAGCTCGCCTTGTTAGATGGAAGGCTGGCAAATTGGCAGTTTGAGACCCGGGTATTGCATGATGGAATGAGCACCAGTCTTTGTCCCAGCTCCTGCTAACCTAGCAGATGGAAAGCAAGAAATTGCAAGTAGATAAATAGGGACCACTTCAGTGGGGAAATATCTTGGGAACATGAAAGGAGTCTCATTTGGGCATCACCTGAACGGAGTTTCTCCAGCAAAAATCCTTTCAACCTAAAATAATTTCTAACATGAAATTATTATTATCATTTTGGCAGCCCAGGATTTGATCAGGACATGAAAGAAGAAGCAGTGAGCTTCCATGGTTGATCAGGATTCAAACCCAGTCTTGCTGAGTTCTAATCCAACTCTATCACAGCACCACACTGGATATCAAACATTGGGCATCTTATCCTTTCCAGACTATATGAAAGCATCTTAGATCTTCTTACTTTCCAACTACAGTTCTTGGCTAGGCAACCTCTTTCAGAAAACACACTGTATAGCAAGCCTGAAATTAGCTCCATTTTCCTCCCACTCCAAGTCCATAATGGATTGCTCAACTTGCAAAAACTCCTAGACTCTCATGGGATTCTGACTCCATATAAGAAACCAGAGCTTGGGGAAGTAACTGTTTTAAAATCTACAACCCCCAGCATCCTCTAGTTCACATGGATTGGATGAGTTTAAGTCCATAGGATTAATTTTCCAAGCTCTGCAGGAAACTTGGTGACTAAACACTCCTTTAACTTTACCCAGGAACATAATAACAAACAACATGCATTGTCTCACCGGATCATTCCTTGAACCCCAATTGCCAGCAGCAAGATGATAGCCCAGACACGGCCTCCCATCTTTGGTCTGTCCTCTGGCAACCTCCAGTTCTATCTCCTTCTGTCTGTCCTGGCTGTACCCAAATTGCTTGCTTTAGTGAAGGACAAGATGTATATCTAGACCGGTTGGGTAACAGCAAAGAGCTGCACCCATTTTTCCCAGGAATGTAGGTTGTGGATTCTGATTGGTTAGAGATGTTGGGGATCACCAGCCCTCTCCATGCAATTATTGGGGTTCATGTTCTGATTGGCTTAGAGCACATAAGGAGAAGGTTGTGTCTTTTGGAGGCCTGTAGTCATGCTAATCACATGGAGAATGACAGAGTTGCAGGGTTCAGGATCTGACAGACTGTGTGTGGGAGATCTGACCTGAGTAATCTAGAACAACAGTTCCTAAACTTTTCAGCATCATGCCCACATTTAGATTTTTGAGGAACCTTCACCATCTCTACACATTTCCTTTAACATCATCCAGCCACAGCTCAACAAAAAGTTCCACTTCCAATTTAATGTTTGTTTAAAAGCCCAAAACCCTAGTAAAAATAAATTTTAAATTAATTTCTGTGGCTTTCCTCTTTTAAACAAGATCTTAAAATTTGGTCAAACTAATTAAAATGTTTTTAATTGTGGGGGTGGAAATCACATTATGAAACCTATTATAAAATAGCCACACATCCTTCTACGAATTTCTTTGCATTTTCCCAGGGCATGTTCCCTTCTTGCAGTGTAAGAACCAAAGATCTAGATAATGTTGATGATTGCCTAAGGCTCAAGGACTTCCACTCTGTGTGAAGAACAGGATTCTAGAGTTGAAGAACAAAATTGCTCTCCTTAAAGTTGTCAAATCTATCTTGATAACTCAGGGAAATGGAGCATCTGGTTGGATGTGACTCTTTGGCTCTAACTCCATGAATTAGGCATCTGGCTTCAGAGCTAAAGATTGGGAGTTTGATTCCCCTTGATGGCTCCTAGGAGCATAGCCTGCCTGCATAGCCTTGGCCGTTATGTGGCTCCAAGGTAACTCCTGAAGAGGGAAGTGGTAAACCATTTCATGAGTAATCAATATCTAGAAAATATTAGAAAGGGTTACTGTAAGTGGGATTTGAATACTCAGTGAGGTGTACTGGATAGAGTGATGGATGAGGACTATGGCCACCAAACCTCTTCTTGGCTATGGTAACTCACTGGGGGGAGTGGAATAGGTAAAACCATTCTTAAATATCACACTTACCATGAAGGCTCTATTAGGGTCCTTGTAAATCAATTTTGACGTGATGGCACATAACTAACTAAACAAGCTTGGACTTGACTTGATGGCAGTTAATAATAAGAAAAGTTGCCAAATCAGCAGTGAGTGTGGTAAAGTCATTAACTCTACACTCCAATGTTTTATACGAGTCAATAGGATGGACTTCTGATATCCCCCCTCAAAAAATCACCCTCTTTCCTTCTCATTACAATACAACTGAGAGAAATGAGCACTTGTTTGAAGATTGGAGGAAGCACACAGCACCACACTGTATTCTTTAAACCAGGGGTTCCCAACCTAAGGCCCGCAGGCTGGATCTGGCCCATAGTGCCGTTTCATGTGGCCCCCACCCCTCCAAGGGCTTTTGAGAAACAAAATGTCTGCCCCTTTGAAATTTTTGGAACAAAATGGCCACCTCCATCATGCAGGCAGGGCAAAATGACAATCCACCCCTCAAAGCTGACTGAGAGAGCATGACCTGGGCCCCAGCTTGAAAAGGTTGGGAATCCCTGCTTTATACAGTCATCTTCAACCATTATAACATGGGGGCAGTTAGACTGGCATTGAATCACATGATGTAATTGCTGGAGCCAAGCAAACCATCTCCAGTGCATTCCTACCTGCACTTTTCTGAACCCCTGAAAAATGCTTCTACTTTTTTGGTACGAGTAGAACCATGATGGCAAACCTTGGCACTCCAAGCGTACTTGGACTTCAAGCTCAAGTCAGCACTCCTGCTGATCAGGGCTTCTGGGAATTGAAGTTCAAGAACAGCTGGAGTGCCAAGGTTCGCCATCGCTGATTAGGATTTATCCAGTTTGGTCCCTATCTAGTGCTTGAACTCTCTAAGAATTGAACCCAAAGCAAGCCTTTTGGCTATCAAGGCTCCTTCCATTTTGAATTTCCAATATCGTGAAGTGGCTTAATAAGTCAGCCACTTTAGGATATCACCAAATTGAACACTTGGTCTGCTTTCCAGCACAGCGGCAGAGGAAGCAAATTCATTTTTAGACTGCAGTAGATACACGACATCAATTATATTTTAAAAAATTCTTCACTCTGCCTGAAGGGCTGGTTGAGAAGCTACCTGCAGCTGAATCTTGCTAATTAAGCCACTTAATGATATCAGTCCTTCAAAACAGCAGGAGCTGAATAGAATTGCTTGAGTTCCAATATGCTATAAAGAAGTAAGAATCACACCAAATGGCATATCACACCTCCACTTGACCTCATGTGACCCTATTTAGCCTGCATCTGTTTGATGTAGCCAGACTGATTGCACACGGAGCCGGCAGGCGGGCCAAACACTTCTTTATTTCAGCATGGTCAATCTGTACATGGGCACATGTAGGAGACGCAGCTCCTTATATACTGTATTTGAATTCCCCGCCATGGATACTCATTGGCTGTGGTGGCAGTGATGTCATTGGGGGCGTACTGCGTAGCTACTAAGGTACACCTTAAACCGAGCGGTTTCCCGCGCTGCTGCTGATTGGTTAATTGGATCTGCATGGGCTGAGCTTCCTCAGCTGCGCTACTGTGGCAGCTGAGTAATGTGCAGAATTGGGAGGGCTGCTTGCCTACACAATAATCTGCCAGTTCCAAAATGACTAGTGTAGATGAGTTCACGGTTTGTAGTATCAACACTAATGAAGCAGTGTTGATTAGCTTTGGGCTATCATTCTTCCCCCACTTCTAACAGAACTTCCCTATGACAGCTGTTGTTGTTGTTGTTCAGTAGCACAGTCAACTCCAACCCTTTGCAGACCCCATGGACCATTGCCTGCCAGGCACCTCTGTCGTCCACCATCCTCCTCAACCCACCCAGCTCTGGTTGCCATCTTAGTGCTGGCTTGCTAGTCAGAACAAAAAGTAGAATCAAACAGGACTGATTTACAATGGCAAGCTTTCTCACTGGATTGACTGACAGCCTTTTTTTTAAAAAAGTCTGAGCAGGTCACTATACTTGCAGAGAGCTTGCCTTTTCTGCCAATGCCTCACAAAATCTTCCTTGAATGTCCCATAAGAAAGGCCACAAGTACTCTGATCCTAACTCCCACAGAGCAGCCATGAATTAACTGAATCACAATGGAAAAGTAAGGCAGCTTGCCTCATTTGACAAACTTTGGGCCTGCAAAAATCACTGGTTATCTTACCTTTAGTACCATCTATTTTATCTCTCATGGATGGATTTTTTTCTCCTGTGAGAAGGGTCTATAGTCTGGCCAGGTTATCCTGCTATGGTAATAGAGTGGACCATAGTGCCAGTGACTCAACACTGATCACCAGGTGGTGATTAACTAACCTGACAACCCTGAGGACTAATGACCTTGGGTGCTGAAGTCCACAGGGAAGGGAGATGATCCCCAAGTGGATTAAATCCCACTTGAACCCATCTTGGTGGAGGACAGCAGCTTCATCAACACTGGCTTGGGGCTGTTTAGGACGTTGTGTGCCAAAAGGGCTCAGGACCAGAAAGTGACTCGTGGAACTGGATCAGTGGTACAGGTGTCGTACTGTGTTGTGGAAGGGAAATGGAAAGCCACTGCATTATATTGCTCCCAGGACAATCTTCATGGCTGATCACAATGAGGATAACCAATATTTGGAATTGAGTATGGCACTCAAAGAAGAAGAGCAGGGTCTGCACTGGTCTTTGGATCACCCGAGTTTGTCCCTCATCTTTCCCTGCAGTACCTTTCCCCCTTTTAAAATAATAAGTGACATAGTGAAACAGCAAGGCATCTACCTAGCATGGCACACATAATACTCCCAATATATCTCTTTTCTCTAGGACAGCCCTGCATCAGTAAATGGACATAAAAAGGCGGGGTATTCCATCACAGACTCTGATAAAAACTTGTGAATCTCGATGCATTTTGCACAAACTTTGTTCAGTCGTCTGAATTCCTGTATATTTAAGAGTGTGAAGTGACTTTCAATTTTATTTTTAACTTAAGACATTTTGCTGAAGGTAGTGATCTTAAACATTAGTGATCTTAAACATTAATGTAGAGTTTTAGCCTTTATGGGCTATATTGCCTGAAATGTGTTTTCTGTGTTATCATAGTTTTCAGAGCCACAGAAGAAAAGGCTCTGTTAAAAATGAGATGTTTGAATCTCGACTGGGCTTTTTTTTTCTTTTTGTGGGAAGAAAATGTTGTCTGTTCAAGGATCAACAAAAAAAATCTTCATGCATCGTTGTGTGATTTGGGCTTTCCTCCCAGAATAGACACCATTGCCTATCTCACTGAATTGTGGAGTTCATCTTCAAAAGAAGAAAGATTTTAAGACTCTTGAATCTATTCTAAGTGCCATAGTTCAGGCTTTCATGATAGGAATAAGAATAGGAAACAGTATTCTGCCATACACAGACAAATGTTTCTAAAATATGAGGCTCAAGTGGCTAAGAAGACGCTGACTGGGAGGCGGAAGGTCAGGAGTTTGATTCCCGAATACTGCAGGACAGAATGAGCTCCCGTCTTTGCCCCAGCTCCTGCCAACCTAGCAGTTCAAAAACAAGACATTGCAAGTAGATAAATTGGGACCACTTTGGTGGGAAGGTAACAGCATTCCATGCGCTCCGGTGTCTAGTAATGCCTGCCACATGACCATGGAAACGTCTGCAGGAGCAGACAACACTGGCTCTTCGGCTTTGAAACAGAGATGAGCACTGAACCCTAGAGTCAGATACAACTGGCTTTCGAGCAAGGGAAACCTTTACCTTTACATTTTATCTATCAATTGTTTATCGGTTTCTTTACCAGCTTAATGATGGGCTGATCACATAAATGTTTGTAGCTCTAAGGTAGACTCTAGTAAAGGTAAAGCTTGCCCTTGCTCGAAAGCCAGTTGTATCCGACTCTAGGGTCCAGTGCTCATCTCTGTTTACAGTCAAAGAGACAGTGCTGTCTGCATCTGCAGACATTTCCGTGGATACGTGGCAGGCATGCACGGAACACTGTTTTCCTTCCCACCGAAGTGGTACCTACTTGTCATTTCTTGCTTTCAGATTGTTACGCTGGCAGGATCTGGGATGAAGGCGGAATGGAGCTCACTCCATCGTGCAGCACTCAGGAATCAAACTCTGACCTTCTAGTTGGAGAGTTCAGTGTCTTAACCACTGTCCTGTAGCACCAAATTAATCCTTGGTTGTGCCTGAAGATGTTCTGAAACAGACTTGGTAATAACACCAAATGGAGAGTTGCTCTTTGCCAATGTCAGAAGCAGTGGACTGGAAGGGCCAAGAAACTAATTCAATTTAAGACAGTGTCTCCATCTGGCTACTTTTAAAAAGTCCTTGAAAGCAAGCTTATTGAGAGAGGCATCCAAGGACATCTTTGCCATTAGATTGTTAATTCTGGTTTCACATCCAAAGTTTTGACTTAGTATTATACTCACTGATGCTGAATCTGTTATTGTTGTCGTGTTTTCTTATATTGGTTATTTCTATTGTATTTTTTTTTAATATTATAAACTGTCCTGAGTAGAGAACTTTTTCTCTCCAGAGGGGAGGTATATAAATGCATTAAATAAAATCAACAAATAAATAATGGATTGTGCAAGTTAGGGTCTCTCTCTCACACACACATGGTTTGATTCTGAATATCAAGTGCTGCACGATTGCTGATCAAACATTCTAAATTCAGCTTAGATTCAATTTTGCTAATTGAGCACAGCTGCTCAAAAAGCTGTTTTCATCTCGATCCAAGTGAAAGACAAAGAAGGACAATAAGATGTTGTTACCATGCCCGCACATGGACCTGGATTATATGAAACACTGTTACGTGCTTTCAAATCAGAATTGACGTTTAATCATCCTAATTGAGCTTCCAATATAAGTGAAATATTTAAGCAAGGGATTTAACAGTTCCACCCTCTGCCCAATGAGTTTCCATGCATGAGTTGGAACTTGAACCCAGGTCTTCTAGTCCAAGGGTGGCAAAACTCTAGCACTCCTGATGTGTCAGGCTACAACTCCAGATGTTTTAGAGTGCTAAAGGTTCACCACCTCTGGTTCAACCTGATGGCTATAAGATCTAAAAGCTTATTCACCAAGAATCCCACAACACACACAAAGAGCAAATGAAAAGCCACAGAAACCAGACACAATGCTTATGTGTTTATTATTTTCCAAATTTTTCAAAACAGCCAAACACCCTAGACAAGTGGTTCCCAACCTTTTTTTTTGGGCCATGCCCCACCTAATCATCTCTAAAATCCTGATGCCCTCCCACCTGTGACTGTGTGCCCCACATTGGGAACCAGAGTCTCAGACCTTCTTTTGAAAACATTTCTTATTCTTTAAAAGTCATCATCATCACATTTTTCTTAGCCTTGTTTTCACACTTGTTTTTGTAGTGGAGTCAGAAACAATTAGTTACAGGGTGGTCACCTGTTTAACCCTCAAAAAAAGAAAAACCATGGAGGGGATGTAAGATCAGGAATCTTGGAAGGAAATGAGACAAGGAGGAAAATAATGTCAGTTTTGTGGCTGCGGTTACAAGGGGGAGGGGGGACCAGTTCTCCATAGTTACCATCACGGGAAAATTTAAATTGGCATCAGCACAGGATATGTTTATCTCACTCCCTTCTCTGCAACCCATGTGTGGGTGATATTTTGATAACCATCTCAAGCTCCCTAAAGAACGCTTCCTCACAAAACAAAGATGTCTTTCTCGTTCTGCTTTAGTTTCTCTTAAGAGCCTCTGTCTGGGTTTCCCCCGTGGGTGTTGGTGAAGCTTTGGGGGCAGGGTGTTTTCAGGGCACATCAATTAGAACTTTCAAAGGCCCCTTGATTCATTTGCATGCATGTCAGGTCATGGCATGAGGAATGGCAGCATCTGCAGTTGTGTAGGCGTGCCTGAGGTTGCAGGCGCATGGTGTGTAACTCCGACCGGATGTGCGTGTCCGGTTAGACATGTGTGCCATGCTTTCTGCTTTTGTGAACAATCTGCCAATGGGCATTTTGCCCGTGATTAAATTTTCACCTGATCATCAGTGATTAAGTATTCTGCATTGTGTCCTCTCTTCCATCCATGAAGTAAAGCCCAGTGTTAACCTTCCCTATATAAATTATACCCGTCTGGCCAGGTTATCCTGCTATGGTTATAGAGGGGACCATACTGTCAGTGTCAGGCGGCAGTTAACTAACCTGACAACCCTGAGGACTAACGACCTTGGGTGCCGAAGCCTACAGGGAAGGGTGATGGTCCCCAAGTGGATTAAATCCCACTTGAATCCATCTTGATGGAGGACAGCCACTTCATCAAGACTGGCCTGGGGCTAAGGAGGACTTTGTGTGCCAAAAGGGCTCAGGACCAGAAAGTGACTTGCGGAAATGCATCAGTGGTACCAGGGTCATGCTGCGATGCAGAAGGCAGGAAAAAAAAAAGACCACTGCATTTTATTCTCAGGCTGATCACCATAAGGATTTTCAATATTTGGATTTGTATAAGGAAGAAGATGGTGATGAAGAAGAAGAAGAAGAAGAAGAAGAAGAAAAATTATGCAAAATGGGCTTACTTGTCATGACTTTTTAACGAGACAGACAACTGGCACATAGAAGGAAGAAACTATGCAGAAGCCAGACACCATACATGTAACTCTAAAGTCCAATTTCTGACCCATCCGCCAATTTACCTGTGGGCTTCTGAGATTTTTCCAGCACTGCCAACACACATTTTCAAGTTTAATATTGCACCCATATGGCCTAAAAAGTTGCCTGCCTTTTTTAAAAAAAAGTATATATCTATCTATCTATATAGCAGTGTTTCTAGGAAGCTGAATTTTGTACCGTTCTGTGTTTGCATGGCGTGATCTCAGAAGCATGACAGAGAAATAGCCCTAATATTCATGAATGGGTATGGGCCCCCTCTCCACCCCCTCCCATGATATGGAAATCCTTCCAGCTAGCCCTGTACAGGCTCCACATAGTTGGCAGGATAGAGCCCCACTCGTCCATTGTCAGTCACCCCTTTGCACCACCCTTGTTCATCTTCGTCTTCCAACTTAGTAAGCAGCTCTCCTGGGAAGAGGGGGAAAGGCAGAGACATAAATTAATACAGACACTAGGGCAGTGGTGGTGAACCTATGCCTCACGTGCCAGACGTGTCATGCCCACCCCTCTGTTGGCACGCGCACTGTCACCCCAGCACAGAGTTCACACCGCCCCTCTGCCCAATGAGAGTGCTTCATCCCTCCCCCAGAACAGAGTTCGCCCCGCCCTTCTGCCCAGCAGCCCAATGGGAGCGTTTCCTCCCTCCCCCAGCACTAGGAGGAGAAACAACTCTCAACCCAAACAGCATCATAAACAAGCAGGGCACTGACTAATGGTGGGCAAACATTATGTGCAACAGATGACCTGAGAGACCCAATTCCTTGATCTGCCTTTCAACTGATCCAGAGCACCTACTGAGTTATCTGGATTAAGTTTCAGTTTCTCCACCCTCATTCAGTCCTTTACTGACAACAGACATTGCTCTAGAACTGAAACAGCTTCCTCATGTTTAGATGGAAAGGAGAGGTAGATTTGGGTGTTATCCATACACTGGTGACACTGAATCCCTGATCTCTAGACAAACTTTCCCAGCAGTTCCATGTATATGTTAAATAGCATAGAAGACAAAACAGAACCCTGAAGCCCCCCTCCCCCAGCACCTTTTTGTGAGTTTATTCCCAGCAGAAGTGGGGAATGTAAAAAGAACAGGTATTAAGAGTAAAGGAGGAGGGGAAGTTCCAGCTTAGTAATTTGCACTCAGTTTATTCGTTTCTTCCTTGCAAGGAGGCTCTGGAAAGAGAGGGGATGGGAAATGGGACAGAGGGCTTGAGAAGACATCACACACCTGCCTTGAAGCTGAGTTCATCTGCCTCTTGACCAGTATAGTCATACACAGCACGGACCCGCTGTCCTGACACTGGCACTGGCACAGGCACTGGCACAGGAGCTGGCTTTGCACTGCAAGAAAGAGTGTGAACGTGAGCAGGAACATGGGCAGAGCTGTGAAAATTTATCTTTTGGAACCCTTGACCACTCTGGCTGGACCTTTTTGGAAGCAGAGGTAAAAATTGTTTTCCCAAACTCTGAAGTAAGCAAGCACACTGCACATTTGCTTATATTAATCAATTTCTCCAGTTGAATGCTTGTACGCAATGAAATGCTTGTACGCAATGGGCACAGAGCTTAGCAGGTTGAGGAAGATGGTGGAGAATAGGGGTGCCTGGCATGTGGTGGTCCACAAGGTCGCAAAGGGTCGGACTCGACTGTGCAATTGAACAACAACTAATTAATTAAGGATACCAGAGAGCAAACAAAAATGTTTAAACAGACAAAATAAGTTGTGGCACCTTAAAGACTAACTCCTGCATTTTAATGTGAGCTTTTGTGGGTCAAGTCCACTTCATTAGACATAAGAGTGAGACTTCATGGCATTACAGTAATTTATACATATCAGGTACAAAGGTACACAATGATTCGTTAGCCACTAGCATAACAGATATGTCTACAAACCAGTGTAACTATTTACAATAGTGATAACAGAAGATCCCTGATTGGGGTTCAGATTTATTGCCCTGAATTTTGTTTCTGTTGAGTTGTAAACAGTAGTATGGGTAGACTACAGCATATAACAACCTGTTAGTTGTGGTATTTTAAATGTGATAATGTGTCAGATACCCTTGACTAATATTCAAATCTTTGAATGTAGACTTCATTTAGATCAGTGTTTCCCATGCTTCACAGGGGACTTTACTTCCCAGAAGCCTAAGTCAGCACATTGGCTGATCAGTGCTTTGGGGAATTGACTTGGGTTTCTGGGAACCGAAGTCCAAAACCCAAAGGGTTGGGAAACACTGATTTAGACCCAACAAATGAGCTGAGCTGGGCAGGGAATTTGAAGCCCAAGAGAGGAAATGGACAGAGAAACAGTTTCAGATCAGCAGAAGGAAGAAAAAGATGCACTTGTAAAGGAACAATGTTGATCATATATACAGTAACACTATTTTTCCAGGAAGATCACTGTGTTATGTTGTTGCAACAAGAACAAAACAAAAAAGAGTCTGTGGTATCTTTAAGATAAAACAAGTTTTATTTGGCATGAGCTTTGCCGGTAGAATTTCATCCTCCCAAAAACATGTTCCATCTTAAAGGTCCCATAAGATTGTTTGTTATTTCTAATCGAACAATATGTTTCATTTGATTAGCATGAAAACTATCTCAAACCCTTTTGTTTTAACCACAAGAATTACACCAGCTTTGTGAGACTCCAGGATAACACTGGCCCAACCGTCAGGCACCTTGTTGTTATTGTTGTTCAGTCGCACAGTTGATTCCGACCCTTTGCGACCCTATGGACCATTGTCCTCCAAGCGCCCCGTCCTCCACCATCCCCCTCAGTCCTCCCAGTTCTGTGCCCATTGTGTCTACAATACCATCTATCCATCTCATCCTTGGCCTCCCCCTTCTTCTTTTGCCCTCCACCTTTCCCAACATCATGGCCTTCTCAAGTGAATCCTCCCTTCTCATTTGATGCCCAAAGTACTTTAGCCTCATCTTTACTATTTGACCTTCCAATGAGCAGTCAGTGTTGATTTCTTCTAAGATTGACCTATTTGTTCTCCTCGCTGTCCAGGGTACCCTCAAAACTCTCCTCCAACACCACATTTCAAAGGCATCTTTCTTCTGCATTCAGCTTTCCTAATTTCCTATATCAGGCAATAGATTTAATCTGTTACAAAAGGGTTATGCATTGTCACTTATTTATCTTATTATTCTTATTGCATATTTCTTGCTAAGGATGGTGAAAGGCTGTGGGGGATAGGATTCATTTTTTCTGCCTGGATCCCATCCACTTTGCCTTGAGCGAATACAGAATATAAATTATTGTTCTGCCTTTGGGCAGCAAGATGTCTTGAAGTGAGCTTGGCTCAGGGGAGAAAGTTATGCAGAAAACTGCATGGTTCACATACACAGAAGAATGGTTTACTGTTTGAAGAAGTTATTCTTTTCATCAGTAATGGTTCTGGGTGTTTAGCATTTCCTTGAAATGTTATCTTGGAAAGGCTTTTATTGAGATTCTGTAGGTGTAGATTTCTGAAACTGCAGGAAGATGATTCCCTGGTGCAAAAATATCAGTTTACAAGATTTTTTTAAAAAATCATTTAAAACGACTAGCTCCTTTTGTAATACAAGAATGTAGCATTAAATGGATTTCTCTTTGCTTACTGCCACTTCTTCTTCAGTGTCTAGGCCAGATGCGAAACTGCCAAAATGAAGCCACTTTTTGGTGAATTTATTCTGTAGTTCCTTTCACCTGACCTAGTGTGAGAAAGATTAGCCAGCAACAAGGTTACCATTACCAAATTACACCCAATTGTGGTTCAAAAAATACACTATTAGCAGCAAATATAATTTTATAACATTGCCAAGATCTGAGGACAGATTAGGACTCAAGAAAACCAGGTCATGAAAACTTACTGGGGAAAGGGGGTCGGTAAAACCACTCTTTAATTATATAACTTATCTATTATGGCTGCTGTAAATTGTTTCTGACTTCACAGCACTTAACAACACAATTTTTTTGAGGGGGGAAGTTATAGTTTAACCTGCGAGCGCCAACAAAAATAAAAATATCTGAAGGGAATCAGAGGCTAACATTGCCTTTAGTGTTGCAAACTGAAGTTAGAAATGGCTCTGAGAGGAAATAATTGTGAAGTTTAAGATTTTTCTCAGCCCCACAGTTTACCTGTCTTCATACTTCAGGAAGTATCACAGTTGTGGTTAAGGAGAAAGATATGACTTCCATTTGGTGACATCAGCATAAATTTAGATAAAGTAATGCTCACTTAGACATTCATAAAGGCACATATAGTCATCACACATTATTTCCTGCTGTTCGGAAAACAAACAAGTCACACTGCTTCTCTATGTCAAATTGTCACCTTTTCTTCCTTCCTCCTCTTTGGAACTCATTATATGACCAGCTGTACTCAAAACAAAAAGGATTCTTGCTTGATCAGCTCAAAAGCTGTGTGCTGGAGAGACAGAGGTATTTGTGCTTCCGTTTGACAAATTGCCAATACTTTTTAATGTCATGATTCACTTTTACTTTTAGTTAAAACATAATTTAGGACAGATCACTTTTCCAGGCAGAAGAGATTAGGAATTTGGAGAAGGGAAGGTTAATTAAGTCAGAATTCTTCCTAGAGACCTCTTTTAAAAAATGTTGGTAACCTTTTGATTAAGAAAACTACAGACAACCTATTTACTATTACACCACCACCCCCATCTGCAGGGGATACATTCTGAGACTTATGGGGGTAACTGAAACTGTAGATAACAGGGAACCCTTAATTTTACATTGTGGAAGTTGGTCTCTAGTGGTCGTTTCTGGTAATGCACCATAGAAATACATCTTTGTTAGCTGCTACTCATGTCTGAGTATACATTTTTTTACCCTTAATGGTTTCAGGGAAAATGTCCTTTTGCGTGAATTTGTTTAAGGTGGATCCTAGCTTGCCATGAAGTGACCCACACACTATGATCACGGAGCCATCTCCTCCAGCACATATGAAATGAAACATGCAGGATTTGATGCCAGGACTGCAACGGACTACCGCAGCCTTGAGGATACTGACAAGGTATACCTTCACAACCAGTCCATCTGGCATGGCCTTTCCCGCCTCCATGACCTTTGGGAATCAGAATAGTTAAGTGCTTCCTCCTCCACTCATTTTTCTGTTTGGCCCAATATGATGGTTTCCAGTGGCATTTATTCCATTGAGGGGACCATCACCACACCTAAATGGGCTCATCCACCCATAGCCATTTGCTCCTTTAGGGAGTCAGGTTGTTTACTCCTGCCCAACACTCATTGTTGAGTCACTGACTATACAGTCTACTCCATTACCATAGCGGGCTGTCAGGCCAGACACTATTGAATAGTGTCATTCAATTTATTGAATATTTTTACATCTGTGGATAACTAAAACTATGGATACTAAACCCATGGATATGGGGGTGCACACAATCTGTACTATTATCCACTTTTCCTGCCACAACAACACTCTGAAATAGCCAAAGCACAGAATGAAGTAAACCCAAAGATCATCTAGATTTTTTCATGGCACAGTAGTGATCAAAAACTATTATCCCCCAAGTTGCAATTCAGCCTTGTAACCACTATAGCAGGGGTTCTCAACCTTTTCAAGCCACAGGCCAGGTCACGCTCTCTCAGACACCTGAGCTAGCCAGATGGCCATTTTGTTTTGCCTGCATGATGGGGTGGCCCTTTTGAGGTGGCCGTTTTGTCCCAACAGCTTCAAAGGTGTGGCCATTTTGTTTCTCCCTGGAAGGAGGGAGGGAGATGCTAACCATCAATAGAGGCTTAGAACCCCCCTCCCCTCCCCAACTGACACTAATGAGATTAATTGCCTGCTTGGGAAAAGGATGAGTGGGGCTTTTTAATGAGGCTAGTCCTTCCTTGTGGTGCTGGAGGTTATCCTTGGGACTGGGGTCCCAGAGGGGGGATTGGGGGAGACAAGGCCTGGAGTCCAACAGATCCCCCACCATGGCACCATTTCATGTGGCCCACCACCCTCGCTCTCTCCGCCGCCGATAGCTGTGCCATATATGGTTCCTTTTTAATGTCAACTACTTTGAAATGCTGTTTACATTTAAAAAGGAACCACACATGGCACAGCTTCTGGTGGTGGCACCAGGAGCAAGGGTGATGGGCCACATGAAATGGTGCCACAGGTTGGATCCAGCCCACGGGCCATAGGTTGAGAACCCCTGCACTACAGCATTATTCTACATTGGATTCTCCCATTTTTTAATGTGAACGAATTAGTGGGTTATTTTCTTTAGGTCTTCTGAATGGGACAAAAGATACATACTGTATATATAAACATACACATTGCCTACTGGAATATTAAAGCACTGCCTCGATCTACACCCAGGCTGTATATTTGTACCTGTTACAAAACACAAATGTTACAAAACTCTTTTAGCTTTTTATTTATTTTTTGCAACTGTTGATCTCATCATTACTCAAAGAAGCGTGGGGTAATGTAGTAACACAAATATTTAAAAACTTAACATGATTGACAACCATTTGGATATAAATTAAACACACCTAGCAGGTCCACTATTATGGATGGGCAGGGGGTGAAATACATGCCAATATAGATCTTATTGAAAACTTGTTTTTCACATGTGTTAATGGAAAAAAGCAACAGCCTGTCATCTACCCAAATCATATACAATGCAGATCCGCAGCTCACTTCACATGTTTAAATATTTAAATCAGAGATATCAGTATGGAATTTGTGACAAACCTCTTTATTCTGATAAAGTTCAAGGGGTGTTGTTTTGCTTTTTGATTGGTTTTTGCCTCGTCCCTTCTGGAGGCAGGCTATCATTATGACTACTGTAATTCGGCTCTGGATGCAGCTACTCTAAATAACAATGTTGTATAATAACTAAACCGGTCTTTCAAGCTCTTAAGCCAGTAAGTTCATCTGCCTACAAAAATTATTTTCCTGTTTATTTTATTTCGAATGATCGCCTATTACCATTGATACTTTTGTTTCTGATTCCTTGAGCAAAGTATTCCAGCTTTCTGTGTTATATGAGTTTTATGGTTTCTTGGTTGTTCGTTTGCCTTTTTTTTTCTTTCAGGGATCATATTCTCAGCCCGAGAAATGTTTAGCCTCCTGAGATAAATCCCCATTTCAAATGTTTCTATCTTTTTCTATAGTTTGTGCTAAAGGCCAAATCCAATTCCACAAAACTCAGAAGGGAGAATTCATGATATTTACAGCTCAACAATGCCCCCTATAGCATCTAAAACATTCAGCGTGCTGATGGGCAACCTAAACAAAAATACACATCTCAAATTTAAGTCCCTTGTTAGAATTGTTGTCTTGGTTCCAACCAGACAGATCCCTTAAAATTCAGGTTTAAGGCCACAAATAAGGTGGATTCAGCTACAAATTTTTTTTTTTTTGCTTTGCTGTCTAGACTACTGAGAATTTAGTAAATGTAAAAGGTAAAGGTCGCCCTTGCTCAAAAGCCAGTCGTATCCGACTCTAGGGTTCAGTGCTCAACTTTCTTTATAGCCAAAGAGCCAGCACTGTCTGCATCTACAGACATTTCCGTACACTCGGATAAATCAATATAAATCTCTCCAAAGGACTATTCGGCCATGCTTTTATTTTTAATTTGTTTTTCAAATTTCACTACCAATCATCCCTTGGGAAGGATCATTTCTTTGCAAAACTGTTAGTTGCAACTTAAAGACTTTCCATAGCTATTTGCTAACATCTGGGCTTTGGATAAGAAAATCCATAGTACCCTTTAAACTTTTCTCCGTTGTCTCCTTAGGCAGATCCATGGCAAGAGAGCTCAGATGGATAGACCACTGTGTCTTCTAACTAGCAACAAGTGGTCAATAATCAACCCTCAATTATTTCCTTGATTAAATAACACTTCCCCAAAGTTGCTGCTAGGTCCCAAGAGGGATGGAGGAGAAATATACATCTCACTACCATTTCAATAGTTTTCCCCAGTAAGGTTAATAACAGTTTTCAAGGGCTCTAACATCAGAAGCAGCGTTCCCCAACGTGGGCCTCTTCTAGATGCAACTTCTATCAGTCCCAACTGCTATGTGCAGAAATGATGAGAGCTAAGTCCAAAACATCTGGAAAGCAACAGGTTGGGGAAAGTTGGAGCAGAAGAGGAACACAAGGCATACTAGTGGAAGGGTCAAACAGACAAAGAGGCATACCACTGTTGTTCCATCTGGTGGAAATCAAAAACAGAGTTTTCCCCACCCCCTCTAAAGGGAAAAAAACCCAAATGCTGGGTTTTTAAAATCATACATCTCCCCCATTACATCTATTTCAGTCCATGAGTTATCTGTGCCAAAAGAATGGTGTTAACACAGAATAGTGCATGTAAGAGAGCTATTTTTAAAGCAAATGTCTTCTATCTAACCGCCTTTTACATTCTCATATCAAATCAATTAAGCTGCATGCATTAAAAATAACTTACGAAAAACTCCTCCAGTTTGAGAACAAATGGGAGCGCTTTCAAGAACCAGCCATCCGAGTACATTCCAGGGCCAGGGAAGACAAATATGCTTCATAGCCAAAAGTGTGGTGATTGTCTGAAGAGGCCACTTGTGAACTGTCATTTGTGGCAGGATTTCATTTTAGAAAGGATTCATTCACTTTTTCGGAGTTATAATTTATGAAACAATTTAAACAGGAGATGCTTCTGAGCTTGTCCAGAATGCCTTCTCCTCCCTATTCTTGCATAAATAAGACTTACGCAGCATCTCATTTCTTCTTCTTCTTCTTCTGGGACAGATGGTTGAAGACCCAACTAAAGGTACAAGAATCCTTGACTTGATCCTCAGTAATACTCAGGATCTGGTGCAAGATGTTAATGTGACTGATCCAATAGGGAACAGTGACCACAACTCAATTATGTTTAACTTGATCATAGACGGTTTAATGTATAAGGACCAAGACACAATGAACAGCCAAGGGCTGGTTTAACTCAGGTTTATTGCATGGTGGGTTAACACATGAGGAAGATTACCGTATTGGAACATAACAGACGGCAAGTCACTGACAAAATCTAACACAGAGACCTTAAATTTTCAAAAAGGAAATTTCCCAAAGTTGAGGAAACTAGTAAAAAAGAAGCTGAAAGGGAAAATTGAGAGAGTCCAAACACTCCAAGAGGCATGGAGGCTGTTTACAAAAACAATAACAGAGGCTCAATTGGAATGCATACCCAAAAGGAAAAAGGGCACTGCCAGGTCCAAGAGGACTCCAATGTGGCTTACAGGAGCTGTTTGGGAAGTGATCAAGAGCAAGAAAAGCTCATTTAGAAGATGGAAGGCTTGTCCGAATGAGGACAGCAGGCAGAAACATAAATTCTGGCAGAACAAATGCAAGGCAACAATCAGAAAAGCAAAGCAAGACTTTGAGGAGCGTATAGCTAAAAATACTCAGAGAAATAACAAAGACTTCTTTAATTACATTAGAAGTAAGAACCCAACTAGGAAGGCCATTGGACCATTAGATGACAATGGAAGGCAAGGGGTTATTAAAGAGGAAACAGAGATTGCAGAGAGACTCAATGAATTCTTTGCTTCAGTATTCACTGAAGAAGACAGAGGCCACATGCCCAAAACAGAGCCTATCTTCGTAGGGAGGGAAACCGAAGAATTAAGCCAGATAGAAATAACCAGGGAGGAGGTCCTTGCATGTCTTGTTAAACTAAACATTAACAAATCACCAGGACCAGATGGCATCCATCCACGAGTTCTCAGGGAACTTAAAGATGAAATTGCTGATCTCCTAGCCAAAATATATAATCTTTCCCTCAAATCAGGCTTTGTGCCTGATGACTGGAAGGTAGCGAATGTAACACCAATTTTCAAAAAAGGATCCAGGGGTGATCCAGGAAATTACCGACCTGTCAGTTTGACATGTGTCCCAGGTAAAGTGATGGAAACCATCCTAAAAGATAGAATTAATAGGCACATAGAAGAGAAGGTGCTGCTAAAGGAGAGCCAACATGGCTTTTGCAAGGGCAAATCATGCCTCACTAATCTGTTGGAATTTTTTGAGAGTGTCAACAAGCATGTGGATAAGGGGGATCCAGTTGACATTGTTTATCTGGACTTCCAGAAGGCTTTTGACAAGGTCCCACACCAAAGGCTCTTGAATAAACTTACCAGTCATGGAATAAAGGGACAGGTCTTGTCCTGGATCAGCAACTGGCTAAGGGTCAGGAAACAGAGGGTAGCACTAAATGGACACTTCTCCAAGTGGAGGGAGGTAAAGAGTGGGGTCCCCCAAGGTTCAGTACTGGGACCCCTGCTTTTCAACCTCTTCATAAATGATCTAGAGGTAGGAGTAAAAAGCAAGGTAGCCAAATTTGCTGACGACACTAAATTATACAGGGTAGTGAAAACTGTGAGAGATTGTGAGGAGCTCCAGAGGGATCTCTCGACACTGGGGGAGTGGGCAAAACAGTGGCAAATGAGTTTCAACATTAGTAAGTGCAGAGTGATGCATGTTGGGGCAAAGAACCCCAATTACATTTATAAACTGATGGGGTCTGAACTCTCTGCGACAAACCAGGAAAGGGACCTTGGTGTCCTGGTGGACAACTCAATGAAGGTGTCAACACAGTGTGCCTCAGCAGTGAAAAAAGCAAACTCAATGCTAGGGATCATTAGGAAGGGTATAGAAAATAAGTCAGCAAGTGTCATTTTGCCTCTTTATAAATCTATGGTGAGGCCCCATCTGGAATACTGTGTACAGTTCTGGTCGCCATACCTCCAGAAGGATATTATGGAGCTGGAAAAAGTGCAGAGGAGGGCAACCAGAATGATTAGGGGACTGGAACACCTTCCTTACCATCTGAGGCTGCAACGGTTGGGCCTCTTCACTCTTGAACGACGACGTCTAAGAGGTGACCTGATTGAAGTTTATAAAATCATGCACGGTGTGGACAAAGTAGATAAGGAAAAACTGTTTTCCCTATCGCACAACACTAGAACTAGGGGACACTCGATGAAACTTTTGGGTACTAGTTCTCAAACAAATAAGAGAAAGTACTTTTTCACCCAGAGGATTACTGGTCTATGGAACTCCCTGCCAGAAGAAGTGGTGACAGCTGTCAGTCTTGACAGTTTTAAGAAAGAATTAGACAAGTTCATGGAGGACAAGAGTATCAATGGCTATAATTATGGATACTTAAGGACAACCTCAGGGTTGGAGAGATAGGCAGGATATCTCTCAATATCATTTCCAGGGAATCGTAAGCAGGTGAAGGCATCTGCTTGGGAATACCCTGAAGGAAATGGTGAGCCACTGTGTGAGACAGAATGCTGGACTGGATGGGCTGTGGCCTGTTCCAGCAAGGCTGTTCTTATGTTCTTATGTTCTTAATCTTAGTCTGAATCTGAATATTGGTGAACCTCATGGGGATCAGCTATGAAGACTGTCCTGAGAATATAACGCAGTGGCCTTTCATCTGCTGCCCTCCGTCATGATGGATTCAAATAGCACTTAATCCACTTGGGGACCATCATCCTTACCTGTGTTGCATAGCACGGCTAAAATAATGAGGTACAGACCAAGAACTCTGTGGTTCATATGCCATTCCTGCTGTGAAACTCAGCAAGTGGTCTCGCTTTGGTCCTGAACAAACCCATATAATAAATCAGGGATACTGTACTATTATTCACATAATTTATAGGAGAAGAACACACAGTGACAAGGGAGAGCCATGAGAAAAGTTTGTCATATGCCTTCCCCTCTGCTTGTCAGAAAACTGAAACCAATCACCAGCAATTTTGTGAAAGGAACCATCTTGTCAAAAGACTCCATCTTCTCTGAGATGGAACTGTACCAACTAATACTATGTGTCTAAAGCCAATCTCTATAAGGCAATATACCTATTTATCTACTTGGAATGTCTTGCTTTTGAACTGCAAGGTTGCAGGGCCATAGCCAGGGGGGCTGGGGGGAAAAAACCAGTGTGAGCTAACAGCCCCCTCCCAAACTCAACCCCCCAGGATGCCAATGTTATATATGTGTGTGTGACATTGTTGCTCCTCCTGGAGAAAAAATTCTCTCTCTCTCTCTCTCTCTCTCTCTCTCTCACACACACACACACACACACACACACACATCTAGAATCCTGGCTATGGCCCTGCCAGGTTGGCATGAGCTTGGCCATCATGCAGCAATCAGGTCTTGAACTGCTGACCTGCCAACCTTCTGGCCATCAAGCCACTAAGCCACTGTGGCCCTCTTATTTTAGCACTTAGCACAGTATTAATGAGTTACAGTCATTTTAAAAAATTTGAAGTGCCATGTTGTGTTCCAGCCATTTAAATTATCTAATGAATTCACCAATTATCTCAATTCCTTACTGTTTTAAGATCAACAAAGGAACTTATTTTAAAAACAAACACAGTGGTACTATGGCTAATTTTATCAAGGTCTGCTGTGGATTGGAGGGGTGTATAAATTGGGGCATTTGAGGGTTCTACACTAGAACACTAATCTACCCACACCTGTTTCTCCAGTTATTTCCTTCTCCCCCCCTTTTTTTGTGGGGGCAGGAAGACTTACCTGCTTTGAGAGGGGGTAAGGCTGTGGGTTGTTGCTTTCTCTGGTTCTTTGGCTTTCTTGACTTTTACCAGTGTTCGCTCCTGGTCTGGATTCCAACTCTGAAAAACAGGAAGAGATGGGGAGCAGAAAATAAATTGTTTTTCAGAACTTAACTTCAGCCAATGTCAAGAGTAAGGTAAAGGTAAAAGTCATCCTTGCTCAAAAGCCAGTCGTATCCGACTCTAGGGTCTGTTGTTCATCTCCGTTTATAGCCAAAGAGCAAGCGCTGTCTGCTTCTGCATGGCAGGCATGACTAGACAACTTAGTGCACAAAACTCTGCTTACCTTCCCTCAAAGTGGCACCTATTTATCTACTTTCCATTTCTTGCTTTCGAACTGCTAGGCTGGCAGGTGCTAGGACAGAGACAGGAGCTCACTCCATCATCCAGTACTCGGGTCTCAAACTGCTGATCTGCTGACCTTCCAGTAGTCCTCTTCAGCATCTTATCCAATAAGCCACCGCAGTCAATAGCAGAACTCATCTAAAAGAGCTGCCTCATTCCATAGCCGGAGCTTATGTTCTTATGTTCTTATGATGGTGCTTAGAAGATAGTTAGACGATGATGAAGTAATGGTACAATCAGATCTGCTGGATGATCAGCAAGTACCAGCCATCTGTAAGGGAACTCCCAAAACAATAGTCAGGAGGAAGATGGTCTAAATCAGAGGTGTCCAAACTATGGCCCAGGAGCCGGATCCAGCCCCTGACACCAATTCATCTGGCCTGCGAAGCCCTTATCTCTCCTGGAAGCGGAAGTAAAACATGCCCATATGGGTGTGGTTTAGTTCCACTTCCAAGAGCGGCAAGGGCTTCGTGGACCAGATGAATTGTCATTGGGGGCTGGATCCAGCCCCCAGGCCATAATGACTGGCTCCCTGAACCACATGACCGGCCTGCAGCCCAAAAAGCTTGGGCACCTCTGGTCTAAATGTAAAAATAGCCACACAAAAAGGAACATAACAGGTTTTTCTGGAAACTGGTTTATGCCAGTAAAGGAAGCCACCTGGACTTCCCCCAATGTCATGGGCAACTTTAACTTATACAGCTTGTTGTCTGTAGCTCTTTCTCGCCATGCCTAAATGCTTGCTGGATGCGGGAGTGCCTCTAACAATGTTAGAGAAGGAAGGGATAGGATCCCCACCTCAAACCGTGGCCAGTTCATGGGCATCCCCGGTCCGTGTCGATTACGCCACCACTTGAGGTCGTCCTGGTCATTTACATCTTCAATGGCTAGCTGCAAGTCACGATAAACAGCCTGGATGCTGAAGAAAAGGGTGGGGAAAGATAAGCAAGAAGAGGTGTGGAGTAATATGTGAACAACCCAGCCCCACCATTTAGCACGGATTTGTGAATCAGACAGACGTCTTCTGACCTGGGTGCTTTTATCAACCCATTCAAAGAAATTGAAAGTGTGGGCAGGGTAACAATGTCTTCCATTTAAAAACTTCCCAAGTTAGCCTATCGGCATTTTGTTTGTTGTTCTGAACACAGAAAATGTGTTGAGAAGAAAACGAAAGAGCTCTTTTCATTGACATTCTTAGGGGCTATCCTCCAGAAGTGTACAAGAACCCACCACGACCTCCAGATGTGTCTGATTACAACTCCTATCCTTCCTAGCCAGCTGCCTGAGGTTGATGGGAAATGTAGTCAGCCACAATATGTGGGGCGCTAGTTTGTGGAAGACTAGACTCCACAAACTTAATAAAAGGCCATTGAAATATTTGGTCTGGAGTGTAATATTCCCTGAGAGGTGGGCAGAAAGTACGGTTGAGGGGGTCTATAAAGCCCTGGTGGGGACTAAAGTTGACTCAGACTTCCATCCTTCCAAGGTCAGTAAAATGAATAACCAACGTGTTGGGGGCAAAATGCTAATTAACTTGTGAACTGCCCAGAGAGTGCACTAATTACTATGGGGTGGTATATAAGTGTAATTGCTATTGCTACACCATCCAAGGAGAGAGCTGAGGATCTTTGGCCTATCCTTTGTTTTGGACTACAGTGGTACCACAGTTTACAAGCGCATAGGTTTACGTAATTTTTAGTTTAGAAATGAAAATCCATTGAAAATAATGCCTCGGTTTATGATTTTTCCCCCCACAATACAAAGCAAGTTCCCCCAAGATGCATTGCACCTGGGAGGTTTATAGCACTGCCCCAAACCAATTTCGGTTTACAAATTTTTCACAATATGAGGCATCCTGTAGAACACATTAAATTCAGAAACCTAGGTACCACTGTACATTTCTTCCACCCCCCCTTATCACTGGCCATGCTGGGAGCCAAAAGATTCTTTAATCCCTGTTCTAGTCCTTTCTTTAATGGTGAGCCTTAACACTGAAGCTTTGGAGAATAGACCTCCTTCCCTTGCCCCTATGCTTTTAGTAGACCATGAGGTACTACTCCATGAAAGCGGGTAACCAAACGATCAAGCAGGAAATATTGGTTCTGATGGGAACTATCAAGAGTGGAAAGAGCCTAAGCGGGTTAAAATAATGCTGCTGAGTTAGTCAGAGCCTGGGAAAGTTGTGTTTGTATTACACAGTCATACTGGCAGAGGAATGGTAATCCAAAAAGTAATTTTTCCAAGTTCTGAGTTAGGATTGGACAATTTTGTCCAACAATCTCTTTCCCAACCAACTCCACAACTTAGACTTTTTTCTCTTTTCAAAGGGGTGATTGGTACACACATACACTTTGTAGTCTCTTGTTTAGGCTTCAGTGAATCCCCTTCCCACACCTGGAGTCAGAGGTGACATCAAGGCGCCTGTGCAGGGCCAGGAAGGCTCCCTTGAGGAACGTGATACGTTTCTGCTCCAGCGCCTGCCCCTGCTCAAATACCGACTCCATCTCCTCCATGTAGCATGGGCTGCACCGATCCAGCTCCTGTAGGGCCTTCTCGTAGCGTTCACGCACCTATTTTGAAAGGAGTGAAGGGAAATCATGTGTCCAAGAGTTCTCCTCCTTTTCCTCCTCTTCTCTTTGGTACATAATACCTTTCTAAAACCATGGAGACAGGAAGAATATACTAAAATGCTATCTTCTAGTAGGTGGCCTGAAGCACTGTACTACAGGGTTTCTCAACATTGGGCCCCCAGATATTCTTGGACTTCAGTTACCAGAAGCCCAAGTCAGCAGGTGTGTTGACTTGGGCTTCTGGGAACTGAAATCCAAGAACAGCTGGAGGCCCACGATTGAGAAACCCTATACTGGTTAAGATCCTGTTGGGACAAAATGGCCACTCCCATCATGCAGGCAAGGCAAAATGGCTGTCCGGCTCTCAAAGCTGACTGAGAAAGCATGACCCGGCCCCTGGCTTGAAAAGATTGGGAACCCCTGGTTTAGGATGACCTTTGGCCACTGATTGCCTGCAGTGAAAAGGGCTTTTAATATATAGGTACCAGATCTTTTAGTGCCTTTTAAAAATGCTTTTAATTCAATTGCATCTTTAAATTATAATCAGTTTAATTGTGATGTAAACTTATAACATTCTTAGGGTTTTTATTTACATCTGCATTTAAACCTTTTTGGTGAGCTGCCCTGAGACACAGTTTCGGGACAATGAAATGAGATCAATAAGTAATCAAACTAAATAATTATCAATCAAATAAATCAGTAAATGCCTTATATCGCTTATTGCTTACTAATACAGAATGTAAATAGATACAGTACAACTCCTGATAATGTCCAAACATGGTTCCACAAGTCTGGTTGTTAACCGGATTTGGACTTTATGCTGTCCCTATGGGAGATGCTCTGGATAAAGTCACAAAAATGTCCAAAAACCATCATTATCCGGGATCTCCTATGGAGATGCTCCGTATAAAGTCAGTTTTTAGCCTTTTTGCATCGTTATCCAGAGCATCACGTGGTGCATAACGAACGTGACATTATGCGGATTTGACGTTATCAGGATCGGACGTTATCAGGAGTTCCACTGTAGTGCTCTTTTCACTGCGGCTCAGTTTGCAGAATATAAGAAATGACCGCGATTATCTTTGTACAGTGGGAAAACTTCATTTGATGGTTTCTGCCAATTATATTTCTGTTAAAGGCCCACGAACAGGTCAGCTGTGGTTTTTCCCAGTCAACTCACAATTGGTAAGAAGATGACAGGCCTAGGAAACTGTTGACTCCTAAGAGCATAAGAGATATGAAAGTACCAGGTAGCATTCTTCCCATCAGCATGGTTGACCTACCTGAACGTTTCAGTGGCCAGTGACACCCTCTTGGCTAGGTCCATGCAGTAAGTATAGTACATAACCATACCTTGTTGGCTTCTTGGCTGCATCGTTGATGTTCCTCTTTCAAAGCACGCTGTCGGTCAGGGGGAATCTCTGCCTCTGCTGTGGCCTGAAGTCCAGTCTCCCGTAGTGTTGCAATGTGCTCTTTGCGACAGGCCTTGTGGTATAAGGCTTTGGTCTTCTCGACCTGGATGCACATATTAAGAAAGATCAGGAGGAAGTTGTGGGGTCAAATTGGGGAGATGCTAAAATACATCAGCATTCCACATCTCGTGTCAAGAATATCAGGAATTCTGGCTCCCTATCCCACAAACATCCTGAGCTCTCAAATAAACATTGGACAGACTAGGAACCTTTTAGAGACCGAGTGCCCAAGGAGAAGGAGGAGGTGCATGGGCTGGCACTGCGCGGGCGCCACTGGAGGTGCACCGGTGATTTCATGTGGGTGTGTACACACGCATGGTGCCTTCCCATGCGCTGCCACCTTCTCCTCTGCCTCCTTGGGCACTCTCACACATGCATGCACACAAAACACCTCACCTCACTGGGGCAATTGCACTAGTGCCCACAGAGAGGGCTGTGCATGCCATCTCTGGCACACGTGCCATAGATTCGCCACCACTGGACGAGAAGATAATAAAATACACAGAAAGAGGGCAGGGCCCAGTAGTGAGATGTTGAAGGAGAGAGTCATGTTTGCAATAATGCTTGCCCTGGGCCCTTTTGGCTAGCCTGTTCTTAGACCTGGTGGGAAATGCTGCCCTGTAATTCCTGTGGGATATATTAGAGTCAGAAATCATCTTAATCTTTGCCTGCCACAGCAAAATATTTTGGACCAATTTTGATAGCACATGAGAGACTGCCATAGCTTGGTTACATATTCCTCTGGCCACTGAGAGATTTCCTGCACCCTGATTTGTTGGGGGGGGGGGGAGAGATGATGGATCTCTTGCACCCTGACAAGTCCAGGGTCTACCCCTTTACAGTATTTGTGATTGGACAAATCCCAAATATTTTGCTGCCTAAGGGCAGCAGTCTAACTAAAGGAGCACAGGGTAAACTCCATGGTACACAATTCTCTCTTAATGCTGCTCCCAACATCTGTTGCCAGAGGCATCTTCTCACTCTGCCTCATGGTAGGCCTAGTCCAGGGTTTGGCAATCTTTTTAAATCAGGGTCCAGGTCACAGTCCCTCAGACAGTTGAGGGGGCCAGACCGGTGGTCCCCACACACACACACACACACACACCATAAATGCTGTTTATGCTGCTTTCAGCAGCGGTGGCGGGAGCGAGGGCATGGGGCTGGATAATTTGGCACCATGGGCTGTAGGTTGACAACCCCTGGCCTAGCCCCACCTATCAGCTGTAACTCACAGTCACCTTCAATATCTTTAAACTAGACTTAGACAGCAAGTTAAGATGAAGTACAATATTGGGGGGAGCATCATAAGACCACCCTCGGACTCCACCCCCACAAATAAAACAATGTTTGATTTTAAAAATCCTAATTTCCACCCCTGGGAGCATTTTGTATGAGGGCCCGAGTCACAAAAGAAAAGTGAGGGGGGGGGGGGAATTGGGAGTGTCCATCCAGGCACTTCCTAATTTACATTGTTTTTTCCTAGCCAAAATCAAACTTTCTTGAACCTGATGTGGAAACATTTTGGCCCTACCTGTGATGCTCACACCTGGGCTAGAGCACAGGGATAACATGAGGAAAAGACAGAGCTCTTGATTTAAAATAACAATAAGAATAATTATCTTTGAGCTGCAAAGCTGGAAGGGATGGATCAACAAGTCCAGCCCCTATCTGAGAGACGCAGTGTGGAATCAAACTCCCAACCTCTGGTTCTGCAGCCAAATACCTAAACCACTCAGCTATCTAGCCCCTTTTCACTGCCCAGAGAACCCATTTCTTCACCTCACCCACATCTTTTTGTTTGCTATTAGAAAACCTGACTAGACCAGGTTCCTTCTACCTTCTTGAGCTTCTTGGTCCAGGGTTTCTGTGCCCGCTGGAAGCCACTTTCTAAATCACAAGCCTCCTTGAAACCCCCAAACAGCTTGCGGTGATAGGAATCATGCTGCCAGGCCCGGATGCGTGCTGTGTCTTCAGAAACCAAAGCCCTTTGCATCTCCATATGTAGCCGACTTAGCCTCTCTGATGCCCCCAAGAATGCCTGCCAGGCTCGAAGCAGAGAACCATATGCTGGACCTAAAGGGTGAGAAGGGTAACGGTAAAGTTAAAGGTCTCCCTGGCTTGCAAGCAAGTCGTATATGACTCTAGCGTACAGTGTTAATCTCTGTTTACAGACAAAGAACCAGCACTGTGTGCATCTGCAGATGTTTCTGTGGTCATATGGCAGGCATGACTAGACATCGGAGTGCACGAAATGCTGTTACCTTTCCTGCTGAAGTGGTATATATTAATCTGCTTGCAACTTCTTCCATTCAAACTGCAAGGTTGACAGGAGCTGGGACAGATGAGAGGAGTTCATTCCATCATCCAGTACTCGGGTCTCAAACTGCTGACCTGCCAACCTTCCAGTTATCATGTTCAGCATATTAACCACTAAGCCAGCGCAGTCCCTTGTGAGAAGGGTAGGGAGGGATAAATGATTGTTATGTTCCTCCAAGTGAGTTTTCATATTTCACCAAAATATGTCACAACCTCCTATTGGTAATACAGCAATTGGCCTATTTTTTGAAGTTGTGGACTAAATAAGGAATCTTTACAAAAAGCTTGAACATAGATGCAAGCTTTTAATAATCCTATCAACATAGCTTTCATTACTCAGAACACCAAATGTTGCATAGAAAGCTAAATAGAGAAAATACTGGGATGATGAAAAATGCTGCTAGTGGATATTCGGGGAACAAGAAAGGAATAGTAGAATCTGGTGGGATTTAGAATTTGACTAAAGTTGCATTTAACAACATTTAGTGAGAATTTAACCAAATTTAACCAAAGTTTACTCAAGAAGGCAACAGCAAAAATATTATTATATGTTAAAACAAGCTCATTTTCCATTATTCTTTAATTACTATTTATTCATTATATCCCACACTTTCTTTAATAAGCTAATTGGCTAAGCAAAGAGAAAAAGGGGCTGACCCAATATCACATAGGAAATGCAATGACTCACTCGGGGCTAGAACTCAAGTCTCTTATATTCCAATCTGGCCCTTGAAACCATTGCATCAAGCTTGATTTTCCCTCCCAATCCTATGATTCTTTTGGAAATCTGGGTTTTGGAAACAGAAACTTTGGTGTATGAAAACCAAGACACAGGACACAGCCTCGGGCTGGGTTAACTCAGGTTTATTGCATGGTGGTCAGAGGGAACATGGGGTAATGGCGGATCGATAGCTCTTTATATACAGTAGTAATGCATTTGAATGTGGTTGCATGGTAGCCCATTGGCTACTGTCCGCGTGACGTCATTGCTGGTCACGCCCTTCTTGTCCAGGTGTAGGTGGTGGCGGCAAAACTTCCCGCGCTGTTGCCTTTGATGAGTTTGGACCAAGAGAGCTTGGACGCTCGCTGCTGCCAGCTGGTGGTCATTAGCTCGCGTCCTATTACAGGGTTCATATGATACAGGTGAAGGTTACATTGTTGCTATAGGCAAGGTTACATTGGTTCAGGTACATTGTAATCCATGTGGAAGATAAAACCATTAGAACACAACACCCCTCCCCCCTAGGATGAGACAAAGTCTCGAGCCCACACTTAAACACACTCCCCCCCCTAGGAGACAAAGTCTCTCAGCCAAGATGGCTTATTTCGAACACGCTGGGGTCTCGATGCAGGCTGCCTTTCCCCGGGTTTGCTACCTTTTCTTTGTTCCCTGGTTTCCTGTCCTGTAATTGGAGAGGGAGACTCGTTAGTGACTTGCCGCGGCTCCGCGGCGTTGTTTGGAGGTGTGCTCTTTCTTAGGGGAGAACCGGGGACACTGGGGGCTAACGAAAAACCCCTCTTCTCGCTTGGATGGGTGGGGGAACACTCCTGAAAACCCCCCCGGCTCGCAAAATCAAAATCAAAAGTACCTTCGGGGGCAGCGGTCGCGGACTCCTCTCCCCCTTCCCCGGCCTCTGATAGGACTGGCGTATCAAAAGGGTATGAGTCGGGGCCGCTGCCTCTGTCTTCCCCCCTTGCTTGGGACTGTTGTCCGCTGCTGTCTCCCCCTTGGGCTACACGGGTGGGGGAGAACCCTAACGCTGAATCTTGTTGCTGCGCCCCACTGACTGGCGCACTCACTCGGTGCCTCAGTTGGTCTGCGTGCCTCCTCCAGAGGAGGCCGGTGTTAGTCTCGACCCGGTACGACACTGGCCCCGTTTGTTCTACAACCGTCCCTGGTACCCAGGCTGGCCCTGCGCTGGCGTAGTTCCTGCAGTGAACAGGATCGCCGGCAGCGAAACCTTTCGAGACTGCCAACCCTATGTTTTTCCCTTTATCCTCGACTCTCGTGGGGTCTAGCCTGGACAGGATCGTGGTCAGTTTTCGCCGCATCAAGAGCTCTGCCGGCGAGTAACCTGACGCCAAGGGGGTCACCCTATACGCTAATAAGAACTGACATACTTGGTGATTTAGGTCCCCCGGGCCCATGCGCCGCAGCGCATCCTTTGTTGTACGCACCAGCCGTTCCACTTGGCCATTCGTGGCCGGGTGAAACGGCGCGGATGTGACATGCCGAATGGCGTTTGCCTCCATAAATGCCCCGAACTCCGCGGAGGTGAAACAACTAGCGTTATCGCTGACTAAAGTGTCGGGTAAACCGAACGTGGAAAAGACTCTCCTCAGTTGACTAATTGTCGTGGCGGAGGACGTGCTCTTTACTGGGATAACCTCCAGCCACTTGGAGAACGCATCCACCACCAGGAGAAACATGGTTCCCCGGAATGGGCCAGCGAAATCTATGTGCACTCTGGACCATGGCCCCCTTGCTGTGTCCCATTCCCTATGCGGAAGACGGGCCGCCTCTGGTCGGGATCCCTGGCATGCCTCACAAGTGCCGACCATGTGCTCAATGTCTGTGTCTAGCTGTGGCCACCAGAAATAACTCCGGGCCAGCGCCTTTGAACGAACGATGCCCGGGTGGCTGACGTGCAGCAGTTCGAGCACCCTCGGACGCAGGGACGTAGGGACCACCACCCGTTGGCCCCACAACAGGCACCCCCGTTCTATGGACAACTCTAGCTTTTTCCGAAAAAATGGGTCGAATTCTGTGCCTGGGGACGATGCCGGCCACCCCTTCTGTACCCATGAACTAACTTTCTCCAGCGTCCTGTCCTTGCCTGTCGCCCTAGCAATGTCGGCTGGTACTATTGGGGGTGCGTCTAAGACCTCGATTAGCAACACCTGGAGGTCTCTTTCTACTCTCGCCTTTTGGTCGTCCGACAAGGGCAAAGGAGATCTCGAAAGTGCATCAGCATGGCTGATCTCTTTTCCGGGCCGGTACTCCAACTCGTGTTGGTATGCGTTGAGGAAAATAGCCCATCGCAGCATCCTCGGGGACAGGATCTGCGGCGTGGGCTTGCTTGCCGTGAAAATCCCTAACAGGGGCTTGTGATCAGTCACGATTTTGAACGGGCGGCCATACAAAAAATCGTGAAATTTTTTGGTTCCGGATACTATTGCTAATGCCTCCCTGTCGGTTTGTGCGTAATTGCGCTCCGCTTGGGACAGGGACCTTGAATAGAACGCTACCGGGGCCTCCCTTCCGTCATCCAACACGTGGCACAGCACCGCCCCCACCCCCACCGGGGATGCATCACAGACTAAGACCACTGGCCGTTTGGGGTCGAAATGCGTCAGGATTGCCTCAGATGTTAAGAGTTGCTTTAGTTCTTTGAACGCCCTCTCGTGCTCGTCACCCCACATCCATGTCTCCTCCTTTTTTAGTAACCGATGAAGCGGTTCGGCCACGGACGCCTTCCGTGGGAGGAATGTATGGTAAAAATTGAGGAGCCCCAGGAATGACTGTAACTCGGTTTTGGATGTGGGGCGAGGGGCCTTCTTTATGGCCGCTACTTTGGATTTAGACGGCTTAATACCCTCGGGTGTGATCCGGAACCCTAAAAACTCGACCTCAGTTTCGAAGAAAACACATTTGTCCTTCCTCAGTCTCAGCCCCGCTTTCTCGAAAACAGTTAGTACTTTGTCCAATCTCTTTGCCAGTTCGGCCTCACTCCCCCCTGTTATCAGCACGTCATCAAAATAAGGCAACACCCCCTCCAGCCCCTTCAGGAGGCGTTCCACAAGCGACTGAAAAAGGCCGGGTGCCGAGTTCACGCCGAACTGTAAACGCGACACCTGGAACGCCCCTTTGTGTGTAACTATCGTTTGTGCCGCGGCCGTGGCGGGAGTTACGGGGAGTTGCTGATAGGCTTGTGCCAAATCGAGTTTAGCGAAACACTTTCCCCCATTCAGCCTGGCCAAAAGGTGGCTGACCACCGGCACCGGGTATGCATTAGGGCGGATCGCCTTGTTAATTGTGCACTTATAATCAGCGCAAATGCGCACCTCCCCGTTGGCCTTCAGAGCTGTTACAATTGGAGTTTCCCACTCCGCGGAATCAACAGGAATAAGAATCCCCTGGCCCACCAGTTTATCCAGTTCCGCCTCTATTTTGTCCTTGAGTGCGAACGGTACCCTGCGCGGTTTGAGTCTTATCGGGCGGACCTCCGGGTCTAGGTCGAAGGCTACAGGGGGTCCTTTGAACTTTCCAAGTCCTTTTTTAAAAACGGCGGGATGCGCGTCGCACACCGCTTGTATTGGATCCACCCCCACGGCATGCACTCCCCCTATGAACAAACCTAAGGGCTGAAACCACTGCGTCCCTAGGAGGCTACAACTCCCCCCCTTAAGGACAACTAGGGGCAATTCCGCAGAATGTCCCCTAAAACTGACCCGAAATTTCCCGACCCCCAACACTGGAATGCTGTTCCCCTGTACATCTCGTAGCGTGGACCTCAACGTTTTAAGTTTGGGTCGCACGTGGGGGTCGATTTTCAAGAACTCTTTCTGGGGAATTATCGAATAGGAGGACCCCGAGTCAATTTCCATCCTGATAGGGGCCCCTTGTACTAGTACCTCAACGAAGTAATGGGACTGTCCCGCGGACACGCTGAACACTGGAGCGTCGTCCTCGCTGTCGTCCGAGATGCGGCCCACACCGTCCTGCTTCCTCGTGGTCTGGGCGCCATCTTTGGACCTTGCTGGACGGTCCGGTCTGGTCGAACGGTCTTGCGACTGCCTCCGGCCCTCCTTCCGTTTTCTGCACGCCTTGGCGATGTGCCCCCGACGGCCGCAGGAGTAACACTCGGCTTTTCTGAATGGGCACCTCGCGCGCTCATGGGCCGCTCCGCACCCATCGCAGCGGCGCCCTCCTTTTCGGACCTTCTGGACCTCCTCGCCGTCGCTGCCTTCCGTAGACGACTTTGAGGCCCGTCGGGTTGCGTGCACCGACTGTCCGGACTTTCCGTGCACCGAATTTTCCGCTTTGCCGGCTCTAGGACGCCACTCACGCCACTGGTGCATTTCGTTCACTCCAGCATTCGTGGACTCCGCGGCTTCCGCGGCCTCTACAACCTCTGCCAGCGTGGGTGGTGGCTCCTTGTTCATCAAGCTGCGCTGCACCTCCTTGTCCTTCAGGCCACACAGAACTCCGTCCCTGAGGGCCATCTCTAGGTTGTCCCATCTGCAGGGGGCGGCGGCTACCCTCATGGCTGTTACGAATGCCTCAACCGACTCGTCCGGCGCTTGGACTCGCCTCCAAAACGCGCTCCGAGCGGGAAACATTGCCCTCGAGGGTCGGAAACGCTCGCGCAGCAGCTTCATGATGTCATCTGCTTTGAATTCGCTCACCTTCTTCGGTGCGATGATGCCCACCAGCGTTCGCTTGGTTTCTATCCCAAGCATTCTGGTGAGGATGGCCCTCTTCCTCTCCTCATCGTCTTCTTTGACTTTGAGTTCCACCAGTGCCGCCTGGAAGTCCATCTCAAGAAGCTCCCAGTCTTGCGGTTTGGTGATGTTGAACCCGCTCTGCGCCCCGGCTGCTCCTTGGGGATCCATATCCCACCTTCGTCGCCAATTTGGTGTATGAAAACCAAGACACAGGACACAGCCTCGGGCTGGGTTAACTCAGGTTTATTGCATGGTGGTCAGAGGGAACATGGGGTAATGGCGGATCGATAGCTCTTTATATACAGTAGTAATGCATTTGAATGTGGTTGCATGGTAGCCCATTGGCTACTGTCCGCGTGACGTCATTGCTGGTCACGCCCTTCTTGTCCAGGTGTAGGTGGTGGCGGGAAAACTTCCCGCGCTGTTGCCTTTGATGAGTTTGGACCAAGAGAGCTTGGACGCTCGCTGCTGCCAGCTGGTGGTCATTAGCTCGCGTCCTATTACAGGGTTCATATGATACAGGTGAAGGTTACATTGTTGCTATAGGCAAGGTTACATTGGTTCAGGTACATTGTAATCCATGTGGAAGATAAAACCATTAGAACACAACAGAAACGGCTGCAGAAATTAGGTCTTTTTTATACTGCTTAAAGAAGGATCTGGCAGTAACTTACTTGCATCAACAAGAGGCCGCCACTTGCGAGTCCACTCCTCCATCATCAAGGCATAGCTGCGTTCAATTTTTGCTCGTTCCTGGAAACAGGCTACAATCTGATCACAAACACGATAACCATCATCCAGCCGCTTGACTGTGCTCTGATAATGATTGGGCTGCAGGAAAATGGAGCAGATGTAGAAACAGGAAATGGATTTGGCTTGAGGGGGAGTACCAACTCGGGGAAAATTCCCCTTTAAAAAGTCTCCAAAGAGATAATTCATCTCTTGCAGCAAAAAACCTGATAACGTCTTATTGCACATTAAAGTTCCATTTGGTCCAGCTTTTGTGGACTGCAAGCCATTTCATCAGAAGCTCCTGAAGAAGTGGACTACAGCATACCTGTCAAGTATTCCGTATTGGCCAGGATTTCCCGTTTTTCAGCACTCATCCCTCCCCTTTCCGGCCACTGGCCTGTATTTGAACAATGGGGAAAGGGCTTACTGTGCATGCGCAGCCACGGTGCGCATGTGCATATGGGTTACTGAGCATGTGCATCCATGCATGCTCAGTAATTACCCATATTTTGCAGAGCCGCGCTTTACGGGTATGGACTACAGTCTACAAAAATGTATTCAAATGAAAATGGTTAGATGTAAAGTTGACAGAAGACTGTTGTTTTTGTTTCAAAATAAAACCCCTGACTGATTAATAAAGAGCTGAATTTCACTACTTCATTTGTTTGCTTCTTCATTCCTTGAACACTAAACAGAGTCACAAAGAGTAACAAGGATCCTTGTTTCAAAAGTACCCTTCTGTTGTTACAGTATGTGCCTTCAAACTGGAACCAACTAGTTCCAAACCCTCAGAGAGTTTCCATGGCTGAGTGGAAGCGTTTTTGCTTTGTTTTCCATTTGTAGTGTACCATTGCTTATTTGCTGCATCCATTACAAATTTAACAAAACAAACAAGCAGTCTCTCAACCAGTTTAAGACAAAACAAAGAAAACCAAATTTATAAGTGATTCAGTGCATCAACTATTGTCTACTGAAGTCTAAATATTTTTTTCACTTCTGCCCCTCCACTGAGGTTAGGGTTGCCATATGTCCCGGTTTTCCGGGATTTTCCCAGATTCAAGCTGTCCCGGCCAGTTCAAGAAAAAACATGTAAAACTCCCGGATTTTTAAATTTGAACACAGGAAGCAAGATCACTCCTCACCAAGGGATTTTTGCAAAAAAGTTAATTCACTGCCTCTCTGCCTTTCTTTCAATTATCCTGCTTGAAAGCAGTGAAGGCAAAACAGCATCCTGAGAAGCCCGCCGGGGAGAGGAGACACTTGCAAGCGAGATAACTGAAAGAAAGGCACGGAGGCAGTGAAATAACTCTTTGCAACAATTCCTTGGCTCACCTTGAAGTTTGGGGGACAAGGAGTCGTCCTCAGCTCTTTTCCTCGAAAGCCAGGAGGGAGCAAGAAATACCCATATCTAAGAAGCCAAACCTCCATCATACACTGGGATGGAGGATTCCTTCTACATGTGACCACAAAGGGTTAATTGCATAGGGTCGGCATTCCCTGTCTGCCCTGGACAGGGATTCTGCAGAGTCTTAGAGCCGCGGTCTCCCTGACAGCCCCGTACAATGCATGCACAGTTTGAAGAATACAATGGCTGTCCCAGTTTGGCGGGAGAGAATTATGGCAACCCTAACTGAGGTGCAGAAGAAGTGTTCAATTTGCCAATATTCTGATACTGGAAATTCAACCTGGAAATTGCCTTGACCAACCGGCTGTCTCACTTTTGGTCCATTCTCAGCAACCATATATGTTGGAAATGGACCAAATCAGAGTGATCCTCATACCAAAAAAAGTAGAAGTCTCTGACAGAGGCTCAGAAAGATGCAAGTAGGAATCCTCTGGGATCAGATTGGTTCTTTCCAATGATTGTGTCATCTGGTCATCAGAAGAAGGAGTGAACCAACCAATCTCTACAATGGAACAAACACCCATTTGATTGTGCATTAACTCTAGTTTAATACGTTCAAGACATTGCGGAGCCAAGGAATCTTTAAATGAACAACAACAAATAAAGCATATAGCACAGACGTCAGGGCATTCCAGTAACAGAGCCTGGGAAATTTTCTTTCCAAGCATCCTTGCTCCATTCTCATGAATCTACTTTTGTGATACTCCAGAATGAAATTGTCAACAGATCCCCATTTCTATCTCCCTTCTTCCCTACTGTGTCACACCATTTTGACTCCACTGACATCTCCCAAAAATTCCAGAGAAGATCTGCCTGTTTTGCTTTGTTTCAGCTCCACATTTTCCCAATCTCTAACTTGGTTCTTCATATTTCCAAAAGTTCAGTGCTGTATGTTCTGAACTTCAATTTTCACAAGGAAACTTGTACATGCTTTTTGAGTGCAGTTTGCCAACATATTTTCATATGCAGTTTTTACTAAACAAATGCAATTTTTTCTAGCAATTGTTTACAGAATGCATTTTTTACATATATAAATTTTGTTTGCACATTTCCCAAATGTACATGTCTTTTATTCTGTTCTTGATTTAAAAACTCAATTTCAAAATTTGGAGAAGTGCCAATTTCTAAGGATATTGTTTCAGTTTATGCAGTTTCGGTCTATACATCGGAACAACGGTATAAAATTGCATTAAACTCAAATTACATTTCTTCCCCACTCCACCAGGGGACTTATGAAACCTTTCTTGCAGAACCGAACTATCTGTTCCAACTCTTGGTATCATGTGATTCTTGGATCAATTACTTACCATCCAAAAGCTGTTTATTGTTGGTTCGTCAGCCGCCACCTCACTATATATCACAGACACGGTGTCACCTATAGGGAAAACAGGCATCAGAGTGAAACCAGACTGTAGTCACCAAACATCAAGTTAGGAAAAAGCATGAATCCCTATTCCCACTTTCAGTTTCGTTACCATATTCAGGTATCACCAAGAGCAATATGAGCTTCTTCTTCCATGTCTAGGCCAGATGTGAAACTACCAAAATGAAAATCCACCTTTTGGTGAGTCCATTCCGCAGTTCCTTTGGCCTGACCTAGTGTAAGAAAGATTAGCCAGCAACACAAGGCTACCCTTACCAGGGTATGCCCAATTGTGGTTTAAAAATAACACAATCTTCGAGGAGGCGCTTTCTGTATACCTGTACCATGAAGACTGTCCTGGGAGCAATATAATGCAGTGGCCTTTCATCTGCCTTACGCATCACAGCATGACCCCCGTACCACTGATCCAGTTCCGCGAATCACTTTCCAGTTCCGCGAATCACTTTCTGGTCCTGAGCCCTTTTAGCATGCAAAGTCCTCCTCAGCCCCTGGCCAGTTTTGATGAAGGTGTTGCCCTTCATCAAGATGGACTCAAGTGGGATTTAATCCACTTGGGGACCATCACCCTTCCCTGTGGACTTCGGCACCCAAGGCTGTTAGTCCTCAGGGTGGTCAGGTTAGTTAACAGCTGGCTGACACTCAGCGTTGAGTCACTGGCCATATGGTGTACTCTCTATTACCATAGCAGGATAACCTGGCCAGATAGTAGCAATACAGAAGAGTGATAGGAATAGGTACAGTTGCAGTTCTTCCCAACTTAACCACAGTGGAGATTTGTCCCTTAAATCAGAGGATGAATCCCAATGATTTTACTGTATTCCTTTTGACTAGAGATGGTGAGAACTGAGGAGAGATGTAAGTTTGTAAGATCTGAAGAACAATCCTGGCAAGTTCTTCAGCTAAATAAACTACTAGTGCTACATCATATGCTTAGTAATAGTTGCAACACTATTAATCTTAAGTACTAATTTTACTACTCCTTAACTCTGAGCAGAAATGCACCTTTTTAAAATATATTTTAAGTGTCCTCATTTTAACTTCTGTTCTTTTTGCTGTACTATAATGTTCTGGGACCATAATAAAGATTGAGTTTGGGGAGATAAGTGATAACTCAGTGGTAGAGCATCTGCAGGGTATGCAGCATGTTTCAGGTTAAATTAGCCATTACACAGCACAGCCTATTAAAAGGACCAGGTTGTAAAACTGTTGTACATTTTGAGTTAGATTATTAGCCCTGAAGGCCAGCATCTGCTCCAAACAGAAGGAGTTCTATAGGGTCTTAGGCAGGTTTTGAACAGCTTTGGCACAGCCCAGTTCAAGCTACTTTCTGGTGACCACCAAAGCATGTTCTGGGTCCAGTCCAGACCTTTTTAGTCCAGCAGCAAAATTACTCTTTATTTTTCCTTTCCATTTCTTTTCTTTTTTTCCCCAAGTTGAATTAGAGCAGTGGTTCCCAACATGGGGCCCACGCGCCACGGGGAACTTCAATTCCCAGAAGTCCAAAAACCAAAGGTTGGGAAACACTGGATTAGAGCAATGGGGACCACCTCATATGTGCATGGAAGGTTGCTTTAAAGGACATCACATCTAATAACATCATCATCCCCAAGGTGATAAAGTTACCTGTCTGATAGCACCCTAATTTCATCATGTATGTGTCACAGGAGACCAAAGGGTACACAGAAAGAGCCTCCTCGTAAGTTGTAGTCTTTTTGAACCACAATTGGGCATACCCTGGGCAAAAAACAACCTTATTGTGTCAGCTAAACTTTCTTATACTAGGTCAGGTGAAAGGAACTGCAGGATGAATTCACCAAAATGTGGCTTTATTTTGGCAGTTTAAAGTCTGACAGATACACAAAAGAAGAGCAAGAACTGGAGACCAAGACAAAATTTATCCACAGTCTTGTGTTCAATTACTTTGTATGAGTGTGAAAGCTGGACAGTAAAGAAAACTGACTGAGAAAAAAATTGCTTAAGATGCTGAACTTGACAACTGGAAGGTCAGCAGGTCATCAGTTCAAGTTGGACACTACTTGGTTTCGAGCAAGGGAAACCTTTTATCTTTACTTTTACTGTCAAGTAAAACCTATCATCCATGAATACCTGATAGAATATATCCATCTGTACCCCACCCCACCCCACCCCTGAGCCATAGGAACACCATGCAGCAAATTTAGTAATACAGTACTGAGTACTGTATATTTTAAAAAACAGAGTTAGACATATACTGTAATAGACTAACATATTTTTTTAAAACTCACGCAGCTAATTGAAAGGATCAGCTTATTTAAGACTGCAAAATGAGAAGCAGAATCTATATAACTAAAATCAAAGTCCGGTGCTGTATGTTGCTTATACAAATCCACACCCCTGCACCGATCGAGTTGAAACTCGGCACATACATACCTTGGGCCGAAGAGACGGTCACTGTGGGGGTGTCAAGCCCCATGGGGAGGGGTATGTCCCCTAAATCAATCTGCAAAGGGGACACCCCCACCGACAGGAGAAAAAGCAAGGGAAAAAAGCCAACCAGGGGGGATTGTAATGTCATCGCCACAGCTCAACCAATTCCCAGCTGACCAGATCTGGGGCTCCATGACATCACAGGGCGCCCTCATACAAAATGACACCCCTGTACCGATTGCACTGGAAACTGCGTGCACACCTACCTTCAATGTCTGGGGTGGCCAGCGTGGGTAGCCGGCAGCCCGCTTTGGGGTCCTTGCCCCCAAAAATGGGCTGCAACCCCACACACATACACACAGCTGGCAGAAATGACCAGGGGAGGTGACTGCGCATGCGTGAGAATCCACACATGCACCTAACCCTGCCTGGCATTCCAGGTTGTGGCACATGCGTGAAATTCCACGCATGCGCCAAAGTCTGCCCGCCATTCCAGGTGGCACATGGCCTAGCCACCAGTACGGCCACCCCCGCCCCAGCATCTACTGTCGGTGGGCAGCCACCATGGCATGGCTCCTCTGTACTCCTGAGGCACACCTCGGGGGAAGGGAGAACCCACAGCCAGGGGGGGGGGCGGGTGGAGGACGGGACCGGGCTGCCACCTTCCGCAGGCCTCCACCTCCCCAACGGGTCCTCTGCCCACCCGCCCAAATGGAGCCTCCCTTCCGCCAGATACAACCTACGGGAGGACGGAGGGACCAGGCTGTGATGGCTACCCACTGACTGTAGTCACTGGGGAGGCTGGCGGTGGCAGCCAGAGTCAGGCTGAGATGGCGCCTCACGGCAGAGCTGAGAGAGCGGCCGTGATGACAGCAGACAAAAAGGTAAGGCAGCTGGGGTGGGTGGTTGGGGGCAGGCCTGGGTCTCTCCTTGGCCCAGGTAGGGTACCCCCGGGCAACACTGGGTCCTCTGCTAGTGTTAGCTAAGGAACCCTCCTTAGAATGTTAGCTAAGAAACCTGCTCTCCTGCCTCAAATGTCAGGCTGCAACTTCCATCATCCCAATGGATCTGTTGGTTGAAGATGATGGCAGCTATTGCCCAACACAGGGGTCCTAAAACTTGGCTGTCCAGGTATTCTTAGACTTCAGTTACTAGAAGCCCAAGTCAGCACACCTGCTGATCAGGGCTTCTGGGAAGTGAAGTCCAAGAACATCTGCAGAGCCACGTTTGAGGACCCCTGGCCCAACACATCAAGAGGAAGGCTTTGGATTGGGGAAAACTGCTTGCTAATGCAATTCCTAATTTCTTGAACACTCCCAAATAAAACGGGTAGGTTTTGCTTTCCTGGCTACAGCTGCCTGCCTGTTGTGTGTCCCTCCCTCTGCTCCCTGTCCCCCTCCCCTTCAGCTTCCAACCAGCCTGCCAAAGGATCTTGGACTGCATAACATTAAAGAGGGGAGGACTCAGCCACTGACAGCACTTTTGTCTTCCAGGGCTTGGGTGGAAAAGCCATTTGAAGGAAAGAGGGGTGTGTGGGTTGGGGAAGTCAAACTGCAGATGGGGAAACATGTGTTTGCAGTTAGCTGGACCGCAGGCTGGAGGAGAATAAATAGGAGATTGCAGAGAGAAAAGCCAAGCAAGACAGCTGCATTGTCCAAGGTGGTTTATATTTGACAGAGAGCCAGAGAGGAACCAATCCAGAGTTTGCCTGGCTCTGTAAATGCTATGCGGAGTGAATGGCACAGTTCCCCTCCATCCTGCTTGGTAAAAATTCCCTTCAAGTCATTTTCACCTTCCTTCATTCTCACAGATTAGCTGAGATGTGGGGGTGGAGGGATTCAGTACAAGAATAGTCTTTCCTAATCTGAGGTATTTTATATTGGCCTAAACCAGCGATGGAGAACCTTGGCACTCCAGATGTTTTTAAACTTCAATTTCTAGAAGCCCTGATCAACAGGAAAGGCTAAATTCCCAGAAGCCCACATCAGCAATGGACTTCAATTCCCAGAAGCTCACGTCAGCAGTCCTGCTGATCAGGGCTTCTGGGATTTGAAGTTCAAGAACATCTGTAATGCCAAGGTTCACCATCACTGGTTTAGGCTGATATAAGATACCTCAGATTAGGAAATACTATTCTTGTACTAAATCCTGGAGTGCCAAGGTTCGCCATCATTGGCCTAAACCATCTCTGGAGTGAAAAATGGTGAAGTTTATGCTGTCCTACTTTGGGCACATCATGCAAAGCCAAGACACTCTGGAAAAGTTAATAATGCTGGGAAAGGCTGAAGGTAGCAGAAAAAGAGGAAGACCAAAGTTGTGATGGATTGACCCCTTAAAAGAAGTCACAGGATTGGGTTTGCAAGCAATGGGCATGGTTGTTGAGGACAGAACAATTTGGAGGTCTCTTATTCATAGGGTCACTATAAATTGAACTGGACAACACATAATAACTGTCAGCATCCCAATACAATAAATTCTGGCTAAAGTTGTGGAGTTTGTGGTCGAACATATCTGGAGGACACAAAGTTAGAAGTGGCTATTGTGGGATACAGAGAAGCACATACTGTAATTAACTATATGCCATACAGATAAGTAAATGTCATAGCAATCTATTCTACACACACTTTGTACTAACACACGACTGGGAAATCCCTGGCCCTCCACATATCTTTGATTACAATTTATGAAATCTTTTTCTCTTGGTCCAACTTAACCTTTATGCACCAACTAAAATACTTGCACTGAGTGAGCTGGGGGATGTTATCTGATCATAATGTCACTTCTTATGTATCAAGGGCTAAGATTGTAGTTGGCCTCAGAATCAAGGTTCAAGATAGTGTTTCAAGTGTACTTGTGCTTCCTGAACAGATTGAAGTGCCAGAAAGCCTTGATGCTAGGAAAGGTGGAGGGCAAAAGAAGATGGGGGGGGGGGAGGGAAAAAATGAAATGGCTAGCTGGTATTGTAGACGCAATGGGCACAGAGCTCGGCAGGCTGAGGAGGATGGTGGAGGACTGAGGTGCCTAGAGGGAAATGGTCCATGGGGTCGCAAAGGGTCGGAATCGACTGTGCGAATGAACAACAACAACAACAAAAGATCAACCTACAAACAACCAATGTATATAAATGCTATTTCTCCATGTTGTAGTTTGCATCAGCAGCAGCAGCACAGCATAGGACATTTCTTTTCTCAAATGTTACTTTGCCTGGGACAAAAAAGTGCCTCATATATAGATTTAATCACAGTACTGTATTTTTTTTATTTTTTAAAAAAAACTGTGTGATAGCCAATGTGATACAATAGGTAGGGAGGCCTGAATCTGAATCTCCTCTCAGTCATGGAACTTCACCAGGTTGTAGATTGATCTGATAAAACCACTTTTTAGATTCTGTATCTTACTTATCTTGAAAGCCCTATTAGGGTTTTTGTAAGTCAGTTCCAACTTGATTGCACACAACACGATATATACAATCAGGATCTAAAACTTGGGGATAATGTTAGAACTGCCTGGGTGACAACACTGCATAACATACGGATTGTAAATCTAGCTTGTACAATATCAGCAACAAACTGTGACTCTAGGAGGAATTACATTGCCCTGTTCTGGGGCAGCTGGGGACTTCTCAGCTCTTAGCCCTTATCCCATGCCCAACATCAACTACTGGATGGTTTTTGTTAATCTCCACGGGGCTTGTTGGAGGCATCTGACATCATAGCTGTAAGCTGCTCCACCCATTATGTTGTATCTCCAGGCTAATAAAGAAGCTCAGAAACTACTGTTTCTTTACATTTGGGAGACCAAAGAATTTGTTACTTTGCTGAAATTGGGAAAGCAAAGATCTCGTGTTGGAAACTGACAGTGATATGCAATGAATTGACATTTCTTAACAACTGGAAAGAGCCTCATCAAAAATTGTGGATACTGTACATTTTTGAATCACAATTGGGCATACTCTGACCAATGGCAACTTTTTTTGCCAGCTAATCTTTCTCACACCAGATCTGGACATGAAAGAAAAGCAATTAGCAATTACACTTATATATCGCCCCATAGCACTTAGTGCACTCTCTGGGTGGTTCACAAATAATTAGCACTTTGCCCCAAACATACTGGGTGCTCATTTTACCAACCATGGAAGGTTAAGTCAACCTTGATCAGACATACTGGGTGCTCATTTTACCAACCATGGAAGGTTAAGTCAACCTTGATCAGGATCAAACTCACAATGTTCTGGCTGCAGTACAGTTTAACCTCTGTGCCACCAGGGCGAAGAAGAAGAAGCTGGAAATTGTCATTTTCCTTCACAAGGCTGAAATACTTGGTAATAAACACAGCTCTGTAGTCCATGTTCTGCACGGAAGAGGCACTTCTATACAGTACAGTACTTGCGAATCTTATACATCACCAGTCAGTGTTCTGTTGTCAGTTGGAGGGTAAATTATGACAGAGTTTCACACAGCCCTGAAAATTGCTGTACTTAATGTCCCTGAAGTAAATCTACAGAAGCAAACATTACAGTGCCTGCAGGTGTATCTGACACAATACAAGTTGTTGTGATGCCTTCTGTGGGTTATTTTGGTCTCAAAAATAACAAAGTGCAAAAAGGCCACTCTTGGGAATGATGGAAACAAGTTGTCCACAATGATAGATCTTTCCTTTCACTTTAAATTCGCCAAATCAACTAATACTACCTCAGAAGAAAAATCAGAAAAGCATGGTAGAAGAATAATTCAATAACCAATCAAATCAAAATCTTTATTACAGTCTAAGACCAGCATTCAAAATTTCTCAGATCAAGTCAGGAAACAAAGTGAGTCTCTAAAACAGGGGTTCTCAACCTTTTCAAGCCGTGTGCCGGACCATGCGCCATCAGACAGCTGAGTGGGCCGGACTGGTGGTTCCCCCTGCCGTAAACATTGCTGTAAAACGTGTCTGTAGCTGTTGTAAACACTTCCGCTTCCAGTGATGGTGGCAACACGGGCCACATGAAATACGTGCCGTGGTCTATGTCCGGCTCACAGGCTGTAGGTTGAGAACACCTGCTGTAAAACATAATCCTAAAACACCACAGCTTCCAACATTTCTCAGTCAGGACAGCCATAAGGGGTTCTGGAAGCTCTAGCCTGAAAAGTAACTTCTCCAAATGCTTGTTTTAAAAGACCAGGCTCTCTGGCTGGCGAAGACCAGCCTTCAGCACTTATGCAGAACTACATCCTGTTTGGAATAAACAACAGTGAAAGGAATGGGTGGCAATCCAATTGGATTTGGATCACATGTCTCATCTTCCCCAGCCCCCACAGTTAGTAATAAGGGTTGATTGGTATCTATATCCTGACAATATCTGGAGGTGCGGGGAGGGGGTATGTCCCTCTTTCCTCAATACAACAAGCATTTGCCACTTATGATTTGCATGTTAACTTCCAAGGGAGAAAATGTTAGTGTATTCACAGCTGTTCTTTCACATTACAAAATCCATCCTACACACCATCCCTGTTCAGTACAGAGCATGTCCAGTAGGGAAGCCAACCCAATGAACAGTAGCGGGGGGGGGGGGGGGGGGGGGGCTCCCAGCCCTTCATCCATAGTGTTGCTACCCTACCAATACCAAGCTAGCATCCCACAAAATATTTAACAGATTTCATTAATATCCCCCTTTACTTGCTTTTTTTCCAACTAAAAAGGCTAGAATACTGCCATATTCCCTCACAGGAGTTTGAGGTATGGCAGGCCCCTGCTCATTTTGTTCAATCTTTTCTCTGATTTCCACAGCTCTATGACATCCTTTCAGCGATATAGCTATAGGGGCTGTGGTGGCTCAGTGGTTAAGAAGCTCGCCTTGTGTTGTGTTCTGTAAAGCTGTGCCTTTAACAATGTACCTAGCCATGTGGAAACAATGTAACCTTTCTGTGTGCAACATTATAACCTCCAGCTGCATCACTGTAACCATTATAAGAGGACGCGAGCTAGTGACCACTAGATGGCAATAGCGAGCGTCCAGCTCTCATGGCCCAGATCCACCCTTGATCAGCAGCGCGGGAAGATTCCCGCCACCTCCTCACCTGGACAAGAAGGGCATGACCTTCTATGACGTCACGCAGGCAGCAACCAATAGACTGTCAATGAGCCACATTCAAATGTATAGCCAACTGTATATATTGAGCTACCCATCCGCCATTACCACATGTTCCTCCGGATCATCATGCAATAAACCTGTGTTAAGCCAACCTTTCGGCTGTTTCATTGTCTTTGGTCCCTCACACTAAACCTTGTTACCTGGATGGATGGCAAGTTGGCAGTTTGCAACCGGGTACTGCATGATGGATTGAGCGCCCGTTTCTGTCCCAGCACTTGGGGACATGAAAGGAGCCTCAGTTGGGTGTCCCCTGAGTGGAGTTTCTCTCACAAAAATCCTTTCAACCCAGAATAATTTCTGACATGAAATTTATTATTATTATTATTATTATTATTATTATTATTATTATTATTATTATTATTATTATTATTATTATTATTATTATTATTATTATTATTATTATTATTATAGATATAGCGGTCAAATTGTAAACAACATCCCAAGTATAGCTATTTATACATTTCTATATCTAACAGAATTGTGATGTTAGTGGGTCCCCCCGCCTCCCGTTCAGTTCTTCTCCTAATAATCTCTAATCTGAAATGAAATGCACCTTTTTACGGCTACTGCATATCATGCCAACTTTTTAATGACTTCAATAGTCCTTTTTTTGGGGTGGGGGGTGTCAGTCACTGTCAGTTCAAAACTCATCAATGTATATGCAAAATACTCTTTCCGTCTTATTTTGTTTTGCTTTGTAAATGATTTATGTCAGTCATGACTAGACACTGGAGAGCACGAAATGCTGTTTACGCGTTTTACCTTCCCACTAAAGTGGTCCCTATTTATCTACTTGCAATGTCTTGCTTTCGAACTGCTAGGTTGGCAGGAGCTGGGACAAAGTCGGGAACTCATTCCGGCCTGCAGCATTTGGGTATCGAAATGCTGACCTGCTGCCTTCCAATCAACGTCTTAGCCACATGAGCCACTGCAGTCCGGCTATGATACAGATGAGCACTGAACCCTAGAGTTGGATACAACTGGCTTTCGACCAAGGGTGACCTTTACCTTTACTATTTACACTCAGTGAAGTTATTTTTCTTATGTTCCATTCATTCAGTCATTCATTTGAGAGAGAGAGAGAGAGAGAGATCCTTTGGGAGTTGTACTAAGCTCTTTTGATCTCCTTAATTTGAATAATTCAACACCATCAGCAAATTCTTGGTCTTCTCCAGCAATACCTCTCCATTCCAAGAAAGTCTCCACCTGTTGAATATCTGCCTGTCACACCATTGTTTAAAGCACAAGAATCCTGCCACAGAAACAGAATACTTACATTTCTGCACATAGTAAATATTCTTTAGCTTAAAGACAGCAACTTAAAATGATTATTTTATAAATTAAGCTTAATCCTGCCAAAATGATTCCTCTCCCTAGGCCCCTTTATTAGTTGGGAATACTAGAGAAAGGCTACACTTCCTCCGCTCTCCCTTCCCCATGGTCTCGGCCACCACATTAAAATCCTGTTCTCTTCCCTGCTCCTGAGATCCAACTCTGGTTTCATTTTGGCTCTGGCTGACTTTTTCCCCCAAAAGCCAAAAAACTTGGGAGAGAGAGAGAGAGAGATGTTGTACAGAATAGAAGGTTGGCCCAGTGAGAGTTGCCAGAAGTGAGATGGAGAGAAATAGCCTGGGATATACTGTAAGACAGGGGTTCTCAACCTGCGGCCCATGGGCCAGATGCAGCCTGTGGCACCATTTCATGTGGGCCCCCACTGCCTCCACCAAACCAGGATGTGCCATGTGGTGGAGGAAGGGCAAAATGGCTGTCCGGCCCCCGAAGCTGTCTGAGGGAGTGTGACCTGGGCCCCGGCTTTAAAAGGTTGAGAACTCCTGCTGTAAGGAAACAGCCTCCCCTCCCCTAACTTAACTTTAATGCCTTACATTTCGATCCAAGAAAGAAAGAAATGAGAGGGGAAATGAAAAGGTGGGGAGGAATACAAAATTGCCAGATTGTGGCTGTCTCCTTTCCTTTCTATAGCTGGGTGGAGGGAGACGGTTTCTCAACATTGCCTTGCCAATATAGCTTAGCTTCCCTAAATCGATGCTCACAAATTACTAAGACAAGGGTAACTTGTCCCAGAGTTTAGGAATGTTACTGTTTTGGACTCCAACTCCCATGACCATATTCTGAATGAGTAGCTTTGCCAAGCTGTGCCTGGCACCACAGCAATCTGTGATGCGCTGAAAGTGGCTCTCTTCCAATCTGATTGAAGTTATCACAATTGATGAAAGTCTACAGCTCTCACAATTGGGGCCCCTAAACTGCATTCCAGCACTCAAGAACCAACACTGCCCAGTCCCACAGAAACGTCCATCTGGATCCTCCAAAATTTGAACCTTTCCCAAACGCTATTAAACCAAGGCCAACACCACACAAAATAAACATAATAAAAAAAAAACCTCTGGCATTGTGATAGCAATAAGGGGGCCAGTTCCATTTTGGTTCCCCTATAATGTAGGCACTCCTACTACTCCTGCTTTCCACCACTGCCATCTATGGTTCATGAAGTTTATGACATCAGTGGCACCCTATACAACTCCTCTAGCATCAGCCACGTCCCCATAAATTTCAGTAGACTTCTGTAAACTCCACACATCTATGTTGATCTCTCTCTCTCTTTGTTAAACTAATCTGCCTGACAGGGATATTGGTGAGGATAAATAAGGGAAAGAACTACATAAGACCTCCTCAGGGTCCATGGAAGATAGCTAATAATAATAATAATAATAATAATAATAATAATAATAATAATAATAATAATAATAATAATAATAATAATAATAATAATAATAATAATAATAATAATAATAATAATAACAAATGAAATCCAGTAAATAATGCACTTCTACAAAACCCCACAACTTTTGGGTAATGGTTATCTCCCTCAGTCTTTCTGTCTCTCTCTCTACCAATGTTTGGAGCAGCAACTCCCTACAAAGCCATCCGAAAGGATCCTGCAAAAACAGGGCATGTGGTGGTTTTTCTGGCATAAGTGGGAACAAGTATCGTGTGTAGCAAACATTAAATTTGTTTCTTCCATGATATGTAAGAGAGAGAAATTTTCATATTACACCCTGAAATACATTTATTCCCATAGAGTCTATACTTGTTTCCCTCAGCCCTACAGCAGCATGATCAAGAATTCCACGGCATTAATTGAAATACGAAGGCATGCCCTGATCTTTTCACCCATGAAGGATGCCAATTTATTTTTATTTTTTTCATGACACCCAATTTCTTTCTTTCTTTCTTTTGCAAAAGACTATGGAGTCATTTTGCTTCTTGAAAGGAAGGAAGGATAACTTACCTTCTGGAGGGGCCCCCATCTTGAATCTCCGCAATCCTCTGCTCTTTTTTGTCCCAAAGCAACAGATGGTAGCAGCCCAGTTGTGAGCAGGATGGTGAGAGGAGAAAGTAGAGCAAAAAATGGGGCATGTGCCAGGAAGGACTTAGCTGTGCTGTTCTCCCCTCTGTTGCTGTCTCTCTCACATTCCCTCACTCACTAGTTCTCCATCCGTGCCTGTCACACTCAGTACTTCATAGCGCCTCCCTCTAGCTAACACCCTGCCTGATTCTATGATTTCCCTACTCATCTATGAATTCTCTATCTATAAGCTGTGTCATTATCCTTTTCTCTTCACCTGCCAATCTGCAAACAACTCAGAATTTATAATTATGGAGGCTATTTTAAAGAATAGCTTTTTCCCCAGTTCGACACATCAATCATTCCCTGCTGCACATCATCATAAAAATCCACCCCATGACTCAACGCTGTGCATTTATTTATTTATTTATTTATCATTCACATTTGTAAATGCCGCCCACTCAGGCAGAACCCGACTCACGAGCAAGCACAGCTGAGTTCAGAAAGGAAATAACATCAACTGAACGAAGTACAGTAAAACCCTGACTTACACATGCCTCGAGTTACATAAAATTGGACTTACATAATGATTTTGTGCTAAAACCATGTCCCGATTTACACGATTTCCTATGGGTTTGCTTCGAGTTACATAAAACCTATGGGTTTGCTTTGATTTACATAAAAATGTCATTTTTCCTATGGGTTTGCTTCAAGTTATGTAAAAAAAATCCTATGGGTTTGGTTCGAGTTACATAAAAAAACGATTTAAGCAAAAGCCTATGGAACGGACTTATCCCCCCATAAGTAGGGGTTTTACTGTACTAAGTCCACAACAATAAAGACTGCCAGATTTATTGTGGCTTATGCCACAAGTAAAACTGATAGTCTTTAAAAAGCCACAGAGGATTTTTGATGTTTCCTTGATTTTCGCTTTTTCATGACAAAAGATTCAAGCTGCTACTTGTCTGGAATTTTTCCCAAATGAAGCGTGAGTTATTCAGCAAATAGGCACAAAGGCAAATTACGTCAAACTGATCAGCTTGTGTCACTTTCTCACAGTGTCAATTACAGATGACTTATCACTGACTATCTAAAAACAATGTTCTGATTTCAACACTATACAATACCTAATGTACATCCTCTTCTGTGTCTGTCATTGTTCTGGCACTTTCAAAAGAAAACAAAAATATTTTTTCATAACAGAATGTATTGTATGCATGAGCGAGAGATTGTATTCATGTTGTACTTCTAGCACAACTAAAACAAATATCACTTTCACCTCATTCATCCTATTAAGAAAAAAAACCATTTGGAGACAGATTGAGTGAGAACATGATGGGGGGGGAAACAACAACATTGAGATCTAGCAGCTTGCTCAGTTCACTGACAATCAAGGAAGGATTTGCATCCAGCAGTTTACCAGCCCATATCAGTTTTGATCCTCAGGGGCTTCTTTACATATTTTGTGCACTTGCATTCTTTGACATCCATTTTACCCTTTCCAATTTGAATTTCCCTCTCTTCTTTCCCAGTTCTGCCTGAACTTTAACTGTTCTCAAAAAAACAACAACATTTCTTATATTTATTCTCCATTTTACATTAAAGTTTCCCTCCTCCCACTCCCCACCCTTGCATCCATTTCCCTGCTCCCTCACCATCTGCACATATCCCTTTCACTCACCCTTTCCCTCTTTCTCTCCTGCTTTTTCCTTCATTTTCCTGTTGCTGCTATTGCTGACACCTCCGGTCCAGAAGAACCCAAAGCTGGAAAGGGGGGTCTTTGCTGGTGGAAGATGAATTCAGGCCTGGAAAATTCCTGGCAAGGGAATGTCAAACTTCAGACGGGAAAGGAGTGGGGTGGGGGAGAAGCACTCCTGACACGCACATGTTCTGGTTAACCCTTTGCTTCAAAGCGGCTGGTTCTAGCTCCGGTCATCCCCCCAGCTATGAGAACATTTGCAACAAGTAAACTCACAGGGTTGCTTTCCCCACACGGAGTCCAAGGCAGGCATAATGTTATTTCCTACGTGCCGCCCTGGTACATTCCTGCCCACCCCACGCCCTGACAGCTGCCACAGCTGCACCCCTGGATCCTTTCCAAAATGTCCAGGGAGTGCAGTTTTTCTATTCCTGGAGAACGATGTCGCATATATATGGGACAGCGGGTGCCAAACGCTCTACTAAACCAGATGGGCATGTGTTGTTTATGTTTCTCAGCAGCAGATCTTTGTCCAGGGACACCCCCCAAAAAAGTGACCATCAACATGTTACATTCTCCTGAGAGAGAGAAAGAATCTCAGATGTTTATCGTACGGCATCCAGATTACTGCAGTGGGAAAGTGTACACTCTGTGCAGCAGAAATGAAGAAGGGCAGTTAATAAAGTTGGCATCGGTTGCTTTCTTTACACACACAACTCTGATTCCACTCTCAGAAGTTTATCCATTGGAATCCAGAGCATTTTTCTTCCATATTTGTACATGTGTATAATTTTGTTGGTGCTATCATGAAAGAAGAAAGATTGGAACGAGAGGACAGAAACGGCTGCTTTGTGCATCTCTGTGCATCTTGAACTCTTATTACACGAAGTCCTACTCACATCCCTGCCATTAGCAAAAGTTGACCTTTAAAAAGATTGCCTTCCACATTCATAAGGACTAAGCACTTACTGTTTTTAAACAGACAAACAAGAGCTTAGTTTCTCAAGATTCCAAATTCTATATTAAAGCTTGGAGTTCAATGTATCAGCAAAATGGGCTTTTATCACATAGAAGAATAACTTTCTTGGGCTTTGTCTCCAGTGACTCCCTCGGTCAATTGTTTTGGTTCTCTGCAGTGGACTCTTCTAACCTACTCCTGTCTGCAATGATCAGTACACTGGGGTATTCAGAAGAGAGCTACAAGTGTTCCCCATGTCGTCCCCATGGAGAGGATTTGTAGGGAGAAAAAAGAGGGACATTATTTTGGCTTTCTTCATTCTGTGCCTTCTCCCTAGCCAAATCTATAAATATCCCCCATATCCAACTCCCACACCAGTTGCCTTTGGAAGCAGGAATACACCAACTGTCTATTTTTGGGCAGATCTGGTTTCAAAATCTCAGACTGCCATTTTGAGGGCATGAACTAGCAGAAAGATGGGCTTGTTTTAAAATGAAGAAGGAAACAATGGGATCTTCCTTCCTTCGGCTCAGGGAGCAAGAATACTCAGGAACTGGCTGGCATTACAAGAGCGAAAAGTTTTAAGATGAGCCTCTATATATATATCTTTTACACTTCATGCTTTTGTGGTGAGCTGCATTGCTGAAACTGAGTGTGCCCTGCTTGGTACAGAGGTTGGCATTCAAGATGGAAACTGCTGGTCTCTCTGAATGCTAGCTGCCAAAACTTTGCAGCCATTGTGTGAGGCCTCTGCCAATTTAAATGCAAAACACAGCATTTATTCATGCATTCTCCTTTAGTATTTTCACAGAGAGACATCCAGAGGTATTCAATGCCACTTACACCATCACGATTTTTACAAAAATAGCATTGCTATCTTGACCTGCAGCGACATCATTGTGCAGTTTTTGCTATTGGCTTGTTACAGAGGTAACTGAATTGGGGTTTGCAGGCTTAAAACATGGGACATTTTATTTAAAAATTTGATATTATCTGGGTGGCCATCCCTTTTTCCTTTGAGTTTACTGCAACTCCCAGTAGCTAGAGAGGAATGGGGCAGACAAAACAACCAAATATTTTGTTGTTATCCAAAGCATCTGAGGGCAGTGTTACCTGAAAAATTGTTACCTTTTTAATTTGGGGGAACGTTCCACAGGCAGGGTTGAATCAGGAACCAAAAACCACATTAGATTCTGGGTTCAAATAAAAAGGAGTTTATTGAATTGAAGGTATCTTTTCAATTCAACAAAGTCTACTCACAAAATGAGCCCATAACTATGAAATGAGCCACAGACAAAATTGTTTAATACAAATTAGAGAAGTTTACTTAGAAAACAAATAAGAAAACAATAAACAATATTAATACAGACATCCCCCCCCCCTGAAAGGCACAGGACCTGCATTGGACCTAAAACTAGGCAGATAGGGAAAAGCCAGGAATCAGGTGATGTACTGACTTCAGAGTTCAGTTTTTATAATGATCCATGTGGCAGCTAGGCCAAGCAAACTAACTACTGTAGATTATTACAGATGAATGTTACAGGGGAAACTCATGGCATTCAAAGAAGATGAGTACATAGATCAAAAGATAAGTACAGTATAGCAGATCAGTAACACAAAAACAATGTTTCTTCAAGTACAAAACAATACAATAACAAAACACTCTCTTTTAATTCCCAGCCTTCACAATGAAGGGCAAATCATATCAAAGATTGCAAAGATGAGCGAACGTCCATGGTTTACTGTATGGGACCAAAGACAACAGGACAGCCGAAGGGTTGGCTTAACACAGGTTTATTGCATAGGGATCTGGTGGAGCATGAGGTAATGGCGGTGATACATCTCTTTATATACAGTAGGGTTATACATTTGAATCTTGTAGCACGGTAGCTCATTGGCCGCTACCTGCGAGGCCTCGCCCAGGCACGCCTCTCTTCAGTAGTTCTTCTTTCCTGCTGCTGAATGCGGGGAAGACTTTCCCGCGGCTGTCCGTGATTGAGCAATGTGAACCATGTGAGATTGAACGCTCGCAGCTGCCCTCTATGGGCTGCTTGCTCGCGTTCCTTTACAGCTGCAATACATTGTAATTGGGGTGGTTACATTCTGACAGTACAAGACATGCATACACAACATCCCTCCCCCCTAGGATGGGACGAAGTCCCGCAACCAATGTGGCTTGCCGCACATTCGCTTGGGGCGCGCTTGCGCCTGCCCTAGTACCGGAGAGCCTGTGATCCCTGACTCCGTGGGTGCTTGTCCTGCAACGGGAAATGGGGATTCATTAGTGGCTCTGTGGGGCGTCTGTGCCTGCCTTGCGCTGGGGGAAGGGAATGGGATGAACAACTGGGAAGTGAACCCCTGTCTGTTTCCCTCGGACCCCGGGGACCCCCCGATCGTGAACCGCGGGACCGATGAAGATGCCCTTGTGGTTCTGCTCCCTTCTGTCCCCCGCTCGGGGGACCTTGAGACTGTGGCGGACGGCCTCGCCGTTTCCTCCTGCCTTGGGGGTGTCGGTCTCCGGGACATTGGCGCTATGTTGCACTCTAATTCACAGGGGCTACTGGGACTGGAAGTACCAGGGGCTGAACTGAAACCCCTCTTTTCGCTAGGACGGGTGGGGGACCACTCCGCTAACTCCCCCTGGCACTGTAAATCAAGGTCTAAACTTTTTGGGGAATCTGTATTTCTGGGACGCTCCCGGGGGATGTGTGTGGGATCGGGGCTCTTCCTTTCCGCCGCAAGCTCCCGCAAAAGATTTCTGAGGATTGATCCCTTTCCTCCCCCCTTGGTGGGGACCCATGTTCCCCTTTCCCTCCCCCTTGGGTTAAGCGGGTGGGGGAGTACCCTAACGCTGATTCGTTGCTACTCTCGTCTTCGTCCTGCTTTCCGGGGACCCTCCGCCTGAGTTGATCTGCGTGCCGCCTCCACAGGAGGCCTGTATTGGTCTCCACGCGGTATGAGACGGGGCCGGTTTGTTCTATTACAATGCCGGGCACCCAGGCTGGTCCCCCGCTGGCGTAGTTCCTGCAATGCACGGGGGCGCCTACGCTAAAACTCTTTGAGGAATCCATCTCTACATTTCGCCCTTTGTCTTCTACTCTGGTGGGGTCTAGCCTGGAGATTACTGTAGCCAGCTTCCTGCGCATTAGCAATTCTGCGGGGGAGTACCCTGACGCTAAAGGGGTGACCCTGTACCGTAGCAGGAATTGGCATAGTTGTCGGTCTAGATCTCCGGAGCCCATGCGCCGTAGCGCGTCTTTAGTGGTGCGCACGAGGCGCTCTACTTGGCCGTTGGTGGCCGGGTGGAAAGGGGCGGAGGTGATGTGCCGAATGGCATTGAGATCCACGAATTCCCTGAACTCGGCGGACGTAAAGCAGCTAGCGTTATCGCTGACGAGGGTGTCGGGTAAACCGAACGTGGAAAAGACCCTCCGTAACTGTTTAACTGTGGTGGCCGAGGAGGTGCTCGAGACTGGGATGACCTCCAGCCACTTTGAGAACGCATCCACCACTAGGAGGAAGAGCGTTCCCCTGAACGGCCCTGCAAAATCTACGTGTACCCGGGACCAGGGCCCCCTCGCTGCGTCCCACTCTCTATGTGGCAGACGAGCCTCTTCTGGCCTGGAGCTTTGGCACGCTTCGCAAGTGCCGACCATGTGCTCAATGTCGGCGTCTAGCTGCGGCCACCAAAAGTAACTACGGGCTAGAGCCTTCGAGCGGACAATCCCCGGGTGGCTGACGTGCAGCAGCTTAAGTACCCTCGGCCGGAGGGACGTGGGAATCACTACCCGCTGCCCCCACAACAGGCAACCCCTCTCTAGGGACAACTCTAGTTTCTTTTTGAAAAATGTGTCGAATTCCGCTGCTGGGGAAGACACGGGCCACCCTTTCTGTACCCAGGAGCAGACTGTGGCTAACGTTTTGTCCTTGCCGGTCGCTTTGGCGATGTCGGCCGGTACTACTGGAGGGGAGTCTAGGACCTCTATCATTAAGACCTGGTGGTCTCTCTCTTCCTCGCCCACGTGGCAGCAATCCCGGGGAATGGGGGACCTCGACAGGGCATCCGCGTGGCTGATCTCCTTTCCGGGCCGGTATACCAACGCGTGCTGATACGCGTTGAGAAAAATGGCCCACCTGAGCATTCTCGGGGACAGGATTTGGGGTGTGGGCTTATCTGCGGTGAAAATGCCTAGCAAGGGCTTGTGGTCCGTCACTATGGTGAAGGGGCAGCCATACACGAAATCATGAAATTTCTTGGTCCCCGCAATTATCGCTAGTGCTTCCCTGTCTGTCTGGGCGTAGTTTCTCTCCGCTTGGGACAAGGACCTAGAGTAAAACGCTATCGGGGCCTCCCTCCCGTTCTCCAGCACGTGGCATAACACCGCCCCCACCCCCACCGGGGATGCATCGCAAATCAGGACCACTGGGCGTTTGGGATTGAAGTGGGTCAGAACAGCATCTGATGCCAGGAGTCGCTTCAGGTCATTGAAAGCCTTCTCGTGGTCGTCGCCCCACTTCCATGCCTCGTCCTTTTTTAACAATTTGTGTAGCGGTTCCGCCACGGCTGCCTTCCGAGGAAGGAAGGAGTGGTAGAAGTTGAGCAGCCCAAGGAATGACTGCAGCTCGGGCTTGGAGGTGGGGCGAGGGGCCTTTTTGATGGCGGCCACTTTGGATTGGGATGGCCTTATTCCCTCGGGAGTGATGCGGAACCCTAGAAACTCGACCTCGGTTGCGAAGAAGACGCATTTGTCCTTTCGCAACCGCAACCCCGCCTTTTCGAATTTTTCTAGGACCCTTCCCAACCTTTCTGCCAATTCTGCCCGGCTCCCCCCTGTAATCAATACGTCATCAAAGTAGGGTAACACCCCCTCTAGTCCCTTTAGGAGGCGTTCCACGAGTGATTGGAAAATCCCGGGCGCCGAATTCACGCCGAATTGGAGGCGCGATACTTGGAACGCCCCTTTGTGTGTGACTATGGTCTGCGCAGCAGCTGCGGCGGGGGTGACCGGGAGCTGCTGGTAGGCTTGGGCCAGGTCGAGCTTAGCAAAACACCTCCCCCCGTGCAACCTGGCCAACAAGTGGCTGACTACCGGCACCGGATACGCATTAGGGCGGATCGCCTTATTGATGGTGCACTTGTAATCAGCGCATATGCGGACCTCCCCGTTGGCCTTGAGTGCTGTTACAATTGGAGTTTCCCACTCCGCAGAATCAACAGGAACAAGAATCCCCTGGCCCACCAATTTGTCCAACTCCGCCTCTATTTTGTCTTTTAGGGCGAAAGGCACCCTGCGCGGTTTAAGTCTGATTGGACGTACTCCAGGGTCCAGGTCGAAAGTCACTGGGGGGCCCTTGAACTTTCCGAGTCCTTTTTTAAAAACTTCGGGGTGCGCCTCACACACGCTCTGTATTGGATCAGTCCCGGCGGCGTGTACTCCCACGGGGTGCACCCCCCCGATGAACAACCCCAGGGGCTGAAACCATTGAGTCCCGAGGAGGCTGCATTTCCCTCCTTTGAGGACGACTAGGGGAAGCGTTGCAGCGCGCTTTTTGAACTGGACCTGGAACTTCCCAACCCCCAGTACCGGGATGCGGTTCCCTTGCACGTCCCTTAGTGTGGCCCTCAACGCCTTGAGCTTGGGCCGCACGTGGGGGGCTATCTTTAGGAACTCTCCCTGAGAGACAATAGAGTAAGAAGAACCCGAGTCCACCTCCATCCTAACAGGGGCCCCTTGTATTACTACCTCGACGAAGTATCGGGGATGCTCCGTGGAAACGCTGAAAACCGGAGCGTCGTCCTCGCTGTCGTCGGAGATGCGTCCGACGCCGTCCCGCTTCCTCGTGGTCCGGGTGCCGTGGTCCTTGGGCCTCGTGGTGCGGTCCTGCCTCGCCGAGCGGTCTGGGGAACTCCTCTTGGCCTCGCGCCGCTTCCGGCAGACCTTGGCGATGTGCCCGCGCCGGCCGCAGTTGTGGCACTCGGCCTTGCGGAACGGGCATTTGGCGCGGGCGTGGGCGGCGCCGCAGCCGTCGCAGCGTCGGCCATCCTTCTGGACCCGCCGGACGTCCTCGTCGTCGCCGCTCTCCGTGGACGAGTTCGAAACCCGCCGGGCCGCGCGCACCGAGCTCTCTGCCTTGGCGGTTTTTGGTCGCCAGTCCTGGAGCTCTTGCACGCCGGCCGTCGTGGCTTCCGCGGCCTGCGCCGTGTCGAGGACCTGTTGCCACGTGGGAGGCGGCTCCTGTTTCATCAGCGTGCGCTGGGTCTCGGTGTCCCTCAGGCCGCAGAGCAGGCAGTCGCGGAGGGTGACTTCTGGGGTCTCCCACTTGCAGGGGCCGGCGGCCAGCCGCAGGGCCGCGGCGAACTCGGCGACCGATTCCCCGGGCGCTTGGACTCGCCTCCAGAACGCGCTCCGAGCGGGGAACATCGCTATCGCGGGCCGGAGGTGGGCGCGCAACACAGCCAGAAGCTCTTTGGCTTTGTAGTCGCTCACCCTCCTCGGCGCGATCAGGTCCACCAGAGTCCTTTTTGTCTCGTGTCCGAGCATGCGGACGAAGATGGCCCTCTTCTTGTCCTCATCTGAGACTTCGAGCTCCACCAGCGCTCCGTTGAAGTCTATCTCAAATAGCTCCAAGTCTCCCGGCTTCCTGATCTCGTAGCCGGCGCATGTCTTGGTCCCGTGGGCAGCCATTTATCCCACCTTCGTCGCCAGTTTACTGTATGGGACCAAAGACAACAGGACAGCCGAAGGGTTGGCTTAACACAGGTTTATTGCATAGGGATCTGGTGGAGCATGAGGTAATGGCGGTGATACATCTCTTTATATACAGTAGGGTTATACATTTGAATCTTGTAGCACGGTAGCTCATTGGCCGCTACCTGCGAGGCCTCGCCCAGGCACGCCTCTCTTCAGTAGTTCTTCTTTCCTGCTGCTGAATGCGGGGAAGACTTTCCCGCGGCTGTCCGTGATTGAGCAATGTGAACCATGTGAGATTGAACGCTCGCAGCTGCCCTCTATGGGCTGCTTGCTCGCGTTCCTTTACAGCTGCAATACATTGTAATTGGGGTGGTTACATTCTGACAGTACAAGACATGCATACACAACACATGGCCAATCAGTTTGTTGGTACATCATAGATGTGGGGGACAGTTCTTCAATGAAAACTGGCCTCTTGACTTCTTGTAAACATATTGATATGTAAACTGGCAATTCCTCTCTGCCATCTTTATTTCCACAACAATAGGTGTTGACTTCCACATCTGGCTGATGGACCTGGTTGGAAAAGCTAGTTTGAATCTTTTGATAAGAATTTCCTGAGGGCAAAGGATGGTTTTTACTCCACATATCTACATTGATTTAATATCAGAGCTGTCCTTTAGTTATAATTTTCCATTTGACTGTTCCTTCGAATGAGAAAACATAAAATCCAATATTAATATCATAATCAGACACAAACAGAAATAATTCTATAGAAGTTACCTATACATTCCTCTCTTAAAGGAAATCAACTTCAATTTTGAAGAAGAGCTGAGCTTCAAGTTAAACTATGGCTTTGGCCAACAGGAGAGACAGGCATTTAGTTTCCCGAGGTGAGATTAACAGACTAACATATGTCAAAGGTGACTCCAAATCAGCCACCTGGTCTAATTCCTGAATGTATTCCATTAACTTCCAAGCTCCATTTGAGTGTATTGCTGTGCATCTTATTCCCAACCTTGCTGTGCAATTGTGCATTGCTCAAGCCCACATGCACACAAATGTAGACCATTGAAGAAAACTCAATGGTCAATGAGAAAGAAATCTTTATTGATGCTAACCAAAACATGGCTAGTAAATGGGTGCTAGGTGATGCAGGCATCATCTGCCACCACCTTAGGGGCAAAGGTCTGTGCTCTGGGGAACATGGAACATGTAATGCTTAGTGTAAACTGGTGCCTGATGACTAGTTCAAGGGAAACTGAAAGGTTCAAAGAACTTTATTTAAAAATAAAATAACTTAAACTAAAGGCGAGTTTCAAAATATTAGGTAACAGTAGCTGGGTCTTGTGTATGTGATTAATACTCCTAACTTTACAAAAGACCTGTTTCTGATAGGGTGAACACTTGAAGCGTTTTTGTTTATTGACATGGATCAATAAAGACTCCTAGTTTTTACATTTTTCCTTTGGACATGAATAGGGTGGTTTTCTGATTATGCATGCCTATAAATCAGGATTTGCCACTGCTTATTGGTTTAAGTTTTATTACAGTTTCAAAACATTTCTGACCCTGTTGCTTGCAAGTAGGTATTCTGAGAATGGGCTGCTAATCCATATGAATTGGCCCAGAGCTTGCCTGCCACTCACTCTGGTTATATTGTATAGCCAAAGATTTAAATTCCCAAGTGCCCTGGCGACGCAGTGGATAAACTGCTGTTCTGCAACCAGAAGGTTGTGAGTTCAGTCCTGACCACACATTTTACAACAGATGCAGATGCATTTATGGCAGTGTTTTGTGCATGCGTGGGCGTGTTTTACTTTCGCTTCCGGGAGCAGTGCGGGAGGCGCAGACCGGATAAATTGGCATTGGAGGTTGGATCCGATCTACTAGCCGTAGTTTGAGCACTCCTGTACTACAGCTCTCCAGAAGACTACATATAAGTGGAAATGCTGATTGAATTTGTGACACAATGTATCTTAACAACTGCCTGATTAAAATACAATATGCAATCAGATTACACCAGTTGGCTCCTAAGAACATACTGAAAGCCCAACTATGTCTATGAATTCAGCATTCTATTCTTCCTACATACCAGGCAACAAGATATTTCTGGGGATCCCAAGTATGAAAGTTTCATAGTCTCTTCTGTTATGGCTTCCTGGGAAATGGTGTTCAGCGATATATTGCTCCTAAATATGAAGGCTTAAATGCAGACAACATGGCTAATAGCCATTAACAGAAATATCCTCCATTAATTTGTTTTGAATGATAGTAACCCACACTGCTTAGACAAGTATCCATTTACTTCAATGAGTTGTTACTACTATAGGAGTACCAACATCATTAACGTACAGATTCAGCCCTTTGAAACTCAATGTGATTACCTGAGAATATTTATCCTTCTGTAAAGAAATCACATCTACACTTTATTTTATGAAATTAAGAAAGCTTGTGTTCATTAAATGTACTTGAGATAGGGCTATAGAAAATCCTCATTCTAGCTAAATTGAAGATGCCACACAATACATATAGATTAGAAATAAATGCAACAATCAAATAGGTGGTCTTGTTTTGCAAAATAGAGGAGAAACAGTGTGGCCTCTATAATTGCTTTGTCTCAGGATCTTAACCTAAGATTTTTGTAGCAAAACCATATAATCTGTATGTTCTGGACTCTTCAACAATTACTCAAAGATTTGAGCATGCCAGCTAACTGCTGGCTTTGCAACTTCTGCCAAGCATCTCTAAAATATATGGTGTAGTTACATCCAGTTATAGTTCCATCTTACAAGATTGTTTAAATTAATTTAGTGTTGTGAAAAAATATTTAAACTTTATAGATGTCTGTGTGCTTTTGAATTATCTATCTGTAGTTTAGAAACTAAAGGTTGTGACTACACTGGGAAAAGATATGGGATTTGCTATGGAAGTGAAATGGATAACTTTGAACTTCTTTAAACATGACACAAAGGACAATGCAAACCAGCCATCTCCTTCCTGCTTCAGATGAAGAGCTGAAGAGGCTTCTAATTTTAAAAAGCTGAAGGAATCTGAACATTGTTTCCCCCATGTGATTAACTGTTTCATTTTCCAAAAGGACAGAGGAGTTATAATACTAGGCCTCACAGACACACCTCACTCTTCTGGGTCATGCAGCATATTATTTTGATTTGGTCCTAGCCAGTGGTGGGCATCAGCAGGTTCGCACCAGTTTGCCAGAACTGGTAGCAGAAATTCTGGCTGGCCCCGCCCATCCAAGTTTTGAAATAAAGTAGTCCTAATTCAGGTGCAACGCAGGGCTTTCCCTTGGCCATGCCCACCATACCATGCCCACAGTGTGGTAGTAAAAAAAAATTTGAGCCCACCACTGGTCCTAGCATAGGGCAGACAAGGATGGGGGATAAGCTAATTAATGGCATGAATCACTTATGTCTCACAAAGTGGACTTGATCCATGAAAGGTAAAGGTTTCCCTTGCTCGAAAGCCAGTCGTATCCGAATCTAGGGTGCAGTGCTCATCTCTGTTTCAAAGCCAAAGCCAGCGCTGTCTGCTGCTGCAGACGTTTCCGTGATTATGTGGCAGGCAGGCATGACTAGAAACCGAAGCGCACAGAACGCTGTTACCTTCCCACCGAAGTGGTCCCTATTTATCTACTTGCAATTTCTTGCTTTCAAACTGCTAGGTTGGCAGGAACTGGGACAGAGACGGGAGCTCATTCCGTCCTGCAGTACTCGGGAATCGAACCGCTGCTTCCGCCTCCCGGGCACTTGAGCCACTGCAGTCCCCTTATCCATGAAAGCTAACATTAAAATACAGCAGTTGGTCTTTAAGGTGCCACGACGTTTTTTTGTTTTGTTTTATGAGCCCTGTTGGCGCAGTGGTTCAACTGCTGTACTGCAGGCAAAACGCTGTGAGTTCGATCCTAACGGGAACCAAAGTTGACTCAGCCGCCCATCTTTCCGTGGTCAGTAACATGAGGGCCCAGCATGTTGGGGGGGGGATGTTAATTAACTTGTGGGCCGGTAAAGGTTCCCCATTGCTCTAAAGCCAGTCGTATCCGACTCTAGGGTTCAGTGCTCATCTCTGTTTCAAAGCCAAAGAGCCTGAGCGATGTCTGCTTCTGCAGACGTTTCCGTGGTCATTTGGCAGGCATGACTAGACACCGGAACGCTGTTTACCTTTTCCACCGAAGTGGTCCCTATTTTATCTACTTGCAATTTCTTGCTTTCGAACTGCTAGGTTGGCAGGGAGCTGGGACAAAGACGGGAGCTCATTCCGTCCTGCAGTACTCGGGAATCGAACTGCTGACCTTCCGCCTGCCAGTCAGCGTCTTAGCGACTTGAGTGTAATTGCTATCGTTTTGTTTACTCTCTGTATTGCTTGCACCCGCTCCACACACACCCAACGGTCCTCTCATAGGTCCATCCTGCTCCTGCGCACGCGCGGTGCGGAAAAGGGGGAGGGGAGGAAAGAGAATGCCTTCTGCTAAAGGGGCGGGGCCTAGTAACGGTATAAAAGGACCTCGTGGCAGGTCTTTTCCCTTTCTGTTTCAGATGGCGGCCGGAGGAAGGAAGGAAGGTGGGTGGTTTGATTGAGATAATACGGGTGTAGCTTCGCTTGGCCAATCTCGAGGGATTCTTTTGCTGCTCCTCATTTGTAAGACGAATGGAGTATTTTATGCCCTAGCCGAGCCTGAAAATGCTTGCTATGGTGTATAAGATTTATATAGTCAAAAAAGTTCAGAAGGATGGTCAGTGATTGTCATCCTTTAGACCCGTGATGGCGAACCTTGGCACTCCAGATGTTCTTGGACTTCAATTCCCAGAAGCCCCCGTTGAATCCACACGAATGGGTTGACTGCGATTCATCCGGCCCGCACCGCCCTCGTTGCTCCTGGAAGCGGAAGTAAAACGCGCCCGGATGGGCGCGTTTTACTTCCGCTTCCAGGAGCGACGAGGGCGGTGCGGGCCGGATGAATCGCAGTCAACCCATTCGTGTGGATTCACGGGGGGCTTGGGCTTCTGGGAATTGGAGCCCAAGAATATCTGGAGTGCCAAGGTTCGCCATCACGAACCTTGTGGGGGTGGGGGGAACACTGGAGATCTGTGAGAAGTCAAGTAGGCAGCTAAGGACAAAGGGGCCCTGACATTGGATGTGCAACGGTATGAAATGCTTACAAGGCAATGGCATAAAAGGATTGTTGTGCAAAAATCCATGTGCTGTGCCCAGGTAAGCATGGAAGGAAATACCAGAGAGGAATAGATGCTTGGTTCTGGCTGGTGGAAGATTATATAGTACAGATGATGTGAGTGGGTGCTAAAATGGTAGATTGAGGATAAATTCTGGTGGTGCAGTGGTTAAAACTGCTGTACTGCAATCCAAGGTGGGTGAAACCTTTTGAAATGGAGCGACGAGGGCGGCGCAGGCGGGATGAATCACAGTAAACCCATTTTGTATGGATTCACAGGGGCTTCTGGGAATTGGAAGTCCAATAACACCTGGAGTGCCAAGGTTCGCCATCACGGTTTTAGACTCAGATCACCTGAGATGCTTATGTGGGGTTGGGTGGGTTGTGATTCCCCTCAAAGTCATGTGCGAGTCGTTGCTCGGATGGCAGCCCAAGAGAGGTGTGAGAATGGCGTGTGCTGATTTTGTAATTATTGTGTTGATAACAGCACACCCTTTGACAAAGGTGGGGCTGAGGAGTACAACTCCTGCCCAATCTGAGAGGATGAAATTAAAGATCAAATTGTGCGTAGTTCTTGATCCTGTAGAGCAGGAGTTCTCAACCTTTTTAAGCCCTGGGGCCAGGTCATGCTCCCTCAGACAGCTTGGGGGCTGGACGGCCATTTTGCCTTTCCTCCACCACATGGCACTTCCATAGTGTGTGTGTGTGGGGGTGTTCCACATGAAATGGTGCCACAGGCCGTATCCGGCCTGCAAGTTGATAATCCCTGCTATAGAGAGTTAAGGGTGGGAATAATGGCATTCTACTCTGAGTGATCCAACTAGTTGCAGAATAGGTCTTCTTTTACTTGTCACTGTCTCTGATGGGAGATGTGTTTGGATCTGTGTGTTTGTGCATGTAAAATTTGAGCAGTTCTGCAGACACTTGATAGATGTACCTGCTGTAGAGAGAAGGACCAAGACTGAACAAGTCTGGGAGACTGAACAAGTCTCCTCCTGCCAACTTAGTTAAATTCTGAATATTTTCAAGAATAAAATAGTGGACTTTCCTGAGATCCATCGTGTACAGGTGAAACTTGGAAAATTCGAATATCGTGCAAATGTTCATTCATTTCACTTAAAAGGTGAAACAAATAGATAGACTCACTACATGCAAAGTGAAATATGTCATGATTTAATTCGTTATAATTGTGATGATCATGGTGTACAGCGTACATGAGATTATGGGGTTGGGGTTTTCATAAACTAAGGTCATCTGCATCAATATTATAACAAAGTAAGGCTTGAACTATCTCGCTTTGCATGTAATGAGTCTATCTCATATATTTGTTTCACCATTTAAGTTGCATTACTGAACTGAATGAACATTTGCACGCTATTCTAATTTTCTGAGTTTCACCTGTACAGTGTAGTTTTACCAGTCAGTTGTTCAAGCAGAGAGAGGGGCCTTATTAATTTATTTTCATCTAACAGGTTTTTCCATTCCTCATAGATGACTCCCAACATTAGAGTGTGTGGCTCTGATGTGCTTCCCAGGATAAAAATCTGTCCATCAAGATGATTGTAGTTACTGCATTGGATATCTGCCATCTGAGTAAGGTGAGAAGGCCTTTTTGATGTTCACTTACTAAAGTGAGGAAGGAAGTTCAGTGTGAGATACTGGGAAGGGGGTATGATTTGTTTGATAGCAAACCCCAGGATATGGGGCACAAGAGATACCCCAATGATGTCAGCACTGGGCTCTGATCACTGTGATGATTTTGTGCCTTCTGGGGACTTGACACTCCAGGAGACTGAGGGGTTCTGTAAGAGTATCAACTTTGCTGTGCTCCTTGTGTGTTTGAGAGGGAAGGTATAACTACAGGATCCTGGCATTGAAGCCAGGTCTTGTAAACCAAGTGAGTATGCATGTAAAGCTGTAACAAGTATATTATTACTAGTGTCCAGTAATTTGTAATCACATGTCAACTTGATTCTGATTTGCAGTGAAATTCTAAGATTTCCTAGGTATAGAGTTGTAATTTTTGAAGGGGTTCTGGAACTACTTAACATGACAAAGGTCATACAGTTTGGTTGTTTTCCTTCAAAGAACAGTGGGGAATTGAACTCCTGATCTGTACAACCAGCTACTCCATCTCACTACACTGAGCCAGTATTTCCACTACAATTCCCCAGATCTGGCAAAAAAAGGCTGCTGTTTCTGGGGGCTTTTGAGTTGCATTTTTTAAACTTCAAAGTTACAGTGGCCAGTTAAATAGGAGGACTGGGATATCATGCTATATGGCAGGGGTTCTCAACCTACAGCCCGGTCCTAGCCTACGGCACCATTTCATGTGGCCTGTGTTGCTACTGCTAGTGGAAACACTATTTATGACAGCCACAGATGGTGGGGAGCCACCAGTCCGGCCTGCTCAGCTGTCTGAGGGTGTGGTCCGGCCCATGGCTTAAAAAGGTTCAAAACCCCTGCTATATGGAAACCTAAAAAAAAATCTGCCTTTCTTACAGGCAAGCATGTAAGCTAGAAAGCAAATGAGGCATAAAAGCAGACCTTAGTGCCATGGTGGTGAAACTTGGCACTCCAGTTGTTCTTGGACTTCAATTCCCAGAAAGCCGTGATCAGTAGGTTACTTACTTGGGCTTCTGGGAATTGAAGTCCAAGAACAGCTGGAGTGCCAAGGTTCACCAATGCCTTGGTGAAAGAGTTCAATATGTATCTCCCTTTAAGAAGGTATTATATAATCTTTCATGGTTATGCATCTAATGAAATGGGCCCAAGTGTGGCCCCTTCAGATGTAAAGGTAAAGGTTTCCCTTGCTCGAAAGCCAGTCGTATCCGACTCTAGGGTTCAGTGTTCATCTCTGTTTCAAAGTCAAAGAGCCAACGCTGTCTGCTTCTGCAGACGTTTCCATGGTCATGTGGCAGGCATGACTAGACACTGGAGCGCACGGAACACTGAAGTGGTCCCCATTCACTGAACTTCATTTTGAAGTTACCAGGTTGAGAAACATGCTCTAATACGCTTGGAAATGTAGAGTATTTTAGAATGCAACTTTCAGTATTCTTCCGTCAGCACTGACCAAGGATGCATAGGGTTTGTGGTAGAACAGTTTCAAGGTTGAGTGGGTGTCACCATTCTGAACAAAACTTTGTAGCTGGCAAATATAGTGATTATTGTGATTTTCTGTAAGTATTGAGATACTACAATGCTTCTGTATGTTTTTTCCTACTTCAGCTAAACCGGCTGGCTGTGTCTTGGTTGAGAGCAAAGCAACTTACTCAAGTGGATGGGATTGTCCTTGCTGGTGGACTTATGATGTCAGAAGAGTTTCATTGGCACACGGGAGATTTTTATTCTGCATTGCCTCCTGTTTGTCAATTCTTTTCCTTCTGTATGCCTAATCTTTATTTCTTCAGGTAGGCCTGTACAATAAAGAAAACATACTGACCCAAATTGCAGAAAGACCAGGAGATCTTGGGTGTTGGTGGTAAAGCTAGAACTGAAGCAGGCAAGCATTTATTCAGTAGATTTCAGATCTCTTATATTTAGATGGAGCAGCCTTCTTGCAGGGTAATGGAAGCATCACTGGTAAATGTCTTCGGATCACCGCCACCCTTTGACACCATTCTGTTGCAGAGGGTCCAATGATCTGCTTAGGGTCTCCCAACATTCTTTCAGTTTTTAATGCCCTGGTGGAATATTCTTCCTAATTGACTGCTTCCCTCGTACAGATCTTTACAAGTGTCTACCCAGGGTTAGCTCTAGTTTGTCCTCCAACTGATCTTTAATCACCTACACCAGAACCCTCCTCAACACTGCTAGTAGTAAAGCAAAAGAAAAGCAATAAACAGAAGACCTGTGATCTGAAGGCAAGATGGAAGTAGAAGCAGTTGTCTCCCATGCAGGTAGATGTTTCAGACTAGCAAGTAATATTGCTGTTGGCTTCTGGAGCAAATGGGAACAGCTGAATCTTGAGAGCTCCTGCTGTCCTCTAGGACAGTGTTCTCCAACCTTTGGTTTTTGGACTTCCAACTCCCAGAAGCCTAAATCAATTCCCCAAAGCACTGATCGGTCAATGTACTGACCTAGGCTTCTGGGAATTGGAAGTCCCAAAACCAAAGGCTGGGGACCACTGCTCTAGGAAACCTTCATTATAGGAAGAAATAAGGATGTAGCACTTAACAGTTGATAGGCTGCTCAAGGCTTCCATTCACACCATTAGTTTCATTGGTGCCATGCTTGCCGTGTCCTTTGAAGCTGAGCTGCTAATATCCTCAGGATTGATACATGATCGTAGAATAGTCTGGCCATTTGAGAAACAAGGTAAGTTGTGATGTACATTCTGTGAAGTACTTGACATTTTGAATAAATTGTTAAACTACAAAACGACACAGTTGTCTTGCATAATTTTATGCTTTTCAAAAACAGGTTATGACTTTTTGGAAGATCAAAAGACCCATGTCCCTGTACATCTGTGCTGCAACTTTGTTGTGATGCACTGAAGGTAGTAAATTATCATGCAAACAACATTAAAATTAGTGTAATGTTTTTTCCAAGCATTCTCTGCTATATTTTGGTTTGGGGTTTTTGCCTTTATACAGGTAATAATTTCGTGTCAGAAATTTTGGGTTGAAATTATTTTTGCTGGAGGAACTCCGCTTAGGGGATGCCTGAATGAGACTCCATTCATGCCCCCAAAATCTTTTCCCACCGAAGTGGTCCCTATTTATCTACTTGCAATTTCTTGCTTTTGAACTTCTAGGTTGGCAGGAGCTGGGACAGAGACAGATACTCACACTGTCATGCAGTCTTGAACTGGCTTTCCAGCTAACGAGGCAAGCTTAATCACTGATCTGCTGCAGCCCCTACTGCTAGTACAGTATTACTAGTAGTGCAGGTAATAGTAAGGTAAAGGTCACCCTTGCTCGAAAGCCAGTTGTATCCGACTAGGGTTCAGAGTTCATCTCTGTTTATAGCCAAAGAGCCAGCGCTGTCTGCATTTGCAGACGTTTTTGTGAACTTGTGACTGGCATGCCTAGATACCGAAGTGCACGGAACACTTTACGTTTCCACCAAAGTGGTACCTCTTTATTTACTTGAAATTTCTTGCTTTCAAACTTGTAGATTTGCAGGAGCTGGGACAGACGGGCGCTCATTCTGTCAAGCAGTACTTGGGTTTTGAACTGCTAACCTGTCTCCCAGTCAGCGTCTTAACCACTTGAGCCATTGCAGCCAATAGTAGTTACAGTACAATGACAGTACCGTATTGCTTTTACTAAATAATGGCTTACAGCTTGTACCCCAGGAAACAAAAACTTTCCTTGTCATATGGGAAAAAATTCAACAGTTATTGAGATGAATAAATTAGGAATTAATAGCATGGTTCAAGCTAAAAGGTTATTCCATTTATTTATTAGTGTATGGTCAAAGGTGTTATGTTATATTTTTGAGCCTACACTTTGATTTCTTAATATTTGATGCAATACAAGTCTACTTCCAGTAAGAGGACTAGAAACTTGAATTGGTAAACAAGTGTACAAAATGTATTGGTCAGAACAGATTCCTCTCTAATACAGACAAATGGTCCTCACTAAGATGCTTATTTGAAAATTGCTTTGTTGAGTTAAAGAAAAAGGGTATAGTTAAAGAAAATAGATTTTTGAAAATATGGCAACTTCGTGGATTACTCATTGAAGGGAATAGAGCACTACCGGAACAAATGAGTTTTTGGGGTTAGAAAACAACTGTGACACTCCGTTTTCTCCAGGGCATTGTAAATTACACTGGGTGTATTATGTGAAAATTGTATTTTAATTATTGTATTTTTACTTTGACTTAATAGTTGTATCAAATTGATGAGTTTAAGAATAGAGTTTGAATATGTATATTAGGATAGTTATAAGAGTATTATAATGTATTAAAAAAATTCGGAAATATAACTAAAGATGTATGGAAGAAAGGATGGTAGTATATTATTAAGTCGTAGTTTAATTATAGTCTTATGCTTTTTTATTTTTTGTTATATATATTGTATTTGTAAGTATGTTTGAATTTTCATTTATAGTTGCTGTTCTTTTTATGTTGTATTGTTAAAAATTTAATAAAAAGAATTAAAGCTGAAGGATGTGTAGTACTCTTAGCTGATCACCTGCTGTTGAGAATCTCATAGGCATGACATGCTAATAAATAAAACTAGATTAGAGAAAGTGCGAGGCATAAGTGTGCCTTAGACATAAAATGATGGCATTTTATTACCTGCTATGGTGGTGGGTGTTAATGGCTTCTTTTAAAAAAAAAAGATTTTTAAAATCTTTAAACACATCTTAGCTATAAATTAAACTGAATAACCAAAATACATAATAACGTTTTCTAATCTCTTAAAATGTATTACAAAGAAAAGAAAATATTTTAAAAGCCTAACATTAAGAAATCTTCCTTTGGCTCCTTATTAAATTCATGACTTCAAGCTTTTCTAAATTACATCGTTTTCATTTCTTGTTATAACTTTCCAATTGTTTAAAACCAACCCTCTTATATCTAATATCCCCATAAGTATTTGTACACTATTCCACAAAAAGGTATCAAGTCTTCTGGTGTCCATTAATTCCATTAATGGTTTTCCATTAATTTTGTACTCCATTCTATATTGGGAGTATCTTGCTCTTTCAAGTCTGAGCAGCCATACACACTTCAAGGGAGGTTAAGATATTTTCTGTTTTGTAGCTTGAACTTTCTTCCTGCCACCTGTGATAGTGTTGGATATCCATCAAGGCTTTGATTTGGTTCAGGAGTTCGTAAAGTGGCTGGAGGACCGTCCAGTAGAGTTCAGACCAGCTTTTTGGGAGGCCCTGCTCAGAATGCTTAACATTTTTTTGTTTTCATGAAAGGCTGGTGATTGTTGCCATTCGCCCATCACTTTCTCCAGTACAAGAAACCCAATCCAATTAAAGCCACAATCAGGAGAGTTACAGCCACAGCCAGAGTTGTAACAGTAGGCCCTGTAAAACAGTGGGAAAGGTGGACATAAGCTGGAAATCACTCAAATTTCAATACTAGGGCTGGTCAGGTTATCATGCTATGGTAATAGAGTGATGGCTAACTTTGGCACTCCAGGTGTTCTGGAACTTCAATTACTAGAAGTTACCCTGATCAGCAGGAGTGCTGACTTAGGCTTCTGGTAATTGAAGTCCAAGAACAGCTGGAGTGTCAAGGTTGGCCACCAGGGTAATGCCAATGGCTCAATGCTGAGCATCAGGTGGCGGTTAACTAACCTGACAACCCTGAGGACTAACAACTTTGGCAAAGTCCCCAGGGAAGGGTGTTGGTCCCCAAGTGGATTAAATTCCACTTGAATTCATCTTGATGGAAGGCAGCAGCTTCATCAATACCGGCCTAGGGCTGAGGAGGATTTTGCATGCCAAAAGGGCTTAGGACCAGAAAGTGAGTCACAAAGCTGGATTGGTATGGGATGTTGTTGGCCGAGAATGCATTTTTTCCTGAAGCAGGAAAAATGCTGTTGGCATTAATTTGTTTAAGGTGGATCCCAGCTTTCCATGAAGTGACCCACACACTGATTGCGGAGCCATCTCCTGCCGCACATGAGATGAGACATGCAGGCCCAACTGTAAAATAAGCGGAAGAGGAACTCTGATTCCCAACACTCATGGAAATGGGAGAGGCCATGCCAGATGGACTAGCTGTGAAGGTGCACCTGCGATGTGGAAGGCAGATGAAAGGCTACTGCGTTATATTTTCAGGACAATCATGGCTTATTGCCATGAGGATTGCAAATATTCGGAATAGAATACAGCACAAGAAGAACGGCGGAGGTGGTAGCCTTGTTACCTGTACTTATCTGAGGAGTTTGGCATTCAGCGTCCCAGTCCTGTGGGACTGCTGCACGAGTGAGGTTGGTGAAGAGCGCCAGTGGGCAAGGTGTAGGGCAACCAGGGAGGGTTAGCACGTGGGGTTGACCTTTGCTTGTGTTTCGGTAAAACATGGCAACACTGAATGATCTGGGGGAAAATAAAGTACAGTATTAGTGGGAGATGCTCTGGGCAGGTTTTTACCTGCTTTCTCCCATCCCTCACCACTATATAATCGCTCGGTAATTAGTGCCTTCATTCTCCTGGCACAGTTCCTCCGAAACATCTAGTAACTCCTTAGCTTCTCTCCATAAGGATGTGGTAACTTAGCAGTAGGCAATTTGCTGACAACTTAGTAAAGCAGCCAGTTACTGCTGCAGCAATACTGGTAGCAATCCGAGAAGGAGAAAAAGTTGTTTTGAACTATCCTAGAAAAGGTGCTACTGCAAATAAAATGAAGATGGTGAGGTAAAAGAGAGTGATTAAGCTACAAAATTAACAGCTAGGCCCTGTGTAAAATATGAGTTATAAGCAAACACTCAGAATTCTACGCTGTACACAAAATGTCCACTATTTTGTTCTAATGCTGGGTCTGGGTAGGCACAGAGTTTCATGCTGCCTTGAAAAGGCTTGCCTCTTCTAATTTGTTAATATGCACAAACATGAAGTTTGACCCTGAAAACTTTCCATTTGCAGCAGCTCATCTAGCATGAGATTAAGAGTGCAGTCCTAAATAGCTAAAAGTTAGCTGAAGGTGTACAGCAAGGGTTCCCAACCTTTTCATGCCAGGGGCCAGGTCACACTCATTCTGCTTCAAGGGCCAGATGGCCATTTTGCCCTGCCTACATGATGGGAGTAGCCATTTTGTCTCAACAGCTTCAATGGGACTGCCATTTTGTTTCTTGAATGCCCTTGGAGGGGTGGGGGCCACATGAAATGGCACTGGGGGCCGGATCCAGCCTGTGGGCCTTAGGTTGGGAACCCCTGGTGTACAGCATCATAACTCCCTGCCAATGCCATGGCTATGGCCCTGGATTAGAAGAGCTGGAGTGGTGGTTCCTCTCCCACCCATCCCGTGTGCATTTTTTTTGTACTTGATCTCCTATAGTAGCCAGTGTATCTTTTGAGCCCTGGTGGTGCAGTTGTTCAATTGCTGTACTGCAGCCAAAACATGGGTTTGATCCTGATGGGCCCAAGGTTGACTCAGTCTCTTCCATAGAATGAGTACCCAGCATGTTGGGAACAAAATGCTAATTAACTTGCGAACTACCCAGAGATTGCACTAAACCTTATGGGAGGGTATATAAGTATAATTGCTATTTTGGGTTGGGATTACATTATTAGCATTGTCTGATGTTACTTTTTATGATTTCATAATGCACATCAAAATATGGTTGTATTGTATCCCCCCCCCCCATCCCCATAATCCAACATACTTATCGCTTTCTTGATAGAACTCAAATCCATAACAGGCCGCGTAGGGTGGTGGGTGACCATTGTAAACGCCCATGGCTCCTTGAAGAGCAATTAAGGTGCTGTCGTGCTGAATGGAGTGGAAATATTTCAGCCAAGATACCATGCTAACATTTCATAGCACCACAGCAGCCTTTCCCTTCATTGCAAACTGTTCTCAGGATTTAATGTTTTGTATGTTGAATTGTACTCAGTGAGCCAGACCTTGTAGCCGAGGTGAATGTGCCACACTTTGACATTAGTAAAAACATTTAAACATTGGCATTTTGAGTTTCATGTAAGACAAGCTCGAAGTGTAAAAGTACATAAATGAACAACTTGTATTCATTTCCCCCTGAAAGAGTATGGGTAATATTTTGTAAAGGTAAAGGCCTCCCATGCTCGAAAGCCAATCATGTGTAACTCTAGGGGGCAGTGCTCATCTCAGTCCATCATACAACACTCGGGTCTCGAACTGCTAACCTGCCAACCTTACAGCCGTCCAGCTGTAGAGTCTTAACCACTAAGCCACTACAGCCCCTTGTGGGTAATATTACTGTTCCCCATCTCTCTTCCCTGGAAGCACTATCCAGGAAACCACATGTATTGCAAATCTGGTCCAAAGATGAAGTCAAACGCCACGTCTCCTCTCTACCCCACCCCCAGCCATTCCATGCTGCCATTGTTTCACGTTAACTGCATTCCTTACTGATACTTTATATTGCTTATTATATTATGTTATGTTATTATTGCACTGATTTTTGTGTTGATTTACCTTTGTATTACTGTATTATTTGTTATATTGTATTGTATGGATTTTGATATGTTGTTGCCGCCTTGAGTCAGCCTTGGCCGAGAAAGGCGGAGTATAAATTAAAATTGTATTGTATTGTATTGTATTGTATTGTATTGTATTGTATTGTATTGTATTAGGAAAGGAAGCAACCTCTGTTATCTGAATGGTTGGGAAGCTGTGCCACTTGGCTTTACCTGTAAACCCAACACAACAGTGTGGAGACAAGGTATCTGAAAGATGATCATCTCCTTTATGAGCCTGATCATAGTTTGTATGTCATGTTGTGAGCCGCCTTGAGCCGCTTCGGCGAGGGGGCGGTGATACAAATTTAATAAATAAATAAATAAAATAGTTATAGGTCTGCCTGAAAGATTCTTGTAGCAAGAGGGAGGTAAAGGTAAGGCTGCCCTAGTCAAATCCAACTCTAGGGTTGATTTATTTATTTATTATATTTATAATCTGCCCATCTAGTGGCTAAGATGCTGGCTGGGAGGCGGAAGGTCAGCAGTTTGATTCCCGAGTACTGCAGGACGGAATGAGCTCCTGTCTTTGCCCCAGCTCCTGCCAACCTAGCAGTTTGAAAGCAAGAAATTGCAAGTAGATAAATAGGGACCACTTCAATGGGAAGGTAACAGCACTCTGTGCGCTCCGGTGTCTAGTCATGCATGCCACATGACCACATCCTGGCTCTTTGGCTTTGAAACAGAGATGAGCACTGAATCATAGTCGGATACGACTGGCTTTCAAGCAAGGGGAACCTTTACCTTACCATCTAGGAGATTTTCTTAATCCTGAACTCTAGGGTTCAGTGCCCATCTCTGTTTATAGCCAAAAAACCAGCGCTGTCTGCGTCTGCAGACGATTCTGTGGAAAGTTGCATGCATGACTAGACACCAGAGTGCACGGAATGCTGTTTACCTTCCCACCGAAGTGGCACCTATTTATCTACTTGCAATTTCTTGCTTTTGAATCGCTAGGTTGGCAGGAGCTGGGACAGAGACGGAAGCTCACTTACTCTGTCATGCAGCGCTTGAGTCTTGAACTGCCGACCTTCCAGACGTGAAGTTCAGGGTCTTAACCACTGAGCCACCGCAGTCCCAGTAATAGGCTAGGCTACCATAAACATGGAATAGAGCCTTATCTGTGGGTTCACCCTCACTGTGAAATACAGCTAAATCCGCAGAAAATCTTTCTTCAAAGGCATTGTGCTGGTTCAGCAATGTTTCATTACACAACACTAACATTTTCAAGCTCTGCATTCTATAAGAACAGCAAATTAGCTTGCTATCTGTTTAATTTTAAACAGGCTATTAAGTTATTCTCCATAGATTTGAGTTTTATTATAAACTATTATCTTTAGTCTTCGTTTTCCAGATTATTTTCTCCTTGTAATTATTTTATCTGCAGTATTGGTGTTTTGAAATTTTTAAGTTGTCTTGGAATCTTTTTTTTTTTTAGGGATGAATAATACCTCAGAAATAATTTTGCGCTTACAAACAAATACATAAAATCATGTTCTCAGCAGACAGATCGTGAAACCACCCGCGTTTTCTCCTGTGACATTTTAAATTAGGGAAAGACTAACAGCAGAATACATAATCATCTTCAGAGGCAGGTCTTGGCACACTGTTTTGGAGAAATTGCTCAGGATAGCACCCAATAATAACCCTGCAGAGAGAGAGAGAGAAAACAGGTACATAGTGTACTCAGATGTGTAGAAACAACTGATGGATAAGACAGACATAACATTTGCTGCTCTACAAATTGGAAGGGAATGCTGCATGCAGGCTTGAAAACAAAATGTGGGAGCTAGTGCTCAATAAGATCAATCCACTCAATTCAAGCAGTTGCTCTGGAGTGTTAAATATTCAGTTCTGCCACATGAAGGTACATTCAAACTCTATATTCCCCAAGGGCAGTGACATCAAGACACAATTCATGTGCATTTGAGTATTTGCATGCACACCTTAATTTTATCTAACAGGAAAGAGCACCGTTACCTTCTTTCCAGATTCAACTAAGGTTGATTCCTTATGATCAGATCAAAAAGTAACAGTCGCAGTAACATTCCTTTGGCCTGTGAAATGGTTTGTAAATTTTATGCTGGTCTGATTGAACTGCTGTGTTTTAAATATCGTTGGTTTGCTTATGAAATTTTTGCCTTTCTTAGTAACTTTGGTGGCCATTTCCCCAGCAGTAACCTGTGAGGTAGAGGAAGTTAAATGAGGCCAGCTCAGGTCATTTGGCTGACTATAATTTCATGTCAGAAATTATTCTGGGTTGAAAGGATTTTTGCTGGAGAAACTCCACTCAGGGGAGGCTCCTTTCATGTTCCCAAGATCTTTTCCCACTAAAGTGGTCCCTATTTATTTATTTTCAATGTCTTGCTTTTGATCTGCCAGGTTGGCAAGAGTTGGGACAGAGATGGGTGTTCATTCCGTCATGCATTACCTGGGTCTCGAGATGCCAACTTGCCAGCTTTACAGCTAACAAGGCGAGCTTCTTAACCATTGAACCGCTGCAGTTCCTATTTGGCTGACTTGCTTGTTTGTGTCAGAGATTACTCTGGGTTGAAAGGATTTGTAGGGGATGCCTGAATGAGGCATTTAATGTCCCCAAGCGCAGCTCTCGGGTATCGAAACCCGACCTTCCAGCCTCCAGCTCAGCATCTTACCACTAAGTCACCAGGGGAGCTGCCATTTGGCTGACTGGGGGTGGAGGACAAGAAGGTATCCACCCTCATATAGAAAATCTACAACAGGATAATATCATGCATCACACATGGGGACAGTTTTGAGGGATAAGGACAGACTGTGTACATTACACTGCTTTTTCTGCAAGAGAGGGGAATGGTTAAGGGACTGTTATAGAACTACCTGCCATCTGCCACCTCAGGCAGTTGCCTTCCTCTGTCTAATGATAGGGCCAACCCTTGCTTGAGAGAGAAGGAGTAAGTCAAGTCCTAATTCTGGTCTGACCTTTTTGCTACTAAACCACCCCGGCATGTTGCTCAGTTGATCAGTATTTTCCAATTAACCTGTGATTATTTTACAACACACTGTTACATTAGTTATCCTCCTATTGTAAAAGCGACAGTTAAAACAACAAATGATGGAAATTTACCTCCTGCCAATCGGACTTTTGCTTGGCTGGAGTGCATTCCCATGTGGGCTTCAACATTAAATGCTTCTATCTCTGAAAGCATCTTCATGACCCGTGGTGTGGCCCAGCTAGGCAGGGTCAGATTGTGCATTTTCTGCAAAAGCCAGAGACCAAAGCAGAGCTTGATAAATTCCTTTGTTGGACAACTCTTACCTCTAGCCAACAGTAATGAGAGGAAGTATGGTATTCATACCTGGCAGAAGAGGGAGTCATGTACCCTCCAAAGGACTCTCAGTGTCAGCTGCTCAGGTTTAAGCCCTGTATAATTGGCCATCTCTTTTATGAAGCCCTGCCAAAGATTAGAAATTAGCCAAATAATGTTTTGCTCGTTTAAACATCTTACATATAAAGAACACTATGAAAATTCACATATGGCAAAATTATGTAGTAATGTGATTGCTTACCACTGTCCACTTCTACATGATGGTGGCATCTACATTGAAGGCATAACAAAAAGAACTGGCTTCTTTTTGTGGGTGCGTCAGATCATGTGGAATTAATAGCTATGGTGCATCAGAGCGAAGGCATGTGTAGTCCAGCATTTTGTTTACAGAGTGGCTCACCAAAAAGGAGGGTGATCATGGCCAGGAGGTGTCGCCATTTGTCTTCCTAACACTTTTTAGTAGATTTAGCTTTAGATTTTGATGCTGTCTAAATTTTAATGCCTTGCTCCACTCTAGTTACTAGTTGGTTTGGCAAGATGGAACACGGGAACAGATTTCCTACGTAAGGGAAGTCTTTATGAGTATGCTGAGCAAATATTTGGTCAAGTTGATTTGGTGGATGCATGAGGCAAGATGGTACGAAGGTCACCTCCAGACCAGGACTGTTTGAGCAAAGCTAATTTATGCCTTGGCAAGCTGTCCTAATAGTAATTTGTTTCATGTAGAGAGCATTGGGAACAATAGTTGGGGAGATGGTCCTAAAGTTCCCCTTGTACACTATGTAATCTCACTAAATAAAAATTCCCAGAAGTCTTTGCTGGAAGCAATGAGAATAAAAGTGGTATAAAACTGTTGTAAGGTTGTTGTGCAGCTGCATCTTTGGTCTGTAGAGTCAACAAACAAGGCTTCCTGTCATATGGCAGTATGATTGGATTATATCTGGCAGAGAGTTGGATTCATGATAATCACAGTCCTTTCTAGAAATGCTTTTCTCTAGAGTAGGTACAGTAAAACCTCGCATAAAGAGCACCTCACTTAGAGACTAACTCGCTTAAAGAGCAGAATTTTCTCTGAATGGTCAACTCACTTAACAGCTAAAACAACCAAAAACTCACTTAACAACTAAATCAGGGTTCGCAATCCCCCACCCCCGCCAGAAGTTACAATTGGTCACTTACAATGGTATTTTGCTTAAAGAGCAAACTCGCTTAAAGAGCAATCCCGTGGAACGCATTATGCTCTTTAAGCGAGGTACCACTGTACAGTAGAACCTCGGATAAAGTCCAAACTCCATTCCACAAGTTTGGACTTTATCCGATTTTCGACTTTATCCAAATCAAATGGGTGATGCATCAGATAACATCCCCAAAATGGACTTTATCCGAAGTTCCTATACCAAATACCTCAGATAACATCCATTTTTTAGCAGTTTTGGACTACGCGATGCATGAAAACCGCGACTTTATCCGAATCGGACTTTATCCGAGGTACCACCAATTTGAACTGCTAGGTTGGCAGGAGCTGGGACAGTGAGTGCTCAAACTGTCATGCAGTATCCGGGTCTCGAACTGCCAACTTGCCAGCCTTCCAGCTAACAAGGCAAGCTTCTTAACCAGTTAGCCACCGAAGCCCCTTCTAGAGTAGGTAGGAAGAAGCCTTGCCTCTAGGAGATAATTTGTTTATTTGTCCTCCTCTCCTGAGATTCTCTTCCTTCATACCTTCCAGGTTTCCATTTTAGCCTGATAGCTTGGCAAATTAACCGTTTCCTCCATCAGTTGTTGATATCGTAGGCAAGATCGCAATGGGGGCTTCAACAGCTGTGAGGTGCAGTTAGGAGAGATAAACAAATCCAGACATTAGGAAATAATGATACTTCCTCCACTCAAACCTAACAACTAGATTGGTCTACTCTATCAAAGACTGTCCTCTGTTTAAAGGGATCCTCTCTGTTATGTATACAGTACATGTGGCTGTCTTGGTGGACCTTAGCTCCCCATCATCCTTCATATAGGCTATGCCTAGCTAGGGCAGAGAGTTGTAATTCGATAACGTCAATACAACAGAAACAACATATAATATAAATATTTTGTCCATGATCATCAGTATGGAGAAACAGCTCTATAAATCATTGGGGTGGGGATATTCCATTTACTTACCTTGTCATACTTAACAGGCACTGTGTGGACAGGAATCGGACTCCAGCCTATTCCTGGAGCTGAGTTTGGATAAAGTCCCATCAGATTAGCTTGGGCACTCATGATGGTGCGGTCATAATCAGTGCTGCGAATGTATATCTGAAAAGAGCACAATAATGTACTTTTTACTCAGAGCCGGCCCTAACATGTTGTTGGTTCAAAGGGTTGTCCCACAGTGTACATACTATGAGGTGGCAGCAAAGTAGTGGGAGGGTATGCAATGGAACCTCAATTAACAAATGGCTTGGTTAACATAAAAATTGCATAACAAAAGGAAATCCATAGAAAAAAGTGACTTGGTTTACAGAATTTTGGGAGGGAACAGATTAATTGGTTTTCAATGCATATCTATGGGAAATTGCATTTTAGTTAATGTATTTTCAATGCTTTCCTATGGGAAATTCGGTTAAAGTAATTTTCATTATAAGAACTGTCCTGGAGAACACGTTAATTACATTAACCAAGGTTCCACTGTATATATGTGTGAGAGAGCAACAGAAAGACAGACAGAGACAGCCTGAATTTTCAGTCATAGGTCCACACCTACATCGTTTAGGTGTCAGGTAAATATATTTTTATTTTCTCACTTATTTTAAAATCTATTTGAGTAAAGCTATCTTAACTGATTTAGATGGCAGCTCCCTGGTGGTTCAGTGGGTAAAAGTAAAAGCACTGTGCTTGGAGACTGAAAGGACAGGGTTCGATTACCCGAGAGCTACACGATAGGGGACATGAAAGGCACCCCTGCAAAAAAAAAAAAAACCTTTCAACCCAGAGCAATCTGACATGAAAAACAAACAAACTGGTTTAAATAAATACAAATTCATGTTTTTTGCTTGTTATATGTTTGATCTGTATTATTGTACTCATATTGCTTGTTGCCCTGGAAAATATATGGGAATTGATAGTGTGTGTTCATATTAAAAGAGATCAAACAAATGAATATTTACTTCCTGTCGTTTGTAGGAAGGGCTCAAAAATCCATCGTATCTCTCCCTCAGGAATTGTCCCAGAGTCTTCTGTTGCAAAATACCTACCTTAAAGGGAAGAAAAGGAGAAAGGACAGAAATTGCCAAAACTAACAGCCACGCACATTTAAAAATAATTTATTTTTTGGTTTCTCTGCCCCAACAGAAAGCAGCTGCTAGGATCTTTACACTTTGGAGTGAAACACTAATGTGATTGACCAACACATGCACATGTGCCTATATGCATGCTTATTCTTTCATGTAAAGGTAAAGGTTTCCCTTGCTCGAACACCAGTCGTATCCAACTCTAGGGCTCAGTGCTCATCTCTGTTTCAAAGTCGAAGAGCCAGCGCTGTCTGCTTCTGCAGACGTTTCCATGGTCATGTAGCAGGCATGACTAGACACCGGAGCACATGGAATGCTGCTACCTTCCCAACGAAGTGGTCCCTATTTATCTACTTGCAATTTCTTGCTTTCGAACTGCTAGGTTGGCAGTAGCTGGGACAAAGACGGGAGCTCATTCCATCCTGCAATACTCGGGAATCGAACTGCTGACCTTCTGCCTCCCAGTTAGCATCTTAGCCACTTGAGCCATGTCCACACACGCAAACACACACACAAATATACCCATCCATTCCTGGCACACACCATTCTACCTCTGTGAGCTGCTGGAAACCTTGTGGCCAAGCTTCTGCTTTGTGGGGATCTGTGGGGTAGGTGCCAAGGGGGGATCGGTCGCCATGACGATACACCTAAGAAAGAAGAACCCATAACATGAGTTAGAACTAACCCCCTTATTTCTAACCGAGACTAGGAGTAGTAAAGGTAAAGGTACCCCTTGCTCGAAAGCCAATCGTATCCGACTCTAGGGTTCAGTGCTCCTCTCTGTTTCAAAGCTGAAGAGCCAGCACTGTCTGCTTCTGCAGAACTTTCCATGGTCATGTGGCAGGCATGACTAGAACCAGAGCACACGGAACGCTGTTTACCTTCAGACCCTGTGAAGTCCACAGGGAAGGATGATGGTCCTCAAGATAATTAAATCCCACTTGAATCCATCTTGATCAAGAACAGCCGCTTCATCAATCCTGGCTGATGAGAACTTTGTGAGCCAATAGGGCTCAGGACCAGAAAGTGACTCACGGAACTGGATCGGTTGTACGGGTGTCACGCTGCGTTGCGGAAGGCAAATGGAAGGCCACTGTTGCCAGGACCATCTTCATGGCTAATCGCCATGATGATAGCCAATATTCGAAATCAGATACAGCACTTGAAGAAGAAGAAGGTTACCACATTCTTACTCTGTAATCCTTCCATTTCCCCAATACTTTTTTCATCTTTTTACTTTCTAGAAAGCCTTTTACTAAGGAGGGTAGGAGACAGAATAGCTGTAATCATACATTTTGAGTGGTAGCACTAAGAATGGTTTGTTTGGGAGCACGGTTTTTCTGTACACAAGCCTTCTCCTTAAACACAATCCATAAAATATAACTGGTTGTCATTTTAACTTTCATATTATTTTTCCAGTGCCAGCTGGAGTTGGTTCCTCTCTTTTTCTCTATGCTTTTTTCTCCAGTTCACTGAGTGCTTCCAAATGGATTCTTCCCAAAACAAGCAGTGAAAGGAGACGATGTTGCTTTCCTTCCCTCCCTAATGGGTTATTTGATGAGGAGAAGAAGAAAAAGACAGGAAAATGGCAGGAAAGCACTCTTGAGTGAAAGATGACACTGTCTAGGCTTCGAGTGGTTCCGGAAGAGAATTTTATACCAAGATCCTGCCTTGTTCACTAGATTTTGCACGCGCACCATGCAACATTATAATCTTTCCTTGCTTATCATGTTGAAAAAAATCTATCAAAGAGATAACTGTATAAGCCTTCTAACTGCTACGGTAAGAAACCTACAAAAAAATTCTTTGAATGATACAAGTTGATGTGATATTAAAGCTATTTGGTATCTGTTGTGGGGGTTTTCCTTGATGCAGGATCAGGATATAAACCACATGCATTTAAAGCAGGGATTCTCAACCTGTGGACTGTGGACTGAATGCAGCCCATGGCACCATTTCATGTGGGGGCCCCACCGCCTCCACCACATCAGGAAGTGCCGTGTGGTGGTGGTGGTTGTTCAGTCGCACAGTCAATTCCAACCCTTTGTGACCTTATGGACCATTGTTCTCCAGGCACCTCTGTCCTCCACCATCCTCCTCAACCTGCCCAGCAATGTGCCCATTGCGTCTGTAATACTATCTAGCTGTGTGGTGGAGGAAGGGCAAAATGGCCATCTGGCCCCCAAAGCTGTCTGAAGGAACATGACCTGGCCCATGGCTTTAAAAAGTTAAGAACTCCAGATTTAAAGCAATCCTCTTTTTAACTGTTGCATTCTAGAAGAACAAACAGAGAAATCACATTAGATGTAAACCATCCCCCCCAAAAAAAAACCCCACTATTTCTTTTTATCACCAGTGGAGCAAAGACTATGCCTGTACACTTTACAGAACTGTTGTTAATCTGTTTTTATGTGAACTGGTGAGGAATGAAGAAATCCAAAGTAGAATAATTACTACATGTGAGTTTGGCAAGTTGTTTGTCTACTCAGCTGGCTGGGGTAGCTCAGTGAGTTAGATATCAGGTTGCAGAACTATGATTTGGGAGTTGGATTCCCTACTTTGCCTTGAGGAGAAGAGCCAGCTTGTGTGGTCTTGGGCAACCTACAGGGTCCCAGATCATCAGCAAGAGAAAGAACTGGTAGACCACTTTTTACTAGTTTATACCTAGGAAACCTTGGAAAGGATTTCTGTAAGTCAGAACCAACTTGATGAAACATAAACAAATGTGTCTGTTCAATAAATTGGGAGGGGGTTATATGTGGTTGCTTTTTGTGTGTATATTTAAGCTCAGAGAGCACAGAAAAAGCAACAGCAGCATTATGCTGTGCCATCCTATCAGTTGTGACGTGCTGACCTCTGGTCCTTACAGAGTTTTCTAGGTAAAAAGGACTCAAAAGTGGTTTACTCTTCCCTTGTTCTGGTGCACCCTGGAACTGTACAGCTTACCCAAGGGAACACAGACTGGCTGTACTTGCAGAAGACACAGTGGTGAATGTCCAGTCTCTGTATCTGCAATAGCAATAACACTGATAACACCGCACCATAGCACTTAGTACGCTTTCTGGGCAGTTCACAAGTTAATTAGCATTTTGCCCCCACCAGGCTGGGTACTAATTTTACCAGCCTCGGAAAGATGGAAGGCTGGGTCAAACCTTGATACTCAGTCAGGATCGAACTTACAATGTTTTGGCTGCAGTACAGCAGTTTAACCACTGCACCACAGGGCTCTATACCAAATACCTACACCATTAAGCTATCCAGCCAGCTACCTCCCTCTACAGAGCCCTTGCAATATAATCTAAAGAACGTCCGCCCCACCAACACACCAATTTTTGTTATATGCAACTCACTGGTTGAAGTTGAATTATGTTCAGCCTTTGCTCTGTTATTTGTATTCCAGAAACTTTCAAACAGATCTTTTCCTGCTGTCACGCTATTGATGCAAGATCCCTTCCCAGGCACACAAGGAACCTTGGTTCTGCACTGAGCTTTTTTGCTCTGTGAGGCATGGCTAAGTCTATCCTCTTTCCCAGAGATCTCAGGCATCCTAGCTACCAGTATCAGCCCCTTCCATGTACCAGTATAATGAAGCGCAGTGTTCTTTCTTGTTCCGCTGTAAGAGGCAGAATAGGCTGGAGGAAGATCATCAGAGATGTCAGCGCTGCAGAGAGTCTCATGGTATGGAGTATATTCCACCATCCAGACATGGCAGTATAGGGCAGCAAAGGTGGATTTTGCTATTTTATAGACCCTTATCCTCAAACCTGGCAATTATCCCCTCTTGCTTTTCTGCTGACAATCTGGTTTTAGCTGATCCCACCACAGAATGTGTAGGGAGGGGGTCAATTCTAACCGTGGAATATGTTTTGCTTCACTTTGCACCACTCAGCCCGCCTTGAGACGACGGGTTTGTGTAGAGAGGGGCAAACCACTCCACATGTTTACAAGTCCAAACTAAGACATGACATCTTCTGTGTTCAGTCTGTAGAAATAAGTTTGAACATGTAGTAACTGGCTGCATTGTTTATACCCACTTAGGTTTGTACACTTTGATCATGTGTCTGGCAAAACCTTGTATCTTCCTTGACACCCAAAGGGATGGAAGACGAAGAAGACGAAGACAATGATGAAGACGACGAAGAAGAAGACAAAGGGCTTTTTTCAGCCTGAGGTGGAGCAGGAGATATCCTCCCACTGGGAAAGTCAATGTGTTTACTGTCCTAGACCAACGAAGCACAGTGGAATCCCAGAAGCACTTCTATTTCTATTCCCAGTGTTATATAGAAGCGGTAACTTAGTGGGTGCAAATATTTGTGTGTCAAAGAATAGCAGTTATTGCCAGGAAAATGCAGCCGCCGTGCTTTATCCTCCAATCAGGTGGCCAGCCTTTCCTGGCCCGTTCCCTCCTGGCTCAGAATCTTTGACCTCTTGTGCCCATTCCAGCTTTCAGAAAGGGAAGAGGCTGAAGCCCCTGATAGGTAGCTCAATTGAAGACCATTATGGGAACATTGGAAGTCTTCATGGTTATTCTCCTTTTTCTAGGAGCCGCAGGTCAGTATATGTCCTCCACCTTTCCCTGTTTCTTGCCAACAATCCTTGCATTTTGTGGCAGATAGATAGTTGCCTCTATTTAGTCCGAAAACCTTGGATCAATACATTACAAGTAACAGTTACCTGTAACTAATTACTTTTTTATTTTGGAATAGCAAAAGTGTAATGAAATAACAAGATGAGAGGATTGAATGTACTGTACTCTGTTGAAAAGTAATATTTTCCATTTACTTTCAAACTGAAGAGAGTTTGAAAGGTGTTTTCAGAAATTTTTAGAAGCACTTTAGAGATGTTGCTATAGGATTTCTTCCCAACTTTATTCCATTCTGTTATCTATTATAATGGAAAATAATGTAAAAAAAATGTACATTACAGTCAGCAACAACAGGTTACTATTCAAATTCTCTGATGAGTAATAGTTACTGATTATTTTTAGTACCGATATATCAAAAAATAAAAATTTAAAAAATCCTCAAGAGACAGCATTATGATACATTAAAGAATAACTGCTATACTGTATAATAAATGTAAGCTTTATTGTATCAAGTCCACTTTCTCAGACAAACAGACTTGAACCATGAAAGCTGACATTAAAATACAGTAAAGTCCCTGTTACACAGAAGCTTCATTTTACAGAAACCCTGTTTTACAGGATTTTTTTTTTGCTGAAAACGTGTCCCGTTTTACAGAAAAAACCCGTTTTACATAACGTGATTTCCCAGAGTGCATTGCACCTGGTGGGCCCTGTGGGTGGTAGTAAAGTGGTCTGGAGAGGAGTTAGAGTGTTTTAAAAAAATTGTTTTTGTTATTTGGGGGTTTCGGGAACACACACACACACACCAGTGTTTTCTTATGGGAATGCTTCATTTTACAGGGGAAAAATGAGTTAAGGAAAAAGCTATGGAACTGACTTTTTCTGTAAAGTGGGGTTGTACTGTATAGCAATTATTCTTTAATGTGTCACAATGTTTCTGTCACTTGGTTTATTTTTATTTACCCATTCATTTTTGTCAGCTACTTCTTTCAAAATGGCTGCTCTTAGAAAATCACTTTAAATAAGTACCCGTATATACCCGACTATAAATCATCCTGAATATAAGTCGAGATACTTAATTTGGACCTCTAAAGCTAGGAAAATAGATTGACCTGAGTATAAGTCGGGGGTGGAAAACACAGTAGTTGCTAGTGAGTTTCAATAATTAAAATACATGAAAATATGGTAAAATTAATTAATTTAGACATTTGTGTGGATATGTTTTTGAGTGCTTACGTTGACCCAAGTATAGGTCGAGTCCCATTTTTGGACCTCATTTTGGGGGCTAAAAACTGACTTATACTCGAGTATATACGGTAGTTTGCAAACTCCGATGTGTCTGTTTCCAGTGTTTTAGGAGAGCTTGTTGTATTGCTAAAGGTTTATTAACATAAAACAAGGGTAGAAGTGTCTCTTCTTTGGGATGTAGTTTTCTTTGTGTCCGTCGTGCATTATAATAAGGCAGGGGTTCCCAACATTTTTACACCATGGGCCTGACCACTCCCCTGAACAGTTGAGCTAGCCTGACCACGCCCCCACAAGTGGAAGCGGGCACATTTACGACAGCCGCAAATGCACCCACTTCCATGTTTACAACAGGTATGTGCGCATTTAGGCATGCAAGGGCGTATTTTACAGCTGACGTAAATGCATCTGCTTCCACTTCTGAGAGCGGCGCAGGCAGCAGTGGGCCACATGAATTGGTGCTGAGGGTCAGGGCCAGCTATTGGGCCATAGGTAGAGAACCACTGCAATAAGAAGTAGGCTTTGGGCAGTGATCCTTAGCAATGTTGGATGCTCATAAATGAACCTTCCAAAAATGAACTTGACCATAATATCAAAGTGCAGGTTGAGCAGATCACTCATGCAAACCAAACCATAGACACCCCCTTTCCTGCAGTATTCACCATAGGAATTACACTAAAACCTCTACAGTACATACAATTTTTTTCCATTCCATGAGGTTATTTGTATGTTGAAAAATTTGTGTCGAAAACACATTGCATTACCAGAAGAGGGCACTAGATATCACCTTATTTTTTTGTATGTCAAAATTTTCCTATTAAAATTTTGTATGTCAAATTTTTTTTAAAGCCAGGATATCTATTTGTATGTTGAATTTTTTTGTAAGTCAAACCGTTTGTATGTCGGGGCTTCACTGTATATATTCAAGGAAACACAGAAAATATTTATGCATTCTACAGGCAGGACCAGTGATGCACTGCAGCAGATTCTGCAAGGTGCTGCAGAACCGGTAGTGGAAATTAACCCAGGCCACACCGACTTGGTTGGCCACACCCACCTCCATAGCCCATAATGCATGATGTTTGGCTATACCCACAGATTTGGCCAGTCCAGAGAGTAGGTAGAAAAAAAATTGCAGTACATCACTGGACAGGACCCAAGACAATTTAGCCAACACATGTGCTCTCTTTGTGTCTTCATATACAGTACAAAACAGATGCAGTGCCCCTTTCATATGCATGCCTAGTACACATGAATAAATAAATATCATCAAAAGTTTATATTCCTTCCCCCGCATCTAGAATGCTCAGAGATTTGGGATATTACTTTTTTCGACTACAGCTCCGGAATACCCCCAGCCAGCACGACTGCTATTTGAGAATTTTGAGAAATATTGTTCAAAATGTAACATTTCAAAATTCTGAGAATGTTTATATTCCCACCTATACTATTCTTTTGGTATTCTTGATGCCTATTCCACCCCCTTTTCTTCTTTCACAGAGTCTGCTGGTGATTTTGATCTCACTGATGCAATTGATTCTGGACAGCCTTCCCGGATAGACCAAGGAAAAGAATGTAAGCAAAGGCAATGGAGAACGTTGCAGGCAAGAAAGATGGGAAATGTTAATACTGCCTGAGTCAGAAGAGAAAAGGTCTTAATACGACTGAGAGAGTAATGCAGCAATTCTGTGAAAGTCCTGCAAAAGGGAGCACAGTGTGTAGTGGTTAAAGTGTCAAATAAGATTTAGCAGACTTAGCTTCAAATCCTCATCCATCCATGCAGGCCACGGTACAATTCTAACCTACCAGTGGAGTTGTTGCAAGAATAAAACAAAAAGGCTGCCTTGAACTCATTGAATAAGAAAGAGAGTCATATACAGTATATGACCGTGATGGCAAACCTTGGCACTCCAGATGTTCTTGAACTTCAATTCCCAGAAGCCCCCGTGAACCCACACAAATGGGTTTACTACGGTTCATCCGGCCCATGATGCCCTCGTCGCTCCTGGAAGCAGAAGTAAAATGCACCTGTACAGACGCATTTTACTTCCGCTTCCAGGAGCAACGAGGGTAGCATGGGCCGGATGAACCACCGTAAACCCATTTGTGTGGGTTCACAGGGGCTTCTGGGAATTGAAGTCCAAGAACATCTGGAGTGCCAAGGTTTGCCATCACGGGTATATGACTATGACAAAAAGGGATAATACAAATGTAAATAAACAAGCAGTGGGTAGAACCTTAATTGAGTTTCTGTAAGGTTTACATAACTTTCTGCAGCTAATTGATGAAGTGCCAAGGTGCTTTGTCTCCGTTGTACACCTGGGCACCATGTAGAGTCACAACAGAGATGTGTCCTTTATCTAACCTCTTCAATTAGCTGCAATGAGCTGCAGCATTTGATACAGATTTTATGAGAATAACAATATATTTCTGATGAATGAATACTGGACAAGATGCCTAACCAGTTGAGTTGCTATTTGACATAAAATGGTTAAATTTACAGGGCCTGTGACAACATCTTTTTTTTTAAGTAACAGCACAATATTGAACTCTGGCTGAGTTTAAAGGTTACTTCACACACACACACACACGCACGCACGCACGCACGCACGCGCGCACACACACACACACACACACACTTGTGCTGAGAGATCTAATGGCTTTCTTTCTCATCATATTCTGGTTTGCCTTCTTCCTGCCCGCCCAGCATGTCCCAATGATGCAAGAGACATTGTCTTCGTTATTGACGGTTCAACCAGCGTGACATCCATCGAATTCATGCAGATGAAAGCATTTCTTGCACTTTTCATGAAAAGCTTTCCTGACAACACACAGGTCAGTAGAGGACAAGATTTGACCTGAGAGCCACCATCCCTATTTCAGAGTGATATAGCAACAGCAATTATACTTATAAACAACCCCATAGCGCTTAGTGCATTCTCTGGGTGGTTCACTAGTTAATTAGCATTTTGCCTCCCACATAGTGAGTACTCATTTTACTGACCTCAGAAGGCTGAGTCAACTTTTATCCTGACAGGATCAATCTCACAACATTTTGGCTGCAGTACAGCAGTTTAACCATTGCACCACCAGGGCTCTTTGGTTAATGCTGAGCATCAGATATCAATTCCTTCTTGATTATTTGCACATTGCTCTCTTTTTTCCAGCAATAAAGTGTGTGATGTAACCTCTCGAGGTTAATCTCCTTATCCTTGAATGGGATAGAAGTCTCTGGAACATGTCCTATTATTCATGGTTACCCTTCTGACCCATAAAAAACATGTTCTGCTTAATTTACCAAAACTATAGGTCACTCACCCATATCAGTGACTTCAGTATCCACAGTTTCACTTATCCATGGGTCGGAAATATTCAATAAAAAATCCTAAAATACATAACATGGAGTCCAGTACATGTATTTCTTTGGTGCATTACCAGACCTGGACACTAGAGGCCACTGTCTGCAATGTAAAATATAAGGATGTAGACCAGGGAGAGCTGTATTAAAAGAACAAGATTACTGTACAGTGGACCCTCGATTAACGACGCGTTCAAATAGCGTCATTTTCTGTTAACGACGTTACGGCGTTCCCAATGTAATTATTCGAATAACGACAAAAAAGTCGTTATTCAAATAACGATGGTATTTTTACCGTCGTTATTCAAATAACAATGGTAAAATACCGTTGTTATTCGAATAATGACTTTTTGTTGTTATTCAAATAGCGACGTTATTCGAATTGCAATGCTACTTGGGAAACCAAGTAACGTCGTTATTCGAGGGTCCACTGTATCCCCCAAAACCTTCATGCCGATTCACAAAAATGCATACAGAGAGAGAGAGATGTGACTTTTTAAAGCTTGACACCCAAATCATTGAAGTCATTGCCTTTCTAAATACTGTAATCAGCAAGCATTACAGTTACTCCACCATTAAAGGAATAAATGGAATTTGGATTTCTTACCTGGTTCAGCAAATACCTGTCGTTATTTAACAAGATTAGTAACTCTATCTGAACTAGACAATGATGAATAGAAATCCAAAATAGAAATCAGATAAGAAATTCTTCTCCTTCAAGTGCCACATCTGATTCCAAATATTGGCTACCTTTATAGTGATCAGCCATGAAGATTGTCCTGAGAATATAATGCAGTGGTCTTCCACTAAGAAATTAGTCCAGACAATTGATGTCTGTCTTGCAGAAGAAACTGAGAAGCAGGTTTCTCCCCCTTCATTGGTATCTCTTGCATAAGTAGAAAAACAAATACAAATGTCATAGACCTTCTCACTAGCTACTTTCCTCACTAATCTCTTTCTATATTCCTCAGTTTTCCCTCCTGCAATTCTCTAATCGCTTCCAAGAACATTTTAACTTTAGACAGTTCCGTGAAAATCGAGATCCTGATCATCTGCTCAGAGACTTCACTCAGCTCCGTGGCTCCTCATATACAGCGACTGCGATCAGGAAGGCTATGTAGGTATCTCCTTTCTCCACCATCCCATATTTCCTCATCCTTTTCTTATGGGGCAGAAATTCAATGGGTGTTTGGGCTAACCTTGAGATGGGCCACGGGGGAAACATCTCATTCTTAAACTTCTCACTTGGTGAAAGTGATGCACCAGAAAAGAAAAGCAGGTGGACAACTCTACCAATAAACTGCTTGCATTTCCTCACAGCAGTTCTCTTTTCTACTCCTTTCAGAAGAGAACTTTTCACCACACAAAAAGGAATGCGCAGCACAGCCAAGAAATTCCTTGTGGTGGTGACAGATGGGGAGAAAACTGGAGATGTGTTGGACTATGCGGAGCTCGCTGAGGAGGCCAATGGAGCTATGATTACACGCTTCGCAGTTGGGGTGAGGAAAAAGACACTTACCTATGTGATTGATTTACTTACACATTTTGATATCCCCTGTTTCAACTCATAATAGAACCAGCATGGTGTAGCAGACAGAGCTTTGGACTAGACTTTAGGACAGGAGTGCCCAAACATTTCGGGCTGCGGGCCAGTCACGTGGTTCAATGGTCTGGTCACGTGGTTCCTCCCACTGGAAGCAAAAATAAAACGTGCCCACACATGCACAAAATGCTGCCGTAAATGCACCCATGGCTGTTATAAATGCACAAAATGCTGCCGTAAATGCACCCGAGGCTGTCATAAATGCATTTACGACAGCCACAGGTGCATTTATGGCAGCATTTTGCTCATGCACAGGTGTGTTTTACTTCCGCTTCCAGGAGCGGCAAGGGCGGTGTGACCTGCCTCTGACGGCCACACATGCGCAGTAACCCATTTTCTGCCCGGTGCCTGGAAACTCCAAAACTGCGACTTGGCAGGTATGCCCATGGGCCAAAGTTTGGGCACCCCTTCTTTAGGAGATCTACATCCGAATTCACACTCAACCATCAAAACTCAAGTGTTGGCACTGGTAAAAGCACCTCTTACATATCTCACATACTACAGAATCCTTACTGAAGCCTCCATAAGTTTGAATTGACTTGCCAATAGTATGCATGCGCATCTTTCCTCTCAGGTCTCAAGACATAAGAAAAACAACAAAATATGAAACTAAAAGAGGCATCAGATTAAAAGCAAAGCCTAAAGTGATCAGTAAAAATTCATTTTAAGTGCAGGTGAAAATATTTAGATTTTGGGTAAATCAAAAGGCCTTTGCTCAGCCCACAAATGCAGAGGATAGGTTATTCCCAAATAAAATAATATTGTATGAAACACATGCAGAATTTTTAAAGGTAAAGGTCTCCCTTGCTCTAAAGCCAGTCATATCCATCTCGAGTTTGATACTCATCTCGATTTATAGCCAAAGAACCAGCGCTATCTGTGTCTGCAGATGGTTCTGTGGCCACGTGGCAGGCAGGACTAGTTTAAAGATAAAGGTCGCCCTTGCTCAAAAGCCAGTCGTATCCGACTCTAGGGTTCAGTGCTCATCTCTGTTTATAGCCAAAGAGCCAGCGCTGTCTGCGTTTGCAGACATTTCCATGGGCATGTGGCAGGCATACCTCAACACCTTTGTGCACAGAATGATGTTTGCCTTCTCACCAAATTGGTACCTATTTATCTACTTGCAAATTCTTGCTTTCTAACGGCTAGGTTTGCAGGACTGGGATAGAGCCGGGAGCTCACTCTGCCGTGCAGTACTCGGGAATCGAACTCTGACCTTCTAGTTGTCAAGTTCAGTGTCTTAACCACTTGAGCCATCGCAGTCCCATGTCTAAAATGACTAGGAAAATCAAGGATTTGCAAACAGAGGCTTCTTTGTTACTAATGCACTCATTAAGCACTTAAAGGCACAATGCATTGATCTCTCAAAGGCCCTACCTGCTGGCTTATGTAAACAACTAAGAACTCTCTCTTCTTTTTAAAGTGGGTAGGATGGGTGGGTCTTTTAAAGTGAGTGGGATATGGGTTTTTTAAAGTGTTTTTATCTGTTTTAGAACTTGTTGTAATGCCGCCCTGAGTGGCATTTTACCTGAGTGGGCGGCATATATAAATATGACTAATAAATAAATAAATAAATAAATAAATTGTTTTACTTTACTTTAAGGCTGGTTTGGCGTTCACAAGTAAATCTGTCCAGCGAGAGCTTCATGCCATGGCTTCACACCCTACTACAGAACATATCTTTATTGCAAGATACTTCTCGGGTCTTCGGGACATACATGCACAGCTGAAAGAGAAGATTTGTGCCAGCCAAGGTATGAAAAATTGGAGTTAGGTGCAAATCTGAATAGCAGCAGCAACAAATGATAATGGTGACGATATGTTGTTTCTGCAAATGTTATGTTGTATTCTCCAGTCCCTACAAGATATATATCCATAATGAGGGAGAATGATCCTGTATAACAGGGGTTCTCAACCTATGGCCACGGGCCAGATCCAGCCCACAGCGCCAAATAATCCAGTCCCCGACTTCGCTTCAGTCACCCACACAACCCACGCCGCCACCACTGGAATCAGCCACGGACTCATATACAGCCCTCTTAAATGTGTTTACGACAGCTGTAAATGAGTCTGTGGCCATCATAAGCGCACTTACTACAGCCGTAAATGCATCCGTGGTTGTCGTAAACGCATTTACAACAGCTGCAAACGCGTTTATGGCAGCGTTTACGGTGGGGGAAACCACTAGTTTAGTCCACTCAGCTGTCTGAGGGGGCATGGTCTGGTCCACGGCTGAAAAAGGTTGAGAACCCTTGCTGTATAATTTACCACTAAGCTCTGTCTTTCACCCAGAAACTCCATTCTATTCATTTTCTCCAGGATATTTCTTTCTGATCCTTTTCCATCTTGATTTCCACATTTTAAAAAAAATGTCAGTATCTTCCAGATATTAATCCGTTATACTTCGTTGAACTACAGTATACTGGCTTATCTCCCCAGTGTATTTTCCTTGGTTTTGTTATTCCTATTACAAATTCATTAATTATGAATTTAATATACAACAATTTACTTGCATATTGTGCAAATTAGCCTTTTTTAAAACTAGGATTGGTAAATTAACAGAAGAAAAATCTGCTAACATCTATTAGCCATGAATGTTTAAATGGAATGAGTGTGGACAGAGGAGGGGTATGGCCTTTGCCCCCGCCTTGTGCATTTCCTGGAAAAATTTGGTTGGCCATTTGATAATTAAGAGCAATTGGATCTGGGGTTTGGCCCGAAAGTGTACCTTACAACTCACAGAATTTGGAGGAGAGTGGATTCATTCGGGATCAGTGATGACATCATAGGAAATTCTATTTTGTGTCCTTCAGGTCAATTAGTTCCACGGTCAACAAGTGACGCCCCATCAACTAATACCTGCAATTCACACCCTGATCCTCAGGTTCTTCAGAAGCTGGAGCAAGTACTGAGTGGCTTGGAGCAGGTTAAAGTCAAGTTGGATTTGTTGGCGGCCAGGCAAGGGAAATGTGGGCGCGATTCTCTTTTGTCTTGAATAAATAAATAAATGTTGGATGGATGGCGCATTGTCTCCAGCAGTGAGTGGTGGGAAAGAAAGCACAAAAAGCTCAAAAAGAGCACCAGATAAAGCCACACATAGGTGCATGCTGAAGGCATTTGTTAGTTATGCTCTACAGAAATAAATGACTTCCAGTCTAGATTCTTATAGATTGCTAAAGATCTCTGACACCAATAAATTCAGTGATGCACTGCAGCAGGTTCTGTCAGGTTCTGCAGAACCGGTAACGGAAATTTCCCCAGGCCACGCCCACTTGGTTGGTCACGCCCACCTCCATAGCCCATAATGCTGGACATTTGGCCACACCCACAGTTTTGGCCCCACCCACAGATTTGGCCAGCCCAGAGTGTAGTAAAAATTTTTGCAGTGCATCACTGCCCAAACTGCAACCCAAAACCCACTTATTTATCACAAAGTGCTAACACAGCAATAGGGGAGGAAGGAAATGCTCCCATTGGGCTGCAGGGCAGAGGGAAGAAGCGTTCCCATTGGGCTGCTGAGCAGAGGGGTGGGGTGAACTCTGTGCTGGGGGAGGGAGGAAGCACTCCCATTGGGCTGCTGGACAGAGGGGCAGGGCAAACTCTGTGCTGGGGTGACTGCACGGGTGCACACAGAAAGGGCTCCAAGTGCCACTTCTGGCACACGTGCCATAGGTTTGCCATCACTGCCTTACTATGTTCAAAGAGACTTACTCTTAGTCTAGGGCAAATGTACAGAACATCACAGATAAAAGCCCTACCATGTTCAAATTCTTTACAAATTTGGGGAAAGTATATAGTCACTCTCTGCTTTTTGTAATATCAGAACACAGGATTCTTCAATGAAATGGCAGTAAATTCAGGGCGGATGGAAATCATATTGAATCCCAACACTTTCGTTTCTTCTGACAAAGTGGACTTGGTCCACGAAAGCTCACAGTTAAATACAGGAGTTAGTCTTTAAGGTGCCACAACATAATTTGTCTTTATTTTATTTTTTGCTGTTGTTTTATTTACTCTCAGATATGCTTGCACAGACTTAACACGGCTACCACTTCAAACATTACTTTTCTCCTGTGACTTTGCAGCCGTTTCATGCAAACACTATCTATTACCCAGCACGCTTCAGCTACGCCCGCGATGGCGAACCTTGGCACTGCAGATGTTCTTGGAGTTCAGTTCCCAGAAGCCTAAGCCCCCTGTGAATCCACACGAATGGGTTGACTGCAATTCATCCGGCCCGCGTCGCTCCTGGAAGCGGAAGTAAAACGCGCCCGGGCGCGTTTTACTTCCGCTTCCGGGAGCGACGCGGGCGACGCGGGCCGGATGAATCGCAGTCAACCCATTCGTGTGGATTCACAGGGGGCTTGGGCTTCTGGGAACTGAACTCCAAGAACATCTGCAGTGCCAAGGTTCGCCATCACGGAACTACACCTTTAGTCCACTTCGGCTATTTCCATAATCGCTCGTCAAGTTTCGGTCCGCCCGGCGGAATGCGGAGAGGCAGCCAAACTTCCCGTTCTTCGGTTTCGTTCGGACTTTCCCGCCCCTATTCGGCGCCTTCCATGGGTTCGGACATTCCCGTGGTTACTCGGCTGTTTCCGCTTCCGTTCGGCCAATTCCGGCTCCGTTCGGTCGCCTCCCCGGGAAGTAGCCGCAACACAGAAGCCTTGACGGGATGGAAGGTACGCGCGAACGCCCCCCTTCCTCTCCTCGGCGGGGAAAAGAGGGAGGGGGGGGGAGAGGGAGAAGCCACGCCCCCCGTTGCAGGCAGCGGAGTTCCACCTGGGGGAGGTCAAAGGTCAAAGCTAGAGGTCTCTTACCTGGGCTGCAATTTCACTTTTGATAGAAGGGTGGGGTGGGGGGGACACACAGGAGGAGGTTAGAAACCCAAGTCATAAATTGGGAGTTGGGGGTTATAAAGTTAATGCAGGTCTTCCAAGGAAGGGAATGGGTTCGAATCCCATTCTCAGTATAGTAAAGGTAAAGGTTTCCCTTGCTCGAAAGCCAGTCGTATCCGACTCTAGGGTTCAGTGCTCATCTCTGTTTCAAAGCCGAAGAGCCAGCGCTGTCTGCTTCTGCAGACGTTTCCGTGGTCACGTGGCAGGCATGACTAGACACCGGAGCGCATGGAACGCTGTTTACCTTTCCCACCGAAGCGGTCCCTATTTTATCTACTTGCAATGTCTTGCTTTCGAACTGCTTGCTTGGCAGGAGCTGGGGCAAAGACGGGAGCTCATTCCGTCCTGCAGTACTCGGGAATCAAACTGCTGACCTTCCGCCTCCCAGTCAGCGTTTTGAGCCACTTGAGCCACTGCAGTCAGTATGGATTCTCTGTTCTCCCTATTTCTCACCCTTTCCAAGAACCTCAGAGGGGGCAGGGTGTGGGGCCCGCTGTGGGCTCAGAGCCCCCCCAAGACTCCGAAGAAACAATCCGAAACCTGCGGACCCAGTTGGCGACCGCCTTGGCCGAAGCAGACACTGTCCGAGCTGTGGCTGCTATAAGCGAAAACACCAAGCAAGAAGCGGTGGACGCCGTCCGACGGCAGTGCCAGGAAGAAGTGGCTTCCCTGCAAGCCATTTTGAAAGGTGAGGGGATGGAAACTATGGGGTGAGGCGAGAGCTGCGGCATCGAATGTCTTCTTTTGTGTCCAGATCAAATTTTGGACTGCCCAATGAAGCCACTTTCTTGGCTTTGTCATTGGCCAAATTTAAATCCTCATCAGTACATGTTTCTGCTAGTAATCAGCAGACCATTACATTTTAATTTAATTTAATTTTTCAATTTGTATGTCACCCCACTCGCAGAGTGACTCTGGACGGCTAACAAAGATAAACACAATATCACAATTACAGTACAAAATATCAAGTCATAAGCATTTCAGAAACATTACAGCGAATATCCCAACCACCATAAAACTTCAACCCATCCCCATGAGTGATTCCTGCTCTAAATGAGCCAGTGGGGGGGGGGGTAGTTACTCCCTCTCCACCTCCCCACACCTGCCCTGCCAGCCAGGTCTTCAGCTCTTTCCTAAAGGGCAGCAACTCCGTCTGGAGACGCAATTCAACTGGCAGGAGGTTCCATAGGGCCGGAGCGGATACTGAAAAGGCTCTTCTAGTGCTAGAAAGGCGAGCCTCTCGAGCAGTTGGCATCTTTAAAGAGCCCCTCCGGTCCACTCTAGTAGGACGGGCAGATGTCCTTGTGGTGATGTGGTCTCTTAAGTATCCTGGCCCACTACCATGTAAATGATCCCGATTCTGTATCTCTCCACATTTGCACAGCGTGTTGTTGTCTGCCAGTACCACCTACTTGAGCATGTTGGTCTTACATTTAGGGACTCTGACCCTCAGCCTATTCAGAGTCCCCCAAGTAACGTAGGGGAGGTTGAGTTCCTCAGCCATATACCTTGTCCATTGAGCTTCTTCCTCCATCTTCTAATTTAGTTTTGCTCTTGTGTACCCTCAAGAGTGTTTGCTCTTGCCATAAAACTCTTCCTGGATTTGTGCTGGCCTAAACTGGTTTTTTTGGAACTGGCGGTTGGACGCAGGAATCTGGGCTTAGGTATGTTTCCTCAGGCTTTTTTGTCTTGTAAATAGATACCATCTCCAGCTACGAGGCTCGCCTCTCAGCTGTGGAACGAGACAGCCGGGAGAGTACGTGGACCCGCTTCCTGCCAAGGGTTGGCCCTCTTGACTCGTTGGAGAAACAGATGGAAAAGGTACATGGGAATGGTTTGCCGGGATTCAGTGGCTCACTGGGAAAGCGCAGGGACAATGATTCTTGTGCCTTTTCTCTCCTCACAGGCCCAGGAAGACACTCAGCGGCTCCGGGCCATCGTGCTGCCCATGGAGCAAGAGATTGCTGAGCTGAAAGCAAAGCTGGCCCTTGCAGAGGGGCTGGTTCAGGAGCTGCGGAGTGAGCAGGTGAGATGGTGGTGGGTGGAAGTCAGGAAGGAGAATGCTGAAGGGAAAGGAGGAGGTGTGAAGCATGGGTTGTCTGAAGCACTGATAAACAGGGTGAAGAATCCACATCACTGAGAAAAGAAGAAGGGACTGTGCTTCTGCAAAATGAGCTTAGGGCAGTGGTGGTGAACCTAAGGCACGTGTGCCAGAGGGGGCACTCAGAGTCCTCTCTGTGGACATGCACGCCATTGCCCCGGCACAGAGTTCTCCCCACTCCTCTGCCCAGCAGCCCAATGGGAGCGCTTCCTCCCTTTCCTGTCGGGGGTAAAGCAGGCAGCTCACATGCATTGTGAGGGATTAATTTATGTTTTATATTTATTTATTTATTGCATTTATATAGCTGCCCTTCTCGCCCGGGTGACACAGGTCGGCTCACAACATCAAGTTTCCAACATATAAACAACCCTAATACAAAGATTAAAACTTTAAAACTATGAAAACCTATCTAAAACCCTTTTTAAAAAAAGACCTCCCAATCCCCTTAAAAACCCGGATGGCCCTAGATAAGCCAGCGAGGGGAGGTTGCAACACCGGCAGTACCCCACACCTGCTGCCATAACCATGTTTTTAGGGCCTTCCTGAAGGGAAGCAACTCTGTCTGGAGGTGTAATTTGAGTGGCAGGAGGTTCCACAGGGGCGGAGCAGTTACCGAAAAGGCTCTCCTCCTTGTCCCAGTCAGACGTGCCTCCCTGGCCGATGGGACCTCTAGGGAACTCCTCTGGTCTGCTCTCATAGGATGGGTCAATAGCCTTGGGGCGATGCGGTCTCTTAAGTATCCTGGTCCACTACCATGAAGGGTTTTAAAGTTCATTACCAGCACCTTGAATTGCACCCAGAGGCATATTGGCAGCCAATGCAGCTCCCACAGTAGGGGTACGGCATGGTCATACTGACCCGCACCCCATTGCCACCCAGGCAGCTGCATTCTGAACCAATTGAAGCCTCCTGATGGTCATCAAGGGCAGCCCCAGGTAGAGCGCATTGCAATAATCTGGTCTGGAGGTGACCAGAGCGTCAGTGACCGTAAGCAAGAAGTCCCGGTCCAGGAGCAGGCGTAATTGGCAGATGACAGACGGCAGTTTGGACACTTGGTCTCCAAAAGCTTTCGCCATCACTGGTTTAGGGCGATGGTTGTTTTCCAGGAGGGTGGGTGGGTGGAACCTGGAAAAAAATTGGAGCTTGCTAGTCTTCAGTTTCCACTCTTTCTCTAAACCAGGAGATGGTTGAGTATGTAAATTATAGAAGGAAACAAAGTTGAGTGACGGGGCCCTTGAGATTAAGGTGGTTTTTAGGGAACAGCTGCAGAACTGAGGAAATCATATTAGGTGACTCCTTAATAGAACCCAGTTGTGATTTGCTTAATTAGAAGTTTGCTCTTATACTTCAGGCTCACAATTATAGTGCTATAAGATAACCATGGACCCTAAGTACCTGGTAACACCAGTCCAGCCAGATGATCAGATGCCAGGCTCCCATCTGGTTGTCGAAATGTATCTTTGTCCTTTGAGTAGTTTGGCTTTGTGAGGCCGACCTTATTCCTTGCCTTGTCTTTTTTTCAGCGTTCCTTAGGTAGCTCCTCTGAATCCTTGCTCGCTGATACGGAGTCTGTGCCCCCTGACCCACCTGGAGAGGACCATGTGGCCTTGGGAGAAGGGGGAGGGGCCGATAAATTTGCTCGTAACTTTGACAGCGTCTCCATTGCTTCATTTTCCTCCTTGGCACCAAGTCCTGGACCTCCCATCCGGCGCAGGCATCTTCCTAGCCCTGAGACTGTATCCATCGCCTCATCCACAGGGACGCTGGTGCCTGAGACCATCTACCTTCCACCAGCTGGGTATCAGTTGGTGCCCGAGGGAGAGTGGACACAACTACAAGGACAGGTGTGTGTGTGTGTGTGACTGTGTGTGTAAGGCAGAGCTTTTCCAATATTGTGAACATATCCATTGTGTAAATAGTGCGTAAGGCAGAGCTTATCCAATAGTGTTAACATAACTTTTATGTATGATGAAGTGGATTTGATCCATGAAAACTCACATTTAAATACAGGAATTCGTCTTTAAGGTGCCACAATATTTTTTTATCTTTTATTTTACTAACACGGCTACCAGGTCAAACATATCCAAAAGGTGCACAATCTTCAGGAGAGGGGTTTTTTTCAGTTGTGGAGTCCTGCTTGTGAGACAGTAGTCTGAGGCAATTTTCAAAAAATAAAATAAAATAGCCCGCTTGGTTTGTTTTGGCATATATAACTGAAATTAATAAATGTAAATATATAAATATGTATAAGTAAAATGAAAATGAAATTACAATGGCAAAGCAGATATTAAGTGCCAGTGTGCTTAGGTTTTTATTTTTGTTAGACGTCTTTCAGGGGTAAACCCGTCTGGTACTAGTCTCTTAGTCAGGAAAAAGTTGCTTGCAGAATTAGGAAAAGTTATTGTTTTGGTTACAAGTCCCAGAATCCTCCGTTCAAATTGGCCAATAGTCATACAGTTTTAGAGGAGTTTGTGTATTCTATATTGCTTTTCATTCCAAAAAACCCACAGCAGTTTACAGTGTCGATACAGTATATTAAAAGCCACAGGAGACAACTCAAGCAACAAAATTGTAAACCATCCTGCATGGGCTGTGGTAAGACACTGTGGTTAAGACACTGACCTTGATGACGAGAAGGTTGGCAGGTCAGCAGTTCAAGACCTGAGTATTGTGCAATGGAGTGAGCCCCTGATATTTGTCCCAGCTCCTGCCAACCTAGCAGTTCGAAAGCAAGAAATTGCAAGTAGATAAATAGGGACCACTTCAGTGGGAAGGTAACAGCGTTTCGTGTGCTCCGATGTCTAGTCATGCCTGCCACATGACCACGGAAATGTCTGCAGAAGCAGACAGCACTGGCTCTTCAGCTTTGAAACAGAGATGAGCACTGAACCCTAGAGTCAGATACAACTGGCTTTTGAGCAAGGGATACCTTTACCTTACCTTATTATGTTCCATATTTCTTTTGACTCTTCTGTTAACTGTGATTTTTGTCTTTAAGCGGAATTTTAGCCTTAGCTGGTCTTTTGCAGATACCATCAGCCTTATAATTCTTGTGACTGCTGTTCCTGTTACTATTAGGGGAATCCTCTCTAGTTCATGGGTGGGCAGGGTGTAGCCAAGAAGAATACTGGGGAGGAGAAGAGTAATGGCACGAAGACCTACCTGTCTTCTTTGCTGCTTTGGCTTTCTCAGGTGCGACAGCAGCATGAGGCTCTGGAAGCAGCAACTCGGGAAAAGGCCAGTCTGGAGGAGGCTTTGAGACGTACCAATGATGAATGCAATAAGCAGGTGTGTTTATAATCTTCTGCCTTTTGTAGCCTGAAACGCAGCCCACATCTTCCTGTTGTTCATAACAGTTAAAAAAAGTTTGTCTCCTCCATTTCTTGCATCATTCTTATAATTACTCTGTGATAGGATGCCTTCCAGGTGATTTTGGATGCCTTCCAGGTGATCTTTGGATGCCTTCCAGATGATCTTTGTCTAAGATTCCCATCAACCGTGGCCCATCATAGCTAATTCTTCTTCTTATGCCGTATCCGATTCCAAATATTAGCGTTTCTCATGGCAATGAACCAAGAAGATTGTCCTGGGTCTATAATGCAGCGGCCTTCCATTTGCCTTCCGCATTGCAGCGTGACACTCATACCATTCTCATACCATTGATCCACACTTTTGAGATTGAAAGGGAGACATTTAAAACTAATCAGAATAATCTATTGTTACTGCTAGCTGTAGGAAGCTGTATTGATATGCATGCTTGTCTGTCATTCTGCTTGATTACTCTTTACCTCATTGCTTTGTGATTCTTTAACCTTGTGACATCTTGACCCCTGTATCTGGTGTATATAAACTATGCCTGGAAGTTTCACTCCTTGTCTGAATAAGTGGACTTGATCCACGAAAGCTAACAGTAAAAATATAGCAGTTAGTCTTTAACGTGCTGCAGTGTTTTTGTTTTATTATTATTGTTTTTGTTTTCTGATATGCCTGATCCAGTTTTGTGACTCACTTACTGGTATTGGTGAAGCTGCTGCCCTCCATCAATATGGATTCAAGTGGGATTTAACCCACTTGGGGACCATCACCCTTCCTTGTGGACCTTGCCACCCAAGGCTCTTAGTCCTCTGGGTTGTCAGGTTAGCTAACTGCCGCCTAACACTTGGCATTGAGTCCCTGACAGTATGGTCTTAGCAGGATAACTTGGTCAGACTGGTAGCATAACTAATGGTGAGATTTAATGGGACCTGCATCCTAGCACTATCTGAAGGCTGCATGTTTCTCCTGCATCAGGTAAGAGTTAGTGACTGACCTAGGCCACCTAGTGAATTGTGCAATCGGTGGGGGATTTGCCCAGCACCTTAACAACAGTGCCATTCTAGTTCATCTCTCAACTGTCCTTTTCACTGATCATGAATTTCTTCTTTTTCTCCTGGGCAGGTTCAGGTTCTTTTGGCTCAGATCCAAACCTCAGAACACCTCCTCCAAGGTCTCCAAGCCACCGTGAGTAAAACCCAGCGGCAGACTCAGGAGCAGATGGTGAGTGAAGGTGATGGAGGTGATGAGCCACGGGGAAGCAGGAGCAGAGGTTGGCAGGGTTAGCTGAGGGGTTGTAGGGTCTGTAGTCCAAAAACATAATATTTTCTATTTTTGCTGAAGAGAAGCTGAAGCCAGGCTGTCGCAGCTACAAGGCCTGCCTCAGATGGTAAGTGGGGTGTGTGCAGGACTGTGGTTGAGAAAGGAAGAGGTTGAGTTTGTTGGCTTAGAAGTTGCAGCCCTTTCTTTGGCAGCTCCTGTGAAATGGCAGGTGCAAATATTGGGCCTTCTTAATGTTGTCTGCCGTGTCCAAATCTTAATATTGGTGATCAGCCATTAAGACTGTCCTGAGAATATAATGCAGAGACCTTTCATCTGCCTTCCGCATTGCAGCATGACACCTGTACCTCTGATCCAGTTCCACGAGTCACTTTCTGGTCCTGAGCCCTTTTGGCACACAAAGTCCTCCTCAGCCCCAGGCCAGTATTGATGAAGCTGCTACCCTCCATCTAGGTGGATTCAAGTAGGATTTAATCCACTTGGGGACCAACACCCTTCCCTATGGACTTCGGCACCCAAGGCCCTTAGTCCTCAGGGTTGTCAGGTTAGTTAACCGCTTGGCGTTGAGTTGCTGGCAGTATGGTCTACTCTACAGGTGAAACTTGGAAAATTAGAATATCGTGTAAATGTTCATTCATTTCACTTAAAAGGTGAAACAAATATATGAGATAAACTCACTACATGCAAAGCGAGATATGTCATGCCTTAATTTGTTATCATTGTAATGATCATGGTGTACAGTGTATATGAGATTATGTGATGATTATGGGGTATATGAGATTGGGGGGTTGGGGTTTTCATAAGCTGTAAGCCATAAGCATCAATATTATAACAAAGTAAGCCTTGAACTATCTCGGTTTACATGTAATGAATCTATCTCATAGATTTGTTTTACCTTTTAAGTTGCATTACTGAACTGAATGAACATTTGCACAATATTCTCATTTTCCGAGTTTCACCTATATAGCAGGATAACCTAGGCAGACATGTAAATATTGGGCCTAATATATAGCAATCCCTTTAGGATCTGTTTTGGCCCCACTACGTCCAAGGTTCTTCAGTTCAGCTCCATAGCAGCATTTGGCAACATGAGTGTTGGGAAATAATATGTGCTGTGCTTTGCTGCCACTAATTAACATGCTCTTGTGCAGATGAGTGACCTCTTCACACTGCTGATTGGCTGCAGACCCCCTGCAGAACATTGGATGAAGGGCAACATGTGTTATTTGCTTACAGTATTTCTCCGCTACTTCTTAACTAAGATGGTCTCCCAAAGCTGTTTATATTTAGACTGTAAAAACACCCCACTATAATTAGGGATAACCAAGTGATGGATAGGCAGGCAAGTCTCTTCTAGCCCTTGGCAGTTGGCGATGCAGTCCATTGGCTGTCAGTTTCTTCATCAGCTCTCAAGTCTATCTGCAGCTGCTTCTGACCCTTTGTTGCAGAATTAGAAACTTCAAAAGAAAGCAAAAGTTGGAAAAGTGATTTTTTTTTGTAGTATAGTGAAATACTTCCAACAGCTTCCATCGTAACACAAAGAAAATCGTAAACCAAAGCAGATTTTCCCACAGGAATGCATTGAAAATAAAAAAGCCCCGACTGGACCAAAATAATCAAATAATAATAATAATACAAAAAACCATAAAAACATCAAAAAATGCCAGACATGATCATCCCATACACCCCCCAAAAAGGTAACAGTCCTGACCAGACCAAACCAAACAAAACAAAAAAATGGCAAAAAATCCAAAAAAATGCCAGATGTGATCGTCCCCCACCCTCCAAAAAAGTGATGAAGCGATCTCCCTATCTTTTCCACACTGTTTGGGAACATTATCCACTTTGTTCCGATCTGGGGGAGATGCGCGTTGAGCCCATCACCAGGAGAGTCTGGAGAACTTATCTGCTCGGTTCCCACCTTCCTCCGAACTCCCTGGGCCATGTTACAGCCAAAAATATGCACCTCCCCCGGTGCGCGCCTGGGGAAGGCATGCATTCCCAGCTGTAGCACGGTCCAGGGAGCTCAGAGGACGGTGGGAACCGAGCGGATAAGGTTCCCAGACTCTCCCGGTGCTGGCTGGGCTGGTGGACAGTCCGGAAATAGCAGCAGAAACACCGACAACGACAGCACCTCCGCAGCGGTAAGCACTGCATTGCGACTTTGGGTGGGTGCCATTTTAAACTCTAAAATAGTGGTGGGGAATTACTTTAATTAAATTTGCTGTTGTAAACAGTGGCAAACATAACTCAGGGCAATCATAACCCAGGGTTTTACTGTACAACATAATGTACTGGCCATGTTGTCTACAGGTTTCTAGGAGTTGTAGTCTTTAAAAGGTCTGAAGGTAGCTGGAAAACTTACTGGAGCACTTGAAGAATTAGGACAGTGTTACAACATTAACCATTTGAAGCCTAATCCAAGCAAGACTCGAGTATGTGCTTTCCACTTTTGAAACCGAGAGGCAAGGGTTAAGTTTCATGTTACATATCAAGGGAATCGATTACAGCACTGTTCAACACCACAATACCTCGATGTGACACTTGACTGGACACTCTCTTTTAAGCAGCACTGCCTGAATACCATAGCCATAGTACAAGGAACGACATCATCAGGAAACTCTCAAACTATAAATGGGGAATTCAACCATACACACTGTGCACATCAGCTTTGGCCCTGAGCTCTGAAAGAAAGCTACAGTATTTCTTAAAAGGATCAGAAGGAGAGGGAAATGTTTTGGCTGCTCTCAATGGTGTTATCCTAATTTGAGTCTTGGGAAAAGTTGTTTAAATGACTAAGATTCAGAGAATTGTTCTGGTGAAGGGATAATATATTGTGTGCAATATAGCATTGTGGAGTGCGGGAATGTGTGGCTATCCAGATGTTGCTAAACTACAATTCTCCACATTACTGCCTGGATCTGGAGACATATAGATTTCCCCCCTTGCCCAAGGTGATATAGATGTCCTGGCTAGAGGGATACCCTACATGTAAAGTGGAGGCCCCACCAATGCTGTTAATTGGCTTATGTATTTATAGTTAATTAACATCTGCCAATGTTTTCTTCTTTATCCTTTGAAATATTGTTTGGATAGTCCACCACCGACTTTGCTTGCCTTCTAGGCTGACCTGGCTGCGTCCCACAAGCGACTGAGCTATGAATTGCAGCGTCTCAATGCTGAGAACGAAGGGCTGCGTGGGACTCGTTCCCAGATTCCCTGCCCAACAGAGGAGAAGAACCAGGATGTGCCAGACACCGTCCAGGTAATCCCTACCCGCCTGAGGGTGTGGGGGACCATCCGTGGTGCAACAGACAGCATGTCCAGTTGGGATGCAGAGGGCTGTTTTCAGCGCTCAAGAGGATTATTTTTGGACTACAGCTTTCGTGATGGCTGGAAGCTTCTGGGAGCTGACAAGCGAAAAAGCAACATTTCCAAGTTTGGGTTATTCTTATCGCTTCCCACCTTCCTGTCCCTTTCAGGAGTTGCAGGTTTTGGTGCAGCGGCTGCGACATGAGTCCACTTCACAACTCAGGACTGCAGAGCACCAAGCTGAGCGCCTGCGAATCGAAATTGTGTCCCTGCGGGAGCGGCTGGATGAGGAAACAGTGTCGCGAGCGGGACTGCAGGGGGCACTAGAGAGAGAACAAGAAGAAAGAGGTAAGTTTTAATTATAAATAATAAATAATAAATTTTATAAATAATAAATTTTGTGTCAGAAATAACTCTGGGTTGAAAGAATTTTTGCTGGAGATGCCCCGCTCAGGGGACACCCAAATGAGGCTCCTTTTATGTCACCAAGAGCACTTGGGTATCAAAACCCGACCTTCCAGTCTCCAAGCTCAGGCTCTTAACCACTAAGGGGCCATTCAACAATTATGTGATCATTGAGAGGGGGAAGGGGGTTTGCCATCTGCATTACAGAAAATTATGTGTGTGTGTGTGTGTGTGTGTCAGGTCAAAGATTACGTAAGCATTTGGAGCTGTTGTCGTTTCGAAACATGGCGCTTTTTTAGGTTTAAAAATGATATCTGGGAATTTTGATCCATTTTGGGAATATGATCTTGATGTACCCCCAGCAGGAGCCGGCAACGACTCTTAATCCTTATAAAGAAGATAGTAGAAGAACGCTATCTGAATTTACCTGACATCCTCATTCCTCACTGCAAAAAAAAAAAAAAAACTCTTCACAAAGGATGTGATGCATCGAGAATCCTCAGCGATATGTTCTGCATTAGGCACCAATAGTGAAAAGCTCTAAAAATTTTGATACAAAAGAACTGGATTATGTATTTTCAAATGGAGGGGGGGGGAGGTTCAAAGCGAAAATTATGGTTGGATTACATTGGGGGGATGGGTGTCAATTTCCCCCCCAAAATGGATCATGTCATTGTTGATTAGCCCCTAAGCCACCACAGTGCTGCCTTAATTGCAGTGATGAAGGAAGAAAAGGAAGGTCTGACTGGAGGGAAAGAAAGAACCCTTAGAATTAGCACATGCTGGGTTTTTTTAAAAAAAAATCCAATCATTGTTGCATTTAATAGCAATAGCATTTACACTTATATACTACCCCATTGCACTTAGTGCACTCTCTGGGTGGTTCACAAGTTAATTAGCATTTTGCTTCCAAACTGCTGGGTCCTTGTTTTCTCGACCTCGGAAGGATGGAAGGCTGAGTCGTCCTTGATCCCTGTCAGGATTGAACTCACAAAGTTTTTGCTGATCCCTGTCAGGATTGAACTCACAAAGTTTTTGCTGCTGTACAGTAGTTTTAACCACTGTGCCACCTGGGCTGTTCCTAATGGAGCAGCCTGCAACTTTGGGGACTTTAGCCACCACCAGCTGCCCTCCTGTAAGCCAAACCAGTTCCTTCAAGCAAATCCTAGAAAAAGGCATGTTGAAAGATTCCATTTATAAGAAATTTTTGTAGGAGAATTGTCTTTTCTAGAGATACAGCTCCCCTGTGTGTGTTTTTTTTAAAAAAAATAATGGTGTTGGGGTGTCTTTGCAGCAATGCATTGCAGCAGGTTCTGTCAGGTTCTGCAGAACCGGTAGCGAAAATTCCCCTAGGCCATGCCCACTTGGTTAGCCACACCCACCTCCATAGCACACAATGCAGGATGTTTGGGCCCACCCACAGATTTGGCCATGCCCACAGAGTAGGTAGTAAAAAACTTTTGCTGTGCACCACTGGTCCCGACCGTCCCGGGTGTGTGTCACAAAATGGCTTTAGGGAGATGCACTGTTGGCTTCCACACCACTTGATTTTCATCCTTGGTTCTTGAGTTAGGTATCAAAGTATGTGGATAGGAAATCCCATTCTGCAGCAGTGGATGTGACTAATTTTCTTCCTCTCCCTCTTTCCCTCTCCTTTTCTTCTCTCGCTGCTTCTGGCTGGAAGAGCTTTTGCAGGGTAAGTTATCCTCCACTACCACATCTGAAATCTGTTTTCTGCGGTTGAAGGCCCAACACTGTCATCATGGCCTGTTCCTCTTCTTCTTCTCAATCACTAGCTTCCCTGAATAGCATCCAGAGCGAGATGGAGAGATTGCAGCCAGGGCAGAAAGAGATGAATAGAAGCCATGTATGTTGGAGTTTCTCTTTGTTTTCCCTCCCCAACCCACCATATTTCTACCAAGAATCAAATCATTTCTCAAAACCATCTTCCAGGTTTTTAATCTTAATCTGCCCATCATTGTAACTAGTCTAGATTAGACCTGCTGCTTATGTGACTTTCCAAACTGATTAAATCACCTTTATGGCTCCTAATGACAGGCTAAAGTTTGGACCCAGATCTATTCATTCAGTTAATCTAGTTCAGGAGTTCCCAACCTTTTCAAGCCAGGGGTCAGGTCACGCTCTCTCAGTCAGCTTTGAGGGCCGGATGACCATTTTGCCCTGCCTGCATGATGGGAGTGGCCATTTTGTCCCAACAGCTTCAAAGGGGGTGGCCATTTTGCTTCTCAGATGCCCTTGGAGAGGTGGGTCCACATGAAATGATGCTGTGGGCCAGATGTGGCCCATGGGCCTTAGACTGAGAACCCCTGATCTAGTCCTACTGATTTCAGTGGATCTGTTCTAAAGATAATTGCATCTGGCTCTAGCCCTAAGTAATTGTTCTAAATATAAGATGGCCAAAAATGTGGCTCTTGGGCTATGTCTGACTTACAACTTATGGAAAAAGAAATCGTTTCACCCTCCTTAGGCAGCCTGAGTGAATTTCTCAGTCGCAAACACTCAAAGCACAAAGGAGAGGGAGCAGGGCTGTGTAAGGGTAAAGGGAAAGGTCACCTTTGCTTGAAAGTCAGTTGTGTCCAACTGTGTGGGTGGGGGTGGGGGGTGGGGGTGGGGGGGAGGTGCTCCACTCTGTTTACAGCCAAAGCCTGTGCTGCAGATGTTTCTGCGATCATGTGGCAGTCAAGACTAGAAGTCAAAGCATATGGAATGCTGTTACCTTTCCCGCTGAAGCAGTACCTATTTATCTACTTGCAATTTCTTGCTTTCAGATTGCTAAATTGGCAGGAACTGAGACAGAGACAGCTTACTTGATCGTGCAGCACTCTGGTCTCAAACTGTTGACCTTCTGATTGTCAAGTTCAGCGTCTTACCCACTAAGCCACCACAATCCCCTTCACATAGCATAAGGGCTGTGTACCTTCATGCTATATGATCAGCCAGAGATTCAGAAGACTGGAGACCCTGCCTAAGTTGTTCTGTCCTTCCCCAGAGCTGTTAAAGGCCAAGGCAAAAGTGCAGAGCTTGGAGAAATTGTGTTCTTGCAACCTCACAGTTTGGGGAACAGGGGAAGCTGTAGCCCCCGAAATAACTTGTCCAATTTCAGGGAGTTATTTTAAAAGTGGTCCTGAGGATGCCCTGCAACAGTGGAGCTATGAGGGATGTCTGGGGACTCATTCGGCTTCTTTCTTTGTGCCACAGGTGCAGGCAGACGCAGGACCTCTGGGAGAAGCCGACAGCCGTCTGGATACGTTGGAGCCTTAGACTGAGGACCTGAGAAACCTACCAGGACTCTCTTTTCTTCTGTCTGCAACACTGTGGACACCTCAGGGAAACTGTGGCCCACTGGGCATCCAAAGGGGCCGTTTTGTCAGCCAGACTCTCCTTCTGCATGAGTTGAAAGGGCAATAACTCAGAGGGTTGGACGGCTGGTATTTCACACTCCTTGCCTCTTCAGCATCTTGATTGACACTGGAGCCTCCAGAGCTCAATAAAGAGGATTTTTATACCTTCTGACCATGTGTTTTTAACACACACACACACACCCCAGATGACTGCATAGGATGGGGTGGTTATAGTCACACACAGCCTCATTTTCTTGATAAGAAACTATCCAGGTTCAATTCACAAGTCAAATTTCCTGCTTGCGTATTTATTTATTTATTTATTTATTTATAATTCAAATTTATATGACCGTCCCCTCGCCAAAGCAACTCCGGGCGGCTAATGAAGAGTATAGACGCTAACAACTTTAAAAGGCACAAAAATTGAGCTTAAAACCATTTAAAACCCATTACTAAACAAGGCCAATGATTATGATAAGATAATAATTAAGATTAAATTAAAATGGCCATCATTGTATAAACCAGCGAGGGGGGGGGCGCTATTGTGTCACTAATGCCCCACACCTGCTTTGCCAGCCATGTTTTAAGGTCTTTCCTGAAGGGCAGCAGGTCAGTCTGGAGTGTTGGCAGGAAGTTCCAAGGGCAGCCCCATGTAGAGCGCATTACAATGATCTAGTCTGGAGGTGACCAGAGCATGTGTGACCATGAGGGAGGACCCGGTTCAGGGTGTAATTGGCAGGTGACTCGAAGTTGTGCAAAAGCCCTCCTGGCCACGACTGCCACCTGCTCATCGAGCAGGAGTCGTGAGTCCAGGAGCACCCCCAAGTTACGCACTGGGTCTGTCTGAGGCAAGAAAGCCCCATCCAGATCCAAAGATGGTAACTCCCGGGATAAGGCAGGGCCCCTGACCCACAGCTCACCCTCTTGGGTCATAGAGATTACCCTAAATATTTCGCAGAGAGACTCTCATAAAGTTTTAGGAAGGATGCCTTCCTCCTTCATAAAGAGAGACATTGCAATGATGTATACTAGGGGTTCTCAGCCTTTTCAAGCCGGGGGCCGGGGCACACTCCTTCAGACAGCTGAGGGGGCTGGATGGCCATTTTGTCCTATTTGCACAATGGGGGTGGCCATTTTGAGGTGGCCATTTTGTCCCAACAACTTTAAATGGCTAGCCATTTTGTTTTTCCCTGGAAGGAGTGAGGGAGACGCCAACCTTCAACAGAGGCTTCAGACCCCCCTCCACCCTGACACTAATGAAATTAATTGTCTGCTTGGGGAAAGGGTGAGTGGGGCTTTTTAACTAGGCTAGTCCTTCCTTGTGGGGCTGGAGGTTATCCTTAGGGCTGGGGTCCTGGAAGGGTGGGATTGGGTGAGACAAGACCAGGAGCCCAATGGTTCTTCCGCCTCGTGTGGCCATGTGGCCTGCCGTCCTCACCCCCACCCCGCCGCCGCCGCTGGAAGTTGTGCCATGTGTGATTCCTTTTTAATGTAAAGCCAGTGAGCCCCTGGTATCATGGTCATATTTTATCAAGCTACAGTATACATCAGGGGTTCTCAATCTCCACCCCATGGGCTGGATCCAACTCCAGTGCCATGGCATGTGGCCCACTGTTCTCACATTCGCCGCCGCTGCCACCGGAAACTGTGTCCTATTTATGTTGCATAACACTCTATGTAGGACATGAACTGTAGTCCATGAACATTGGTGCTATCGTACATTTTAAGTCAATAAATGCCATTATCACCACCACCTATATTTCTGCTATGAAAATGCTAAATAAAGTTCTTGTGGCGACAGAACCATGGCCAGTTACACGTCATCAGAAGGTGGCTGGTGTGTCTTAGACGACGAATGAATGAATGAGAGTGAAATCTATCTTACGCACAGCAGGCATTTCATTCCAATATTTGAAGGCAGCTATGTTTCAACCAATTATTTTAATAGTTTCTCGTAGGACTTTTCCCACAGACACTGGCCATGGTTGCTCTCACTTAGAGCCACAACAATGTAGTATTTTTATGTATAATATTGGCCATTGTTTGGAAAAGTAACTTTTTTGGACTTCCCCTGATCAGCATAATTATTGACTGAAGATTTGAGGCAATGTAGTTCAAAAAAGTCACTTTTCTTAGCTATGATACCTTAAAGACTACCATACAGTATTTTAATGTTAGCTTTCGTGGGTTAAGTCCACTTCATCAGACATAAGAGTGAGACTTCATTGCATTAATTTATACATAACAGATGGGGGTACAAAGGTACACAATGGTTGGTGAGTATAAGATAAAGTTACACGTCAGTGTGGTTTTGCACAAAAGCTAACGTTAAAATACAGTAGTTAGTCTTTAAGGCAGGGATGCCCAAACATTTTGGGCTGTGGGCTGGTCATGTGGTTCAGTGGGCCGGTCTCATGGTGGCTCAGCAGGCCGGTCACGTCATGTGGCTCCTCCCACTGGAAGCAGAAGTAAAACACACCTTGCAATCTGTTTTGCAACAGGATGAGATAAGATTTTAAGCTGCCATTTTCATACCTGTCAAGTATCCCGGATTGGGCAGGATTTCCCGTATTTCTGCGCCACTTCCTCTACTTTCCCATAATTTGACCGGCAGGGGAAAGGAGTTACTGCGCATGCGCAGAAGGGTTCTGCGCAGGTCCCGTATTTTCCAGAGCCGTGCTTGACACGTGTACATTTTCTCTGCTTAAAGCAGGGGTGCCCAAACTACGGCCTGTGGGCCAGATCCGGCCCCGACACCAATTCACCCAGCCCATGCCACCCTCATCGCTCCCAGAAGCGGAAGGAAAACGAGACCATACGGGCGCATTTTACTTCTGCTTCTGGAAGTGACGAGGGCAACGTGGGCCGAATGAATTTGTGTCGGGGGCCAGATCTGGCCCGTGGGCTGTAGTTTGGGCACCCGTGGTTTAACGTGTGCCACAAAGTGCGTATGCCTTTTGTTATGGATTTAGGTGGGTGGGAGGAGCCTAAAGCATTAAAAGTAACCCGGATGTGAAGTGTGGCAAGCAACCACGGAGGCAAGCAACACTCTCGAGTTCACTGGAAGCGCACTTGTCTTCCCCTTTTTATCTTTACCGGAAGTGTGTGCGAGGCGGCTGGGCTGTTCTAGGCTCTTCTACTTTATCGCCGTGCCGACATCGGAGGCGTCCCCGACCCCGCGGCCCGGCGTTTCGCCGTCACTTCCGGGGCGAGTTAAGATGGCGGCTGCCGCACTCCTAGTGGCGCGAGGGGCGCAGTGTGGTGTTAACGGTCGGTTAAGCCGGCGGGTGGGGATGAGAGGGGAGGAAAGGGTAGCGCCCAAGCGGGGTTTGAGGTGGTGGAGGTGGAGACGAAGGAAAGAGAAGCGGAAGAGTTTTCTTCCTCTCTTTGCAAAGCCTCGTCTCGCAGCAGTACAAAGGCAGGGACTCGTGACCTTCTGTCTCTTGGCTGTGCTATTCGCTTTTATAACAGCTCCACAGTTCATATTGTTCAAGGGTGCAGGATGGGGGTTCACACGATCGCCGTCTATTATCATTACTATCATTATTATTAAGAGGCTGAGTGGGAGGTGGAAGGTCAGGAGTTGGATTCCCGAGTACTGCAGCACGGAATGAGCTCCCGTCTTTGTCCCAGCTCCTGCCAACCTAGCAGTTCGAAAGCAAGACATTGCAAGTAGATAAATAGGGACCTCTTCGGTGGGAAAGTAAACAGCGTTCTGTGCGCCCCGGTGTCTAGTCATGCCTGCCAGAAGCACCCTAGGGTCAGATACGTCTGACTTTCGAGCAAGGGAAACATCATCATCATTATTATTGATGATGATGATAATTTCGTGTCAGAAAATGCAATGCTCTTTTTAAAATTTACCCTATATATACATGTGTGTGTGTGTGTGTGTGTGTGTGTGTGTGTGTATGTGTGATGTATACATACATACACACACACACATACCTTTGCAAGATCATGCTGCAGCATGGGCAACCACCTGCAGAAGTACGAGGGGACATAGTTTTTCAAACACACACATACGTGTGTGTGTGTGAGAGAGAGAAAAACTGTCCTCTTGTACTTCTGCGGGTGCTGCAGCATGATGATCCTGCAGTGTCGATGTTGTGACTGCTCTATGAACCTCTTTGGCATTTTATACTATGGTGCATTTGTCCCCAACCCACCCCTTTATGCCAATGTGGGACTGTGGTGGCTTAGCTGATGATTTCCCCATCTGTCTTTTATCATCAAGAGGTTTCTGTCCATGCTTCTCACCAGGGTGGGTTGGAATGTTTTTAGTGGTACAGCAGAAGCTTTTCTCTGCCTGCTTTCTTTCAATTTCCATCGAAAAATCATCCTCTTTCTACTTCCTGGAACATGTCTTGTGTTCTCACAAAGTAGTAAGGGTGATTACTGATTTGAATGGGGAGTAGTATCATAATACATACAGGCTGGTATCCCATCACTAATACCAAGTAAGAGTAGACCAATTGAATAAATTGCTGAATGGTAAATTAATAATGTAATAGTAGTCATTTGGTGCTTACTCTAATTGAGACTATAGGATACTGGCCACAGTGTAGTAACTCAGTCTCAGATTACAAACATTGTACCAACAAGGGTTGGAATATTGAGATCTTTCCCATTTTCTACCTTTATATACCAAGGTACCACATGATATTGCATGATATTGCTGTTTAATTCATTAAACCTGCAAAGTGCTTAGTACCTGGAATAGTGAGATATTTCCCATTTTCTACCTTTACAGGTGAAACTTGGAAAATTAGAATACCATGCAAATGTTCATTCATGTCACTTAAAAGGTGAAACAAATATATGAGATACTCACTACATGCAAAGCGAGAGATGTCATGCCTTAATTCGTTATAATTGTGATGATCATGGTGTACAGCGTACATGAGATTATGTGATGATTATGGGGTACATGAGATTGGGGGGTTGGGGTTTTCATAAACTGTAAACCATAAGCATCAATATTATACCAAAGTAAGGCTTGAACTATCTCGCTTTGCATGTAATGAGTCTATCTCATATATTTGTTTCACCTTTTAAGTTGCATTACTGAACTGAATGAACATTTGCACGATATTCTAATTTTCTGAGTTTCACCTGTACATACCAAGGTACCACATGATATTGTTGTTTAATTCACTATACCTGCAAAGTGCTTAGTGCTCATAGATTTTTAAAGTATGCATCATAGGTATTCATATGAAAGGGAAAATATAGAGAGCAGGAAAGGAGATCAGAATGTCTTTAAAAAATTCATATAAAGCTTTGCATTTGCTTCATAAAAACACGCCATTGCTATGTTTTTATGCTAAGCTGGCAGAGGATCCATTTTGTGATACTGATGGCCCATTTTGTATGTCTTGTAGGTTTGCGTGGTTACTGGTCTCACTACCTTCAAGGTATTATAGCCTCGGTAAGAATAATTCCAGTTTGGAGTTGAGATGTGCTAAAAAAGTTGTGGTTTTGTCAGAGTCAGGGTATGGAAGTCCCATCCAACACTGACACCTGTTTATTGTTTTGCAGCCATCTCTATCTTGCACAGCTTTCAATGGACAGACTCTCCTTGTTCGAAATTTTGCAGTTGAAGCAAAGAAGGTATTTGTCCGGGACAAACCACACGTCAACGTTGGGACCATCGGGCATGTGGACCATGGCAAGACTACGTTAACAGCAGCCATCACCAAAAGTGAGAGTTGAGAGCAGATCAGAATAGTTACTGGGGGGCAGGGGGTGGGATATAAGAGAGAAATGCTGTAGACTAACTCGGCTGCCCAGCAAACCCATACTGTCAATCTGTAGAGTAGAGGTAGGAACACAGTTTATCCACAAAGGACCATAACTAACCACCCAACCGATAAATAAATCCTCCGACTGTTGGGGCTGCCAATATTTTGAGCTCATGCCTTAAATTGGTGGAGAACATTTAATCATTTTCAGGGCTGGCCCAAATTAAAGCCTTAAACAGGCAGTATCAGGCTGTATCCTCTCTGTGATATCTCCACTCTAGAATTAGTTTTTGAATTTAGCTCAGCAGACTCTTTGCATTACATATCTTGGTTGTCTACTGCTTTGCAGAATCCATGTCATGAAGTGAACAGATGAACTGCCTAAATTGCAACCTTAGGAAAGTTTAGTTTTGGATTATAGTTCCCTAGCCAGCATGGCCACTAGCCATACTAGCTGAGGGATTCTGGTTATCATAGTGCAAATAATAAGTTTGCTAAGTTCTAGTGAAGGTTCTGCTAAATCAGGGGTGCCCAAACTTTTTGGGCCACGGGCCAGTCATGGTTCAAGGGGCCGATCACTATGGCCCATGGGCTGGATACGGCTCCCAACGGCAATTACTCCGGTCCGCAAAGCGTTCGTCATGTTTTGCTTCCAGGAGTGACAAGGGCTTTGCGAGCCGGATGAATTGCCATCAAGGGCCGGATCTAGCCCCCGGGCTGTAGTTTGGACACCCCTGTGCTAAATGCTAGTGTTCATTTTCTTGAGAATCGCACTCTGGGGTCTTGTTTATTCCTTTCTTTGGTTTTTCCCAGTTATGGCTGAGACTGGAAATGCCAAGTTCAAGAAATATGAAGACATCGATAATGCACCAGAGGAAAAAACACGAGGGATCACAATTAATGCTTCCCATGTTGAATATTCAACAGCCAACCGCCACTATTCTCACACAGATTGCCCTGGGCATGCTGATTATGTCAAGGTGTGTTTTTGAAATGGGCCCTGAAAAATCTGAAAATGTACATGTTCCTCATCCAGAATTCTTTTCAGGACATTCGTCTTTATGATCCTTACATTTTGTTTTGAAATATGTCAATGAAAGGTAATGACCAATACTTTTAATGTTTTTTTTGGGGGGAAAGGCATTTTCACACAGGCTAGTTCAGCAGAGGTAGGCTGAATATTCAAAAGGCTTCTGGTCAAGTGAAATTATTGGCTGATACATTTTTTTTCCTCTGTAGAATATGATCACTGGGACATCACCCCTGGATGGCTGTATCCTAGTAGTGGCTGCCACAGATGGACAGATGCCACAGACCAGGGAGCATCTTCTACTTGCTAAACAGGTGAGGCTTCTGTGGCCTGGGTTTAGGTGGTGGTGGGTTTCGTGATCAAATGTTTTGAAAATGCTTGGGGTTTTCCCTTCAAGCCGGGCTGGGCAGCTTTAGAAAGGAATGGTGTATAAGTGATATTTTGTCCTTCCCACCCCACAGATTGGAGTGCAGCATATAGTGGTGTACATCAACAAGGCTGATGCAGTTGATGATAAAGAGATGTTGGACTTAGTTGAGCTGGAGATCCGCGAGTTGCTCACAGAATTTGGCTATGATGGGGAAAATATTCCTGTCATTGTTGGCTCTGCTTTGTGTGCGCTGGAGGTCAGTGCTGGGTGTGGGTCAGTGGTTGCATGTCTGAGCAAATGCCTTATTTTTTAAAAAGCTCTTGTATCACCTCCCTTTTCCTCTATTCTCTACAGGAACGAAATCCAGAACTGGGTTTGAATTCTGTCCTGAAGCTGTTGGATGCAGTAGACACAAACATCCCTCTGCCAGAACGCCAGTTAGACAAACCCTTTCTGCTTCCTATAGAGCATGTTTACTCCATCCCAGGTATAACAACACTTCCTAGGTTGGTAACCTTTGAATTAAGACACGATGACTCCAATTAAGGCAACCATTGTGGCAGGGCAAGCATTGTATAAGGCAGGAGTACTCAAACTATGGCCCGTGGCACCCAATAATCCAGCCCATGCCACTCCCGGAAGCGGAAATTAAATGTGCCTGTGCATGCGCAAAATGCTACCATAAAGCACCTGCAGCTGTCATAAATGCGTTCATGACAGCCGCAGGTGCATTTACGACAACACTTTGTGCACACGTGGGTGCATTTAACTTCCGTTTCAGGTGGGAGGAACCATGTGACTGGCCCGCTCAACCACATGACTGTCCTGAATCCCGAAAAATTTGGGCACCCCTGCTATAAAGTAAATGCAAAGGCCACCCTTGCTTGAAAGCCAGTCGTATCATAACTATGGGGTTTCAATGCTCATCTCCATTTGCAGCCAAAGAGCCAGAGCTGTCTGCGATTGCAGACGTTTCTGTGGACATGTGGCAGGCATGACAACACTGGAGTGCACAGAATGCTGTTACCTTCCCATCAAAGTGGTCACTATTTATCTATTTGCAATGTCTTGCTTTCGAACTGCTAGGTTGGCAGGAGCTGGGACAAAGATGGGCGCTCAAACTGTCATGCAGCACTTGGGTTTTGAACTGCTGACCTTCCAGTCATTAAGACAACTACAAAGCCACCAGTCCCTACCCTGCCATTCTGTACCCTGTATTTATATCAGTTTAGTTGATTATGAGTCTTAGCCCTGGATTGTGAGCTCTAGGTCCTACGTTTTACTGGGTAACCTTTGGCCTGTCGCTTTTATCAGGCTGAACTGCCTTACAAGGGTGTTTGTAATGTGCAAGAGCCATGTGTACTGTCTGGGCATTGCTTGAGGCAAATCAAAATATTAACATACTGAACAAATAAAAATACCTATTTCACCTGCTATATCTGTTCCAGGCCGGGGTACTGTAGTAACAGGCACCCTTGAACGTGGCATTATCCGAAAAGGAGAAGAGTGTGAATTTCTGGGGTTCGGACAGCATATTCGCTCTGTAGTGACAGGCAAGTCTCTCCCCTTTTGTTTTTGCAGTATTGTATAGCCTACTGGTTCTTACACGACTGGGACCAGCTGTCCCTGTATTGCTAAGGTATTCCTCATGTGGAAATTTAGCTGTGATAGCAGAAAAGCTCTTTTGTGGGTTGTGGGTGGTGGTGGAGGGGCTGCAGAACAGTTTGCAAAAGGTAACAGCACAATGTTGGATATAGGTATAGAGATGTTCCACAAGCAACTGGAACGGGCAGAGGCTGGAGACAACTTGGGTGCTTTGTTACGGGGATTGAAGCGAGAGGATTTGCGACGAGGCATGGTGATGTGCAAGCCAGGAAGCATCCAGCCACACCAGAAGGTTGAAGCTCAGGTATGCAGGTGAACTCTAAAAAGCCAGTGAAGCAGGGATGCCTCGGAAATGGGAGAACCCAGCTTATTAACATCATACAAGCATACTGTACAGTAAAACCTTGAGTTACGAAATTAATCTGTTCTGTCAGGTTATTCTTATTTTAGAAAAAGACTTTAAAAAAACTTCCTGATTTTCAATGAATATTTGACACATTTCCAACATCTCCCTCTAATGGTCAGCTGCGATAATTGGAGAACTTGTCTCCACAATCAGCTGGTCAGCTGTTGAGGGGATCGGAGGAATTTCTGGCACATCCTGGTTGTGGAGAGAGCTTCTGGCAGTACTAAAATGTGATGAAAATTTTCAAAAAATGAGCGGGCATGCTCCAAACACCCTCCTGCCACTGTGGGAAGCGTCAGAAGACCCACCCACCCACCCCAAAAAATAAATTCTGTATCTCAAAAAAAAACACATTGAAATTCATATCTCAAACCTGATTCCCCCCCCCCCCCTGAATTTTCCATTTGAATCACAAGTTTTTTGTAAGTAGAACTGTTCATATGTCAAGGTTCCACCGTACTTAAGTTGTACAAAGAAAGAAACATTGGACTTACCATGATATGTTCGTTCTGTTGTGAGGACGTCATCCTGTCCCACCCTTTTTAATGCATTTAGGTTGTGCTCCATTTTTTACTTAAGGGAAGTTTTGTCTGCCCAGGTTCTGACTTCCTAGTATAGTTCCCCATTTATATGCAAAAGAAACTATTCAGGTTTGTCACCTTTTGCGGGAGCTCCGATTGGCTCTTCACTTTCTGCTGATCACAAGCGAGGAGACAAACCATCTCTGGATTTCCTCCATTGCAGGGAAAATATGGGTTCTCTAACCAGTTGGCAGGTGAAGAGCAAGTTGCTTACCTGTACCTGTTGTTCTCCAAGTGGTCACCAGTATTGCACATGTGCAAAGTTAACCCATTAGTGTGGCTTTCACAGGGATCGTGAAGAATACTTTTAAAATATACTTTAGTTGAAACAAATATTGTTTGATGCCATGCCAGCAGTCCCTCAAAATAAATTTGCCGTGCTGTTTCAACTTGAGCCATGAAAGCTAACATTAAAATACAATACAGCAGTTAGTCTTTAAAGTGCCACGATGTGTTTTTTTTTTTGTCTTCTCTCTGTCACTTTCCTTTCCCAGATTTATGTCCTGACCAAGCGGGAAGGTGGCCGTTCCAAGTCTTTTGTATCTAACTTTTCACCTATCATGTTTTCTCTGACATGGAATGTGGCCTGCCGTGTACAGTTGCCTGAAGGGAAGGTGTGTACCTGTCAATTTATCCCATTCCTTTTTTCATTAAGCTGTTGGTTTCTTTGTGCACATCTGAGATTTTAGTCCATCACAGTCTATAGCAGTAATGGCAAACCTTTTAGAGACCGAGGGCCCAAACTGCAACCCAAAACCCACTTATTTATCGCAAAGTGCCAACATAGCAACAGGGGAGGAAGGAAACAGTCCCATTGGGCTGCTGCACAGAGGGGTGGGGTGAACTCTGTGCTGGGGGGGGAGAGGAAGTTCTCCCATTGCGCTGCATGAGTGCCCACAGAGAGGGCTCCGAGTGCCACCTCTGGCACACATGCCATAGGTTTGCCACCACTATATAGTGAGTCCAATGACTTCAAGGTATTCTTTAGAGCTTGTGTGTTGAGTAGGAAGTTTGGTGGCTCTAAGAGGCAGTTTTGCCTGCTAGGATGCAACTGCAAGTTGCACTCACTCTGAAAGGAGGCAGGTTTTTTAGGCCCAAAAGGGGAATAGCATTATTCTCTATTGTAATCCACCCTGAGTCACATTTTTGTTGAGTAGAACAGGATATAAATCTAATAAATGAAATGAAATGAATTATTTTGGGTAGAGCAAGACCACAAAGTAGACCTTGTGGTGCAGTAAATTGCAGTACTGCAGCCAAAACTGCTGATGCGAGTTTAATCTTGCCAGGCTCCAGGTTGACTCAACCTTCTATCCTTCTGAGGTCAGTAAAATGAATACCAAGCATGTTTGGCAGTGGTGGGCTCCAAAATATTTTACTACCTACTCTGTGGGCGAGGTATGGTGGTTGTGGCCAGGGGGAAAGTCCTGCGTTGCACCTGAATTAGGACTACTTTATTTCAAAACCTGGATGGGCAGGGCCCGCCAAAATTTCTGCTACCGGTTCTGGTGAACTGGTGCGAACCTGCTGATGCCCACCACTGATGTTTGGGGCAAAAAAAATGCTAATTACTGCCCAGAGTGTGCTCTAAGCCCTATGGGACAATATGTAAGCGTAGTTGCAGAAGAAACTAAAAATGTGATTATCTTTTGTCTAGATCAGAATTTTGTGGCAATGCAGCTTGGGCACATGTGCTGCTTTAATGCTTCCCATTCTTCTGATATGCTTGGTGTCAGATCCAAGTTTAACACCTGTCCTTTTTTTGTCAGGAGTTAGTGATGCCTGGTGAGGACTCCAGTCTTACTCTGGTCCTGCGGATTCCCATGGTCTTAGAGGTGGGGCAACGATTCACCCTTCGTGAGGCAGGCAAAACCATGGGAACTGGTGTGGTCACAAAAATACTTCCACTAGCTCCAGATGATGAGTGGAAAAGCTAAAATGTGGTATCCCTGAGAAGAGTATTCTGTTAGGATGTAACAAGCCATCAGATGGACTGTGAATATTATTATACAGAAGAGATTTACAGTAAGCATCAAGTCAGATCTACCTTTTTGCTGAAATTGTAAATGGTCAATGCTCCAGGTTTTCATGAGAGAAAAGGTGTTACTGTTGTGCTGCACATTTTGTGGAGTAATTGGTGGTGGAGGAGCTTGTTAAAATAAAAGAATTAAAGCCAATGCTGTGCTTTAAACGATGTAGTTTTTAAAATCTCTTTTCTACTTTAAGATCCTCTTTTCTACTTTATATTCAGAAATGTTAACACGTTGGGTCAGCTGCTTTTAAAAGGAGCATTCATCGTGAAGCTGGGAGAACCTAGTAATGTGTTAAAAGGAAGTGTTTATGAGACTAATCATAATAATTTAATGTAAGAAATTATTCTGGGTTGAAAGGATTTTTGCTGGAGAAACTCCCCTCAGGGGATGTCCGAGTGAGGCTTCTTTCATGTCCCGAAGAGCTGGGACAGAGACAGGCACTCAATCCGTCATGCAGTACCTGGGTCTCGAAGTACTGACATGCTGGCCTTGACTAAAGAAGTGAGGTGATGTATGCAGCTCCTGTCATGTAGTGGTCAAGCTGTTCTGCAGACAAAACTCTGTTTATGATCTAAATTTGATCATAATTTGAGGAGACAAGGTTGACTCAGCCTTCCATGGTCAGAAAAATGAGTACCCATCTTGTTGGAGATAAACTGTAGTTTGCATAACTACCTTGTGAACAGCCCAGAGACTGCTGAGCACTACAGGATGTTACAGAAGTGGAAATATTAAGTGGCAAGGAGGATAAAGGTTGACAGCTTGTAAAGGTCTAGAGCATACCTGTCAAGTATCCCGGATTGGCCGGGATTTCCTGTATTTCTCCGCTCGTTCCTTCTTTCCCGCCACCATCCCATATTTGAACGGCAGGGAAAGGGGTTACTGCGTATGCACACCCATTGCAAATGGGTTCTGCGCATCCACAAATTAGTTGTTGCAGCGCACGCGCACCCGGGTCAGAGCAGTTCCCATATTTCCAGGAGCTGCGCTTGACGGGTATGGTCTAGAGTAGGGGTTCCCAACCTTTTCCTGCCAGGGGCCTGACCACGCCCTCAGTCAGCTGAGCGGGCCGATCACATAGTTGCTCCTGGTGGCATTGTCGTCGTCATCTCTTGCATTTGCACATTTCTGGGTGTTTTCTCCACCTCCACGGCTTCCCTTGCAGGAGGGAGCGAGGAACATTTTAATGCCATTTTTTAATGTTCTTGCCGCATTTTCGCTGTTTCAGTGCAAAAACACGGCGATTTTGGCCCTTCCGCTGACGTCGGCACTTTCAGCGTCAGTGCTGATGAAATCAGCCCACGGGCCATAGGTTGGGAACCCCTGGTCTAGAGCTATGTAGCTGCTACCACAAAATCCATACTTGAATCCCCTAAAAATCTAAGTGGCATTGTACATCCTCTTTTGCTCACACCATTGAGCACCCAGAGCACACTGACAATCACAAAAAGGTAAGGAGGTCCATAGATTATCAGGCTTGGGAGCTCTTATGGGCAACAGGATGTTTCGGGGGAGTTGGGGAACAATGTAAAACTAGCATCCTGTTGAACAAAGGGTCCTTACAGCACCCACACAAGGCCAGCTTTCTAGACAGTCCCAGTTCTTGGTCTCTGGACAGCATGTAGTTTGTGTGCCTATATGGATACTGTGGGAAACTTACTAGAAATTTGGCAAGCAGTCGGATTGCACATGTTTTGGTCCTGCAGCAGGTTATGAATAATATATTTTGTGTGTGTGTGTAAGGGAAATTTTCAAATCAAAGGGGGCTAGGTTTGAGCCATGTATTTGCAAGCTAAAGAGTCAAAAAAATAAATATCCTAACACAATCTTACTTCCTTAACATGTTATGGTGGAGCAAGTATGACTCTGGCAGCTGAAAACCTAACACATTTAATTAATTGCAGCACAAGCTTTTCTGAACTACTATCACTTCTAGCTCCTTGCAACACTCATGTAGCATGGGGGGGGGAGGAAAAATGTTAATCTCGCTCAGGGGTTCTCAACATTTTTCACACTGCAGACTGGACCACGGCCCCTCAGACAGCTGAGTGGGCCAGACTGGTGGTCCCACCCCCCGCAGTAAACACCTCCGTCGTTGGAGGCATTTACAACAGCCATAAATGCGCCCATGGCTGTTGCAAATGCATTTACAACAGCTGCGGACGCATTTATGGCTGTCATAAACACTTCCATGTCTGGTGGTGGTGCAGGCCGCATGAAATGGTGCCGCGGGACGGGTCTCCTGATCTAGCTCTTTAAGGTTTCGTGACAGTATCTGGGGAGACCATCACAGGTAAGCAACCTGTTGGCATCTCAAGATTGCTAGGGATTGACTGAGGAAGCTCCAACGTGCCAGCTTCCTGGCTACATACTGCATGCTCTTAACTCAAGTGTATGTTCCATGCAAGGAGAGCAGGCCTCTTATTCATCTCAACAGCTCATTAAGGAAACCGCTGGAACAAAATCTGAATTCCTCTCTCCTTTCTGAAATGGAAGGCTCAGTCAGAATTTTATGAGAAGGGTGCTGTTGATAGTAGCCTCCCTTCATGTTTCATATTTTAAATAAGGATAACAAATCATTTTCACATATTGCCACCTTAAAGTATTTTCTTCACTCACTGCCCGCTCCCCACAGGAGAATCAAAGCTTGGTTTTAGACTGCTACACAGGTATTATTTTGGATAGAAAAAACATTTGGAATACAAACTTCCTTTCTGCTAAGACAGTTTCCTAGTCAAACCAAGACTGACCTCATGTACAGCTTGAACCTTTTAGTAATTTCTGACACAAAATTATTATTGTATAACCTTCTAGTACATTTCCAAGTACTAATGTTATGGATAGTATTCTCGAGTATAACTAGAATGGAACCTTGGTTAACATAATTAATGCGTTCTCTGGGACGTTTCTTAGTGAAAATTATTTTAACCGACTTCCCCATAGGAATGCATTGAAAACCAATTAATCCATTCCGGGAAAAATTATGTAAACCAAGCCACTATTTTCTATGGATTTCCTTTTGGAATGCGATTTTTATCTTAACCGAGGTTCCACTGTATTTGGCATGGAAAAACTTATGCAGAGCAGTGACTGTATCACAGGAATCTTATTCAACACTGGCCTTTAACAGCCTTTGAAAATAGGTTTAGGCATATCTAAAGTTTCCTACACAGGCACTTGATGATGTTGAATTTTCCAGGCAACATATGACCCTGATTAACCAGTGTACCCAAGGTGTTAATTGGGCATTTAGATATATATAAATCAATGCATGCATTTTCAATCTAACAGCATGTCAACTTTCAATTCACAAATGATTGGCAAAATATTCATATTTCAAATATGAATGGTCAAAGAGGACAAATTGCTAGACTTTTATTTCAGTTGCCAAGTAAAGGTACACCTTAATCCTGTACTTGATATTTTCATGAGAAAGGAGATAAAAAGAACTTGATCACATGCTGCTCCCAAATCCGCAAGACCATAATATCCCCAACTGTTTCCACTCTATTGCAGATTCAGGGTGTGACTGTGAGTCTGTCACACAATCTCTTATGGAAAAGCTTATGTGACAGGGATAGTCCCTCTACTACATGAAAATTGAGACATTCCAATAGGCTCTTAGATCAAAGGTAAAACTTCCCAAGATGCGAGTCCTGTGGCAGCTCAAGAAAAGCTCATAGCCCAAGAGCCATAGAACGGAATCTGCATTTTAAACTTTTTACAGAAGCTTATTGGCTCGGGGGATTCAGAGTTGGGCTTACCTGCTCCAAAAGGATCTCCACATATATATTTTTAAAAGGAATAAAATGCAAATGAGTCTGTGCTTCTATTTCTCCTTCACAACAATCTCTGAAAGACTGAATTCCTGCCAAGACTCCACTGGAGGTGGGGCCTCAGTAGGAGATGGGGCCATACACGTATTCTACTAGGGCAGTGATGGCGAACCTGGGTACTCCAGGTGTTCTTGGACTTCAGTTCCCAGAAGCTCAAGTCTCTGTGAATCCACACGAATGGGTTTACTGCACATATGTGTGGATTCAGAGACTTGGGCTTCTGGAAACTGAAGTCCAAGAACACCTGGAGTGCCCAGGTTCGCTTCCGCAGTACTAGGAGATCACCCTTTGCTGTTAAAGTCCTCTGGACTTAATACGTTAATTTCAATAAAAGCAAGTTAAAATGTATTGTTCATTTTTTTTTAACGGCCATAGCGCATATTCATTTCACATTTGTACCCCCAGCACTAAAAATCACTGCTTTTGGCTTTCTGCCACTGCCACCCCAAAAGCTACTCGTCCTAGTGATTTATTTTATTTATTTTCAGAGGAAGAACAATAGAGCAATGCAACCAAAGGGCAAGAGGAACGTAAGGTTTCAACTGCCCATCCTTGCAAACAGTCTGTCAAGTTGGGGCCAGCTTCAAACTCTTTAGGAAACACCCCCTCCCCCAAAGACTCGCCAGTTAAAAGTTAGCTCTTCCCCACACAGTCACCCCAAGCCCAACATTAGTTAGTTTAAAATTTTATTGTTTTTTTTTTAAACTTTTTAAATATTTTTACTTAATAAAAAGTCAAGGTTTGTCCATCTGGTCATGTCCTTGTCAAGTTATGTGGGGAAAGTGGCATTTGCTCTAGGAGCCCAAATGGAGTCATAAATAACAGAAATAAACCACCTGCCCTTCCTTCTCCAGCCGTGGAAATGGGGCCCTGCTCCGTCCCGCTGGCTGACAGTGCCCTGTGTGGGCTTCACTAAAACCAGCTGAAAGGAAGGTGCTTGGCGAGGGGGGCAAGATGGGCCGGGCCGGGCCGGACTGCACCCCTCCAGGGGCCTCTGCCATGGGCTTGTGGGCTGGGCCGGGCTTTGGGCCAGCAACAGAGCCAAGGTTGGCTAGGGTCTCAGGTCACAGGGAGAAGCATGGGCGTCAGTTCCCAGGAGTGTGGAATGGAAGTTGCTGGGAAGGATGAGATTGAACTAGAAAGAAGAAGAAAGAGGCATTGAAGAACACAACGGCAGAGACAATCCAAAACCACCAGCCCTCCCCATCTGGGCAACCTCATCAATTGCCCTGGCTCAAGACAACACAGCCATGGGCTCTGCAGCCTCCTTTAAGATGGAGAAGCTACCCAATGCTGCTCCATCCTCTTATTATGACTCACCTTGGTGATGCCCTATATAAGTGTAGGGGGAGGACGTGGAAGCTGAGAGAGTGGGCACGCCACTCTGGGGCACACCTCCTTGGGGGGGCCCACCGTGAGTCTGCGAGGGATGTAGCAGCATAACCTGTGGCGCTCCAGGATGAGGTGGAGGGGCGGCTGCAAGTCCAGCCTGGACATGGGCCTGGGTAGAGAAAGATACAATGGGCTTTCAGCTCACCAATAACGCTGCAAAAACCGTCCAAAAGCTGAGCCAGCTAAGAAGAGTGTTTTAGCTGACTGTTAATAAGGTAGAAGGTGATAAGATAAAACACTTTGTGCAAGGAGGCCATATTTACAAAACCACTTTCCCATTAATGTTTCTTCTTTCATCTACTCCCAAAGCGAAATAGTATTAAATATTAAGACCATGCTGAGCATATCTCCGTGATGGCGAACCTTGGCACTCCAGATGTTCTTGGACTTCAATTCCCAGAAGCCCAAGCCCCCGTGAATCCGCACAAATGGGTTTGCTGCGATTCATCCGGCCCGCGCTGCCCTCGTTGCTCGCGGAAGTAAAATGCGCCCATACGTGGCTTCTGGGAATTGAATGCGCCCATACGTGGCTTCTGGAAATTGAAGTCCAAGAACATCTGGCGTGCCAAGGTTTGCCATCAGGGGCATATCTCATCCCAAGGTTCTGAAACACTCGGATGGAAGGATCACAGCCAGCTAGCTCAGAGGTTCCCAACCTTTTTAATCTGCAAACCAGACTGGTGGTTCCCCCCACCATAAATGCTGCCGTAAATGCACCCCAGCTGCTGTAAACGCATTTACAACATCCGCAGGTGCATCTACATCACGTTTACAACAGCCGCAAGTGTATTTACAGCTGCCGTAAATGCATCCGCTTCTGGTGGCAGCAGGCCACATGAAATGGTGCTGCGGACCAGAACCAGACAACAAACCCCTGGGACCTGACAGTAGCCTCTCCACCTTAACAGCTGAGCACACTTACCTGGGTGACATGGGCCATGTTGGTGTAGCTGTGCTGTAGCTGTTGGTGGGCATGGATGGCATACACTGCCTGCTGAGAAAAACTGCTCTGTGGAGATTGAGCACTTGGCCCTGGTGTTATGGAGGGGGGTGTTGCTGTCAGCGTTGTGTGGTACAAGTTCTGCTGTTGTTGAGCACTGGCCAAATGAGGTGGTTGTCCAGCCTGGTGCTATGGCACAAGCACAAAAAAAAACACTGGTTGAGTACCAACAGCTCAATGAAATCCACCCTCAAATCACTTCCTTTCCCCCTTTTTTTGCTTTTGTGCACAAAGTTTAGGCATTCTATGCAGACACATTATAAAAATCTTAAATTTAATGTCTTATATTTTTACTTAATTTTCACATATCCTTTCTCTCTTCAAAAACTAGCACTCAAAAAAACTCATCACCCATTTGACCCGCATAACAAAATAAACCACATAGTGAAGAGCTCCATGGAATGAAGCTGTTTTGTTATCCGGGGTTCTACTGTAACTGAAGCTGGAGTGCTAAAATATATATACACTGTGACAAATACCACCAGAATAACCATTTTTAAATGTAGCAATAAAAAGGACAGTTTTAAGCAATTTTAAAAGCTTATCAATAAAAGAATCCAACCACTGTTACTTGAAAAATTATCCACTTAAATGGAAGGGTCTTTGTCACTAAACCAGAAGAACGGACTGAGACGGAATAAGGAGCATTCTCCATTTTCCTGAATTTAATTTACTGTGGATATATTTTGCTTTCTTCACAATAAAACCTGAACACAGGTGGATTTCAACAACTGGTTCTCAACTTAAGGTGAGGCCACAAAAAAAAAAAAAAAACAACCTCAAGTTTCCAATTTGATTTTCTGAGAAAGCCTATCTCTGGTTTCCCAAAAGTGAGAGCGAGAGATCCTGATCAGATCCTCTCCCTTTCTTTCTTCTGATAGTCTCAACAGCTTCCTCAAGAGGACACAATCCTGTCCTCATCCTTCCAGAACTTTAGGGGGGAAACTGGCATATCCTGGATGTATAAAGCACCATAAAACCTGTTTTAAAGTTTGCACAATTAAAAAAAACAGGTTTTATTGTACTTTCTATCTCTCTATGATGTGAAAGTTACAAATTCCATACTGGCTGGAACATGAAAAGGCATGGTGAATGGATGAGCTTGGGCATTCAGGAAGGATCTACCTCCACTTCCCACTGGACTCCCTATGTGCCAGTGGTGGGATTCAAACTTTTTTACTACCTACTCTGTGGTCGTGGCCAGGGAGAAAGCCCTGCGTTATTTCAAAAATTGGATGGGCGGGGCCAGCCAGAATTTCTGCTACCGGTTTTGGCGAACTGGGACAAACCTGCTGAATCCCACCACTGGTCTGTGCCAAGGATATCTGGCATGCACAGAGTAGATTGATGCTCCTGGGCATTGCTCAGGAGTGAACTCTCCATTAGAACCAGGAGGCTGGAGAGACCTTGAGAGGCTGGAAGATGAGAAAGCCAAGAAAAAGTCTGCCATGAAGATAAAAAGGAAACTGAGAAAGAACGAGGACAGCAGATGAGAAGGAGAAGGAGTGGAACTAAGGACTATGGGGAAGACTCAGATTCTGCCGTGTGCACAGGACTTGCCCCCTCAAGAGAAGTCCTTCCTTAGTCTCTTCCCTTCTGTTCATTATTGAAGGAGAGCATGATGAGACTCTAGGGAGCCTGGCAAACTGAGAGTAGCCAAAAAGTCATTTTTGAGGCAAGAAGGGACCTGACAGAGCGGGATGACTTAATTCCAACCCCGTAGTATCACTTGCACTATAAGCAGCAATACAAACACTTCCATCGATTGGCTTGGGACATTAGAGAAGTGAAGCTGAGAGTCTATAAGCCTTTTATTATTATTATTATTATTATTATTATTATTATTATTATTATTATTATTATTATTATTATTATTATAGGTGTGCGGTTGGTCAAGATAAGCACTGCCCCCCACCCCTTGAAAGAGACATTTTGGACTAAAGCAAATTCTCTTGTGGTTAACACAGTGAAAAGATGTAAATGGTTCTCAATAAATTTGTTAGCTGGTTGAATTCTGGGTTTCCTTCAATATGATAAAAGACCCGACCACCATTTGTGGCTTCTATTTTTGTGGAAGAGTCGTACCTCACCATAGGCATGCATTACAGAATGCTACAGTATTCAAGACTGCCTTGGAGGGGAGAGGCATAGTTGTTGGTTCCAATCAGAGCACAGCCATTTCTGTGGCAATGAGTACTAAAGGCATCCTCTAAAGAGATCTGCAGAGTTGCCCATGTTAAAGTCTAAATCTACTTCTGTCACTGTCGGTTGGATCTGTTTGCCTCAACAGAAGCTGTCGTCAGGTGCAGTTTGCAGCAAGTTATCAACCCTTCCTAGTGGACATCAAGGCTTTTGAAGGAATAGGGCTCTTTTTGCTTAATCCTTTTCTAAATCTTTGACATATAGTATCTAATGACTATGTCCTACTCTACTATTCAGAAGAAGAAAAAACAATTTACCATGATACATTCACTTCTTATAGTGAGGAGGACAACCTGTCTCAACCTTAACTGATAAAAGGCCCACCACTGATGCTTAGCTCGAAAGGGGCTGCAAGTTCTACCTTGCCCCACTGCTAAAGGAAATGGCCCTCAAATTAACAAACAGGCACATGTAATTATATATCGAACATTTCCCTCTACTGACAGCAGCTCAAAGACCAAAGAGAGAAGGTGGTACTTTCAACTCTAATGCTCTCCTTTCCAATTGAGCCTACAACTTCCAAATCAGAGACTGCAGGATCCTAGAAGCCCCAAGACCCATCACAAAAACACAGAACCAAATGATGCAAAGTGCAAAAGCAAGACAGACATTTATTTAGTGCTTCCTGCAATAGTAACCCATACCCTATGTTCCCTGTGCCCCCATGGTACCTGCACAGGGCTGGGGGCAGCGTGTTGCGCTTGCTGTTGGTTGCCTGTGGGGGTGGTAGCTGGTTGAGGCTGATGCGGATGCAGCTGTGTGGCATGGTGGGGATACGACTGATGCACTGTGGCTGGGGAGAGAAGAAGCAAGCAGCAGTCAACAAGGCAAAGGGTGGGGTGGGGGTGGGGAGAAAAGCTTGGGGTATATTTTCAGTGGAGGGCCAACTCACCATAAAGAGGTTGAGGCGTAGGTTGCTCTGCTGATGGATACTGGGGAGTAGATGAGGAGACCATGGCCTGGGGATGGCTGCCAGATGCCATCATACGTGGGTTACTTTGCAACATGGGGGCAAAGACGGGCTGGAGAGAACATGAATTAGAAATTATGGGTGTCAACACATGCAGACACATAGACACACATAGGCACCTGTTTCTTTTTCTACAAACACCCTTTCATGCTCACCTGCGAGGAATAGTGTGCCATGGGCTGCATCATGGTCGGCTGCCCCGTGAACTGCTGAGGGTTGTAGGAGATGTATGAGGAGTATGGAGTAGCAGCCATCAATGGAGGGCCAGCTGCTGCCGCTGCCTGCATAATAGGAGGGGCGGAGGTTGGCTGGTGCTGGTCTGAACGCTGTGGTGGCAGAGACCCTGTGCAGAAAGAACACAGGTAAGAAGCCCAATTTAAATCTATACACCCCTTCAGAATGCAGAGAAGGTAGGCGTAGCAGCTCTGGAGCTATTCCAAGCAGTAACAAAGCATCCACCCACCTTTAGCACCTCGATATTTGCCCTGCTGCCCAGGCACAGAATTGGAAACAGGATATGGGTACATCTGGGGAGCCTGCAAAAAGGGGGGGGGGGGGAGGGGAACAAACCAATTATCTTTAAAAAGGGAACAAATCAATTATCTCCCGATCATAATTTGGAAAGAGCCAATATTACGCAACCTGCCCCTCAGCCCCATATCCACTAATAAACCATTCATTTACCTGCACAGCTGGACTCATGTGGATTTGTGGGATATAAGAGATGTACTGTGCACTGTACATGCCACTCTGTCCAGGTGTAATTACTGGGATGGAAGGCGTTGAATGGGTACGTGGTCCTGGTGATGTTGGCGTACTTGTTGACTTGTTCTGGGCAGACACAAAAAACATGCTTGTTACTACGGAAATAATTTCTAGAACCTCCTTTGGCTTAAACTGATGGTAGAGTGGGACTATGAGCAATTGACATATTCTCGCCTGTTGCAGCAAGTACAAAGGAACAACACATCTCATAATGATTCTCTCCTTTGCAGAAAAACTGAGCTCATACAACCCCATTAGCCTCGGAACTAGTTTTTCAATTCCATACCACAGACAGGAGCGTCTTCGAAGGATTGAATTCCTTTGCGTTAGGGTTCAGTGTTGATTTCTTCACCTGCCTAAAGGAAATAAGAGAAGAAATGAAAAAGAAACCTACACGAAATATGCAGCAACAAATCAACGATTCTAGCTCCTCCCATTGACTTACTCAGAGACAGGGCCGTCCTCCTTGTCATCTGTGTCACCTTTGCCCATAGGGCTGGCTGTCTGGGTCTGGCGCTCCATGCCTTCGCAGGGCCCTTTCTCCTCCTTGCTGCTAACTTCAGATAGCTCTAGACTAGGCTTAGGAGACTCATCAGGCACCTCGCCCAGGCTGCCTGTCCCAACCAATGCCTCGGGAGGCTTCTCCTTCATCTTCCCTTCAACAGGCTCCTTGGATCTGAAAGGGTCAAGGGTGGCCTCTGGAGAGGAGCTGGGCTGCAGCTTGGAGAAAACAGAGAAGAGGGTAAGCCAAGGGTGCCCAAACTTTTCAGGCCGTAGGCTGGTACCGTGGTTCCTCCCAACAGAAGCAGAAGTAAAACGTGCCTTGCAACAGGATGAGATAGACTTTAGGCTGCCATTTTTTCTACTTAAACCAGAGGTGCCCAAACTATGGCCCGTGGGCTGGCCCTGGCACGTTTTACTTCCGCTTCTGGGAGCGAAGAAGGCAGTCTGGGCCAGATGAATTGGTGTCGGGAGCCAGGGCTGGCCCACGGGCCATAGTTTGGGCACCCCTGGGGTAAGCCAATGTGGCCAGACCCTTTCCTTTAAAGAGTGTGGTAGCGGCGGCAGGGGGGAATGGGCCGGGACGAAAACACTCTTACCTTAAATTGGGCTCCAAACTTGCGCAGCTCTTCTAACTGATTCCTCTTCTGTTCATTTTGGAGACCTAGAAAAGGTTGTCAGGAGAATTTAATGACCAAAACACTTTAGAACTGGCAAACGCATTTGCAGAATTAGTTGCGGTTAATAGTTCAACTGCCGGAGTAGGTATCCAGTGCCCTTTTGTACTTTCTGGCCATGTAATCTTTAACAGTCCTAATGAGTATCTCAAATGATGACAGATTGGGTGAAAAGCAATTCAACCATATCTGAAAGGCTACAATTACTCATTCCTATGCTACTGCATAACTCCTGTAATCTTTCCCCCCTTTACCGAGATGTGCAGAAAAACTCACAAAAATCACTCACAAAGTGCATTCAAACTAGAGGCTTTTCAAGAAGCAGAAAAACCTGACAATATGATTTTGAAAGTGACACCAACCTTTATTTGCTTGTTTGACCAAGTCTGAGGGCCCCATAACTTCCAAGGTCCTGCTGGGTTCTTTGGTGGCAGAGCTAGGCACCTCTTTAACTAGGCACAGAGAGAAAAACAGAAGAGGAAAATATTTGTTACATGACTCAGTTATGGAGAAGGCAATAATGAGCCTGGAGAGCCTGCTCATTTCTCCAGAGTTACAAAAGCTATTCCAAATCCCACCCACTTTCTTAAGCAGGGATGCAGCCTCTTTTCACCTACCACCTTAAGTAGAGGTGCCCAAACTATGGCCTGTGGGCTGGATCCAGCCTGATGCCAATTCACCTGGCCTGCACTGCCCTCGTTGTACCCAGAAGTGGAAGTAAAATGTGCCTGTATGGGCGGTGCAGGCCAGATGAATTGGCATCAGGGGCCGGATCAGGCCCAAGGGCCATAGTTTGGGCACCACTGGTTTAAGCAGAGAAAATGGCAGCCTAAAATCTATTTCATCCTGTTCCAAAACAGATTTTGCAAGGTGGGTTTTACTTTTTGGTGGGAGGAACCACATGACCGGCCTGCGGCCTGAAAAGTTTGAGCACCCCTGACCTTAAGAAGTTTATCAAAGCTAATTATTCTGAAGCAGGAATCTGCTCTATTAAGGAAACAGAACAGTTCTTTGAAACAGAACAGCCACCTGAAGGATTTACAGGGCCCCATTCCATCCTTTGCTGATTAGAAGAGATTCTTGCTCACACCACCTCAAGTCTGAACACACTTACCCTCAACAGCAGCTACAGGGGCAGATACTGGAGCTTTGGGTGAAGGTGGGGTTGGGGAAGCACTTGACTCCTTGGTAGGCCTTGATTCAGAGGGCGAAGCAGGAGCTGCAGGGACAGCTGATCCTACTGGGGGATCTTGGGAACAGACTGGCACAGTTGAGGCAGACTTTGGAGAACGTGGAGTATAGACACGGCCCACTGCGTGGGGGGAGGGGAGAGAAGCGAACCATTAGATTTAAATATTGTAACACTTAGTTCATCCTCTGACAGAATAGTTAGAAACAACCCCTTGACTGAATTTCCTATTCTACCTGTGGGAGATGTAGCTGACACTTCCATGGGGCGGTTGGAGGGAGAAGACATACTCTTGGCTCCCCGGATCGGTCGCTGAGACTTGGGAGACATTCTGGATGGACCTAGAAAAAGTCGGCCAAAGAAATAGATGAAGTCTAATTATGAAAGTATATCAAATGGCCCTAGGCTTACTGCAACTTTTCTTTCAGAATTTTCCTTTTGTCGCCAAAACTTTATTTGACAGGTAGCTGAACAGAACACCCACACCCTTTCACGATAACAAAAATGTGAGTAAATTCCAAAACCACTAGATACATTAATTCACTAGGTAACTGGATGCAGGCACCAACCCACAGAATCAATTCATTAAAGATGTTTCCATTTCCATTTCCATTTCTCACCTCCATTGATGCCTCGCTGCTCTGGAATGGAGCCAGTGTTACTTTCTGAATGATGGGTGCTTCCACGGGGTGGTAAGGAGCCCATGCCTGTCCTCCCGCCTCGAGAACTGCTGCAACGTACACCTCCTCGTGAACCTTCTCTTACACGTTGGGGAAGTGGTATGTATTTGCCTTCTCTACAGAAAGAATACCATGACAGAGAACTTTCAGTTTTAGACAGCTTGGGATCAGAACAAGGAGGAAAAATAAACCATGAATTTCAGACAGACTCCAGGCCTTATTTCTGACAACTGATTGACAAGCCTTGAAGTGTACTGAATAAGAAAACTTCCAGGTGTTAACTTGAGGGAATTTTTGTTTGTTTTTAAACTCTCCCAAAATATGCACAATTAGCCAAGAGCAAATGGAAACTCAGCCCTAAATTACAGAAGGCCCCCCTCACTATTGACTAACAATCAAGCCCTTAACAACACTTTCTATACAGGCTTTTATACTTATATTTAACTCATACTTAAACTGAATCTACTTTTACTTTAGTCACGATGTACCTATTAACAACTGGTTGTAGTCCGAGTGCCAAATAGTAACACATTCATCATAATATATAAGTAAACAAACTGTCAACATGAGAGCCAGCACAAACAAACAAAAGAGCAAGAGCAATCACTATAAACACTTCCAAACTGACATGAGCAGCACATGAAACTTACTACTGATACACCACTGAATCAAGGTACTATAAACATTGAAACAAAATATTTTAAACTCATGAAAGAACTAAAATTGGGGGGGGGGGGGGGATTGTCTAGTAAGATGCAACAATAAGAGCACCATGAGAGCTAGCCTGGGGAAGCATTTTATTACTTGGGAATGACAACAGAAAATGACAGTCTCCCATTTTGCCAGCCTGTGAGTTTCAGGTTAAGGAGGCAGCCAGAAAAGAGCCTCTGTTGGTAACCGTGAAGCTCAGGTTGGTATATTTTTACTTTTCTCAAAAAATGTCACCAGCTCACCTGGATGCCAAACTGGGGCTGTCTCTGCCTGACACCTGTCTTTGCACGGAACTGTGCTTCTCTTCTTCTGTGCGCCCATCATCATTTTCCATGGCAATGCGCATTCGATACTGGGGACTAGACTCAATCTCCCGAGCCAGTTGGACAGCCCTGGCTTCTCTTTGCCGGAACTCCTCTGAGTTGTCCTTTTCCAGAGGGACTCTGTCATACACAAATGGAACAGAGGTGAATACTAAAGGTGTGAGAAAAGCACACACTATCACCTACTAGGGAGATAAATTTGCTATCCATAAGGGGGAGGGGAGGACAATTTCATTTCAACCTCAAATTTTGAGAGATTCATGGCTTTCTCCTGGCAAAAAAGCATTAGACAATAATCTAGCTCCAACTTCTTTCTATACAAACATGCAAATTAAAATTACATTTAAATTGTTGTTTCCATTAGGAAATGCTGCAAATAGAGAAGGAACTTATAGACCTTCCTGTTATAGTGTTTAGCAACTCAAATCTATAAATATCTAACACGTGCGCACATCAGAGGTCATGGTGGTGGGAAGAATTCTTCAATAGCCCAACAGCCAAACGTTTTGTAGGATACAGAAAGATCAAAGATTGCTTTCTGATGATGACATTGCTGCTACTTGTCCATGTAATCCCTCAGGTGGCAAATTATGCTCTGCCAAGCCAAAACTGAGAAGAAGGTAATGTAGTGAACATTGACAAGAGTTCATTGGGGTTCTGTACAAGAGTTTAGGGCTTAGATAAATCTATAGAACCTGATACAATGTTCTTGTGACCCAGGCTCCACAGTGCCCCTGAAAGGAGACACAAATGGGTCAGAATATCCGTAGTGACCATGCTCTGAAAATCACTGCAATGTGGAACCTTGCCCTCAGATGCAGATAAGTGAGACTAACCATTATCTAGTCTTAACAAATGCTTAGAGGCACTTTAGCTAACTCTACCACTCCAAGATGGGTAAAGGCATCTGAAATTTTAACTTACGTATAGGAAGAGAGGCTACTGTCATAGGTAGTCTTCACACCATAATTTTCCTCGTTGAACTTGAACATCTCATTTGGATCCCAGCCATTAGACTGAAATGACAGGCACAACAATCTTCAAACTGTTTCTGGTGCCACTGCTACAAGAACAGCCTAGCAGAGCACCAGCCCCCCAAAAAATCCTCTTCTGTGGCCTCAAGTAGGCCAAAACATTTACCATGTCAGATTCCAAGTCATAATCATCACTGTTGCTGTCTCCCCCTTCCCAGCGCTGTAGCACCTTCTCCTTGTGCTCTCCGTTCACCTTGGAATTCATGGCAATAGCAGAATCGGTGAACTTATCTATGACACAAAGTGGACAAAAACATCGGAGTGAGTGAAAAAGTCTGAATGTCTTTCCCCTCAGTCCAGGTCACCTCAGATCTGACATTTGGAAGCCGCATTACCTTTGGTGGCGTAGTTAAAATCAACATTATGGAAGTGTACCAACATGACATCTACAGGTTTAAAAATCATGGTATCCACAATATCTTCCCTCCTGGGTCCTACTGGTTGGTCAGGCACCTTCTTGTGCACAGCATCCACTGCCAGCTCAAACTACAACAAACAAACAAAATTATCCTTACTAATATAACACAGCTTTGACCCACGTAGATTTCAGCTGAAACTGGAAGCACCCCCACAGTCCTTCCCCACTGTTCACCACCAACTTTCTTATTTGCCTCTTTACAATTTCACCATGCTTTTTCCTTCGCAAGCATCTTATGCTACACACATAAATACAAAATTAAGCCAACTGAGAAACTGATCTCCGTCCTACCCAGATCAGCCAGCAAATCAGACTCACCTTGGAACTCAGGGTTTTAAAAATCCCCTCAAATGTGTTTCCATTTTTCACCTTCACATCACAAGTAGATCCCTGGAAGAAAATAAATGGAATTAATACTAGACAGTCTATGCTGGAAATAATACCAACAAGCCCAAGGTTAAATATTTTGGTTTCCTCCCTAGTTCCCTTATGCTGAGACCATGGTCTCCCTTTTCAGGCAAACTTTTGTCATCTAAACTGACTGCAGAGAAAGACATTTTCGGTGAAGAATGCTAGTCTTCATTAAAATACCGCCCGTGTGTTTATTGCTTTAAATTAATAATTCGTTATTATGCATTTTTCTTGTGTTTTAATATTTTAACTTTTACAACTACCTTTCTATTGTTCTTCAATGTGATAACATACATTCTTCTTAAAATTTCAGCTGTGAACCTATTGAACTATTCATATTAATTCATCTTTGGAAAACTCACCACAACTGCTGTCAGGAAGTGCAACATTCGGGAATTGTTATAGACACCCTCAAAGACCTGGAAAATGGAGAATTGAATAATATAAACAATCTTAACAATTAGTAGTCCTGAAGGACAGGCTTAGGAAACAAATTCTGATGCTGCTCCCCCATTTTTTCCAGAAGCAAAAAGGGCAGGTTATACTGGAACATTCTGCCTAGTTAAACACTGCCTATAAGTGCGCAAATAAACCTTCTTAAAGATGCAAGTAACTTATTAGTGGGATTATTTCTAATGTTGTACAGTATATTCAGTTTCTACTTCTAAATAAAATCTATCGTTTTCAGTGATATGCCTTAAACACTCCCGTTAAACTCATATCTTAAAAAATGTAATTGCATTGCACTGATAGCTAATTATGAGTAACCTTATTACCAAAACATGATCACGTAGTACTGCTGTATAACTCTACCAGGGGAGTAGGAAGATGTTGGAGTGTATCTCCCATGAGTTTCAAACATATAGCCAATTGTCAGAGATTATAGAAATTTAAACCAGTATCTGAAGGGCCACAGCCCCCTTTCCTGATTCTACAGGAAACCTAGATGCCAACAGATGCCAACAACAATACAAAATCCTGACTCTGTACAGCCTATTACCAGCATGTGATGGTAAAATGAAAATCACAAAAAAAGGAGCTGTAACCAACCTATTCACCTAATTCCAACTTTTTTTAAATTGCTAAGACAGCAATTTACACAAGTTAGCTTTCTCAATGTCCAGAAACTCTCTTATGGCCCCTGGAGGCTCAGCTCATGGTACTTACAGGAGACTGTGGAGGTCCTTTGCCTGTGCTCTGTCCCCTGAAAATGAATCAGGCACAAGAGGTAATTCATAGGAAAGCAATGTGGGCCCCCAACACCCCCAAATACAATATTTTTCAAGTCAGCAGGGCACCTCTGACTCATCAGATCACCATGCATTATAAAATTGAGTGTACTCAGAATGATTCTATACAGGAGTCATCTTAACCAAATGAATCTAGCATAAAAATAAAGCATTTGTGACAGCAAATACAGTCTGATGCACAAGTGCATAAAATAGAGAGGTAGCAGCACATTCTCCACCATGAACAAAAGCCCATCTTTCTTAACTAATAATCTCAACACCTTAAACTTTTTTATGTGTGGAAAGAACAGCTGGGTTTGGCTCCTTATCTACTTTTTATCTCCAACCTTCTAACTCTGCTAGATGGAATGGAACAGATCACCTGAATTTGAAAACAAATTTCACATAACTCACTAGACACATGTCCATACAAACATCCAGGAATTTCTTTCAAATTCAGATGATTAGGTAGCAATTGAACTAGAAGGTTGATGCTGAATAAAGTTCTGAATCCCAGACTCTTAACTCGTATGACTTATATCCTATCAAAGCAGAGCAGTCATAAAAACTCTTAATCTGCTGTTGGGATCAGGACAAAACTGAAATTTCTCCCTTATGACTCAATTTTATAAAAATGGATGTTTCTAATCATAGCTCAGCAGCATTTTTCTAGTCTGTTGTCCTCATATAGTAGATGGCCTCCTGCAAACATGGGCACTGCCATCCATACCCTACAACAGCAACTGAACATTAATAAAGAAACAGCAAAAATGTATAAGCATATATCACTAAAGTGGCTACCACTTCAAAAATGTATAGTAGTTTTGCCAGCCAAAATGGCTAAAGCCAGAAAAAAATATACCTTACGCTAGAGAGAACAGAAGCAACCTTTCAACCTACAAGTCAACCTAGAACAGGCTTTCTCAAGGTTTTCAGGTTGCGGGCCTAGCCATGCCTCCTGGACTGCTGATTGGGCCGGTCACATGGTTCCTCCCACCTGGAAGCGGAAGTAAAATGTGTGCCGTGCATGCGCAGAATGCATTTAAATTCTGCTTCTGGGATTGGCAAGGGCATGGGGGGGCGGGTTTGGCCCGCGGGCCGTAGGTTAAGACTGCCTGACCTAAAAGCACCAGTGACTTGGAAGGGGACATGTATCATTCTAACTTTTGGCTGCTCACTCCAAGACTATATTTCATTCAAAACAATTTCATTCTAAGAGAATATGGCGTTATATGCTTGTTCAAGGCTCTGTCCTATTCTTTTCTTCCTTTGATATTGCAGAGTTAGTCCATCCTGTAACAGACATACCTGTCAAGTTTCGGGAAATTTCTGTCAAATAAGGGAAATTTCCCAGCCAAAACAGGAAACTGGACAGCTATGCTTATTCTGTGCTGGACTCCAGTCTAACTGCAGTCTAACTAAAACGGGATGATGGCGGGAAAGAGTGTAAAATATAGGGGTTTGACAGAAATTTCCCGAAACTTGACAGGTATGAACAGAGGATATGGGTGTGGTAGGCATTCATTGGAGGCTCTGCCCAACACTAGGTTTTAAAAAAACAATGGAAAACGACAGCATTTTGTGAGCCACACTCCACTAAACGGGGATCAATGGGTCAGCCCTTCTTCCTCTTTCCCTTACTGGGTGGTAAAGGTCGCCCTTGCTCGAAAGCCTACTGTACCCAACTCTGGGGTTCAGTGCTCGCCTATTTAGTCAAAGAACAAATAAGGTCTGTGTCTGCCAACGTTTCCATGGACACGTGGCAGGCACACCTCGGCACCGGAGTGCACAGAACGCTATTTAGCTACTTGCAATTGTGGTCCCCTATTTATTATCTACTTGCAATTCCTTGCTTTTCGAACTGCTAGGTTGGCAGGAGCTGGTGCAGGAAACGGGAGGAGCTCATTCCGTCGGGTAGTGCTCAGGTCTCGAACAGGCTGACTGACCTGCTGCTGACGTTCCACTAAAGCCACCACAGGCAGGGCCCCTCCTGACTGGGGAAGGGGCGCCCAATGATCAGCGACAGACCTCGCAGACTCCTCCGCTTATATCAGAGCCACACACTGACTCTCTCCCCCTTTGAGTCCTCTCTTCAACCCGCGGAGCGCGCGCACGAGGGCGCGCGGCCTCCCTCCCCCCCAGCTTTCCCCTCTCTCACCCCCCTAGGTCCCCGGATGTGAGGGTACCTTTTAACCCTTTCACACACACACACACACACACACACACACACACTCCTTTAATTCCGTCCTCTTTCAACGTACCTGGTGCCGCTTCCTCCAGGGGTGCCGCCACCTCCTCCTCCTCCTGCGCTCCCCGGGGGCGGCCCCGTCGCGGCTCGGCTTCCTCCTCCCGCAGCGGTGCCCGGGCTGAGGCTCCCGTTGGGACTGGCGGGGGCCGGGTTGGGCTTGTTGCGTGAAACCGCGGCGGCTACGGCGGAAGGCGGCGGCGGTGTGGTGGTGGGCGGCGGGGGTCCCGCGGCGGCCCCCGGCTGAGGCGAGGAGGGCGGCGGCAGCGGCTGCTTCAACATGGCGGTGGCCGAACGCCGCCGCAGGCTCTCAGTTGAGGGCGGCTGCTTGTTCCCTCAGCCCGCGAGGAAAGAAGGGGCCGTTGGGCGAGGAAAGGAAGGAGGCAAAGCTGGGCCTTCTTCTTCCGCGAACCCAAAGCGGTCGCCGCCGCCGCCGTGTTTCGGGGACTGAGGCGGCGGCAAGGAGGAGGAGGAGGAAAGCCGTGTGAGGGGAAGAGAGGAAGGGGAGGGAGAGAGAGAAAGGGCAGCAATCGGTCACCCGGCAGCGGAGCGCAAGGGGGCCGACCACAGCGACGCTACTCCGGCTGCTGAGGCCGCGCGGCGCTCCCTGGGGCTGGCCCGGAAGGGGAAACGGGGGCAGGCCGGTTGGCCCGTCGCGGAAGAGAGAGAGAGAGGGGAAGTTAAAAAGGAGCCAAGAAAATAAAAAACCCAGCTCTTCCCCCCTAATTTTTTTTGTGGGTGGGGGTGGGCTTCGTTAGCCTCGCCTGTGCGCGTACTTGAGAGAGAGAGGGGGGGACGCGCGCTGCTTCAAGACAAGAGAGACGTCGGTCACTTGTTAGGCCTCGAGCCGACTCGATGCCAGACTCCTCCAGACAGACAGAGAGAGACCCTCCCTCTTCCTCCTTCCTGGCCGCCCAGTGCTGCAGACCCCCTCTCTCTGCGAGCCGAGCTCGCGCCTCGAAGCGAGACGGTTTGAGGAAGGAAAACTGGGGGGGGGGGAGAGTTGAGGGCTGGCAGAGGCGCGCGCGCGAAGAGGAGGAGGAGGATGGAGGAAAGAAGAAGTTTCTCAAAGCCAATCGGGAGGCAGCGCGTGAGCGTGAAAAGCGTCGCGAGAGAGAAAGAAGAACTCGCAGGCGGAAGAGAGGGGGGGGGGATGAAGAAGAGGCCACGAGAGGAGGGGGGGAGAGAGAGGAGGAAGCGTGCGCGCGGGAACGAGACGGAAGAAGAAGAAAGGGGGCGGGGGGAACAGTGGTGGTGATGATGTTGGCGTTAAAGGCCCCCCTCCCTTCGACGCGAACTGGCCTCGCGAACCCCTTCTGCCGTAGGACCGTGTGGAGGCGCGGGTTTCGGTCTCGTTTCGGAAACGCACTTGCTGGTTGAGGTGGTGGGCGGGGGAGAAAAGGGACGTATGCTATGAATCCCTCCTCCCGGCTCTAGCCTGTGCGCGCGGACGAGACGGAGTCAGTCCGGTTGCTGCACAATGAGTCCCTGGGGGAGGGCGGGGCTTTGCTCTCTGCGCCTGCGCTTTGTGGCGCATGCGCGCGCGCGCTCTAAGACTCGCCGCCACCTCTACCACCGCCTGTGCATGCCACCACCCCACTCGGCCTTGCCGGCGCGCGCGCGCGCGCGCTGACCGCGTGACTTCCACCAGCGTTCCGACCGCACCTCCCCCGATAATGGCTCCTCAGACACTGCACATGCGTAAGAGGAAACAAAGGCCGGGTCCTTTGCTTCTGGTTCCACACGGGCCCTGTGCGCATGCGCGCAAAGAAGGGCGACGAGGGGGGGGAAAGGTTGCGCATGTGCAGTGTCATTACGAACTTTAGAGCGGGGGAGGAGAAGTGTCCTCAGGAACGGATACAGTGAGGAGGCGGGGCCTTCTGGGTTAATGGGAGATTAGAAAGTCCCGGATGTCACTTGAAGATTGACCCCGAATAACCCCGGCGATTCCTCAATATCACATGTGTTCCCGGGTAACTAACGTTGGCCTCCGTGACCTCCAGGGCGAGAACAATACCTGACAAAATGACAGGGAAAAGAAAAAAAGAGGAAGAAGCCCCACTATTGTGGCACTGCAATACAGTACTTATTTCATTGTGAGCCTATATGATGTGGATCACAATCCACACATTCAAACACAGGGTATACAAATACTGTATACACAAATCTAGGTGATGCTTTTATCAGACCACTGGTGGGAAAAAATCAAATCATTAGCAAGCCTTTGTGATTCAAAACCACTTCCTCAGACCATGGCATATTCCAATCATTAATTCTTCTTCAAGTGTTGCATCCGTTCCACATCCTGGCTATCATCCTGGCAATAGTCTTCCTGTTCTTTACTCTTCAGAACCGTTCTTCCGAGGACATTCCACACCAGTCTCTCAGGTTCTTTACCCACAAAGTCCGTCTACATCCAGGGTCTCTCTTCCCAAGGATCTTCCCTTGTATAATGAATTGGAGTATTTTATACTTCGTGTTGTTTCTCACGATAGCCCCAAGATGGGCTAGTACAGAAAAATAAAAGAGAGCCTAAAAGTCATGGCAGATGTTTATGCCAGGCATGCTTTTTAAAGGTGAGCATTGGAGGTGTGGTTTTCAAACTACACTTTTGGTAGTCGTTTGGCTGGATTTATTTTGAAAGTTCCTATTTTGACTGGGTGAAAGGTGACAGAGAAATGGAACAAGTCTCTATTTGAGAAATGGGAATAAAATTTAGTTTACTCATGAGTTGTAGCCAATTGAAGCAAAATTGATGTCAATTTAATAACATTACCTAGTCTTAGTGGCTGGAAGCAGATGTTATAATTAGTTTGCACTCCTGCTGGGCTGATTTTGTATGTAGCCCCATGAGCAAATAATAAAGGGAAAATGATTGTTAATATAGGAATGGGACTGCCAAGGTGTTAATTACTTGTATTTTCAGGTTCCAGAGAGTGCAATAAGCAGTACTGTATGATAGTTACAAATGCTGAGTTGTTCCTGGAACAGAGATCAGAGTCTCAAGAGGAAGCATATCCATAAGATATTACAAAAAGCAGAGTTATTAATATGTGTAGCATGTTAAAAAGCCTTGATCTCTATTGAGGTCCTTAGCTCACCAGAGCCTGTTTATGTAGCCAGTCTCTGTTGTCTCTCCTGAGTTTCCCTTTGCAATTTTTTTATTCAATAGCAACTTTGAAATATATAACGGAGAGTTCTGGGCATCTGACGTGTACTGAGCCTAGATTCAATATATTGCCATTTCTAATTTGAATTTGTTCAATTTACCTGCAAAAGAGATTGTCTTGTTTGTTGGCAGACATATAAATTAGACATTGTTGGCAGACATATAAATTACATTAAAGAATCAAAAAAGTAAACGAAATGTTCTGGCTGACATTCTGAGACTATCAATGATGTTGCCTGTGTAGCTATAAGGATGTAACTGGCAGCCAGGCTGTGATGGAGTAATCTTCCTGTCTCCATTTATTTCATTATCTCTTTTGTGTTTGTAACTGTTTAAGCTTGGGAGGTTGTAGCCAAGAATGAGCTGTAAAAGTAAAGGTTTCCCTTGCTCTTGAAAGCCAGTCATATCTGACTCTGGTAGTACAGGGCATCTATAAACTCTCCTCCAGCACCATATTTCAAATGAATTGTATGTTTTTTTCCCCCTCTGTCAGCTTTTACATCTATACCAGTGGTGGCAAACTTATGGCACCAGTGGTGGGATTCAAATTTTTTTACTACCTACTCTGTGAGCATGGCATGGTGGGCATGACCAGGGGGAAAGCCCTGTGTTATTTCCAAACGTGGATGGGTGGGGCCAGCCAGAATTTCTGCTACCGGTTCTGGCAAACTGGGGTGAACCTGCTGAATCCCACACTGCACATGTGGCAGAAGTAGCACTTGGAGCCCTCTCTATGTGGGCACCCAGGTGGTTGCCCCAGCACAGAATATGCCCCTCCCCTCTGCCTAGGCAACCCAGTGGGAGAGTTTCCTCCCTCCCTTGTTGCTGTGTTGGCACTTTGTGATAAATAAGTGGGTTTTGGGTTGCAGTTTGGGCACTCGGTCTCTAAAAGGTTTGCCATCTTATCTATATGTTGTGATCAGGAACACAACAGTGTGAACGATTTTGGTCTTGTTCGGAAGTGATATATTCTTATACTTGATCTTTTATAATTCCTTCACTACTACTCTTCTAGTGACATAGTCTTCCTCTGATTTCTTGGTCACATTCTCCATTTGTGTTGATGATTGAATCTGGGTATTTACAGTACTGTAAAAAGTTTGCACCTAGGTGGATAAATTAAAATAATTCATCTTAGCCATACAGATTGCTTTATTAAGAATGAATAATTCCCAACTGCTTTGTTTTTCTCTTTTAGCATTACTTGTGGTTATATACCATCATGCCATCTCTGACTTATGGCAACCTTATGAATAAGAGATCTCAAAAATGAGGTCCGCTCAACTCCTACAAGTTATAATTTGTGGCTTTCCTTAGGGCAGGCCAGATCCAGACCACGGCACCAAATCATCTGGCCCACACCCTTGCTCCAGCCACCTCCTCCTCAATTCCTATCCTCTCCGCTTGGTTTGGCATGTCCCTGCTTGCGCTCCATAGCAGAACGGATGTTGTAAGACTTACAACATCCACCCTGCTACAGAGGGCCATTAGAGACACGCCAAGGCAAGCGGAGGGGACAAGGATTGTGGCGGCAGCGGCAGACACATGTGGCTGCCCACATCTTTCCCGGGGGCCACTCTGGCCAAGCACAGGCAAAAAGGACAGCCTGGACCCCTCCTTAACCCATGCCACACAGCTCCTCCAGGCCAGTAAGCAGGGAAGCGGTGGGGTGGGCTTGGAGTGGTGGTTGATGATAGCGACAGCAGCGGTGGGGGTGAGGAGTGGTAGGGGTTGTGTTGAATGCATGGGATCAGATCATCAACAACTTTCATGCATGTGCTGCTATTTTCTTGCTAACGAAGATGTCTGAATTATGCCCCCTCCCCCATCTACCACTGTTAAAGGATGCAGGCAGTTATGGATCATGAACAAGTTGGAGGTCATTGGTGTCTGACGAAGATACAAATTTTGCACTATTCTCATTGGTTTGGTTATATCCCCAAGCCTCACTGTGACAATTAAAATCTCCAATAACAAAATTTATTTGGTCATAATTAAAAATTGTCTAGTTCATTAAAACTAAAATTTGCTTCTGGTGGCTTATCGACAGAGGTAACGGAGAATTATGGGTTTTGAATGGTATTTGTTTCCATCAATGCAGCTGATATATGTTGAGGCCAGATCTAACAAAATTTGCACTCTCGTACTAGCGATGAGGTCTCTCAGTCACTAGCTCCATTCCGGCCACTTTGGATATGTGTTTTGCTGTGCACCCTTGTGTTTCCTGGAGCAGAAGTATGTCACATTTGTATTTCCTGCATATGTCTGCAAGGAGACCACTTTTATTACTTGAAAGTCCCTCAATATTGATTGTTGTTGTTGTTGTTCGGTCGCACAGTCGATTCCGACCCTTTGCGACCCTATGGACCATCGTTCTCCAGGCGCCTCTGTCCTCCACCATCCCCCTCAGTCCTCCCAGTTCTGTGCCCATTGTGTCTACAATACCATCTATCCATCTCATCCTTGGCCTCCCCCTTCTTCTTTTGCCCTCCACCTTTCCCAACATCACGGCCTTCTCAATGAATCCTCATTTGATGCCCAAAGTACTTTAGCCTCATCTTTACTATTTGACCTTCCAATGAGCAGTCAGTGTTGATTTCTTCTAAGATTGACCTATTTGTTCTCCTCGCTGTCCAGGGTACCCTCAAAACTCTCCTCCAACACCACATTTCAAAGGCATCTATTCTTCTGCGTTCAGCTTTCTAATTGTCCAGCTCTCACATCCGTACATTGCCACTGGGAATACCATTGCTTTGACTATTCTAATTTTTGTTTTCAAGGTGATGTCTCTGCTTTTCACTATGTTCCCCAGGTTTCTCATGGCTTGTCTCCCAAGAATCAGTCGCCTTTTTATTTCATGGCTGCAATCCCCATCTGCAGTGATCTTAGATCCTAAGAATGTAAAATCTGTCACTGCTTCTACTTCTTCCCCATCTATTTTCCAGGAACTGATCGGACCTGTTGCCATTATCTTGGTTTTCTTGATATTGAGTCTCAAGCCAGCTTTTGCACTCTCTTCCTTCAAACCGATCAAGAGATTCTTTAGGTCTTCCTCACTTTCTGCCATTAGGGTGGTGTTGTCTGCATATCTCAAATTGTTGATGTTTCTCCCAGCAATTTTGATCCCATATTGTGATTCCTCCATCCCTGCATTGCGCATTATGTGCTCTGTGTATAAGTTGAATAAGCAGGGTGACAAAATGCAGCCTTGTCTTACTCCTTTTCCTATTCCAAACCACTCTGTCATTCCGTGTTCTGTCCTAACTGTTGCTTCTTGGTTCATGTACAGATTTCTCAGGAGACATATGAGATGCTCTGGTGTTCCCATCTCTTTAATCACTTGCCACATCTTGTTGTGATCCACACAATCAAATGCCTTAGTGTAGTCAATAAAGCAAAAGTAAACTTGTTTCTGGTATTCCTTTGTTTTCTCCATGATCCAACGTATGTTGGCAATGTGGTCTCTAGTCCCCCTGCCTCTTCTGAAACCAGCCTGCACCTCTGGTAATTCTCTTTCCACATGCTGCTGAAGTCTATCCTGTATTATCTTGAGCATCACCTTGCTGGCGTGTGGGATGATTGATATTGATTGAGATCATTGTTATGGTTGGTCTTGACAAAGACCTTTCTGGTGGATTCATTCCTCGGTTCCCTTGGTCTGATCTGGTGTTAGAAGGATTAGCCGACAAGGTTGCTGCCCAGGGTATGCCCCCTGAGCAGAGGGAGATTTAGGTTTCCCTTGCTCGAAAGCCAGTCGTATCTGACTCTAGGATTCAGTGCTCATGTTTCAAAGCCGAAGAGCCAGCGCTGTCTGCTTCTGCAGACATTTCCGTGGTCATGTGGCAGGCATGACGAGACACCGGAGAGCACGGAACGCTGTTTACCTTCCCACCGAAGTGGTCCCTATTTTATGTACTTGCAATTTCTTGATTTCAAATTGCTAGGTTGGCAGGAGCTGGGAACAAAGGCGGGAGCTCATTCCGTCCTGCAGTACTCGGGAATCGAACTGCTGAGCTGACCTTCCGCCTCCCAGTCAGCGTCTTAGCCACTTGAGCCACTGCAGATGGCTCAAGAGATTTACTTCCAGGCTGCAGTGGCTCAAGTGGCTCGATTCCCGAGTACTGCGGGATGGAATTAGCTCCCGTCTTTGTCCCAGCTCCTGCCAACCTAGCAGTTCGAAAGCAAGAAATTGCAAGTAGATAAATAGGGACTACTTCGGTGGGAAGGTAAACAGCGTTCCGTGCGCTCCTGTGTCTAGTCATGCCTGCCACATGACCAACGGAAACGTCTGCAGAAGCAGACAGCGCTGGCTCTTCGGCTTTGAAGCAGAGATGAGCACTGCACCCTAGAGTCGGATACGACTGGCTTTCGAGCAAGGGAAACCTTTACCTTTACTAATCTCTACCCCAGGTTTGCAGGGGAGAAGGATGACGCTCCTGCGCCGTTGCCCAGGCAACGAGAAAGACAAAAGTCGACTCGCGCGTGCGCCAAACAGCTCCTCGAAGCCGTTGGATGGGCAGTTGCCAATGACAACCACTGGAGAAAGCCTGAACCAATAGAAAGAGGGAGCCGCGCACGTCTCGTAGATCCAACCGCTCCGCTCTAGCTCGGAGGACGCGCCCTCTCTATGGTCAGCAACCGTCGCTCTATTCTTTCTCCCCCTTCGGGGTTGACGACGAAGACGGAAGTGAAAGGGAAACAACAAGGTCATCTGACGCAAGGATCCCGGAAGCGGAAGTGGCGCGCGAGAGTCAGGGAGAGCAACGGACACAGCACAAACCCGTCCTCCTCCTGGAAGGTACCCAAGGCCGGGATGGTAAGTGACAAGGCGCACGAAGCCCAATGCGGCTCCATATATTACCCCTTCTGCACACGGCGGGGAGAACCTCTTCCCTTTGCAGGCCTTCGTTCGTTCCCCTGTCGAGGAGGGCCCTCCCTCCCTCCCTCCCTCCGTTGCTCTTCTCCAACAGGGATCTGTCGGACTCCCAGGTTCAGAATCAGAAACTCTTTATTTACTTGTGTGCACAGTTGCTTGGGAATCAGGCCCATTGAACTGGTTGGCCTGGGCTTCCGAGGAAGTCTCGTCCACACTAGTATATTGTGTGTGTGTGTATGTGTGACGGGCTGGGGTCTAAGAAGACCACTGCAGATGGTGACTGCAGCCATGAAGTTAAAAGATGCTTACTCTTTGGGAGGCGAGCTATGGCAAAAGTAGGCAGCATAATAAAAAGTAGGCACCCTGCTGACAAAGGTCCCCATAGTTAAAGCAATGGTCTTCCCAGTAGTAAATGTATGGCTGTGAGAGAGCTGGACCATAAGGAAGGCTGAGCGCAGAATAATAGATGCCTTTGAACTGTGGTACTCTTCTCTAGGTTTCCCTCAATAATGCCCACATTTCTAGTTTCGGGAGTCCCCTGGACTGCAAGGAGATCAAATCAGTCCATCCTAAAGGAAATCAACCCTGGCTGCTCCTTAGAAGAACAACTACTGAAGCTCAAGTTCTTTGGCCACCAAATGGGGACTCACTGGAGATGCCCCTGATGCTAGGGAAGATCTAAGGCAAAAGGAGAAGGAGGTGGCAGAGGATGAGATGGTTAGACGGTGGTATCATTGCTATCTCAACTGTAGGCTCCAGAGGATGGCAGATGACAGAGGAGCCTAGAATGCTGTGGTCCATGGGGTCGCAAAGAGTCAGACATGACTATGCAACCGAACAACAACAAAAATGTGTGATGGCTTGGCTTTACATTGCTTCCCTACTTGCTCTTCTTTAGGTTTTCGTCAATAATGCCCATGTTTTTAGTTGTTCCTATAGTACATGTGCTTAAAAGGGGAGGTTATGATGCAGCACATCCTTTGAACATCTTAGATTCACTTCTTGATGTCTCTAAAAGGATCTCTGTTTATAAAGGTGTGAAGATAAGCACTTCCTGAGATCCTGTCAGCAAGATCAGTAGTGTTTTCCCATTGAACTCTCCCTTTTCCAAATTCTCTTAGTCACTACAGAGCAGTCAGTATCTAAGAAACTTGCTATCTCAACTGTGGGTTATCAGACCCTTTCCATACTTGATTGCCTTAAAATGTTCTTTTTCACTAATCATGCCATAATAACCTCTTCCTTATCCCATTTGGATGGTTCGGTATATTGCAGCGAGCATCCATAATAGCATTTCTCTTAATTTTACCATCTTACCAGGACCAGGAGGAGAGCCTTCTTGGTGTCAGCCCCGGCCCTCTGGAACCTCCTGCCACCAGAACTGTGCTTTCAGGCAAAGCTGTACCCCTTCAGGAAGGCTATAAAAACCTGGCTCTGCCAGCAGGCATGGTATGCGTCTGGCAGTACATCTCAGCCTGGCTGGCTCATTTAGCCCTGTTGGGGTTTTTTAATTAAGGGGTTATGGGTTTTTATAAATTGTAATCATTTTACTGTTTTAGCAACCGGTATTACAATACAAGATGTTTTATTTGATGTGAGCCGCCTTGGGTCGCCGAGGCGAGAAAGGAGGCCTATAAATCGAATAAATAAATAAATAATTTAAAACCAACCACAACTGCAAAAGGAAAAAGAAAATCCAGTACTACGAAATGGGACTAAGGTGGCTTAATCTTATCCAGAGGCAAAAGAGTAGGTCAAGTGGTCATACAGAATTATGTGAGCTACAAAACTTACTTTCAGAGTATTCTTTATTTAAATTGGACAGGTTCCTCTAATGAACAAAGCAGGTTTGCTTCTTAACAGAAATTCAATTAACTTTTAAGAGTTTAGTTTATGTTGGAAAGACTGGTTTTCCCCTTGTACTTTACAACTAGAAGTGCTATGTTAATTGGACTTAAATTTTACTAAAAGATGTAGATACATGAATGACCCAGTTTTCTTACATGGTTTTAAACACCTCAAAAAGAAGATGAGACCATTGTTTGAAGTCCATCCTTAGATTAAATACTTCCTCCATGCAGAAAGATATGGATGAGTTGGAAGAAACGCTTGATTTGTTATTAATAATGAGAATTATGCTCCTTGTATTGTTTCTTCCATTTTGTTGGCTGCACTGCAACCTGATTGTCTTTTTGGTTCTAACACTATTCTCCTTCATTTCAAATGTGGTATTGTGTATTTAACGTTGTGATTCTTTTGCTACAAGAATTGTGAGTGTCTTGTTCTCTACGATGACATAAAATTAGTTTATGTCTTTAGCTCTTTCAGAGGTTAGAAGTTCAATTCCATACTGAGCCTGGTAGGAGGAAACAACCTGTGTGGTCTAGTTGAAGCATCACAATCAAAGAGCACCTGCAGAAGAAGTGGTGAAACACTTATGAGTATTCTGTTCCTAGGAAAGGTCACTATGAGGCACAATCAACTTCACAGTGTATAATCTTCAAGTGCTGTATCCAGTTCTGAATATTGGCTATCATCATAGCGATCTGCCATGAAGATTGTCTTGGGAACAATATAATTCAGTAGCCTTCCATTTGCCTTCTGCACCAAAGCGTGACACCCATACCACTGATCCAGTTCTGCCAGTCACTTTCTGGTCCTTAACCCTTTTGGCACCATCATCAAAGTCATCATCACCCCCAGGGCTGTATTGATGAAGCTGCTGCTCTCCATCACCCTTCCCTATGGACTTCGCCACTCAAGGATGTTAATCCTCAGGGTTGTCATGTTAGTTAACCACCACCTGACGATCAGCGTTGAGTTCCTGGCAGTATGATCTACTTTATTACCATAGCAGGATAACCTAGCCAGACTATAACTGCGTAATATTTATTTTTATACTGATGCAGTCCAGATTTGCCTTTTTCTGTTAAAGTTTCACATATGTGGCTTTATAGTTGATTTGTGACCCTACCCCAGTTCAACATTCAACAAAAGAAGTCATTTTGTAAGGGAAACATCCGAAATCCACAGCTAACTAATTTCTTTTTTAGAACCATCAAAAAATGCTCAACATTGTGGTTGAGGTTTTGTGATGTGGAGATCAGAGTTTTTCCAGTCTTCTCTGTATGTTGGGTTGGCCTAAGGATATGGCTGACAGTGAGGTTTGGTGCAGATGTACATACAGTATCAGATTCGTCAGAGTGACAACAACCTTTTCTCCCCAATGTACCATGAACAGGTTGTGTCATTCCTGTCTTTTCAGCTAACTTCTCCATTTCTCCCTCTGCAGGTCTCAAGGCTGCTGGAACCAGCAGCATTCCAGTCCTGGTGCTGGATGTCTTGTCACCCAGCCCCACCTGGGCAACCATGAACGGAAGCACAGTGCCCCTGTCACCTGTAGGAGGAGGGATGGTGGGAGAGCCGACCTCTCTCCCCTCACCTGGTTGGAGGGAATTCTGTGAGGCACACGCTCGTGCTGCAGCTGTGGACTTTGCTCGCCGTTTCCGGGTCTTCTTGGGGGAGAACCCGCAGTTTGCCACACCAGGGGTTGAAGCAGCTTTCTCGCGCCGCTTTGCAGAGCACTTCCTGGAACATTTTGAGGCCGAAGTGAGCCGGGTTTATGCCAGCGACTCGCCGCCACGGTGCGACATTGCCCCCTTTACTGGGTGCTCCTCTGCCCGGGACCTCTCGGAGACGTGCAGTGACTCTTCGGTTGCCTCCCCTGTGGAGCCTCCTGTGGGGCCACCCTCTGGCCTCTCCAGCAGCCAGTCCCGCAGCTCTGAAGATGTTTCAACCATAGCGGCGGTGACGGCCACCAAGCCAAAGTTGAAAAAGCGTTTCTCTTTGCGCAACGTGAGCCGCAGCGTCCGGGGCAGCGTCCGGGGCATCCTGCAGTGGAAGACCTCGACTGACTCATCTGCTGGTGGTGGAGGAGATGGCGCAGCCACAGGGGCCAACAGCAATTCCAATTCTTCAGGAGGAGGCGACTCGGATCGTTGGACTCATCGCTTTGAGCGCTTGCGGCTCAACAAAGCCTCCCCAGCCACCCTCCACGTGGAACTGGCTAGCGTGCGACGCGAGGGCCTGCTGAACTACATTGTGGCTGACGACGGCTCGGGTGGCACTAGCCGGACACGCTGGCAGAAGTGCCGTCTTCTTCTGCGAAAAGCAGGGAAGGGGGAAGGGGAGGGGTACCTCCTGGAGTTCTACATCCCACCAAAGGTGAGAAGCGGGATCCTGGCTGGTTGCGGGGTGGAGGGAGGGGGTTGAAAGGGACTTGCTTTGATGAGAGGAGCAAAATATTACCAAAGCAAGGCTTGTTTCAGGGGCTGCCGGTCTGGGGCCAAGGTAGTGTTGTTACACCTGTCTCTCTCCCCCTGCTTTAACCACTAGGCATCAAAACCACGGGTCAGCATTGCCTGTTCTTGTGTAATGGACGTGCGGACAACAACCCCCCTGGAAATGCCTGACAAAGAGAACACCTTTGTACTCAAGGTGAGTACAATGCTCAGCTGTATGCATCACATCTTCCCTGGGACGGACACACACACACATATACACACACATATACACACACACAAGCTGTTGGAGCCCAAGCAGATAAGGCAAAAGTCCTTCTTCAACCTCATGTAAGCAATCTGGTGATCTCCAGATATTTGGGTCTGCTTCTGAATGTTGGCTATACTGCGAGTCATATTCCAAGAAGGCTGGAGCGAACCAGGTTTTCCATCCATGGCCTGTTTTGTAAACTTAATTGGAATGTATTTCCGTAGTGACTCTGGACTAGTGTTTCTCAACCTTTGGTTTTTGGACTTCAATTCCCAGAAGCCTAGGTCAATTCCTCAAAGCACTGATCAGTCAATGTACTGACTTGGGATTCTGGGAATAGAGGTCCCCCTGTGGGGCGTGTGTTCTAGTTGGAAACCACTGCTCTGGTCTGAACCAATTTAACACCCCATCAGTGAAGAACTGAACACTATTTTCTCCCCATACCAGCTTCTCAGCAACAGAAGGAAATTCTTTGCCACACCAGCCTATATCGTTAGAACTTCATAGCACTATGGAGTTAGCACTGGCTAGTGTGTGCTTTCAACAGTGGCTGATTTTTCCTCCTTGCCTCTTGCTTCTGTTGAGCTAAGAACTGTGCCAGAGCCCTTAAAAGGTAACGGTCTGCCTTGCTTGAAACCTAGTTGTATCCAACTCTAGGGGAGATGCTCATCTCGGTTTACAGCCAAAGAGCCAGCGGTGTCTGCGTTTGCAGACATTTCTGTGGTCATGTGGCAGGCATGACTAACGCATGGAATGCTGTTACCTTGCCTGCTAAAGTGGTACCTATTTACTTGCAATTTCTTGCTTTCAAACTGCTAGGTTGGCAGGAGCTGGGACAGACAATGGGCGAACACTGTCATGCAGCACTCGGGTCTCGAACTGCTGACTCACCAATCTTCCGGTCATCAGGTTCAACATCTTAACCACTAAGCCACCACAGTCTCATGCCAGAGCCCTTACCTGCTATCTGTCCTCTAGTGTGCCTTGTAGCTTAATGCAGTGGATGAGTTTCTTAAGCAGACTTTCTTCCAGTGACTTCTTGTACTTTCACAGAGGGGGAAAGTCAACCCTTTTTTCCGGGGTTACTTTCTCTTTACCCCGTGTACATTTTCTTCCTATGTTATATGAAACCTTGAAACGAACAAGACCTGGTGTGCACCAAGAGTTGGTGGGGCATATAGATGCATCATATAGATGCTTCAAGACTTCGTATTGAAGTTTATAAAATCATGCACGGTGTGGACAAAGTAGATAAGGAAAAACTTTTCCCTATCGCATAACACTAGAACTAGGGGGCACTCCATGAAACTTTTGGGTACTAGTTTTTAAACAAATCACTGAAGAAGACAGAGACCACATGCCCAAAACAGAGCCTATCTTCGTAGGGAGGGAAACCGAAGAATTAAGCAAGATAGAAATAACCAGGGAGGAGGTCCTTGCATGTCTTGTTAAGCTAAACACTAACAAATCCCCAGGACCAGATGGCATCCATCCACGAGTTCTCAGGGAACTTAAAGATGAAATTGCTGATCTAGCCAAAATATATAATCTTTCCCTCAAATCAGGCTTTGTGCCTGATGACTGGAAGGTAGCGAATGTAACACCAATTTTCAAAAAAGGATCCAGGGGTGATCCAGGAAATTACCGGCCTGTCAGTTTGACATGTGTCCCAGGTAAAGTGATGGAAACCATCCTAAAAGATAGAATTAATAGGCACATAGAAGAGAAGGCGCTGCTAAAGGAGAGCCAACATGGCTTTTGCAAGGGCAAATCATGCCTCACTAATCTGTTGGAATTTTTTGAGAGTGTCAACAAGCATGTGGATAAGGGGGATCCAGTTGACATTGTTTATCTGGACTTTCAGAAGGCTTTTGACAAGGTCCCAAACCAAAGGCTCTTGAATAAACTTACCAGTCATGGAATAAAGGGACAGGTCTTGTCCTGGATCAGCAACTGGCTAAGGGACAGGAAACAGAGGGTAGCACTAAATGGACACTTCTCCAAGTGGAGGGAAATAAAGAGTGGGGTCCCCCAAGGTTCAGTACTGGGACCCCTGCTTTTCAACCTCTTCATAAATGATCTAGAGGTAGGAGTAAAAAGCAAGGTAGCCAAATTTGCTGACGACACTAAATTATACAGGGTAGTGAAAACTGTGAGAGATTGTGAAGAGCTCCAGAGGGATCTCTTGACACTGGGGGAGTGGGCAAAACAGTGGCAAATGAGCTTCAACATCAGTAAGTGCAGAGTGATGCATGTTGGGGCAAAAAAACCCAATTACATTTATAAACTGATGGGGTCTGAACTCTCTGTGACAAACCAGGAAAGGGACCTTGGTGTCCTGGTGGACAGCTCAATGAAGGTGTCAACCCAGTGTGCCTCAGCAGTGAAAAAAGCAAACTCAATGTTAGGGATTATTAGGAAGGGTATAGAAAATAAGTCAGCAAGTGTCATTTTGCCGCTTTATAAATCTATGGTGAGGCCCCATCTGGAATATTGTGTACAGTTCTGGTCGCCATACCTCCAGAAGGATATTATGGAGTTGGAGAAAGTACAGAGGAGGGCAACCAGAATGATTAGGGGACTGGAACACCTTCCTTACCATCTGAGGCTGCAACGGTTGGGCCTTTTCACTCTTGAACGACGGCGTCTAAGAGGTGACCTGATTGAAGTTTATAAAATCATGCACGGTGTGGACAAAGTAGATAAGGAAAAACTGTTTTCCCTATCGCACAACACTAGAACTAGGGGACACTCCATGAAACTTTTGGGTACTAGTTCTCAAACAAATAAGAGAAAGTACTTTTTCACCCAGAGGATTACTGGTCTATGGAACTCCCTGCCAGAAGAAGTGGTGACAGCTGTCAGTCTTGACAGCTTTAAGAAAGGATTAGACAAGTTCATGGAGGACAAGGCTATCAATGGCTATAATTATGGCTACCTAAGGACAACCTCCGGGTTGGAGAGATAGGCAGGATATCTCTCAATGCCATTTCCAGGGAATCCTAAGCAGGTGAAGGCATCTCCTTGGGAATACCCTGAAGGAAATGGTGAGCCACTGTGTGAGACAGAATGCTGGACTGGATGGGCTGTGGCCTGTTCCAGCAAGGCTGTTCTTATGTTCTTAAGAGAAAGTACTTTTTCACCCAGAGGATCACTGGTCTATGGAACTCCCTGCCAGAAGAAGTGGTGACAGCTGTCAGTCTTGACAGCTTTATGAAAGGATTAGACAAGTTCATGGAGGACAAGGGTATCAATGGCTATAATTATGGATACCTAAGGACAACCTCCGGGTTGGAGAGATAGGCAGGATATCTCTCAATGCCATTTCCAGGGAATCCTAAGCAGGTGAAGGCATCTGCTTGGGAATAATACCCTGAAGCAAATGGTGAACCACTGTGTGAGACAGAATGCTGGACTGGATGGGCTGTGGCCTATTCCAGCAAGGCTGTTCTTATGTACATTTAAACACAGCAAATTCAGTAGTATATGATAGAGGAGCAGCTAAGGCAGTCCACAGCTAAGGTAAGACAAGAGGGATGTGGCTATTAAAAGAGTTCTCTTTCTGTCACTGCTGCACTGGATACCCATCTTTTGTCAAACTGAAATGGGAGAGATTCCCTTATTCCTGGTTCCATGCATTACTGCTTTTAAAACGTAGCGATATGCATAGATTTTTTTAAAAAAGAATTGCTTGTTTAAATTAGATCATGCTGAAAGTTTACTCAAAAATATATTTGGCTTGGAACAGTTGGATACAATCCTAGCCAAAATTGTTTGTTACCATCTATTGAGAGCCATTTCTTCCTCTTCTCACTAGATAAAGGTAAAGGTCACCCTTGCTCGAAAGCCACTCGTATCCAACTATAGGGTTCAGTGCTCACTAGCCATAACTTTTTTATTGGCTTTGGGGAGATATACATGTGGGGATTTTTTTAGCAGTAGGAGGCCCTTTGGGAACTTATACATTTCTAATTTTCCTCCTTTGTGCTCTCCACTCTTCCAGCTGTCAAGCTCATTGGAATATATCCTTGAGACGGTTGACTCGCTGCAGATGCGCTCGTGGTTGGCAGACATTCAGGAATGCATGGGCTTAGGGTATGTGGCACCTGAGGCTGTAGCTTGATAGTATCACATATGATATATATATTGTTCGCAGCAGAGCACAGAAGTAACTGGACTCCCTTGCTCGAAAGCCAGTCGCATCCAACTCTAGGGTTCAGTGCTCATCTCATTTACAGATGTTTCCATGCTCGTATGGCAGGTATGAATAGATGCCAAAGTGCTTGGAATGCTGTTACCTTTCCTACCAAGGCAGTACCTATTTATCTACTTGCAATTTCTTGCTTTCAAGCTGCTAGGTTGGCAAGAGCTAGGACAAAGACAGGAGCTCATTCCATCGTGCAGCACTCGGGTCTTGAACTGCTCAGCTGCCAACTTTCCGGTTGTCAAGTTCAGCATTTTAACCACTAAGCCACCACAGTGCCCTTACAAATAACTAGGTCCTAGTTTGTTTTTGCCAGAACAAAGGCATAATTAAGTTTTATTGTCACTATAGGGAACTGTGGTGGCTCAGTGGTTAAGAAACTTGCCTAGTTAGCTGGAAGGTCGGCAAGTCGGCAGTTCAAGACTTGAGTGCTGAATGACGGAATGAGCACCTGTCTCTGTCCCAGCTCCTGCCAACCTAACAGTTCAAAAAGCAAGAAATTGCAAGTAGATAAATAGGGACCACTTTGGTGGGGAAAGATCTTGGAGGACATGAAAGGAGCCTCATTCGGGCGTCCCTTGAGTGGAGTTCCTCCAGCAAAAATCTTTTTAATCCAGAGAACACCTTTGTGTGCTTCTGACATGATTTTAAAAACTGCGCCTATAATTTAGTGAAAGATAGGCTTGCCGCTTTTACAATGTAATTTTAACTTTTAATTTTTAGTTACAGATGTTTAGCCTCACTAAATTGTGGAAGAGAAATATAATACAGGAAGTGTTGATTTGTGCTAATTTTTGTGCTCATATTGAGTAAGTGATAAGATGGGTAGGAGCGGTGTGTAGTTCCCCCTCCCCCACCCAGTAACTTACAGCATTCCGAAATTTGTTTACAGCGTAACTAAACAGTTAATATTTAATTGCTTTTGATAATCAGGAAAGCAAGAGTTACTTAATGCAATAATACAGATGCAAAGGTGATTGCTTTGGGGTGGGAGGCTATTAACTATAACTTGTGCACCTAACATGAATCCAGTGTCTCATCAGATGCTGTGACAGGTAGCCTAGGAAGTGAGATATGAGTTCTTTGTGATGCTTCGTCACTAAAAAGATAAGCAATTAGAGAGAACATGTCACTTTGCCAGTAGTTCTGTATTCAAGAACCAGTAACCAGATTACTTTGAGAACCTGACAAGCATGCTGTAAGCATTACATCTCCCCTCCATCGCACACGTTTATGGTTGGTCCCAACTGCATGAATATGAATGTTTGGCCGGACATCCCACTACAGTAATGGAGTAGACCGTACAACCAGCAACTCAATGCCGAGTGTTGGGCGGTGGTAAATAACCTGACTCCCTAAAGAGGTCAACAGCTATGGGTGGATGAACCAGATTAGGTGGGCTGATGGTCCCCTCAGTGGAGGAAATGCCACTGGAAACCATCATATTGGGCCCAATGGCAAAATGAGCGGAGGAGGAACTCTGATTCCAACGGTCATGGAGGCGGAAGAGGCCATGCCAGATGGACTGGCTGTGAAGGAGCACCTTGTCCATATCCTCAAAGCTTTGGCAATCCATTGCAATCCCAGTGTTAAATCCTGCATGTCTCATTTCATATGTACCACAGGAGATGGCTCCAAGATCATAGTGTGTGGGTCACTTCATGACAATCTGGGATCCACCTTCAACAAATTCACACCAGTGGCATTTTTCCTCATTGCCTTAGAGGGTGAAGGCAGCCCAGAACCAGCCGGACTCCAAAGTCCAGGCCTCCCAGCACCCTGGGCAGGAAAAAAACACCCATACACTCGGATTGAGTTGTGGCCGACAACAACCACATGTCTCTTAAAGGAGGTACTGTCCATGAAGGTGGAGGTTCTGTTTTAGCTGATGGAACATATCTTTGCAGGGAGAGCACTGACAGTCTGGAGCAGCCATGCATGAATCACTCGGAGAACATGCCCAGCCGGGAGCTCCCCATGGTGCCGAGTGAAAGCAACGAACAGCTAAGCCAAGGTTTGTGAATGTCTGACATAATACGTGCATATGCATGTGCAGAGGGCATCAAAAACATATACACATTTTAAGAAAGGAAAAGGCTGTATTAAAATTTTAATACTTACAATTTATACCAATAACAAAAGATGAATACAAGTCACGTTTGACTTCTGCAATTAAAAGAGGTGCTCAAAGTGGTTGCCATCAGCAACCATTGTGACAAACTATATGCTTGAGCAATGTTGACCAAAGTGTCCACTTGTATCTCCCAATATTTTTCTTTGTGCACATCACAAACAGTAGCATGCAATTCAAACGTATCACAAATGTGTGCAGTTTTTAGGTGTGTTGGCGGTTTTGTTGCATACTCACACCCCCATTGTTGTTGTACTTCCATAATGTTCTCAAATTTCAGAGACGACTTCAAAATGGTCTTGCGCTCCTCAAATAATAACCTTTTCCTGCCATTTTCTTTTGACTGTCCTGCCTGTCACATTAATCATACTACACGTTGCTGCCGTAATTTAGTTCAACATTGAAAAGTAAGATGTAGATAACCTCTCTTAAAATTGTACTGTATACATTTTGGACATTCTCTGAATTCTGTCTACTACAAAATGCTTCCTTATTCATTTGCTCCACATAGGCTGTCGATGTGGTGGTCAAAGTTTCACCAGGAAAACACAGTCTAAGGGTCAGATTTGCTCCTCCTAAGACTTTTTTCATGAGCAAGGGCAGTTAGAAAATCACTGTTTTCATCCTGTAACTCAGGAGTTCTCAACCTTTTTAAGCTGGAGCTGGGTCACGCTCCCTCAGACAGCTTTGGAGGCCAGACAGCCATTTTGCCCTTCCTCCACCACATGGCACGACTGATGGGGAACTACATGAAATGGTGCCGCAGGCTGCATTCAGCCCATGGGCTGGAGTTTGCAAATCCCTGATGTAACTGCTATAATGATTTCACTTGGGAATATGACACAAATAAAGATCAGAAATGATCAGGCTTGAGAATATCAGAGATTAAACAAACAAGCAAAAAAGGAAAGACAAAAATGTTTTGGCACCTTAAAGACTAACTCCTGTATTTAAATGTGAGCTCCCATTTAAATACAGGAGTTAGGCTTTAAGGTGCCACGTTTTTGTCTTTTTTGCTGTTTTGTTTTGTTTACTCTCTGTTAATGCTTGCATAGTCCTAACACAGCTACCACTTCAAACATTTCAGGTGTGAGAAATATCACTGCAGCGTTAGTGAATAATAGCAGTACTAAAAGGATGGCAAAAAGAGAGTGAAATGCCATTTCTACCATTTATTGTGATGGGAAAGATACCATAAAACATCTCAACAGAATAGTGGTTACAGTCATTATATATTTACCGTGGCAGTAGTGAAGGCTAAACATCAGATCATTCTGCTCTGAAACCGAGCAGATTCAGTAGATTAGCTTGTGATCTGGTAACTTGTCTCAGGTCTCTTTTAATTTATTTATAACAAACTTAAATCGATATACACAAATTATTATACAAACAGTGTGTGCCCCCCCTCTCCCCAGGTGCCTATGGGGGACTGGTGGAGCGCCCCTCAGCATCCATGTCCCCCAGCTCCGTCTCCATTGCCGCCTCGCACTTTGAATCGATGGAGCTGCTGCCTCCAGAGCTGCCGCCTCGGGTGCCGATCGATGAAGGCCCATTTCCTGCTGGCCTCCTCCATACAACTTTCCCAGAAACCCCTGATGCCGCAGGTAATCAATTGGTATGAGAACAAGGAACACATTGATTCTTCTCCTGGATTCTGGTCTTTGAATTATCAAGGTGCAGAGCTCCTTGGGATTAACCCAGTTGTTCCCAGCATGGGACCCAGGCCCCACAAGGGGACTTCAATTCCCAGAAGCCTAAGTCATTACATTGGCCGAACAGTGCTTTGGGAACTGATTTAGGCTTCTGGGAATTGAAGTCCCAAATCCAAAGGTTGGGAAACACTGGATTAACCTGTTGCATACTGGTAGTCAGCAATAAAGAGGGTTGGATATTTCATTGCACAACCCATTCCTTCCCTCTTTGCTTGCTCGCATACCTTCTTCCTTTCCCCATCTTGTTAGAGAGGCTCGTGGAATTAGAACAAGGAGCTTCCATTTGTCCTGGTCTGGAAGTGCCAAAGCCTAAGGCAGTGATGGCAAACCTTTTAGAGACTGAGTGCCCAATCGAAGAGGCGGGATGAACTCTGGGCTGAGCTGGGGGGGAGAAAGTGCTCCCATTGGGCTGCTGGGCAGAAGGGTGGGGCGAACACTGGGCTGGGGCAATGTCGCGCATACCCACAGAGAGGGCTCTGAGTGCCCCCTTTGGCATGCATGCCATAGGTTCACCACCACTGGCCTAAGGGAAGGATATTGTAAAAGGAACAACCCAGACTTCTCAACATGGGCTTTAGGCATCTCCTGTGGCTTCTTTCTCTGCTCCAGGTTCCTTCCTCTTCCAAGGGGAGCCCGACCCCAGTGGAGGAAGCCTTGGTGACACGGAGCATCCCCTCTCCGAATATCCTTGGTTCCATGGCACTCTGTCGCGTCTCAAAGCAGCCCAGCTGGTGTTGGCAGGGGGCACCAGCAGCCACGGCGTCTTCTTAGTGCGTCAGAGTGAGACGCGGCGAGGCGAATACGTCCTGACCTTCAACTTCCAGGGGAAAGCCAAGGTGAGGGCAAGGATCTGGTTTCCTCTTGGGATGCAGGGGACAGAGCAACCTTGATCTCTACTGCCTTGCGTTGCCTTACCCAGCCTTTCCTTCGTACCGCCAGCACTTGCGCCTCTCCCTTAACGAGGACGGGCAATGCCGGGTTCAACATCTCTGGTTCCAGACCATCTTTGACATGCTGGAGCACTTCCGGGTCCACCCTATCCCCCTCGAATCCGGCGGCTCCAGTGACGTGACGCTCGTCAGCTACGTGGTGGCTTCGCAAAGGCTGCATGGTGAGGGCAGGGGGAAGCCGGGGTGCCCCGCGGGAAAGAGCATCGGCACCGTTTGCCAGCCCATGTCATGCTCCATCTCCCACCCATCTCCTTCCATTGTGGTTCCAAACATGTGCCCCTTCCTCCCTGTACTTCCTGTCCAGGGCCTTCTGCTCCAGCCCCGCATAGTTCCCCTATGCCACCGGGAGAAGAGGGGAGAGAATCTCGCCCCCGTCCACATCCTCTCCTCCTTCTCTTCCCTCACCCCCACCCCCCGTCAATCCTTGTTTCTGATATGGGCCTCTCTGTCACAGGCCGGGACCGGGCTGGGAGCCGAGCGCCAGTGTCTGGGTTCAGTGGGGACCCCGACTCGCCCCCCAACCTCATCTCCATCCTTGCTGCCGCCTCTGCGGGTGACTGCGTGTAAGTGTGCAAATGGCTTCCCAGGGGGAAGAAAGCTGGGAATCTGAGAGAGCGTGTGCTTGTGTCTCACGGCCCCACACCATAGCCCATCGCTATCTCCATGGGTTGTGCCAGTGTGTAGTGCCCGCCCCAATGTGTCTGTGATGCCAGGAGGCCAAGGGAGTCATTTCAGTCTGAAGATGCTTCTGCTAGGATCTCCCAGATCAAGCCGTGTCAGATTCCATAGAGAACAAGGCAATAGCAATCACACTTCTATACCGCCCCATAGCGTTTTAGTGCACTTTCTGGGTGGTTCACAAGTTAATTAGTATTCCCCCCCAACATGCTGGGTACTCATTTTACTGACCTCGGAAGGATGGGAGGATATGTCAACCTTGAGCCCTGGTCATGTTCGAACTCACAATCTGTTGTTTGCAGGACAGCAGTTTAACCACTGCGTCACCAGGACTCTTATTCTTTTGGACTAGATCTTCCAGATTCTCTCACCCAGCATTTCTTGCTGGTTGATTTTCAGTTGGGGGAGGAGTTTGTGTGCAATGGCTTTAGTCCAATAATAATAATAATAATAATAATAATAATAATAATAATAATAATAATAATAATAATAATAATAATAATAATAATAATAATAATAATAATAATCCTATGCTGTGGAAGCCAGGACTGACTTAGATGAGGATTTACAGGTTGATGGAATTTCTTTTCTTTAGTCAGACTTACTTAGACTCTCCCATGCTACGTAGTATATCGGGCAGCAAGGGGTCTCTTTAGTCAGAGACTAAAGTTGGGTACAAGGGATTGGCAGTGGTTCAGTGGTTGTAGTTGGGTACAATTTGTGAGTGGGGTGGGAATAGTAGTTTCTTCTTATACCCCCAGGTCATACATCATATGTGCAAACACAAATGTGTATTTCATCCGTTTGCTCTATTTGGGTTACTACAAAGAGAAAAATATATAATACAAAACTGTCAAACCGGTCAATAGAGCTGCACAAAGATCTGATCCAAGCAGCATTCGTTATTTCACAGACAGCAAGAATAGTGGTTAAGAGAAGCAATTAGCCAAAATTAAGTCATGGCAGAGAAAGAGAACGGAACAGGAGGGCACAAAGTTTCAGTGTTGTCCTTGTTGACTGCTGAGAGATAGAGCATTGCTAATATCCCACAAATCACGTAAAGATCTACTAGTAAATTCCACCAGTACCTTCTGTCAGATCCTGAATTAGATGGACCAGTGCTTTGATAGTGTATAAAGCAACCTCTTGTGTGTCTTTTTAGAACTGGGATTGTGTTGTGGCCATGAGTAGCTTCAGATGATACTGGAAGTGCTGCCAACCTGGTATGTTTGGCAGCATTTTCTTCAGCATACAAAGCCTCTCTGTGCCGTTTCATAACCATAGTAGTGATTAACATTTGAAGTCCCCCCCCCCCCCCCTGTAAAATCTGCTTTGGATACAGCCGTGTTCTGCAACATAGCAGTATTTGTAGTGAATGTATTAACAGCACATGATGAAAGAGACTCTACCAGGGCTCTCATTCTGCTCTCATTCTGCTTTAGTAATCTGGCAACTAACAAGTGGCTGGTATGCGTCTGAATTCAACAGCTTAGCCTACTCATTTCCCCATATTGTAATGCTGCATAAACGCTTATAGTTAGGACAGCTTAGGGCTGAAGGGATGCAAAACTGAGTGACTCCTGACTTCTCTGATCAGGATTGCTATCTGGTTGTCTTAACTCAGTGCTATGCAGTGAACCATTAAAACCAACCTAGTAAAGGTAAAGGTTTCCCTTGCTCGAAAGCCAGTCGTATCCGACTCTAGGGTTCAGTGCTCATCTCTGTATCAAAGCCGAAGAGCCAGCACTGTTTGCTTCTGCAGACATTTCCGTGGTCATGTGGCAGGCACGACTAGACACCGGAGCGCACGGAATGCTGTTTACCTTCCCACCGAAGTGCTCCCTATTTATCTACTTGCAATTTCTTGCTTTCAAACTGCTAGGTTGGCAGGAGGTGGGACAAAGACGGGAGCTCATTCCGTCCTGCAGTACTCGGGGAACCGAACTGCTGACCTTCCGCCTGCCAGTCAGTGTCTTAGCCACTTGAGCCACTGCAACCTATGAACCTTTAAAAGCAACCTAGAAAGGGACTTTCTAAATGCATTTAAATGCAACACAGGTATGCTGCGAATGGAGCTCAATCTATGCAGTTACAGTCCTGTGGACAAAGAGTTTGATGAAGCACACCTTTGAAAGGTGCACGGTAGTTTTCTAAATGAAATCTAAATGGCCTTGATTCTGAACGGCAGTGGAGAGTGTTCCACAGTGGACTCAGCAGCCAATATTCTAGCTCTTTGTCATGATCATGAAATAGGTTTGAAGAAAAGGGGTTGGCAGTGATAGATAGATCTTTATTGTCATTGTCCTGCACAGAACGAGATTGTAGTTCCCAAACATGAGTTCCCCAGAGATTGTCAGACTTGAGGGCCTTAGAAACCTCAGGCAGCATGGCTAATGATCAAGAACTTTTAGGACAGGGTTCCCTAACCTTTGGTTTTTGGACTTCAGTTCCCCAAAACACTGACTTAGGCTTCTGGGGATGGGAGTCCAAAGGTTGGGGAACCCTGCTTTAGGAGTTGGAGGCCAGTGTCATAGAATCATAGAACTGAGTTGGAAGGGGCGTTTAAATCCAACTCTCTGCTCAAATCTCTGCTCTGCAGGAATCCGAATCAAAGCAGATATGACAGATGGCTGTCCAATTCTCTTGGTGGTGAGCCACCAACTCACAGTGGTGAGCCACTGTGTGAGACAGAATGCTGGACTGGATGGGCTGTGGCCTGTTCCACCAAGGCTGTTCTTATGTTCTCATAAATGCTTTCAGTATTGGAGGGCTCACCACTTCTCGAGGCAGTTGGTCCCACCGTCATACTGCTCTAACCATTAAGAAGTTTTTCCCTAACATTCAGCCTATATCTGGCTTCCTGTAGTTTCAGCCTGTTATTACATGTTTGAGATCCATGTTTGGGAACCATTGGTTTAGGCACATGATCTCATGGGAAAGTTCTTCCATTATTACAGGTGAATAATATAAGCCAAGAACCTGGAAATTTCAGTCTAATACAGAATCTATCTTAAGTGGAAATATATGTTTCTGGGTAGTTCTGAAGCGAGTAGTTGCCTGCTGGTCAGGAGATTATGTTTAGTGTCCTTCCTATCATGCTCTGCAGCTGTATTGACTAGGTAGGCTCTGCTTTCTTAATGTTTCTGAATTTCATTCTGTCCTAGGGTGGCGTCAACACCAAATAGCAATAAAATCTGAAATAACATCTTTGAAGTTCATGACTTCACATCTTATTTCCCTCATAGGAGATAGCTTTATACCACAACATCAGTTGAAGACTAGAGTTGTATTGTATTGCTTGAACTTTCCAGATATCAGCACAGAAGGCAAAGAGGATATTGTGGCAGAACATGCTATCTCCGTCTCCACATTTAGCCTATATTTCTAATCGCAGTAAATACCCAATTGAATTTTGATGGCTACATGATTAAGTTCAGAAGCGCTTGATTCCAAAAGCCACTGCTATAAAATTGACCACCATACCTCTGTAAATAACAATTGCATGCTGTCAAATCAATTCTTTTCAGGTAGAGAATACATTAAAGTGGCATACCATTCCTTTCTTTGGGGCCGCCCTAGAACTGTGCATTTTACCTAAAGTGACACAGGTGGCTCTTCTCCTGGGATTCACAGTGGGTAATTGAACTCCAAATCTTTGGCTATGCAGTCAGACACCTAAACCACTGTGTTGCCCACTCAGCTTATTCTGTAAGTTTAGGTATCTAACTGTGGAACCAGACCCTATTTTGATTCCCCCGCTGTGCCTTCCTGCAAGAAGGGTTGGACAAACTGCACAGTCCATAAGAACAGCCTTTCTGGAACAGGCCACAGCCCATCCAGTCCAGCATTCTGTCTCACACGGTGGCTCACCATTTGCTTCAGGGTATTCCCAAGCAGATGCCTTCACCTGCTTAGGATTCCCTGGAAATGGCATTGAGAGATTATCCTGCCTATCTCTCCAACCCGGAGGTTGTCCTTAGGTATCCATAATTATAGCCATTGATACCCTTGTCCTCCATGAACTTGTCTAATCCTTTCTTAAAGCTGTCAAGACTGACAGCTGTCACCACTTCTTCTGGCAGGGAGTTCCATAGACCAGTGATCCTCTGGGTGAAAAGTCCAGAAGAAGAGAATGTTGAATCACCTAGAACCGTACAAGATTGGCCACCCCTGAGCTAAGATGTCAGAGCTAATGATAGAGCTGGTGCAACAGTAAACCCATTCATATGGATTCACAGAGACTTGGGCTTCTGGGAATTGAAGTCCAAGAACACCTGGAGTGCCAAGGTTCACCATCACAGACCTAGAATACCCTGGAAAGGTTCACTATGCTGAGAGAAAGTGCTTTTCTTTTTGGCTTACTTAAAGTTACCATTTCAGAAAAGGTTTTCAGCACTTTGGAGCAAATGTATGGAGTGTAGAAAGCTTACAAGCAGAAAGGAAAGAGCCATTCTGCTGGGGTTTTTGTGTCAGCATTAGATCCAGCTCTAGAACATAAATTTCGTATGAGGCAAAATAGGCAACTTCCACTTAAATCTCTTCTGCCCTCCCACCCATAGGGGCTGCAGTGGGTCAATGGTTAAGAAGCTTGCCTTGTTATCTGGAAGGCCGGCAAGTCAGCAGTTCGAGATCTGGGTACTGCATGACGGATTGAGCGCCCATCTCTGTCCCAGCTCTTGAGGACATGAAAGGAGCCTCATTCAGGCGTCCCCTGAGCAGAGTTTCTCCAGCAAAAATCCTTTCAACCCAGAATAATTTCTGACACGAAATTATTATTATGTACCCATAGATCATCCAAGAAAAAGAACTAGGATCAGCTCTTTGCATAGTGGGAGAACTGTCAATGTTTTCCAAAAAAGGATTAGCAACCAGGTAATTCATGGACCAAGTGGGGGGCAGGATTCCTGCATTGATCAGGGGGTTGAACTTGATGGCCTAAAAGGCCTCTTCCAACTCGGTGATTCTATGATTCTATAAGTCAGAATTGACTTGATGTGACAGAACTAGGTATACCCAGTGTCTTTTTCAAAATGGCGATTTCAAATCCGGGGGAGAGTGAAAGAATATAAACATTTTTACCTCATGAGTTGCCTCGTATTGTAGAAGAAATGAAACCTAATGTGATTGACATGTCTTGCTGTAAGATCATTGGTTGGAATCCCTAAGGGGGAGGGCCAAAAGGTGGACCCTGTAGGGGAGATATAACTCAGGCACGCGCGCACACACACACACACACACAGTCTGACAAAATGTAGCCTTTTGAGAGGAAAGGGGGGGGGTGGATGGGCTATCCCTTAGAGAAGCAGCTAGCTTTATTTCCTTGCTTTGAATTGCTTTTGCTGGACTGTAACCTGTATCCTGTTATGCTTTCAATATACTGTATTTCTAAAATGCCTGAAGAGACTCTGGAGTGATTACTTGGCACACGTTACCTGAATCTACACTAGTTTCATGGGCACTCTTAGCTCACTACCTAGATTTCGGTCGGGAGTGACTGGGCACACCAATAGAAAAAGCTCTGAACTGCTGGGTCTGATCTGGGCCAGGAAAGCAGGATCAGGCGCAATCCCATCACCAGGAGGCCGGAGGACTACCAGGTCCTACCTGGGAGTAAGCGGATTGTCACACTTGATGGCACAGAATTATTATTAAAGATACATCTAATAAAAGTATACCTGCAGTTTGCCTGTTTCCACATGGTCCCCAAATGACAGTGTTTGAAGTACTCTGATCAGGACTGGGCGAACAGAGCTTTCCCTGGATATTGTTGCACCGCCTCTCATTAGCTGGAGCCTCTGTTCTGGACTATGTGTAGTTAAACAGAGGGGTGGTGGTGGCTTTAGATGACTTCTGGTTCCCACCATTCCTTGTCTGGTCTTAACTCCACATCACCCTGTCTCTTTGTCTGTCCGTCTCTTTCTGCTTCTTCCACAGAACCGAACACCTCTTGTAACTTACCACCCCCGCTTCCCCCAGCTCGTCCCCCTCATGCACCCCCTGAGCGTGGACTGCCAGAAGCTGAGGGGCAGGTTGAAGAGGAGGATCGGATGGTCCCAGAGGTGGATGAGGAAATGGCCACAAGAGGAGGGGCGTCCCTTCCTTTGCCGGAAGAGCCAGAAGGACGAGCCAGGGCGGTGAACAACCAGTATTCATTTGTCTGAGTCCCATGAAGATGAGAGAAAGAGCCAGAGATGGGGGTCAGACCTCATGACACCCATCACTGAATGGAGTTCAAGCCTTTTCTGTGGATACAAGACGGGCTCAAATAACTAATAGAAATTCTACTCTTTTCCTCCAGTGACCTCTGATGGCGGGGACTGGCCTTACCCTCTTTCCATCTTTCCCTCTTTGGGTTTGGAGCAAATATCACTTTGGCTTACCAGCCAATCGTAGGTATACTTCCTTCCTCCTCGTCTTTTTGCTCCCAACTTGCAAGAGCGTGGTACGCACTATAGCCATGTTTTTATTGTTAAGGAACGAACTAGCTCTTTTCCCCTGTCCTCTGCCCCACAGTCTTTAAGCCCAGTGGTTCCCAACCATGAGAACCCGGATGTTCTTGGACTACAGCTCCCAGAATTCTTGACCTGCACAACCAGCGGCTTTGGGAAGATTAAGAACCAAGAATATCGCGGGTTTCAAGGTTTAGAACCACTGCTGTAGCCCAAATCCTTGCAACTGGTCAGGAATGTTCACTTATAGTAAACACTACATAGGGGAGGGGTGATCTTCCTACCCTACCCCTTGAATAAATGTGGGCTCTGAACAAAGTCTTTTGCACCCCTGTTCTCCTCCTGAATGTATGGAGTGTCCGAATGTAATCCCCTCCCCTCCCCATCTCCCCCCCTTGTGGCGCGAGAAGGGGGCAGTAAACTACTCCCTTCCTGCCCAAAAGTATATTTATAATTCTTTTTCCACTCCCCACTTTATTCCCTGAGTTTGGGGACTGGCCACCCAATATAAAGTCTTCACTACCCAGCTAAATTAAAAGTCTTGTGAATATATACCTTCACAAATAACTGTTCCCTTCTTCTTCCTCTTGTTGCACCGTTCTCAATGCCCGCAACTCAAGACTTATTTTTCTACTGTGGACTCATTGGACTGTTCAGGCCCACTCTTGTCTCTTCAATTCTTTCATCTATTTTTTTTAAATTTACTCTAAGGTACCATTTGACTGTGTCCTTTTTTTTTGTTATGTTTATTTTTTGGGAGTTTGTATAAAAATAAAGGAAACATCATTTTACCTTTTTAAATGAATATTTGTGAGTTAGCAGAAGAGGGGATGGGGAAATCAACTACCCTAAACTGGATTTAATCAAATGTTGTGAAGGGGCTTTCCTGTCTTTGGATTTTCCCCTGGAGTCAGCATTTCATCATAGGCTACCCAATTTGAAGACATTTTCCTATTTTGGTCTTTAATTGTAACACCTGGTATAATGTAGTATATGAATGGGCAACTACATTCCTTTAGATCAAGGGTCCTCAAACTACAGCCCTTGGGCCGTGTCTGGCCCTCCGCATCGAAAAATCCAAACCTCACTGTGGCCGTGGGTGGCGCATCTAATAATAATTAGCAGCCATAGCCCTCTGTTATCGGGAGCTATGGCTGATATTGGGTTGCCATGTTGTGCGTGTGTCGCACAAAGCTCTGCTCCGGGTGTATGTGGCCAGGCCCGTCACAGCTCCAGGTAGCTCACCAGCAGTGTCTCCATCTTCCCGACTCTTCCTCTTCCATTAAAAAAAAAATAGTCTGGCCCCTCAACAGTCTGAGAGACCTTGAACTGGCTCCCGGCTTTAAAAGCTTGGGGACCCCTGCTTTAGATTATCATAGAATAACTGAAGGGCCTTTTAGACCATCGGGTCCAACTCCCTGCACAGTGCAGAGATCCAAATCAAAGCAGATCTGACAAAAGGTTGTCCAATTCTCTCTCGAATTCTTCCAGTATTGGAGCGCTTGTTCCACTGTCGTACTGCTCTAACTGTTAAGAAGTTGATGTTGGATACCAATTCGCATTAGCCACAGCTGTTGGTGAAGGCTGCTGGGAGCTTCAGTCCAGCAACATCTGGAGGTTTGCAGTTACTTACCCTTGTTATATTGTTTGATTGTATCCATGTTACTTCTCAGACATGATCTCAGTGTTGATCTACACAATTGGCAGAATGGACTGCAAACTGTGAATGAAAGAGTACTGTCTTAATAATGCTCTCCTGCAAGCAGAAAGCTAGCATGATGACAAAAAGGCCAAGCTGGCAAACTTCTGCTAATGCTCCCCAGCCCAATAAACAATGGGTAGCGTTTTAAAAAGGGTACCTCTACCTGTAGTCAGAAGTGGTGAGATCTGTTTATTGGTTTACTTCATACACTGCTATTGCCTTGGACAACCCCTATGATAAGTAGTGTGATGTATTACAGCAGGAATTTCAGGTGTGTTGAGATGGTGAAACTCAGAGAGTCAGATAATAACTTTTGCACCTTACCCGCTACATACGTTTTCCAACAGGAAGGAACTGGGAATGATCAGAATTAGGACTGGTTTCCTCTCTGCATGATCAGAGTCCTAAGCTTCCACATAATGGAAAGAAAGCCATACAGACCCATAAGAGTGCCACAGTAACTTTTCCAAGTGCTGTTGGATACTGTTTTGAGAAAGATTGCAACATCCATAACCCCACCTACACAGCATGGCCATTGGGGATTCTGGGAGTTGTAGTTTAAGAAGGAAGCATTTCCTATCTTTGGTTCCTAATAAATGCAGATAGATTGACCACCAATGCACATTCACTTGGACGTAAAACCCATTAAACTTAGTAATATGTCTGTGTTAGCAGTTTAGCCCCCACACACACACACACACACAGTGGCTTAGTGGTTAAGACTGGAAGGTCAACAGGTCAGCAGTTTGAGATCCGAGTGCTGCGCGATGGAGTGAGCGCCTGTCATCTGTCCTACCTCCTGCCAACTTAGCAGTTCAAAAGCAAGAAATTGCAAGAATATAAATAGTGGGAAAGGTAACAGCGTTCTGTGTGCTCATGTCTAGTCATGCCTGTCACATGACCACAGAACCGTTTGCAGATTCAGACCGCGCTGGCTCTTTGGCTGTAAACAGAGATGAGCACAGTCCATTAAGAGTTAGACATGACTGCCTTTTGAGCAAGGACAACCTTTCTAAGCATTTTAAAGGGCCATACATTACAGTATACTCCCAGTCCGTGTAAAAGAAGAATTAGTCCTCCCAAGAGGACTACCTCTCTTCAGGTCTGGCACTGTAGCCACTGTCCCAGGCATTTGCAACCTATGGCCCATGGGCCAGCCCCAGCCCCTGATGCCATTCCAACCTGGCCTGTGGCAACGACTCCAGAAGCGGACATGCCCGCTGCCATTATGTCTGACCCACCTGCAGCGCAGTGAGCGTGAGTACTCCGGCCCGTGGCACAGAAACCTTGAGAACTCCTGCACTATCCCGTGAGTTTTAGGTGAACTAATTGGCTTTACTTCTGGATTTAACAGTTGTCTTCCCACTTGGACCAAGTTGTCATTTCCCTGTTTGATGTCCTTCTTGCCCAGATGGTCTGACCGCGTGGGGAACAACATGCTATGGAGATCGCGTACCTCTGGAGCAATCACGTATTTAAACTGGCTTCTCTGCCTCCGTCCCCCTACAAATGTCCCCATTACAGATTTCTGATCTATTCCTTGAACAACAATCAAACTGTCATGTCCTTCTCCAAAAGGTACTGCAAACGAGATCTTACGTTAGCACTGAGAATCCTGACAGAGAAGAACTCCCATTCCCAGGTAAACGAGAAAGACAAACATAAACACATGAGGCTGCCTTCAGCTTTGGTCCGTTATGTCTGATATTGCCCACTCTGACTGACAGCAGCTGACAGGAAGAGATCCTTTCTGTCAGCACCTCATCCTTTGAACTGGAGATGCCCTGGGTTGATCCTGGGACTTTCAGCCTGCGAAGCATGTGCTCTATCGCCACAGTCTCTACCCTAAATGAGCTTATGCTTGGCCCAAGCAAAGCACACAGCCTTCGTGGCATCTGACACCAGCTTCCCTTCGGGAGATGGCTGGATACAGGGCTGGTTCTTAGGAGGAGAAGCAGCTACAAGCTGGAGCTCATAATCTTCATCTAGGCTAGCTCACCCTGCCCCAAACATCGGCTGAGAGGGATGCAGCTGTCAGCACCCAGAGACAGAAAGGGAGTTAAAGCTCTCTTTACCTTCTCTTTTTTCATCCCATCAGTCAACAAATGTCTCTGTTCTTCCTCTGTCATCTCCTCCTTTTGAAAACCCTTCTTAACCAGATGCCTTCAGGGCTTTTCCAACACACTTAAAATGCTGAGTAGGTCTCATCTCTCTTCCTTTGAATGTAACTGGGGGAAACCCCTAAAATCAAGAGGGCTAGGCAGTTATATTTAAATGAGACTGGAATCTAAAACTGTGTCTTAAACCAGTGGCAGGCACACAGTATTTTACAGAAAACAAAATATTAATAATAAAAAATACTGCACCACTTTAAAGACTAACTGCTATATTTTTATTGTTAGCTTTTGTGGATCAAGTCCACTTCAGACAAGGAGTGAAACTTCCAGGCATGGTTTATATACACCAGATACAGGGGTCAAGATGTCACAAGGGGAAAGGATCACAAAGCAATTGTGTCACAAGGGAAAAGGATCACAGAGCAATGAGGTAAAGAGCAATCAAGCAGAATGACAGACAAGCATGCGTATCAATACAGCTTCCTACAGCTAGCAGTAACAATAGATTATTCAGATTAGTTTTAAATATCTCCCTTTCAATCTCAAAAGTGTGAGTTGCCAAGATTACTCTGGGTTGAAATGATTTTTAGGGGACACCCGAATGAGGATCCTTTCATGTCCCCAAGTGTACCAGGGTTGAATTTGAACCACTATAAATCTCTCATCAAGAAGACAAAGTGTTTTTAATTTACCCAATTAAAAAGGTATACTCTTGCTTGTGACAGCTTTACTTTTTCACAATCATCTTGCCCAGGTTGTCTCCACCACCAAGACTACCGTATTTATTCGAGTATAACGCGCACTCGTGTATAACGCGCACCCCTAATTTTCCATGAAATATTGGTATAAAATTTTTTTCCACACGCCTCGTCTCCCGCGCCACCCAATCAGATCCCGCCAGCCGTGCGCCCCTGGGCCCGTGGGTGGGGCAGACGGTGCATCTCAGCAGTGCCTACCGTACTCGGCGCCGGCTCCTTGAGTCGCGCGGCCCGGGTAGGCGTGGAGCACGCCGCGGCCCTCTCCCGTAGGGTTCCCTTCTCGGCGGGTGCGTGCAGGTGAGCGGCGGCGGCAGCGGGACCTGGGCGCCTGGGAGGAGGGCCGCGGCGTGCTCCGCGCCTACCCGGCGCCGGCTCCTTGAGTCGCGCGGCCCGGGTAGGCGTGGAGCACGCCGCGGCCCTCTCCCGTAGGGTTCCCTTCTCAGCGGGTGCGTGCAGGTGAGTGGCGGCGGCAGCGGGACGGGAGAGGGCCGCGGCGTGCTCCACGCCTACCCGGGCCGCGCGACTCAAGGAGCCGGCGCCGGGTAGGCGCGGAGCACGCCGCGGCCCTCCCCGGAGGGTTCCCTTCTCGGCGGGTGCGTGCAGGTGAGCGGCGGCGGCGGCAGCGGGACCTGGGCGCCTGCCCAGGTCCCGCTGCCGCCGCCGCTCACCTGCACGCACCCGCCGGGTCGAGAAGGGAACCCTCCGGGGAGGGCCGCGGCGTGCTCCGCGCCTACCCGGCGCCGGCTTCTTGAGTCGCGCGGCCCAGTCCTCGTGTATAACGCGCACCCAAACTTTGAGCCTTTTTTTGGGTATAAAATTTTGCGCGTTATACACGAATAAATACGGTATCTCTTCATCAACATTTTCAGCAACTGTACTTTCGAAAGAGACCAAGGTTTTCACTCACATAGCTTAAAAGGAAACCGTTAAAAGCAAACCTAGAAATTTTGATAAGGTTCCAAATAATTTCTAACATGTCAGCAGGAGGACTGAGAAAGACTGAGAGAATAAGCAGAACATTGATTTGAAAAACAAGGCTGAATGGATTTTTTTACTATCCTCAGTTGGAGAACTGTCGATTTTGCTGATCGTATCTACAAAGTACTAGCATAGCTAGAACAATTAACCTAAATCTTTATTCCACAAAGAAATCTTTACCTTCAAAAGAAGACGATAACATTTTAAATTAAAACCGTAATCACATGCGGCTTTTAAGTATGTATTTTAATAATACAAATATCATAAATCCAATTTAAATTTTAAAACTTGATTTTCACTTATCTAAAAACAAATTACTGTACCAGGTGAAGTACATGCTCAGAAGTCTTCTGTTCTTTCATTTTAAACTAGCCAGTTGCCCGGTCTTGCCCGGGTGGTTTTTTTGCGGTAGAGGAGGGAAATCCTGGGATGTTGTTCATTCTAACCTGGCCCGAGGAGAAACCTGGGCCCATTTGCCCTGCCTCAGTCCCTGGCCCCTGGCCACCTTACCTGACCAGGGAGGGTCTCCCTCCTCTGCCACCTCTGCCACCCGTGCACCTGCTGAGGCCTCCCGCCCCACTCTGGGACCTGGTCCACTGCTCCCGCTGGCCAAGGGTTTGCCGTGCCCTCGCCGGCAGCCGCCCGGGCTGCCCTGGGCTGTAAGGTGCCACAACGTATTCTCACTAAACTCATTCTCCCCAATTTCCTTGGTCGCCTGGGGCCCAGCCTAACTGGCCAGCTGGGCCAAGAGAAAGCACAGCTCTCTGGTGGGGGGGGGGAGCTCACACCACCATGAGACCAACAGCCAATCAGGCCCCACCACCCTCCCCTCTCTGGCGAGGAGAGTGTCGTAGCCCCCACGCCGTTGAGTATGCACAGTACGGCTTTTCCTTTGGGTTTTTCATGCAAGGCACCATGGGAGTTGTAGTTCCCGCTCTTTGTCCCAATTTGTGTGGCATACACCCCCACAGTGATCATCTTGCCAGCCCAAGGTAGGTGTGTGCCAGGTTTCGGTGGGATTGGTGCAGGGGTGTGGATTTTTATACAAGACATACAAACCCACACCTCTGTTTTATAGATATAGATAGGCTCTATCCCATTGACTATTCTGCATTCAATCCTACTTGTTACATATTGGAGTCCTTTAAAATATTAAGTAGACCCCACTGAAGCCTTACAGTTTGCTCATTCTAGTACAGTATTGAGGTTGCAAATCTTCCTTATACTGAAAGTAAGTGATATTGGACTCTGCAGAGTTTACATCTGAGCATACATGGATGGGAGTGTAATTTTAAAAGGTCTAATTTACGGTATATTCTGTGGTTTACAGAGGTATAAAACCACAGATGTCCTAAATGCATAAAACTAACAACAGATACATTGTGTGATGCCATTTTAAATGAAAACTTGCTATCTGTCAAAGTAGCTCACATTGTATAACTTCTTTAATAAGCCTGGATTCTGTTCCTTTTAAAATAAATCTAATTGACAGAAAAATTCTCTAATCCATTCTGTTTTATCCAGTCAAAGGGAAAAGGTGAAGAAGACTCAATCTTTATCCACTATCATGGTGGAAGGGAATCCTATTCAGCCTCATGCCAGCTTCTAAAGCCCACTTTCTCAGCCATGCGGGCTAGAAATTTGCTTCATTTTTAGAAAGAAAAGACTAGAGAAAGGTAGGAAGTTTACAATTTTTATACTAAAACAACAAGGGGAAATGTTGTAATATTCTCACCAGATTACTTTCCACTGAACAACATTCACACTAGATGTTTATGGTATTTCAGAATGCTAGGCTTTTTCTTCCATCTCTAGGCCAGACATTAAACTGCCAAAATGAAGACACCTTGTGGTGAGTTCATTCTGCAGTTCCTTTTACCTGACCTAGTGTGAGAAAGATTAGCCGATAACATAAGGTTGCCGTTACTAGGGTATGTCCGATTGTGGTTCAGAAATGCCACAGTCTTCGAGGAAGCTCTTTCTATGTATCCCAGCCATACCTGTCAACCTTCCCGGATTGGCCAGGATTTCCCGTTTTTCGGCGCCGATTTGCACCATTTCCCACCCACAGCTGCCCAAACCCCGGAATTGGCAGCGGGGGAAAGGAGGTATTGCACATCCCTTCTGCGCAGATCGCCTTCTACGCATGCGTAGAAGGCTTTTACGCTTGCGTAGAACCCTTCTACGCTTGCGTAGAAGGCTATGCATGAGTAGAAGGGTTCTATGCAAGCGTAAAAGCCTTCTACGCATGTGTAGTAGGCGACTTGCGCAGAACCGTTCTGCGCAGGTCCCGTATTGTCCGGAGCTGCAGTTGACAGGTATGATCCCAGCGTGTTAGGCTTCAGCAGATTGTATGTGTATAAAGCTTATATCCTAATAAATGTATCAGATTTTAAGGTGCCACAGAGCTCTTTATTCCTTCCTCTCTTGATTAGACTAAGAAGGCTGTCTTTAGTAAATAAAGCACAGTTGGAGCCAGTTTCCATACTGCCCCTGTCAACAGTGATGGGGTGTGAGGCACAAATGTGTGCATTTTATTTTGTAAAGAAGTGTATGTAAGAGAAATCTGTCATTTTGTTCATTGCTGCAATATGTCTGCCAGAATCCAATGCAATCAACCCACTAGTACTGTGATGGTGAACCTTGGCACTCCAGATGTTCTTGGACTTCAATTCCCAGAAGCCCAAGCACCCTGTGAATCCACACGAATGTGTTTACTGTGATTCATCCAGCACGCGCTGCCCTCGTCGCTCCCGGAAAAGTAAAACGCGCCCGTATGGTTAACACTCTTCCAGGTTAACCCTTCCTCAATATGGGTGCGTTTTACTTCTGCTTCCGGGAGCGACAAGGACAGTGTGGGCCGGATGAATCGCAGTAAACCCATTCATGTGGATTCACAGGGGGGTTGAGCTTCTGGGAATTGAAGTCCAAGAACATCTGGAGTGCCAAGGTTCACCATCGCGGCACTAGTATGAGCCTGCCTGCCTGCCTGCCTGCCTGCCTGCCTGCCTGCCTACCTACCTACCTACCTACCTAATATACCACCCTATTGGCCAAAGCCACTCAGAATAGTTAATGTACATCATTAAAAACATCAAAGGAGATACAAACATTGAACAATGATTAAAATAAGCACATTAATTAAAATAAGCACAATAATTAAAATAAGCTATTACAGACGGGGCGAGCAAAGCAGATACTAGTGACCAAAGACAAATACCATGCATTGTGTTAAAAGAGAGGCAAAATGTTGTTAAACACCTCTCAATACACATTGACTTTGATTAGTGTCTGGCATACTCAAAGGGAGGTGTATATCAAGCAAGGAAGGGCATTCCATATTGTTGGGGCCACCAGTAAGAAGGCATGACTCCTTGGGTCAACCTTTCAAGCCTCCTTCAGGGTGGAAACCCAAAGATTTAATACCTGGGAGGGCTTGGTGGACTGTGCTGAATTTAGTTTAGAAATACATTCTAGTCTTTCTTAGCTTCACAGATAGCCATGGAAGTCCTCCAGAGTTCTATCTATCTATCTATTTGTCTAACTATCTGTCTGTCTGTCTGTCTGTCTATCTACCTTAATTTGCCAAAGCCAATTTCCCCCTTCCAGTTTTATCTATCTATCTATCTATCTATCTATAGTAGTAGTAGTAGTAGTAATAATAATAATAATAATAATAATAATAATAATAATAATAATAATAATAATAATAATAATAATAATAATAATAATAATAATAATAATAATCTCATGTCAGAAATTATTCTGGGTTGAAGGATTTTTGCTGAAGAAACTCTGCTCAAGGGATGTCTGAATGAGGCTGCTTTCATGTCCCCAAGAGCTGAGACAGAGATGGGCGCTCAATCCATCATGCAGTACCCAGGTCTCAAACTGCCAACTTGCTGGCCTTCCAGCTAATAAGGTGATCTTCTTAACCACTGAGCCACCGCAGCCCTATCTATCTATCTATCTATCTATCTATCTATCTATCTATCCTACTTCCTTAATTTGCCAAAACCATTCTCTCCCTCCCATCCACCCTCTCCAGTCTTAGTTCTCCTTCCCTCTGAAAGTCTTTTCTTGAGCTCTCTAATCCAGAGGCGGCAGCTGCATCTATTTTGAGCCCAAGGAGCTCCCAGCTGCTCCCCTTATAGGGTAAAAGCCGGCACCCCAGCAGGGGACAGACATGGACACCACCTCCTTCAAGATGGATCTTATAGCGGGGGAAGATGAGGGAGGGGAGGGGGGGAAGAAGACCTGTCATTCATTCTTGGAGGGGGAAGAAGGAGAGTGACGATGGGGTGAGGAACCTCAGTGAACCCTTTGCCTGTGCATGCTTAAATGTGACTGTGGGGCTTCAGAAAGTCCCAGGGGTGCATGCTCAGAAATGCACCTTGTACCAGAAATTACAAAATAATAATAGTAATTTTAGTACAGGGTCAGCCTTGCTATTAGGAAGTTAGCAGATTCTCGACGTAATGAAAAGGTGATGATTTGTTAGCTGATTGATTCATTTCACTGCCAGAGATGAAGAATGGTGCTCGTTAATTTTCTTCCCCATGTGCCAAGGTAATGCATGCTATGTGCCTTCATTTGGATGGTTGGTCAGACATCTCTTTTGCTGCTCTACCTCAGGCCACATACCCGGTTTACCCAGTTTTGATAGTGATAGAGATGATGGTATAGTGTAATCCACTCATATAAAAGTAAAGGTTGCCCTTGCATGGAAGCAAGTCGTGCCTGACTCTAGTGGCTGATGCTAAACTCCATTTACAGCCAAAGAGCCAGAGCTGTCTGCGTCTGCAGATGTTTCCGTGGTCATGTAGCAAGCATAACTAGACACACAGAACGCTGTTACCTTCTCATCGAAGCGGTACCCATTTATCTACTTATAATTTCATCCTTTTGAACTGTTAGGTTGGCAGGAGCTGGGACAGAGACAGTAGCTCATTCCGTTGTGCAGTACTCAGGTCTCAAACTGCTGACATGCCAACCTTCTAGTCGTCAAGTTCAGCTTCTTAGCCACTAAGCCACCATAGCCCTCTAAACCCACTCATGTACAGCCCTAATAATGCGGCTTGGAAAGTTTCTTATGGTTCCTCAAGATGAACGAAAATTACTGATACTTTACTCGTATAGTACACTTATATATATGTAAGAAGATATCGAAGAGCTGGTATAGAACAGCAAAGCTACAGTGGTCTATACCTGATAGTCCTATGGGGCCTTCAAGCAAGGCATGGAAGCTCAATGGTCTCTGGTAGTTTTTTCAAGCAACTAATACTCCAGAGATATAATTCCTCTGAATATGGAGGTTCCATTTAGACGCCATGTGCTGACACTTACATCATAATCTTGTGCACGTCTGTTCAGAAATAGTGCCACAGAGTTCAGTCGGATTTGCTTCCAGGTCAGTTTGTATAGAATTACAGCTTTCAGGCTCTGTATAGTCATGCATGCAATGCCAGGAGCAATGTGTACATTTTAGCACTTCAAAGGTGCAGAAAATGACCATCTTAATTACCCACTTCAGCCTTCCTATAACTAAATGGTTAATAACTTGGAAAGAGGGGATTTTTTTAGCAGTTTAGTAAATTTAGTAAAATTATGCAAGGCGGGAAGACAGTGAAGAGAAACAAACTATTTTCTCAAAAAAAAAAAACCATGAGTGTGGGACTATTTAATCCCGTAGTTCCCAATGTGGGGCACATGCCCCACGGGGGGGGCAATTTGATTTTTAATGGAGGAGCAATCGAGAATGAGTTATTAACACTTAATGGCGTGTTTTTAGGCTTCCACTTGAATATGAGTTCACTTTTTGAATAATAAAAATAATATGTCACAGGGGGTGGGATCAGGATTTTAAAGATGCTTAGGTTGGGGCATGGCCAAAAAAGGTTGGGAACTACTGATTTAATCATTGCATTAGTGATGTAAAGGAGGTCCTGATGGCATGGTGGCTAAACTGCTGTACTACAACCAAAAGGTTGTGAGTTTGATCCTGACCAGGACTCAAATCAACAAATATCCATCATGCAAATCAGTTTAAAAACATTTCTTCAAGCTTTCTAAAGTATTTCTGAACCATTGCTCTACAAGATGATGATTCCTTAGAGAGAAAACAATAAATGCAGACAGAAACCTTGTCATCTGACACTGACTAGGGCAAAGGAAGGAGGAACAGATGCTCTGTCTAGATGAACCCATTAACAAATTCACTAATTAATTATTTGCTGCCCTTTTATGACACCCAAAATCTGTTCTCTAAGGCAGCTGTCTCTTTCACCTGAATCATAAGGCCAATCCCAGCTGTGAAAGATTTGTGAAACCTGGCTGTGAAACATTACTGTGGAAGACTAATATTGTGAGAAGAGGAAATACTAATTGAGTGTAATGTGCTATCTGACCCTGATGGGACATGGTTAAAACCAAAATAGTGAAGAAACCATTTTGTCATGCAATATATATTCATATTTGTGGAATGTTGAGACAGCCGCTAGCTCAAGGGAATGGGAAAGCTTCTTGACAGAGGAGAAAGATTTCATTCACTAAAGTAAACTTTAAATAGTTCAAAGTGGGAGGCATAAGTTTCCCCTCATTTTAAACAAATAACACCACTGTGAAATGTGAATTCAAACAAGATAGGTTCACTTACCTTTTTGGTATTCTAACACAACTACACAGTGGCTGAAATCTAGCTGCCTAGTGTAGTATGTTGTACCAAAGCAAGCCTATTGAATCAGTGGGTATTTGGGGAGTGACCTGCTTCATTATTTCCATTCATTCAAATGGGCCTACTTTGTGGTGACTTACTTTAGTGTAGTAAAGTGGAATTAGAGAAGGACTATTTGAATCAATGGAACGTATGGAGGAATTGACTCAGAAGTTAATCCTCTCTGAATCAATAGGCCTATTTTAGTATAATTTACTATGCTAAGCAGCAGGATTTTAGCCATTGTGTTCCAAACTGACATCCAAAATGGAAGTATTCGGGTTCAATGGGCTACAACTGGAGAAGGCTGACATTGTAGGCAGGCTCTTCTCAAGAACAAGAAGGAAAATAATCATCCACAAACCTTGTAAAATGACCGCATGCACACATAATAGCCATGTTGATTCTTCCTTTGAGGCAATAGGTCAGATTCAGCACCACCAAGGTCTATACCCGTGATGGTGAACTTTTGCACTCCAGATGTTCTTGGACTTCAATTCCCAGAAGCCCAACCTCCCATGAATCCACATGAATGGGTTTGCTGCAATTCTTCCAGAGTGCGCCACCCTCGTCGCTCCCGGAAGCGGAAGTAAAATGTGCCCGCACTCCGGATGAATCGTAGCAAACCCATTCGTGTGTATTCATGGGAGCTTGGGCTTCTGGGAATTGAAGTCCAAGAACATCTGAAGTGCCAAGGTTCGCCATCATGGGTCTATACATAGCGTAGACGGCCTGCTTTTCCACTTTGCTCCCAATGTTGGTGCAAGCCAGACATTGCTAAATTCTATCTCTGGTGGAGAGACGTGGCAGTCTGTGGTAGAGCAACAAGTGACATACTCCCAGGGTGAATCAAGGTACACATTGCCCTGGTTGGTCAATTTATTTCAGCATCAGGATTTGATAACCACACAATCCCCCCCTCCATGACTGGAAGTAAAGTTATGATTACTGTATAATAAATAACTACCAGTTCATTGCCATGCCTTGAAAATGTCCACAATACCCAAGGCGACTGTGTTGCTGTGTCTAGTGTTAGGGCTTCTTATTCTTATTCTGTGTCTAGGCCAGACATGAAACTTCCAAAATAAAGGCACCTTTTGGTGAGTTCATTCTGCAGTTCCTTTCACTGGACCTAGTGTGAGAAAGATTAGTTGGCAACACAAGATAGATAGATAAATCTTTATTGTCATTGTCCTGCACAGAACAACGAGATTGGGGGGGAAAACACTTATCAACCGAACAAAAACCTAAACAAAATACAACTATACAAAATTATCAACATACTGCCACCCCACATATACACATTTAACCCCTAAAAAGCTCTAAAACTCTAAGACTCTAAAAACTCTAAAAACTATTATATATACAGAAGTTCCTTCATAAACTGTATTTCACTGCATTCATCGCCAGAACCGCATTTGGGTAGAAACTATTTCTCAAGCGGCTGGTCCTGGTCTTTATGACCCTATACCTTCTTCTAGAAGGCAGAAGCTGAAAGAGATCGTTTCCGGGGTGGGTACTATCCTGCACAATCTCTACAGCTTTCTTATAACACCTGGCGGCATAGATTTGATCTAGAGTGGGAAGAGTATGCCCGATTATCCGCTCCGCAGTCTTTATGACCCTGGACAGCATTGTTCTTTCCCTAGCTGTACAACTCCCAAACCATACACACAGACCATAGGTTAACACACTCTCTATGGTACAGTGGTAGAATGCCAACAGCAGGTCCTTTGAAAGATTGTTCTTCCTGAGGATTCTCAAGAAGTATAACCTTTGCTGTGCTCCCTTGATCAGATCTTTGGTGTTTGCTCCCCATGTTAGATCATCCCTCAGCTCCATTCCCAGAAATCGAAACACCGAGACCTATTCCACACAATTCCCTTCAATAATAAGTGGCTAGATGTTCAATTTGCCATTACCAGGGTACGGATAGCGCAGTCTGATTGTTGGCCTCCATTTCCTTGACACCGTACCAAGGCTACTCCTAGTTCCACTCATTGGACCAGACAGCTCCACTCCAGGCCATGCATAGCTATAACTCTATGTGAATGATCTCCCTAACAGCCACTTAATGGGCAGTTTCTGTACGACACTAAATTTAAAGCCTGGGGCCGGGTCACGCTTCCTCAGACAGCTTCAGGGGCTAGATGGCCATTTTGCCCTTCCTCCACCACATAGCACTTCTGGGTGTGATGGAAGTGGTGTAGGGCCACATGAAATGGCGCCGTGGGCCACATTCAGCCCGCGGGCCACAAGTTGAGAATCCCTGCATTACAGATTCTACCCATTGAGTTTCTGTCAGGAATATTTGTTTTCACTGGCTACCACCAACGACTAAGAATATTTCCTTATGTTACTATGATATGGCCTGCATGTCAGTGATTGAGAAAAGGGGATTTAAGTCTTCCTGCATTAAACAAGATGCTGATAGTGATATGCTAAGATTGAACCAGGGCTGAAAATGAAACCTGGCTCATCAAATTCAGAACCCTGGAGCCTGCAGAGTCAATTTGAGAGAGAATTGTGTGCAATTCATCATATGCAAAATCAATGCTTCGGTGGGAAGAACTACCCAATACTAGCCTCAACACATCTCAGATGAAAGGTTGCAAGGCAGCAAGTGTGCTTTTAGACTGCAATGGACCCTGAAGTTTGTCTCCTCTTGGAAATAAGGTACTAAGGGAGGGTTTTCAAGGGTTCTGAGATCCTGCCGTGAGAAGATCTAGGAAAAACCTATCATAAAGAGAAGAAGGTGGAAGAAAGCCAATTGGCATGAGGGATCGTTTGGAAAGAAGATGCAGTTATTCTTGTATCTATGTGAGAGTGTGATCACTGACAAGCTTTCATTACAGAGTCTTTAAGATGCAGGTCTCCAAGATCTCTCCAACTTGCAAATTTGTGTGCAGTTTTGTAGGGAAAAATATGTATATTCCATAGCATCCAAATGGCCTGAAAGGGAGAAGATACATATTTTGATTTGTCTGAGCTTTTTTTTTTTTTAATCCAGGTTAACAAACTACAAAAGGAACTTCTTCTCCATTATAGAAATAAATATTTGTATTCTGTTCTTCTTCCCTGGAGCTCAAAGATGCTATCCCCTTTTAAGCTCCTTCAATAGGAGTTCCCAAACATTTTGCACCAGTCACGTGGTTCAGCAGGCCAGTCATGTGGTTCCTCCCTGAAACAGAAGTAAAACATGCCCACACATGCACAAAATTCTGCCGTAAATGCAACCTTGGCTGTTGTAAACACGTTTATGACTGCCGTGGGTGCATTTACTGCAGCATTTTGCACATGTGCAGGCACGTTTTACTTCCTCTTCCAGGAGCCACAAGGGTGCTGTGGGCCAGATGATTTGGCACCATGGGGCGTAGTTTGGCCACCCCTGTCCTACAAGTGCACGGTGTTGTTTAAGCTGAAAGATAGTAGCTTTAAAGCTAGTTCCAGTTTCTCCTGGGCCCAGGCCAATTTTCTATCCATTACACACATTAGACAAGTCCTCCTGTCTCAAGGACCTCAAAACTTCTTAGATGATAGGACGGCTTAGAAGTACTGGACACCTGTTGGGCTTTTGGGTGCAAAGGGGCTTTTTAATCCAGCAAAAGGAGACAGGTCATAACTGAAGTAGTTGATCATCTTCCCTAACTGGTCCTAGGCACTAGAGAATGATGGTACTGTATTAAGAATAGGTGCTTATCTATGGGTGCAGGGCTGACCCAAAACTAGTGCTCCAGGTCAGATACAGAACCTTGGTGGACTAGCAGTTGAGTTTTACTTCTCTTAACTGGGGATTTCTCTGGTACATGAGTCCCAGTAGCCACTGTTTGAGGCAGTAGCTTCACTATGTACAATGATCTAGCTGTGATTGTGCATGTAGACTGTTGCTGTGGTGATCTCACAACTTGCTCTAGAAGATTCTATGAGCAAAACACAGTTTTGAGCCAGACAGAAAATAGAAGGTCATCTTTTTTCTTTATTGCACCGTACAAAACACATGCTGATGCAATCTTTATATACAGAACAATTCCTCTATTTCTGATGTCCAGTGTAAGTGCCAATGTGGAGCTGAAGCAGCACTATCTGTGTACAAAAGATGGAAATTGGAAGACGGCGAACAACTAAAGTATGAAAATCCTTTAGAGGTTTTTAAAAAAAATAGTAGCTGTGTTAATCTGTGTTTCAGGCATATCAGGAAAAAATAACAAAAACAAACACTGCAGCACTTTAAAGACTAACTGCTATATTTTTAAATATAGCAGTTAGTCTTTAAAGTACCTAAATTTGAGGTGGTGGTATAGCATACCTGTCAAGTATCCCGGATTGGCCAGGAAATCCCCTTTCCCAGCGCCGTCCCATATTTAGAGCGGCGGAGGAAGGGGTTATTGTGCATATGCGCAAAACCCATCTGTGCATGCACAAACGTTTTCTGTGCACGCACAAAGGAGTTCTGCGCATGCATAAAGGAGGTTTTGCTGCGCATGCGCACCCGGGCCGGAGCAGTTCCCATATTTTCCGGAGCGGTGCTTGGCGGGTATGTGGTATAGAGACCCACAAAATCCAAATAAGAATTGTATAATGGTCATGAGATGCTGACTAATTGTTTTGGAAGAATGGAAACTGGCTGGGTAAGGAGATGGAATTGAATATTTTAGAGGAGGGCAGGCAAGCTCATGCTGTAACTTTTTTGTCTGATGGTTTTTTCCAAGTTTCGCTTGTAAAGGAATCTGATGGCCTTCTTGGAAAGGAAGAACAATAACATCTTACCCATTTTGCTGCATCTGTTGAGCAAATTCTGGTTGAAGCCCTTCTCTGACTCCACTGGCATTTCTTCTTCATCATCTACTACTGCTGCGTCTAGGTCAGACTTTAAACTGCCAAAATGAACCCACCTTTTGGTGAATTCACTCTGTAGTTCCTCTCACCTGACCTAGTATGAGAAAATTTAGCCGGCACAAGAAGGTTGCCGTTGCCTGGTGTACGCCCGACTGTGGTTCAAAAAGAATACAGTCTTTGAGGAGGCTCTTTCTCTGTACCCTTGCTGAAGTCGTTGATGATCAACTATAAAGCACCCATTGATCTATGAATAGATCCCAATCCATTGTCCACCAACCCCTGACCTGCAGAATTTGGGGTTTAGACAGGGGCACACCATTCTGCTCAGACAGAGGACAGCACTCTGGTGACAACGAGGTCTCAGTCCTACCTTTTGCAAGCCCTGCTTGGGTTTGGTTGGCTTCATAGTCATTGGTGGGATTCATGGCGACTCGCCCTGATATGACCTCATTCCTCTGCAGAGAGGCCCTGGGGAAGGCTGATAATTCGAACATTGGGGTAAGGTAACTGACCTCACCAGCTGCAGTTCCTGGCACAACAAGGTGAAGTAAGGACACAGTGGGGGACCCTGGGTGATGAAAGTAGTCTTGAGGCCCAGTGGCTTGCAAGTATGACGCATGGGCAAGGTAAATAATCAATAACCAATGCTGGTCATGAATAAAGTGTGCCACAATTGCCACAGTAACAGAACAAATCCAATTTCTTGATGTTGTCTTACACATAAAATCTTTACACTGGCTGATAAGGTAAATTCCTTCAGATCTCCTCTCCTCTCTTTCCCAATCTTCCATTAGCAACACTTGTCCATGAGCAAAATTACAGGGGCAGAAGCACAATTAAGCTTTTGGGTGTGAAAAATGTTTTAAAGAAGAGCAACAGTTTAGAGTCAGGCTGATAGGAAGAGCCAAAAGATCAGTGTTCTTAAGAAGAAGGCAAATGCCAGAAACAGCAAAAGTTGCCCCCATTTTTCTCTTCCATTTTCCATTCTCGGGTTCACACATCTTTGAAGATTCAGGCAAAACAAACAAGGGTGCCATTGACTTGTTGGGGTAGGTAGCTATTGCATCTGTGAGCTCAGCTGGCCTTGTTTACTAAAAGTTTATTTAATCTTAACAATGTGAACCCCTATTTCTCCCTCCCCCCCAATTAATTTTTTTAGAGCTCCCTTTGTCCCCTCCTCCCCCCCGTCCTTATCACTCTCTCTTGGATCCGCTGACTTTGCCAATCCTAAAAGGTTGCGGCAGTAACCGGACCCTGGTGGGATGCAGCTGCTGAGCTTGTTATTGGGCGCAGGGAACTCAACACTCTCTCTTTAGAGCACATAAAATTCACAGGTTTCCCAGGCTGGTTCATTGCATAACTTGACCCTGACCCTCTCTACAAATGGACTCCGTGCTTGTTCCTGTTCTGAACAGCCCAGTCTTAGAGGTCTTGACCTGTTACATTAGGCAATTCTAGCTGGTGGGTTCTGTTCCCCACCTTTGGGACCTGAGTCCTGCCTATAAGGACAAGAGGTACTAATATTGGATCGCCGAACCATGTCTCTTTGATTCACTCTGCATCCAGCCGCTGTCTTAGGTTTAGGACATTTTCTCTCTCATATTGTCTTCTGATTTTAATGATGTAAATTGCCCAGGGTGCATACCTGTCAAGTTGTGGAGATGAAAATAAGGGAAGGTTTCTGGGTGCCGGGACACGCATGCGCAGCAACCCATTCATGCATTCACAGTAACCCTTTGCGCATGCACAGAAACCCCTGCACACATGCGCAGTAACCCCTTTCCTAGTTGTTCCAATTACAGGATGGCGGCAGAAAAGAGGGGGAAAGATCTGTGAATTACGGGAAATCCCGGCTAAAACGGAATACTTGACAGGTATGCCAGGGTGGGAAAGTCTCCCAAATGGGAGACTAACTGTTACAGGTGCTTTGCACCAGGATGGAATTTGGCCCATTTATTTTCCTGCCAGCACCAATGGTTGATGAATATCCAACAGCACATACCACTAGTGCTCTAGTAATGTTCTCAGGTTCTGTTCCCATCTTCTGTAGACAATTGCCATTAGACACGGTGAAACAACCGCTTCAGGCAATAGATTGTTTGAGGTAGCAGCAATGGTAGCTGTTCCGTTCTGCCTAACCTTTCTGGCCATTATCCTCTTCTGACCTATCCTGAAACCCCTAAATTGGCCTGCTGCCTTCAAAGACAACAGAAGACACAAACTAATTGCCAGTAGTGAAGCATTGTTCAATTAGTTGCTTCTGTGCAATGAATGGAGGATGGTCATCTTGTCTTTTGACCAAGGCAGTAACAATTGTTTTGGTAATTCTGTTCCACATGCTTTGTCATTTTCTTCCAAGATCTGGGAAGTTGCTGAGACCCAAAACAGGGCGTCTTTAATATACTTGACTGCTTTTCTCCCATAACTTCATCAGAACTGAGATAACGTAGGTACTAGGAGCACAGAGTGTGAGTTGCTGTTGTTCAGTCGCACAGTCGAGTCCGACCCTTTGCGACCCTATGGACCACAGCACAGCAGGCTCCTCTGACATCAGCCATTCTACATAGTCCGCCCAGACCTATGTCCACTGCGTCAATTATGTCATCTAGCCATGATCTCATCCTCTGCCTCCCCTTTCTCCTTTTGCTGTCGATCTTTCTTAGCATCAGGGCTCTCTCCAGTGAGTCCTCTCTTCTCACTACTCATTTGGTGGCCGAGAGGGTGAGACCCTGATTCAAAAGCCACTTCAATCATATTAAGTTAATCAATTTCAACCATACTAAACTCAATTCAACTTTAGTTTAACCACATATTTGTTAAGATAGAATACCAAACTGCTTTAGCCTACATAGTCCATAATGCAACATTGTTCATGCCCCTCCCATAAGGTATAAAAGGTTCATACCTCGCTCTGTTTCACTTTCCCTTCTGTTCCTCATTTGTATGATGTACCCGAAAGAAATAACAAGGAAAATGTAAGTTCTACATCTTAACCTATAAATCCAAGGGTTAACCGTTGGAACTGGCTATAGGTTGCTATGCCTCGCCCTACTTGCCTGCACTCACCCTTCCTGCACACGGCCAATCTGGGTCCGCAGGTCAACGAAGGATTGAGAAAACCGGCAGTGGGGCAACAGCCCCACAAACGCAAAGAAAGGGAAACAACTTCACGTCCCAACATTCCTTGCACCGCGCCAGAGCCAATCAGGCTGAGAGGCTCTCGCACAGCGCAGCGTTCGGAAATGCGCCGCAGCCAATCAAAAGAAAACCATTTTTAAAAAACGCAGCACAAACACAAAGCACCAACCCATAACTACAAGCCCCAGCGTCCTGCGCGCCATGAGCGCGCAGAACGCTGAGGAAACCGGCGCCCGAAAAATTAAAAAGAAAAACAACTCACCGCCTCACAGCCAAGCAAACACCAGCCGGCTTTCTTTCCCTCACCCACGGTGCCTGAAGGTCCAGACTGGAGTTTCCCCTTTAATATCAGTAGGTGGGGGGGTTGCGATCCCCCTCTCCGCTGGCTCCCCTAGGGTTGGGAGGTTTGTGGGGACAAAAGGGGCATGTTGCCCCAACCCTTCTGGACCCAGGAGACCAGGGAGAGTGGATCGATCCCCCCTCCTTAAAACAACTCCGTCTTTTCTTCTCTTTAAAAACGGAGTTGTTTTAAGGAGGGGGGGGAATCGATCCCCTCTCCCTGGTCTCCTGGGTCCAGAAGGGTTGGGGCAACATACCCCTTCTGTCCCCACAAACCTCCCAACCCCAGGGGAGCCAGCGGAGAGGGGGGTCGCAACCCCCCACCCACTGATATTAAAGGGGAAACCCCGATCTACTTTCACGACTCCACACAAACAAAGCACCATAACACAATAAAGCCCCCCTCCCTACCACCTAGCCCACCCTTCCTAACCCTCAACGACCACACCCCCCTCCCCACCATCTAGCCCACCCTTCCTAACCCCCAACGACCACGCCCCCTCCCCACCACCTAGCCCACCCTTCCTAACCCCCAATGACCATGCCCCCCTCCCCACCACCTAACCCACCCTTCCTAACCTCCAACGACCATGCCCCTCTCCCCACCACCTAGCCCACCCTTCCTAACCCCCAATGACCACGTCCCTTCCCCACCACCAAATAAATAAATTTTAAAAAATTACTAAAAACAGTCAAACACATCCAAAAATACACAAAAACAAAAACACCAAAAACAATACGAAGTACACAAAGACACAATCAAAAACAAAACAAACAGACAAAAATACAAATTCCAACCCCCCCCCCCCGCCCACACACACACACACACAAAAGAAAGAAAACAAGCAAACTTACCAAAAGATGTCCTACCTCCACCAGGACTGGAAAAGAAATGAATAAAGAAAGAGACTACTTACCAGAAGAAGCTCCACCCAGAGGCCAGGAGAGAAAAAACAGTCAAAATACAATAACCCCTACCAGCACCACCTACTCGCCACAATAGTAAAAACAATTCAAAAACACACAACAGCTCCAAATAAAAGGCCACAAGAGTAAAAACAAATCAAAAACATAACACAAATTCACAATTTTACACAAAAGGTCACACCAATAAAAACAAGTCAAAAAAATTACACTAAAACACACTTTAACACAAATCACAAACGTATGCCAATAAAATACAATAGAAACTTTTAAAAATCCTGTGCTGAGTTTTAACTCAAATTTAAACTCAAAACATCTAAACACATTTTAAAAACATTGAATGTAAAAAACATTTACTTTTACATTATTAAAATTATTACCTACGGTACAGCTAATTAAAAAAAATCAAAAAACTAAAACATTATTCGCTTACATAAAACAATTTGAAAAAATTATATCATACTTTGTTCTTTTATTAATCCTCAAAAAAACCCAAAAAAGCAGATCACAGTTAATAACAGCCAAGCCAAAAAAAATTTACATAAATAAACATTTAAAAATTAAAATTACAGACTAAGCAATTTTTAAAAAACATTAACACAATTTAACCTTCCAACACAATTTAAAACAGCCCGGCAACGCCGGGCAACCTCTGCTAGTGTTCTAATAAATTGACTTGACTGAATGCATGAATCCTGAGAGTTATTTGGCTTGACCATCGAAATACTCAACAATATTTACTGTCAGTTCCTCCCTGCTGCTCTACAATAGCTCTGCCTTAAAAGGCTGATGTTAAAAATTATTTATCTTAACCTATAAAATCGAGGGTTAACCGTTGGAACTTTGCATAGGCTCCTTAGCCAGGCCCTACTAGCCTGCACTCACCATTCGTGCACACGCCCGAACTGGGTACCCAGGTAAACGCAAGATTAAGAAATGCGCCAGTGGGGCAAGAGCCCCACAAACGCGAAAAAGGGAAACAACTTTATTTCCCAATGTTCTTTGCGCCGTGCCGCACCACAGCCAACCAAGCGGTTTCTTCTCTTTAAAAACGGAGTTGTTTTAAGGGGGGGAAATTGATCCACTCTCCCTGGTCTCTTGGCTCCAGAAGGGTTGGGAGGACATACTCCTTTTGTCCCCCCAAACCTCCCAACCCCAAGGGAGCCAGCGGAGAGGGGGGTCGCAACCCCCCACCCACTGATATTAAAGGGGAAACCCCATCTACTTTCACAACTCCACACAATCAAAGCAACATAACACAATAAAGCCCCCTCCCCACCACCTAGCCCACCCTTCCTATCCCCCAACGACCATGCCCCCACCACCACCTAGCCCACCCTTCCTAACCCCCACCGACCATGCCTCCCTCCTCACCACCTAGCCCACCCTTCCTAACCCCCAACGACCACGCCCCCCTCCCCACCACCAAATAAATATTTTTTAATTTTTTTTACTAAAAACATAGTCAAAAACATCCAAAAATACACAAAAACACCAAAAAACAATACAAAGTAAACAAAAATACAATCAAAAACAAAACAGACAAAAATACAAATTCCAACCCCCACCCCCACCCCCACCCCCACCCCCACACACAAAAGAAAGAAAACAAGCAAACTTACCAAAAGATGTCCTACCTCCACGAGGACCGGAAAAGAAATGAATAAAGAAAGAAAGAGACTACTTACCAGAAGAAGCTCCACCCAGAGGCCAGGAGAGAAAAAATAGTCAAAATACAATAACCCCTACCAGCACCACCTGCTGGCCACAATAGTAAAAACAATTCAAAAACACAAAACAGCCCCAAACAAAAGGCCACAAGAGTAAAAACAAATCAAAAACATAACACAAATTCAAAATTTTACACAAAAGGTCACACCAATAAAAACAAATAAAAAAATTACACTAAAACACACTTTAACACAAATCACAAACATATGTCAATAAAATACAATATAAACTTTTAAAAATCATGTGCTGAGTTTTAACTCAAATTAAAACCCAAAACATCTAAACACATTTTAAAAACATTGAATGTAAAAAACATTTACTTTTACATTATTAAAATTATTACCTACGGTACAACTAATTCAAAAAATTCAAAAAACTAAAACATTATTTGCTTACATAAAACAATTTGAAAAAAATTATATCATACTTTGTTTTTTTATTAATCCTAAAAAAAAACACCAAAAAAGCAGATCAGTTACTAGCAGCCAAGCCAAAAATTTTTTTACATAAATAAACATTTTAGAAATTAAAATTACAGACTAAGCAATTTTTAAAAAACATTAACACAATTTAACCTCCCAACACAATTTAAAACAGCCCGGCAACGCAGGGCAACCTCTGCTAGTTATACATAAAATGTGCTTCTAGTACAAGGGTGTCCAAACTAGGGCCCAGGGCCAGGATCCGGCCCATGACGTCAATTCTTCCAGCCCACGTCACCCTCGGCACTCCCGGAAGCAGAAGTAAAATTGCCCATATGGGTGCATTTTACTTCTGCTTCTGGGAGTGATGAGGGCAGCCTGGGTCAGATGAATTGATTCCGGGGGTTGGATACAACCCCCAGGCCATAGTTTGGGCATCCCTAATTTAAGCACATAAGATGGCAGCTGTTGTGTCCTAATGGTTTAATCCTCCACATGGATAACAATGTATCGGAACCAATGTAACCTTGCCTATGGGTAACAATGTAACCTTCAGCTGTATCACATAAACCCTGTAATAGGACGCGAGCTAATGACCACCAGTGGGCAGCAGCGAGCGTCCAAGCTCTCTTGGTCCAAACTCATCAAAGGCAACAGCGCGGGAAGTTTTCCCGCCGCCACCTACACCTGGACAAGAAGGGCGTGACCAGCAATGACGTCACGCAGACAGTAGCCAATGGGCTATCATGGAACCACGTTCAAATGTGTTACTACTGTATATAAAGAGCTTTTGATCCGCCATTACCTCATGTTCCCTCTGACCACCATGCAATAAACCTGAGTTAACCCAGCCCGAGGCTGTGTCCTGTGTCTTGGTTTCCATACACCAAATTGGCGACGAAGGTGGGATGATGGATCCCCAAGGAGCAGCCGGGGCGCAAAGCGGGTTCAACATCACCAAACCGCAAGACTGGGAGCTTCTTGAGATGGACTTCCAGGCGGCACTGGTGGAACTCAAAGTCAAAGAAGACGATGAGGAGAGGAAGAGGGCCATCCTCACCAGAATGCTTGGGATAGAAACCAAGCGAACGCTGGTGGGCATCATTGCACCGAAGAAGGTGAGCGAACTCAAAGCAGATGACATCATGAAGCTGCTGCGTGAGCGTTTCCGACCCTCGAGGGCAATGTTTCCCGCTCGGAGCGCGTTTTGGAGGCGAGTCCAAGCGCCGGACGAGTCGGTTGAGGCATTCGTAACAGCCATGAGAATAGCCGCCGCCCCCTGCAGATGGGACAACCTAGAGATGGCCCTCAGGGACGGAGTTCTGTGTGGCCTGAAGGACAAGGAGGTGCAGCGCAGCTTGATGAACAAGGAGCCACCACCCACGCTGGCAGAGGTTGTAGAGGCCGCGGAAGCCGCGGAATCCACGAATGCGGGAGTGGACGAGATGCACCAGTGGCGTGAGTGGCGTCCTAGAGCCGGCAAAGCGGAAAATTCGGTGCACGGAAAGTCCGGACAGTCGGTGCACGCAACCCGACGGGCCTCAAAGTCGTCTACGGAAGGCAGCGACGGCGAGGAGGTCCAGAAGGTCCGAAAAGGAGGGCGCCGCTGCGATGGGTGCGGAGCGGCCCATGAGCGCGCGAGGTGCCCATTCAGAAAAGCCGAGTGTTACTCCTGCGGCCGTCGGGGGCACATCGCCAAGGCGTGCAGAAAACGGAAGGAGGGCCGGAGGCAGTCGCAAGACCGTTCGACCAGACCGGACCGTCCAGCAAGGTCCAAAGATGGCGCCCAGACCACGAGGAAGCAGGACGGCGTGGGCCGCATCTCGGACGACAGCGAGGACGACGCTCCAGTGTTCAGCGTGTCCGCGGGACAGTCCCATTACTTCGTTGAGGTACTAGTACAAGGGGCCCCTATCAGGATGGAAATTGACTCGGGGTCCTCCTATTCTATAATTCCCCAGAAAGAGTTCTTGAAAATCGACCCCCACGTGCGACCCAAACTTAAAACGTTGAGGTCCACGCTACGAGATGTACAGGGGAACAGCATTCCAGTGTTGGGGGTCGGGAAATTTCGGGTCAGTTTTAAGAGACATTCTGCGGAACTGCCCCTAGTTGTCCTTAAGGGGGGAAGTTGTAGCCTCCTAGGGACGCAGTGGTTTCAGCCCTTAGGTTTGTTCATAGGGGGAGTGCATGCCGTGGGGGTGGATCCAATACAAGCGGTGTGCGACGCGCATCCCGCCGTTTTTAAAAAAGGACTTGGAAAGTTCAAAGGACCCCCTGTAGCTTTCGACCTAGACCCGGAGGTCCGCCCGATAAGACTCAAACCGCGCAGGGTGCCGTTCGCACTAAAGGACAAAATAGAGGCGGAACTGGACAAGCTGGTGGGCCAGGGGATTCTTATTCCTGTTGATTCCGCGGAGTGGGAAACTCCAATTGTAACAGCGCTGAAGGCTAACGGGGAGGTGCGCATTTGCGCTGATTACAAGTGTACAATTAACAAGGCGATCCGCCCTAATGCATACCCGGTGCCGGTGGTCAGCCACCTTCTGGCCAGGCTGAATGGGGGAAAGTGTTTCGCTAAACTCGATTTGGCTCAAGCTTATCAGCAACTCCCTGTGACTCCCGCCACGGCCGCGGCACAAACGATAGTCACACATAAAGGGGCGTTCCAGGTGTCGCGTTTACAGTTCGGCGTGAACTCGGCACCCGGCCTTTTTCAGTCGCTTGTGGAACGCCTCCTGAAGGGGCTGGAGGGGGTGTTGCCTTATTTTGATGACGTGTTGATAACAGGGGGGAGTGAGGCCGAACTGGCAAAGAGATTGGATAAAGTTCTGACTGTCTTCGAGAAAGCGGGTCTACGACTGAGAAAAGACAAATGTGTCTTTTTCGAAACTGAGGTTGAGTTTCTAGGGTTTCGGGTCACACCAGAGGGTATTAAGCCGTCCAAATCCAAAGTAGCCGCCATCAAGAATGCCCCTCGCCCCACATCCAAAACCGAGCTACAGTCATTTCTGGGGCTCCTCAATTTTTACCATACCTTCCTTCCACGGAAGGCGTCCGTGGCCGAGCCACTCCATCGGTTGCTAAAAAAGGAGGAAACATGGATGTGGGGCGACGAGCAAGAGAGGGCGTTTAAAGAGTTGAAGCAACTCCTAACATCTGAGGCAATCCTGACGCACTTCGACCCCAAACGGCCAGTGGTCCTAGTCTGTGACGCATCCCCGGTGGGGGTGGGGGCGGTGCTTTGCCACGTGTTGGATGACGGAAGGGAAGCCCCGATAGCGTTCTATTCAAGGTCCCTGTCCCAAGCAGAGCGTAATTACGCACAGACCGACAGGGAGGCATTAGCGATAGTAGCGGGAACCAAAAAATTTCACGATTTTTTGTACGGGCGGCCGTTCAAAATCGTGACTGATCACAAGCCCCTATTAGGAATTTTCACTGCAAGTAAGCCCACGCCACAGATCCTGTCCCCAAGAATGCTGCGGTGGGCTATTTTTCTCAACGCATACCAGCAGGAGTTGGAATACCGGCCCGGGAAGGAGATCAGCCATGCCGACGCACTCTCGAGGTCTCCTTTGCCCTTGTCGAGCGCCCAAAAAGGAAGGGTAGAGAGAGATCACCAGGTTTTGTTAATAGAGGTTTTAGACTCACCCCCAATAGTACCAGCCGACATTGCCAGGGCCACCGGCAAGGACAGAACGCTAGAAAAAGTTAGTTCATGGGTACAGAAGGGGTGGCCGGCGTCATCCCCAGGTACGGAATTCGACCCATTTTTTCGGAAAAAAATAGAGTTGTCCCTAGAGAGGGGCTGCCTCTTGTGGGGCCAACGGGTGGTGGTTCCTACGTCCCTGCGACCGAGGGTACTCGAACTGCTGCACGTCAGCCACCCGGGCATCGTCCGGTCCAAGGCGCTGGCCCGGAGTTACTTCTGGTGGCCACAGCTGGACGCGGACATTGAGCACATGGTCGGCACTTGTGAGGCATGCCAGGGCTCCCGACCAGAGTCTTCCGCATAGGGAATGGGACACAGCAAGGGGGCCATGGTCCAGGGTGCACGTAGACTTCGCTGGCCCATTCCGAGGAACCATTTTCCTCCTGGTGGTGGATGCGTTCTCCAAGTGGTTGGAGGTTATCCCAGTAAAGAGTACGTCTTCCGCCACTACAATTAGCCAGCTAAGGAGAGTCTTTTCCACGTTCGGTTTACCCGACACTTTAGTCAGTGATAACGCTAGTTGTTTCACCTCCGCTGAATTCAGGGCATTCATGGAGGCAAACGCCATTCGCCATGTCACATCCGCGCCGTTTCACCCGGCCACGAATGGCCAAGTGGAACGGCTGGTGCGTACAACAAAGGATGCGCTGCGGCGCATGGGCCCGGGAGACCTAAATCACCAAGTATGTCAGTTTTTGCTAGCGTATAGGGTGACCCCCTTAGCGTCAGGTTACTCGCCGGCAGAGCTGTTGATGCGGCGAAAACTGACCACGATCCTGTCCAGGTTAGACCCGACGAGAGTCGAGGACAAAGGCAAAAACGTAGGGTTGGCAGTCTCGAAAGGTTTCGCCGCCGGCGATCCTGTTCACTGCAGGAACTACGCCAGCGCAGGTCCAGCCTGGGTGCCAGGGACGGTTGTGGAACGGACGGGGCCAGTGTCGTACCGGGTCGAGACTAGCGCGGGTCTCCTCTGGAGGAGGCACGCGGACCAACTTAGGCACCGAGTGAGTGGGGGGCCGGTCTGTGGAGCTCAGCAACAGGGTTCAGCGTTAGGGTTCTCCCCCACCCGTTCAGCCCAAGGGGGAGACAGCAATGGACAACGGTCCCAAGCAAGGGGGGAAAGCAGCGGCCCCGAGTCATACCCTTTTGATACGCCAGCTCTATCAGGGGCTGGGGAAGGGGGAGAGGAGTTCGCGACCGCTGCCCCCGAATTTACTTCTGATTTTGATTTTGCGAGCCGGGGGGGTTTTCGGGAGTGTTCCCCCACCCGTCCAAGCGAGAAGAGGGGTTTTTCGTTAGCCCCCAGTGCCCCCGGTTCTTCCCCATTAAAGCACACACCTCCCAACAACGCCGCGGAGCCGCGGCAAGTCACTAACGAGTCTCCCTCTCCAATTACAGGACAGGAAACCAGGGGACAAAGAGAAGGTAGCAAACCCGGGGGAAGGCAGCCCGCACCGAGACCCCAGCGTGTTCGAAATAAGCCATCTTGGCTGAGAGACTTCGTCTCATCCTAGGGGGGGGGGAGTGTGGTTTCGAGACTTCGTCTCATCCTAGGGGGGAGGGGTGTTGTGTCCTAATGGTTTAATCCTCCACATGGATAACAATGTATCGGAACCAATGTAACCTTGCCTATGGGTAACAATGTAACCTTCAGCTGTATCACATAAACCCTGTAATAGGACGCGAGCTAATGACCACCAGTGGGCAGCAGCGAGCGTCCAAGCTCTCTTGGTCCAAACTCATCAAAGGCAACAGCGCGGGAAGTTTTCCCGCCACCACCTACACCTGGACAAGAAGGGCGTGACCAGCAATGACGTCACGCAGACAGTAGCCAATGGGCTATCATGGAACAACGTTCAAATGTGTTACTACTGTATATAAAGAGCTTTTGATCCGCCATTACCTCATGTTCCCTCTGACCACCATGCAATAAACCTGAGTTAACCCAGCCCGAGGCTGTGTCCTGTGTCTTGGTTTCCATACACCAAAGCAGCCTAAAATCTATCTCATCCTGTTGCAAAACAGATTGCAAGGCTCATTTTACTTCTGCTTTTGGTGGGAGGAACCACGTGACTGGCCCACTGAACCACATGACCGGCCCGCTGAACCACACATGACTGGTCCATGCATGGCCTGAAAAGTTTGGGCACCCTGTTCTGGTACTTAAGGACCCAGCAGTATGACTTTCTTGCTATGTTGTCACATCCAAAGTTCCACCAGAGGGTGCTGCGAAGAAGTTGCTGTGGGCTGTTGCCTCCTACATTTCCTACAAGGTACTGTACCTTCTCATGCACTAATTCTCTTCCCTAAGCCTATCCTATCCAAACTCTATTGCTTTCCTGGTTCTGCCACAGGTCTTGGCACTTATGCTGAGATCATTCTTGCTTTAGCTAGCATAAAGTTGGCCTGATAACAAACAATTGTGGAGGTGCTGCAATATCAACAGGAGCAGATTGCTAGAGCGATGTTGGTGGAGCATGGAAGATGGTGTCGTGGTTATCTGGAGATAGTGTGCCAGTTTGTGTTTCACAAGGGCATCATCCCTCTCCATACTGAATGAGCCTGTCTGGCCAGGTTATCTTGCTATGGTAATAGAGTAGGCCATACTGTCAGTGACTCAATGCTGAGTGTCAGGCAGAAGTTAACTAACTTAATAACCCTGAGGACTAACGGCCTTGGGTGCCAAAGTCCACAGGGAAGGGTGATGGTCCCCAAGTGGATTAAACTTCACTTGAATCCCTCTTGATGAAGGGCAGCTTCATCAATACTGGCCTGGAGCTGATGAGGACTTTGTGTGCCAAAAGGGCTCAGGACCAGAAAGTGACTCATGGAACTGGATCAGTGGTATGGGTCTCATGCTGCGATGTGGAAGGCAAATGGAAGGACACTGTATTATATTCCCAGGACAATCTTCATGGCTGATCACTATGACGATAGCCAATATTTGGATTTGGATATGGCACTTGAAGAAGGAGAAAACTGAGTGAGGCCATCCATGATTACTGTGGCAATGGATTACATGAAAGTTAGCAGAGACAACTTGTCCATGCTGAGAGGGAGGTATTGGGGGTTTGGAAAAATGCTTGACTACCAGACAGATTATGGGTTGGCCAACTTTTGCATGATCCTGGCAGCATCTTTTGAGATAATGGGAAAGAGTTCTGGCTGTATAGTCCTATGGGATAGTGGGATGGCTATACTGCAAACAGCTTGCTTCAATGCAGCCTTTCGACAAGTGGGAACATGGTGACAATAATAATGATTTTGTGTCAGAGATTACTCTGGGTTGAAATGATTTTTGCTGGAGAAACTCCGCTCAGGAGACACCCAAATGAGGCTCCTTTCATGTCCCCAAGGGCAGCCCTCGGTTATCAAAACCCAACCTTCCAGTCTCCAGCTCAGCATCTTAACCACTAAACCACTGGGGGAGCTGCTGGCATCTCTATGCTCAATCTAGACATCCTAAACAATTTTGCTCTTAGAAAAATGATAAAATTTGCAGGACGGCTCAGTACTGCACTGTAAGAATGAGGACACAAGGATGCTGAGATGCAGCCTATTTGAACTTCACTTTATGAATGGAATGTGGGTGCTTGGAATAAACTGCTAGTGCACCTATTAATACAGCAAAACAGCCCTACTGGAGTGTATACCTGACATGAGACAGATCCAGAGAAGACTTTTTCTCGCCAGTACTGGTAGAAATGGAGTCTAAGCACAAAAGATCTAATTAAGTGGTGGCGAACCTATGGCACACGTGCCAGAGGTGGCACTCGGATCCCTCTCTGTGGGCACCCATGCAGTCACCCAAGCACAGAGTTTGCCCCCGCCCCTCTGCTCAGCAACCCAATAGGAGTGCTTCCTCCCTCCCCCATCACAGAGTTTACCCCGCCCCTCTATCCAGCAGCCCAACAGGAGAGTTTCCTTCCTCCCGTTGCTGTGTTGGCACTTTGCAATAAATAAGTGGGTTTGGGGTTGCAGTTTGAGCACTCGGTCTCTAAAAGGTTCACCATCACTGGTCTAATTTGAAGAGGCCACAGTAAACTAGGATACTTCTCCACTTGCACTTTCAAAAACATTTTTTTATTAGATTTAAGTACAGCCTCTCTACCCAGACACAAAAATGCAAAAGAAACAGCAATACAATGCTGAGGAGTTTCCCCCAACCCCAGGAAATGCATGTGAGTTCACCCTCCACATTAAAACCAGATAAGAACAAGCTGGCTGTCAGGCCATCCTAACAAAGTATGCTTGTCCTGATACTACTATCAACAAGGTTCACAGACATGCAAGCGAGTGCATTGCCAATTATAGTGCCTGCACCATTACATTAGTAATAGATCTTTGTGCACCAACCTGTGATTGGGTTGGCCATGACACATTTTTTTAAAAAATTATAATTTGCCCATGATGTGTGGGGTTGGTTTTTTTTTTTTTAAGAGCATAGGGCAACAAAACGAGGCACAATGTAAAGGAGTCATTAGGAGCAGCAGATCCTGACAAAGCAAGGCCAAGGCTCATAGTGAGCCAGGGGTGCCCAAACAATGGCATAGGGGCCGGATCCAGACCCCAATGCCAATTCATCCGGCCCACATAGCCCTTGTTGCTCCTGGAAGAGGAAGTAAAACGGCCCGTATGGCACATTTTACTTCCACTTCCAGGAGTGACAAGGGCTTCGCAGGCCAGATGAATTGGTGTCGGGGGCCGGATCCAACCCCCAGACCTTAGTGACTGGCTCCCTGAACCACGTGACCAGCCCGTAGCCTGAAAAGTTTGGGCACCTCTGTACTAAGTTGATGAATGTTCAGCTAACAGAAGCTGATAAGTAGGAACATGATCTTGATGGCAGGTGATTGTGTCCCTAAAAGGTGATCGTCTATTTGTGTTTCGTCTCAACCTCTTTCTTGGGAGTTGATTTCTCCTTCCTGAATCCACCGACCATTATAACCATCACTTACTTTTTTGAAGCTTATTTTACACAGTATATCTGTGTCCAAGGCTCAGGACTCACTGGATGCTGGGGTAACACTGGAAAGTAAGGAATTCTACTTTTTCAAGAAATGATTCCCAAACTCCAAACATTTTACAATTGCAATTGCACTTATATACTGTCCTATAACACTTAGTTCACTCTCTGGGCAGTTTACAGGTAATTAGCATCCCCCAACATGCTGGGTTCTCATTTTACCAACCTCAGAAGGATGGAAGGCTGAGTTAACCTTGGATCCCAGCAGGATCAGACTCACAAAGTTTTGGCTGCAGTACTGCAGTTTAACTACTGTGCCACCAGGGCTCGTTAAAGAAATTCTAGGTATTTAGAACTATCCCACAGGGGGACAATTTGATTTTTAAGGGGGGCAATTTGAGAATGAGTTATTAACAGTTAATTCTTTGGAGGCTTGTTTAGACCAGATATAACAATAATTTCATGTCAGAAATTATTCTGAGTTGAAAGGATTTTTGCTGGAGAAACTCTGCTCAAGGGATGCTCGAATGAGATTCCTTTCTCGTCCCCAAGAGTTTTCCCCACTGAAGTGGTCCCTATTTATCTACTTGAAATTTCTTGCTTTCGAACTGCTAGATTGGCGGGAGCTGGGACAAAGACAGGCACTCATTCCGTCATGCAGTACTCGGGTCTTGAACTGCTGACTTGCTGGCCTTCCAGCTAACAAGATGAGCTTCTTAACCACTAAACCACCACAGCCCTGGCTTAATCTTTGAGACAAGCATATGCTACTTAGGCTTCCTCCACGTGAATCAAAGTTTACTTTTTGAATAATAAGAATTATATGCAAAATGGGGTGGCATCAGGATTTTAGAGATGCTTAGGTGGGGCATGACCAAAAAAAGGTGGAACCATTGATCTAAAGTAACCTTTTCTCATGACCTCCAGATGGAATCATTTATCTGCCAGGTCACAGGTCCCCTGCATACAGTAGTCCTGGCCCAGCGGCCATTGTTTCATCTATAGCAGAGGTGGCCAACCATTTTATGCCACTGGCCTGATCACACCCCAGAAGCGGAAGTGGGTGCATTTACGGCTGTCGTAAATGCACCCATCTCCATGTTTATGACAGACGCGGGTGCATTTACACATGCACAGGCTTTTTTTTTACGGCTGACGTAAACACGTCTGCTTCCACTACTATGGGCCAGATGGAATGGCGCCACAAGCCAGTTCTGGCCCACGGGAAATAGGTTGGAACCCTCTGATCTGCATAGTGGAGAAATGCCACTGTTGGTGACTGTTTGGCCGGCAGAGTGTGGGTATGCACATGAACACTGGAATGTATGGCACAGGTGTAGTTCTGACCAGAAAAAGGTTCCTTCAAATGCAGATGCAAGCAGTCTTTTCTGACCACAAATTGTAAGACAGACCAGCACACACGTCTCACATTTGTCACCATGTCCCACAGTCATTGTTAGGCCCAGACTGGTAAAGACACTGTCCAAACAGAAGTAAGAATCAGGATCAGATGAACTACAGAATGGGTCATTCTTTTCAGCTGGTGAGCTGGGCAGTTTACAGGTAATTAGCACCCCCCCCAACATGCTGGGTACTCATTTTACCAACCTCAGAAGGATGGAAGGCTGAGTTAACCTTGATCCCCATCAGGATCGGACTCACGATCAATGAGAGCTATATGTATAGTGTATGGAGCAGGTGGGGAAGGAAGCACTGGTTAGCAATGCAGCCATAGAGTGAACATCTCCCCTCCAAAAACAGAATAACTAGAGAAACATAAGGTACCAGCCACTAAGAGCATCTGCCTATAAGAGATTAATGGACACACAGAAACATTAATACCACCTCAAAACTTGTCCACCTAGAAAAGCTTTGGGCAATGCAATCACACGGTCACATAATGCAATGACATGTCATCGTGGTGTTAGGAAAGTACACATTGCATCAAAACATGTCATCGGGCAAGAAGCTGGTATCAAGTTCTTGGGCGATTTGCCCAGGATGGGCTGAGATTTTTGCAAACATGTCACACTGACAGCATGCTCCCATCAATGGCGAGGAGGGGTAGGAAATCAGTAGATTCCTTCCTGAAATGTACTCCTGCAGGCAAGACATGTTAAGCAGAACTGGGGAAAATACTTGAGGATCTTCTGCAGAAGCCATACAGAAGAACTGTGAGGTCATACAGTATACCAAAACCCATAGTCAGCCAAATTTACTGTAGGAATACGAATATGGACTGGCAAATTCATCATTTTTTCCAGTGTGATGAAGGCAAAGTTTCATGAGCAGACCAGAAGTATGCATGAGGATCTGTTCAGAAGAAGAGCAACAGTACGGATGAAAGCCACTTTTTTACGTGTCTGTTGGGTAGAATTTGCAGAATGGAGAATTATGGGACTTGTAGTCCAAAACATCAGAAAATCTCATCCCAGAAGAAACACACGAAGGGACATTATGAAAACAGGAGACAAAACATATGCATAGGATACATGATGTTACTTAAGAGGAACTCTAAACACGCACATCCCAGGCAGCAGAGCACATTAAAATAGTTCATAACATTGCTTCTTTATTTATATGTGGCATGCAAAAACTGTACTTTAATGAACTACACTTCATAGAATACCTTTTTCAAACATACATTGGAACAAGCTGTACACTGTTTGCTTATCCAAAAAGAAAAACCTGAGATACTTAATGGAAGTACATCAAGCCAAACAGAAGTAAACCTCTTGCCAGCTTTCTCAGGGAGAGAAAATATAGGCAAGATTACACTTCTCTGTAGCTGTGGGTTCCACGCACACAATTGGCATACTGTCCCTGACAGAACCACGGCTTGGGGGAACACTCCTTGGAGCCTGGTTCCAAAGGGACAGACATTGGGGAGCAGATTAATAATCATAGTTTAATTCACCGATCGCTGACCTGGCAGGCAGTTCGGACAATAGAGGGCAAAAGATCACCGGGTGATGAACTCGATAAGCATGTAATGGGTAATCTTGTATCCGCAGAGACTCTGAGTCCAAGAGTCAACTTAGGCACATGTTTACTCCCGATAGCAGTAGACAATGCATGTCCCCCGGTAGTAAATTAGATAGATAAGGAACTTCCCCCCAGTGAGGTCACCCCTGATGAGCAACTTGTGTAATCTTAAAGTGCAGAGCTGCAGTTTTCCTGTAACGGCCACGCGCAACCTATGCACTCGGTTGAGCTATGCAGGGTATAAAGATTAGAGCCTTCTGATCAATAAACGGCTGGTCTTTGCTCCATCTTGCCTCATGTGTCTTTACTTGACCAGTCTCCTCCGGGTCCTTCCGGCCCGTATCGGGCCCCGATCCAACATGTAGCATTCGATGAAGTCAGTTGGAACTCCAAAATGATTTATTGAAAAATAGGGCGTAATTATGGTGATTTTATTCTTCCTCTGGATACATTGTCATCAGCTTCTTTCGCTAGGTTTAGATGACCAGGTTTTCTATGGCACCAGCCTTCATTAGGATGGGCATATGGCCTTATTTATAGAAAAGATGATTCCCCCCCCCCCAGTGCTGTCAGGTGACAGACCTCTATCTGAATGCATCCATTCTCTATTTGGAGGATTATTCACAGTATATTTGCTCTAAAGTTGGAGAACTACAAGAGGGTAAAGGTCACCCTTGCTTGAAAACCAGTCATATCCGACTTTAGGTTTTGGTGCTCAATTCCGTTTACAGACAAAGAGCCAGCGCTGTCTGCAGATGCTTCTGTGGACATGTGGCAAGCATGACTAGACACTGGAGTGCACGGTATGCTGTTTACCTTCCCACTGAAGTGGTACCTATTTGTATACTTGCAATTTTTTGCTTTTGAACTGCTAGGTTGGCAGAAGAGAACTATAAGAAGGGAGAGATAAAGGCCATAAAGGAGTTAGGGCAATCAGCATTTAGCACCTTGATTGCAGACTAAGCACACAGGCCAACACAGGTGATCAAGCAAAAGGCAGACAAGGAGTAGCAACATATATTGTGACAGCCCTAATAATAGTTTTCCACAATATGGTGAGGTAGTAATTTCTAAATCTATATCTAAATGCAAAGATTAGCATGTACACATTTATCCTAATATGCTTCTTCTTTTGTTTATGAACTTATCCTTTTTTGGATGATACATAAATGACCACCTTGCTTGGTTTCCGGATGTAACAGAATAAAATGGTTGACTCCTGAGATGATAAGGGTGAATTGTACTACTTTAGATTAGAGTCTTTAAACATCTCCTGTGATGCAATTCCTTACCTCAGGGATTTCTCAGTCTCACTACCACTCTACGGTAGTTCAGAACAAACTTTGGTATGAACCAGTTTATAATAGTAGTCTTTGAGGAAGAACACAGTTCAAACACACGGGAAATGGTATATTACAAAGCATGTGTAGTTGTAAAACTACGGAGCCCATTGTGCTAGATCCAGATTTTGAACTGACCAATTGAAATGCTGTAAATGGGATTTGTTAGTCATAACTAACAATATATTTCAGTACATTTATCCCACACTGACTAGAGAGATGGTGTATTGTAGCGTGATGGACCAGGACTTGAAAGACCTGGGTTCAAATATCCCCTTGGAAACAGAAAATCCATACCTGTCAAGTATCCCATTTTGGCCGGGATTTCCCGTAATTCACCGCTCTGTCACGCTCCTTCCCGCCGTCATCCCGTATTTGAACGGCCAGGGAAGGGGTTACTGCGTATGCGCGCTGCTGCCTCTGATGGTCATGCATGAGCAGTAACCCCTTTCTTGGCCGAAGGGGTTTCTGCGCCTGCGCACAGGGGTTACTGTGCATGCACGCAGGGGTCACTGCACATGCGTGTCACTGCCTTTGATGTAAGAGGCAGCAGTGCGCATGTGCCGGCGCCCGGAAACCTTCCCGTATTTGGATACCGGCAACTTGACAGGTATGAGAAAATCATAACAGAGTAGTGATGGTAAAACAACTTTTTACAAATCTCCCATACTTTGAAAATTCTACTAAGGTTACCATAAATCATAGGCAGTTTGACAACACTCAAAATACAGTTCCACTGAAACCTAAACCCAACCCATTTTTGAAAATTTGCCTTTTTGCTTTGCTTTACTCTTCCATTGTCTTGCCCTCTCATTACAAAGACAGCAAATGATGGGATAGGCAGCAGAATTTGCAGGATATTCAGGGTGGAGAGGTACGCAGGCCAAGACAACAAAAGAACCCATTACCAAATACATGGAATACCAGATTGAATTCAAGTCAGCAGGCCATAATGGCATATACCCAAGGGATCCCGAAGGAGACAGCTGGGCAAACCTCAGTGCTATTAATTATTATATTTGAGAACTCATGGAGAGCTGGCATAGTGCCGAAAGTAGGAAGAAGAAGCACAAAGTGAAAGAGAGAATGATTATCTTTGCACAGGAAACAGAAGGAGAAAAAGAAATATAAGAACAGATTAGGAAGGGGGACATTGTTAGAAATGAAGCCAAACAGGTTGTGGCAAGAAGAACCAAGATGGCACTTTAAAAACTGACAATTTTTTTACAGGAAGCTTATGCTACTAATCCTTTTTTAAAAGCTTGGTATGAAAAGGAAAGTTTGCTATATCAAGTCAACTACGGTAATTTAATTACTTATCAAATGCATGCAGCTATGAGTCTTTGCTGAGAACATCCACTGCGGTGACTCCTTCCCTCCTCCTGGCTCCGGCCGCTGGTTAGGTCTGGAGGCCTGCGTTGGTGTCCTCTGTCACCCGCCCACCTGCAGCGACTCCGCCTGGGCATCTGCGATGGTGACTGGGCAGTTGAGGCCTTGGTCGCTGCTTTCTTTCCTCTCTGGCCCCAGGTTTTTGGATGGGATGTGGGGGAGGGGGCAAGATGGGCTACTCACCTCCCCCTGGGCCTCTGATGGCAACTGGGCAGTTGAGGCCTTGGTTGCTGCCGAATATAGGCGATCATCATAGTGATCAGCCATGAAGACTGTCCTGAAAATCTATACCTATAAATCTGAGCGTTAACCATTGTGATTTGACAAAGGATCCCGCACCCGGCCATACTGTCCCGTACCGAGCATTTGTGCACTCGCCTGAACTGGGTATGGAGGTAACTGGGGGGTTGAGAAATGCGCCAGTGGGGCAGGAGACCCACGAACGCGAACAAATAAAAAGGACTTCACTTCCCAACGTTCCTTGCGCCACACCGCGCTGCGCCACAGCCAATCAGGCTGAGAGGCGCGAGCAAAAGGAATGTTCGAAAATGCGCCGCTGCCAATCAAAATGGAGCCACAGGAAAAAAACCGCCGCACAAACGGAACGCACAAACCCATAACTACAAGCCCCAGAGTCTTGCGCGCCATGAGCGCGCAGAACACTGAGAAGGCCACCGCACGAAAAATAAAAATAAAAAACACAACGTGAGGGCAAGTCCGCCGCAGGCGGATGCAGTGTCTCACAGCCACTCAAACACCCGCCGGCCTTCTTTCACGGAGAAATGGGGAGGAGAGGGACTCCCTCTCCTCCACGCTACCCCGCCGAAGACACGGCGAGACCACCACCGGCCTCAAGAAAAGTTGAGCTGGGGTGGGGAAAAAACACAAACACAGGGGGAATTCAAGGGGTGGGGAAGGTACTGATGCCTTTCCCCCCTTGAAAGCAAAACAATTCCTCTGCAAAGGAAAGGCAGCAAACGGCGCTCTGGCTGCTGCCCTTACTTTACGAGTAAGTGTTTCGCTTTCAAGGGAGGGTGACGGCATCAGTGCCTCCCCCTCCCCTTGAAAGTGAAACAATTCCTCCTCAAAGGAAAGGCAGAGAGCGGCGCTCCGGCCGCTGCCTTTACTTTATGAGTAAGTGTTTCGCTTTCAAGGGAGGGCGAAGGCATCAGTGCCTTCCCCTCCTTGAAAGTGAAACAATTCCTCCTCAAAGCAAAGGCAGGGAATGGCGCTCTGGCCGCTGCCTTTACTTTACGAGTAAGTGTTTCGCTTTCAAGAGGGGGGCAAGGCACTGGTGCCTTGGCCCCTTGAAAGTGAACCCATTCCCAGGGAAGCAAAGCCAGCGGCCGGCACTCTACCCGCTGACTTTACTTACCGAAAAAGTGTTTCGCTTTCAAGAGGGGGCCAAGGCACCAGTGCTTCCCCCCCTTGAAAGAGAAACAAAACTAAAAAACACAAACACCAAAATAATTAAAATAAATAAACCATTAATTAAAAAACACAAAAAACAAAAACATCCAAAATTAACGAAAACCAAAAATAACAAACACAAAAAACACACAGAAAAACACCAAAAAACAAAAACGAAACACCCACAAAAGAAGTTAAACCAGCCAACTTACCAGCATGTCCTACCTCCACGACGGCCGGAACTGAAATGAGGAAAGAAAGAGACTACTTACCGGAAGAAGCACCACCCAGAGGCCAGTAGAGAAAAAACAGTCAAAGTAAAAGAAATACTCAACAGCCCCACCCAGAGGCCACAAGAGATAAAACAGTCAAAAACATAACATTACATCACACATTCACACAAATCACAAACAAATCACAAAATAATAAAATAAAAACATTTCTAAAATCCTGTGTAGAGTTTTCACTCAAAACCCCCCAAAAACATCTAAACACAGTTTAAAAACATTAAATGTAAAAAAATATGTACTTTCACATTTTTAAAATTATCATCCAAGGTACAACTATTTAAAAAAATTCACATACTAAAACATTATTTGGATAAATAAAATAATTGTAAAAAATTATATCATCCTTTCCTCTTTTTTTTAATCCACAAAAACAAACCCAAAAAAGCTGATCACAGTTTATAACAGCCCGTGTGTATAAATAAACATTTTAAAAATCACAATTACAGACTAACTTCATTTGTACAAACATTAACAAAACAAAAACCTTCAAAAACAATTTAAAACAGCCCGGCACCGTCAGGCAAAATCTGCTAGTATCATATAATGCAGTGGCCTTTCATCTGCCTTCTGCATCGCAGCATGACATCCGTACCACTGACCCAGTTCTGCAAGTCATTTTCTGGTCCTGAGCCCTTTTGGCACGCAAAGTCCTCCTCAGTCACAGGCCAGTATTGATGAAGCTGCTGCCCTCCATCAAAATGGATTCAAGTGGGATGTACGCACAGTAAACCCATTTGTGTGGATTCACAGGCACTTGGGCTTCTGGGAATTGAAGTTCAAGAACAGCCAGTGTGCCAAGGTTCACCATCACTGCCCTAGGGAATAACACTTGTGTCTTGCCAGAGACTATGTGCCCTTTCCTCCAGTTTCAAGACAAAGAAGAGTAACATGACAGAGACACGGGCCTTGAAATTGCCCACATACATTTCAAAACATAGCTCATCTTGACTATATAGTCGTTTCTAATATGTTAAGATAGATCGCATTTGTCTTCCAGTTACAGAAGAGCATAAAATTACACATGTTCTTGCCATCATTGTCTGGCAACTGGGAACTGTGTTTGTGTGTGCTTCCAATCCACATAAATAGCAGTAAGAAGACAGCATTTTTTTTTTAAAAAAAATGTCAGAAGCGCACAAAAGTGCTTTTTGGATTGAAAGGATTTTTTGCTGGAGGAACTCCTTTCACGTCCCCACGATTTTCCCCCACCAAAGTGTTCCCTATTTATCTACTTGAAATTTCTTGTTTTCCAACTGCTAAGCTGGCAGGAGCTGGGACAGAGACGGGCACTCATTCCGTCATGCAGTACTTGGGTCTTGAACTGCCGACTTGCTGACCTCCGAGCTAACAAGGCGAGCTTCTTAACCACTGAGCCGCCGCAGTCCCACGACAGCATGATAGATGGAAACATGAGACATAATGTAAATATCAGTTTTGGGTTAGCAAGTATTTAAGGAAGAAGACCATCCGTTGAATGACGCCTGTGTTTCTTGATATGGAACCTGCCCAGTTTGCTGCTGCAGATTTCTTAGAAACTCTCTGTCTCTTAGAATGTGGTGGCCCTTGGTTTTTTTATCGTAAAATGAGAATGTAGTTACCAAATTACCAGCAGGGGGACATAGAAGGATCCTCCCCAAAGAGTGGAAAGCATTGCAAGTAGGCTTGGGTGTCTCCTAGACAACAGCATGCAGCCGGGTAATCCTTCCTATCCAGAAGCCTTCTTGCACTGTCAACTTCCTGATGAGCAAAATGACTCCACGATCCTTTTTTGTACCACAAACGACAATAGTTTCTATTAATATACAGGCATCTCTTCATTTAAAGAGGAACTCTTAGTTTCACTTTGCCACAAACAGAAACGACATACTTTGTGTCCAAGAAAGGTGCAAAGAGACCGGTCGGTGTGAACGAAACATTCCTGGGATGTGTTTGTTGAGAGACAAGATATTACAGTAAAACCCCTACTTACGCAAAAAGTCCATTCCGTAGGCTTTTGCTTAAATCGTTTTTTATGTAACTCGAAGCAAACCCATAGGAAACATTATTTTTTTACGTAACTCGAAGCAAACCCATAGGGAAATTGAATTTTTACGTAACTGGAAGAGGAAAGCGGTATATAAGAATAAATTTCAATTCAATTCAATTCAAACCCATAGGAAAAAGAATCTTTATGTAACTCCAAGCAAACCCATAGGAAATTGTGTAAATCAGGACATGATTTTAGCACAAAATCATTATGTAAGTTGAATTTTATGTAACTTGAGGCATTTGTAAGCCAGGGTTTTACTATACAGTATAGTCATCTCAACAGGCTATATATAGAAGAGAATAACATAGAAGCCTTGATGGTTGAACTGGCTGTATGTATAGTAACATTTCTTTAGGTAAAGGTAAGGCCTGCTCTTGCTCAAAAGCCAATCGTATCCAACTCTAGAGTATGGTGCTCATCTCCATTTACAGCCAAAGAGCCAGCACTGTCTGTGTCTCCAGATGTTTCCGTGATCATGTGGCAGGCATGACTAGACACCGGAGCACACAAAACACTGTTACCTTCCCAAATAAACCAGTGCCTATTTATCTACTTGATATTTCTTGCTTTCATAGTTTAGAAAGATGAGATCTGGAGTGCTCAGGGATCTTGCAGTGCAACAATTGGGAGTTCAACTGATTACTACCAAGCAATGATGCACTTGAAGGGTCAGTTTCAGGTGAAATTGAAGAATGTCACAGCCGCCGCCATCAAGTAACCCTATCTTTCCCTCTAACTTCCCTTAAACCGATGCACACAAGAGGATTTGGTGTCTGTGGGCTAGAGGATTTAATGTTCCCATCAGGAAAAGTCCTGAGGAATTACATGTCTTTTTTGGGTGCAGAGGTGGTGGCAGTAGCAGGATAGCAGGAAAGAGGAGCCTGGGGGATCGTGGAAGTGAGAAAGAACAGCTCATGATGGAACATGTCACCATAAACTTGCCCAGTTGCTAGCCATTCCCCTCCTGCGAAGCATAAGGCGACAAGGACTTAACAGGCGGAAGAGGTTCCTTTCACATTTTTTTTTTTGGGGGGGAATTGTTCATCTTCCTTGGACAGGACTGTCTAAAGCAGGGATTCTCAACCTGTGGCTCACAGCCCAGATGCGGCCTACGGCACAATTTCATGTGCCCTCCCCCTCTGCTTCCACCATACCAGGAAGTGCCATGTTGTGGAGGAAGGGTAAAATGGCTGTCCAGCCTCAAAAGCTGTCTGAGGGAACGTGTCCCGGCCCCCAGTTTAAAAAGTTTGGGTCTAAAGGCTGCAAGTCAGAACAGGTCCAGAGTCAAGGGGTCCCCTTGTAGTACTGTATATTCTCTGCTGAGCCACCTGACATGTTGGCAAGTTGTTTAGTTTGCACTGGTGGCAGTTACCCCAGTGCAATGTCCCAGTGACCATGTGGTGGGACTCATCATCAGATTGTGGTTTCCAAAATTAGACTCAGGGCAGTTGTCAGTGGTAGGTTTTGTTGTAGTGATGCAGCCCTAGCTTTTGCCTTAGGTGCTGTATTTTGAGGCTGGGTTTAGTAATGGAGGCCGCAGTCATGGTTAAGACACTGTGCATGACGACCGTACAGTCAGCAGGTCAGCAGTTTGAGACCTGAGTGCTGTGCGACAGAGTGAGCACCCATCATCTCTCCCAGCTCTGCCAACCTAGCAGTTAAAAAGCAAGAAATTGTAAGTAGATAAATAGGTACTGCTTCAGCAGGAAAGGCAACAGTATTTGGTGCGCTCCAGCATCTACTCATGCCTGCCACATGACCACAGAACAGAGTTGGCTCTTTGGCTGTAAACTGCTTCCTAGAGTCAGACACGACACACGACTGGCTTGTGAGCAAGGGCCAAGGGAGATCTTTACCTTAGTAATGGAAGCCCATTTTGGAAACAGATATAACTGCTGTCTGTTAATTTTTATTTAAAGAACAGCAACCTAGTAAATAAAAAAGTTTTTGTTCCTCCTGGCTTCCTCTCATGTTAGTTTTCTACATGTATGGTGACCCCTAATGGGTGCCCACAGGGGTGCCTGTTCCTCAGAACGCTAAGTTTTATTTGTTTTATCATTCACACACTGGGATACACAGAAAGAGCCTCCTCAAAGATTGTGATATTTTTGAACCACAATTGAGCGTACCGTGGTAACGGCAACCTTGTGTTGCCGGGTAATCTTTCTCACACTGGGTCATGTGAAAGAAACTGCAGAATCGACTCACCAAAAAGTACCTTCATTTTGGCAGTTTCACATCTGGCCTACACACAGAATAAGAAGTCACACACTTTGTGCAACTTATGCGAATTAAGTCTACCTATGGAGACTCCCTCTACCCAGTGAGAAACAATAAACAATGCAACCTACTGTAGTGGGAGATTATAATCTGTTCCACCGTCTGTGGCCTTTGATATCTCAATTCTACCTCTTCTGCTGCACATATTGACTAGACCTCAGATGACAGAGGTGGTGATGGAACCAGACCCAGGCCTGTTGACAAGTCCCCTTGCAACATCTCCAACATTATCAACAACTACTTTGAGTTCTGGGGAGGCCTGTCATTAAAATAATGACAATGGACAAGAGACTCAAAGTCTGTAATCCTAGGCACTCACTTGAGAGGAAGTGCCATTAAACTGAGGGTTGCACTAAAAACATTACAGGGTCAATTCTAGGCTTTATTATTCCTTTCAACAATAGCCCTTTAAATCAGAGTTTAGAAATGTTTTTTAAACCACAAGTTTGAGATTCTTCTAGCAGCTGCTCCCCCCCCCCCAAAAAAAAAAAAAAAAGCAACATTGGGACTCTCTACACTGGCCTTCCTGGTGCAGATTGTGTAAGAATGAGGAGGAGATAAGGACATTTAAGATGCCTGCCCCTTCTAAACAGCAATTATATCTGTATTGTAAAGCAGCTGAGAAGCTACTTCAAAATATGGGCAAATTGAGCATTTCCCCTGACCATCTGAAAACAGTCTGGGGAAGTGTATTTATTTTTTTGTTTGGTAGGTGATGGCTGTACTGATGCATGGCTTAGCAGACAGGGAAAAAGTTTTTACTGAGATCTAAGCAATACATAAAAGGGACTGTGGTGGCTTAATGGTTAAGACGCTGAACTTGATGACTGGAAGGTTGGCAGATCAGCAGTTCAAGACTCAAGTACTGCATGATGGAGTGAACACCCGTCTCTGTCCCAGCTTCTGCCAACCTAGCAGTTAGAATGCAAGAAATTGCAAGTAGATAAATAAGTACCACTTCAGTGGGAAGGTAAACAGCATTCCATGCACTCCAGTGTTTAGGCATACCTGCCACATGTACATGGAACTGTCTACAGATGCAGACAGCACTGGTGCTTTGGCTATAAACAGAGATGAGCACTGAGCCCTAGAGTTGGATACAACTGGCTTTCAAGCAAGGGTGACCTTTACTTTTACCTAAGCAATACATGGAAACAACAATCATCTACTGATATTGATAGATGATAGCTGTTAGTGATTACTAACAGAAATCACCTACGAAAATTAAGGGGGGAAATTACACTTCTTCTGATAGTCTCCAGACATTCATTGGAAGTCTTTAATTTTCCAGATCTGCATTGGCTAACCAACTGCTGCAGGATCTAGGAGTTTACACAGGAAGCAGCTTCTTTGCTTCATCTCATTCCCAGTGCGCACCTTCTCCTAAATTGCAGTGCTTTATTTTATTCCATTCCCAGCGTGCACATACAGTGGGAATGGGATAAAATCAGTGCAGTTTAGGAGAATACCCTGAGCCGTTAAAGTAGGACAAATTGATCTGTCTCAGCACACAAAGCATGTGCACGCGTTTTTTAATCGCGGACCAACCCACCTTCAAAATATCCCAGCTATTGTGACTTCTTGTTTTTGGTATGGTGTTGATGCCACACTCTTGTCTCTGGATGAGTCAGACTCAGAGGAAATGTTTGCTGTTTATCAGGCACAATGTCAGCTTTGGTCCATGATGGTCCATGTCTGAGGGAAAATGTTATACTTCAGTTGTCACTCAGAGCATTGAACACCTGTCAGATTTGGTGGGGAAATCCTTTTGTGGAAAGGGCAATAGCAACCCTTCTATGATGTGAGGTTTCAGCTTTCCTCTTACCTTGCCACCTCCCTGCTAGATGAAAGAACCAGAGAAGCCCCATTTCTGGCTTCTCCTTTGTTTCACAACAAGACCTTAGATGTCATCGCATCAATCCCCTCTTCGCTTGACTTGCTGAGGGAGGCCCCTTCTATCAATTACATTTGTGTTCTGTTGGGATGGCTACCAGATGTAAGAGTGGCTGGCCGCAAGGAAGACACGCGAGACAATCGTGCGGTGAAGTCCAGCCCCAAATGAAGTCAGGAATGAAGTATTTATTACCCTGCCTTGGGGTGATACGTGCGTAGGATGCACGTGACCCCCTAATACAGAAGGCTTGCATACGTGGCATTTTCCGGTGGTCAGGACAATACCTGCTCTTGGACATTGCCCTGTGGTTAATGGACAACCCACAACTAATTAAGGTTTGGGCTGGCGAAACCCATTGTTCCTGCCCTATCTCGGAGCCTTACCGGTATGTGTATTGACCCCGGGTGCCTAGCTTTGTCCGCTGTCTGGCTCGGCTTGTTTTCCCAGCTTAATCTGTAGCCAGCCGCTAAAGATTGTGTGTTTCTACTAGAGTCATCATCTTGGTTTTTACCCTGTTTCTACTGTAGCATTCAGCCAAGGCTTTATGATTCACCCCCCAAACTAGCTAACTAATTGCCTTTCCTGCCAAGCCCGGTTGATCCCCGGATCTGTTGAAGGCCGTGCGAACCCCTGGGGAAAGGTTTGGCCAATTATTCCCGCGGGCAACCCACAGTGTTCAGATACTTCTTGGGAAAATGGTCACTTACATGTAAATGTCAAATGCAGAACAGAGTGGTGTTCAAGGAATCTGGTTCCTATTCTCCATTCTCCTTCTCCCAGTTCCCTGCTCAGAATAGTTCTCCTTTTCCCCTGCAGAGCTCCTAAGGGTGGCCACTTATGTGTCACTGAAAAAAGCAGAAATTCATCAGCACAAAACAAAACATCAATTACATAGAGTTGATATATGCTAATGTATAGAAAGGTAAAGGTCAAAACCTCCCTTGCTCAAAAGCCAGTTGTGTCCAACTTTAGGGGAGCATTGCTCATCTCCATTTTCAACCAAAGAGCCAGCGTTGTCTGCATCTGCAGACCTTTCCGTGGTCATGTGGCAGCCATGACTAGACACTAGAGCGCACAGAATGCTGTTACCTTTGACACCGAAGCGGTATCTGTTTATCTACTTGCAATTTCTTGATTTCGAACTGCTAGGTTGGCAGGAGCTGGGACAGAGACAGAAGCTCACTCCATCATGCAGCACTCAGGTCTCGAACTGTTAACCTCCTGACCTTCCTGTTGTCTAACTCAGCGTCTTAACCACTAAGCTGCCATGGCCCCTCAATGTATATATAGATATGCAAGTTGAGAAATATATACTACATTTAAATAGAAATACAATAAGCATAATCATAGTGATGAAGACTGAGTCAAATTTCTGTTTTTTCTGCTGTCCAAGGACTTCCACATCCCTCCTACTTCTTCCTTCTTCTGAACATTTTTTCCAACATGGAGGCTTGCCTGTCTTCTGAAATGTAGGATACATAGGACTCTACTGCTTCAGATCAGAATACACCATACACATTACAAATCTTTGATATAACATCTCATTGGTAAGGATCACATCATAATGCCCTGTGAACCTTATAATTCTCTTCAGAGAATTGTACAGCATCTTGCTTGATTCTTGAAAGGTGGGTCTCCTGTGACTATTATACATGGGTCTCATGTGACTATTATGGTTGCTTTAAGTCAAAACTAAGTTACACAAAACACTGAATACAGATAAACATTTTTTCTTATGTTTGTAACTGATACTGGCAAAGTACTGATCTCAATACACAGCTGACTGGGAGATGCTCCAACAGTCCATTTAGCTTAGGGATTCTCAAGCTTTTCAAGCTGGGTCATGCTCCCTCAGACAGCTTCGGGGGCTGGATGGCCATTTTGGCCTGTCTGCCACACATGGCACTTCCAGGTGTGATGGAGGCAGTGGGGGCCACATGAAATGGTGTTATGGGCCGCATCCGGCCCCCAAGCGGTAGGTTGAGAACCCATGATTTAGTTCATGGATAATTTTTCCAATACTGTATAATTAGTTGAAGATGTGTTGAATTCCAGCTTTCCAGAAAGTGTGGTAAAATAGGGTTTGTTTCTGATTAGACACATATGGGACTACAGTGTACCTGGGTTGATGACACCAAATTTGGAAATGCCCATTGGTGATCCATTGAAATCAATATATACTATATTTGTTTAAACTGAAGTACCATTTATTTCAGTGAATTTGCTCTTAATCGTGACGAGGTCTGGAGCCCCTCGGACACTTTACCAAGAGCCAAAGCACCACAAATGTATAACTGCCAATAAATGTTTCCCATGCTTGTGGTTCCAATGTTCTTGGACTACAGTTCCCAGAAATTTTGGCCAGCACAGCCGATGGTGAAGGTTTCTGGGAGTTTTAGTCCAAGAACATCTGGGACACCATGGCTGGGAACTACTGATTTTGGGAGTAGAGTTATGAATGTGCACTCAGGAAACTTTGGTTCAAATTCCCAATTGGTCATGGAAATGCATTAGGGGAGGGCACTGGTAAAGCTACTCCTTAAATATCAAATTTACTGTACAGTACTTTGAAAACCCTATTATGGTTGCTTTAAATCAAATATGACTTAATGGCACATAGCAAAACAATATTGTAAAAACAGTTTTAAGCAGTTTGTCATGTTTTATGTAGAAAATAACATAATGCCCCCCTTAACTTCATAGCAGAAGAGAGATGAGAACTTGATGCCTGTTGGAATGTTTCTTTTAGAAATTAGCTACATGTTTCTCACACTCTTCTCAATCCATGTTGCTAAAAGTGGCTACACTGAAGGAAGCCAAAAAGGCAACAACAACGAATTCGGCCTTTTTTGTGGTGGCCCCCACCAGTCTCTTGAACAAGTCTTCAAAGCTGCCTTCAACACCTGCATCTCCTTGATGCTGTTAATTTTATTTTTAAATCACTTTTTCCTCTTTCCTTTTTGTATACATTTTTACTTTATACTTGTGTATTGCCATATTACTGGATATATATTGTTATGGAAGGTTCTGTGAGATTTTAAGTTTTAACATGTAAACTTCCCAGAGTAGTGTTTGCACTAATGATGTGGTTGGTTAATAAACAAATAAATAAATAAGACTTATTGCTACATCATTTATATCTTTCAAAGGTAAAACAAACAAAGGAGAAAAATCCCACTTATTGTTAATATTAGAAGTATGTTGAGTTTATCCAAAGAAACGGAAAGCTAGTTTAAGACAAAGCACTATAGTGTATCATTCTAGATCAGGGGTATGCAACCTATGGCCCATGGGCTGGCCCCAGACCGTGGTGCCAAATAATCCAGCCCCCGCTGCGGGAATCAGCTGTGGATTTGTTTACAGCTGATGTAAATGTGTTTATGACAGCCGTAAACAGCGGGGGGGGGACCAACAATCCAGCCCCCTCAATTGTCTGAGAGAGCGTGACCTGGTCCCCAACTTAAAAAGGTTGGCAACCTCTGTTCTAGATGGAGTATCTGTATAATTAATAAATAAAATCATATAGTCAATTGCCAGTTTTTTGGATTCTTTCTAATGTTGTATTAACCTTAAATCTGTGTCAGATTAGTGGTTGTCTGCCACAAAAGCCAGACCTGCAACTTGTCTAGAGGGTACATCTGAGAGGTCCAGATGCTAAATATAAATAATAGGACAGCTCCACCTTGCAAATATACCAGGTCATCTGGCTGCTTGTTAGAGGATGTACGTTGAGTAGATGAATCAAAAGGAAATAAAGATTACCATACATGCACCATGCACATGCATAAACTGACATGGGTGGATTATTGTTTGTGTAAATGAGAAACATATAACAAATGGATTATTTTAGTAGCATATATAGGAAAGAGAGCAACCAAGTTCTCTTTGTAACTTCATTATAACTGACAAGTGACAGAAATAAACCCTAAATCTGCTAGAAGCAGCAGGGGGAGGCATGGGTGAGATCTCTTGCAAGGAACAGGCAAGTGTTTGAGTGACACATGGGTCTGTGGACACCCGGCCTTCTCTCCCCTGCTCTCTCTCCCCCCAACCATCCTCCTGGCTTCTCCCTCTCAAGTCAGCAAAAATACCTTCACTCCGCAGAAGGCCATATGCGAGTTGGTGGCTGAAGTGATGTCAGCGCCAGTCACCCAATGGGGACCCACTAACAATGTCCAAGGATCTGGGCCCCAGGCTGCCTCATAAGGACGTGTGCCAGCCTCAGAGCTCGGTGAAGGCTTCTGTACGAGGACGGGGTGTGTGGGCTTTCCCTCCATCATTGGATACCGGTGTGTCAAGGACCATGGTCTGCTGAAAAGGAGAAGGAACTCAAAGGGGGGCACGAGTGACACTCCATTGACCATACTGTTGGGGAGCAGCAGAAGCAGGCCAAGCCAAAGGAAAAGAAGGAAGAGAGGCTTTTAAGCACAACAACGAAAAAGCTGTGGTAGGGCAAAAATGGAAAACGCCCATGCCAAAACAGCAGAAGAGTGCCTGGCTTATTTTGGAGTGAACGAACACACAGGCCTTTCTCCTGAGCAGGTGAAGAGGAGCTTTGAAAAATATGGACACAATGGTGAGTGCCCATCAAAATTATGGTCCTCTTTTTTACCCTATGACCAAATGTCAAGGTGCAGGGAAGGGCAGAGAGGAAGGAGGAAGGGTACGGAAGAGGATGCACAAACAGTTGAAAAGATGGACTCAGAAGAATAGGTATGGAAACCAAAGAAGAACAGGAATGGCCAAGCACAGGATGGAGAGGTGGAAGAATGTAAATGCATGGATTCTACACCTTTAAAATGAATGAGTACAAGGGCAGATGGAAATAATGATTCAATACACCTTAGAGAACAATTGCTATATAATTACCATACTTAGTTCATAGAAGGAAGCAAGTAAGCAAGCAAGCAAGGATGGATGGATGGATGTGATGGGAACTGAAAGTTGTTGATAGAAAGTGAACCGGGATGGAGGCAGAAGCAATTGAAGGAGCACTAGAAATTACAAGCTATGGGGAGGAACCCAGGCTGGACAGGGCAGCTGCTGCTTTGCTAAGAATAACCCAGTAATTCCCTTTGGTATGAACCAGATATCAAAATTGCTGATGGGCAACTTATAGGAGCAGCCGGGAGGGGGGAGAGGGAGGTGATGATCTTCCACATCTATTGAGAGGGAAAGCTGGTTGGATGCAAGGTAGATCTGAAATGGGAAAATCCTTGGGGGACATGGGCTTAGTAACAAAATAAAATGGCACCATAGTAGAGTATGTTGGGGGCATTATGCAGAGAAAAAAGTTATTTCAGGAGTAGGAACGTCTAGCCAAAGTTGCAGGCAAACAAATGTCAAGGGCAATATATCTGCCTTCTCTTTTGCAATACATAATGCTCTCCAGGGTCCTAATCTCACCTTTAGTGGGAGGAGAGAATGGGGAAAGACATGAATATTGGACTTTCCTATGCTGATGTCACTTTGTGTTATGTGCATCAATGTGCAACCGCCTGTAATAGACACCATTTTGCAACTCCTGGTCTCCTTGTGGAGTCTTGCCAAAGAGGACCTCCTCTCAAAATAATTTCTGCAGCAGTAGCTTGAGCTCAATAACTTATTTCAAAACTATGTTCCACAAATTAAAGTACAGTATGCAGCTGTGCCCCGTATCTGTCTTTCCATCAACCCTGTGAACCTAAGTGTTCTCCTATGCCTTATTTCTTCTGTTCGGTTCTAGACCCACATGTTAACCTGACTTCTTTCATAAACAGAAGTCACAGTTTTTAAAATCTAAACTCTTTCTCTGTCTCCCCTTTGATAAGTGGAGTCTGCAAAGTCATCAGTTCTAACAGACTTCTTTTTCTTTCTTTCCCAATGTGTTGTTTCCAAAACCCACAGAACTTCCAGCGGAAGAAGGTGAGTCACTAACACAAGCATGAGAATGTTCTGGAGGTGTTTAAAACAGCTTTCTGTAATTTCATGTACCTTTGGGCCAAATTATCTCACTTAACTTTGTGAAATAATGACTAGGGTCTCCAGGTGTGACATTAAGTTTTAAACATTTAGCCTCCTGAGGGTCTCTATGGTGAGAAAAAATGCAGCAGGAGGAGGTAATGCAAATGAGGAACTGTGTTTTCTCTTTAGTCTGAAATGTTTTTGCAATGAGGTCCACCAAAACCCTTTTCATTTAGAAGCTTCCACATAAGGTGACAAACTGAGCCAGGTCCACCTGACTGGCCTGGTGCCCATCTTTGTCTCTAAAGGCCTCCTGAGAGCCTCACCTGTCTCCTATCAGAGTCCATTATCACCTGAACTGCCCAGCACACCTTGGCTTTGCTGTATCTTAACACTTGAACTTCAGGACATAAGCCAGCCCTACCATAATGGCCACTGCAGTTCATCAAGGCACGTTTTAGGTGTTACTGTGTTAGCAATGGAGGATTCTGGGACATTGGGAGGACCGAGGCAACTCCTTCAAGAGGCAAACATCCCTCTAGAGCCCTATTGTTTCTTTATTCGTGTCAGATGCACCACCAGCATATAATAACATACAAAGCTGAAATTAACACATCTAAAACAAAATAGAATTAAAAGGACTAGATAACATCTGCCTAATATTGGATCACATCAACAGCATTTCCTATTGCCAACATAAGGTCCTCCTCAGTGCACGTTGAGGGCATCATGTGCATTGTATCATATGGGAGATAGTTTGTACTTCTCTACATTCACACAGGCTGTCATCTATAGGGAAACCCATAATAGGGGGAAAATAAGCTTAGATTGGCAGTTTTTGGAATGGGGAAAGGGTTAAGCCAGGGTTTCTCAATTTAGGGCCTCCTGGTGTTCTTGGACTTCAATTGCCAGAAGCCCAAGTCAGCAAGGTTGCTGATCAGAGCTTCTGGGAATTGAAGTCCAAGAGCATCTGGGGACTCTAGGGTAAGCAATCCCCACCACTCTTCTGCCCACAAGACTCCCTCTTAAGTCCCCTGTTCACTACAGGGCTTTTGCTAATACTGTATGCATAAAATAATAATATCTAAGTTTTGTTGTACAGTCGATTCCGACCCTTTGCGACCCTATGGACCATTGATCTCCAGGCACCCCTGTCCTCCACAATCCTCCTCAGAGAGAAGGCTTCTCATTTTCCCAAGCCTACCTGACTAGACTTTTGTTAAAACACCTATATTAGAAGCCATCCTTTCTTGAAAATGCAGGTCACTTGGAGCGTCTTCCACACCTCCCTTCTACGATTCTCCCTCTCCTATCCATTTCTCACCTCAGACACAGGACAGACCAAGTTCTTCCTCCTGATTTTTGGCTTTCTCTGAGACTTTCCTTCCTCTCTTTTCTTCTTTGTCAGGCAAAACCATATGGGAACTGGTGGCGGAACAATTTGAAGACCTGCTTGTACGAATCCTTCTGCTCGCTGCCTGTATCTCCTTTGTAAGTTTCCACCATCTTGAGATTCAGTAAAATATGTGTACTCTCTTAATGCAGGAGTTGAGGAGGGTCTTTTAGTGCAAGAGTAAAGATAATCAAGGGCATAGGAACCTTTGGTGTATGAAAACCAAGACACAGGACACAGCCTCGGGCTGGGTTAACTCAGGTTTATTGCATCGTGGACAGAGGGAACATGAGGTAATGGCGGATCGATAGCTCTTTATATACAGTAGTAATACATTTGAACGTGGTGCCATGGTAGCCCATTGGCTACTGCCTGCGTGACGTCATTGCGAGTCACGCCCTTCTTGTCCAGGTGTAGGTGGTGGCGGGAAAGCTTCCCGCGCTGTTGCCTTTGATGAGTTCGGACCAAGAGAGCTTGGACGCTCGCTGCTGCCAGCTGGTGGTCATTAGCTCGCGTCCTATTACAGGGTTTATATGACACAGCTGAAGGTTACATTGTTGCTATAGGCAAGGTTACATTGGCTCAGATACATTGTAATCCATGTGGAAGGTAAAACCATTAGAACACAACACCCCTCCCCCCTAGGATGAGACAACGTCTCGAGCCCACACTCAAATACACACTCCCCCCCCTAGGAGACAAAGTCTCTCAGCCAAGATGGCTTATTTCGAACACGCTGGGGTCTCGGTGCGGGCTGCCTTTCCCCGGGTTTGCTACCTTCTCTTTGTCCCCTGGCTTCCTGCCCTGTAATTGGAGAGGGAGACTCGTTAGTGACTTGCCGCGGCTCCGCGGCGTTGTTGGGAGGTGTGCTCTCTCTTAGGGAAGAACCGGGGGCACTGGGGGCTAACGAAAAACCCCTCTTCTCGCTTGGATGGGTGGGGAAACACTCCTGAAAACCCCCCCGGCTCGCAAAATCAAAGTCAAAATTACATTCGGGGGCAGCGGTCGCGAATTCCTCTCCCCCTTCCCCGGCCTCTGCTGGAACTGGTTTATCAAAAGGATATGAGTCGGGGCCGCTGCTTCTTCCTTCCCCCCTTGCTTGGGACTGTTGTCCGCTGTTGTCTCCCCCTTGGGCTAAACGGGTGGGGGAGAACCCTAACGCTGAATCCTGTTGTTGCGCCCCACTGGCTGGTACGCTCACTCGGTGCCTCAGTTGGTCCGCGTGCCTCCTCCAGAGGAGGCCGGTGTTAGTCTCGACCCGGTACGACACTGGCCCCGTCTGTTCTACTACCGTCCCCGGCACCCAGGCTGGCCCTGCGCTGGCATAGTTTCTGCAGTGAACAGGGTCGCCGGCGGCGAACCCTTTCGAGACTGCCAGCCCTATGTTTTTTCCTATATCCTCGACTCTCGTCGGGTCTAGCCTGGACAGAATCGTGGTCAGTTTTCGCCGCATCAAGAGCTCTGCCGGCGAGTAACCTGACGCTAGGGGGGTCACCCTATACGCTAATAAGAACTGACATACCTGGTGATTTAGGTCCCCCGGGCCCATGCGCCGAAGCGCATCCTTTGTTGTACGCACCAACCGTTCCACTTGGCCATTCGTGGCCGGGTGAAACGGCGCGGATGTGACATGCCGAATGGCGTTTGCCTCCATGAATGCCCCGAACTCCGAGGAGGTGAAACAACTCGCGTTATCGCTGACTAACGTGTCGGGTAAACCGAACGTGGAAAAGACTCTCCGTAGCTGGCTAATTGTCGTGGCGGAGGACGTGCTCTTTACTGGGATAACCTCCAGCCACTTGGAGAACGCATCCACCACCAGGAGAAACATGGTTCCTCGGAATGGGCCAGCGAAATCTATGTGCACTCTGGACCACGGCCCCCTTGCTGTGTCCCATTCCCTATGCGGGAGGCGGGCCTCCTCTGGACGGGATCCCTGACATGCCTCACAAGTGCCGACCATGTGCTCAATGTCCGCGTCCAGCTGTGGCCACCAAAAGTAACTGCGGGCCAGCGCTTTCGAACGAACGATGCCCGGGTGGCTGACGTGCAGCAGTTTGAGCACCCTCGGCCGCATGGATGTAGGGACCACCACCCGTTGGCCCCACAACAGGCACCCCCTTTCTAGGGACAGCTCTAGTTTTTTCCGGAAGAATGGGTCGAATTCCGTGCTTGGGGACGATGCCGGCCACCCCTTCTGTACCCATGAGCTGACTTTCTCCAGCGTTCTGTCCTTGCCTGTCGCCCTAGCAATATCGGCTGGTACTATTGGGGGTGCGTCTAAGACCTCAATTAGCAACACCTGGCGGTCTCTTTCTACTCTAGCCTTTTGGTCGTCCGACAAGGGCAAAGGGGATCTCGAAAGTGCATCAGCATGGCTGATCTCCTTTCCGGGCCGGTACTCCAACTCGTGTTGGTATGCGTTGAGGAAAATAGCCCAACGCAGCATTCTCGGGGATAGGATCTGCGGCGTGGGCTTGCTTGCCGTGAAAATCCCTAACAGGGGCTTGTGATCCGTCACGATTTTGAACGGGCGGCCATACAGAAAATCGTGAAACTTTTTGGTCCCCGCTACTATTGCTAATGCCTCCCTGTCGGTTTGTGCGTAATTTCGCTCTGCTTGGGACAGGGACCTTGAATAAAACGCAACCGGTGCCTCCCTTCCGTCATCCAACACGTGGCAAAGCACCGCCCCCACCCCCACCGGTGATGCATCGCAGACTAAGACCACCGGCCGTTTGGGGTCGAAATGCGTTAGGATTGCGTCAGAAGTCAAGAGTTGCTTTAGTTCTCTGAAAGCCCTCTCGTGCTCGTCACCCCACATCCATGTCTCCTCCTTTTTAAGCAACCGATGGAGCGGTTCGGCCACGGACGCTTTCCGCGGAAGGAATGTATGGTAAAAATTGAGGAGCCCCAGGAATGACTGTAGCTCGGTTTTGGATGTGGGGCGAGGGGCCTTCTTGATGGCTGCTACTTTGGATTTGGATGGCCTAATACCCTCGGGTGTGATTCGGAACCCTAAAAACTCGACCTCGGTTTCGAAAAAGACACACTTGTCCTTCCTCAGTCTCAGCCCCGCTTTCTCGAACACAGTTAGTACTTTGTCCAATCTTTTTGCCAGTTCGGCCTCACTCCCCCCTGTTATCAATACGTCATCAAAATAAGGCAACACCCCCTCGAGTCCCTTCAGGAGGCGTTCCACAAGCGACTGAAAAAGGCCGGGTGCCGAGTTCACGCCGAACTGTAAACGCGACACCTGGAACGCTCCTTTATGTGTGACTATCGTTTGTGCCGCGGCCGTGGCGGGAGTTACGGGGAGTTGCTGATAGGCTTGTGCCAGATCGAGCTTAGCAAAACACTTTCCCCCATTTAGCCTGGCCAAAAGGTGGCTGACCACCGGCACCGGGTATGCATTAGGGCGGATCGCCTTGTTAATCGTACACTTATAATCAGCGCAAATGCGCACCTCCCCGTTAGCCTTCAGAGCTGTTACAATTGGAGTTTCCCACTCCGCGGAATCAACAGGAATAAGAATCCCCTGGCCCACCAATTTGTCCAGTTCCGCCTCTATTTTGTCCTTTAGTGCGAAGGGCACCCTGCGCGGTTTGAGTCTTATCGGGCGGACCTCCGGGTCTAGGTCGAAGGCTACAGGGGGTCCCTTGAATTTTCCAAGTCCTTTTTTAAAAACGGCGGGATGCGCATCGCACACCGCTTGTATTGGATCCACCCCCACCGAGTGTACTCCCCCTATGAACAGGCCTAAGGGCTGAAACCACTGTGTCCCTAGGAGGCTACAACTTCCCCCCTTGAGGACAACTAGGGGCAGATCCGCAGAATGTCTCTTAAAATTAACCCGAAATTTCCCGACCCCCAACACCGGAATGCTGTTTCCCTGTACATCTCGTAGCGTGGACCTCAATGTTTTAAGTTTGGGCCGCACGCGGGGGTCGATTTTCAAGAACTCTTTCTGGGGAATTATGGAATAGGAGGACCCTGAGTCAATTTCCATCCTGATAGGGGCCCCTTGTATTAGTACCTCAACGAAGTAATGGGACTGTCCCGCGGACACGCTGAACACTGGGGCGTCGTCTCCGCTGCCGTCCGAGACGCGGCCCACGCCGTCCTTCTTCCTCGTGGTCTGGGCGCCATCTTTGGGCCTCGCTGGACGGTCCGGCCTGGTCGAGCGGTCTGGTGACTGCCTCCGGCCCTCCTTTCGTTTTCTGCATGCCTTGGCAATGTGCCCCCGACGGCCGCAGGTGTAACATTCAGCCTTTCTAAATGGGCATCTCGCGCGTTCGTGGGCCGCTCCGCAACCATCGCAGCGGCGCCCCCCTTTTCGGACCTTCTGGACCTCCTCGCCGTCGCTGCCTTCCGAGGACGATTTTGAGGCCCGTCGAGTTGCGTGCACCGATTGTCCGGACTTCCCGTGCACCGAATTTTCCGCCTTGCCGGCCCTGGGGCGCCACTCACGCCACTGGTGCATCTCGTCCACTCCAGCATTCGTGGACTCCGCGGCTTCTGCGGCCTCGACGACCTCTGCCAGCGTGGGTGGCGGCTCCTTGTTCATCAAACTGCGCTGCACCTCCTTGTCTTTCAGGCCACACAGCACGCCGTCCCTGAGGGCCATGTCTAGGATGTCGCCCCATTTGCAGGGGACGGCGGCTACCCTCATGGCGGCCACGAATGCCTCAACCGACTCGTCCGGCGCTTGGACTCGCCTCCAAAACGCGCTCCGAGCGGGAAACATCGCCCTCGAGGGTCGGAAGCGCTCCCGTAGCAGCTTCATAATGTCGTCCGCCTTAAATTCGCTCACCTTCTTCGGAGCGATGATGCCCACCAGCGTCCGCTTGGTTTCCACCCCGAGCATTCTGGTGAGGATGGCCCTCTTCCGCTCCTCATCGTCTTCCTTGACTTTGAGTTCTACCAGCGCCGCCTGGAAGTCCATCTCCAACAGCTCCCAGTCTTGCGGCTTGGTGATGTTGAACCCGCTCTGTGCCCTGGCTGCTCCTTGGGGATCCATTGATCCCATCCTCGTCGCCAATTTGGTGTATGAAAACCAAGACACAGGACACAGCCTCGGGCTGGGTTAACTCAGGTTTATTGCATCGTGGACAGAGGGAACATGAGGTAATGGCGGATCGATAGCTCTTTATATACAGTAGTAATACATTTGAACGTGGTGCCATGGTAGCCCATTGGCTACTGCCTGCGTGACGTCATTGCGAGTCACGCCCTTCTTGTCCAGGTGTAGGTGGTGGCGGGAAAGCTTCCCGCGCTGTTGCCTTTGATGAGTTCGGACCAAGAGAGCTTGGACGCTCGCTGCTGCCAGCTGGTGGTCATTAGCTCGCGTCCTATTACAGGGTTTATATGACACAGCTGAAGGTTACATTGTTGCTATAGGCAAGGTTACATTGGCTCAGATACATTGTAATCCATGTGGAAGGTAAAACCATTAGAACACAACAGAACCCCGGGAAGGAAAAGGAACTAAATTGTTGGAAAAGATCGTGATGTGGCTGTTGTTAACAGGAAATATTAATTAGTTCTGGTCTGTATTGGGAAACTGTGTTCTTCAGTGAACTAGGTTGATCCAGCTAGGGCTGGATAATGCTGTAAAGAGTTAGTCTGTAATGGTAAGTCCTCACTCTTGCCATGAGGAGTTGTACATGGACAACATTAACACATACTGATAAGGCTTCTTAGCCATAACTGACAACTTAATGAAGGCCTCATTTGAACCTGGGTCCACCACCACATTACATGATGCCTCTGAGTTTTTGAAGACTGTCGTTTTCCTCAGCAGTGACTGTTCAGCAGTGCTTAAATACATGTATTTATGTATGTATGTATGCCATGAGAGAACAGCTCAAGCTCTTCAGCTCAAGCTCGGATGCTCACCTTGGGCAATGCACTTGACGAAAGACCCCGGGGCCATTAATTCAGTTGAAGTTATCCCACATTTAATTAAGTATTTAGAAATGTCTCATGCACATTCATTTACTGTACTTACATGTGCATTTGGCTAACCCCTCTGCTTCCTTTTCCCTTTCTTTTTTGAGAAGGAGAAACAATTTGAAAAATTAATTGGGAGTGTTTGTATGTATGTTTGGGGGGAGAGGGTGGTAACATTGCCCCTGGATTTCAGCTAATTAGTGCTGGACGCTGCCAGCTTCTGCTATAAATTTACAGAGCCTGCTCAGTTTAATCCCAGAGAGCCTCTTGTATACCTAGAGAAGGTTGTCATAACAAAATGCAGGGAGTTTAATTCCTGGCAGCCTGGCCACTTAAATTAGATATTTCTGTATTTATCCTAATAAATACTTATACTAAAGTCAGCAATAGGATAATAGGTTAATTGGAGAACCTCCGTTCTCTCCCCGCCCTCATCCCTTTCGGCAACTTTCCTATCACCACCACCACTATTACCTTAAAACCTAAGGCAAGAGAAATTAAAGTTTCCCTCCTGACAGCCTTGCCCTGCTGCTCAGTTTCTTGACACTTGAGATGTGGCCTTCCTTAGAGTGTGATACTAAATCCTCCAGGAGCACATGGCCTGGCTCAACAACAGGAGGTTGCTCTAAAGGTCATAGCGGCTTGGTTTTCATGTTGCCTGCGCCTTCTCAGTAAAACCTGGGAGCCCTCCTCGAACCTTCTCGGCCATGGAGAAGAGTAGTGTCAAGGGCCAGCCTGAAACATTTTTGCTGCCTGAAAAGGCCAGGTTATTCTGCTATGGTAATAGAGTAGACCACACTACTAGCGACTCCATGCTGATCATCAGGCAGCAGTTAACTAACCTGACAACCCTGAGAACTAATGGACTTGGGTGCCAAAGTCCACAGGGAAGGGTGATGGTCCTCAAGTGGATTAAAAAACACTTGAATCCATCTTGATGGCAGCAGCTTCACCAATACTGGCCTGGGGCTGAGGAGGACTTTGTATGCCAAAAGGGCTCAGGACCAGAAAGTAACTTGCGGAACTGGATCAGTGGTACAGGGATCATGCTGCGATGTGAAAGGCAAATGAAAGGCCACTGCATTATATTCTCAGGATAGTCTTCATGGCTGATCACCATGATGATCACTTTTATTTGGATTCGGATGCGGCAGAAGAATATGAAGAAGGGCGGGGGCAAACTTTCTGCTGTTCCATCTATAGAAACTTCCAGCTGAATCTTAACTCAGTAATATTGACAATGGGAGACTATCAGCACATTCCAGGGCAGCATGCCAGTTTAGGAGGTGCAGAGAGGATATGTCTCATGCAAAGATTTATGCTCCACGAAAACAGGGAGAATGGAAAAGAGAGACCTAACTGCCACCCCTTCCCAAAATTTGCTACATGAGACCACTGCTTAAACACTCCTTTAAAGCCCTACAAGACCGCGTCTCCCCAAGAGTGTCTGTCGGTCCAACCAGAGCGGGCCAGAGAGGCTCCCTAACTGTGCCATCGGCTAGAGGGGCTCGCCTCTGTAGCACAAGGAGGAGGGTCTTCTCTGTATCCACTCCAGCCCTGTGGAACCTCCTGCCAGGAGAACTACGGCTGCAGACGGAATTGCTGCCCTTCAGGAAAGACCTTAAAACCTGGCTGGCAGGGCAGGTGTGGGGAGCTGATGGGGAGGTGGCCCCTGCCCGTTGGCTCTTCTAAAATAAACAGTCCCTCTTTTACTGATTTTTTTTTAATGGGTTGGTCTTTTTAAATGGTTTTAATGGATTTTTAAAAATGTCTTTTATGTATGATTGTGAGCCACCCAGAGTCACCCTAGGGTGAGGGGGCGGCATACAAATTTAAATAAATAAATAAATAATCACAAGCAGGTTACTGTGCTGTCGACTAGATTCTTATCTGCCCCAGTGACTAGCCAATTTCTGGTTCCCTCCTTCACACAAATCTACAATGTTAGGGAGGGAGCATTTTAAGTATTTTTAGAATGGGAGAAAGAGTGTTTCTCAACTTTGGATCCTCAAGTGTTCTTGGACTTTAATTCTAAGAAGCCCAATTTAGTACACCTGTTGGTCAGGGCTCTTGGGAACTGACATCCAAGAACATCTGGGGAGCCAAAGTTGAGAAACACAGTGCACCGCAGATATTTGGCAATGGTAACCTGGAGGGGAAAGATATGATCTCTCTGTTATGTAGCCACAGGCATATCCTTCTTCTAGTTTGCTTGACAGATCTATCTCTTGGTTTATTTATGTTTCTGTGGCATGGACACAATATATGGACACATTCCCTAATCAACCTGGGCAATCATATCCTAGGACAGTGTTGGCGAACCTTTTAGAGACCAAGTGCCCAAACTGCAATCCAAAACCCACTTATTTATCACAAAGTGCCAAAACAGCAACAGGGGAGGAAGGAAATGCTCCCACTGGGCTGCTGGGTAGAGGTGTGGGGTGAACTCTGTGCTGGGGGAAGGGAGGAAGCTCTCCCATTGGGTTGCTGGGCAGAGGGGTGGGGCAAACTCTGTGCTGGCATGATTGCATGGGTGCCCACAGAGAGAGCTCTGAGTGCCACCTCTGGCACGTGTGCCATAGGTTCATCGCCACTGTCCTAGGACTCAGTGTTGGCAAACCTTGGCACTCCAGGGGTTATTGGACTTCAATTACCAGAAGTCTGCTGATCAGGGCTTCTGGGAATTGAAGTTCCAGAACACCTGGAGTGCCAAGGTTCGCCATCACTGTCTAGGTAGAGGCAAATTGCACAGCACAGTTTCCAACAATACTACAACTATTTTAAGAATCCACATAGTACAGTATGTCAAGGAAGTGTAACTGTAACATCTTCTGGATGTTGTTGAAATGCATCTCCCATTCCCCATAATTGGTTGTATAATCTAGAGCTGATGTGGGCTGTAATACAACAATATCGAGACTAGAGAGTTACAGTTGCCCACTGCTATATTAACCATAGGATTTTAAATTGTGAATAGGGAATTGGGAATACACTAGACCCTCTCATAACGACATTGCTTGGTTCCCCAAGTAGCGTTGCTATAGGGGAAATGTCGTTGTGCAGTTTCCAATGGCAGCTGCGCCATCTAGCAGCAAAAAACTGTCATTATCCGCACAACGACGTTAAACAACATCATTAATCTGCACAACGACAGTTTTTCGTCGTTGTGCGGATAGTCACGTGGCGAGTGACGACGCGTCGTTAAGCAGAAATGATGCTATTAGAACGCATCGTTAATAGAGGGTCCACTGTAAATGGGGGAAAGTAATAGATTCAGTGGCAATATTAATTACAGAGATCTCAATGCATATTTTCAGATCAACATTACAGACTTAGATGTAGGACGGACTGCATACTATTATTCTTGCTATATTAACTCTTTAGGAAATCCTGGACACAATCACATGTATATTGCTTCTCACTCAAATTCCAGCATTCCAAGCACTGGTGCCCAAATTGTATTTCTGAAATACATACACACCTAAATATGTAGTACTCTCCAGCAGGAGACATTGTGGAATCCACATACATTTAATTTGTAGAAGACACAAGTCTTTCTTTCTCTTCTGAAGCTGCGTGCATAATTGTACACTTGCACCTGCGTACACAATTATATTATATCCATTTTATCTCTATGCTTCTTTAGGCATGCTCAGGAAAGTAGGAGTTCTTTGTGCCCATGTTCTCAAATTTCACGGGATCAAATTATACGCTTCATCTTGTGCACATGCGAAGCACAGGCTGAGTTCAGCTGTCTCTAAATTCCAAATGTCAAGAAGAATCAAAAGGGAAATGCAATCCCAAGGAGGATAAGAAAAAAAGGAGGGGAGGGGGGAGACTGGCGAGGACTCCTTATGAAACAAGCAAAAGCTATGTACGAACAAGATGAAGATTACAGATCTATTCCTGACCCCCTCCTGCCATCTCGGAGTTAACCATGCATTTCTTCTTCTTGGTAGGTGCTAGCCTGGTTTGAAGAAGGCGAGGAGACCGTTACAGCTTTTGTGGAACCATTTGTCATTTTGCTGATCTTGATCGCCAATGCCATTGTTGGAGTATGGCAGGTAAATGACCTAGCAAAATTGTTTTTAATTAAATAACAACAACAACAACCTTCTTCAAGGTGCTTCACATACATTGACGAATGTCATTATAATAATCCTGTAAAACAGGTCATTGAAGTTATCCAGTGGTGGGCATCAGCAGGTTCGCACTAGTTCGCCAGAACTGGTAACAGAAATTCTGGCTGGCCCCGCCCATCCAAGTTTTGAAATAATGTACAGTAGTCCTAATTCAGGTGCAACACAGAGCTTTCCCCCTGGCCACGCCCACCACACCACGCCCAAAGTGTGGTAGTAAGCATTTTGGAGCCCACCACTGAAGCTATCACTATTTAAGTAAGTAAGAGAAGGCTTTTAGCTTAGGAGGAAAGGAGAGAAAATGGAAATCCTTTAATCAGGACACACAAGGGAACTTCTTCTTCTTCAAGTGCAATATCTGATTCCAAATATTGGCTATCATCATGGAGATCAGCCGTGAAGATTGTCCTGGAAAGATTGTCCAGCAACTCAAACGCCGCTTGTCAGATGGTGGTTGACTAACCTGACAACCCTGAGGACTAATGGCTTTGGGTGGCAAAGTCCACAGGGCAAGGTGATGGTCCCCAAGTGGATTAAATCCCACTTGAATCCATCTTGGTGTTGGAGAGCAGCTCCATCAATACCGGCCTGGGGCTGATGAGGATTTTGTGTGACAAAAGGGCTTAGAACCAGAAAGTGACTTGCAGAACAAGAGGCCTAAGAATAAGAAAAAGAAAAAAACATTTTTAATATGTGTCCATGCAGCTAGTTTTGCTGCATTTTTGCTTGTTTACTTGCTTTTGAGAAAAGAGAATGGTATGATAGGAGAGGAGCTGTTTTCGCAGGGACAATTTGCTACCACCTGCCAAAGATGTCTAAACTGTGATTATGGCCGTTCTGCTTGCAGGAGAGGAATGCTGAGAACGCCATTGAGGCTTTAAAAGAGTATGAGCCAGAGATGGGCAAGGTCTATCGGTCCGACAGGAAGTCTGTGCAGAGAATAAAAGCCAGAGACATGGTTCCTGGTGACATCACAGAGGTGGCAGGTGAGTGCTGAACCCAGGAGGAAAGGAGGCAAATAATGAAAATAATAATAATAATCAATGACTGGACACTGGAATCAAGGAGATATTAGCACCACTCCAGACATCTTAAACCCCTCAATGTCTCAAAGTATAGGCTTCCAACTCAAATTATTAGACATGAAGATGACAATTGGTGTTGGAGGCGACATTCAAAATGGCAGCCCAAGAGAGAGTTAGGTGATCTTTCCTCTAATGCAGGGGTGCCCAAACTTTTCAGGCCACGGGCTGGTCATGTGGTTCAGGGAGCTGGTCACTATGGCCTGGGGGCTGGATTCGGCCCCCAATGCCAATTCATCCAGCCCATGAAGCCCTTGTTGCTTCTGGAAGTGGAAGTAAAATGCGCCCATATGGGCGCATTTTACTTCCACTTCCAGGAGCGATGAGGGCTTCGCGGACTGGATGAATTGGCATTGGGGGCCAGATCCGGCTCCCGGGCCATAGTTTGGGCACCTCTGCTCTAATGTCTATGCAAGAAAACACCTCCTGCTCCTCTATAGGTCATTACTTATTTTGTACCAAGTGCAACAGGGAATCAGTTAAGTCAGGGGCTCTTCTGTTCTTACTTCTAGAGAGGATTCAGTATTTTCTATGGTATGGCAAAGGCATTTTAATTTATATCCCACCCCACTATGCTGGGCAGCTAACAACATCCAAAATCACAAAATAAACAAATTGACACATAAATAGCAACAATACAAAATGAAATGCCAAACAAAATGCAAACACACAGCAACAATAATTTTGGGAAAGAGATGATCTTAACACTATGCTGGCAAAATTTATGTGGGCAAATGGATTATTAGGAATTAGTGCTGCTTTTTCCTTATCTCCAGCAAAGACACTTAAAAATGGTTGAGGGTTTGTAATGCTTGACGAAGTTATTGATGTGAACATTGCATGTCTGGGTTATATAGTTTGTATTCTCTTAAGTGGCTGGATAGCTCAGTGGTTTAGGTATCTGGCTGCAAAGCCAGAGGTTAGAAGTTCAATTCCCTACTATGCTTCCTACATAGAAAGCACTAGCAGAGGACCCGGCGTTGCCCGGGGGTACCCTATGCGGGCCAAGGAGAGACCCGGGCCATAAGCCAGAATCAACTTGATGGCATGTGATTATTATTATTCTCTGACTTAGTTAGCACAGTCAAGGACTGGAGATTGAACAATATAGGGCAGACATTGTGATATTGAGTACCTAGTGTGTAAAAGTGTTTGGTATTGAGCAATAGAGCATTGTTTTCTAAGATATGTATGATAGCCATAGACAATGTGGTAAGAAATTGTGTTAGTGAGGTTAAGAACTAAGAGGAAGCTTTTAGCTCATAAGGGATGGTTCAGCTGAGCTTCTGTTTGGAGAAGTAAGTAGGGGCAGGAAGATTTTCTCCATTATTTGGAGTTCTTCTTCCTCCATGTCTAGACCAGACATGAAACTGCCAAAATGAAGCCACCTTTTGATGAGTTCATTCTGCAGTTCCTTTCGCCCAACCAAGTGTGAGAAAGATCAGCCGGCACAAGGTTGCCAATTGTGGTTCAAAAATGACACCATCCTTGAGTAGGCTTTTTCTGTGTACCCCGTTATTTGGGAGTTTATAAAAAGGTTCAAGCTAATGTCAGCTAGTCCTTAATTAAGGCAAAAATTGGGCCAGGTTCTAAATTTTGAACAAGTAAAGAATGTACTGTACAGTATCTGAATTTTTCCTGTTGGAAAATGCATCAGTAATTAACCATTCAATATTCTTCCTGACAAGTGCTTTGTGGGAACCTCAGTCTAGAGCCAGTGATGGCGAATTTTGGCACTCCAGATGTTCTGGAACTTCAATTCCCAGAAGCTCTGATCAGCAGGATTGCTGACTTGGGCTTCTGGGAATTGAAGTCCAAGAACACCTGGAGTGCCAAGTTTCACCATTACGGGTCTAGGCAATACATGGCAATGGCAAAGGTGCCAACGCTAAGATCCCCCCCCCCAATTTTCTAACCCTTCACCCTGCTTATGAGTCAGCTTCTGCCAGTTTCCCCTTTCAATGGCATTTTTATGCAAAGCCTCAACCCAGGGATTCCCCCACCCCCATTTTCTAAGCCATTATTAGAAACTGACCAATTATCTAATGCTGGGTTGGAGTAGCCTGAGCCATTACCTGTAATCAAAGGGATATGCTGGCACTTTTCCCATGGGATTGGATGGTGGCCTCCTTCAACCCCAAGCCTGCAGGGGTATTGCAGATGCTGTTTCAGCAAGATATAATTCAAGATATATCTCCACCAGGCCTGTCCCTCCAACATATAGCTTGTTTACTCCTTGGGCTTGGCCTGTCTTGACCCTAAAATGGAAGCTGAGAGAAGGAAGGAGGGAGGGAGGGAAGGGGATGTTTTGGGAACAGACAGTCCCCATGAAGGGTGTGGGCTGGAGGTGGAGCAGTGAAAACAGAGCCCTGAGGAATCCCCTTCAACTGCACTTACTGGGTATCAGCTGTGCTCGCTGCTGGGCTGTTGGCCAAAATATCCTTCCCCTTCTCTCTGATTTAATTTAATTCAGAGATCATTTACTCCCAGGGCCAGTTGCACAAGTGTTTCCAAAATATAAAGGGCACACAGCCACCACCTAGTACCATCCTGTAGTCCTTCAGAGGGTAGGGCTACCTACTCAACATTTCACCTGTCCTACCTTGGGAGTAAGGGGACTGTGGTGGCTTAGTGGTTAAGATGCTGAACTTGACGACTGGAAAGTTGGCAGGTCAGCAGTTCGAGACTGAGTACTGCATGACGGAGTGAGCTTCCGTCTCTGTCCCCCAGCAGTTCGAAAGCAAGAAGTTGCAAGCAAGTAGATAAATAGGTGCTACTTTGCTGGGAAGGTAACAGTGTTCCGTTCACTCTAGTGTATAGTCATGCCTGCTACATGTCCACAGAAATGTCTGTGAATGTAGACAGTGCTGCTTCTTTGGCTATAAATGGAGATGAACACCGAACCCTAGAGTTGGATACGACTGGCTTTCGAGCAAGGGCAACCTTTACCTTGGGAGAGGTGGTGGAAGTCAGATATTACTTGAAACCCTATGAGGTTTGCACCACCTTGCTCACCACTCAAGGACAGTTCTGAATCCATCAGGAAAAAATGAGAAGCACATCACTCAGGCATGAGGATAAGAAAGAAGCTATATATAGGGTTTTTTTAATTTAAAAAAGATCCTTACTTTTGTGCTCTTGGAGACAATGAAGAGGGACAACGCCCCTTTCAGGCATAGTTTAATGTTAGATTAATAAAGCGTGTACTGTACATTCTTATATGCTGACATACACATATATATTCAGGTACCCTTATTAAGTGAACTTTGTTCAGAAATTGTTGAAAGATAAATCGCAGAAGGTTCTGACAAAGGCTTTCTGTTGGATTCGGAAATACAAAGTTTATTTCTCTGTAGTTCTTAATAGCCACTCACTTGGTCATGCTTCTTAATTTTCCCCCTTGCAATTTCTATTTATTTATTTGTTGATTGATTGATTGCCCATATGGGTTCTATTCCAACTCTGGGTGGTGTTTTAAAAAAGTTTTACAAATTACAACAAATAAACAAAACAATACAAATCCATTACTCCAATCTCCACTGGTGACGGCAGAGGTAACTAATACATTAAGTTCAAGACCAACTACTGCCTAAGGTTAAGGAGGATCTCTTGAAATGCCTTTTTAAAGAGTAGGCTCTTCAAAAAAAAAAAATTTAAAACATGCTCAAGGATGGGGCTTGGGGCAGCTCCATTGGTAGAGAATTCCACATTATGGGTGCCGCCACCAAGAAGGCCCTCCTTCTTATCACAACTTTTTTCACCATTCTAAGTGCAAGCACTCAAAGCTGTGCTGACTGTGATGAACGAGTGATGCAGGCATTTGTTCTATGGGAGAGACTCTCCGATAGATAAGAAGAACCATATAGGGCAGTGATGGTGAACTTTGGCACTCCAGGTGTTCTTGGACTTCAATTACCAGAAGCCCAAGTCAGCACTCCTGCTGATCAGGGCTTCTGGGAACTGAAGTTCAAGAACATCTGGAGTGCCAAGATTCACCATCAAAGGTATAGGGCTGTGATGGCGAACCTTGGCACTCCAGGTGTTCTTGGACTTGTTACCAGAATCCACACATTCATGTGGATTCACAGAGACTTGGGCTTCTGGGAATTGAAGTCCAAGAACACCTGGAGTACCAAGTTTCGCCATCACTGGTATAGGGCTTTGTATGTTAGAGACAGCACCTTGTGCCTAACACAGAATGGGGAGCCAGTGCAGACTGGCTAATGCTGGAGACATATGTTCAAATTTATTTGTTCCTGTCACCTGCCTGGTTCTTATATAAATACTTATAACATGATTTCCTGCCAAACCTTTTGAGCAACAGTGTCTGAGGAAGTGAGTTTTCTGCTGTCAGAGTTCACGCTGCAACAAGGTTCCACAATATTTTGTCCTTTGCTTCCTATGTTTATTTTGTCAATAAATACATAGATTAGAAGATATTATCTTTTAAGAAAAGCAGAAAAATGAAAGCTGATGGCCCATTTTTAGGGACTCCTTACAGGGGACAACTGGATGCCTTAGGGAAGACTGAGCTCCGAAAGTACAAAACATTAAGTTTTCAACCAATGGGGAAGCTCAGAGGTTAATGTGACAGCCTTTTGTTTATTTTCAGCATCTGTCACTTAGAAGGCTAAAGTGCCTCAGAATATGGAGGCTCCATTTTAAGTTGTGGGAGCTAATATACTCCCTGTTAAACCACTCCCGCTAACTGTCATGCCAGATTTTATGCCCTCCTTTAAAAAAACACAACCTACTGTATTCTTGCTTAGGGTGATCAGATACAAATGGAGACCAGGGTTTCATGTCCTTAAGAGTTATGCAGTAGAGCAGATTCCACCAGGATCCACTTTATTTTTATTGATGATGAGAGTCCTGGTTAAATTGCTCATCCAAAATGTTGTGTGTGCCATCTTGATGGGTATCAAGGTTGACTTAGCCTTCCATCCTTCCAAGGTCAGCAAAATGAGCACCCTACATGGTGGGGGCAAAATGCTAACTGACTTGTGAACTGCCCCCAGAGAGTGCACTAAGTGTGATGGGTCAGTATATATGTGTAAGTGCTATTGCTATCTAGCATGACAAGTTGCACCAGTGTGTGGGTGTGTGTCTTGTTAAATGTACAAGAGCAGCGTATTTATTTTCACTTGGCCTTCCGCTAGAAACCCATGCAATATTCAGACGAAGAGGATTCCACAGATTAATAATATACATTATAGAGACATCAAAGCAAAAAGCAAAGCAATCACACTTATATACCACTTAGTGCACTCTCTGGGCTGTTCACAACTTAATTAGCATTTTGCCCACAATGTGCTCGGTACTCATTTACCAACCTCGAAAGGATGGAAGACTGAGTCAACCTTGATCCCTGGTCAGCATCAAACTCACAACCTTTTGGTTGCAGAACAGCAGTTTAACCAATGCACCACCAGGATCAGGGACTTCGGTGGCTCAGTGGTTAAGAAGCTCGCCTTGTTAGCTGGAAGGTCGGCAAGTTGGCAGTTCAAGACCCAAGTACTTATGGTTTGAGCGCCTGTGTCTACCCCAGCTCCTGCCAACTGAGCAGTTCGAAAGCAAGAAATTGCAAGTAGATAAATAGTGACCACTTAGTGGGGAAAGATCTTGGTGGACATGAAAGGAGCCTTATTCAGGAGTCCCCTGAGTGGAGTACCTCCAGCAAAAATTCTTTCTATCCAGAAAGCACCTTTGTGAGCTTCTGATGCAATTTTTTTTAAAAAAAACCCACCATGATCAGGATCTGATACTCCTGGGATGAAACATTGAGAAAAAGATAATTTTGAGAAGGGATCGATAGAGAATGTTACCAGTTTTGTGTAGCTCATCTGTTTACACACACACACACCCCAACATGTCTAGCCAAGTAGTTTTAGCATCACCTTTAGAGATATAGGAGCACGGTATTTCCCGCCTTGCATCCAGCCTGGCCTGGCCTTGAGTTCCCCTCTCTGCCAGGGGAACCCATGACCTCTCCATCTCCTTGAAGGAGAGAAGGCAACCAGGAGGTGGTTACTGCACAGAAACCGGCTTCGCCTTGTATGGACTGTACCAGGCAGCTGGTGAAGCTTCGGGAATGTGATGAGACAGGCAAGGAGAGAAAGAGAGAGAGAGACACTTAATGCGCTGGTGGAAAAGTGAGCTGGGGGTGCACGGGGACATCTAGGGTTACTGTGTCTGTGAGATGGAAGCAAGGCAGGCAAATGAGAAAGCCAGGGTGGAGGAGGACTACCTTTTGAGTATGCCAGGAGTCGAGGAATGTGACCAAAAAAAGTATTCCCCACTTATCCCAGCCTTCAAATCCTTGGTCCTGTGGGTACCAAAGAAGTATCTTCTAACAATGTCTCCCAAATGTTAAAAATAAATAAATAGGCAGCTCCATTTATCTTGTGATCCTAAGCAATATTTCACCATGTAGATTCTTTTTTTTAAAATGTAGGAATCTATTTGCTAAAGTATTCATTAATTACCTTTTTTATTTTTCAGAGCCTGCAAAGAGGGAGGGGGTCTTATGCATGCACACATTTTAATTGAAATGTTTGAAGTGGTAGCCAGGTTAGTCTGCCTTTTTCTTCTTTTGTGTCCCAATCAAACCCTGAACTGTTAAAATGAAGCTACTTTCTTGGCTTTATCATTAGCCAATTTTATGTCCTCATCGGTGCATGTTTCAGCATACCAGCAAATGAGCCAGATTCTGTATCTTTCCACATTCACAGTGTGTCTTGTTGTCTGCCAGCAGCCCCTACTTGAGCATGTTGGTCCTGCATTTAGAGACTCTGACCTTCAGCCTATTCAGGGTCCTCCAAGTCATGTAGAGGAGACTGAATTCTTCAGACATATCCTGCTTTAATGTTGTTCCTTGTCTAGTGGTGTTAGTCTGTGCAAGCATATAAGAGAATAAACAGAACAAAAAGACAAAAAAAAAATCAAACAACCTTGTGGTACGTTAAAGATTAACTCCTGTATTTTAATATTAGTTTTCGTGGATCAAGTCCACTTCGTCAGACATAAGAGTGATTCAATTGGTTGCCCAGTATCTTAAGTTAGGCTCATACATTTTTCAGAAAAAGCAACTGGCTGTATGTTACCTAATAAATAACTTGGTCATGGGAGAATTCTGAGCAGGCATTATAGGGTAGAGAAAATGAAGAAGGAAAAATATATTGGGGACAGGAATATAGTAGGTGGATAAGACCCCAGTTTGAGGCAGGCATTTGGCACAAATTACATAGACTTTGAGAAAAAGAAATGATTTATTTTTAACCCTGGTGGCGCAGTGATTAAGTTGCTGTCCTGCAACCAAAAGGTTGTGAATTCAATTCTGACCAGAATTCAAGGTTGACTCAGCCTTCCATCTTTCCAAGGTTGGTAAAATGAGTATCCAGCAAGTTAGGAGCAAAATGCAAATTAACTTGTGAACCGCCCAGAGAGTGCACTAAAAGCTATGGAGCAGTATATAAGTGTGATTGCTTTGCTTTATTCCCCTGCTTTAGGCGAGGAATCTCATAGAGCTTAAAAATGTTTTATTGAGATTGTTTTTAGTATTGGAACATGGTAAATCAATGAGAACAAAAAATTTAACAAGTATACTTGATATCTGCAGGTTTGAGACTCAGTCTAATATCTAAGAGATCAGTGTTCAGCTATGAGCAGTTTCCCAAATCTCTGCCTAACATAACCCATAACATTGTCATGATAAAATGCAGTGGGGAAGGAACCCCATATGGTTGTTGTGAACTGCTTGAAGAAATGATGAGGTAAAAGTATTACGTATACATAATTTAAGACAAACCTTTGTAAATTTATGTAAAACCAAGGAGGGATGGTGCAAACATTAGAGAAAGAGATGGCAATTAACCCAAATAATAAGTCAGAAATTACTAACATGTTGGTTTCTATTTGTATAAATCTTTCTAAAAATAGCTTGAGGATGAAGTATTAGAGATCTCTTTATGCTGGGTGCCTACATGCTTTGGACATAAACAACCATGCTTTATTTGTAACCTGGAACAGATGTTTCTATATTATAAACATGGGTTCTTTTAAGAGAAAGGCAGGGTATAAGCAATTTAAATAAAAATAAACAGTGTGTATGTTTTTAATCACATATATAAGATTTTCCATATTATGATAAAAGGCTAAGTTACACTGACTGCAATTCCATGAAACATGTGTGACTATTTTCCATTGAAGTCAATAGGACCTCCCTCTCAGTAGCCAGACATAGAACAGCCTTCTGATGTTGGGACCCATTTTGATTTCAAGTGATCCTGTATGATGAACATACGTTTTTAAAATGAAGGAACGTATAATTATTAATTTTGACTCTTCTGATGTACAGGGACAGTTTTCCAATAGCAATAATTGTACTTATATATCGCCACATAGCACTGGGCAGTTCAAAAGGTAATTAGCATGTTGGGTACTCATTTTACCACTCTTGGAAGGATGGAAGGCCGAGTCTACCGGGAGCTCCATGAATAAGGCCTGACACTAGCTAGAGAAACCTGTTATTTTAAAGTGAATGGGTGTGCGTTAAGAGAGATTTGGCATCCCAAGATTATAAATACATACTTATTGCCTTTCATTAAACATGTGAGGCTGAGATTTACATACACTTTTAACAGAATTTGGAAATTTTAGATTTTTTTTACCTATAATTCCCAGAATTCTCCTCAGAATAGTCACTGGAATGTGCCATATTTCTAACCTAATCTGTTATTTGATTTGTTACACTTTTACCATGAAAAAGTAACATGGTAATTGAGTAGAACATGCTGCCAAGTGATTCAACTCCAAGTATCATGCGGTGGAATAATAATAATAATAATAATAATAATAATAATAATAATAATAATAATAATAATAATAATAATAATAATAATAATAATAATAATAATAATAATAATAATAATAATAATAATAATGTGTGAGAAATTATTCTGGGTTGAAAGGATTTTTGCAGAAGAAACTCCACTCAGGGAAAGCCCAAATGAGGTTCCTTTCATGTCCCCAAGAGCTGGGACAGAGATGGGCACTCAATCCATCATGTAGAACCTGGTTCTTGAACTGCTAACTTGCCAACCGTCCAGCTAACAAGGCGAGTTTCTTAACTACTGAGCCACCGCAGCCCCGGTTAACTAACCTTATCACCCTGAGGACTACGGCCATGGGTGCTAAAGTCTACAGGGAAGGGTGATGTTCCCTAAGTGGATTAAATCCCACTTGAATACATCTTGATGGAGGGCAGCAGCTTCATCATCAATACTGGCCTGGGGCCGGTGAGGACATTGTGTGCCAAAAAGGGCTCAGGACCAGAAAGTGACTCGCAAACCTGGATCAATGGTATGGGTGTCATGCTGGGATGCAAAAGGCAGATGAAAGGCTACTGCATTATATTGTTCCCAGGACAATCTTCATGGCTGATCACTAGGATGATCGCCTATATTCAGATTTGGATACAGCATACGAAGAAAAAGAATGGAGGAAAAGCTAGAAGCCTGAAAACTTCATTATGAAAGGAAGCCTGGTTGGCAATGCCAATAAATGTCCAGTGCTCTCCTCGACTGCCCTCCAGTGGATACTACAGCCCTGCGGTATTTTTCCGGAAAGGTCTCACTCTCCTTGGCATGAAAAATACCTATATATGCTCTCTTCACAGTACTCTCTGTTCTTTGCTAGTTTTAGCCATCTGGTTGGCAGGCAGATTTGGTGGAAGAATGGCTATCCATGTGCTAGTATAGAAACATAAATGAGGGACACACAGAGGGATGCTACAAAGAGGGCCTTGTGTATATGTTAGTGCAGGGATTCTCAACCTGATGCCCATGGGCCGGATGCGGCCTGCGGCACCATTTCATGTGCCCCCCACCGCCTCCACGACACCAGGAAGTGCCATGTGGTGGAGGAAAGGCAAAATGGCCATCCAGCCCGTGAAGCTGTCTGAGGGAGCGTGACCCAGCCCACAGCTTAAAAAGGTTGAGAACTCCTGTGTTAGTGTGAGAGAAGACAGCAAAGCAGATACAAGATAAAGCTGACACTAGGCATGTCTGCATTAATAAAAAGCTCTACATTTGCTTCAGGTTCAAAATCAATTCAAAGATCGAAGAAAACACCAGCATATGTTAACATAAGCTGAAACATATGTTATCGTGCCAAAATACAGGCTATTTTAAACCAGCCACTTGTGGGTTGTTTATTTTAAGATGATTTTTGAATGGCAATATTCTTTTTCGATTATGGGTGTGTGAACCTGTGATTGTTGGTGTATATTAAATTACAAACTTTGGGCTGCAGGGTTCCCAGAAACCCAAGATATATTTTAAAATTATTTTTATCTTATTACACTTCTAGCGACGCAACACTTCAGGCTGCATACCACATTTACTGTTGATACCATTTCAGCACTATAAAACTAAGATTTTTTAAAAGTTCCAAAATTCATACTTTAAAGCAGGAGTGATGACTTACCAAAACACAACACACAAAACACAACTGCCATATCGATTTTTGAAAGAAGGGATTGAGAAGCCAGTGTAGTCCAATGTATCAATATACCGTATTTGCCAGCATATAAGACACATCAGAGTATAAGACGCACTCCGTCATTACCAAAAAAGCCCACTATAGGTCACTATATACACTACAAGATGCACTCAAATTTTTCAGTGTATTTTAAGGAGGGGAAGTGGGTCTTATATGCCAGAAAATAGGGTGCTACGCAGGAAGGAAATGATCAGGCAAGGTTTCACAATGGAGGCACACTCTAACTCAAACACCATGTGGCCTTATATCAATTCCATTAAAAGCCCTATTGGAAACTTGTGGGGGTTTTTTTATAGTCAAGACACCCTCTTTCAATTTGTGTCAAAAGTGACATTCTATCTAGAGAGAATGCCTGTGTATGAGGCATCTTATGCTTTGTATTTGTCCACTGAAGTGATTGTTCTGGCTAATCAGTTATAGCCAAAGAAAAGCTATTTTCAACTTTAAGTGAATTTAAGGGTAAAATATTCTCCTTGCCCCCTCCCCATGCCTCTGTGTACATGTCAGGAAGCAGGTAAAGGAACTGAGTTGTTATTCAAAAGAACTTGGTACAAGATAAGGGAGCCTGGTCAGATTAGTTCTGGCCTATTGTGAATTTTGTGTATTGGGATGTCTGTCTCAGCTTTGTTTATAAAAATACATTTGTCTCTTCACTCCATGGTCTTTGCTGAAAGGTGGGAAGCCTGAATGCATACGTAGAATAAAAGCCTCTCTCTTTCTCCTACTTTTGGTGTATACATTCCTTTTGGTACCCACAGCCACCCAAGCTATGATTTGCCAATTTTTGGCAACACAGTGACTGCTGAGTAAAGAGGAGCCAAGTCTAGAGCAGAAATTCATGCTCAGAGGCAAGGGTCAATCTTTTTGAAGGAAAGCTAATTCAGATGCATCTTTGAATTGGGATTGACTGTGAGACCAATTCCTACAACACGGAGATGTAATTGAATTACTGTACTCTCAGGAGAGGTTATTAGGTGAGAGGGAAAAGTATAACAGAGTATCAGTCTCTATGAGATATTACATATGTATTTTGGACTCATAGTTGCTTTTTATTATTTTATGCATTTTTGTGCCATTCTAGTTGTTTCCTCATGTAGTGATATAATAATAATTTCATGTCAGAAATTATTCTGGATTGAAAGGGTTTCTGCTGGAGGAACTCTGCTCAGGGGACGCCCGAATAAGGCGTCCCTTTTCCTACCGAAGGGGTCCCTATTTATCTACTTGCAATTTCTTGCTTTGGAATTGCTAGGTTGGCAAGAGATGGGACAGAGATGGGTGCTCAATCTATCATGCCGTATCCGAATCTCTAACTGCCAACTTGTTGACCTTCCAGCTAACAAGGCGAGCTTCTTAACCACCTAGCCACTGCAGTCTTAACCTCACAGCATGTGTTAACCTCACATCTTATTTATGATAAAAAGATGTACCCCATTCTCTACTGTATCAGAGATAACAAAAAGATTTAAAATCATTTAAGAATGAATTAAGGAGTGAATAGACTAATTTGTGGTTAGAATCCCTAAATATTCTCTCTTTTTCTTTCTCCTCAGTCGGTGACAAAGTGCCAGCTGATATCCGCATCATTTCTATCAAATCCACCACTCTGCGTGTGGACCAGTCCATCCTCACAGGTACACAACTACTGTATTGTTATCACAGTTATTCTTTCTTAAAAGTAATAGCCAGGTCACCATATAGTATAGTAGATGTGAAGTAAGATTGAGAAAATTCTGCTGTTGACTATTATAGTCTTAATAACCAGACAAATGCTAAAAGGAAGGCAAGACAACAGCTGGGAAAGTTAACAAAATTGTTTCAAATCTCGGCAGATTAAAGATCTGGGAAAATAGGTATGTGTCCTGAGGTACAGTACTTCTTAAAGAGAGGGAAGGGGTAGCTTGTAAGAATATCTAGAAGGAAGACGTTCCAAAGAGAAAGTAGTGTGTAGGGGAAATGCTATGGAAAATAATTAGAAGAGAAAAGTTAACCATCATCATGCATAAGTAGAAGATAAAAGTTAGCCTTCATGCATAACCTTAAACAAACAGACTTGTACTGAGTGAGTTGTGGAATGTTTTCTGTGTTGAGAGTTAGGGTAGGTTTAGAATTTCTGTGTTGAGAGTTACGGTAAGATTAGAGTTTCTTTGGCACTGATCCCAGTGAGAATTCAGTTATGCCCCCTCAATGGGGCCACTACCACTCACAAGAATATGTCACTTCTGCTTTTCTATGCTATAAGTTGCTGCATATTTTTTGCCCAACATATTTCATCAGCTGGGGCGAAAAAAATACTGTAATAGCAAAAGATCAATTTTTTATTTTTATTTTTAGAAGTGTGTGCCTCACTGACTGTTCTCCTAGAGGGCTGGTGGGGCCAGAGTCTGGATTCAGGTTTGCTTTGCTTGCACACAACAACTTTTATTAGGGGTTCAGCATCTGCTCCCATAGTCCCTATTCCCACAGTTTCAGAGGACTGAGTTAAATTCATTAGCCCTTTAACTCCAAAGGAGGCAGGCTCTACAACAGGAGTTCTCAACCTTTTAAAGCCAGGGGCCGGGTCACGCTCCCTCAGACAGCTTTTGGGGCCAGACGGCCATTTTGCCCTTCCTCCACCACATGGCACTTCCTGGTGTGGTGGAGGTAGTGGGGGAGGGGCACATGAAATGGTGCTGTGGGACGCATCCGGCCTATGGGCTGCAGGTTGGGAATCCCTGCTCTACAACTTCTCCTAATTCAGCCCTTCCATGCTAGGTCTCGTTCAGTTGCCTTTCTTATCCTATAGATCAGTGTTTCCCAACCTTTGGGTTTTGGACTCCAATTCCCAGAAGCCTAAGTCAATTCCCTAAAGCACTGATCAGCAAATGTACTTACTTAGGTTTTTGGGAATTGAAGTCCAAAAACCAAAGGTTGAGAAACACTGCTATAGATGAAGTGGAATGAGAGTTGTCTCAGGGAAGAAAGAGGGTTAAAGTCTATACTCCCTGCTGGTTGCTTTTGAAATGTCCTGCTCAGTTTTTGACCCAGCGATCAAGTGAATGGGTGTTCTAGCATTAATTTCAATTTTTTTTAAAAAGTCAAAAGATGCTGAATACAGGGGTGTGTTCTCCGAGTCCCGAACATCCTGGCCCAACTGCCTACCTCACTAAAACACCTTCTACAGTTTGAAAGGCACATCTGAAAATATGGCTCCCATCTTTACAACAATGATCACAATTGATTGGATGGGAAAAGCCCAGTTGAATGGTTTTGGCATGAAATAAGTAGAAGCTTCCCAGTGGGAGATTAAAAAGACATTTTGGGAACAAAAAGTGCCAGGTGGATTTGATTCAGGCTTTATGTCATGCGGTCAGTAAAAAATAACTCGCACGCACATGTTTATAAGCAGAGCAAATCCTGCAGTTTTTGATGGTACTGTATAGTTGGGCACTTTCTCGATCATTATGTGAAGTTTTGGGTGACTTCCTGGTATGGAGAAGATATAGGATGGGGCTTACATGTCAAACCCTATCCCTACCACCTTTTTGCCATATTTATATAGGTTAAGGGCTTCTGTTCTACCAAATGCTGAGTTTGTAAGCCTAGATTCAGCAACAAAGTGTGACTTTAGGGAAGTAACTATCCCAACCTGGTACCTGAGGATAAAGTATTTCTCTTTTTGTGGATGTGCCATTCCACCTCCCTAATGAGAAGCTGTTGTGTGTGTCTGTTAGCGTATCTTTTACCTGAACTCAGTGGGTACGTGGTAGCATCTTAACTTTTTGTTGTCCCCACACAGGTGAGTCTGTCTCTGTGATCAAACACACTGAACCTATCCCAGATCCTCGGGCTGTGAACCAAGACAAGAAGAACATGCTGTTCTCGGTGAGTATGGGCCATGCATAGGCCCACCTTTTAGGGAGATTTATGTGGTGAACTGGGAGACTTGAATTTGAATTTTAAGCAATTTTATGTTCAAATTCAAATCTCCCAGTTCACCCCTTTTTATCCTGGCTAATAAACACACTTGGACTAGTTACGTGAGAGAAAGAAAAATATAATTCACTCACAAAATGTGGTCAGAAGATACATGTGCTCAGGAGTCTTGATGAAGTTGGTTTAGAAAGAAGTAGTAAAGTCTTTCTTCCAGCCATGTGGAAGATGGAGGAGCTCAAAAAGACATCTTTCCTCTTCCGAAGCAGAAAAGCAAGAGAGAGAAGGCCAGAGCAAAACAAAGGCCTTAACACATGCAAATAGGGTCAGGTGATCTCTGAGGCAGGAAAGAACCTTTCTAATTGTAATTACAGGCAAACAATGCAAAACAACTTCCTTTAGGTCATGCTAGTCTTTCTTGTCTCTCTGGTTACTACTGCATACTGGGGTTGCACCAGAATACTCAATACTTGCTTCATCCCCTGCTGCCATCCTTCTCCACCTTCTTCCAGGGTACCAACATTGCTGCAGGGAAAGCTATAGGCATTGTGGTTTCCACCGGTGTGAGCACTGAGATTGGCAAGATCCGTGATCAGATGGCAGCCACTGAGCAAGAAAAGACTCCCCTTCAGCAGAAACTGGATGAGTTTGGCGAGCAGCTCTCCAAGGTCATTTCGCTCATCTGTGTGGCTGTCTGGCTCATCAACATTGGGCATTTCAACGACCCCGTCCATGGCGGCTCTTGGATCCGTGGTGCCATCTATTACTTCAAGATTGCCGTTGCCCTTGCTGTGGCTGCCATCCCAGAAGGTCAGCTGAGGCCACTCAGGGTTCTTGCGCCCACCTGTCTTGAGATTAATGCATGCTCAGTCAACTGTATTTTAAAAAACAGTCTTTGCTGTCATCATGCATTTTGGGGTGATTTTTTTAATTTTTTACATTCTTTGATCACTGCACTGTGCAGGGATTGCCCTGTAATTTTACAAAAGTGTTGGAAAAACAAAGGGAACATAGTAAAATAAAAAGGCAATGATATAAAATTGCAAGCATTATTTTAATAAATCACTTTTGTGTTGAACAATATAGCACAAAAAAGACAGTTCTAAACATTATTTGTTTGGAATTATTAAAAGCTAAACAACATATTATTTTTTTAGTTCAAAGACTTATGGCTTTCCTCAACAATGCATATCTTGATAAAATCTGAAATCAGGCAATTCATAAATATTTCTTCTGTATGTAAAAAGGATATTAAGGAACTGCTTGCCTTAACTGAGGTGTGAGAACAGACTATAGATTAACCTAGGGGTAGGCAACCTACAGCTGGCAAGCTGGATCTGGCCCATGGCTTCAAATAATCCAGCCCCTGCCCTTACTCCAGCCACTGCCGGAATCGGCTGCAGACTCATTTGCAAAAGCCATAAATGATGCACCAGTCTGGCCCCCTCAACTGTCTGAGATTCAGCCCCCAACTTAAAAAGGTTGGCAACCCCTGGATTAAACTATAATTAGACTGCTGGACAACTGAATGGTTTAGTTATCTGGCTTTAAACCTAGCAGTTTTAAGTTTGATTCCCACTGTGTCCTCTTGATGTCTCAGCTCCTGCCAACCTAGCAGATTAAAAGCAAGAAATTGCAAGTAAATAAATAGGTGCAACTTTGGCAGGAAAGGTAAAAGTGTTCGGTGTGCTTCAGATGTACAAAGGTCACCCTTGCTCAAAAGCCAGTCGTATCTGACTCTAGGGTTCAGTCCTTATCTCTATTTATAGCCAAAGAGCTAGCGCCCTATGTGTTTGCAGATGCTTCCATGGAAATGTGGCAGGGATGTCTAGACACCGAAGTGCACGGAACACTGTTTACCTTCCCACCGAAGTGGTCCTGATTTATCTACTTGCAGTTTCTTGCTTTCAAACTGCTAGGTTGGCAGGAGCTGGGTCAGAGACGGGCACTCATTCTGTCCTGCAGTACTTGGGTTTTGAACTGCTGACCTTCCACCTGCCAGTCAGCATCTTAACCCCTTGAGCCACAGCAGATATATATTAGCTTGTAAATAGTTTCTTGTCAAATCCATCACTCACTTCCCAAGATAATCATTCCCCTTTCCCCCTTCTCAGGTCTTCCTGCTGTCATCACTACCTGTCTAGCCCTGGGTACTCGTCGAATGGCCAAGAAAAACGCCATTGTCAGAAGCCTTCCCTCTGTGGAGACCTTGGGTTGCACCTCCGTCATCTGCTCCGACAAGACTGGCACCCTCACCACCAATCAAATGTCTGTTTGCAAGGTGAACTGAACCTTGATACCAGAATTAGTCCAGCCATTAAGTGTCTACTACCCAAGTCATCTATGGTGACATATACTTCCTGCTATTTCCTTCTTATCTTTCTTCTTCTTTCTCTGTAGATGTTTGTTATCGACAAAGTGGAAGGAGATGTCTGCTCTCTGAATGAGTTCTCAATTACTGGTTCTACGTATGCCCCTGAAGGAGAAGTGTGAGTAATTCTAAAGAAACCATAACTCCTCAACTTGTCCTATTACCCCAGTCCTACATCCTGAGGAAGAAATGGGACACATTGCCTTGTTGAATCTATAATTGTATAGATAGATCACTGTGAACTGGCTGGATAGTTGACTGAATTAGGTATTTGGCTGCAGAATCCAGAGGTTGAGAGTTTGATTCCTTACTGTATATCCCAGCAGATGAGTCATCTTATGTTATCTTGTTCAAGCTGCATAGTCCTAAGGCGTTTCCCAGAAGAAGGGAATGGTAAACCACATCAGAGTCCTCTATATCTGGAAAGGATCACCATAAGTCAGAAGTGACTTGATGGCATGTTGTTGTTGCTGCTGTTGTTTTTTGTCATTTTTTTGTTTAGTGAAGAAAAGTACCTCAGAATTTGCATATTTCCTTTGCTTCTATCAGAATAAATACTCCTTCTTCCGTGTCTAGGCCAGACGTGAAACTGCTAAAATGAAGGCACCTTTTGGTGAGTTCATTCTACAGTTCCTTTCGCCTGACCTACTGTGAGAAAGATTATCCAGCAACACAAGGTTGCTGTTACCAGGGTACGCACGATTATAGTTCAAATATACCACAGTCTTCGAGGAGGCTCTTTCTGTGTACCTCCGAGAATAAATACTGAGACCAGTTCTTCTGATGCCCTAATATACCACTAGTAGGGCAGTCCAGGACTTGGATGGCAGCCTACTTCAGACATTTATATACAGGACTTAGCTTCTGAGATGAATGATGGGATATAAATGAAGCAAACAAACACTAGCTAATTCTAGGATTCATTTAACCTCATTTTTAGTCCCCGACTTTTACTTCATGGGCACAGAATGTCACAGCTCTATTTTGTTTCACTGAACTCTTCACAGGGCCATTAATCTATAGCAGTGATGGCTAACCTTGGCACTCCAGGTGTTCTTGGACTTCAATTGCCAGAATCCCATGTCAGCACTCCTGCTGATCAGGGCTTCTGGGAATTGAAGTCCAAGAACACCTGGGGTGCCAAGGATAGCCATCATTGATCTATAGTAGGGGTTCCCAACCTTTTCAAGCTGGGGGCCGGGCTATACTCTCCCAGTCAGCTTTAAGAGCCGGACAGCCATTTTGCCCTGCCTGCATGATGGGGTTGGCTATTTCGTCCCAACATCTTCAAAGGGATGGCCATTTTGCTTCTTGAATGCCCTTGGAAGGGTGAGAGGTGGCATGAAATAGTGCTAGGGGCCAGATTTGGCCCATGGGCCTTAGGTTGGAAACATTTGATCTATAGCCTCTGAGGTCAAAAAAGAAAAGAAAAAGATGATATGCTACTGCCTCCCTCTTATTCCTACACATATGAAATTTTTGCAATTAAGGCACCCACCTATCATTCTGGTGTGTACTAAACAACAAAGCATCTTCTTCTTTAACCTTATTCCAGCATTTTTCTTCACACTGTTCTTTACACTGCCACTGTTGCCCTTCATGATTTGCCAGGCAAACCTTCTCTATTCCAACTGGGTCTCAGTATAATTACTGAGCCTTCCTGAGGAATGTCTGCTGCAGACGTTTGCCTGCAAACTCATGATGATGATGATGATGATAAGGATGGAGAGGGAAAGAGAAACTTATACCAGGGCTGTAGCTAGGATTCTAGATTTTGGGGGAGGGTATTTTCAGGAGGGGCAAAAAACATTTTTTGGGGGGCAGCAATGTCACACTCACATATATAACATTGGCACCAAGGTGTTGGGTGGGGGTCTTAGCTCAGGAGGGGTTTTGCCCCCCCCCCCGGCTATGGCCCTGACTTATACTGTATGTCCCGAAGCCCAGAAAAATAATTTTTGGAGGGAGAGGACCAAAACTTCCATAACCTTCCAAAAGGCATAGTCACTGCTTCCGTTCCACACAGTGTTGATCAAATGGATAAACAAATGTCTAAATAGGGGTAAAAAAAGGATATTGCGATTCCTCTTGGAATTTCCTGAAGGCAGCATAGTGTCTTGACCCGACGAAAACCAGCATGATATTGGTGGGAGATGGGATAGGTGGAGAATATGTGTTCCTCTAGAGATGTTGTTGAATTTCAGCTCCCATCATCTCCCATCATTGACTAAGCCAGGTTTGGACAGTTAAGAGTTGCAGTACAACCACCACTGGAGGTCCGTGAAGTTTCCCCCTTCATCTTCCAACAACAATAGCCCCATTGGCCTATTTTAGTGTCTTGCACGGAAGACAGAGAAGGAGTCGCAGGAAGGACTAACACAGGTTTATTCATTGATGCTCAGCACGAACATGAGGTAACGGGGAAGATACATCTCATTATATACCATAACACAATACATTTGAATCTTGTTGCACGGTAGCTCATTGGCTGCTACCGGCGTGGCCTCGCCCAGGTCACGCCTCTCTTCTGCAGTTGTTTTCTCTTCTGCAGTTGTTTTCTGTAGCTCCTGATCATGTGGGGAATTTCCCGCGGCTGTTCGTGATTTGGGCAATGTGGACCATGTGAGACTGAACGCTCGCAGCTGCCCTCTATGGGCGGCTTGCTCGCGTTCCTTAACAGCTGAGATACATTGTGATTGTGGACTGGTTACATTCATATATTTAAAGTAACATTGTACATGCATACATAACATCCCTCCCCCCTAGGATGGGACGAAGTCCCTCAACCATTGTGGCTTGCCGCATGTGCGCCTGGGGCGTGCGGCCGCTTGACTTAACACAGGGGAGCCGGAGGCTCCTGGTTCCGCGGAGTCCTGCCCTGCAATGGAAAGGGGGGACTCATTAGCGGCTCGGTGTGGCGTCTGTGGTAACCTTGCATTGGGGGACGGGAATGGAATGAATAGTTGGGAAGTGAATCCCTGCCTGCCGTTTGAGGAGTTTGGGGACCCCCCCAGTACGAATCTCGGGACCGACGAAGAGGCCCTCGTGGCCTCGCCACCCCCCGCTGCTTGTCCGGGCGTTCTAGAGACTGTGGTGGGCGGACTTGCCCCTGTTGCCTGTCTTGGGGGTGTTGGTCTCCGGGGAGCAGGAGCTATTGTATACTCCAAAACAAAAGGGCTAGGGGGACTGGAAGTACCAGTGGCTGAACTGAAACCCCTCTTCTCGCTAGGACGGGTGGGGGACCACTCCGCTACACCCCCCTGGTACTGCAACTCATAATCATCATCTAACTGATCCCTCTCTTTCAAAGTATCCTCCTCTGTGGTTGGGAACCCAGGATATGCATCCGTGTCCGCGGGTTCCGCCGTGTCTCCCCTTGGGTAATGCGGGTGGGGGAGGACCCTAACCTGATTCCCCCTCGCCGGTGACTCGCCTTCGGAGTTGGTCGGCGTGCCTTCTCCAGAGTAGACCTGAACTAGTCTCGACCCTGTAGGATACCGGCCCCGTTTGCTCAACAATTGTCCCTGGCACCCACGCTGGCCCCGAGGCCGCGTAGTTTCTGCAGTGAACCGGGTCCCCTACCGCAAAACTTTTGGAGCTCTCTCCCCCTATGCTTATGTTTCTCCCTTCATCCTCCACCCTGGACGGATCCATCCGGTCAAACAGTGTTACCGGATGCCTCCTCATGAGGAGTTCGGCTGGGGAGAAACCTGACGCTAAAGGGGTTGTCCTGTAGCAGATGAGGAACTGGCACAGATGCAGGTTCAACTCACCGGGACCCATGCGCCGTAGTGCGTCTTTCGTAGTGCGCACTTGGCGCTCTACCTGACCGTTTGTGGCGGGGTGAAACGGGGCAGCGGTTATGTGCCTGACGGCGTTCCTCTCCATAAACGTCTTGAACTCTGCCGACGTGAAGGTACTCGCGTTATCGCTCACAAGGACGTCTGGCAGGCCGAAGCAGGCAAACAGCTTTCGCAACTGTTTAATGGTTGCGGCAGAGGACGTGCTGTTCATGGGGATTACCTCCAACCACTTGGAGTAGGAGTCGACTACCAGGAGAAACATGGACCCGCGGAAAGGGCCGGCGAAGTCGACATGGATCCGGGACCATGGCCTGCGGGCCGTATCCCATTCCCTATGGGGTAACCGGGACTCCTCGGGCCGAGAGCTCTGGCAGCTCTCGCACGTGCCCACTACGCGTTCTATGTCCCCGTCTATCTGGGGCCACCAAAAGAAACTCCTGGCCAGAGCCTTGGAGCGCACGATCCCGGGGTGGCTGGTGTGCAGTAGCCTCCATGGCGTGCCGAAACTGGCACTCGTAGAGTTCCCATTGTTCGGGCTCGCTGACATCGAACTGGTACGGTTTGACCTTGGGATTCGCCATCGATCCCATCCTCGTCGCCAATTTAGTGTCTTGCACGGAAGACAGAGAAGGAGTCGCAGGAAGGACTAACACAGGTTTATTCATTGATGCTCAGCACGAACATGAGGTAATGGGGAAGATACATCTCATTATATACCATAACACAATACATTTGAATCTTGTTGCACGGTAGCTCATTGGCTGCTACCGGCGTGGCCTCGCCCAGGTCACACCTCTCTTCTGCAGTTGTTTTCTCTTCTGCAGTTGTTTTCTGTAGCTCCTGATCATGTGGGGAATTTCCCGCGGCTGTTCGTGATTTGGGCAATGTGGACCATGTGAGACTGAACGCTCGCAGCTGCCCTCTATGGGCGGCTTGCTCGCGTTCCTTAACAGCTGAGATACATTGTGATTGTGGACTGGTTACATTCATATATTTAAAGTAACATTGTACATGCATACATAACACCTATAGATGGGAAAGGAGTTCCATAAACAAACAAATCAGCTGTGTGTTCCATATACAAAACAAATGTAGAAGAAGAAGGCGATACCTTAGGGATCACACGGCTGATTTACACACTAGGCATTCTAATTGTAGCCAATTCAAAGTCAATTTAAATACTACCTAGTGGTTCAATTTGCAGCCGTGTGATTCATATACCAAACAAATGTAGAAGAAGGCGATAACTTAGGGATCACACAGCTGATTTGTTTGTTTATGGAACTGCTGAAGATACCAAGAAAAGCAGCCTGGACATTTTAACATCAGGACATCGCTGCAAATTGAACCACTAGGTAATATTTAAATTGACTTTGAATTGGCTACAATTGGAATGCCTAGTGCAGGGGTGCCCAGACTACAGCCTGTGGGCCAGATCTGGCTCTCACTGTCCTCAGCGCTCCCGGAAGCGGAAGTAAAATGCACCCATCTGGGCACGTTTTACTTCTGCTTCCGGCAGCAACGAGGGCAGCGTGGGCTGGGTGAATTGGTGTTGGGGGCTGGATCTGGCCCACGGGCCATAGTTTGGGCACCCCTGGTTTAAGCAGAGAAAATGGCAGCTTAAAATCTATCTCATCCTGTTGCAAAACAGATTGCAAGGTGCGTTTTACTTCTGCTTCCGGTGGGAGGAACCACGTGACTGGCACATGGATTGAAAAGTTTGGGCACCCATGGCGTAGTGTGTAAACCAAACCCTGCCTTCCCATTCCCTGATGGAGGTTACTGAAATTTGCATTGCTTTGACCTGGCCAGAGATGTGGCCTCAATGGAGCTACAGTATTTGGAAGGAGCAATAAGCTCTGCTGGTTTGCTCTGCCTGTTAAATGGGGGAGGGATATAAAATGGACTGCTACTTCACATTTTATTTTTAAGAACAGAGCCTGGCAGACACCACCATGCTATGAACATCTGGACTTTCATTGATGATTTCCCTACCTTTGCATGCCCAAAGAAGTGATCTTGAATCATGAAAGCTCACAATGATTTTTTTATTTAGTGATCCAAAAAAGGTATCGCCTTCTTCTTCTACAGAAAGGGTCATTGATATGCTTTTGTGAGGCTTTTTACCCAAATCTCACCTTTTAATCATTTGTTGTGACTCTTTTCCCTCCCTCTCCCAATTCCTTGCTCTCTCATCTATGCAGTTTAAAGAATGACAAACAGGTTAAGACTGGACAGTATGATGGCCTTGTTGAGCTGGCTACTATCTGTGCTCTCTGTAATGACTCTGCTCTAGATTTTAACGAGGTGAGTGCTCTGTTTCACTGCATCCTAGTAAAGGTAAAGGTAAAGGTTTTCCTTGCTCGAAAGCCAGTCGTATCCGATTCTAGGGTTCAGTGTTCATCTCTGTTTCAAAGCCGAAGACCCAGCATTGTCTGCTTCTGCAGACAGGCATGACTGGACACCGGAGCGCACGGAACGCTGTTACCTTCCCACAAAAGTGGTCCCTATTTATCTACTTGCAATTTCTTGCTTTCGAACTTCTAGGTTGGCAGGAGCTGGGACAAAGACGGAAGCTCATTCCGTCCTGCAGTACTCAGGAATCGAATTGCTGACCTTCCGCCTCCCAGTCAGCATCTTAGCCACTTGAGCCACTGCAGTCACTGCAGGTTACTGAAATTTGCATTGCATTAAGTAGTATCCTACTTAATACTAATATCCTTCAGTCATGAGAAGTTGCAATCCATGCCACTTTGTTTGTTTGTTACTGCAATTTTGTCAAAGAATCCTTTGCTGTTTTTTTTAATGAAGGTTGAAAAAACTCTGTAAAGACATTAATTTATTTAGTTCTTCTTCTGTGTCCAGCTCAAACTTTGGACTCTTCAAACTGAAGCCACTTTCTTGGCTTTGCCGTTGGCCAAAATTGAATCTTTATCAGTACATGGTAGTAATCGGCAGACCAACAAATGAGCCAAATTTTGTATCTCTCCACATTCACACAGCATGTTGTTGTTGGCCAGTAGTCCTCATTTGTGCATGTTGGTCTTACTTTTAGGCACTCTGACCAACAGCCTATTCAGGGTCCTCTAAGTGACATAGAGTTGGTTGAGCTCCTCTGCCATATCCTCCTGTAGTGCAATTCTCTGTCCTTCCTCAATCTTCTAGGATTCATCGAAGCAGAGGAAATTATATTTAAATCAGGTTAAATTTAGGGATGTGTGCAGTGAAAGGTGTATATGTCTTTGATTTTACTTCTAAATGTTGGGAAACTTTTAGAATGGTCCAAAACCCTCCTTCATTCCTCAGTTCCTTACTGCTAGCAGTCACTGACTTTACTTTGCTGAAAATCCACTGGAATAAACTGGAGGACAATAATTCAGCTCCTCCGGGCTGCAGATGCGAGGATCACTGTCCTCACTACAAATACAGTCCAGAGTGAATAGCACTCTTTCTTGTTGTGAATATTACAGAGACTATCATAATTAAAGGTGACCTTTACCTTTAATTATGATAGCTGACAGATGGCTTCCACCTGTCTTTGCACCATAATTTGTACATACCTATTACCTTGAGGTTTTTCCTCTCAGTATTCAATTCAACAAATTTCTCCTGCTTCATCACCAGCAGAGTGGTGAAATGGAAAAAAGCTATTAATGTTCAGCCTTTTAATATAGTTATATATGAGCTTATACAGAATAATGACTCCAGTGGTTTAGTGGTTAAGACTCCAAACTTGACAACTGGAAGTTCAAAACCCAAGTACTGCAGGACAGAATGAGTGCCCGTCTCTGTCCCAGCTCCTGCCAATCTAGCAGTTCGAAAGCAAGAAGTTGTAAGCAGATAAATAGACACTACTTTGGTGAGAAGGTAACAGCATTCTGTGCACTCTGGTGTCTTTTCATGCCTGTCACATGACCATCGAAAGGTATGCAGACACAGACAACGCTGTATATTTGTCTGTAAATGGAGGGGAGCACCACACCGTAGAGTTGGACATGACTAGCTTTCGAGCAAAGCCTGTCCTATATAAAGGTAAAGGTTTCCCTTGCTCGGAAGCCAGTCATATCTGACTCTAGGGTTCAGTGCTCAACTCTGTTTCAAAGCTGAAGAGCCAGCACTGTCTGCTTTTGCAGACGTTTCTGTGGTCATGTGGCAGGCATGACTAGACACCGGAGCGCATGGAATGCGGTTTACCTTCCCACTGAAATGGTCCCTATTTATCTACTTGCAATTTCTTGCTTTCAAATTGCTGGGTTGGCATGAGCTGGAACAAAGACAGAAGCTCATTCCATCATGCAGTACTCAGGAATCGAACTGCTGACCTCCCGCCTTCCAGTCAGTGTTTTAGCCACTTGAGCCACTGATATCCTTTCACTTCCTGTGCCCTTCCATTGAACAGAGGAAAAGATTGCTTTGCCAATATATTGAAGTGGCTTTCCTCATAAGCCACTTCATTATATTGGCAAATTGTTCTATTTCCAGGGGCCACACATTCAAGCTGGAAATGAACCAAACTAGAGTGATCTGACTTGCACCAAAGGCATAGAAGCCCGTGACAGGGACCAGAAAAGTGCAGTAGGAACAATCCTGGGATGATTTGGTTCATTCCAGGAATTATGTCCTGTGATCGCTGTCAAAATTAGTGAACCAATCCATCCCCATAGCAGTCTAGTGGGCTAAACACCTGTCTGACCTCACCCTCAGTTTCTGTCATTAGTCAGGTACAGACAGGTGGAATGACTGCTAATAGGGAACAGCAAAGCCATACTAAAATTGTTTCCTACTTCTTGGTGAGAGGGAGCTTCATAAACTTGGTATTTCTTTGCCTGCTGTGACATGGAACTGCTGCTGAGGGGAGGTTGTTTTGAACGAGACTGCCCTTATATTAGGCAGAAGCCAAAACTACCTCAGGTAGCAGATTCTAAACTTAAAGTAAAGTTGTCAGCAACTTTTTAGCTATTTAACTTATTATAATTGGATATTTGCTACTAAGGAAGAGAGCAGCATTTGTGAAATTTTGTCTCATGCGCTAAAATAATATGGTTACTTTCAAGTACTGTGTGGATCTTGACCTAAGTTGGTGAGTGTCATTTGCCCGTAGTCCTTGATGAAGATGAGTCACCTCTCAAACCCTCGGTGGGTCTTCACCATGAGTGGTACTTCAGGTCTTGTTTAACACTTGCCTTCTCTTCTTCTTCTTTGCTGCAGTCCAAAGGTGTATATGAGAAGGTGGGTGAAGCTACCGAAACTGCGCTCACCTGCTTGGTTGAGAAAATGAATGTTTTTAACACGGATGTACGCAACCTGTCCAAGGTGGAGCGTGCCAATGCTTGCAATGTTGTAAGTACTGGATTCTAAGAATTGCCCACTTTGAAGTTCTCTATTGTTCTAACAATCAGTTAAAACACATGTCACACGATAATATAGGCAAATAGACGAGGAAAGCCAAACGAAAAGGTCATAAACTGCAGTAATGAAAAGCCCCCTCTTTCCCCTCCTGTTCTACTTCCACAGGTGATCAAACAACTCATGAAGAAGGAATTTACCTTGGAGTTCTCCCGTGACAGAAAGTCCATGTCTGTCTTCTGCTCCCCAGCAAAAGCTTCCAGGGCTGCTGTCGGCAACAAGATGTTTATCAAGGTTAGCAAAGCCCATGATCCACCCCTTGCTGTTTCCTGTCTCCATGGCAATGAAGGAGAGTAAGCTTTTCATCATAGCCCCCAATCCAAATTTGAACTTGTTACATTTTCCTCCTCCTGACTTCCATTTAAAGAAGCTCTTGATGGCACCCATGTTGTTAGACTACTAACATGAAATAGAAATCCTGTGAAAGACAAGCAAATGAACAAAGAGGCTTTGCTTGAATGCCATTATTTGCCTTCCTCTATGCCTTCCATGGCATTGAGGGCCATTTTCCAGTTGGCTGTCTGGTTGAAGCTTTACCTATCCTAAGGAATTTTTTTCCATTCTATTCAATTTTGGCAGTCTGGCCAGGTTATCCTGCTGTGGTAATAGGTAGACCATATTGACAGTGACTCAGCGCTGAGTGTCAGCAGCGGTTAACTAACCTGACAACCCTGCGGACTAATGGCTTGGGTGCCTAAGTTCACAGGGAAGGGTGATGGTCCCCCAGTGGATTAAATCCCACTTGAACCCATCTAGATGGAGGGCAGCAGCTTCATCAAAACTGGCTTGGGGCGGATGAGGACTTTGTGTGCCAAAAGGGCTCAGGACCAGAAAGTGACTCACGGAACTGGATCAGTGGTATGTGGGTATCATGCTGCGATGCAGAAGGGAGATGAAAGGTCACTGCATTATATTCTCAGGACAGTCTTCATGGTTGATCATCATGAAGATCACCAATATTTGGATATGGCAGAACAAAAAGAAGAAGAGGGAAGAAGAATTCAATTTTCTAGTCTTTAGATTAATGTGGTTGATTTTTTAAAAAGCTGACACATGATCATGGTAAACAGGACAATTGTAATACACTGGGATGAAAATATGGGAGTACTGTATAGAACATATAAACATTTGTTCAAAAAAATATAGATTAATAATTTTTAATTAATTTTTTTTGTTCTGCTTGCCAGCCAGAACCTCTTCCTCTCAATCTTGACTGGTTTCCTCTCTTTCTTATGCACAGGGTGCTCCTGAGGGAGTGATTGACCGTTGCAACTATGTCCGTGTGGGTACAACCCGCGTTCCTCTCACCGATAATGTCAAGGACCACATCTTAGCAGTCATCAAGGAGTGGGGCACAGGACGAGATACTCTCCGATGCTTAGCTCTGGCTACTCGTGATACACCCCCAAGGAGAGAAGATATGAATCTTGAGGACTCCACCAAATTTGTTAACTATGAGGTAACACGGGAGGATGGGGAATCACATGGGAAGAGATACAGAGTAAGTCTGGGTTGGCCAACCTTGGTGCTGCAGGTGTTCTTGGACATCAATTACCAGAAATTCAAGTCAGCACACCAGCTGATCAGGCTTCTGGGAATTGAAGTTCAAGAACACCTGCAGCACCAAGGTTGGCCACCCCTGGAGTAAGTGGTGATGATTAATCAGGGGCCAAGAACTCAATGCATCAGAAAGATCAGAGAACTATATTTGAAAATGTAGGAGTCCCAGATGCATTCCCACATAAAAAGGCTTTAGGAAGCTCACTCTCAAACAGATTCTCCTTGCAAAATATATGAATGTCTACTTCAGGGATTCTCAACCTGCCGCCTGTGGGCTGGATGCACCATTTCATGTGGGCTCCCCACTGCCTCCACCTCATCAGGAAGTGCCATGTGGTGGAGGAAGGGCAAAATAGCTGTCCGGCCCCTGAAGCTGTCTGAGGGAGCGTGACCTAGCCCCCAGATTAAAAAGGTTGAGAACTTCTGGTCTACTCTTTCAATCATTCTAGTCTATTTTGACTTTTTTTCACTTACTGTACTTGTATTGCTGGGTTTCAATATTTAGGGAAAGCTTGGAAATGTTACTTTTTGGGATGACAGATCTCAGGTTCATGTTAACTCAGGACCTCTGGAAATTATAGTTTTACGGCTAAATCTACTTAGTCAACATTTTTTTTGCCATGTCCCACCTAACCATCTCTAAAATCCTGACCACCACCACCCACCATGGCATATAATTCCTATTATTCAAAAAGTGAACTCCTATTCATGTGGCGGAAGTCTAAAAGGTCATCCACTGTTAATAACTTATTCTCCCCTTAAAAACAAAATTGCCCCCCTGTGGGATGTGTGCCTCACATTGGAAACCACGGGAGTAGACCCAATGAATGAACGGGACTTGTTAAATCAAAAGTGAGTACTTTATATAATAGATCTGCTTAGTTTGGATTAACAGTTGACTTTAGCTGTTAAAATGCAAAACATTTCCATGTTCTGGTGGTTTTTCTAGGATTGAATCCTCCACAGATTTGAAATTGTAGCCAGCTCTATGTTCAGTTTTGGGAGGTACAGATTAGACAAATGATTATAAAGAAATCTTAATTAACCTTAATTAAGATCATTCTTTACCCATCTGTCCCTATAATGTACATTAGGCTTGAATGTTGAGCCAAACTATGGTCATGTTGACCATGGACAAGGAGCGTCGCATCCTGCCCCTGTGGGGTGAAGAGGGCCACTCTACCGGCCACTCCACCGGCTGCTGTTCTTTGGGCCCCGCCCTCCCCCTCGCCCTTGGACTTAAAAGACGAAGGGGCGTCTGGGTGAGCTACCGCCACCGTGCGTCCTGCCCCAGTGGGGACGAAGAGGCTACTCTACCAGCTGATGTTCTTGGGCCCCGCCCTCCCCCTCAGACTTGGAGGAGTCTAAGGCGGGGGATTTCGTGGGTGGTCTTGGATCTTTCTTGTTATTTATTGTTATTAGTTGTATCCTTAATATTGTATTTTTTATTATATTGTTGTTATGTAGTTTTTTTTGTATTTTGTGTCTTTGATATTGTGTTTTTGAATTTTCTGTAAGCCGCTTCGAGTCGTCCATTGGATTGAGGAAAGTGGGATATAAATAAAACATTATTATTATTATTATTATTATTATTATTATTATTATTATTATTATTATTATTATTATTATTATTATTATTATTATTATTATTATTATTATTATTATTATTATTGTTTTCCATAATTCTTTTGAACTTTCTCCTATTCACAGATGGACCTGACCTTTGTGGGCTGTGTAGGCATGTTGGACCCACCTCGCAAAGAAGTGTCAGGCTCCATCCAGCTATGTCGTGAAGCTGGCATCCGTGTCATCATGATCACAGGTGACAACAAAGGCACGGCCATTGCCATCTGCCGCCGCATTGGCATCTTCAGTGAGGAAGAGGAGGTGACTCGCAGGGCCTACACCGGCCGTGAGTTTGATGACCTACCCTTAGGAGAGCAACGGGAAGCTTGCAAGAGGGCCTGCTGCTTTGCTCGTGTCGAGCCAGCGCACAAATCCAAGATTGTGGAATTCTTGCAGAGCTTTGATGAGATCACAGCCATGGTAAATAGATGATGGACAGTAGAAAGGGTTGGGCAGAAGGGTTGGGTGGGCTACTGCGGAATCTTCTCCCACTGAACTGGGGAAATGCCCATGTTTCATGTTGATTCCTTTGATTTACTGAACGAGTATGTTAGGAGCTGAGCTCATTGCTAAGACTTAACTATACAATGGAACCTCGGTTAACGTAATTAATGCATTCTTGGGAGATTTCTTACAGCAAAAATTACTTTAACCGAATTTCCCATAGGAATGCACTGAAAACCAAAATACAGTACTTTAACCAAAATGCAGTTTCCCATAGGAATGCATTGAAAACCAATTAATCTGTTCCGAAAAAAAATATGTAAACCGAGCTACTATTTCCTATAGATTTCCTTTTGTTATGCGATTTTTATGTTAACCGAGCCGTTTGTTAACCAAGGTTCCACTGTATGCTGAATCTAGAGATGTGGTCAGACTTCTTATAAGATAATAATTCTTGTCCCTGTCAGCAGTGAGTTCCATCAGTTATATGAAGAACTGAATTCATTCTTTCAGTGTCATGAATCTGCTCCTCATTTTATTGAGTGTTACTAAGGGGTCACTATACTGTTGAAATTAATTGGGAGCAAGTTCAGATTTTTAAAAGATGGTTTAATGTCACATGGTCTTTGTGTTCCTCCTTTGTGTTCCTCCCCCAACTTTTCGTCCAGTTGTAAACTATGTGGTATATAGGTCCAGGAAACTACAGGAGGCTTGAGATTATACGCATTTATAAGCAAATTGGCATTTTGGCATTCCCATTTTCCCTCATTTTTTATGTTGCTATTCTGAATGTCTTTTGTGTTGTTTCTTTTTTTGTCCTTGTGCAGAAAATCAGTACCGCTAATCTAAATTGCATTTTAATATTTCCCCTTTTAATATTCTCAACACTTAAGCGAAAACTTGTCAAACCCTAAAGATACAATTTTCTCTAACACAGGTGATCACACATGCCAAAATGATTTTTTTTAATGGCCAGAATAATAAACAACCCCACTGGGATAGTTTTTTTTATTTAGAAAAAACACTTTGTGGCAGGAAAAATGTGTACTTAGGTGAATGTTACGTACGGTAGTTGCTGAACTTTCAATGATATATTTTAAACAATGCAGCTTTTACCCAATGTCAGGGAGGGTCTTTCACTATTGGAACTAGCTGTTCTCACATCTCTACCCTAGACCATGAGCTCCTCTGTTCCTTGTTCATTCCCTGTTTTTCCATTCCTCTCCCATAGACTGGTGATGGTGTAAATGATGCCCCAGCCCTGAAGAAAGCTGAGATTGGTATTGCCATGGGTTCTGGCACTGCTGTGGCCAAGACTGCTTCAGAAATGGTGCTGGCAGATGATAACTTCTCTACCATTGTTGCTGCCGTTGAGGAGGGTCGGGCCATATACAACAACATGAAACAATTTATTCGCTACCTCATCTCCTCTAATGTGGGTGAGGTTGTCTGGTAAGGGACTTATGCTTTCTGTTTTTCTGTTGCCCTGTGTTCCCTTGACAGGTCTTATTGCTAAACACGATGGGTGATAGCACTAGGTCCGTGATGCTTAACCTTGGCACTCCAGCTGTTCTTGGACTTCAATTCCCAGAAGCCCACGTCTCTGTGAATCCACACAAATGGGTGTACTGTGCATACGTTCAGTAAACCCATTCGTGTGGATTCCCTGAGACTTGGGCTTCTGGGAATTGAAGTCCCAGAACAGCTGGAGTGCCAAGGTTCGCCATCACTCCACTAGGTGATAACACTTGCCATGCTTTTAGAAGTAGTGAACCCTCTGGTGATGAATGTTTGTCATAGCATGACATATTTCTCACCTCTGTATCTTGTATTAAGCATACTTTGTTTTAAGAGATTGTTTATGGCAAGAAAACACAGACTGAGTGTTGATGTGCACACTCCTTTTTTATTATTTTTCAAGAGAAAAAATACATATAAACAAAAATACAACACTAAAATTAAAAAATAATACTACATTAACATATATGTGCACCCGCCACCAATAGGACATTATTATCTTACCATGTAGTCTAAACAAAAGATTCACTTTCTTATGCTTATCTCCAATTTCCAAAAAATTAAGTATACACATGTTGGTTTTATCGCTTTAGTTTTAGCAAAAACATAATTAGTAAACTCACCCCATATCTCTATCAAGTCATTTTTACTTTATACCTTTCTTTAATTTTAACTTACATGTCAGTTTATCATTTATAGCTATACTCCATAATTCTTTTTACCAATCCTCCAATGTAAATTCCATATAAATTTTCCAGTTTTTAGCCATTAACAATCTCATTACTGTTACCATAATAATGATCATTTCTTTCTTATTTCTACGCACCTTTATGTTGCCCAAATCCATTAACAATGCTAGTCTAGGAGACATTTCTAATTTTAATGACAATGTTTGATTCATTTCTTTAAACACTTTAGTCCAGGGGTTCTCAACCTTTTCAAGCCAGGGTCAAGGTCACACTCTCTCAGTCAGTTTCGAGGGCCAGATGGCCATTTTGCCCTGGCTGCACAATGGGGGGGGGGGGTTTGACCATTTTGTTCCAACAGCTTCAAAGGAGGTGGCCATTTTGTTTGCATTGTGGAAGGTATTATGGGTTAACTGGAAGAATTGTGTCTTCTCCCAGTGCCAACTATGACACTGAAGAGGTCTTGCATCAGAGTTTTGCTATTACAAACGTTGAAAGACCTTAGAAATGGTGGATTGTTGGGAGACATGCCCATGGCGGTTGTATCTATTACTGCTCCGCATAGGATTTTTCTCATCACCTTTGATTTTTCTTATCTCGCTCCCTTTTTTGTAGTATCTTCCTCACAGCTGCTCTGGGTCTCCCTGAAGCCTTGATTCCTGTACAACTGCTGTGGGTGAACTTGGTGACTGATGGCCTCCCAGCCACCGCCTTGGGCTTTAACCCCCCTGATTTGGACATCATGAACAAGCCCCCTCGCAGCCCCAAGGAGCCCCTGATCAGTGGCTGGCTCTTCTTCCGCTACATGGCCATTGGAGGTAAATGCTTGTTTCTTCATCATGTTGCCTCTTAGCTCAGAGGATAACCTGATTCTCACATGGTTTGTTCTGTTTTTACGTAGTAATTCTGGATCCAAATTCCAGAGCTAGAAGTTGACAGTCTGGCTAGATTATCCTGCTTTGGTAATAGAGTAGACTATACTGCTAGTGATTCAGCACCAATCATCAGGCGGCGTATAACTAACCTGACAACACTAAGAACTAATGACCTTGGGTAGCCAAGTCCACAGTTTAGTGTATGGGAACCAAGACACCGGGACAGCCGAAGAGCTGGCTTAGCACAACTTTATTACATGCTGGTCAGAGGGAACATGCGGTAATGGCGGACGAACAGCTCAATATATACAGTGGCTATACATTTGAATGTGGCTCCTTGACAGTCTATTGGCTACTGTCCGCGTGACATCATTGCAGGTCACGCCCTTCTTGTTCAGGTGAAGGTGGTGGCGGGAATCTTCCCGCGCTGTTGTTCTTAGGTGAGTTTGGGCCATTGAGCTGGACGCTCGCTATTGCCATCTAGTGGTCACTAGCTCGCGTCCTATTAGGGTTACAGTGATGCAGCTGAAGGTTATAATGTTACACGTAGGAAAGGTTACATTGGTTGCACATGGATAGGTACATTGTTTAAAGGCACAGTCTTTGAGAACACAACATCCCTCCCCCCTAGGATGAGACGAAGTCTCTCAACCAAGATGGCTTATTGCAAACACATTTGGGCCGCGATGTGGGCTGGCCCGCCCGGGGGGCGCTACCGCTTCCTTGTTCCCTGGTCCCTTGTCCTGTAACGGGAGAGGGAGACTCGTTAGTGGCTTGCTGCGGTTTTGCAGCTTTGGGGGAAGGGACAAACTCCATTGTGGGCAGACCGGGGGCACTAGGGGCTAACGTAAAACCCCTCTTCTCGCTTGGATGGGTGGGGGACCACTCCGAAACCCCCCCCCCCGGTTCTGTAACTCAAAATCAAACTCTGCTAGAGGATCCCGCGGGGTATCTACGAGGATAAATTCCTTCTCCTCCCCCCTCGGTGGGGACCCTTGACCCCCCTCTCCTCCCCCTTGGGCTAAACGGGTGGGGGAGAACCCTAACGCTGAATTCTTGTCTGTGCTTTCGGCGCCCTGCCTCCCTGGGACCCGGCTCCGGAGCTGGTCCGCGTGCCGCCGCCAAAGTAGACCCGTGCTGGTCTCCACGCGATATGATACGGGACCGGTCTGCTCCACGACAACCCCCGGTACCCAGGCTGGCCCCGCGCCGGCGTAGTTCCTGCAATGCACCGGGGCGCCCACGCTGAAACTTTTTGTGGCCTCCAGCCCGATGTTCCTCCCCTTGTCTTCTACTCTCGTGGGGTCTAGCCTAGTGAGTATGGTGGTCAGTTTCCTGCGCATTAAAAGCTCCGCGGGGGAGTATCCTGACACCAACGGGGTCACCCTGTACCCTAGCAGAAACTGACACACTTGCAGGTTGAGATCCCCGGGGCCCATGCGCCGCAGTGCGTCCTTCGTGGTGCGTACGAGGCGCTCCACTTGGCCATTGGTGGCCGGGTGAAAGGGGGCGGAGGTGATGTGCCGGATGGCGTTAATCTCTGTGAATGCCCTGAACTCAGCGGACGTGAAACAACTAGCGTTGTCGCTAATTAGGGTGTCGGGTATGCTGAACGTAGAAAAAACCCTCCGCAAATGCTTTATTGTCGTGGCCGAGGAGGTGCTCGTGACTGGAATGACCTCCAACCACTTGGAGAAAGCGTCCACAACAAGGAGAAACAGAGTTCCTCGGAACGGGCAGGCGAAATCTATGTGCACCCGGGACCACAGCCCCTTAGCCGCGTCCCACTCCCTGTGGGGAAGGCGGGCCTCCTCTGGTCTGGAGCATTGGCAACTCTCGCAAGTGCCGACCATGTGCTCGATGTCGGCGTCTAACTGGGGCCACCAGAAGTAGCTCCGGGCCAGCGCTTTGGAGCGCACAATTCCAGGGTGGCTGACGTGCAGCAGTTTAAGCACCTGCGGCCGAAGGGATGTAGGGATCACCACCCGCTGCCCCCACAAGAGACACCCCCTCTCTAGGGACAGCTCCAGCTTTTTCCTGAAAAATGGGGCGAATTCCTCCGCTGGGAAAGACGCTGGCCACCCTTTCTGTACCCAGGAGCTAACCGCCGCCAACGTCCTATCCTTGCCTGTCGCTTTAGCGATGTCGGCGGGTACTATGGGGGGCGAATCCAAGACCTCTATCATGAGCACCTGGCGGTCTCGCTCCTCCTCGCCCACGTGGCTGTGCGTCTGAGGAAGGGGGGACCTCGACAGGGTGTCCGCATGGCTGATCTCTTTCCCGGGCCGGTACACCAACGCGTGCTGTAGGCATTGAGAAAAATGGCCCACCTAAGCATCCTCAGGGACAGGATCTGTGGCGTGGGCTTATCTGTGGTAAAAATACCTAGTAGGGGCTTGTGGTCAGTCACGATGGTGAAGGGGCGGCCATAAAGAAAATCGTGAAATTTTTTGGTCCCTGCAATTATCGCCAGCGCTTCCCTGTCTGTCTGGGCGTAATTTCTCTCCGCTTGGGACAGGGACCTGGAGTAAAACGCTATTGGGGCCTCCCTCCCGTTTTCCAGCACGTGGCATAACACTGCTCCCACCCCCACCGGGGATGCATCACAGATCAGTACCACCGGCCGTTTGGGGTCGAAGTGGGTCAGAATGGCGTCAGACGCCAGGAGTTGTTTCAGTTCAGTGAATGCCCTCTCCTGGTCGTCGCCCCACTTCCATGCCGCATCTTTCTTGAGCAATTTATGAAGCGGTTCAGCCACCGCCGCCTTCCGGGGAAGGAAGGAGTGGTAGAAATTCAAGAGCCCTAGGAACGACTGCAACTCGGGCTTGGAGGTGGGGCGAGGGGCTTTCTTGATGGCGACCACCTTGGATTTGGACGGTTTGATCCCCTCAGGTGTTACTCGGAACGCTAAGAACTCAACCTCATTTGCGAAGAAGACGCATTTGTCTTTTCGCAACCTCAACCCCGCCTGTTCGAATGCCGCCAGAACCTTGTCTAGCCTTTCGGCCAATTCGACCTCACACACCCCCGTTATTAATACGTCATCAAAATATGGCAAAACCCCGTCCAGCCCTTTTAAGAGGCGTTCCACGAGCGACTGGAAAATTCCAGGCGCCGAGTTCACGCCGAATTGTAGGCGCATCACCTGGAACGCCCCCTTATGCGTGACTATGGTCTGTGCAGCAGCTGCAGCAGGGGTTACCAGGAGTTGCTGATAGGCTTGCGCCAGGTCGAGCTTAGCGAAACACTTCCCCCCATGTAACCTGGCTAGCAAATGGCTGACCACCGGCACCGGATACGCATTAGGGCGGATTGCCTTATTAATGGTGCACTTATAATCGGCGCAAATGCGAACCTCCCCATTGGCCTTCAACGCCGTGACAATTGGAGTTTCCCACTCCGCAGAATCAACAGGAACAAGAATCCCCTGGCCCACCAATTTGTCCAGTTCCGCCTCTATTTTGTCCTTTAGTGCAAAAGGCACTCTGCGCGGCTTGAGTCTTATTGGGCGGACCTCCGGGTCCAGGTCGAACGCTACTGGGGGTCCCTTGAACTTCCCAAGTCCCTTTTTGAAGACTTCGGGGTGCGCGTCGCACACCTTCTGTATTGGGTCAGTCCCAACGGCGTGCACCCCCCCCCCCCCAATGAACAAACCCAGGGGCTGAAACCATTGAGTCCCGAGGAGGCTGCAATTTCCCACCTTAAGGACGACTAGGGGGAGTTCCGTGGCGTGCCGTTTATATTGGACCTGGAATTTCCCAACCCCCAACACCGGGATACTGTTCCCTTGCATGTCCCGAAGCGTGGACCTCAACGCTTTGAGCTTGGGCCGTACGCGGGGGGCAATTTTCAAAAACTCCCTCTGGGAAATAATTGAATATGAGGAGCCTGAGTCAATCTCCATCCTAACAGGGGCCCCTTGCACCAGTACCTCAACAAAGTAACGGGGGTGTCCCATGGACACGCTGAAAACTGGGGCGTCGTCGTCGCTGTCGTCGGAGATGCGGCCCACACCGTCCTGCTTCCTCGTGGGCCGGGCGCCATCCTTTGGTCTCGTCGAGCGGTCCGGTTTCGTCGAACGGTCTGGCGAGCTCCTCCGGTCCTCGCGCCGTCGTCTGCAGACTTTGGCGATGTGCCCGCGGCGCCCACAGTTGTGGCACTCGGCCTTCCTAAACGGGCACTTAGCGCGGTCGTGGGCCGCTCCGCAGCCGTCACAGCGTCGGCCGGCCTTCCGGACCCTCCGGACGTCTTCCTCGTTGCTGCTCTCTGCGGAAGATTTCGACGCTCGCCGGGCCGCGTGCACCGAGCCTGCTGCTTGGTCGGCCTGTGGGAGCCTGCCCTGGAGCTCTTTCACTCCGGCCCTCGTGGCTTCCGCGGCCTGTGCTGCCTTCACGACCTCCTGCAGTGTCGGGGGTGGCTCCTGGTTCATCAGCTTCCGCTGAACTTCCTTGTCCCTCAGGCCACACAGCATGCGGTCCCTGAGGGTGATTTCCAGGTTCTCCCATTTGCATGGGCCGGCGGCCAGCCGCAGGGCCGCTGCGAAAGCGGCGACCGACTCGCCCGGCGCTTGGACTCGCCTCCAGAACGCGTCCCGAGCTGGAAACATCGACACCGAGGGCTGGAAATGGTCACGCATCACCTTCAGGAGCTCCTTTGCCTTCAACTTGCCCACCTTCTTCGGTGCGATGAGGTCGACCAGCACTCTCTTGCCGGCGTGCCCGAGCATTCTGGTGAGGATGGCTCTCTTCTTTCCCTCGTCCGTGACCTCGAACTCCACCAGTGCGCCTTGGAAATCCATTTCGAAGAGTTCCCAATCTTCCGGTTTGTTGATGTCGAAACCGGCGTATGTCTTGGTCCCGTGGGAAGCCATGATCCCACCTTCGTCGCCAATTTAGTGTATGGGAACCAAGACACCGGGACAGCCGAAGAGCTGGCTTAACACAACTTTATTACATGCTGGTCAGAGGGAACATGCGGTAATGGCGGACGAACAGCTCAATATATACAGTGGCTATACATTTGAATGTGGCTCCTTGACAGTCTATTGGCTACTGTCCGCGTGACATCATTGCAGGTCACGCCCTTCTTGTTCAGGTGAAGGTGGTGGCGGGAATCTTCCCGCGCTGTTGTTCTTAGGTGAGTTTGGGCCATTGAGCTGGACGCTCGCTATTGCCATCTAGTGGTCACTAGCTCGCGTCCTATTAGGGTTACAGTGATGCAGCTGAAGGTTATAATGTTACACGTAGGAAAGGTTACATTGGTTGGACATGGATAGGTACATTGTTTAAAGGCACAGTCTTTGAGAACACAACACACAGGGAAGGGTGATGTTCCCCAAGTGGATTAAATCCCACTTGAATTCATCTTGATGGAGGGCAGAAGCTTCATCAATACTTCATCAGCCTGAGGCTGATGAGGACTTTGTGTGTCAAAAGGGCTCAGGACCCAAAAGTGACTCACAGAACTGGATCAGTGGTGTGATGAGGAAGGCAAATGGAAGGCCGCTGCATTATATTGTCCCCAGGACAATCTTCATGGCTGATCACCATGATGAGACCCAATATTCAGAATCGGATATGGCACATGATGAAGAAGGAGAAGTTACTTTTTGGAATAATTCCAGAGCTAGGAGAAGTTACTTTTTTGAACGAATTCCATTACTTTTTGAAGAGGCTCTCCTAGAATATCATATGACTAAGCCAATACATTAAATCTCAATCAATAACCCAACAGTGGTTAAGAAGCTCGCCTTGTTAGTTGGAAGGTCAGCAAGTTGGCAGTTCGAGACTTGGGTACTGCATGACGGATTGAGCGCCCGTCTCTGTGCCAGCTCCTGCCAATCTAGAAGTTTGAAAGCAAGAAATTGCAAGTAGATAAATAGGGACCACTCTGGTGTGAAAAGATCTTGGACACATGAAAGAAGCCTCATTCGGCCATCCCCTGAGCAGAGTTTCTCCAGCAAAAATCCTTTCAACCCAGAATAATTTCTGATACGAAATTATTATTATTACAACCCAACAGCTTGTAATACAGAATCCCACTGAGCTACTCATCATCTGCATTCATCTCAGCATTCTCCTCTCCAAGAGTATCATCTGCAGGATACAGGGATTTGTTTTGCCCTCTTATTTTGTTTGCCCAAAATTTTTCTTTTCTTCTCACTACAGGATACGTTGGAGCTGCTACCGTTGGTGCCGCTGCATGGTGGTTTATATATGCTGAAGATGGACCTGCCGTGTCCTACTACCAGCTGGTAAGTTTTACATGTCTGAGCAGAATTTTTTGTTGGGGGCGGGGAATCTCATTGTATGGAGAGTTACTAATTTTTTCACACAGGGCAGCCATGCTCTGTTTTTAATCCTGTCTTCCCTTTTTTTCTCCTCTCCCCCCAGTCCCATTTCATGCAATGTACAGAAGACAACCCTAACTTTGAAGGTGTGGACTGTGAAATCTTTGAGTCTTCAGTCCCAATGACCATGGCTTTATCTGTCTTGGTCACCATTGAGATGTGCAATGCGCTCAACAGGTAAGGTCAAATTCAGACCATAATCATGCGACTTCCACCAAATTTATTTCAGCAATAAGATCATTCTCAAATTACACACAAGAACACAATCCCATCCTATAGACTTCAAAGAAAAATATACTCATTCTCTTTCCAAGTCTTTGGGATCTTTGCCCACAACACACATCCTTCCTCTTTCAGTATCTCTCCTATGTTGTGCACATGCACACAAAGCATACATTCCTCCATGTCCACATACCCAAAAAGGACCCAAAAACATTAAGAGGAAAATGAAATGTTAGGTAGCTGCAAGGTGTGCTTGGCAGCCGTCCAAGATAAACGTTTTTTCCAAAAATACGAGAGATGCAACAGGCTGTGGAACAATGTTGCCTATGAGTGACACCCTGGGAATCTCATATTTAAAAGAGTGATAAGATTGTCTGTTGGCACTCAGTGACATTCTGAATTCAGCAGCTAAACTACCACATCTTGTTGTTTTTCTATACCACCTGTAATCACATTATACACTAGGTAAAGATAAAGGTTGCCCTTGCTCGAAAGCCAGTTGTATCCAACTCTAGGGCTCAGTGCTCATCTCTGTTTATTGCCAAAGAGCCAGCACTGCCTGTATTGGCAGATGTTTCTGTGGACACGTGGCAGGCATGACTAGACACCGGAGTGCACAGAACACTGTTTACCTTCCCACCGAGGTGGTACCTATTTCTCTACTTGCAATTTCTTGCTTTCAAACTGCTAGGTCTGGGACATAGATGGATTGGAAGCTCACTCTATCATGCAGCACTCAGGTCTTGAACTGGTGGCCTGCCAACCTTCCAGTCATCAATAAGTTCAGCATCTTAACCACTAAGCCACCGCAGTCCCAGTCATTATACACTAAGAGGTGGGCAAATCTGACAATCTGCATTTCAGTGTAGTTTTTTCCAGCCAAAATCCTTTCAACCCAGAATAATTTCTGAAACAAAAATTATTATCGGAGGCCTGTTCATGCACTTTGAAAGCATCTTCTGACAGCTATGTATTCACCTCATATCCTCTTCTTTGGCACTCCCATGACATTAAGCTTTGACCACTTCCAAATGCTTATGTTTAAAGAGCCAACCTCCGTTGATCGCTATTGACTGCTTACTTCAGGCTATCCCCCTCCCCACGGGCCCCCTTTCAATGATATTAGGTAATAATTCTCATCTCCCACTTCTTCCTCTCTCGTGCACAGTCTTTCAGAGAATCAGTCTTTGGTGAGGATGCCTCCCTGGGTGAATATCTGGCTATTGGGATCTATCTGCCTCTCCATGTCTCTGCACTTTGTCATCCTCTACGTCGATCCCCTTCCAGTAAGTGTTGCTCACACATGGCCTCGGTTTCAGGCTTCTTGCCAGGACACCACAGAACCATCTCTCACGATTTCACTTCACCTCAGATGCTCGGTGCTTGATCCATAAATTGAAATCAGGCTCTCCGAAAAGTGTATGAGTTGCATAAGGATGGGAGTGGCAAGTTAGCAGCCCCACCCCTCACTCAGATGCTGTTGCACTACAACTCCCTTTTGCCTTAGGTTCATTGTCAATCCTAAGGAATGTTGGAAGTTGCAGTCCAATAGTATCTGGACAGCCACGTGTTCCTCAGCCCTGCACTTAAACCTGTGGCAAATGTAAACATCTTTCACAGGTGAAACTTCCATCAAGACAATGTAGGCATTCAGAGGGCTGCATATCTTCTGTAACGTAAAGGTAAAGGTCTCTGGTTAATAACAGCCCTAGAAGAGAAAAGGTCTGGGCTTTGAAATGCACACACAGACACTCACACAACACACTAAATTGGGATAGTAAAGGTAAAGGTTGGCTTTGCTCAAAAGCCAGTCGTATACGATTCTAGGGCTCAGTGCTCATTTCTGTTTACAGATGAAGTTTGAGTGCTGTCTGCATCTGCAAATGCTTCCGTGATCATGTGGCAGGCATGATTGGATGCCTTTGTTACCTTTTTCACCAAAGTGGTCCCTATTTATCTACTTGCAAATTTCTTGCTTTCAAACTGCTAGGTTGGCAGGAGGAGCTGGCACAGAGACGGGCGCTCAATCCGTCATGCAGTACCCAATTCTCGAAGTGCCGGCTTGCTGACCTTCCAGCTAACAAGGCAGGCTTCTTAACCACTGAGCCACTGCAGGCGCTGTTGGGTTATTGATGGAGATTAAATGTATTAGCTTAGTCATACGAGATTGTAGGAGAGCCTCTTCAAAAGTAAGTTTTCCCAGCTGTGGAATTCATTCCAAAAAGTAACTTCTCCTAGCTCTGGAATTCATTCCAAAAAGTAACTTCTACTTCTTCTTCATGTGCCATATCCGATTGCAATTTCTTGCTTTCAAACTGCTAGGTTGGCAGCAGCTGGGAGAGAGGTGGGAGCTCACTCCATCATGCAACACTCGGGGCCTGAACTACTGATATGCCAACCTCAGTTGGCAAATTCAGCATCTTAACCACTAAGCCACCGCAGTCACCTCATGGACCACTGCACAGCAATTTTTTAAAAATAAAAAAATAAAATGCAAATAAAATAACATGAAATAAAATAAAATTGTTTCTTTGTTCAGCATTCTGAGTGAGGAAACTAAGATTCTGCAGTCTTTATAAATTATGCCAATTGGGGGCCATTTGCACAGTTTCTCTTTTCTTGCATACCCTAGGACTGTGCAGCTTGCCCATGATTACACAGGCTGCTTCTACTCATAACATAATGCATAGCCATACCTGTCAAGTTTTGGATTTGGAAATAAGGGAAATTTCCCAGCAAATAAAGGATACCTGACAGCTATGCTTATCCTGTGCTGCCCTCCAATGGCAGCAATAGGGAATTGCAGTCTAATTAATAAGGGATGACGGCAGGAAAGAGGGTAAAATAAGGGGTTTTCGTGGCCAATAAGGGATACTTGACAGCTATGTGCATAGCTGTCAAGTGTCCCGTATTGGCCGGGAACCTCCCGTATTTAACCCTCTTTCTTGGCGGTGTCCCATATCAGTCAGACTGCAATGCCCTAATGCCGCCACTGGAGGGCTGCACAGGATAAGCATAGCTGTCAAGTTTCCCATGTTGTCCGGGAAGTTTCCCTTATTTTCAAATCCAAAACTTGACAGCTATGACATAATGTCTTGCTCTCCTTTTTGCCATTCGTGCAAAGTGCCCCAAAGCTATAAAGGCAGAGTTCAGAAAAGGTGTGTTTATGAACTCCAATGCCCAGCATTCCCCTGGCACTTGTCATACTGGTTTGGGGATTCTGGGAGTTTTAATCCAAAAAGGAATCTTTTCAATCTCCATTTCCATGGCTCTGAAAAGCATGAGCATCCAAGCCTCTTGACCTCTGCGATTGAGGGCAAACACTGAACTTTTTCTCTTTTTAAATCTCTTCTTCCCAGATGATCTTCAAACTGACACACTTGGATTTGCATCACTGGCTCGTGGTATTGAAAATTTCCTTGCCTGTCATTTTCCTGGATGAGATTCTCAAATTCGTTGCCCGGAACTACCTGGAGCGTAAGTTTCCCCACCCCAATTTCCCCTCCCTGTCCTGGTTCTGTTCCATCCCTTGCCTCCTTCTCAAGATATCTCTTACCCCTTTACCAAAGCTATTAGTACGGCAGGGTGTATGTGTGGGAACTTTACTATGACCCATGATGGTGAACCTTGGCACTCCAGATGTTCTCGGACTTCAATTCCCAGAAGCCCAAGCCCCTGTGAATCCACACGAATGGGTTTGCTGCAATTCCGGGCACGTTTTACTTCTGCTTCCAGGAACGACGAGGGCAGCGCGGCGCAGGCCGGATGAATCGCAGCAAACCCATTTGTGTGGATTCACGGGGACTTGGGCTTCTGGGAATTGAAGTCCAAGAACATATGGAGTGCCAAGGTTCACCATCACGGACTATGACAAACACAGCTTTAAAAAGCTAATGGGGACGGGGGCTACAACTCTGAGAACTCCCAGTTAGCAGGGCCATTGCTAGCTAGAAAATTATGGGAAGTATGGTTTTTTTAAATAAAAAAATGGTATTGTTTCCAAGCTCTGGTGATGGAGAGAAGAAATTCAATACCCCTCCCATCTATCCTTTCTTCTCTTAGTTTTTTACTCTCTCTGTTTTTTCCATTAACCCTCATCATTTCCATTCACACACATCTAGAACAGCCCACCTGAGATAGAAGAATAACACTTGGTTACTCAGGCTCTGACCAAGTGATCTCTTTGGAGTCCTGAGCAAAATGTGACTTTTGAAAATTTGATGCCACCCCCTAGGAATTTCAGATTATTAATGCAGTGATAGGGGCATTACTCTTTTGATGTTCAGGTTTTGCTATCTCTAGAATCTACTAAAGTTTCCCATAAAATCCTGGGTATGGAGTGGGTTGTATGATAGGAACAAGAAGTGTACATGGAAATTGTTGAGTTGTTTAGCTTCGTATTTAGTGGATGCAATAGGTCAGTAGGAAGGAAAAAGAATAATCTGCCCCTTTCCTCCATATCCAGTGTCCAGTGGTTTAGGTATTTGGCTGTAGAGTCAGAATTTGGGGATTCAATTATGCACAGTAGAAGCAGCCTGTGTAATCATGGGAGAGCTGCACAGTCCCAGGGTACGTCCAGAATAAAGGAATGGTAAATCACTTCTGAGTATTCTTTGACAGGTTGCTATTTGCCTATCTTCTCAGGGACTGTGGTGGCTCAGTGGTTAAGAAGCTTGCCTTGGTAGCTGGAAGGCTGTCAAGTTGGCAGTTCGCGACCCGGGTACTGCACGACGGTTTGAATGTCCGTCTCTGTCCTAGTTCCTAGCAGTTCGAAAGCAAGAAATTGCAAGTAGATAAATAGGGACCACTTCTGTGGGAAAAGATCTTGGGGACATGAAAGGAGCCTCATTCGGGTGTCCCTTGAGTGATGTTTCTCCAGCAAAAATATTTTTAACCCAGAATAATTTCTGACACGAAATTATTATTATTACCTATCTTCTGTATCCATTCCATTCCACCCCATTCCTTTTAACCATTTAGACTAATCATCTCTTCCACTTCTTGCCTGCCTACTTCCTGATATCTGTTAACTGTGGTTTCTTTTATCCTTTCCCTCTTGTAGCATAAACTCCTTCCCCCTCTATTCTCCTGTATCCTGCCTCCCAGGTATCTTACTCCACCTGCATGACTTGCTTATTCTTCTATCTGTTCATCCATATGGGAAGACCTGGAGTTATTGTAGGGTGGAGGGGGGGGGCGGTACGCTGTGAAAAGTTTATCTTTCTTTGCTTTGAATCATCACTGTGTTGCAAATGGAACTATGCAGAAAACTGGACAGCAGACTAATAGCTGATGATGGAGCAAGAGAGAGAAAATCCTCCTAAAAGAGAATTGCTCTTAAAAATAAGAAACACCTGTGCCTTATCTCACTCCTACCAATATACCCAGCATCTTGGGGTCATGATGCAAATTTTCTTGTGAACCACCCAGAGAGTGCATTAAGTACTATGGGGCGGTATGTAAGTGTAATTGCTATTGCTATACATATTAATCTTATTAATTTGTTTTTTAAAAAAACAATGTAGCAGTAAATGTACCAATATTTTCAACTATAAATTATAATTAACATACATATCAATGGATCAATGTAGACATGATGTACAAATAAAACAAGTGAAATCCCTAATTCAAAGGGATTTTATTACCAGTGCAGCGTGATATCTAGTGGTTTCTCTGGAATATACAGGGTTTTAGATGCTTGCACCATATATATTTAATAAATAATTCTGACAGTTTCTATATCTAAAACTTAATCCTTTGAGGAGATTCATGATGTCTCACCTGTAGAGGAACGTTTGTTTGTGTGCAAAGGAAACAACTAGTTTACCTGTCATATCTCCCACTCCCTAAACCCTGGCAATTGTGAGCTTGGTACAGATGATAAGAAATTTTTCATTGCTGGTTTACACACACACACACACACACACACACACACACACACACACACACACACACACACACACACACACACACACACACACACTTTCTGATGGAGCACTTCTTCATTCTTACTTTGTGCTGCTTCATGCCACTAAAGAATAGAGCGTACTGCAATTTCTGCCAAAGTTTGCCATCACTTTTAGCAGATTAACCATAAACTGAAAGTTCCTGTGGTGGCAGATATTTACTGTTCATGCACACGAGAAATCAGCTCCATTAAAAACATACTGTTTTAAAAATCTGGAAGAAACCTAGAAATCATCTATTTTTGTACTGTTTTATTCTAAGTTCTTTAAGTAGATGAAAGCTAATTTGAAAACTTCCAGTTTCCCCCCTGAATTCTATTACTTAACAAAGTGAAACCAACCCTACACCTCTTGGTAGTAGCTTTTAAAAGCACATAAAAACAGGGGTCCCCCCCCCCATCACATCTTGCCATATATGGTACTGCTTTAAGCCTTGTGTCATCTAGATCAGGGGTTCTCAACCTTTTCAAGTTGGGGGCCAGGTCACGCTCCCTCAAACAGTTGAGGGGGCCAGACTAGTTGTCCTCCTGCAATTTATGGCAGCCATAAATGAGTCTGCGGCCAATTCTGCCAGTAGCAGGGGCAGCTTGAGCGAGAGCAGGGGTCGGTTTATTAGATGCCGCAGGCCAGATTCAATCCACGGGTCATAGGTTGAGAACCCCTGATCTAGATGGAGGGGAAAACACCAGTATCACCAGTACATGTAAAATTCAACTAATGCTCCATTAGAATAAGTATGTTCTTTCTCACACACGTGCATCACACACATCTCCCAGTATTCACCAAGAGAAGAGTGAAAGCAGTATATATGAAGTACAGAACCTGAAAAATTTACTTGTTTTTTTACTATAATGCCCAGAATCCCATAGTCCATATGCTCAACGGCCACGCTGGTTGGGGGATTCTGAGTTATAGTTCAAAAGGTAACTAGTAAATTCCCAATCTCAGCTGACCAGTTGGATCCATGATTGTGCCCAATGCAGGTGCTTGTTGGCATTTGATTCTCTTTTGCCCCATCAGGTGTTGCTTTTTCACTTTCTGTGCACACAAAAAAGAAACCCCTTTGGTTTTAGTATTGTTTTAAGCACCTCCTATTTGGTTGTGCCTGATCTATTTGGCTTTAATTTTGTGTGCATAGAACAGGTTGGGGTTTTTTTTTTTACTAGTCTGGTCTGCTTATCATTGTCTCTCTGGCTGTGTTTCAGCTGCCTTCATTGTGCCTTCTGGTTGCCCTGTGTCATGCTTGGGCCGCCTTAAATGCATACCTGTCAAGTTTCGGGAAATTCCTCTCAAATAAGGGAAATTTCCCGGCCAAAACAGGAAACTGGACAGCTATGCTTATCGTGTGCTGACCTCCAGTCTAACTCCAGTCTAATTGCAGTCTAACTAATACGGGATGATGGCAGGAAAGTGTAAAATACGGGGCTTTGACAGAAATTTCCCAAAACTTGACAGGTATGCTTAAATGAGCATTTGCTTGTTGCCACATTTGTTGGAGAGGAGGGAGGGTGACCTGAGCCCAAGAGCTGCCTCTTCAGTGGATCTGCTATTCATGTTGTTGCTCATTTTCACACTAATGTGGGGGGTAAGGATGGCTGAGTAAGGGATATAAAGGTGTAAGGGAAAAACTGGTGTTCTCACTAGGATAAGTATTTCCTCTTTGGTGTTCTCGACAGTGAGACTAGCATGCCTTAAATCAGTGATGGCGAACCTTGGCATTCCAGGTGTTCTTGGTCTTCAATTCCCAGAAGCCCAATTCTCTGTGAATAAACACAAATGGGTTTACTGTGTGTACTGTAAACCCATTCGTGTGGATTCACAGAGAATTGGGCTTCTGGGAATTGAAGTCCAAGAACATCTGAAATGCCAAGGTTCACCATCACGGCCTTAAATCAAGTGTACGGCCATTCTGAAAGGATCTTCAGAACAGTAACTGTGTGATGTTGTACCATTGAAAGGAAAAAGCCTCTCACTGCATCATCTCAAGATCTACAGTTTAAGGACTGCCTTTCAGTCCACACGACAAGTGTCAGAGCTGTGTGGGGATCAAATATGTCCAGCCTTGTACACCCAGATAATCAACACATTCCTTTGACCATCACTTGGAAGCAATCAGGAAGAAATGAAGAGGGAGAGGGAGAAAATCGAGAGCTGAGTTCATGCACTACAAATCATGCACCAAGCCTGCACAGTGATGTTATTAACCCTAAAGTGTATGGCATCACCTTCACTTGCCACAGACTAGAAGGACAATTCTATCTTGTGAAAAATCTGCTCATTGCTCCCAACTGCCTTCATTGAAGAATTTGTGTCTTTCCCTCACTTGGAATTAGAAGACAGCACAAGTTTAAAACTATAAAATACAAGACGAAGTGAAGAAAGGTGAAATGGATGGTTTAGATTCATAGGTTTAATGTGTTTGTTTATTTATTTAATCATGTGTATTCCACCTTTTGCCTAGATTGGGGGTGCCCAAACTTTTCGGGCCATGGGCAGGTCACGTGGTCTAGTATGCTGATCATGTGGTTCCTCCCACCCTGAAGCGGAAGTAAAACATGCATGTGTGGGTGCCGAACACCCCTGCGCATGTGCATTTTACTTCCACTTCCAGGAGCGGCAAGGGCTTCAAGGGCCAAATTAATTGGTGTTGTGGGGTGTAGTTTGGGTATCCTTGGCCTAGATGCTAAGCATGTGAACAGCAGAGGATATCATAAAACATTAAGCACGTAAAAGAAGTGAATGAATGATAAAATGAGGTTGGAATGAAATCTTGCAGCAAGCTCAGGTGTTCCTCGAATTAACAAGAATAATTGTGCATCTAATCAGGAAGAGAAGTGAAGAGATACACCATCCCTTTTGTCTTCCATTCCTACGTTCCAGCCATAAAATCTGGTTTTGACAAGGGACTGCTCAGAGGTGTCTATCTTACAGCAGTGTGGAGTCTTGTTTTATCCATTGCTTGGTCCCTCACTGTTTGTCTCCTTTCCCCCTTTTACAGACAATTTAGAAGAAAAGAGGAAGTAAACCTTTGGTTCACCGAGGAAATGACCTGTTAATCCCCCCCAGCCATGAAGATCTCCCCACTTTCCTTATGCCATTACCACGTCTACTGCTCCCCTTCTGCTTCTGTGCCTTTTCCCTTATTTAATAGCCATTTCCCTCCCACACACCTCTGTGCCTCCTTTAGTGGAGGCTTACCAGTGTGGGTCACGATGCCGGCATTTGCCATGCCATTTCCCTACCAGCTGCTGCCCCCCCCCCCTCCCCAGACACCACTAGCTACTTGGCTTCTGTACATTTAGAGCCACCTACCCATCCTTTCCACTGCACACATGTCCCTATATCCACTGCTTTCTGCATTAGTCCCTCCAATAACTATGTCCATCCCTCACCCACCCACCCCTTCACATGACTAGAACCCACCTCAAGCCAGGGGTTGGATTTTTTAATGCACACATAAACAGAAGGAAACATTTTGTTAGAGAAGAACAAACAAATGAGATTCCTCAACTTGGAGGAAATTAAGAGATTCTTCTAGCTGCTTATTTATTAATATTAAAGAATAAACTCTTAACTGTAACAAATGTTTCTGGGTTTTCTTTCCTTACTTCAGTCAAATGGAGATGATGGGGAAGGTTGAAGCTGTATTTTCTTTCTTTTACAATGAATTGCTTGTCTGGAGCTGACTTGCGCAGATGTGCATGTGAGCCAAAATGTATAAACAAACAACTACTGAACAAAAAGTAGAACTGGCTTAAGCAATCGAGTGCATATCAAGTATCCACTACTGGTTTACACGGCCTTGGAAGCTGCAAAGTAGTTGACTTCTCTTTAACTCAGGGGTTCCCAACCTTTTCAAGCCGGGGGCCGGGTCACGCTCTTTCAGTCAGCTTTGAGGGATGGACGGCCATTTTGCCCCACCTGACCGATGGGGGCAGTCACAGCTTCAAAGGGGTAGCCATTTTTAATGCCCTTGGAGTGGTGGGGAGCCACATGACATGGCAATGTGGGGCGGATCTAGCCTGCGGACCTTAGGTTGGGAACCCCTGCTTTAACTGTTTCGATTTTGATGTGTATTGAGGTGCCTGTCTTTCCTGTCTTACTCTTCTGTGCCTCTTGGCTGCTTGACATGCAGAATTTCAAACTACTGCTGTTCTTCATATACTTGTAGTCCACATGGGAGGCCTCTTCACTTTGACTTTTTGGGGTGAAATCCCTCCCTCACAGGATGAGCTAATCAAGCAACCACCTGATAATGCAGATGTTTATAGGCAAAAATATTAATGTCACGAAAAAGGATGGCACTTAAATGTGCATAAGATAAACACACTAGAAGTGCTCTGCTGGGTTAAATAAGATACCTATCAAATTCTGTATTCTGTTCTCCACAGTGGCCAAATTTCGTTGTTGCCTGGGATTTCCCAAATGAGAACGTGAAGACACTAGCGCCCTCAGTTATTGCAGTTGACAGAGAGTGGCCTTCTCCAGTGTTCAATAATGGGATCCCAGAGTCACAGCATACTTGCCTAAAACTGACAATGCTAACAATGTTGGTTCCAGCTAAAGCAAGATAATGTGGCTAGAATCTAGAGAAAGTCATATCCAAGTCCCACAGAAACCAGTTTGCCCCAAATTCACAGCTAATAAATATACAGAAAGAGCCTCCTCAAAGATTGTGGTATTTTTGAACTACAAATCAGGCACATCCTGGGCAACATCAACCATATTGTGCCAGCTAATTTTTCTTCCACTAGGTCAGACAAAAGGAACTGTGGAATGAATTCACCAAAAGGTGGCTTCATTCTGGCAGTTTAACATCTGCAATTTGTTGTTACTAATTACCAGTAGCTTCTTTCATGTCACATGAAAGAAGAAGCTAATTAGTAATAACAAATTGCATTCCTGCAGGTTTAATTAAAACTTAGGTGTTGCAACTTCTGACAAAGTTGGCTGAGGAAATTTGTGAACTTCTAATCCAAGAAAGAAACTTTTCCCAGCCATGGGCAAAATGTAACTTCAACAACAACCAGAATAGATAGTAAAACTACACTAACAACCATTTCAGAATGACTAAATTTTAGAGGGATAGAACATCCTCAGTTGTCTATAATAGATATGATATTGATATGATATTATATGATATTGGTTGTAAATGAATTGTTCAGTTGATAGATTGATAGTCCTCCTTTCCATAATGTGCTGTATTACCAATCAAGTACTGTAATTTGGTCTTCAAAAGCACCATTAGGATGAAGAAAGCATTGTCATTACCCAATATTTCATTCTTGTATGTATCCAGTGTCCAAGTGAATACATCCTGAAGGATTCTCCTACTACCAAATTAGAACACATAGTACAGACATTCAAACTTTGCCTTCCTAAATGGATTCCTTTTAGAGAGAGAAAAATATTGGTGTGTTGGAAAAGGAGCATTGATGTCACCAAGAGCAATTGTCAAGGTGTTTAGTCACACTATTACATTGTACTTTATAGGAGCTTCACGTACCTTATAATCCTCAAGGTTTCCCCCCATGGCACATAGTCCTTTCTTTTTCTTTTCCCTTATTTTTCCTATAACATGAGGTTTTTGTTGTTCGGTTTCACAGTCAAGTTCGACCCTTTATGACCCCATGGACCACAGCACGCCAGGCTCCTCTGCAAATAACATGAAGTATACACATCAGATACAGAGGTACACAATGGCTGGTTAGTATAACAGATAAGAATACAAATCAGTGTGACTTTTTACACCTGGTAAGAACAGAAGATCCCTGGTTATCAACTCTGTACCTGATGTGTCTCACTCTTATGTCTGACGAAGTGGACTTGATCCATGAAAGCTAACATTAAAATACAACAGTTAGTCTTTAAGGTGCCACAACGATTTTTGTCTTTTTGTCTTGTTTTGTCTACTCTTTGATGCTTACACAGACTAACACGACTACTGTTGAAAAAAAATCATCTCAATTCAGGGTCACTTTATCTGGGTATCAATGTTGCAAGAATGCAAGACAATAGGAGCTTGTATATTCAATAGTTGCTAGAAATTTGACAGTGGATTAATCAGGAAAAGACTGGTCCACTCCAAAGCCAAGTTTTATTTCGATGCCTTCTGTTTGACTGGCTGACTCTTGGCAGAAGCAGACAGACCAAGAGATTGGCTTGCTGTCCCAGCAAATTTGGCCGGATAGTTTTGAAGGCAATCATCTCCAAGCCTGCTGACCAAGGTTGGCAAGAAGGTTTGAACCAGATCTCTTTGTTTTCCAGAACAGTCTTGTTGCTGAAAGTTTCTCTTTCAATTTCACAGGAGCCTTCTCCGGCTGACTGTTTTTAATTTGCCTCTTTTCAAATAATGTGGTTGGCCTGCCTCCTCCGCTCATTTTGCCGTTGGGCCCATTATGATGGTTTGTAGTGGCATTTCCTCCACAACATCACACCACCTATAGGGGCTCATCCGTCCATAGCCATTGGCCCCTTTAGGGAGTCTGATTTCCAACGGTCAGGGAGGAGGAAGAGGCCATGCCAGATGGACTGGCTGTGAAGGCGCACCTTCAGTGGTGAGATTCAGTAGGTTCACACCAGTTCACCAAAACTGGTAGCAGAAATTCCGGCTGACCCCACACATCCATGTTCTGAAATAAAGTAGTCCTAATTCAGGTGCAACGCAGGGCTTTCCCCCTGGCCATGCTCATCATACCATGCCCACAGAGTATTGACCACTGCGCACCTTGATAATATCCTCAAGGCTGCGGCAGTCCATTGCAGTTCCGGTGTTAAATCCTGCATGTCTCATTTCATATGTGCCGCAGAAAATGGCTCTATGATCATAGTATGTGGGTCACTTCATGGCGAGCTGGGATCCACCTTAAACTAATTCACACCAATGGCATTTTTCCTGCTTCGGGGGGGGGGGGGGGGAATGCATTCTCAGATATGAGTTGCAGCTATTTAACTTTCCTGTCAGCTTTTTTGCTGACCAGTTTATCTTTTTCTCCCGCCAAAGTTTTCTTTGATTTCTGATCTCTTTGGCACACAACTGTTTGGTGGGTTTGAAGGAGGAACGTTGAATTTTAAGACTAAGCTTAGGACAAATCTTTTACAGTGGGTGGTACAAACCTTTTTAGGCCTGATCTCTCTCCTGATCTCTGCCCAGTTTATGCTCATTGCTTAATGAGTCTCCACACAGGGGGAGTCTCCACACAGGAGGAAGCCTAGATTGGGAGGTAATCTGTCACCTTTTGAAAATAATTGAGAGAAAAGATAATGACAAGAAATCAGATTTTAGCCTCTGAAAAACTGTTGTGTTCTCAAACACTGTACCCTTATACAATGTACCTATTCATGAGTAACCAATGTATCCTTCTACTTGTAACATGATAACCATCAGCTGCATCACTGTAACCCTAATAGGACGCGAGCTAGTGACCACCAGATGGCAATAGCGAGCGTCCAAGCTCATTGGTCCAGACTCACCTAAAAACAACAGCGCGGGAAGATTCCCGCCATCACCTTCACCTGGACAAGAAGGGCGTGACCTGCAATGACGTCACGCGGACAGTAGCCAATAGACTGTCAAGGAGCCACATTCAAATGTATAGCCACTGTATATATTGAGCTGTTCGTCCGCCATTACCACATGTTCCCTCTGACCAGCATGTAATAAAGTTGTGTTAAGCCAGCTCTTCGGCTGTCCTGGTGTCGTTGGTCCCATACACAAAATTGGCGACGAAGGTGGGATCATGGCTGCCCACGGGACCAAGACATACGCCGGTTTCGACATCAAGAAACCACAAGATTGGGAACTCTTCGAAATGGACTTCCAAGGCGCGCTGGTGGAGTTCGAGGTTACGGACGAGGCGAAGAAAAGAGCCATTCTCACCAGAATGCTCGGGCACGACGGGAAGAGGGTATTGATTGACCTCATCGCACCCAAAAAGGCGGCTGAATTCAAGGCAAAGGAGCTCCTGAAGGTGCTGCGAGACCATTTCCGGCCCTCGGTGGCGATGTTTCCCGCTCGGAGCGCGTTTTGGAGGCGAATCCAAGCGCCTGGAGAGTCGGTCGCCGCCTTCGTAGCGGCCCTGCGTCTGGCTGCTGGCCCATGCAAATGGGAGAACTTGGAAGTCACCCTCAGGGACTGCGTGCTATGCGGCCTGAAGGACGCCGAGATTCAGTGCACGCTGATGAATCAAGAGCCGCCCCCCACGTTGCAGGAGGTCCTGAAAGCGGCACAGGCCGCGGAAGCCACGAAGGTCGGGGTGCAAGAGCTCCAGGACTGGTGGCCGAAGGCCGACAAAACAGAGAGTTCGGTGCACGCAGCCCGGTGAATTTCGAAATCGTCCGCCGAAAGCAGCGGCGACGAGGACGTCCGGAGGGTCCGGAAGGAGGGCCGGCGATGCGACGGCTGCGGGGCGGCCCACGACCGTGCCAGGTGTCCGTTCAGAAAAGCCGAGTGCCACAACTGCGGGCGACGCGGGCACATCGCCAAAGTCTGCAGACAACGACGCAAGGACCGGAGGAGCTCGCCCGACCGCTCAGCGAGGCCAGATCGCTCGTCGAGACCAAAGGATGGCGCTCGGCCCACGAGGAAGCAGGACGGCGTGGGCCACATCTCCGACGACAGCGACGCCGCCGCCCCGGTTTTCAGCGTATCCATGGGACACCCCCGTTACTTTGTTGAGGTACTGGTGCAAGGGCCCCCTGTTAGGATGGAGATTGACTCTGGCTCCTCATATTCCATCATTTCCCAGAGGGAGTTTTTGAGAATTGCCCCCCGCGAACGGCCCAAGCTCAAAGCGTTGAGGTCCACGCTTCGGGACGTGCAAGGGAACAGTATCCCGGTGTTGGGGGTTGGGAAATTCCAGGTCCAGTATAAGCGGCACGCCGCGGAACTCCCCCTAGTCGTTCTTAAGGGGGGTAATTGCAGCCTCCTCGGGACTCAATGGTTTCAGCCCCTGGGTCTGTTCATTGGGGGGGTGCACGCCGTGGGGTCTGACCCAATACAGGAGGTGTGCGACGCGCACCCCGAAGTCTTCAAAAAGGGACTTGGGAAATTCAATGGACCCCCAGTAACTTTCGACCTGGACCAGGAGGTCCGCCCAATAAGACTCAAACCACGCAGAGTGCCTTTTGCACTAAAGGACAAAATAGAGGCGGAACTGGACAAATTAGTGGGCCAGGGGATTCTTGTTCCTGTTGATTCTGCGGAGTGGGAAACTCCAATTGTCACGGCATTGAAGGCCAATGGGGAGGTTCGCATTTGCGCCGATTATAAGTGCACCATTAATAAGGCAATCCGCCCTAATGCGTATCCGGTGCCGGTAGTCAGCCATTTGCTAGCCAGGTTACATGGGGGAAAGTGTTTCGCAAAGCTCGACCTGGCACAGGCCTATCAGCAATTCATGGTAACCCCTGCCGCAGCTGCTGCACAGACCATAGTCACGCATAAGGGGGCGTTCCAGGTGACGCGCCTCCAATTCGGCGTGAACTCGGCGCCTGGAATTTTCCAGTCGCTCGTGGAACGCCTCCTCAAAGGGGTGGACGGCGTTTTGCCATATTTTGATGATGTTTTGATAACGGGGGGGAGTGAGGTTGAGTTGGCTGAAAGGCAAAACAAGGTCCTGGAGGCATTCGAACAGGCGGGGTTGAGGTTGCGAAAAGACAAATGTGTCTTCTTCGCGAAGGAGGTTGAGTTCTTAGGGTTCCGAGTAACACCCGAGGGGATCAAACCGTCCAAATCCAAGGTGGCCGCCATCAAGAAAGCCCCTCGCCCCACCTCCAAGCCCGAGTTGCAGTCGTTCCTAGGGCTCTTAAATTTCTACCACTCCTTCCTTCCTCGGAAGGCTGCGGTGGCTAAGCCGCTTCACAAGTTGCTCAAGAAAGATGCGGCATGGCAGTGGGGCGATGACCAGGAGAGGGCATTCACGGAACTGAAACAACTCCTGGCGTCTGACGCCATTCTGACCCATTTCGACCCCAAACGGCCGGTGGTACTGATATGTGATGCATCCCCGGTGGGGGTGGGGGCAGTGTTATGCCACGTGTTGGAAAACGGGAGGGAGGCCCCAATAGCGTTTTACTCCAGGTCCCTGTCCCAAGCGGAGAGGAATTACGCCCAGACAGACAGGGAAGCGCTGGCGATAATTGCAGGGACCAAAAAATTTCACGATTTTCTATATGGCCGCCCCTTCACCATCGTGACCGACCACAAGCCCCTACTAGGCATCTTCACCGCAGATAAGCCCACGCCACAGATCCTGTCCCCGAGGATGCTCAGGTGGGCCATTTTTCTCAACGCCTACCAGCACGCGTTGGTGTACCGGCCCGGGAGAGAGATTAGCCATGCGGACGCCCTGTCGAGGTCCCCCCTCCCCCAGACACACAGCCACATGGGCGGGGAGGAGCCGGACCGCCAGGTGCTCATGATTGAAGTCTTAGATTCGCCCCCCATAGTACCCGCCGATATCGCTAAAGCGACAAGCAGAGATAGGACGTTGGCGGCGGTTAGCTCCTGGGTACAGAAAGGGTGGCCAGCGTCTGCCCCAGCGGAAGAATTCGCCCCATTTTTCAGGAAAAAGTTGGAGCTGTCCTTAGAGAGGGGGTGTCTCTTGTGGGGGCAGCGGGTGGTGATTCCCACATCCCTTCGGCCGCGGGTGCTTAAACTGCTGCACGTCAGCCACCCCGGAATTGTGCGCTCCAAAGCGCTGGCCCGGAGCTACTTTTGGTGGCCCCAGTTAGACGCCGACATCGAGCACATGGTCGGCACTTGTGAGAGTTGCCAATGCTCCAGACCGGAGGAGGCCCGTCTTCCCCACAGGGAGTGGGACGCGGCTAAGGGGCCGTGGTCCCGGATACACATAGATTTTGCGGGCCCGTTCCGAGGAACTCTGTTTCTCCTTGTTGTAGACGCTTTTTCTAAGTGGTTGGAGGTCATCCCAGTCACGAGCACCTCCTCGGCCGCGACAATAAAGCATTTGCGGAGAATTTTTTCTACGTTCGGCATACCCGACACTCTAATTAGCGATAACGCTAGTTGCTTCACGTCCGCTGAGTTCAGGGCATTCACAGAGATTAACGCCATCCGGCACATCACCTCCGCCCCTTTCCATCCGGCCACCAATGGCCAAGTGGAGCGCCTCGTACGCACCACGAAGGACGCGCTGCGGCGCATGGGCCCCGGGGATCTCAACCTGCAAGTGTGTCAGTTTCTGCTAGGGTACAGGGTGACCCCGTTGGCGTCAGGATACTCCCCCGCGGAGCTTTTAATGCGCAGGAAACTGGCCACCATTCTCACCAGGCTAGACCCCACGAGAGTAGAAGAAAAGGGGAGGAACATCGGGCTAGAGGCCACAAAGAGTTTCAGCGTAGGCGCCCCCGTGCATTGCAGGAACTATGCCAGCGCAGGGCCAGCCTGGGTGCCGGGGGTTGTCGTGGAGCAGACCGGTCCCGTATCATACCGCGTGGAGACCAGCACGGGTCTACTGTGGCGGCGACACGCGGACCAGCTCCGGAGCCGGGTCCCAGAGAGGCAGGGCTCAGAAAGCACAGGCGGGGATTCAGCGTTAGGGTTCTCCCCCACCCATTTAGCCCAAGGGGGAGGAGAGGGGGGTCATGCGTCCCCACCGAGGGGGGAGGAAAAGGAATTTGTCCTCATAGATACCCCGCGGGATCACCCAGCAGAGTTTGATTTTGAGTTTCAGAGCCGGGGGGGGGGGGGTTTCGGAGTGGTCCCCCACCCATCCAAGCGAGAAGAGGGGTTTTACGTTAGCCCCTAGTGCCCTCGGTCTGCCCACAATGGAGTTTGTCCGTTCCCCTAAAGCTGCAAAACCACAGCAAGCCTCTAACAAGTCTCCCTCTCCCATTACAGGACAAGGGACCGGGGAACACAGAAGCGGTAACGCCCCCAGGGCAGACCAGGCCACATCGCGGCCCAAACGCAATTGCAATAAGCCATCTTGGCTGAGAGACTTCGTCTCATCCTAGGGGGGAGGGATGTTGTGTTCTCAAACACTGTACCCTTATACAATGTACCTATTCATGAGTCACCAATGTATCCTTCTACTTGTAACATGATAACCATCAGCTGCATCACTGTAACCCTAATAGGACGCGAGCTAGTGACCACCAGATGGCAATAGCGAGCTTCCAAGCTCATTGGTCCAGACTCACCTAAAAACAACAGCGCGGGAAGATTCCCGCCATCACCTTCACCTAGACAAGAAGGGCGTGACCTGCAATGACGTCACACGGACAGTAGCCAATAGACTGTCAAGGAGCCACATTCAAATGTATAGCCACTGTATATATTGAGCTGTTCGTCCGCCATTACCACATGTTCCCTCTGACCAGCATGTAATAAAATTGTGTTAAGCCAGCTCTTCGGCTGTCCTGGTGTCGTTGGTCCCATACACAAAAAAAACGAAAACCTCCTAGTCTCCCCCTAGTTCTGAAGTGAAGCTGCCTTACCTGATGCTGTTCCTACAGTGACAATTGCTACTATAGATGTCTTCACAGACACAGATATCTCATGTGTAAACTCTGCAGGGTACCAGTAGGCTATTAATGGAGTACAGATTTGGGGAGGCCACCACATGGGGGGGGGGGGGGAACTGCCAGGGAAGATATAAGGGAACATTCCAGAATGAATATGCATGACAAGGTAAAGGTCTCCCTTGTTCGAAATTCAGTCGTGTACAACTCTAGAGTGCGGTGTTCATCTCCATTTACAGCCAAAAAGCCAGTGCTATCTGTGTCTGTAGACATTTTAGTGCTCATGTAGCGGGCATGACTGGACACCAGAGCATGTGGAACATGTTACCTTTTCTGCTGAAAGGATACTTATTTATCTGCTTGCAATTTCTTTCTTTTGAACTACTAGGTTGGCAGGAGCTGGGATGCATGACAGGTGCTCACTTCGTCATGCAGCACTCAGGTCTTTAACTGTTCACCTGCTGACCATCATGAAGCTCAGCATCTTAACCACTAAGCACACCCACTTACAGATCACCAAAAAGAGAAGACAAAGAGGACTTGCATAAAATACATCTGCTAATTTATGAGTACAGTTTTAAAATGAGGCATTATTTTTATAAGGTAAACAAAATTACAATGCGTCTCTCGATTAACTCAAATGTCAATGACCGGGAGGCATGTCCCTGCTGACACAGATTTTGGAAGGAAAAAGAGGGCATCTCCTCCAGTAGTGGGCTCCAAAAAAAAATTTCCGCCACACTCTGGCTGTGGTATGGTGAGCAGGGCCAGGGGGAAAACCCTGCTTTGCACCTGAATTAGGACTATTTTATTTCAAAACTTGGATGAGCGGGGCCAGCCAGAATTGCTGCTACCGTTTCTGGCAAACTGGTGCAAACCTGCTGATGCCTACCACTGATCTCCTCCCAGCAAACCACAAATCCCAAATGTTTTTAACCATTCTAATCTTACATGAAGAAATAACACTGTGTTGTAGTGACACACAGTGTATGTATGAATTTAAAGGGAATGAATGAAGACTGAGAAAAACAGGATGGCCGTGGAATGAGAAATGAAAAGTAGAGCTTGTTACAGCTGATCATCCAAGATAACAAATGTGAAAAGACTCTCGGGAAGGAGAAGAACTTGTTGGAAAAGGTGGAAGTCTGGTTTGGATGAAACACAGCATCAGAATTCAAAATAGCTATGATGATGGCCAACTTCTGGTAGCAAAGGAACAATAAAAACTTCAAAGACTGATAGCAATGGGTTGGAAGAGTATCCCAGACAGACTGTCTGCTGTTGGTAGTCTTTCATTCAGTATGTATCCACCACATAATGTTGGGAGTCTAGTAGATAAAGATATGTAGGTCCACCTTATCAGATTGCACTGGGCCACTGGGTGATCCTACTTCTCAGGAAACAAAATGGTGCCATAGAACAGTGATGGCAAACCTATGGCACACGTGCTAGAGGTGGCACTCGGAGCCCACCCGTGCAATCACCCCAGCACAAAGTTTGCCCCACCCCTCTGCCCAGCAGGCCAATGGGAGCGCTTCCTCCCTCCCCCCAGCACAGATTTTGCCCTGCCCCTCTGCCCAGCAGCCCAATGGGAGTGTTTCCTTCCTCCCCTGTTGTTGTGTTGGCACTTTGAAATAAATAAGTGGGTTTTGGGTTGCAGTTTGGGCACTCGGTCTCTAAAATGTTCGCCATCACTGCCTTAGAACAACCAAAGGATGCTTTACGATTGCTAGAAAACTTGGTGATAGACCTGCTAGGCCTTTCGGGTTTAAAAAAACAGATATATTTTATTTATTTATTTTTCTGATTTATATTGCCGCCCAACTCCAAATACTCTGGGCGGCTCACAGAAAATAAAACCAATCACATTTTAAAAAACAATATATACCAGAGAGAAGCAGAAGCTATGAAGACTCTATTGATGACTTCCGAGAAAAGGCTTAATAGAAGTGTGCTGGTTTGTTTGTTTTTTGTAACTTTTCCTTTTGGCTATAACATTTCAAAGTGTAATACAGTATCTGTTAAATGGCTTCACAAAAGGGTTGCATACATTAATGATGTAAATAAATTAAATAGAGAGGAATACACAGAAATGAGCCTCCTCAAAGATTGTGGTATTTTTGAACCACAATCGGGCGTACCCCAGTAACAGCAAACTTGTGTTGCTGGCTATTCCTTCTCACACTAGGTCAAGTGAACGGAGCTGCAGAATGAACTCACCAATAGGTGCCTTAATTTTGGCAGTTTCAGGTCTGGCCTAGACACAGATGAAGAGTTAAGTAGAGAAATAAACCACCCATGGCGAATTTCGTTGCAAAGATTCAGTTCTTACCTTCTTTGTACTTTTGTGGTTTCTTTGCTCTTCTTCCCCTCTTACAGGGCAGCTGCTAAACCCCCAGGGGACCATGATGGGAAGTTTACGCTCCAAAGAGCCTCCTTTTCGGCTGAAGCAGCTCGTGGTTGAACGCAACTGCCTCTTTTGGGCTGCCTGAGCCTTACTGTGTCTGCTTACGGGGGCCTGGTGTGCAGCGGGGCAGGCTGGAAAGGAGAAAATGGTCCCCATCCTGCCCTGTTTACTTCTTCTCTGTTGTGGATCAGACAGCAGAGCACAGGAGAATACAGCGCAAATTGTCAAAGCCACAGGTAGGTTCCATAGGTGGGGGAAAAGATAGGAATCAGAGGAAGGCAAGGGGTTTCAGATATTTATGGGAGACAAAAATCTGGTCAGAATAGGAGCAAAGTTCTATGGGTGTGAAGATATCAGAGAGTAAATGAAACAGGATAAAAAACGTTGTGGCACCTTAAAGACTAACTGCTGTATTTTAATCTTAACGGTTTCACACCCTCTTTAATGTTAGCTTTCATGGATCAAGTCCGCTTCGTCAGTCATAAGAGTGAAACTTAATGGCATTAATTTATACATAACAGGTACAGAGGTACAACAATGGTTGGTTAGCAGAACAGATAGGTTTACAAATCTGTATGGCTTTTTACAACCATTAATAACACACACAAAAAAATCTGATTGGGGTTCAGAAGTTTGGTTCTGTTGATTTGTAAGGGGTTAGTGGATGTATGCAAAAAAAATCATACAGATTTGTAAATGTATCTGTTATACTAACCAACCATTGAGTACTTCTGTACCTGAAAATGCTGTTAATCCGTTTTCATTTTTCAGGGTTTTGAGATCAGAAAGTCTGCTACTGAAGCTAATAATAACTGTGAGAAGGTGCAGTCATCTGAGGGAGAATAGAAAAAGGAATCAATGGCTGGCAGGAGACATATTAATAGGAGAAGACTAGTTAGTAAGTAAGTAAGTAAGAGTATGAAATGAAATATTCAACATTTTCCTCTCAAATCCTCCAGAATCACAAACAGTGTTCCTGCCCTGCCCTTTTGACTCTACGCTGGCTTCCAATTCTCTGACTTGGCTTAGTCCATCTGAAGAAAAGCTGCTCGATGTGTATGTTGAATACTACAGTTCCCATGCCAGTCTGGGTAATGCATGGGGCTTGTTGCTTCACAACATCTCTCCTGAGGATGGCGTGTGGTTTACCTGTAACTGGAACGGAGTCTCAGGAAAAAACTATACAATCCCAAAGAGGACTGGTGAGTTGTCTCATTCTTAAAAATGCAGTCAAGATGAGGATGAGGCTGTAATAAAAATCCAAGACAGCCTTTTCCAAATCAGGTCTCTTCAGTTGTTTTGGACTACAACTCCCATCATCCAGTCATGACTAGATGGGTTAATGGGAGTCACTTTCCAGAAGATCTGGAAGTAACAAAGCTTCAGAACACTTATCTAGGGATACTGGAGGGAAAACATCACAGTGTTATCCTCATTAATTGCACCTTACCCCAAAATTATAGGGGGACTGCAATGGCTTAGTGGTTAAGACACTGAACATGATGACTGGAAGGTCAACAAGCCAGCTGTTTGAGACCCAAGTACTGCATGACAGAGTGAGCACCTGTCTCTGTCCCAGTTCCTGCCAACCTAGCAGTTCGAAAACAAGAAATTGCAAATATATAAAAAGATACCACTTTGGTAACAGTGTTCCGTGCACTCTGGGGGTCACAAGCCCCATGTGGGGGTTTATGCTGTGGGAAGGATAAGGGTGGTAAGTGACCGTCGACGGAGAAGTGGGATGGGTGAGGGAAGGGAGAGATGGAGAGAGGGAGGCAGGAATGACCCACATACACCCCACGAGGTTTCCAAGAGGGAAAGGCTGGCCTACGTTAAAGAAAAGAAAAACCTGAGCGAAGCCGGGTAATCAGCTAGTATGTAAATAAGTGGTGAAGACTAGTCTTCTCCATCAGATGAAACCTATCTGAAGAAAGAGACATAACTATGTATTCCTGTAATTACAGTCCAAAGGGGAAAAAAAACTTTTCCAAATTCTATCAAGAAGACAGGAAAAGTCTATTTTTCAGTAACAGCAGAGTTGTATCTCTGTTCCAAAAATAAAAATACTGTACTGTATTTCTATCATATTTTTAGTACCAATCCATACTGTTGCTGGAGAAAATAAAAATGTTTGGTATTTTAACAGTGTTAGCAAACACACCTACTGTTCTATTTTTGGAAAGAAGCGTATGAAAATTTACTTTTAAACACTGAACCTGTATAGACAGTTATAAAGTCCATTCTCTATTGGCATTTGGGGTGGGCTGGCCCTTTTGTTTCATTTTCCTTTGTTGTTGCTGTCGTTGTTTTTTGGTGTCCAGACATGTTGGATGCCAGAGCAGTTCCAGTCACCCCTAAGCATATTTTGAACTCCTGTGGACACTAGGAATGGAGTCAGTGGTGGGCATCAGCAGGTTTGCGCCAGTTCACCAGAACCGGTAGCAGAAATTCTGACTGGCCCCGCCCATCCAAGTTTTGAAATAGAGTAGTCCTAATCATACCTGTCAACCTTCCCGGATTGCCCGGGATTTCCCGGTTTTCAGCGTCAATTTTTGCCCTTTCCCGCTCCGCGCTGCCGAAACCCCGGATTTCGGCAGCGGGGGAAAGGAGGCACTGCGCAGCCCATCTGCGCAGGTCGCGTTGCACGCATGCGTGAAAGGGCTCTACACTTCGGTAGAAGGCTATGCAAGCGGCGTAGCCCTCCACGCGCATGCGTACAACGCGACCTGCGCAAACCCGGTCCGCGCAGGTCCCGGATTCGCCGGAGCCGCGGTTGACAGGTATGATCCTAATTCGGGTGCAACACAGGGTTTTCCCCCTTGCCACGCCCACCATACCACGCCCACAGTGTGGTAGCAATTTTTTTTTGAGCCTACCACTGAATGGAGTACAGTATATGGGACCCTTGGAGCTGCAAAGTGTAATTATTTTTTCCTTCCTATCTGATCATTGTAGCACTGCATCAGTTAGAAAGGACATTTTCTGCAGTATCCATTGAAACTATGATTGAGAGCAGCTTCTTGATCACTACAAAGAAAAGTGATTTGTTTACTGTCCTAACTGATGAAGCTCAACAACAATCAGCTAGGAGGGGGAAAATAATTACATTTTCCCTGACCTTGTCAAACTAGCAGGAAAAGTGTTTAATATCAATATCTGATATGCTGAAGGTGCTTGTTAGCCCCTTCATTGTGCCAGATATTTACCCCAGAAGTGACCTTGAAAGACAATCACTAATTAAAGCAAGTTAACTTTCAAGAAAAGGTCTGCTATAAAAAACAGAAGCTTTATTTAGTTAAGGATTTCCCTCTTCTAATCATAGGCTATCTGTAACATCGGTCATTTGACTCTTTTTTCTTTTCTACCTAGAAGATGGACGTTTCGAGAAGAATGAACACCATGGCAATGAAACAGATGGTAAGGAGGGGTGAGGAAGCATAAATAGTGTGATATTAAATAAAAATGTTATGTTATGTTTTTGAACCCTCTTCCTCTGAATGGTAAAAACTGTACAATTGTGAGTATTTGCCAAGGTTCTGGTTTTGATAGAATAAGTATTGGATTAGGACAGGGGTTCCCAACCTAAGGCCCATGGCCCAGATCTGGCCCGTGGTATCATTTCATGTGGCCCCCACCCCTCCAAGGGCATTCAAGAAACAAAATGGCCACCCCTTTGAAGCTGTTGGGACAAAATGGCCATCCCCACTTGTGCAGGCAGGACAAAATGGGTGTCTGACCCTCGAAGCTGACTGAGAGAGTGTGACCCAGCCCCCAGCTTGAAAAGGTTGGGAACCCTGGATTAGGATAACCAGATAAAAGAGAAGATAAGGCTCCTGTACTTTTAATAGTTACTTAGAAGAGGAAATTTCAGCAGGTGCACCGAACCCTAGAGTCGGATATGATATGACTGACTTTCATGCAAAGGCGACCTTTACCTTTACACTTGATGAAATGTTCACCTCCACAGTTCTATTAACGATGCAGGTATCCTGTCCATTTTTTTTCCATTTAGTCACCACACCCTAGATGTTTCTGGTGTTTTTGTCACACATGACCTAGTTACACATCTATTCAGCCGGAATGTTTATAATAGGAGCACACCAAATGACTCTCCTTCCTCAACGGTAAACCGCCAGCACAAATAGCTTCCTACAGACAGCAACTCTGTGGTTCGTTTCTGTCTAGCTTCAATAAAACATGGCTTGTTGTGACCTCTGAACCTGCAACTGGGTGAGAACACAAGCCAGAACATCTGCTATACAAGAACAGTGGGTAGGATTGCCTGTTCTCAGTGCTGTGGATGAACTCGCAGGAGACTGCTGTCTTTCTCCCATCTCAGGATGGGTTACTCTAGAGAAGGAGATAGCTGGATTATTGTATGTGGTCACCACTCATTCTTAGCTGGTGCCAGAGTCCACTGGCTTGGCATTGAAAGTGTTTGTGTTGCTTTAGAACAGGGGTTCCCAACCTTTTCAAGCCGGATGCCGGGTCACACTCTCTCAGTCAGCATTGAGGGCTGGACGGCCATTTTGCCCTGCTTGCACAATGGAGGTGGACATTTCCCCCCAACAGATTCAAAGGGGTGGCCATTTTGTTTCTCGAATGCTCTTGAAGGTGAGTGGGTGGCACATGAAATGACACCAGGGCCTGGAATCCGGCCCAAAGGCCTTAGGTTGGGAACCCCTGCTTTAGAGAGCCCAACTGATCCAAACCTATGCATCTTCTTACTCTCTTTATTCCCTAGCACAGGAGTTGTTCTTCCTTTTCCACATCTAGGCCAGATGTGAAACTGGCAAAACGAAGCCATCTTTTGGGGAGTTCATTCTGCAGTTCCTTTTGCCTAACCTAGTGTGAGAAAGATTAGCTGGCAACACAAGTTTGGGCCAACCTTGATGCTCCAGGTGTTCTTGAACTTCAATTCCCCGAAGCGCTGATTAGCAGGTGTGCTGAGTTGGGCTTCTGGTGATTGAAATCCAAGAACACCTGGAGCACCAATGTTGGCCACCCCTGCCCTTGCACCACAGTGTCATCCGGAGCATGGTAGGAAGTGGAGCACCACTTCGATGACCCCTGAGACTTCTTATTGCACAAGGCTTGACAGCAGTGGTGCAAAACGTAGCCGAAATCTCCCCAATCCAATGCTTGTCAGTCCTGCTATATAATATGATAAGGGTCCATTCTGGTATCAAATTTCTGGTGTGTATCAGAGAATGTTGCTGACCTAGCAACCCTAATGATGGGAGAAGCAAGTAGTGGAGAAAAGCTAATAGGAAATAACACAGATCAGGAGTCATAGTCTTGCATGATTGTCATAGCCAGCATCCTGCACAACCCGAGAGTGCATCTCTTGTTCCTTGCCCCACCATAAGCGATTGCATCCCATATAGAGGAAATTTTGTTGGTGTTGTTCAGTCACACAGTCAAATCCAACCCTTTGCGACCCCACGGATCACCACACATCAGGTTCCTCTGTCATCCTCTGTAGCCTGCCCAGATCTACGCCCACTGTGTCAACAATGCCATCTAGCTATCTCATCTTCTGCCACCCCCTTCTTCTTTTGCCTTTGATCTTTCCTAGCATCAGGGCCTTCTCAAGTGAGTCCTCTCTTCTCATTTGGTGGCCAAAGTACTTGAGCTTCAACTTCAGTATTTGTCCTTCCCAGCAACAATCAGGATGAGGAATGAAAGCATGCAGGAGAAAGAAATGAAAGAAATAGGGTAGATGGCTTGGGCCTAAAAAAGAGTGAGAGAGCCTAATCGTCTTGATCTGCTTTCATCAGGTGATGATGAGCCAGACACCCTTCAAGAGGGAGTACATGGAGGTGAAGATGATGATGACTCAAGTAGTGACAATACAGGTAGTTCCTTTCTTTAATGCTAGCCAAACAGACCACACAAATAGTTGCTTTCAATGTTGGCAAAGAAGCAAGAATTGGGGCTACGTACTCTTCTGTGTGCTGGCTAAAGTGAAATTGTCTTTATATTGTTGGGAAAACTTCTGTGGTTGTGACTTTTCAGAATTTGGGAAAGAGGAGAAGCCACTTGGTTTGTGATTGGTTATAGCCCCATTGTGAAAGAAAGGATCACAAGCTAACTGGGAGGCGGAAGGTCAGCAGTTCAATTCCCGAGTACTGCAGGACGGAATAAGCTCCCGTCTTTGTCCCAGCTCCTGCCAACCTAGCAGTTCGAAAGCAATAAATTGCAAGTAGATAAATAGGGACCTCTTCGGTGGGAAGGTAACAGTGTTCCGTGTGCTCAGGTGTCTAGTCATGCCTGCCACATGACCACGGAAACGTCTGCAGAAGCAGACAACGCTGGCTCTTCGGCTTTGAAACAGAGATGAGCACTGAACCCTAGAGTTGGATACGAGTGGCTTTCAAGCAAGGGAAACCTTTACCTTTACCTTTACCAGCTTTCCCTAAGACAAGTAATGGAAGAAGCCTGGCCTAGGATGGCTGTTCTGTGGCGGTCTTCCAGCATTTCTTTTATGCAGTTATAGAAATGCTTTTCAGCTTAGAGGAATTTACAAAAACAAAAGCAAAGTTAAATCTTAGCATTGTTCTTTCATCATTTATCAGTCAGGCTTAAGACAGCTTTTGAAAAGAATTGAAATACAAATCAAAATGTTACTGTTCAGTGTCAAACATTCAGTCTAAAGCAGGGGTGCCCAAACTATGCCCTGTGGGCCAGAACTGGACCCCGACGCCAATTCATGTGGCCCACGCAGCCCTCGTCGCTCCTGGACGTGTGCACCGCTTAGGTGCATTCTACTTCTGCTTCCGGGAGTGACGAGGGCTGTGTGGTCCGCATTAATTGGCATCAGGGGCTGGATCTGGCCTGCAGACCCATTTGGGCACCCCCTGGTTTAAGCAGAGAAAATAGCCGCTTAAAATTTATCTCATCCTGTTGCAAAACAGATTTCAAGGCACGTTTTACATGACTGGCCCGCTGAACCACGTGACTGGCCCATGGCCCAAAAAGTTTGGGTACCCCTGGTCTAAGGGTTTTGTTAATGGAAAACTGTGTTTCTGCTCAACCTGCAACTAGTGTCTTCTTCTGCAGATCACTGGAAAAAAATAGCTCAGCCAGCAAGGGATCTGGAATTTTTCCCATGTGATGCCCAAGTATTCAACAACTGGACAGAAGGTTCCTTGCTCTGGATTCAGCATGATAAGATGACCCTCCAAAACACAGTGCTGACGAATTTAACAATCCGGCGCTCTAGTCATTACTGGCTGAGAATGAGACCCAATGTCATCTTTTTAATAATTCCATCAGTAACTTCTGAAGATCTTGGAAACTACACTTGCCAGTGGAATAATGACACATACCATTTTCAGCTAGAGGTGATGGCAAAGAGTAAGTCAAGAATGGGCAGAAGATTGCATGGGGTCAACTTGATAGTTTGCTGGAAGGAGATTTTATAGAAGATCAGTAAGCATTTCTGACCCACTTGATACCATCCGAATAATCCTGTCTATGACTGCCATCTTCCCCAATTACCATGGTGGGTTAAGGAGGGTGGGTGGTATAATTTAACATATCTCAAGGGTCCTATCTTGCAGGAAAATGTCAACAGCAATTAAATTTTAAAATGATAAAAGTGACTTGAGATTGATATGATGAATAGATGAACCTTTCTTACCCAAGTTGCAGTCTAGTCACAGATCAGAGTTTACAAACAGTGGAAGCATTAACAAATTAATCTTAAATCATTAAGGTAACAAACCTTGTTGATCTTTAGCTGTTAAGAATTTTAATTTGCTGCTTAATCTAGTGAATTGTTACTCTTTATATATCATCTAGAACAAGAGGAGATGACTATCAGGTTAATGTAACCAGAAATGATGAAAAAGCATCTTTTTATGCTAACAATTAAAAGAACATATTTTATATTTATTGCTGAATAGCTAAGTAAATTTGGGTAACAAAATGAATTTCCCCCCACATCTGATGCAGATGTGTATAAATGCAGAGTCAGTTAACTCTTTTCTTTCCCCATGCTACTTAAAAGGTGATCCAAATCCTCTTGGAAACCATCATTGGATAATATGGACAGTGGCTCTCACATGTACGGTTGTCTGCGTCAGTTCCATTTTCGGTTTCCTGTGGCTACAACGTGGTGAGTGTATGGGCACACAGATAAGATCAGACACAACAGTTAATGACGAAATCATTCCTGCAATTCATTGCAGCTTGTAGCTTAAACTGGGACTCTAATAAAAGACTAACGTACTTCCTTCAGGGCACAAATAAAGGTAAAGGTTTCCCTTGTTCGAGAGCCAGTCGTATCCGACTCTAGGGTTCAGTGCTCATCTCTGTTTCAAAGCCGAAGAGCCAGTGCTGTCTGCTTCTGCAGATGTTTCCGTAGTCATGTGGCAGGCATGACAAGACACCGGAGCACACAGAACGCTGTAAATAAATATGTAAAATTTACTAGAACTGTCAAGTTTATAGTTGAGGCTATTCAAAAGACAAGATGTTTTATTAATCAGATAGGAGTTGTATGTGAAGGTGACATGCAATTTATCAATTTTATTGATAAATTATTTTGAACAAATTTTATATCTCGTTTTATTGTGATTGTCTCGCCCTACTTTTAACCTGTTTTTATCCTGTTTTATGTAATCATATTTTATCCAATGTATTTTATTTTAACCTGATGTGATCAGATGACTAATCAGTTAATAAAGGATGATGAAGATGACGATGTACCTTAAACCTAATACTTCCAAAATAAACTATGCCTACCTATTAGGCTCTTTAAAGTAAAAAGAGAGACCTATGAAGCCATGTAGACTATTGGTAGAAAGTCAATAGACAAACAAGATGGCAAAAGAAAAACAAAAATATTGTAGTGCAGGGGTGCCCAAACATTTTGGGCCATGAGCTGGTCATGTGGTTCAATGGGCCGGTCATGTGGTTCCTCTACCGGAAAAGGAAGTAAAACGTGCCTTGCAATCTGTTTTGCAACAGGATGAGATAGATTTTAAGCTGCCATTTTCTCTGCTTAAACCAGGGGTGCCCAAACTACAGCCCGTGGGCTGGATCTGGCCCCCAACACCAATTCATCTGACCTGCACTGCCCTCATTGCTCCCGAAGGCAGAAGTAAAACGCTCTCATACGGGCGCGTTTTACTTCCTCTTTTGGGAGCGACGAGGTTGGTGCAGGTTGGATGAATTGGCATTGGAGGCCAGATCTGGCCTGAGGGCTTTAGTTTGGGCGCCCCTGTTGTAGTGCTTTAAAGATTCTGTCCGAGAAACAGCTCTCTGTGTGCCTATGACAGTTCATTCTACCTGGCCCATAGCTATTGCCCTGACCATGACCTGCTAATTAAAATAATCAACACTTTGATAGTCCCACTATTGTGTTAACAAACAGCTGTGCTTCAGTCTATTTTGTATCTTCACTTGATCATTGGGATAGGCATAAATATACTGGCTGTGTAATTGCACTTCAGTGTCTGTAGGATGCTGTTCTATGAAAGCTCATACTGAAATAAAATTTGTCTAAAGAAACTGCAGTGCTCTTTCTTCTTCTTTTGCCAATATGTTAATCTTTTATCTATCAACAGCTCCTTATGTCTCTTGACTCCATGTGAGTTGCCACTACTTAAACTGAACATATAAAACTTGTGTTGTTTCTTAAGAATCTAGTTTTGATAGCACCTCTGAGAAGACAGAGTATTTATCAAGCTCCCATGATCTCAGAAGTTCATCAACCATGGGGAATAACAGGGGAGGTCTCAGATAGCCCATATTTTAAGCCAACAATGTATGATTCAATAAAAGTCTCTTTTTTTAAAATCAATGTGAGATGTAGGCAAGAGAAAATGATGATCAAATTCTGGGTCTCAGTGGGCAGGACAAAGGATTAAGGCTCTTCTACAGCCAGCCGCCGCCGCCACCTCACACAAAATCCTTTGGCTTCTAGCAATTGCATTGTCAAAATGGACAAACTGCAGTTTGTACTTTGCCTCCAGTTTGAGTACAAGTGGGTGTGCTTCAATGAGCATAAGAAAATGACAGAACACTTGTGGGTTGAATGGATGGATGGGGCAATGTACACATAACTATGTTTGTGTGTCAGAGGGATTGTGATGTAGTCATGCTCAATTTTTGCCCCAGACCCATATTATTGTTCTTATCTCCCCCCGCCCACCCCCGCCGACATATTTAGAAAAAGTTGCTTTTATGGATTACAATTCCCAGAACCACCAAGTTAGCACTTTTCCAGAATCTACCCTGATGCATTGCTCTCAGGGGAATTTGATCCACATGTGTCTATTTACATTTCTGAAACCCTTCCATAAGATAGAGATGGGTATCTCACAAATGTTGATCTGGGAGAGACTTCTTTATACCAACCATTTTTTATCTTCCCTTTTAATTTCAGCCCGTCGTGCTCGTAAGCATCAGATAAAGAAACGATCTCATGCTGGGAGGCAAGTATGAGAGTGTGAAGGTTGGTTGGAGACAGTAAGAGTTTTGGAGAAAAGACGAGTTACAATCAGTGGAGGAAAAACCTGGGAAGTTGGTGGCCTCCACCCCTACGTAATAAGGCTGGAGAAAAGAGATTCTCTGATAAACCTACTAGAACAATATGTGGTGTGTGCATGTGTTTGTGGGTGGGCGCGAGGGGATAAACTGGTCTGAATGTGGATGATGGATTCCAATAATCCTGTGGTGGCTCAGTGGTTAAGAAGCTCACCTTGTTAGCTGGAAGGCCAGCAAGTCAGTAGTTTGAGACCCGGGTACTGCATGATGGATTGAGCAGCAGTCTCTGTCCCAGCTCTTAGGGACATGAAAGGAGCCTCATTCCGTTGTCCCCTGAGGGGAGTTTCTCCAGCAAAAATCCTTTCAACCCAGAATAATTTCTGGCACATAACAACAACAACAACAACAACAACAACTACTACTACTACTACTACTACTATTATTATTATTATTATTATTATTATTATTATTATTATTATTATTATTATTATTATTATTATTATTATTATTATTATTATTATTATTAACTTCTACTTATACCCCACCCATCTGGGTTTTCATCCCTATTCTGGGCAGCTATCAACAACATATTAAAAACATCATAAAATCACACAATAACAGCAGCAGCAGCAACAGCAGCAGCAGTAGTAGTACGGGGGGGGGGGGGGGGACACATGACAGCAAGAGACCTCAGATTAGGCAGATGATGACCACGTTATTATTATTATTATCCTATGATTTAAGCATACAGTTTCAGGAATTTGGTTGTGTACCCTGTGGTATCCAACCCATTTATATTATTATGGTTGTCTAGCTGATTTAAAAATATATAGCCTTGCAAATCGGGCCCATAAGGGACCTCAAGGGGATTTGTGTCAAATTCATGTGTCAATGTTTCATTAACATTTTGTGGTTTTATGGCTTCCAAAAGGTGTTTTTATGCCAAGCGGAAGAAGGGCCACTTCTCCAATGGGACCCTGGCACTCCCAGCAAATGATGATGGTACGTTAATGACTCACAACCTTCTTCCTCACTCAAGCACCAGGTGGAGGTTCTTCACGTAGCACTTAGGTTGGGAATCCAAAGTTGTTCCTGTTCCCTCCTTCCTTTATAGCAGGGGTGCCCAAACATTTTGGGCCGTGGGCCAGTTATGTGGTTCAGGGGGCTGGTCACTATGGCCTGTGGGCCGGATCCACCCTGATGCCAATACATCTGGCCCGCGAAGCCCTCGTTGCTCTGGAAATGGAAGTAAAATGCACTCATACGGACAGCCCTTTTGCCCTGCCTGTACAATGGATGGGGGAGCCATTTTGTCCCAACAGCTTCAAAGGGGTGGCCATTTTGTTTCTTGAATGGCCTTTTAGGGATGGAGGGTACCTAAAATGACTCTGCAGGCCAGATCCGGCCCACGGGACTTAGGTTGGGAACCTCTGCTCTATGAGGTCTCTATTCATTCTATGGCTTTGTTACTTTCACATCAAGTCAGTTCAACAGATTGCTAACTCCAGCGTTTTTAAAAGGAGGGTCTCCTCCTTCTAGATTTTTGAGGTACTGTACTAAATTTTGTGTTTTGGTTGGTCTCCATTAAGATGTATTCTAATCATAAATTTTGGACTCCACCCCTCGCCCCATTGATCAATATACCTTATTTTTCATGTGAGAGATAGCATAAATAATGGTGCTGCTTTCTAGAACTTTCTGTTTGGTTTTTTTATCCTGTTACAGTGGTGATGTTTCGTTATGGCTAATTAATGGGTGATGGTAAGGGGCCATTCAACAATTACGTGATCCTCAAAGGGGGGAGGGGGTCTGCCATCCGAATTACAGAAAATTATGTGGGGTCGGGGGTGTGTGTGTCAAGTCAAAATTACGTAATCCATTTGGAATTGTTTCAAACCAACAGTGTGCATAAAAAGAAAAGGGTTTTATTTACCTTTGTGCCTTGCTCCATGCGGTGAAAATGTAGGGGGAAAGCCATGCTTCCTGGTTGCAGAGAGAGCAAGAGGCTAGGCTAGAGCATTGCTTCCTGCTTCAGTGCAATTGGCCTGCCCACCCATTTCCTCTGCAGCGCCACCACTGGTTGGTGGTGCAAAAGACTGTACTATTTGGTTCAGATCATGTAATTTTAAGGGGGGAGGGGGTCAAAGTGAAAATTACGGTTGGATTACATAGGGGGAGGGGGTCAATTTCCCCCAGAAAAAGGATCACATAATTGTTGAATGGCCCCTAAGGATAACAGCAAATTTTGTAGCACCTTCAAATATGAAGGGGGAAATTGTGGCTGTTCAGATTCTATAAGAGTCCAACTCTCACCAATCTTAGCTGACATAGCCAGTCATCAAGGAAGATGGGAGATGTGTTCAACCATACCTGGAGGGCCACAAGTTCCCCAACCCCACTTTAACTCTCATGGCACAGATTTTTTGTGCATTAGAATCTGCTTCATGAGAGGCTTGTGCATTTTATGAATCAGATGCCTCATGGTTCTGGGCTGCTTTTGCTGCAATGAAATAACACAAACTACTCCTCTGGAAACAAGTTACTTTTTCTTATGCTTGCATTTCCCCCTCTCAAGCCACAGATGCTTTCTCATATGAGAATGTACTACCAGACACGGGTATGAGGAGTGGCCAGCAGTTACTTCAGAAAAGGAAAATCCTGCCCAATAATGTCTATGTGGAAGGTATGCTCAAATGGTGGTGGAGGAAAATTGTAATAAAAAAAGGTTGTTCATAAAGAAATAAGACAACCAATAATATAACAAGAACAAACTGGATTCTTTCTTCATCTTCTTCTTCTTCCATGTCTAGGCCAGACGTGAAACTGATTGGCTTCCCTGGTTTGGTGGGTTCATTCTGAAGTTCTATTCGTTTAATGGGATATTATCTATATCTGTAATCTTATGTGGAAGGGACTATGGTGGCTTAGTGGCTAAGACACTGATCTTGATGACTGGAAGGTCAGCAGTTCAAGACTTGAGTGTTGCTCCTGTCTCTGTCCCAGCTCCTGCCAACCTAGCAGTTTGAAAGCAAGAAATTGCAAGTAAATAAATAGGTACCACTTCGGTGGGAGGGTAAACAGTGTTCCGTGCTCTCCAGTGTCTAGTCATGCCTGCCACATGTCCACGGAAACATATGCAGACACAAACAGTGCTGTCTCTTTGGATGTAAGCGGAGATGAACACTGAACCCTAGAGTCAGCTATGACTGGCTTTTGAGCAATGACAACCTTTACCTAATCTTATGTGGCTTTTTTTAAAAAAAAAAATTGTCATATGTGGAAGAGTCAGAGTGTGGCTCTGTTGTTGAGCAAAGGGGTCTTCAGCATATTTTTGAGTGCTGCGGACCAGATCAGAGGCTTCTCTCCCTACTCCTCCAGAACTGATATTGAAAAGAAGAGAAAAATTTAGCACCAGTGAGAACTTCCTTCCTCAAGCCAGTAATTGACTGGAGTAGGGGGATTTCCTCATCCACCCTTTGCTCAGATTATGAGCTGCCACCACTGCTATGCGCTCATTGCTACTCTGAACTTTATAGTAGTTATACTGTGTGCTAATAATAATTTCATGTCAGAAATTATCCTGGGTTGAAAGGATTTTTGCTAGAGAAACTCCACTAATGGGACACCTGAATGAGGCTCCTTTCATTTCCCCAAGAGCTGGGACAGAGACTGGCACTCAATCTGTCATGCAGCACCTGGGTCTTGAACTGCCAGCTTGCTGGCCTTCCAGCTAAAAAAGCGATCTTCTTAACCACTGAGCCACCATAGCCCCTATACTGTGTGCTGAACTATTTCGGAAACAGGGTCCAGCATCCTGGACATCAACACTGAATAATTTCTGACACAAAATTATATTATTACTAGCAGAGGTTGCCCGGCGTTGCTGGCCTGTTTTAAATGGTGTTGGAAAGTTTTTGTTGTTGTTAATGTTTGTAAAGAAGAGGTTAGTCTATAATTGAAATTTTTAAAATTTTTATTTATACAAAAAAATTTTTGGTGGCCTGTTATAAACTGTGATGAGTTTTGTTTGGTGTTTTGGTTTTGTGGATGAAAAAAAGAATAAAGGATGATATACTATTTCCAAAAAAATTATTTAACCCAATAATTTTTAGTATGTATTTTTTTAAATTGTTGTACCGTAGGTAATAATTTAAAAAATGTGAAAGTACATGTTTTAAACAATAAATGTTTTTAAACTGTGTATTGATGTTTTTGTTTTTTATTTGAGTAAAAATTCAGCACAGGATTTTTGAATAGTTTTTATTTTATTTTATTGACATCTGTTTTTGATATGTGTAAAATTGTGATTTTGTGTTATTTGATTTTACTTGTTTTTACTCTTGGGGTCTTTTGTGTGGGGCTGTTGTGTCTTTTGATTTTTTTTTACTATTGTGGGCAGCAAGTGGTGCTGGTAGGGGTTATCTTGTATTTTGACTGTTTTTTCTCTCGTGGCCACTGGGTGGAGCTTCTTCCAGTAAGTAGTCTCTTTCTTTATTCATTTCTTTTCCAGTCGTTGTTATTTGGGGTGGTGGTGGTGGTTGGATTTTGTGGTGTATGGCTGGATGCTGGGTGTGTTTGGAAATGTTTGTTGTTGTTTACTTTGTATTGTTTTTTGGTGTTATTTTTGTTTGTTTTTGTGTATTTTTGGATGTTTTTGATTGTTTGTTTTTGTGTTTTTTGGTGTCCTACGGGGGGATCCCCTCTCTGCCATCTCCCCTGGCTCTGGAAGGCTTGGGGGGACAGACCCCTTTTGTCTCCCCAAACCTTCCAGACTCATGGGACCCAGGAGAGGGGTTCGAATCCAGGCCACCCTCTGATATTAAAAGGGAAATCTCAATTGTGGTTTCCCCTTTAATATCAGTGGGGGGGGGTTGTGATCCCCCTCTCCGCTGGCTTCTTTGGGTTTGGGAGGGTTGGGTGGATAAACGGTGTCTGTCTCCCCAACCCTTCCGGACCCAGGAGAGCCATCGGAGAGGGGGATTTCCCCCCAAAAAAACTCCATTTTTAAAGAGAAGTAACCGCTTGGTTTCTTCTCTTTAATATAGGGCGTGTGAGTGTGTGGGGAGGGGAATCCCCTCTCTGCCAGGTCCCCTGGGGTCAGGAAGGTTGGAGAGACAGACTCCTTTTGTCCCCCCAAACCTTCCAGACTCATGGGACCCAGGAGAGGGGATCGAATCCAGGCTACCCTCTGATATTAAAAGGGAAATCTCGATTGTGGTTTCCCCTTTAATATCAGTGGGGGGGAGGGTTGTGATCCCCCTCTCCGCTGGCTTCCTTGGGTTTTGGAGGGTTGGGTGGACAAAAGGTGTCTGTCTCCCCAACCCTTCCGGACCCAGGAGAGCCATCAGAGAGGGGGATTCCCCCCCCAAACTCCACTTGGTTTCTTCTCTTTAATATGGGGCGTGTGAGTGTGTGGGGAGGGGAATCCCCTCTCTGCCAGGTCCCCTGGGGTCAGGAGGGTTGAGGAGACAGACTCCTTTGGTCCCCCCAAACCTTCCAGACTCATGGGACCCAGGAGAGGGGATTGAATCCAGGCCACCCTCTGATATTAAAAGGGAAATCTCAATTGTGGTTTCCCCTTTAATATCAGGGGGGGGGGGGGTTGTGATCTCCCTCTTCGCTGGCTTCCTTGGGTTTGGGAGAGTTGGGTGGAGAAAAAGGGTCTGTCTCCCCAACCCTTCCGGACCTAGGAGAGCCATCGGAGAGGGGGATTCTCCCCCAACTGTTTTTAAAGAGAAGTAACCGCTTGGTTTCTTCTCTTTAATATGGGGCGTGTGTGTGGGGGGGGGAGGGGAATCCCCTCTCTGCCAGGTCCCCTGGGGTCAGGAGGGTTGGGGAGACAGACTCCTTTGGTCCCCCCAACCCTCCCAACCCCAGGGGAGCCAATAGAGAGGGGGAGCACAACACCCCCCCCCAGTGATATTAAAGGGGAAACTCCGATCGGGAGCTTTAGGTACCGTTGGGGAGGGGGGCTTTGGTTCCCGCGGCTTGGCGGACTTGCTCTCCCGGTGTTTTTGTTTTATTTTTTGGGCGCCGGCTTCCTCAGCGTTCTGCGTGTTCATGGCGCGCAGGACGCTGGGGCTTGTAGTTATGGGTTTGTGCTTTGTGTTTGTGCTGCATTTTTTAAAAATGGTTTTCTTTTGATTGGCCGCGGCGCATTTCCGAACGCCGCGCCGTGCGAGAGCCTCTCAGCCTAATTGGCTCTGGCGCGGCGCGGCGCAAGGAATGTTGGAAAGTGAAGTTGTTTCCCTTTTTTCACGTTTGTGGGGCTGTTGCCCCACTGCCGGTTTTCTCAATCCTTCGTTGACCTGCGGACCCAGATCGGCCGTGTGCACGAAGGGTGAGTGCAGGCAAGTAGGGCGAGGCATAGCAACCTATAGCCAGTTCCAACGGTTAACCCTTGGTTTTATAGGTTAAGATTAAGGCGGTGGAGGTGGAACATATTCCCTATCCACTGTTTTCTATCTCCACCTTCCTGTAATCTCTCCCTTAGGCTCTTTATTCTCAACTAGTTTCTAAGATTGTAGGCCAAATTATTATGGTTTGGGAAAATAACTGGTGAGAAGGGGGACTTATTCACCACATTTGAGCATTAAGCACTTTAGTTCTGCTTTACAGGGGACTGAATGGATCTGCTTTTGAACACACTGGTCCACCTCAGCCAGTTCATCTTGCAGATTCATTGTGTGAATCAAAGCTTGCAAGTTATTCTTTAAAAGCTTTATCCAACCCCAGAATCTCTGTTATCTGAGGGATTCTGGTAGTTGTGTGTTTTTTTAAAAAAAGTTCCACTTGTCTTGCCACGGAATTTAAAAGGTACTTTCAGACTTGAAGCTTAAATATGAAAATCTCTAGCATGGGGTCAACTGACATTTGAGTGCTAATGTGAAAGACTGGTAAAAGCAGTCCTGCAATGCTCTCAAGAACCTCTTTGACTTGAACAGGATCTGTTCTAAAAGCTATAATTAATTGATAACAGAGATTGTAAATTCTTATGAATTTTTGGTTTCGTAAGGGAAAAGGGGGACTGCAGTGGCTTAGTGGTTAAGTCGGCACATTAGCAGTTCAAGACCCGAGTGCTGTACCATTGAGTGAGCTCCCATCATATGTCCCAGCTCCTGCCAGCCTAGCAGTTCAAAAGCAAGAAATTGCAAGTAGATAAGTAGGTACCACTTCGGTGGGAAGGTAATAGCATTCCGCAAGCTTCAGTATGTGATCATTCCTGCCACATGACTATGGAAAAGTCTGCAATTGCATACAGCACTGACTCTTAGGCTGCAAATGGAGATGAGCACTGCTCCCTAGAGTCAGATGCGACTGGCTTTCGAGCCAGGGCGACCTTTACCTTTAAGCGGGAAAGGCAGTTGCACTTGCTGCAAGTCTAAGAGGGAAAAAAGCAAATCAAAACTCTAAAATTGTGGTTGCCTTGTAAGGTGTCGGCACAGGGAACAAAACTATACGCAGGAAATGTGTGAACCTGCTTGAAGAGAAAGGAAGAGATCAACAGGCCCCTCATGTGAAAGTGCAAATATGCCACGGAGAAAGTAGACAGAGGCTGGGTTTGCATGGAGGCTTTAGACAACAGACTTTCTGGCACAAATGCCAGTTTACAGCACCACGAAGCCAAGAACTTAGGAGTAGCACATGGCGGGCCCCACATAGAGGACACACCAACAGCGGTTGGAGGTTTTCTAGCTCCACTAACTGTGGGTGGGTAACAGCAGCGGAGGGAAGGAACTTTGGTTGAGTTCACCTAAGTGACAGGTCATACAGTAAAGCTGTTTGTTCCTGTACAGATGGAGGAAATGTCATGGTTGAGTGCTTCACTATGGCTATGATGTACTGAAAATGCCTACAGTGTAAGATCAGCTCAACAGAGAAAGATAGCCAGGAGTCCCCTCCAGGCTATCTTCCTTAAGTCTGTTGGTTGGTTGCCTTCCTCCTGCCTAGTTCACTGGCATAGGAAACAACTGAGGATCTTCCCTAGGTCTGTGAGGATCGCAATATTTGGTTGACTCCTCAGCTTTCCACAGTCCTAGCTAGTGATAGAGTAGGGGAGCAGTTATATGATTCAGTATGCTAAGTGATTTCATTAATTTCATTTATTCGATTTGTTTGCTGCCCACTCAGCACACGCCGATTCAGGGCGTCTCAGAACATATCAAACAAGAATACAATACAGCAAAAATGAAGTACACAATATAATAGAATACAGTCACATCTCAGTAATGCAGTAACATCTCAGTAATGCAGTTACATCTCAGTAACACAATAACATCTCAAGTGATCCATGGGAAAGCAAGGCAGAGGGGTCGGTGGGGGAGTATAAAGGGTAAGTTGTTTTTCTATGAGAGAGAGAGCTAGCAGAGGGAAGCCAGCCAAAAAAAAAAAAACCTTGTGGTATTAGGATTATGTGCTAAAGTATTTAGATTTACTAGAGTGGCATCATGACCTTATAAATCAGGGGTTCCCAACCTTTTCAAGCCAGAGGCCAGGCCACAGTCTCTCAGTCAGCTTCGAAGGCTGGATAGCCTTTTTAGCCTTGCCTGCATGATGGGGGGCGACCATTTTGTCCCAACAGCTTCAAAGGGATGGCCATTTTGTTTCTCGAATGCCCTTTGAGGGGTGGGGGCCACATGAAATGGCACCGTGGGCCAGATATGGCCCACGGGCCTTAGGTTGGGAACCCCTGTTATAAATGCTACTATAGTCTTGTCAAACGAGTACTGTCAGGCTTTATCCATCTTTGTTTGTTTGTTTCTCTCTCTCTTTCCATTAGATGAAGAAGAATACGAACACCCAGACAGTGAAGCTGAATTCAAATCAAATGGTAAATGGGATGTAGTGGGAGAGTAATTTGTGAGGTACTGTATTGAACTTTAGGCTCCCAAACGATATGTATGATACGACTGTACTGTATTGTATCAGTTAGGTGTTTTACCACCCACCTACTGATTAATCCAGTTGTTGTTATATTCTGTCAGGTCTTATTTCCTAAATTATGGAAACCCTAGGTCCGTGATGGTGAACCTTGGCACTTCAGGTGTTCTTGAACTTCAATTGCCAGAAGCTTAAGTCAGCACTCCTGCTGATTAGGGCTTCTGGGAATTGAAGTTCAAGAACAGCCGGATCATTGGTGGCAAACTTTTAGAGACTGAGTGTCCAAACAGAGGGGTGGGGCAAACTCTGTTCTGGGGGGGGGGGGAAGCACTCCCATTGGACTGCTGGGTAGAGGGGTGGCAAACTCTGTACTGGGGGGAGAGAGAAAGTGCTCCCATTGGGCTGCCGGGCAGAGGGGCAGGGTGAAATCTGTGCTGGGGCAACTGCTTATGTGCCTACAGAGAGGGCTTTGAGTGCCACCTCTGACATGTGTGTCACAGGTTTGCCACCACTGCCCTAGGTATTAATAACACTCAAAATGTGTTGTCATTAACAGCCCTGTTCAGGTCTCTTCTCATGCTATTGTCCAAAACACAATAGTTTCAGTTTAATTATTTGAGCTTCTAATGAGAATTCAACCTTGATTTGATCTCAGACCTACTCATTTCCCTTTCTGGCAGTCCAAGGAATTTGTAAAGCATTCCACCAATATCATATTTTGAATAGATCCTTCAGAATTATTCTTCCAAACTTTAGTCTTCACCTGATCTTTTGGTTGCAGTCTCCATTTTGACTGATAATTGAACCAAGCTATAGAAAATCTGTGCTAATTATGATTTCTTCATTCTCAACATCACAGTTATGTAATTCTTCTGTAATTATTATTCTTGCCTTAATGGTCAACTGCAACCCCCCTTTATGTACTTTCGTCTTTATCCTCCATCCATTGCCACTTGAAGTCATTGGTACTTGTTGTCTTCATGCCTTAAATTATTGCAGTTTCTTTAACCAATTTTCTTTCCTCTTCATTTGAATCAAGGCCAACTTTTCATATAACATGCATGATTAATATGGAAGGTAGTGGAGTGGTGGTTTATATTTCTAGGGGTCGACAAGGTGTTGTAAATATGCTACTTTGAGGGGATAGGGGAAAGAATGAAATGCTGCCTCCCCATGGCTTTCCACAGTCCACCTCTGCACAAAGTTGAGATAGTTTGATCCAGAATCCTTTGCTACAGGCTTTTAGAAATGCATTTGCATTTAGTGCTAGAAACAGGCTCAGTGTGAATATCAGTACCTGATGTTGGCAGCTGTTTGCTTATAAGAGGACAACCAGCCAAGTACTGCGCAGTGCTGGGCAAATGACTCACACTTCTTCTTCTCCTTTTATTTCTGTGTCTAAGCCAGATGTGAAAGTGCCAAAATGAAGGCACCTTTTGATGAGTTCATTCTGCAGTTCCTTTCGCCTGACCTCATGACTCACACTGATTTGTGTGCAATGGCATGATTCCAACCAAATGTTGTTGTGGTAGATGTGATATAACCACATTCTAAAACAAAGGGAGGACCCACAATCCTTTAGGTAAGGTAGATGCCATAAGTGCTTTGTAATGTTACCTTTTTTAGACTCCAGCTTTCTGAATCCTAACCCCCCACCCCCCACCCCCTACACTCCTCCAAGTATGAACAGTGACCATTCTGTTTGGTTGGAAATTCTAGGTGTTGCAGTTCAAAAACACAAAGTTTCCAAGTTCTGAATATCAGGTGCTGTAAATAGGGACCACTTCGGTGGGAAGGTAACAGCGTTCCGTGCGCTCCGGTGTCTAGTCATGCCTGCCACATGACCACGGAAACGTCTGCAGAAGCAGACAGCGCTGGCTCTTCGGCTTAGAAACAGAGATGAGCATTGAACCCTAGAGTCGGATACGACTGGCTTTCGAGCAAGGGAAACCTTTACCTTTACCCTAACCCAGAGCTTAGAAATGTTATGAAGAGCACTCTTGGTGCAGTGATACTACAGGTCAAAACTGTGCTCATGATCTGAGCTGGATCCTGATGGGATCAAGGTTGACTCAGCCAGCCATTCTTCCAAGGTTGGTAAAATGAGTATCCAGTGTGTTGTGGGGAAAATGTAATTTGCCTTGTGAACTGCACTGGGAGCACTCTAAGCATTAATCGGTCAATGGTCCATAGGGTCAGAATCGACTGTGCGACTGAATAACAGTATTAGGGTATATTCTCCTGCCAACCTAGCAGTTCAAAAGCAAGAAATTGCAAGTAGATAAATAGGTATCACTTCGGTGGAAAGGTAAACAGCATTCCGTGCACTTCAGTGTTGAGGCATGCCTGCCACGTGGTCACTGAAGTGTCTGCTCTTTGGCTATAAACAGAGTTGAGCACTGAGCCCTAGAGTCAGATGCGACTGGCTTTCGAGCAAGGGTGACCTTTACCTATATTAGGGTACTGTATATTAGACGCAGACAGCACTGGCTCTTTGGCTGTAAACAGAGATGAGCACTGAACCCTAGAGTTGGATACAACTGGCTTTCGAACAAGGGTGGCCTATATTAAGGTAACTACTATTGCTATTTCTTTGGACTAAAACTCCCAGAATTCCCCATCCAACATGGTTGTAGGCCATGCTAGCAAAGGGATTCTGGCAACTGGAGTCTAAAAACAGTAACATGTCCAAGATCTGCTACAATCACAAGCAAAGTGGATTGGCTTTGAAGGGAACTGACAGTACAACCACAGGATGTAGAAGAGAAAAAGGTTAGTGGAAGTGTTGGGAAGATACAGAACATAGATTGATGAATGCCTTAGTGACTTAAATCATCCTAATCCTCTTTTTGCTTTAGATGATGACAACTATGAGAATACCCAAGAAGACATGAAGCAGGAAGATGTCATTTTGAATGGTAAGAACTCTTTGACCAGTCAAAAAATAAAACATCATCTCATGAGATTGCCTACGTGTCGGTTCCAGCACATTTTTAATAGGACAGCAGCCCTCTTTCAAATTTTTCTTATTAAAAGAAAGGATATACAGTACTTGCATTTTGTTGGTTTTTGAGGGAGGCTCAAAATTATAAGTTCTCTTCTGATACTCCAAACCTGTATCAAAAAGTGAAGAACTGCTAAGCAGGACCCCTTGCATGGAATCTCTCGTGTCCCAACTGTGTCAGGCCTCCACATTTACTCCGGCCACAGTACAGGACAGTGGTGGCCAACCTTGGCACTCCAGGTGTTATTGGACTTCAGTTCCCAGAAGCCCTGATCAACAGCAGTGCTGACTTGGGCTTCTGGGAATTGAAGTCCAAGAACATCTGGAGTGCCAAGGTTCACTATCACGGGATAGGAACTTCCAGACTCCCGGGAAATCTACGTAGACTCACTTTGGCTGATTAAACAACCAGCCACCTGAGATATCGGCCTAATTAAAGCAATCTCAGATGGGAGAAAACAGTAATGTAGTAGCTTCGGCCTCAGGCCTGGCAACCACTCTTTTTCTTGTCCCTTTTGCAATAACCACACCGTAGATAAAATAGTTCTTTATTTAGAATAAAAAGATAGTCAAAAGCACGTAGATCTTCTGAGTCGGTTCACAGGATACAAAAATAACACATATACTAACAAAAAATATATCAGAGACATTCAAGACAACTCCTTCCCCCAAACATAAAGGAAGCAGAATTAACCTCTGCATCCTTTCAGCAGTATCGTTCTACCAAACTTACATCATGAAATCCATGATGGAACAGAACCGGCCACTACTCCAATTCCCATAGAACGCCACATGGATCTCTCAATCCCATAATTCAGTATGTTAAACACAGCATTATTATAATAACATCAGGTAGAGAAAGTTTTGGAAACTGAGAGCGTCAAGATGCTGTGAGACTTTAAAATTCAAATAGATCTGACTCATAACACACCTGATATAACTGTTGTAGAAAAGAAGAAGGCCTGGTTTATTGACATTGATATATGGAGAAAATCACTAAATATTGCGATTTCCAAATTGAAGTTGAATGTTTATGGAGGAAGAAATCTGTTGTGGTACCCATAGTGATCGGAGCCCATCTATTTGGAAATTTTAGATTTATTGGACTTGCACATCCTAACTCTGCAAAAAACAATTTTACTAGGAACTACCTATATACTTAGTTGATACCTTAACAATTCTTAGGTCCTTGGTTAGGTCTTGAACTGTTAACTTTATACCATCTTCAACTGTGAATCTAATGATAGATTTTTATTTAACAACATCAGAAGATAATCACACTTCCTTTATTGCTTAAGGCATCTTCACATTTAATTGCAAAGCTGCACTTCTTATGTTTTTCTTTCAGATTCTCTTAAAGTAAGATGACAGTGATTGAATCTGGAGGTTTTTCTACTGTTGAGCTACCGCCTTATTCCTTTTATGTTTTCTTTGTAGTTAAGAGTTCATTGGCTGACAACTGCTGTTCTTTATTTCATAGATGCATCGCCCTATGAAAATAGCGCAAAGAAGAAAGGATGTGGCTCCCACAATAGGGGATCAGGTATTGGAAAGTGCGGGGGGGAGAGCATTTAACTGGGTGGGGAGGGGAGCAGATGTCACTGGAATATATTGACTTTATTTTCTGATCAAACACTTTCTTGTAACCCACAGCTGACCAACTGTATACAAACAATGGCCCGAAGATCCCAAAGATTGTTACTCAAGATCCACTTGATACAGGTAGTGTTTATGGGTGTGTATAGAGAGGCTTATGAAAGTCTATCAAAACCAGAATTTTAAAAACCTCAGATAGATAGGAAACTTTTGCTCTTGTAGAAAATACTTCTTCTTCAAGTGCCGTATCCAATTCTGAATATTGGCAATCATCATGGCTATCAGCCATGAAGATTGTCCTGGGAAAAATATAATGCTGTGGCCTTCCATTTGCCTTCTGCATCTTAGTGTGACCCCTATACCACTGATCCAGTTTTGCGAGTTACTTTCTGACCCTGAGCCCATTTATTTATTTATTTATTTATTTATTTACTAGCAAGGGTTGCCCGGCGTTGCCGGGCTTTTTTGGGGGTTTTGTTTTTTAAAAAATATGAGAAATGGTTTTGGATGATTTTTGTTGTATGTGTGTTTAAATGAGTTATGTTATTTTTAAAAAATATTGTTTTTTTATACATAGGTAGTTTTTTAAACTGTTATAAATAAATTTGGATTTTTAAAAGTGGAAAGGTTGATATATATTTTTTCCCAATAATTGCATTTTTAAAAATAATTTGTCATTTTTTTTTGGTGATAGGTGTACTTTGGATAAGATTTTTAAAAAAATGTGTAAGTGTAATTCGAATTCATTGAGTGTCATTTTTCCTGTGGCCACTTGGTGGTGCTGTTGCGTAATGTTTGTCCTGTCCTGTGTATTCTTCCTGTTCTTTTGCCATTTCAATTCTGTTTCTCGGCGTGGCTGGACCTGTGTTGGTAAGTTGTGATCTCCGATATTTAAGTGAAAAGGACGCTGGGATATGAATTTTGTTGGGGGGGGGGCTGTTGTTTTTTGTTGTATGTTTTTCCTGTCTTTGTTTGTGTTTATTTTTTAAAGGTTAGATTTCTTTTTTTGAATGGTTTTGATTTGATTTTTGGTGTGTCCTTTTTTTAGGGGGGGGTGTGTGTTTTGTTCTCACGGACCATGCTTGGTGGCCCGTGGGAAGGTAGGCTACTTGCAGCGGGGGTGCCTTTTCTTCCCATTGGCCATGCTTGTTTGCCCGTGGTTAGGAACGGCACTTGTGGCGGGGGGTGCCTTTTGATCCCATGGGCCATGCTGGATGGCCCTTGGGAAGGGAGCGTTGTTGCGGGGAGGGTGCCTTTCATTTCCACGGGCCATGCTTGTTTTCCCGTTGGGAAGAAGGGCAGTTGGGGGGGGTGGATTGTTTTTATTTTTGGCGCGGTGGCAGTCCCTTTGAATGGAAGAGCAGGGGCGGCGGGTTTGTTTCATTTTCTTCTCCCACGGGCCATGCTGGCTTGCCCGTGGGGATGAATGGCGGCGGAGCCGGCTTTCTTTAAGTTTTGTTTTCGCGCGCAGGCTGCCTCAGCGTTCTGCGGGCTCATGGCGCGCAGGACGCTGGGGCTTGTAGTTATGGGTTCGTGCTTTGTGTTTGTGCTGCGTTTTTTTAACATGCTTTTCGTTTGATTGGCTGCGGCGCGTGTCCGAACGCTGCGGCGTGCGTGAGCCTCTCAGCCTGATTGGCTCTGGCGCGCCGCGGCGCAATGACTGTTGGGACGTGAAGTTCTTTCCCTTTCTTGCCGTTTGTGGGGCTGAGGCCCCCGTGCCGGATTTTTAAATCCTTCGTTGACCTGCGTAGGGAATTCGGCCGTGCACATGAAGGGTGGGTGCGGGTCAGTAGGGCGACGCATAGCAGCCTATAGCCAGTTCCAACGGTGAACACTTGGATTTATAGGTTAAGATTTATTTATTTATTTATTGTTACATTTCTATACCGCCCACTCAGCCAAAGCCGACTCCGGGCGGTTCACACAGTGGGTAAAAACAGATGAAAACAAATAAAAACAGATAAAAACCAGCACTAGGAACCCACCCCTAAAAAGAGAGGGGGGTGCAGGAACCGAAGAAACCATGGGGCAGGCATTTGGCACGTAAAGTCCTCATAGGCCCCAGGCCAGTATTGATGAAGCTGCTGCCCTCCATCAAGATGGATTCAAGTGGGATTTAATCCACTTGGGGGCACCATCACCCTTTCCTGTAGATTTCGCCACCCATGGCCATTAGTTCTTAGGGTTGTCAGGTTAATTAACGGCCTGATGATCCATGTTGAGTCACTGGCAGTAGGTTCTACTCTATTACCATAGCAGGATAACCTTTGGCTTTCCCATACAGTATTATTTATTTTAGGCTATACTCTCACACAGGTGAGGTTGTCTGTAAAATTAAGAAATTAACATATACACATACTTTGGTACTTTCAGAATTGTAACCTTTTGATAAAGAATGCCTGATCTCAAAACACCCTGGGAATAAATCTGAATGGAGCATCCCTGTTGGGATTAATGCAATGTGGAATAGGAACCTTCAGTTTTGGTTTGAAGCTGGCCTTCCTGGAGTCTAGTTTACATTCAGGGCTGTCCCACTGTTGGTGGCTTCCTGTCTTTTGTATGTTTTACCCTTTTTGAAATACAGGTTGCCCGCATATTCAAGGGGGATATATTCTGAGACCTACCATGGATAGCTGAAACCATGGATACTCACAAACCCTACATTTTACATTGCATACAATGGCTTCTAGTGGCCAGCTCCGATAATGCACCATAGAAATATACGTACATCTTAACCTATAAAACCAAGGGTTAACCGTTGGAACTTGCTATAGGTTGCTATGCCTCGCCCTACTTGCCTGCACTCACCCTTCGTGCACACGGCCGATCTGGGTCCACAGGTCAACAAAGGATTGAGAAAACAGGCAGTGGGGCAACAGCCCCACAAATGCAAAAAAAGAGAAACAACTTCATTTCCCAACATTCCTTGTGCCGTGCCGGACCAGAGCCAATCAGGCTGAGAGGCTCTCGCAAGGCACGGCGCAAGAAACATTTGGTAATGCGCCACAGCCAATCAAAAGAAAACCGTTTAAAAAAACGCAGCACAAACACAAAGCACAAACCCATAATTACAAGCCCCAGCGTCCTGCGCGCCATGAGCGCGCAGAACGCTGAGGAAGCCGGCGCGCAAAAATTAAAACAAAACAAAAAAAACATACCGGGAGAGCAAGTCCGCCAAGCCGGGGGAACCAAAGCCCCCCTCCCCAACGGCGCCTGAAGCTCCTAATCGGAGTTTCCCCTTTAATATCACGGGGGGGGGGGTGTTGTGCTCCCCCACTCTACTGGCTCCCCTGGGGTTGGGAGGGTTGGGGGGACAAAAGGAGTCTGTCTCCCCAACCCTCCTGACCCCAGGGGACCTGCCAGAGAGGGGATTCCCCTCCACACACACACACACACACACACACACACGCCCCATATTAAAGAGAAGAAACCAAGCGGTTACTTCTCTTTAAAAACGGAGTTTGTGGGAGGGAATCCCCCTCTCCGATGGCTCTCCTGGGTCCGGAAGGGTTGGGAAGACAGACCCCTTTTGTCCACCCAACCCTCCAAAACCCAAGGAAGCCAGTGGAGAGGGGGATCACAACCCTCCCTGATATTAAAGGGGAAACCACAATTGAGATTTCCCTTTTACAACCTTCCTGACCCCAGGGGACCTGGCAGAGAGGGGATTCCCCTCCCCACACACTCACACGCCCTATATTAAAGAGAAGAAACCAAGCGGTTACTTCTCTTTAAAAATGGAGTTTTTTTGGGGGGAAATCCCCCTCTCCGATGGCTCTCCTGGGTCCGGAAGGGTTGGGGAGACAGACCCCTTTTGTCCACCCAACCCTCCAAAACCCAAGGAAGCCAGTGGAGAGGGGGATCACACCCCCCCCCCACTGATATTAAAGGGGAAACCACAATTGAGATTTCCCTTTTAATATCAGAGGGTGGCCTGGATTCGAACCCCTCTCCTGGGTCCCATGAGTCTGGAAGGTTTGGGGGGACAAAAGGGGTCTGTCCCCCCCAAGCCTTCCAGAGCCAGGGTAGACAGCAGAGAGGGGATCCCCCCATAGGACACCAAAAAACACAAAAACAAACAATCAAAAATATTCAAAAATACACAAAAACAAACAAAAATAACACCAAAAAACAATACAAAGTAAACAAAAATAAACATTTCCAAACACACCCAGCACCCAGCAAAACACCACAAAATCCAACCACCACCCCAAATAAAGAAAAACAGCCAACTCACCACCACACGGCCTCAGTCCACAACGACTGAAAGAGAAATGAATAAAGAAAGAGACTACTTATTGGAAGAAGCTCCACCCAGAGGCCACGAGAGAAAAAACAGTCAAAATACAAGATAATCCCTACCAGCACCACTTGCTGCCCACAATAGTAAAAAAAAAAAATTCAAAAAGACACAACAGCCCCACACAAAAGGCCCCAAGAGTAAAAACAAGTAAAAACTAATAACACAAAATCACAGTTTTACACAAATCAAAAACATATGTCAATAAAATAAAATAAAAACTATTCAAATATCCTGTGCTGAATTTTTACTCAAATAAAAAACAAAAACATCAATACACAGTTTAAAAACATTTATTGTGAAAAACATGTACTTTCACATTTTTTAAATTATTACTTACGGTACAACAATTTAAAAAAATATATACTAAAAATTATTGGGTTAAATAATTTTTTTGGAAAAAGCATATCATCCTTTGTTTTTTTTTTCATCCACAAAACCAAAACACCAAACAAAACTCATCACAGTTTATAACAGGCCACCCAAAAAAAATTTGTATAAATAAAATTTTTAAAAATTTCAATTATAGACTAACCTCTTCTTTACAAACATTAACAACAACAACAAAAACTTTCCAACACCAGTTAAAACAGCCCGGCAATGCCGGGCAACCTCTGCTAGTATGTTATATATTTCAGGATTCTTTATTGAATATTTTTAGAGCTGCGGATAACTAAGACCACGGACACTGAACCTACCTGCAGATATGGGAGGCAACCTGTACATTGATATTTTAACTCTCACTGTTTTACCTTTACACTCTAACCAGCACTGCACTGCACTCTAGGCTCTGAGTACTCTGAAACTGTATTTGGCCCTCAGCTTGTAAGAGTTTTCCTATCAATTTTGTAGCTAAAAGTCATTCCCTACCCCTGATGAGGGGAAGGCATTGGGAGGGAGGTACAGTTAGATCTTCCAAAGGGGAACATTATTTCACCATCTGTTTCACTATTACATTTGGGTATCAATTGTTGCACTTGGTGGTCTTTATACAACCAGCCCAAATTCCTGTTAAGATACTTGCCCATATGGTAATACAGTACTGTATCAGTAAGCTGCCATAGAAACACTGTGGGTTTTATCCTTTCCATCCTATAATATAGCTATTACTTAAAGGGAACATTCTCATAGGGCAGTGGTGGCGAACCTATGGCATGTGTGCCAGAGGTGGCACTCAGAGTCCTCTCTGTGGGTTTAGTGTATGAGAACCAAGACACAGGAGACAGCCATGGGCTGGTTTAACTCAGGTTTATTGCATGGTGGTCAGAGGGAACATGAGGTAATGGCGGATGCATAGCTCTATATATACAGTAGTAAAACATTCGAATGTGGCTCCTCGATAGCCTATTGGCTATTGTCCGCGTGACGTCATTGCTGGTCACGCCCTCCTTGTCCAGGTGTAGGTAGTGGCGGGAAACTCCGCGCTGTGGCCTTTGATGAGTGTGGACCAAGAGAGCTTGGACGCTCGCTGCTGCCCACTGGTGGTCATTAGCTCGCGTCCTAATACAGGGTTTATAGTGATACAGCTGAAGGCTATATTGTTACTTGTAGGAAAGGTTACATTGTTATCACATGAAGACGGTTACACTACTAGAACACAACACTCCTCCCCCCTAGGATGAGACGAAGTCTCTCAGCCAAGATGGCTTATTTCGAACACGCTGGGGTCTCGGTGCGGGCTGCCCTGCCCCGGGTTTGCTACCTTCTCTTTGTCCCCTGGCTTCCTGTCCTGTAATTGGAGAGGGAGACTTGTTAGTGACTTGCCGCGGTTCTGCGGCTTTTTGGGGCGGTGTGTGCTGTATTTGGGAAGAACCGGGGGCACTGGGGGCTAACGAAAAACCCCTCTTCTCGCCTGGATGGGTGGGGGAACACTCCCAAAACCCCCCCCGGCTCGGTAACGCAAAATCAAATTCGGGGGCAGCAGTCGCAAACTCATCTCCCTCTTCCCCGGCCTCTGATAGGACTGGCGTATCAAAAGGATATGAGTCGGGACCGCTGCTTTCCCCCCTTGTTTGGGACTGTTGCCCTTCGTTGTCTCCCCCTTGGGATAAGCGGGTGGAGGAGAACCCTAACGCTGAGGCACTTGCCGTGCCGTCCGTGGATTGCTTCCCGAGAACCCGGCTCCGGAGTTGATCTGCATGCCGCCTCCAGAGTAGACCGGTGCTCGTTTCCACTCGATACGATACTGGCCCCGTCTGTTCTACAACTGTCCCTGGTACCCAGGCTGGCCCTGCGCTGGCGTAGTTCCTGCAATGCACAGGATCGCCGGCGGCGAAACCTTTCGACACCGCTACCCCTACGTTCTTCCCTTTGTCCTCGACCCTCGTCGGGTCTAATCTGGTCAGAAGCGTGGTCAGCTTTCTCCGCATCAGCAGCTCTGCCGGCGAGAATCCCGATGCTAAGGGGGTCACCCTATACGCTAATAAAAACTGACATACTTGGTGATTCAGGTCCCCCGGGCCCATGCGCCGCAGCGCATCCTTTGTTGTCCGCACCAGCCGCTCCACTTGGCCATTCGTGGCCGGGTGAAACGGCGCGGATGTGACGTGCCGAATGGCGTTTGCCTCCGTGAATGCCCTGAACTCAGCGGACGTGAAACAACTAGCGTTATCGCTGACCAGAGTGTCGGGTAAACCGAACGTGGAAAAGACTCTCCTTAGATGGCTAATTGTAGTGGCGGAGGACGTGCTCTTTACCGGAATCACCTCCAGCCACTTGGAGTACGCATCCACTACCAGGAGAAAAAGGGTTCCTCGGAACGGGCCAGCGAAATCTATGTGCACTCTGGACCACGGCCCCCTTGCCGCGTCCCATTCCCTATGCGGGAGACGAGCCGCCTCCGGTCGGGAGCCCTGGCATGCCTCACAAGTGCCGATCAAGTGCTCTATGTCTGCGTCCAGCTGGGGCCACCAGAAGTAACTCCGGGCCAGCGCCTTGGAACGGACGATCCCCGGGTGGCTGACGTGCAACAGTTTGAGCACCCTCGGTCGCAGGGATGTAGGGACCACCACCCGTTGGCCCCACAAAAGGCACCCCCTCTCTAGGGACAACTCTATTTTCTTCCGAAAAAATGGGTCGAATTCCGTACCTGGGGAGGACGCCGGCCACCCCTTCTGTACCCATGAGCTTACTTTCTCCAGTGTTCTATCCTTGCCTGTCGCCCTGGCGATGTCGGCTGGTACTATTGGGGGTGAATCTAAGACCTCTATTAACAATATCTGGTGGTCTCTCTCTACCCTTTCCTTTTGGCCGCCCGACAATGGCAGAGGAGACCTTGAGAGTGCGTCTGCATGGCTGATCTCCTTTCCGGGTCGGTATTCCAACTCATGTTGGTATGCGTTGAGGAAGATAGCCCACCTCAGCATTCTTGGGGACAGGATCTGAGGCGTGGGCTTATTTGCAGTGAAAATTCCTAACAGGGGTTTGTGATCGGTCACGATCGTAAACGGGCGACCATACAGAAAATCGTGAAATTTTTTGGTTCCCGCTACTATCGCTAATGCCTCCCTGTCAGTCTGTGCGTAATTCCGCTCTGCTTGGGACAGGGACCTTGAATAAAACGCTATCGGGGCCTCCCTTCCGTCGTCCAACACATGGCAAAGCACCGCCCCCACCCCCACCGGGGATGCATCACAGACTAAGACCACTGGCCGTTTGGGATCGAAGTGAGTCAGGATTGCCTCGGAAGTTAGGAGTTGCTTCAACTCTTTAAAAGCCCTCTCTTGCTCGTCACCCCACAGCCATGTTTCCTCCTTTTTAAGCAACCGATGGAGCGGTTCGGCCACAGACGCCTTCCGTGGAAGGAAGGTATGGTAAAAATTTAGGAGGCCCAGGAATGACTGGAGTTCGGTTTTGGATGTGGGGCGAGAAGCCTTCTTGATGGCGGCTACTTTGGATTTGGACGGCTTAATTCCCTCGGGCGTGACACGGAACCCTAGAAACTCAACCTCTGTTTCGAAAAAAACACATTTGTCTTTTCTCAGTCGCAGCCCCGCTTTCTCGAACACAGTCAGTACTTTATCCAATCTCTTTGCCAGTTCGGCCTCACTCCCCCCTGTTATCAATACGTCATCAAAATAAGGCAACACCCCCTCCAGCCCCTTCAGGAGGCGTTCCACAAGCGACTGAAAAAGGCCGGGTGCCGAGTTCACGCCGAACTGTAAACGCGACACCTGGAACGCCCCTTTATGTGTGACTATTGTTTGTGCCGCCGCCGTGGCGGGAGTTACAGGGAGTTGCTGGTAGGCTTGTGCTAAATCGAGCTTAGCGAAACATTTTCCCCCATTCAACCTGGCCAGAAGGTGGCTGACCACCGGCACCGGGTATGCATTTGGGCGGATGGCCTTGTTAATTGTACACTTATAATCAGCGCAAATGCGCACCTCCCCGTTAGCCTTTAGTGCTGTTACAATTGGAGTTTCCCACTCCGCAGAGTCAACAGGAACAAGGATCCCCTGACCCACCAGCTTGTCCAATTCCGCCTCTATTTTGTCCTTGAGTGCGAACGGCACCCTGCGTGGCTTGAGTCTTATCGGGCGGACCTCCGGGTCTAGGTCGAAGGCTACAGGGGGTCCCTTGAACTTTCCCAGTCCTTTTTTAAAAACGGTGGGGTGCGCGTCACACACCGCTTGTATTGGATCCGCACCCACGGCATGCACCCCCCCTATGAACAAACCCAAAGGCTGAAACCACTGAGTCCCGAGGAGGCTACAATTTCCCCCTTTGAGAACGACTAGGGAGAGTTCTGCAGAATGCTTCTTGAAACGGACCCGAAATTTCCCGACCCCCAACACCGGAATGCTGTTTCCCTGCACATCTCGTAGTGTGGACCTCAACGCTTTAAGTTTGGGCCGCACGTGGGGGTCGATTTTTAAGAATTCTCTCTGGGGAATTATGGAATAGGAGGACCCCGAGTCAATTTCCATCCTAATAGGGGTCCCTTGTACTAGTACCTCAACGAAGTAGTGGGGTTGTCCCGCGGACACGCTGAACACGGGGGCGTCGTCCTCACTGTCGTCCGAGATGCGGCCCACGCCATCCTGCTGCCTCGTGGTCCGGGCGCCATCTTTGGACCTCGCTGGACGGTCCGGTCTGGCCGAACGGTCTTGTGATTGCCTCCGGCCCTCATGCCGCTTCTTGCACGCCTTGGCGATGTGCCCGCGACGGCCGCAGTTGTAACACTCGGCTTTTCTGAATGGGCACTTCGCGCGCTCATGGGCCGCTCCGCAACCATCGCAGCGGCGCCCCCCTTTTCGGACCTTCTGAACCTCTTCGCCGTCGCTGCCTTCCGCAGACGATTTCGATGTTCGTCGGGTCGCGTGCACCGCCTGTCCGGACTTGCCGTGCACCGAATTTTCCGCCTTGCCGGCCTTAAGACGCCACTCACGCCACTCGTGCATTTCATCAACTCCAGCATTCGTGGATTCCGCGGCTTCCGCGGCCTCCACAACCTCTGTCAGCGTGGGTGGCGGCTCCTTGTTCATCAGGCTGCGCTGCACTTCCTTATCCTTCAGGCCACACAGAACGCCGTCCCTCAGGGCCATCTCTAAGTTGTCCCATCTGCAGGGGGCGGCGGCTATCCTCATGGCTGCTACGAAGGTCTCAACCGACTCGTCCGGCGCTTGGACTCGCCTCCAAAACGCGCTCCGAGCGGGAAACATTGCCCTCGAGGGTCGGAACCGCTCACGCAGCAGTTTCATGATTTCCTCGGCTTTGAAGTCACTCATCGTCTTCGGTGCAATAATGCCTACCAGCGTCCGCTTGGTCTCTATCCCCAGCATTCGGGTGAGGATGGCCCTCTTCCTTTCCTCGTCGTCTTTGACTTTGAGTTCCACCAGTGCTGCCTGGAAGTCCATCTCAAAGATCTCCCAGTCTTGTGGTTTCGTAATGTTGAAACCGCTCTGTGCCCTGGCTCCTTGGGGATCCATCATCCCACCTTCGTCGCCAATTTAGTGTATGAGAACCAAGACACAGGAGACAGCCATGGGCTGGTTTAACTCAGGTTTATTGCATGGTGGTCAGAGGGAACATGAGGTAATGGCGGATGCATAGCTCTATATATACAGTAGTAAAACATTCGAATGTGGCTCCTCGATAGCCTATTGGCTATTGTCCGCGTGACGTCATTGCTGGTCACGCCCTCCTTGTCCAGGTGTAGGTAGTGGCGGGAAACTCCGCGCTGTGGCCTTTGATGAGTGTGGACCAAGAGAGCTTGGACGCTCGCTGCTGCCCACTGGTGGTCATTAGCTCGCGTCCTAATACAGGGTTTATAGTGATACAGCTGAAGGCTATATTGTTACTTGTAGGAAAGGTTACATTGTTATCACATGAAGACGGTTACACTACTAGAACACAACAGTGGGCACCTGTGCAGTCACCCCAGCACAGTTTGCCCTGCCCCTCTGCCCCAAAGCCCAATGGAGGTGTTTCCTCCCCTGCCCCAGCACATAGTTCGCCCCACTCCTCTGCCCAACAGCCCAATGGGAACGCTCCCTCCCTCTGCTCCAGCACAGAGTTCACCCCACCCCTCTGCCCAACAGCCCAATGGGAGCATTTCCTTCCTCCCCTGTTGCTGTGTTGGCACTTTGCAATAAATAAGTGGATTTTGCGTTGCAGTTAGGGTGCTCAGTCTCTAAAAGGTTCGCCATCACTGTCTTAGGGGTTCTCTCACTAAAAAGGAGACATCCCCTTAAACTATTCAGTGCCACATATGTTGTGCTTCACATTTCTCTTTGTTTCCCTGACAGATGATTTAAATTATGAAAACATGGAAGAGGAGGCTCCTTTCAGATCTGGTGTTGCGCAGCTGATAGCAGGTCCTGGATATGACAATGAGAACAGAAAATCTAGGGCACCTTTTCTGAGACTCAAGTTAGATGATATGCGTATATGTCTACCATATTATTAATGTGTTTTCCTGACATTTTCTGATTGCTACAGCAATCATACTTGCAAATTAAACCTATGTTTAAATTCCAAAGGTCAATCACAAAAAATAGCACACTAAATGCAAGGAATGTAAGTGAGGAAAATCAGATTTAATTCACCACTTGACGGAGCATCCATGATAAAATAACGCTAAGTATATTGTCTAGTTGGGCCTAGAATCCAATCTCTCTCTGCTAGACAAAGACCTACCTATTTACTACAGACCAAGAAAACAATGTGACATAGTGGGTATTGCTTGGGACTAGATAGGGGAGACCTAGGTTCAAATCCCCACTTGGCCATGAAATTGATTTGGACCAGATACCTACCTCACAAGATTGTTAGAAAGATAAAAATGAGGTAGGAGACCATGTTCGCGTTCTAGAGAAGTGACGATGTAACAAGTACGGTAAATAACATATTACATCATTATCATTACTACTGCTGGCTGTTACTACTATTACTGCATATTTTGTTTTGTCATTCTTCTAAGAGCTTCTTAGGAGATCATACATAATTCTATCACCACTAGCTTGTCATCAAAACACAAATTAGTTTAGGCTGTGTACTTTTCTTCTTACATTCTTATGTTCTTACGATGCTTCTGGAGATGCATGCTAAAATGGCATTGGCTTTGGCATCTATCTTTGTGCTCAGGTTTGCGCCTGGAGTTGGCTATGGACCCTCATGTAGATAAGCAGGATGGGGGCAGTGAGAACTCAACAGGTAAGTGTGAAAGATAGTTGGGTCTTTTAATGACAAGAATTTCCAAAGTGATCCTAGTTTTGTGGTTCTCAGTGAAGTGCAAAGTTGCTGCCTTGGAAGTCTTCCTTCCACCCCCATTGATTTTTTTGTCTTCTCTTCCTTTTTATCTCCTGGCTCAGTCAACATGCCAATCTGGAGTAAACCAAAGGGAGAAGACAAACAGACATTACTTCAATGGTTATTTCATTGTAGAAGCAACACTTAGCCAATCAATCAATGTTAGGTACATCTGATTTCTAGAAAATCAGGCTTCCCCCCAAAAAAGAAAGCTTCTTGGGTACTAATTAATCCAGCCTTATCTGAGACAGTTCTGAATTTATCCATCAGGCTCGCAGTCCTATGAAGAGATGAATGGGTCCTTGTCCCCCAATGTAGTCAAGAATTACCTGCACCCCAACACAAGCAATGAGGAGGGTAAGTTTCAAAACTCCAATCTTCTAAGAGGGAAGTGTAACCTAGTAGCTTGAGGTGACATCTAAGGTCTCCAAGCAGGACAAGGACATTAGAAGGTCAAGTGTGAAATGTAATGGCCAAATGTCTAACCCTCCCCCCCCCCCAATATTTTGATATAATTAATACTTTTATATTTTACAAGTGTAAGTAAGAGATAATTTCTTAGGATTCATTAGAAAAAGGAAAGGAAGTTGTGGGTTTCTACTGTATTAGCTGGAAATGGATGTTGCCATTTTTCTTAGCATACTTCATTGGACTTTATTAGTTGTATGAAGACAGGGCAGGGATTTGGTAGGTGAAGAATTTTCCAGCTCTGCTCATAATTATTATTGTTGTCTATAAATATTAGAGCAGGGGTTCCCAACCTCTGACCCATGGCACCATTTCATGTGGCTCCCCACCCATCTAAGGGCATTTGAGAAACAAAATGGCCATCCCCTTTGAAGCTGTTGGGACAAAATGGCCACCCTCATCATGCAGGCAGGGCAAAATGGCCATCTGGCCCTCAAAGCTGACTGAGAGAGTGTGACACGGCCCCTGGCTTGAAAAGGCTGGGAACCCTGTATTAGAGAAAGCCACACCTCCTGAATTTCTTGTTGCTGGGAGAAAGAGGGAGTTCGCTACTGTATACTTGTTATGTATGCATGTACAATGTCTCTTTAAATGTATGAATGTAACAAGCCTAAACCGCAATGTATCTCAGCTGCTAAGGAACGCGAGCAAGCCGCCCATAGAGGGCAGCTGCGAGCGTTCAGTCTCACATGGTTCACATTCCCCAAATCACGAACAGCCGCGGGAGATTCCCGCATGTCAAAGAACCACAGAGGAACTACAGAAGAAGAACTACAGGAGAGAGGCGTGACCGGGGCGAGGTCACGCCGGTAGCAGCCAATAAGCTACCGTGCAGCCAGATTCAAATGTATTGTGTTACTGTATATAATGAGATATACCTCCGCCATTACCACATGTTCTTACAGATCATCAAGCAATAAACCTGTGTTAGTCCTTCCTGCGACTCCTTCTTTGTCTCCCGTGCAAGACACTAAATTGGCGACGAGGATGGGATTAATGGCGAATCCCAAGGTCAAGCCGTACCAGTTCGATGTCAGCGAGCCCGACCAGTGGGAGCTCTACGAGTGCCAGTTTCGGCACACGATGGAAGCCACCGGCGTCGACGACGACGCGCTGATGCGCTCGCACTTCTTGTCCCAGGTGGGACCGGCCGCGATGCGCATCCTGATGACCCTCGTGGCCCCCCGAAAGGTGGACGAAGTGCCCATCGACCGCATCTTGGAGGCGCTGCGAGAGCACTTCCAGCCGCCGGTCTCAATCTTCCCAGCCCGGGTCGCGTTCCACCGGCGAGTCCGTGTCCGCCTACGCGGCGGCCCTCCGGCTGGCAGCGGTGCACTGCCAATGGGACGACCTGGACCAGGCCCTCCGAGACCGCATGTTGTGTGGTTTGAGGGACGAGGAGCTACAGAGGCGCCTGATGACCCGCGACAGCCGCCTCACGTTCAACGAGGTGCTGCGGGAGGCCCAAGCGGCCGAGGAGGCCAGGAGCGGGGTCAGGCTGTTCAAGTCCCGAGGGGCCGCGGCCGAGAGGGCCAAGTCACCAGTGCAAGCGGCCCGGCGGACACCAACAAAGACTGCCTGGCGGGCCCCCAAGCCGCCCGCCGGCTCACCAGCGATGTCCGAGGAGTCGTCTACGACGACAGACCCCTGTTCCAGCGAGGACGACGACGTCCAGCGGATTCGGAAGCGCGGGGAGAAGCGTGAGACCCGCGACAAGAAAGACCGCCGTTGCGACGGTTGTGGGGCGCCCCACGACCGCACGAGGTGCCCGTTTCGCAAGGCCGAGTGCCACAACTGCGGCCGGAAGGGGCACATCGCCAGAGTTTGCAGGCGCGGGCGGACCGAGGACAGGAGCGGCCCAAGCCACCCCCGGGGACACCAGCGTAAGGCGACCGGCACGAGGAAGGTCGCAACCGGTTCCGATGAGGAAGGCGTCAACCGTGTGGGACTGGAGCACCGGCGTTTCTTCGTTGAGGTACAGTTACAGGGGGTCCCAGTGAGGATGGAGATAGACTCGGGGTCATCCTATTCCATCCTATCCCAGAAAGAGTATATGCACATTCCCCCAGAGGCGCGGCCCAAATTGCGGGCCCTAAAGTCGAACTTGCGGGACGTGCAGGGAAAAGGGATCCCAGTGTTGGGGGTGGGAAAGTTCAAGGTGAAATTTAAGAACTATTCCGAGAGACTGCCCCTAGTCGTCCTCAAGGGGGGGAGATGCTGCCTTCTGGGAACACAGTGGTTTGCTCCCCTGGGAATCGAACTGTCCGGCATTAACGCCATCGAGACTGACCCAATGCAGGACGTGTGCAAGGCACACCCGGACGTTTTCAAAAAAGGGCTCGGAAAGTACCGGGGGCCCCCAGTCTCTTTTGAACTAGATCCAGCGATCCGGCCCATCCGCCTCAAGCCAAGGAGAGTGCCTTTCGCACTAAAGGACAAGATCGAGGCGGAACTGGACAAACTGGTGGGGCAGGGGATTTTGGTTCCCGTCGATTCGGCGGAATGGGAGACGCCGATTGTTACGGCCCTTAAATCAAACGGGGAAGTCAGGATATGTGCGGATTATAAATGTACGATTAATAAGGCCATTCGGCCAAATGCATACCCGGTGCCTGTGGTCAGCCACCTACTGGCCACGTTACATGGGGGGAGGTGTTTCGCCAAGCTAGACTTAGCGCAGGCTTATCAACAGCTCTCGGTAACCCCAGCTGCTGCCGCCGCACAGACGATTGTAACCCATAAGGGAGCCTTTAAAGTGACGCGCCTCCAGTTTGGCGTGAATTCGGCTCCCGGGATCTTCCAAGCCCTCGTGGAACGCCTATTAAAGGGGCTTCCAGGCGTTCTCCCCTACTTCGACGATGTCCTGATAACAGCGGGGAGTGAGGCAGAGCTAGCCACGAGGTTAGATGGGGTCCTCTCAGTCTTCGAGAAAGCGGGGCTCCGTCTTCGAAAAGACAAATGCGTATTTTTCGCAAGAGAAGTCGAATTCCTCGGGTTTAAGATAACCCCAGAGGGAATTCGCCCCTCGGAGGCCAAAGTTGCAGCTGTAAAGAATGCCCCCCGCCCCACCGCAAAGCCAGAGTTGCAGTCTTTCCTGGGGCTCCTCAATTTTTATCATTCATTCCTGCCGAGGAAGGCATCGGTCGCGGAGCCACTGCATGCCCTACTAAAGAAGGACGCGGCTTGGCGGTGGGGGGACAGGCAGGAGAAAGCATTTAAAGAGTTAAAGTCACTCCTTTCCTCGAATGCTGTCCTGACCCATTTCGACCCGAGGAAACCAGTGGTTCTAGTATGTGATGCATCTCCGGTGGGGGTGGGGGCGGTTCTGTGCCACGTACTAGAGAGCGGGCGGGAGGCCCCGGTGGCCTACTACTCAAGGTCCCTTTCTAAGGCTGAGCGAAATTACGCGCAAACGGATAGGGAGGCCCTAGCCATAATTGCGGGAACGAAAAAGTTCCATGACTTCTTGTATGGCCGCGACTTTACGGTGGTGACAGATCACAAGCCGTTGCTGGGAATCTTCACCACCGGCAAACCGACCCCCCAAATTTTATCCCCCAGGATGTTGCGTTGGGCTATATTCCTCAACGCCTACCAGTACGAGCTGATCTACCGCCCAGGGAAAGAGATCTCCCATGCAGATGCACTATCCCGATCCCCTCTCCCTAGCCTAGGAGACCCCACATGCGAGGTGGAGCAGGACCACCAAGTCCTGCTGATCGAGGCCCTCGACTCACCCCCCATTGTCCCGGCCGACCTCGCCAAGGCGACGGCGGCCGACAAGACCCTAGCCCAAGTCAGCTCCTGGGTTAGGAAAGGCTGGCCCACTACTCCCCCAGGCGAGGAATTCCAACCGTTTGGCAGACGCAGAGTGGAGCTTTCCCTGGAAAGGGGCTGCTTACTCTGGGGACAGCGGGTAGTCATTCCCGAGAAGCTGAGGGCGAGGGTGCTGAAGCTACTGCACACCAGCCACCCGGGGATCGTGCGCTCCAAGGCCCTAGCTAGGAGTTTTGTTTGGTGGCCCAAAATAGACGCAGATATAGAACGGTTAGTGGGCACGTGCGAGAGCTGCCAGAGCTCTCGGCCCGAGGAATCCAAGCTACCCCATAGAGAGTGGGACACGGCCCGCGGCCCGCGGCCCATGGTCTCGAATCCACGTGGATTTCGCTGGCCCCTTCCGCGGGTCCTTGTTCCTCCTGGTCGTTGACTCTTACTCCAAATGGTTGGAGGTAATTCCCATGAACAGCACTTCCTCTGCCGCAACCATTAAACAGTTGCGCAAGCTGTTCGCCTGTTTCGGCCTGCCCGACGTTTTGGTAAGCGATAACGCTAGTACCTTCACGTCGGCGGAGTTCAAGACATTCATGGATAGGAACGCCGTCAGGCACATAACCGCTGCCCCGTTCCACCCCGCCACAAATGGTCAGGTAGAGCGCCAAGTGCGCACTACGAAAGACGCACTGCGGCGCATGGGTCCCGGTGAGTTGAACCTGCAATTGTGCCAGTTCCTCATCTGCTACAGGACAACCCCCTTAGCCTCAGGTTTTTCCCCAGCCGAACTCCTCATGAGGAGGCGTCCGGTAACCCTTTTTGACCGGATGGATCCGTCCAGGGTGGAGGATGAAGGGAGGAACATAAGCATGGGGGGAGGGAGCTCCAAAAGTTTTGCGATAGGGGACCCGGTTCACTGCAGAAACTACGCGGCCGCGGGACCAGCGTGGGTACCGGGCACAATTGTGGAGCAAACGGGGCCGGTATCCTACAGGGTCGAAACCAGTTCAGGGCTACTTTGGAGAAGGCACGCCGACCAACTCAGAAGGCGAGTCACAGGGGAAGGGGCGTCAGCGTTAGGGTCCTCCCCCACCCGCATTACCCAAGGGGGAGACACGGAGGAACCCGCGGATACAAACGCATATCCTGGGTTCTCATCCACGGAGGAAGATACTTTGAAAGAGAGGGATCAGTTTAGTAATGATTTTGATTTTCCGTACCAGGGGGAGTTAGCGGAGTGGTCCCCCACCCGTCCTAGCGAGAAGAGGGGTTTCAGTTCAGCCCCTGGTACCTCCAGCCCCCCCGGTTCCTGTATCCTAGAGTACTCCATAGTTCCGGCCCCTAAAAAGAAAGCAGCCGGCGGGAGCTCACCCGCCCCCGCCACTAGTTCCCGAACTCCCGAACAGACAACAGGAGGTGGCGGGACCGTGAGGGCATCCTCGTCGGTCCCGAGGTTTGTGCTGGGAGGGTCCCCGGGGTCCTCAGGAAATAAACAGGGGTTCACTTCCCAGCTGTTCATTCCATTCCCGTCCCCCAAGACAAGGGCATCGCAAGCGCCCCACGGATCCACTAACGAGTCTCCATTTTCCGTTGCAGGACGAGACTCCACAGATCCAGGAGTCACAGGCTCCCCTGTATTAGGTCAGGCGGCCGCACGCCACCGGCGCACTTGCGGCAAGCCACAATGGTTGAGGGACTTCGTCCCATCCTAGGGGGGAGGGATGTTATGTATGCATGTACAATGTCTCTTTAAATGTATGAATGTAACAAGCCTAAACCGCAATGTATCTCAGCTGCTAAGGAACGCGAGCAAGCCGCCCATAGAGGGCAGCTGCGAGCGTTCAGTCTCACATGGTTCACATTCCCCAAATCACGAACAGCCGCGGGAGATTCCCGCATGTCAAAGAACCACAGAGGAACTACAGAAGAAGAACTACAGGAGAGAGGCGTGACCGGGGCGAGGTCACGCCGGTAGCAGCCAATAAGCTACCGTGCAGCCAGATTCAAATGTATTGTGTTACTGTATATAATGAGATGTACCTCCGCCATTACCACATGTTCTTACAGATCATCAAGCAATAAACCTGTGTTAGTCCTTCTTGCGACTCCTTCTTTGTCTCCCGTGCAAGACACTAAAATACTCCAACTATATCCAGAACTATAGGTTCTGATTAAGGGATGGAGAATTAAACTTCTTTTTAATTAAGGTTTTATTTTTTTTGCAGATGCTGATTCCTATGAGAATATGGAAAGCCCAGACAACTTCAGTTCATGGAAAGAAGACCACTTGGATCTACGTAGAGAAGGTAAATGGGTAGATTGGAGGGTTGAAGTGTTGTGTGGCTAGACCTTATCACAATTGAACCCATGCATTTTCAAAACTGTCTTTCTTCCCTAAGCCACAAATATGCACTCTTGTTGCTGAATTCTCTTGCCATTGAATTCTGTGCACAAAACTAACATCCCTTGTTGCTTAAAAGGACTGTGTTCAGATTTAGGTTATGATGCTTAATTTTTCTAACTTCTTCTATTCTCATCACCACCATTTTCTTTTCTGTCACAGGTAGAGTCTTCAGTGACACATGGCAAGATTGGCACTGATCTTAGAGGGGATTTGCTGTTTTCAGACTAAAACTAGCCAAGGCATGGCCCAGGCTTAGGAATTTAGCCGTTTGCAACCCCTTACCTCTCTCAGGTCAAGATGTTTCTACCAGGAATTTTAAGACCTTGCACCCTATTGCTCAGTCCGTCAGTCTGAGCACAGGATTACGTGGGGTGCTTCTAGAATGCTATTAGAAAGGCCTGGTAAATAAGGCTCCTTGGAATGATCTTCAGTAATGACAGCTGGAAGGAGTTCATGCATCTGAATGGAAAGCTGAAGAGACAGCTTTTTGAAACAAGATTGATAAAAGAAGATATATCACTTTTAATTTTATAAACCTATATTTATTTGGTCCCACAATCACTTCTGGCCAAAGACATTTTTGAAATAATACACAATTTAGTTTACAGATTAATGCAGATGAACAAAAGCTCAAGTGATAAGTGTGCTATTGATCCATATTCACCCCATTTTGTCCCAATGTATAACTGTCTTCCAAGGGTCTGTAGTAGCTCAAGTGGTTAAGACACTGAATTCGACAACTGGAAAGTCGGAGTTTGATTCCCAAGTACTGCACGACGGAGTGAGCTCCCGTCTCTGTTCCAACTCCTGCCAACCTAGCAGTTCAAAAATAAGAAATTGCAAGTAGATAAATAGGGACCACTTCGGTGGGAAGGTAAACAGCGTTCCATGCACTCCATCGTTGAGGCATGCCTACCACATGTCCACGGAAATGTCTGCAGAGGCAGACAGCACTGGCTCTTTGGCTATAAACAGAGATGAACACTGAAACCTAGAGTCAGATAGAACTAGCTTTTGAGCAAGAGCAACCTTTACCTTTACCTAGACTATAACTGTCTTCAGAGAATCAAGTTAATAAGCGATCTTTTTTTCTCATTCCTAGAAACAAGTTCTGTGGAATGCAGACTGACTGTGGCAATTATACAGTTACCTGTTCTTACAGTAGCCAGCTATGCTGAATGCTCATTGGTTGACCCCAATGGCAATAAAAAATATTGCCTTACCCTTGGCATGGTGCAGTGTTTTGAATTTTAAAAAGAGAGACTTGTTAAAATAGGTACTGAATTTAAATAAACATGACGGCTGAGTGGATTTTCTCTATTTAATTTGATGGATAAGCCATGGAGTTAGCAGTGAAAAGAGACTACAAATCGGCTCTACATTCAGAGCTAAGTGTCTACTATATCATTGGAAGACCCAAAGTGGGGCAGCTCCCCTGGTGGCTTCATGGTTAAGTCGCTGAGCTGGAGACTGGAAGGTCGGATTTCGATACACGAGAGCAGCACTTGGGCACATGAAAGGAGGGTCCCCTAAAAATCCTTTCAACTTTAGTGTATGAGAACCAAGACACAGGAGACAGCCATGGGCTGGTTTAACTCAGGTTTATTGCATGGTGGTCAGAGGGAACATGAGGTAATGGCGGATGCATAGCTCTATATATACAGTAGTAAACATTCGAATGTGGCTCCTCGATAGCCTATTGGCTATTGTCCGCGTGACGTCATTGCTGGTCACGCCCTCCTTGTCCAGGTGTAGGTAGTGGCGGGAAACTCCGCGCTGTGGCCTTTGATGAGTGTGGACCAAGAGAGCTTGGACGCTCGCTGCTGCCCACTGGTGGTCATTAGCTCGCGTCCTAATACAGGGTTTATAGTGATACAGCTGAAGGCTATATTGTTACTTGTAGGAAAGGTTACATTGTTATCACATGAAGACGGTTACACTACTAGAACACAACACTCCTCCCCCCTAGGATGAGACGAAGTCTCTCAGCCAAGATGGCTTATTTCGAACACGCTGGGGTCTCGGTGCGGGCTGCCCTGCCCCGGGTTTGCTACCTTCTCTTTGTCCCCTGGCTTCCTGTCCTGTAATTGGAGAGGGAGACTTGTTAGTGACTTGCCGCGGTTCTGCGGCTTTTTGGGGCGGTGTGTGCTGTATTTGGGAAGAACCGGGGGCACTGGGGGCTAACGAAAAACCCCTCTTCTCGCCTGGATGGGTGGGGGAACACTCCCAAACCCCCCCCCCGGCTCGGTAACGCAAAATCAAATTCGGGGGCAGCAGTCGCAAACTCATCTCCCTCTTCCCCGGCCTCTGATAGAACTGGCGTATCAAAAGGATATGAGTCGGGACCGCTGCTTTCCCCCCTTGTTTGGGACTGTTGCCCTTCGTTGTCTCCCCCTTGGGATAAGCGGGTGGAGGAGAACCCTAACGCTGAGGCACTTGCCGTGCCGTCCGTGGATTGCTTCCCGAGAACCCGGCTCCGGAGTTGATCTGCATGCCGCCTCCAGAGTAGACCGGTGCTCGTTTCCACTCGATACGATACTGGCCCCGTCTGTTCTACAACTCTCCCTGGTACCCAGGCTGGCCCTGCGCTGGCGTAGTTCCTGCAATGCACAGGATCGCCGGCGGCGAAACCTTTCGACACCGCTACCCCTACGTTCTTCCCTTTGTCCTCGACCCTCGTCGGGTCTAATCTGGTCAGAAGCGTGGTCAGCTTTCTCCGCATCAGCAGCTCTGCCGGCGAGAATCCCGATGTTAAGGGGGTCACCCTATACGCTAATAAAAACTGACATACTTGGTGATTCAGGTCCCCCGGGCCCATGCGCCGCAGCGCATCCTTTGTTGTCCGCACCAGCCGCTCCACTTGGCCATTCGTGGCCGGGTGAAACGGCGCGGATGTGACGTGCCGAATGGCGTTTGCCTCCGTGAATGCCCTGAACTCAGCGGACGTGAAACAACTAGCGTTATCGCTGACCAGAGTGTCGGGTAACCCGAACGTGGAAAAGACTCTCCTTAGATGGCTAATTGTAGTGGCGGAGGACGTGCTCTTTACTGGAATCACCTCCAGCCACTTGGAGTACGCATCCACTACCAGGAGAAAAAGGGTTCCTCGGAACGGGCCAGCGAAATCTATGTGCACTCTGGACCACGGCCCCCTTGCCGCGTCCCATTCCCTATGCGGGAGACGAGCCGCCTCCGGTCGGGAGCCCTGGCATGCCTCACAAGTGCCGATCATGTGCTCTATGTCTGCGTCCAGCTGGGGCCACCAGAAGTAACTCCGGGCCAGCGCCTTGGAACGGACGATCCCCGGGTGGCTGACGTGCAACAGTTTGAGCACCCTCGGTCGCAGGGATGTAGGGACCACCACCCGTTGGCCCCACAAAAGGCACCCCCTCTCTAGGGACAACTCTATTTTCTTCCGAAAAAATGGGTCGAATTCCGTACCTGGGGAGGACGCCGGCCACCCCTTCTGTACCCATGAGCTTACTTTCTCCAGTGTTCTATCCTTGCCTGTCGCCCTGGCGATGTCGGCTGGTACTATTGGGGGTGAATCTAAGACCTCTATTAACAATATCTGGTGGTCTCTCTCTACCCTTTCCTTTTGGCCGCCCGACAATGGCAGAGGAGACCTTGAGAGTGCGTCTGCATGGCTGATCTCCTTTCCGGGTCGGTATTCCAACTCATGTTGGTATGCGTTGAGGAAGATAGCCCACCTCAGCATTCTTGGGGACAGGATCTGAGGCGTGGGCTTATTTGCAGTGAAAATTCCTAACAGGGGTTTGTGATCGGTCACGATCGTAAACGGGCGACCATACAGAAAATCGTGAAATTTTTTGGTTCCCGCTACTATCGCTAATGCCTCCCTGTCAGTCTGTGCGTAATTCCGCTCTGCTTGGGACAGGGACCTTGAATAAAACGCTATCGGGGCCTCCCTTCCGTCGTCCAACACGTGGCAAAGCACCGCCCCCACCCCCACCGGGGATGCATCACAGACTAAGACCACTGGCCGTTTGGGATCGAAGTGAGTCAGGATTGCCTCGGAAGTTAGGAGTTGCTTTAACTCTTTAAAAGCCCTCTCTTGCTCGTCACCCCACAGCCATGTTTCCTCCTTTTTAAGCAACCGATGGAGCGGTTCGGCCACAGACGCCTTCCGTGGAAGGAAGGTATGGTAAAAATTTAGGAGGCCCAGGAATGACTGGAGTTCGGTTTTGGATGTGGGGTGAGGAGCCTTCTTGATGGCGGCTACTTTGGATTTGGACGGCTTAATTCCCTCGGGCGTGACACGGAACCCTAAAAACTCAACCTCTGTTTCAAAAAAACACATTTGTCTTTTCTCAGTCGCAGCCCCGCTTTCTCGAACACAGTCAGTACTTTATCCAATCTCTTTGCCAGTTCGGCCTCACTCCCCCCTGTTATCAATACGTCATCAAAATAAGGCAACACCCCCTCCAGCCCCTTCAGGAGGCGTTCCACAAGCGACTGAAAAAGGCCGGGTGCCGAGTTCACGCCGAACTGTAAACGCGACACCTGGAACGCCCCTTTATGTGTGACTATTGTTTGTGCCGCCGCCGTGGCGGGAGTTACAGGGAGTTGCTGGTAGGCTTGTGCTAAATCGAGCTTAGCGAAACATTTTCCCCCATTCAACCTGGCCAGAAGGTGGCTGACCACCGGCACCGGGTATGCATTTGGGCGGATGGCCTTGTTAATTGTACACTTATAATCAGCGCAAATGCGCACCTCCCTGTTAGCCTTTAGTGCTGTTACAATTGGAGTCTCCCACTCCGCAGAGTCAACAGGAACAAGGATCCCCTGACCCACCAGCTTGTCCAATTCCGCCTCTATTTTGTCCTTGAGTGCGAACGGCACCCTGCGTGGCTTGAGTCTTATCGGGCGGACCTCCGGGTCTAGGTCGAAGGCTACAGGGGGTCCCTTGAACTTTCCCAGTCCTTTTTTAAAAACGGCGGGGTGCGCGTCACACACCGCTTGTATTGGATCCGCACCCACGGCATGCACCCCCCCTATGAACAAACCCAAAGGCTGAAACCACTGAGTCCCGAGGAGGCTACAATTTCCCCCTTTGAGAACGACTAGGGAGAGTTCCGCAGAATGCTCCTTGAAACGGACCCGAAATTTCCCGACCCCCAACACCGGAATGCTGTTTCCCTGCACATCTCGTAGTGTGGACCTCAACGCTTTAAGTTTGGGCCGCACGTGGGGGTCGATTTTTAAGAATTCTCTCTGGGGAATTATGGAATAGGAGGACCCCGAGTCAATTTCCATCCTAATAGGGGTCCCTTGTACTAGTACCTCAACGAAGTAGTGGGGTTGTCCCGCGGACACGCTGAACACGGGGGCGTCGTCCTCACTGTCGTCCGAGATGCGGCCCACGCCATCCTGCTGCCTCGTGGTCCGGGCGCCATCTTTGGACCTCGCTGGACGGTCCGGTCTGGCCGAACGGTCTTGTGATTGCCTCCGGCCCTCATGCCGCTTCTTGCACGCCTTGGCGATGTGCCCGCGACGGCCGCAGTTGTAACACTCGGCTTTTCTGAATGGGCACTTCGCGCGCTCATGGGCCGCTCCGCAACCATCACAGCGGCGCCCCCCTTTTCGGACCTTCTGAACCTCTTCGCCGTCGCTGCCTTCCGCAGACGATTTCGATGTTCGTCGGGTCGCGTGCACCGCCTGTCCGGACTTGCCGTGCACCGAATTTTCCGCCTTGCCGGCCTTAAGACGCCACTCACGCCACTCGTGCATTTCATCAACTCCAGCATTCGTGGATTCCGCGGCTTCCGCGGCCTCCACAACCTCTGTCAGCGTGGGTGGCGGCTCCTTGTTCATCAGGCTGCGCTGCACTTCCTTATCCTTCAGGCCACACAGAACGCCGTCCCTCAGGGCCATCTCTAAGTTGTCCCATCTGCAGGGGGCGGCGGCTATCCTCATGGCTGCTACGAAGGTCTCAACCGACTCGTCCGGCGCTTGGACTCGCCTCCAAAACGCGCTCCGAGCGGGAAACATTGCCCTCGAGGGTCGGAACCGCTCACGCAGCAGTTTCATGATTTCCTCGGCTTTGAAGTCACTCATCGTCTTCGGTGCAATAATGCCTACCAGCGTCCGCTTGGTCTCTATCCCCAGCATTCGGGTGAGGATGGCCCTCTTCCTTTCCTCGTCGTCTTTGACTTTGAGTTCCACCAGTGCTGCCTGGAAGTCCATCTCAAAGATCTCCCAGTCTTGTGGTTCCGTAATGTTGAAACCGCTCTGTGCCCTGGCTCCTTGGGGATCCATTAATCCCATCCTCGTCGCCAATTTAGTGTATGAGAACCAAGACACAGGAGACAGCCATGGGCTGGTTTAACTCAGGTTTATTGCATGGTGGTCAGAGGGAACATGAGGTAATGGCGGATGCATAGCTCTATATATACAGTAGTAAACATTCGAATGTGGCTCCTCGATAGCCTATTGGCTATTGTCCGCGTGACGTCATTGCTGGTCACGCCCTCCTTGTCCAGGTGTAGGTAGTGGCGGGAAACTCCGCGCTGTGGCCTTTGATGAGTGTGGACCAAGAGAGCTTGGACGCTCGCTGCTGCCCACTGGTGGTCATTAGCTCGCGTCCTAATACAGGGTTTATAGTGATACAGCTGAAGGCTATATTGTTACTTGTAGGAAAGGTTACATTGTTATCACATGAAGACGGTTACACTACTAGAACACAACACAACCCAGAGTAAACCCTGACACGAAATTATTATTATACCCAAAGTGGGAAGGAAGGATACCAGGGAGCCCTGGTAGCACAGTGGTTAAACTGCTGTATTGCAGCCAAAACATTGTGAGTTTGATCCTAATGGGGATCACAACATGGTAAATACTAATTACCTTGTGAACTGCCCAGAGAGTGCACTAAGCACTATGGAGCAGTATATAAGTGTACAATAATTGCTATTGCTATCTCACTCAAAGGTAAAACAAAACATTTCCACCTCCTGTAAGGAGACATAGGAGACACATCTGTCCACATTCAAGCAGAAAAAATTGAAGTACAGTACAGTGTATGCCACATACAGAGAAAAGTGAAGTATATGCCACATACAAAGTGACTTCTCTTTCAAATCATGTTGAACCGGAGTACAGGAAGTCAAGGCTATTCATCTCTAGTTGCTGTTCACAGTTTTCACGGTGGAGTATGTATATCTTTGTATATTATTCTGTGACTGTTTTTCCATTTTCTTATCTTTTGATTTGCCATATTCTGTAAAATAAAATCATTCTACATCAAACATAAGTACTTTGAGTCATCTTATTTTTAACCGATTCATGTTTGCTGAGCTAGACAGTATTTTCTGATACTGATTATTACAGATGGATTGTAGGGAGATATGGAGTGGGTGGGTGTCTGATATTGCTATGAGAAATAGGGGCTTTTGAAAATGTTTGAAGCACTTTCCTTTATCACTGTATGATTGCACCTAGCATCAAAGCAAGTCGATTAAGATAAGAGATTGTCAGGATAGGTAGTTTTGGTGTCTTGCACGGAAGACAAAGAAGGAGTCGCAATGAGGACTAACACAGGTTTATTGGTTGATGATCAGAACGAACATGTGGTAATGGCGGAGGTACATCTCATTATATACAGTAGGGTTACACATTTGAATCTTGTTGCACGACAGCTCATTGGCTGTCGCTGGCGTGGCCTCGCCCAGGCACGCCTCTTGCTGCAGTAGTACTAATCTCCATTGTCTTGCTGCAGTAGTCTTTATTTCCATTGTCATGTGGGGAAGTTTCCCGCGGCTGTCCGTGATTGAGCAATTGAACCATGTGAGATTGAACGCTCGCCGCTGCCCTCTGTGGGCTGCTTGCTCGCGTTCCTTACAGCTGTGATACATTGTAATGTGAGACAGGTTACATTCAATTACTTAAAGAAACAGTGTGCATTCATACACAACATCCCTCCCCCCTAGGATGGGACGAAGTCCCTTAACCACTGTGGCTTGCCGCACATGCGTCTGGGGCGTGCGGCCGCTTGCCCTAACACAGGGGAGCCCATGGCTCCTGGTTCCGCGCGGTCTCGTCCTGCAATGCAAAGTGGGGACCCGCTAGTGGTTCTGTTGTGAGTCTGTGCTGACCTTGCCTGTGGGGACGGGAATGGAATGAACAGTTGGGAAGTGAACCCTTGCCGACTTCCAGTAGACCCCGGGGACCCCCCTAGCACAAACCTTGGAACTGACGATGAGACCCTCGTGGACCCGCTAGCTCCCGCTGCCTGCTCGGGGGTTTGGGAATTTGAGGCTGGCGAGATTTCGCTGGCTGCCTGTCTTTGTGGCGTTTGCCTTTTGGGACCCGGGACTATGGTGTATTCTAACATGCCCGAGCTCTGGGGACGGAATGTACCAGGGGCTGAACTGAAACCCCTCTTCTCGCTAGGACGGGTGGGGGACCACTCCGCTAACTCCCCCTGGTACGGGAAAACATAATCATCTTCGAATTCGGGGACAAACTCATTCCTCTCTTTGAAAGTGTTCTCGGACACCTCCGTGTCTCCCCCTTGGGTAATGCGGGTGGGGGAGGACCCTAACGCTGATTTCCCCTCACTAGTGACTCGCCTTCGGAGCTGATCGGCGTGCCGTCTCCATGTTAGCCCTGAGTTCGTCTCGACCCTGTAGGAGACTGGCCCCGTTTGCTCGATGATTGTCCCTGGCACCCACGCTGGCCCCGAGGCCGCGTAGTTCCTGCAATGAACCGGGTCCCCTGTGGAAAAGTTCTTGGAGCTCCCCCCCCCTAAATTTATATTTCTCCCCTCATCCTCCACCCTGGACGGATCCATCCGGTCAAACAGCGTTGCCGGGCGCCTCTTCATAAGCAGCTCGGCTGGGGAGAATCCTGAAGCTAGGGGGGTGGTCCTGTAGGTGATTAGGAACTGGCATAGGTGTAGGTTCAGGTCGCCGGGACCCATGCGCCGCAGTGCGTCTTTCGTAGTGCGCACTTGGCGCTCTACTTGACCGTTTGTGGCGGGGTGGAATGGGGCAGCAGTAATGTGCCTAATCGCGTTCCTCTCCATGAAGGTTTGGAACTCGGTCGACGTGAAGCAACTTGCGTTGTCGCTCACGAGGACGTCTGGCAGGCCGAAGCGAGCAAAAAGGTTGCGCAACTGCTTTATGGTTGTCGCGGAGGAGGTGCTACTCACGGGGATTACCTCCAACCACTTGGAGTAGGAGTCGACAACCAGTAGGAACGTGGCCCCGCGGAAAGGCCCCGCGAAGTCGACATGGATACGGGACCACGGCCCGCGGGCTGTGTCCCACTCTCTATGGGGTAATCGGGACTCCTCGGGCCGGGAGCTCTGGCAGCTCTCGCATGTGCCCACTAGACGCTCTATGTCAGCGTCTATCTGTGGCCACCAAAAGAAACTTCTGGCCAGGGCTTTGGACCGCACGATCCCGGGGTGACTGGTGTGTAGTAACTTCAGTACCCTCGCCCTTAATTTCTCTGGGATAATCACCCGCTGGCCCCAGAGTAGACAGCCCCTTTCCAGGGAAAGTTCCACCCTGCGCCTACAGAACGGTTTGAACGGTTCCTCTGGGGGAGTAGTGGGCCACCCTTTTTTCACCCATGAGCTAACCTGGGCTAGGATTTTGTCGGCCGCCGTCGCTTTGGCGAGGTCGGCCGGGACAATGGGGGGTGAGTCGAGGGACTCGATTAACATGACCTGGTGGTCCCGCTCTACCTCGCACGCGGAATCCCCCAGGTTAGGGAGGGGCGATCGGGACAGGGCGTCCGCATGGGAGATCTCCTTCCCTGGGCGGTAGACTAGCTCGTATTGATAGGCGTTGAGGAAAATCGCCCAACGCAACATCCTGGGGGAGAGAATTTGGGGGGTAGGTTTGCCGGTAGTGAAGATCCCCAGAAGCGGCTTGTGATCAGTCACTACCGTAAACTCGCGGCCGTATAGAAAATCATGAAACTTTTTGGTCCCTGCAATTATGGCCAGTGCCTCCCTGTCTGTTTGCGCGTAATTGCGCTCAGCCTTCGAAAGGGACCTGGAGTAGTAAGCCACCGGGGCCTCCCGCCCGCTCTCTAACACGTGGCACAGGACCGCCCCCACCCCCACCGGGGACGCATCACATACCAGAACCACTGGCTTCCTAGGGTCAAAATGCGTCAGGACCGCATCTGAGGAGAGGAGTGATTTTAGTTCTCGGAAGGCTCTCTCTTGTTTGTCCCCCCACCGCCAAACCGCGTCCTTTTTTAACAGGGCGTGCAGTGGCTCCGCAACCGATGCCTTCCTAGGCAGGAACGAGTGATAGAAGTTAAGGAGCCCCAGAAACGACTGCAGCTCCGGTTTTGCGGTGGGGCGAGGGGCATTCTGTACGGCTGCAACCTTGGACTCTGAGGGCCTGATCCCTTCTGGGGTTACTTTGAAACCTAGGAACTCAACCTCCCTCGCAAAAAACACACACTTGTCCTTCCTTAGTCGAAGCCCCGCTTTCTCGAAAACTGAGAGGACCCCATCTAGTCTTTTAGCTAATTCTACCTCGCTCCCCGCTGTTATCAGCACATCGTCGAAGTATGGTAGAACTCCGGGAAGCCCCTTTAAAAGGCGTTCCACGAGGGACTGGAAGATCCCGGGGGCCGAGTTCACGCCGAACTGAAGGCGCGTTACCTTAAATGCCCCCTTATGCGTTACTATAGTCTGCGCAGCGGCAGCGGCTGGGGTCACTGAAAGTTGCTGATAGGCCTGGGCTAGGTCTAACTTGGCGAAACACCTCCCCCCATGGAGTGTGGCCAGCAGGTGGCTGACCACGGGCACTGGGTATGCATTTGGCCGAATGGCCTTGTTTATCGTACATTTATAGTCCGCACAAATCCTGACCTCCCCATTTGATTTAAGGGCCGTAACAATCGGCGTTTCCCACTCTGCCGAATCAACTGGAACCAAAATCCCTTGCCCCACCAATTTGTCCAGTTCCGCCTCGATCTTGTCCTTGAGTGCGAAAGGCACCCTCCTCGGCTTAAGGCGGATGGGCCGGATTTCTGGGTCCAACTCGAATGAAACTGGGGGCCCCCTGTAAGTCCCGAGTCCTTTTTTAAAAACGTCCGGGTGCGCATTGCAAACGTCCTGCATTGGGTCAGTCTCTATGGCATGGATGCCGGACAGTTCTATTCCCAGGGGAGCAAACCACTGCGTTCCTAGGAGGCAACACTTCCCCCCCTTGAGGACCACTAGGGGCAGCCTTTCGGAGAAATTCTTGAACTTCACCTTGAATTTCCCCACCCCCAACACTGGGATCCCGTTTCCCTGTACGTCCCGCAGATGGGACCGCATGGCCCGCAACTTGGGCCGTGCCTCTGGGGGAATGCGCATGTACTCCCTCTGGGACAGTATGGAGTATGACGACCCTGAGTCTATCTCCATTTTTACGGGGCGCCCCTGCAACTGTACCTCCACGTAGAATCGCCGGTGCTCCAGGGCCACGCGGTGCACGCCGTCCTCGCCGTGAATGGTGGACACCTTCCTGGAACCGGCCGCCTTCCGCTGGTGGTGCTGGGGTTTGCTGGAACTGCCTTTGCTCTCGGATCGCCCGCGCCTGCAAACTCGGGCGATGTGCCCCTTTCGACCGCAATTGTGGCACTCGGCCTTGCGGAAGGGGCACCTCGTGCGGTCGTGGGCCGCGCCACAGCCGTCGCAGCGGCGGTCCTGCCGCTCTCGGTCTTGCCGCCGCTCCCCACGCTTCCTTACTCTCTGGACGCCGTCGTCCTCGCTGCTGTAGGAGTCCGCCGTTACGGACGAGTCGTCGGAGGTCTCTGGAGTGCCGGCGGGCGACCTAGGTGCCCGCCAGGCTGCCTTTGCTGGGGTCCGCCGTGCCGCTTGAACGGGGGACTTGGCTCGCTCGGACGCTGTGCTGCGGGCCTTGAACACCTTGACCCCGCTCCTGGCCGCCTCGGCCGCTTGCGCCTCTCGCAACACCTCGTTGAACGAGAGGTGCTCGTCGCGGGTCATGAGCTTCCGTTGTAGCTCCTCGTCCCGCAGGCCGCACAGCAGACGGTCTCGCAGAGCCTGGTTCAGGTCGTCCCACTTGCAGTGCACGGCCGCCAGTCGGAGGGCCGCTGCGTAATCGGACACGGACTCGCCTGAACGCTGGTCCCGCCGGTGGAACGCGACCCGGGCCGGAAAAATCGAGACGGGCGGCTGGAAGTGCGCCCTCAGCAGCTCCAGGAGTTGGCCGATAGGCACTGCTTCAACCTTCTTTGGCGCCACCAAGTTCATGAGAATGCGCAGCGTGGCCGGCCCCACCTGGGCTAGGAAGTGGGAGCGGATCAACGCGTCGTCGTCGATGCCGGCTGCTTCCATTGCGTGCCGAAACTGGCACTCGTAGAGCTCCCACTGCTCAGGCTCGCTGACGTCGAAATGGTACGTCTTGACTCTGGGATTCGCCATTGATCCCATCCTCGTCGCCAATTTGGTGTCTTGCACGGAAGACAAAGAAGGAGTCGCAATGAGGACTAACACAGGTTTATTGGTTGATGATCAGAATGAACATGTGGTAATGGCGGAGGTACATCTCATTATATACAGTAGGGTTACACATTTGAATCTTGTTGCACGACAGCTCATTGGCTGTCGCTGGCGTAGCCTCGCCCAGGCACGCCTCTTGCTGCAGTAGTACTAATCTCCATTGTCTTGCTGCAGTAGTCTTTATTTCCATTGTCATGTGGGGAAGTTTCCCGCGGCTGTCCGTGATTGAGCAATTGAACCATGTGAGATTGAACGCTCGCCGCTGCCCTCTGTGGGCTGCTTGCTCGCGTTCCTTACAGCTGTGATACATTGTAATGTGAGACAGGTTACATTCAATTACTTAAAGAAACAGTGTGCATTCATACACAACAGTAGTACAGTACTTTAGAATCGCCTCTAATTTCGTGCCAGGATAGGTTTATTGAGTCACCAGAGACAAATCCATCAACTGAGAAAATGGCTTCCAGGAAAAATTTATGCTTCGATACGAGTAGCAGATGACGATGACAAATAGCACAGTGATGGTCATGGGGAAGGGCAGGAGTGGAAAGGAGGAAGAAGGGAAAGAGGAACAATGTGCTCTTTGGTGCACTCCTGTCTAAACAGAAACTAACCCTTTCTTCTTCTGTGTCTGGACCAGACGTGAAACCCACCAAAATGAAGGCACCTTTTGGCAAGTTCATTCTGCACTTGCTTTCGCCTGACCTAGTGTGAGAAAGATTAGTTAAGATCTATTGCATGGGTTCTCAAATTTTTCGCACTACGGGCTGGATCACTCCCTCTCAGACAGCTGAGTAGGACGGAGACATGGTTTCCCCCAGTCGTAAACACGGCCACAAACCTCAGTGGGGATGTTTGTGTATGTGTGGACATCTTTACATCTGTTGCAAACATGTCCACTTCCGGGCTTGTCACCATGGGCCAAATGATTTGCTGTCGGGGCCCGGGGCCGGCCCATGGGCCGTAGGTTGCAAACCCCTGATCTACTGAATATTTCCCCTGATTGTTTGCAAATGGTATGGGGAAGTGCAACATTTTAAAAATGTCTTTTAATCATCACAGAGGGCCGGGGTGGCTTAATGGTTAAGACGTTGAGCTTGATGACCAGAAGGTTGGCAGGTCAGCAGTTTGAGACCCAAGTGCTGCACAACGGAGGGTGTCTTGGGTTTTGATGTGTTTATATGAACATTTTAATATTTGTGTCTGTTTGTATCTGTTGAGTTTTATGCTGTTAGCTCCCCTGAGTAGGAAAGTTTTTTTCCTAGAGGGGTGGGATATAAGTTTAATAAATAAACAAAAAAAAAATCAATCGGCAGACTGTTGTGTATGCATGCAGTTCAGCTGCTCGCCATTAGCGCAGCTGGCAAAGCATCACGTGGCTCCAATCCTCCAATGGTAACTTCCGCGGGAAACCTTCCCGCCACAGGTGAAGCTATGCTAGGTATGCACAAAGGAACGACTACGTCAGATGGACGTCAGTATGACTGTAACCAAAGATGCGCCTCCGGGCCAAATTCAAATGTACTGTGTGCTATATAAGGAGGCAAGGCTCTGCCATTGCCTCATGTACAGATTGACTATGTTACAATAAAGTAGTGTTTAGCCCGCCTGCCGGCTCGTGTGCATTCAATCTGCCTACATCAAACAGACTAACAAATGAGCCCGTTTCTGTATCTCTCCACATCCACACATCAGTGTTGTTATCCACGAGCAGCCCCCAATTGAGCATGTTGGTCTTGCATTTAGGGACTCTCCAACCCCCAGCCTATTCAGGGTCCTCTCAGGGTCCCCAAAGGGACATTGGAGAGGTTGAGTTCCTCAGCCATAACCTCCTTTAATGTTATTCCATGTCCAGTGAGCTCCTCCTAATATTTATTTTTAAATTCCTTAGGAGGTTCTGGGCAGAGAAAACTACAACTCCCAGAATTCCTCGCGCGCGAGAACGTCAGCGGCGGATGGTATTTCCCGCCTACGCGGCGTGTATGTGTGTGAAAGGCACCCAATCAATCAGATCTCGGGGTGGGCGGGCTTGAGCGCCCTGGCTATCTAATCGAAGACCCAATCAATGACAGGCAGGAGCCTCCGACTGCTATGGCGGGGAGGGTAAGTTCGAGTCTCGAGTGAGCGGGGAAAGGAAGCAAAGCAGGCGGGGATGCATGCATGCATGCATGCACCGGGAGAGGGAATGCGTTTCATGGCTGATTTGTGCCCCGCTTTTCTTCCCCACCTCAGGCCGACTCGTGCTCCAGCAGCGACTCTGAGCAAGAAGGCACCCCCAGGAAGCCTCTCCTCAAGCGCCGCCGCCTCATCACCACCAACAACGCGGTTTCGGCGGTCCCCGTTTACTCTAATAAGGTGCGTTCTGGAGGGAGGGCACACCAGAAAGTGTCTCCCCCCACAACACAACACCCTAACCTTCTGCACGCACGCCTCACTTAGTAGGATGGCTAACCTTGGCACTCCAGCTGTTCTTGAACTTCAATTCCCAGAAGCCCTGGTCAGCAGGAGTACTGACTTGGGCTTCTGGGAATTGAAGTCCAAGCCCAGCTGGAGTGCCAAGGTTCGCCTTAGAATAAACTTTTGCCTCTTCTTTCCTTCTCCAGGCGAAGAAGGCTGTCGTTTCCTCACATGACAGGAGGGAGGACACCATAGGAGTCTCGGTTGCCCGCTCAAATAATTTTAACAGGGCAGTCTCACACCCTACTGCAGTGATGGCAAACCTTGGCACTCCTGCTGTTCTTGGCCTTCAATTCCCAGAAGCCCAAGTCATCATTCCTGCTGATCAGGGCTTCTGGGAATTGAAGTTCAAGAACAGCTGGAGTGCCAAGGTTCGCCACCACTGCCCTACTGGATCCCTCCAGAATTACAAAGAAGAAAAACTTTCATTTTTCTCTCTCTTGGGATTCTTGCTCAGGTGGTTCTTCTTTCGTGTCCCGCTGAAACTCTGGACTGCCAAAATGAAGCCGCCTTCTGGGCTTTGTCGTTGGCCAAGCTTAAGTCCTCATATGTTTATGGTAGTAATCGGTAGGCTACCAAATGAGCTGGATTCTGTATCTCTCCACATTTTAATATTATTTCGTGTCTAGGCCAGACATGAAACTGTCAAAATGAAGGCACCATTTGGTGAGTTCATTCTGCAGTTCTTTTCGTCTGACCTAGTGTGAGAAAGATTAGCTGGCAACACACAGTTGCCTATTATCAGGGTATGCCCAATTATGGTTCAAAAATATCACAATCTTCGAGGAGGCTCTTTCTGTGTAGCCCACCTTTCCACATTCACAGCACGTGTTGTTATCCGCCAGCAGTCCCTACTTGAGCATTTTGTTCTTACATTTAGGGACTCCAACCTTCAGCCTATTCAGGATCCTCTATGGATCAAAAGAGGTCAAATTCCTCAGCCATATCCTTTTTTAATGTTATTTTTTGTCCAGTGAGCTCCTTCCTCCATCTTCTGATTTTGCTCTTGCGTACCCTCAAGAGTGTTCTTGCCATAAACCTCTTTGTGGATCTGAGTTGGTGGATTTGAGACACATATCTATTCAGAGAGTGTTGAGGGTTCTTCTCTTGCTTAGTTCTCTCAGTGTCCACTTCTACTTCTCTCCTTATCTTAGATGGAGTGATACCAACAAGAGGATATTTTTCTCAACTGGTGTCAGTTTAAGGCATCCTGTCACTATGCACATTGATTCGTTAACAGCAACGTCAACTTCCTCAGGTGAAGTTGGCATAAAATACTTTCACCCTCTATTTTGCCATTCCAACACCCTGAATCCTAGATCACTGGCTGTGTTGTCTGTGGCTTATGAGTGCTAAAGTTAAAAAATATATATTGCAAAAGATGAGAACCACATGTATAACATTGGGGTGGGGGAGGGAGTTGGTGAATGCACCATCAAAAACTGCAGGCTTTGTTTTGCTCATAAAAGAGGTGAATTTGATTTATTTTTATTGATTCACATCCCATATTTTTTTCTTGGCTGCTGGGGGCTTCAACTTTTCATTCTGGAAACAAATCAGTTGGGCCTTTACCCATATGATCAGTTGTGATTCCTTCTTGTAAAAATGGGAAATGTGTCTGTAAGTTGTGTTTTAGTGATGTGGACAGTTGGGGTGTGATGTTCAGGACTGGGAGAACAGCTCCTCAGAGTTCTTTCCTCTTTCATGGGCATCCTCTAATTTAAAAAAAAATGAGATTAGTGCTGCAGCAGTCTTTCACCTTATCATTGGGTCAATAATTGAGGAGACTGGGAGCAACATAAAAAATTGAAAAGAGTTTGTTCAGGGACACCTCTCTTTATTCAGAGAAAAGTTGTGGCAGTTCAGGTGGAGAGAGAGATACAAAGCAGGGGGGGTGAATATTCTGACACGAGTAGCAGCCGCTGCATCTGTCCAAGTGATTAGTCTAACTTTTCCCCTTCTTGCCTGTCTCAGGGTCCTGATATTTTGTTTTCTTTTTTCTCTTCTGCTTCTTTTGACTCCTACCCACAGGTTCAGAACAGTCTCCAGCTATTCCCTGGGTCTCTGAAACTTCCTATTCAAGTCCCAGAACTGCTATCTGAGTCCCAGGCACTTGACACATCAGATGAAGAGAGGGAGACTCCAGGGAAACAAGTGGAGCAAGAAACAAGGTCTGGATTCTCCCTCATCCCCTAAAAATTGTTTTGAGCAGTGGTGGGCTCCCAAAAAAATTACTACCACACTGTGCGTGGTATGGTGTGCATGGCCAGGGGAGAAAGCCCTGTGTTGCACCTGAATTAGGACTACTTTATTTCAAAACTTGGATTTGCGGGGCCACCCAGAATTTCTGCTACTGGTTCTGGCAAACTGGTGCGAACCTGCTGATGCCCACCACTGGTTTTGACTCTCCAGTCAAACCATCCCTATATCTATTTTCCTTTCAGCAGATATGAAGATCAATCACCTTCACCTCCACCTTCACCTCGGCAAAGAAGACATCGCCGTGGAGCCAGGTAGGAGGCTTTGCTTCTCTGGTTGGTGAGTGGATTCAAATGGATTGCAGCACCAGAAAAGAAGAGGTGCATCATCCTATTAAAACTGTTAAAAGTGAACTGATATCTCTTCTATAATTACAATATGGCTCTTGTCAGTTAATATTGACAGGCAGACATGAGGCTCCCGATGCCCCTTTCACTGCTTTGGGACCCCTAGTGTGCATGTAAGGTTAGGATGCTGAAAATGGTTTTGAAAAGCATCATTTATTTATTTATTACATTTATACCCCGCCCATCTGGGATATTTTCTCATATTTTCCCCTTCTTTAACAGGCATGTCTGAAATGCACATAAATAAAATATTCTTTTGAATAGGGTATTGTAACGTGCACGCAGACTATTCCAAATCACTTCTTTTGCATTTGGCTTGCATTTTTTTGTTGTTATAATGAGTTCTCAACCTTTTTAAGCCGGGGGCTGGATCACGCTCACTCAGACAGCTTTGGGGGCCGGACGGCCATTTTGCCCTTCCTCCACCACATGGCACTTCTAAGTGCGGAGGAGGCTGAGGGGAGCCACAGGTTGAGAATCCCTGTGTTATAGTATTGTGCAGTACAGTGAACCCTTAGATTTTCTAGGATGGGTTGAAGGATTTGCTTTTTGGATGGTGACTACAACCAGTATGTCCCAGACTATTTTATGCCCCCCCCCCACCAGTAAAGTAGACTGAAAGGGAAATGTGCTCTGCCATATCTGTCAAGTTTGCAAAATTATGCAGAGATAGTGAAGGGATAGCGTAATTTCTTTCACGATCGACTATGCTAGCTTGGGCTGAGAAGAGTTACGTCAAGCATCTGGAAGGCAGAAGTTTCCCACAAAATGCTAACTTTTTGTGTTTGGCCTCAGAAGTACATATCCTCCAACTATTTTTGAACTGCAGATCTCATCAGCCCTAGCCAACATAGCCACTAATAAAGAATGACGTGACTGCAGTCCAACAAAACCTGGCAAACCACATGTATACCTATAAGAGGCTACCATGGCTCGTGTCCAGCAATAGCGGCCAAAACACCGCCCAACCATCCCGAACAGAGCCTCCCACACTTTAAACAGTCTGAGGGTCGCCAACATATTTATTTGTTAAAATTACATTTTATCTTACTGATCGTTTCTCAAATGGCTGACTGTAACTGAAACATGTTAACCAGGGGTTCCCAATCTAGGGCCCATGGGCCGGACCCAGCCCGCAGCACCATTTCATGTGGCCTGCCGCACCCGGAAGTGGAAGCGAATGCATTTATGACAGCAGTAAAACACACCTGTGCATGTGTAAATGCAGTTACATCAGCCATAAATGAGCCCGCTGCTGTCATTAACATGGAAGCAGGCACATTTACTTTGGCTTCTGGGGACGTGGTCCAGCCTGCTCAGCTATCTGGGACATGGTCAGGCCTGCTAAAAAGGTTGGGAACCCCTGATGTTAACTAATGTTTTTAAGGATAGTTGTTGACCTGTGAAAGCTTGGGAAGAAATGGGATAGGGATGTTGATTGAAAATATCTATTCTCCTGTTTTTAGGATGTTATTGCAGCAGCAACAACATACTTTAAAGATTTTCACTGGGCTGTGAGATTACCTGGCATATAGTGTTTTTCTAATCTAACACAGCTCTTCATTTTTAAAAAAGGGATTCGATATTATTTCCTTCCAGACAATGACCAAAATCCTACTGCAAATACTCCACTCCCAGTTGGCATAGTTTTTGCAACTTGTACAGCTAGAGAACAATGAAGTAGACACCTGACAAAGTGGTTTGAATTACTTATGCCATTGTTGTGACATGACCATATAATACATTATTACTGTAATGAGCTCCATTTAACAATCTGTTTGCAGCATTTTGAACCCACTGCAATTCCAAACAGTAGGATTCTGGGCAGAGTGTGTCAGCTTTCTGTTTCTCATTTGTCTCTGTTCTTGTCTTCTCCTTAGAACCCTCGACCAGACACTCAAAAATCTGACCACCTCCCTCTCAGCTGCCAAAAAGAGTTTGCAGGATGCAGGGACAGGGACAGACGACGACGACGATGTCATTCTGATTGGTGTGCTTGAGCCTGTCAAGTCCCAGGAGTTGATGTTGAAAATCCGGTGTCGGACAGACGTTTACCGATTCTCTATTCAGATGGTACGATGTCTTTGTGGCTGCTTCCTAGTGCTGATCCTTCTTGGTTACTATTCACTCCCTTTTCCTGTCAACATTCAGAAATGCCTCTTTCTCTCCTTCCCTACCTTAATCATATTTTTCTCATATTCTCAATATAGACCTGTTCTTCCTTCCTTTGCTCTTTAGAACATGTACAGGCCTCATCTGATATTTTTATTTACTTTGTGTTGTGTTTTGGGATCAAGGAGACAGCGGAGGCTTGATTCATGAAGAGGCAATAGGGCAAGATCGCCCGGTCGGAGTTTATTAGGAATAACAGACAAAGACATTCCAGAGAAGAGTATGCAATCTATTCTTATTGGTTACCTGCGATAACATAAAGTTACTTAATTGGCTAAATATCAGCATGTCTGCCTCGTGCTCACCTTGCTAATTGGAAGAAAGCTGCGTGCTAGCTGAATGACTGCGTGCCATCCCTGGGCATAGTGGGGAGGGCCAAAAGCCTTGAGTCAGAGGCCCAAACTGGGGCCTCTAAGTTACAGCGTCAAAACAGATGAGGTAAGGAGAACGATCACCCACGATTTATGACCATGGTGTGCCAATGAGCCACAGCGATCGTGCTGTGAAACTCCTCACATCTTCCCCCTTCTGTTTTTAAGAAGCTTATAAGCATAATAAATTTGGTCCTTGCGTGCACGAGGCCGGAAGCGAAATCCTTGCAGGCAGGTGGCTAGCAACGAAGGTATGCATTGAATAAAGCAACAGGCAGTTATCAGAATGGCAAGAATAATTAAACCATACTGCAGGATGGTCCGTACCCAAGCTCCGTTGGGAAGCCAGGACCAAAGAGTGCTCCACCACGAAGGCAGAGGGTTTTGCTTAATATCAGAAACAATTTTGGTTAAAGAATCCAATTGGTTTTGTACCTTGTTAGAATTATCGGATAAGTTAAAGCAACACATATTATGCACAGACTCACAACCTTGATGATGCAACATCAGCAAATAATCGATCACGGCACGGTTATCTAAAATGGCGTTGCGAAGCTGGAATTGCTCCCTGTTCAGGAGGCTAATAGCTTGGGAAGTGTGATTAATGGCTTTTACAAATGCACAAGCAAGCTTCCCAGGCACGCCAACAAGACTGATGGCTAAGGATGTGTACTCGGCCTGGGAAAGCACCTTAACAGTGCTATCGCAATCAGAGGGTAACTGCTCAGCGGCAGTACCCCGGGTGATGCGTTTGTGGGCGGGACGCTGACGGACCAGCGTAGTGCGGTTGGGCAAAGCAACAATCATACGACTAAGGCAACAAGTGGTTTTAGAGAGGTTAGCAGGAATATAGTTCCAAGTTCGTGACCCACAGGTCCAGAACCACCCAGAAGGCAACAGAATGTGCTGAAAGTTAAAATGAAGGTCCTCTGTTTCTCTCCTGGTGCAATTAAGGCCGCGACCGGGCTGGAAACAGCGAGGCTTTGACTTATGTTGAGTACAGTTCACAACCCTGGCACATTTACTAGCATTACTAACAGCTACAATAGGAGTATAGAGAGACAGGGCATCACAAACCCATTTACATGTGTAGGGCATTACATTTCTTCTTCTCTCACTAGGTGTAAGTGAAAGAGGCATTCAATAACTTAAAACCAGCATAGCATGGTAAATCAAATACAGTACAAATATCATTAGAGCATTTCACACTCATAGCATGAGCAGGTAGACAATTTTATAAAAGGCTTTCAGGTTTTATAATGCAAACAAGGCCAATTCTTCTTTAGAGTCCACACAAACTTTTTAGTCCAATTAAAATGTCCAAATTAAAAGACCAAATGCTGATTGAAGCTTTCTTCTTCTCAGATTACAACTTAAACACTACCTTCTCTCCAGCACAGTTCTTGGCATGGCAAGGTTGAAATTAGGCCATAAATTAATTCTCACTGAATTCACAAGACAACTAGACAACCCCCCTTTTCAGCTTTTCAGGCAAACACACATTCCTTCATGCTCCGGCCACCCTGATGCTTGAAACTTGGAACAGCCCACTCGGATCTCTTTGTTTGAGGGGTGGGCAGTTCAAAGTCAGCCAAAAACTGGAGTATGTTTTCTCCCTCCTTGTATTTTTGCAAAAGCCTGCTGTCCATAGAGGAAGGATCCACACCCCTTTTCCTCTGGACTTCTTTCATCTGCAGCATCTGAATCTCAACTTTATGACAAACTGCACCTGTTAGTTTGTATTTGCAAGAAGACCCCTTTCTAGGCTTGGGTTTTCTGCATTCCTCCTCTGGGCCATCCTTCCACTTCCTGGCCAAACGTGAGGAATCAAGTTTACTACTCAGCTTCTCCTGCTCTTGTGATGAGGGTTGCTTCAGGGGCGAGCTGAGGTCTCCTGTGCTGCTCTTTGAATCACACTCCTTGCTTCCTGCCACTTTGCATGCATTAATAACTTCAATCTGTGATGAGGTCCCCACCATTTGTTCCCAATCAGCTGGCACTAGTTGTTTTTTAGACTTGGCAGGCAGTATTGCAGCAGTCCCATTTGCAAGAGCCTCTCTGTTCACTGGATATACAGCAACAGGTTCCATATCCAGCACAGCTGCAGTTAAAGCAGCAGAGAACAGGTCTTTTGTAGGGCTAAAAGTGCTTGATTGCTGCAAGGCAGGATATAATGTCCCATCTCCATTTCCACCCCCATCTCCATCAGGGGGCTCATGCTGTTGTTTCTCATATGATGGAGGGGCAGTCAGACTCCCTCCCTTGGCTGGGGGCAAAAGCTGTGGCAATGGTACAGTAAGCCTCTGGGACAACAAAATATTTTTTGGAGTAAAATCTTGCACTTCTTTTGTTTCTGCTCTTTGCCCATCATCCCGTTTGAGTGATCCAATTTCTGGGTACCAAGGACATTGGCATTCGACTTCCTTAGTGAAGCCTTCTATACTATTAAGCGTGATGTCTGGACATCTGCTCTCCTTGATGATTCTCTGCAATTCGTTTGCATGGGTCTTTTGCCCTAAAGAAAGTCCCCCCCCCCCCATACTCACAATCGGGAGCTCGAAAGCTGAGGGAGCCTAAAAAGGCTGTGGTGCACCAGGGGGCTATTCCAGCCGGTGAGTCGGGGAGTTGGGATCTAGCAATCACGACGCGGGTCACCAGATGTTGTGTTTTGGGATCAAGGAGACAGCGGAGACTTGATTCATGAAGAGGCAATAGGGCAAGATCGCCCGGTCGGAGTTTATTAGGAATAACAGACAAAGACATTCCAGAGAAGAGTATGCAATCTATTCTTATTGGTTACCTGCGATAACATAAAGTTACTTAATTGGCTAAATATCAGCATGTCTGCCTCGTGCTCACCTTGCTAATTGGAAGAAAGCTGCGTGCTAGCTGAATGACTGCGTGCCATCCCTGGGCATAGTGGGGAGGGCCAAAAGCCTTGAGTCAGAGGCCCAAACTGGGGCCTCTAAGTTACGGCGTCAAAACAGATGAGGTAAGGAGAACGATCACCCACGATTTATGACCATGGTGTGCCAATGAGCCACAGCGATCGTGCTGTGAAACTCCTCACAACTTTGTTCCTCTGTTAAAACATTTCCCAAGCAGCCATTCGATCTTAATCTACAGACCTGTACAAAACTATGTTTGTGTGAGTCTGAAGAATAACATGGGATACATATTTATTTGTTAAAATTACATTTTATCTTACTGATCGTTTCTCAAATGGCTGACTGTAACTGAAACATGTTAACCAGGGGTTCCCAACCTAGGCCCATGGGCCGGATCCAGCCCGCAGCACCATTTCATGTAGCCTGCCGCACCTGGAAGTGGAAGTGGATGCATTTATGACAGCAGTAAAACACACCCATGCATGTGTAAATGCAGTTACATCAGCCGTAAATGAGCCCGCTGCTGTCATAAACACGGAAGCAGGCACATTTACTTTGGCTTCTGGGGATGTGGTCCAGCCTGCTCAGCTGTCCGGGGACATGGCGAGGCCTGCTAAAAAGGTTGGGAACCCCTGATATTAACTGTAATAATGTTTTTAAGGATAGTTGTTGACCTTTGAAAGCTTGGGAAGAAATGGGATAGGGATGTTGATTGAAAATATCTATTCTCCTGTTTTTAGGATGTTATTGCAGCAGCAACAACATGCTTTAAAGATTTACACTGGGCTGTGAGATTACCTGGCATATAGTGTTTTTTCTAATCTAACTCAGCTCTTCATTTCACTTCCCAAAGACAGACCCCCTTCAGAGGGTGGTTGAACATATGGCACAGACGTTGAAGGTTCAACCAAACAGAATACTACTCCTGCTCCGGGATCGAGAGCTAGCAGCTGATGCCACACCTGGGAGCCTGGGTTTAGGTGTGGCTGATATCATTGGTAAGTCACTGTGGGACCTTGCTATATCTAGAATGCTCTTCACTCCCTCAAGTTGCATTATATTCATTTATATGTATTTACTTTATTCTGCCTCTCAGTAAACGGACTCAAGATGGCATAGTTAGATAAACAAAAACAGTTAAGATATAAAGGCCAGAATCCTCATGATTTTTACCATAGGCAGAAGAAAAATTATGGAAACTACCACAGGGATTGATGAGGTACTAATCACACATTGTTTATATGCCTCCTCAATATGTACGATGCACACAACCCCCCTCATTGTGCACTGAGCAGAGCCTTATGTTGGCAAGAGAAAATGCTGTTGATGTGGCCCAATTTTGGGCAGATGTCATCTAGCCCTTTTCTATTTTGTTTTAGATGCATTAATTTTAGCTTTGTGTCTTATATGCTGGTGGTGCATCTGACACGAATAAAGAAAGAACATTTGGTACACCATCAATTCAGCTTGTGATTTTGTTTCCATGTGGAATAAGAAGCAATAGTACTCTGGCCCAAATCAATTACAGAATAAAACAATGTAAAAATAAGGAGTTAAGAACAGGAAGACTATTGCCATGATGATAGCCAATATCCGGAACGTATAAGGCAGCTGAGGAAGAAGAAAGATAAACTAGTAACATCTGTAACGATTCCCGTTACTCTTGAGTAGAGCCTTGGCCTACAAGTGAGTAGCAACCCACCTGAATTGACACCCTTAGGCAGACAATCCAGGATTTAGCTTGCCTTTTCACAGGGCCTGACCAGAGTCTAGCTGTAGAAAGGTAGTAGAAAGGAAAAACACACTCCAGCCCCTTCATGTCTTTTAAAAATGTACAGTATTGCAGAAAAAGATTAGTGGCAAATGAAACATTTTCAGTTCAAAAGGCACATTAAAATCAATGAAACATTTTCTAAGTTTGGGAACCATAAAGGCTTCTCCATTGGCTAAAGGACTACATGATTACAGATCTTACAAGAACTACTCTACCCAGCATTTATTAGCAATATATCTTTCCCCCATAATGCTGAGCTGGCCATCCATCACTAGCTGGAACTAATCAAGGACCCAGTATGGAAATTAGGGGACCTCATGCTCAGATGTTGTAGCCGTCCCCTGTTCTCATGTCCCAGGAATGCACCCCCACCTTCCCTGTTATGAGAACTGGTGAAGATTCTGGCTGTGTTATGGGGAGAATGGCATCTGTTTTGATAAGTGTTGGCAGAGCCATTCTCCAGGGAAAATAAATGTTAATACTTTGCAAAGGCTGGGTGAAACCCAGGGCCCCTCTGTTTGACTTCCAGAACCAAGGTGTCTCCATTTCTATTCTTTACAACATCAACCCAATTAAAAGAATTCAACAGTCTTTGCCTAATTATGGGAAAATAACAGAGTAAATCATTCTCTCTCTCTTTATAAAGACTACCAGAATCTGGGAGGAGGCAAAAGTCATAAGATTACTGCCATGTTGTCCTCACCTTTGATAATGTGTTGCTCTGTTATCCCAGTCAGCAGCCTCCAAACTCTTTCCTAAACCCTCCTCTTGTACAATGAAAGCCAAGTTTCATGGTTGATGGTTGGAGTAGGCCTCTGCTCAATGTAGTGCCATTTGGAAGGCTGAACTAGAAAGTCCACCATTTCCAGCTATTAAAGTCAACAGCTCTGCTTAACTAGGCTGTTCATAAGGTGAGCCATGGCCAGTGTCCAGCACTCAGCTAAATTTATTATACTTAGGTGCAACAAAAACTACATTAAGAGTCTTGTGGTACCTTTAAAACTAATAGATGTATTCAGTTTGAGTTTCCATGGATTTAGAACTCATTTCTTTGGACATCTGTAATTCAAAAAAACTTATACTGAAATAGATATTAATATTAAAGGTGCTGCTATACTTCTGGTTTTAATTTTTAAACAAAGTTAGCTGTGTAATCCATGTATAAAACATATGCAGAAGTAGAGGGTGATACCTTTTCTGGATCACTAAATAAAATAATGATTGCAAACTTTCGTGACCCAAGGCCACAGAACAACCTGGCTGCAAGAACATGCAATGAAGTTTGTCTGAAGAAGTGACCTTGGGTCACAAAAGCTTGCAATTATTATTTTAAAGTGATCCAGAAAAGGTATCTTCTACTTCTGCATATGTTTTAATTTTTAAGGACAGGGTAACATGGGTATTTTGAAGAAGGATATGCTAGGCACCTACTACATAAACTATATATACTCTATCTTGAACTTGTTTGGAGGAAAGGTGGGGTATGAATGTTCCCTTGTAAACTTCTTCCAGATTGTGTAGTGGAAGCAACTAGCAGAGATGTGACAAAGCTGCAGCTCCGAGTGCAAGGGAAAGACAAAAATTCCCAGATGGAGATCACTGTTCAGAAGGTAAGGGGACCATGTATTTGGTGAAAGTATTCATTCTTGGATTGCTGGGGGAAGAATACTGACGCTGGCCTGATTCTTACAGGAGGAGCCATTGAAAGTGCTGATGAATCATTATCGTCAAGCCCAACGCCTTGGCAGGCGCAAACTCATCTTCCATTTTGATGGGCGGCAGCTGGTGGAAACCTGGACCCCTGAAGATTTAGGGATGGAGTCTGGTGATGTCATTGAAGTGTGGAGCTAAAAGCCCTCCCACCTCTTTGGAGCAGGATTTCCTCTGCAATCCCTACTTGGACATAGTTTTGTACTGTCTGCTACTCCTTCTGACCTTCATTTCAGCTAATGTGTTGAGCTAAATGGAATAATCTTTAATTCTCTTAAAACAAGAGACAACCAATACATTTTTAAAAACCTGCTTCAGGACACAAGGAAAAAAAAGGCAATACTCCGTTTTTTCTATCCTCATTTCACTTTCCATCAGTACACCCATTGTTTGGAAGTATTTCATAAAGTCGAGTTTGTTATCTTACTCTGTACCTAGGAGCAGCTTGGGAAAAAATTTAGTTCCTGGTAGTGACAGAAGTTAAAGGATCAGAACACCATTTGCTTTGTTCAATTGGTTATTTTCTTCCATTTGTCTTTTTAAAAAAAAACCTGTTTATTCTGAGTTTCTATGTCTTTGACCACATTGGCCAAGGAAGTAGATAGAGTGGAAGTCATGTACTTTGTAGAAAGTGTTATACCTCATAGTGTGTGTAAGGTCCTTCTGTACCTTGTTTAAACCTTTATCAGTGTTGTGCATGACACATAGAGCGGCCACGGCCAAAGAACGATGCCATCCTCAGTCTTTTATTTCTTTATATCGCTAAAAACAGAGTCTTTAAAAGTGAATCAAATTGCAATCCACATGTGCAGACTAAAACAACAAATGGAGGGTCCCAACTGTCCATCTTTGATCAAAAAAGGGGTAGGGAATATATGGCCCTCTATGTGCTGTTAGGCTCCAGTTCCCTACCCACCACAGCCAATGTCAAGAATGTTGGGAGTGGGGAATCGTAGAGAAAACTGAAAGGTGCACTTGTCTACTTTGAGTGTAAAAGCTAAACATTTTTACCTCAGGTGATCTTCCTTGCTTCCTGAACATCTAGCTTACCCTGGTTATTTATTAACTTGGTAGATTTGTTTCTGTACTATTTTAACTTTACAAAAAAATAATAATCAAAAACCTAGCATCAAATAATTTTTTTTCCTGTCTGTTCTGTCTCTGCCTGCCAACCAGCCAGCCTGCCTGCTTATATTTCGTGCCAGATTCCTTCTTATAGGACAAGGGTAAAGAGACTCTTGAGGCCAAAGGTAAAAAGTAGGTCAAAACTACTAGCATTTTTAGTTTAGAGCTCTTACTGCTATTAGCCAAGCCTTCAGGGAGGCATTTCATCCTTTTACAATGCGGAAAAAATCAGCAAAATCTATAGTTGGGCCAAGGACGTATGGTTCCCCAGCCTTGCTACTGGACAACATATACCAGAAGATACACTGAACTAAAAAGAGACAGGTGTTATTTTCTACTGGCCATTTCTCTTTTGTGTTTAGGAGAGAGCTTCATTCTACTTTTAGAGGCATCTGCCCCCTTGAATTGAGTGGGGCCTTGTATATGTCAACCTTAAACAGTTTTGTAACACTTGGGAGAATTTTTGAGTACCAAGCCTAATAGAGGTGTGGACTGTGGTGGCTTAAGAGTTTAAGACACTGAGTTTGACGACCAACACGTCAGCAGTTCTAGACTCGAGTGCAGTGTGATGGAGTGAGCACCTGTCATCTGTTCCAGCTCCTGTTAGCCTAGCAAGAAACTTCAAGTAGATAAACAGGTACCGCTTTGGTGGGGAAGATAGCAGCATTCCATGCACTAGTCTGCCTGCCACATGACTACGGAAATGTCTGCAGATGCAAACAGTGCTGGCTCTTTGGCTGTAAACTGAGATGAGCACCTAGAGTCAGACACAGCTGTCTTTCGAGCAAGAGAGACTTTGCCTAATAGATCTGGAAGAGCATCACTCAAATGCGGGTGAGGCTCAAGGTTTGCAGAGATGTAAAAGAAAATCAAGGCCTGGACATGGTACGGATACGGCATTGGTCGCACTGATGGATGATCTCTGGTGAGAAAGGGATGGAGGCCATCTGACTATCCTTGCTCTCCTTGACCTCTCAGCGGCTTTCGATACCGTCGACCATGGTATCCTTCTGGAATGGCTCCGAGGATTGGGGATCCAGGGCACTGTGTTGTCCTGGTTTTCCTCATTCCTGAAGGGCCGTACTCAGTCGGTGTGGTTGGAGAGTGAGACGTCCAGCCCTAGGCCACTCCAATATGGGGTACCTCAGGGCTCGGTGCTGTATCCTCTCCTATTTAATATCTACATGAAACCGCTGGGTGAGATCATCTGTTGCAACGGGGCACGGTACCATCAGTGCGCGTATGACACCCAAGTGTACATCTCGTCTCATGGTGATCCCATTGATGCTGTCAAAGTCCTGTCCGAGTGCCTGGCGGCTATTGGGGTCTGGATGGGGGACAACGGATTACAACTGAACCCTGGCAAGACTGAGTGGCTATGGATTAGGGGCCCGGTGTTATCTCGGGAATTACCATCATTGGTTTTGGATGGGGCTAGTCTGCCCCAGACAGATCCGGTGCGCAACTTGGGGGTCCTCCTGGACTCACGACTGCTGCTTGAAGATCAGGTAGCGGCCATGGCCAGGAGGGCTTTCACCCAACCGGGTGATTCGCCAGTTGTGCCCGCTCCTAGACCGGGACTCCTTACTCATGGTCACTCATGCTCTGGTCACCTCTAGACTAGATTATTGCAATGCTAGATTATTGCAATGCGCTCTACATGGGGCTGCCCTTGACGACCATCCGGAGGCTGCAATTGGTCAAGAATGCAGCTGCTCGGGTGGTGATGGGGTGTGGGCGTTATGCCCGTGCCTCACCACTGCTTCAGGAGTTGCACTGGCTTCCAATTTGCCTCCGGGTGCAATTCAAGGTGCTGGTCATTACCTTTAAAGCCCTATATGGTAGTGGGCCAGGATACCTAAGAGACCACATCGCTCCAAGAATGTCTGTCCATCCAACCAGAGCGGACCGGCGGGGCTCTCTTATTGTACCATCTGCTAGAGGGGCCCATCTCTCTAGCACAAGAAGGAGGGCCTCTCTGTGTCCGCTCCGGCCCTATGGAACCTCCTGCCAGTGGAACTAAGGCTGCAGACAGAATTGCTGCCCTTCAGGAAAGATCTGAAAACATGGCTGGCGGGGCAGGTGTGGGGTCCTGAAGATGTCGTGACCCCCACCTGCTGGTTGGTTTAATATCAAAGTAATCTTCCACTTTTTAATGTGTGGGGGGTTTAGCGGGGTAATTTGTTTTAATGGGGTTCTTGTTTTAAGGGTTTTAAGATTGTATGTCGCCCAGAGTCTTTGTGAGTTGGGCGGCGAGAGAGAGAGAGAGAGAGAGAGAGAGAGAGAGAGAGAGAGAGAGAGAGAGAGAGAGAGAGAGAGATATATATATATATATATATATATATATATATATATATATATATATATATATATATATATATATATATATATATATATATATATATATATATATATTTTCTTACAAGGATAGGAGAGAATACCAAGCTAAGTGTACGGAATACTGTTACCTTTACCACCAAAGCATTAGCTGTTTATCTACTTTCGAACTGCTAGGCTGACAGGAGTGGGGCCAGATGTTGGGAGCTCACTTCATCACATAGCACTCAGGCCTTGAACTGCTGACCTGGTCGTCAAGCTCAGTGTCTTAACCACTAGGTAAAGGTTGCCCTTGTTCGAAATTGGGTTGTATCTGACTCTAGGGTTCAGTGCTCATCTCTGTTTATAGCCAAAGAGCCAGTGCTATCTGCAGACGTTTCTGTGGACATGTGACAGGCATGCCTAGACACCAGAGTGCATGGAATGCTGTTACCTTCCCAACTAAGTGGTACCTAGTTATCTACATGGAATTTCTTGCTTTCAAACTACTAGGTTGGCAGGAGTTGGGACAGAGGCGGGAGCTCACTCCATCGTCCAGCACATGGGTCTCAAACAACTGACCTTCCAGTCGTCAAGTTCAGCATCTTAACCACTAAGCCACCACGCTCCCTTTTGTCTTAACTAGTAGTAAAGGTAAAGGCTTCCCTTGCTTGAAAGCCAGTCGTATCTGACTCTAGGGTTCAGTGCTCATCTTTGTTTCAAAGCCAAAGAGCCAGCGCTGTCTAGACAGAGTAAAAATGCAGGACGCACCAGCCCCCTCCCACCACACCTGGATTACTGGAAGGGAGGCATACCTCTGAAAAGTGCCCGAGTGTGACCAGAAATGACTTGGAGCAACTGCAATGTTTCCTGCCAACCTAGCAGTTCGAAAGCAAGACATTGCAAGTAGATAAATAGGGACCACTTCGGTGGGAAGGTAACAGCGTTCCGTGCGCTTCGGTGTCTAGTCATGCCTGCCACATGACCACGGAAGCGTCTGCAGCAGCAGACAGCGCTGGCTCTTCGGCTTTGAAACAGATGAGCACTGCACCCTAGAGTCGGGTACGACTGGCTTTCGAGCAAGGGAAACCTTTACCTAACTGCAATGTTTACGTTGTGAAAATAAGGCCTTGAGAAAGGAGCGTTGGTTACTATGGAGAAAAGTCAAGGTGGTAATAGCAAACAACAGATGTCTCGCTTGCTGTGATAGGCTGCCTTTCCTTGTGATAGGTCCGATTGGCCGTGTGCTGGTAACCAAGACAACGACGGGGGGGCAGAAGAGTTGTTCAGAACCAGCGAGCAACTAGCCAATGGCAACCAACCTTTCGTCTTCCTTCTGAGAAGCAAGTTCTCATTGGCTCCTCTGAGGACTTGGACTCAGTAACACGGAAGAGAACGCGGTGCCGATTGGTCCGGTGGTTGGTCCTGGCGTCACAGTGCCCCACCCCCCTGCCCGTCGCACGGAGTGGCGGAAAAGGCGACGAAGGTGGGGGAGTCATGTGATTAAACAAGGGCTGCTTTAAACAAGAACACGCGACGACGGTCCCCGTGACCTCCTCACCCACTTTCCCTGCGGCTTCTGCCCTCACAGGAGGCTGGCTGGGCTGGGCTGGGCATGTTGGAGTGAGTGGGTGAGTAGCGGGGGTACCGAGCTGTATCATCCGTGAGGGAGGGGAGGAGGATGATGCCCTGGAAGATGGAGGGAAAGGGCTGCTTATAAGGCCTTACATTCTAGGATGGCTACTCTGTTAGCATAAGAATGGGATGGAGTTCTTACCCAGCCTTCAGCCTTTGTTGTTATGGGGCAGTGGGGAGCCTGGGTGTGTGTGGGGGGGTGTCATTCGGTCTCGCATCCCCCCCCTCTTTTGTTTAAACCAAAGCAATCACACTTACAGGTGAAACTTGTAAATTAGAATATCGTGCAAGTGTTCATTCATCTCACTTAAAAGGTGGAACAAATGTATGAGATAGACTCACTACATGCAAAGTGAGAGATGCCATGCCTTAATTCGTTATAATTATGATGATCATGTCATACAGCATATATGGGATTATGTGATGATTATGGGGTACATGAGATTGGGGGGTTGGGGTTTTCATAAAATGTAAGCCATAAGCATCAATATTATAACAAAGTAAGGCTTGAACTATCTCGCTTTGCATGCAATGAGTCTATCTCATATATTTGTTTCACCTTTTAAGTTGCATTACTGGACTGAATGAACATTTGCATGATATTCTAATTTTCCGAGTTTCACCTGTATATATCGCCCCATAGTACTTGTTGCGCTCTCTGGGCTGTTCACAAGTTAATTAGCTTTTTGCCCTCAACATTGCTGGGTCCTCATTTTACCGGCCTCGGAAGGATGGAAAGCTGAGTCAACCTTGAGCCCTGGTCAGGATCAAACTCACAACCTTTTGGTTGCGGAACAATAGTTTAACCATTTGGAGAAATCATTTTTTCTCTCTGGCTTTATTCATTTGCATTTATGTAGGTGTTCAAATGTTAATATTCTCCTGTATCTGGTAAGGTAAAGGTCACTCTTGCTCAAAAACCTGCCGTATCTGACTCTAGGGTTCAGTGCTCATCTCCGTTTAAAGCCAAAGAGCCAGCACTGTCTGCGTCTGCAGACATTTCCGTGGACATGTGGCAGGCGTGCCTATACACTGGAATGTATCTAGTGTATCTAGTATTCTTTATCAAATAACTCTGGTCGCTTAGCGGTTAAGACACGACTTGACGACTGGAAGGTTAGCAGTTCAGGACCCGAGTGCTGCACAATGGAGAGAGCTCCCATCATCTGCTTCAGTTCCTGCAAACCTGGCAATTCGATAGCAAGAAATTGCAAGTAGATAAATCGGTAACACTTTGGTGGGAAGGTAACAGCATCTGTGACCTTCAGTGTCTAGTCATGCCTGCCACATGACTATGGAAAAGTCTCCAGGCACAGACAATGCTGGCTCTTTGGCTGTAAATGGAGATGACACCAGCCTCTAGAGTCAGTTACGACTGGCTTTTGAGCAAGGGTGACCTTTACCTATCCACTATTAACTGATTAGTGGTCTGACCATATCAAGTTAAAATGTGATAAAATACATTAGATAAAATATGGTTAACATAGAACAGAGTAAAAACAGCTTAAAAGAAAAATGATACAATATCAATAAAATAAGATAAAATTTACTCAATAAAATTGTCAATAAAATTCATCACTTTTTCATGCAACCCCTAGCTGATCAATAAAACGTCTTATCTTTTGAATAGCCCCAATTATAAACTTGACAGTTCTAATGTTTACATATTTGTGTCTTGAAGGTATTTATTTATTTATTTCAATTTTCAAGTAAGTTAAGTCTTTTATTAGATTCCCAGTATTTCATTTTGTCTAAAATGTCTGTATCTAGAGATATTACATCAGGCTACAATCAATCCAGGTCACTAAATTAACAGGTAAAGGCTGTTTTGCAGCCATTTATGAGAGCAGCATGGGATTATTATTGTTGTTGAGAGACTGAGATGTGTATATAGGGCCGTGATGGCAAACTTTGGCACTCCAGGTGTTCTTGGACTTCAATTACCAGAAGCCCAAGTTAGCACTCCTACTGCTCACAGCTTCTGGGAATTGAAGTTCAAGAACACCTGGAGTGCCAAGGGTCACCATTACTGGTATAGGGTGTCTTCACACATTCACTTGCTCTTCTTTCTAGCTAGGTTCCTAGACGCTCAACTGAGGATGTGTCTCTCTACTTAACAGTTTCCCTGGGGATGGGTCATCACTGAGCCTCTCTTCTTTTCCTTTCAGTGGATTGTTTTTGTCCCCAGCCATGGCATCCCAGCGGCAAGCCTACATTGATACAACTCCAATTCTGACCCAGGCGGATGACACAGAAGATGAGGAAAAGGAAGAGCTTCAGTCAGGGCCTGGAGGGGTAGGAGAAGTAGAGGCCCTCACGGGCATTTCCTCTTCACATGCACGATTTATTGTGGGCGTGCTCTTCTTCATTAATCTGCTGAACTACATGGATCGCTTTACTGTGGCTGGTAAGGATAGTGGAATGCCTTAGTGTGGTCAGCAAAAATTGGATTTCTTATTTCCCTTGCATGTGGTTTCTGCGGTGGGTGGGTGGTGGGGGTTAGTTTTGAGGCAAAATAAAGCTGAGCTCCCCCACCTTCCTTAGATTTGACTGGTTTATGGCCAGTAATTGTTTAATCCAGTGGTTATTTTTCCATCTCTTCTGCAACAGGTGTTCTTCCCGACATTGAGACATTTTTTAAAATCGATGACAGCAAATCAGGACTCCTACAGACAGGTGAGGAACAGAGTGATGGTGCCTGACCTTTTCTTACCCTGATTATCGAGCACTTTCTAATGGCAGTGTTATTGGAGCCACAGTAGACTGTATGCACTTTGGGATAATTAAAATTATGTTGTTTTTTCTCTTGGCAGTTTTTATTAGCAGCTACATGGTACTGGCTCCAATTTTTGGTTACCTGGGGGATCGCTATAACCGTAAATATTTGATGTGTGTCGGGATCTTCTTCTGGTCCTGTGTGACTCTGGCAAGCAGTTACATCCCCAGCCAGGTATTTGTTTGGATGGCTGCTAAGATTTTGAGGGCCAGTTCTGCCTGCTTCCCCCCCCCCCCAAACCACCAATTTTCCTCAAACCTCTGGGTGAGAGCTGCTTTCTGAGGTGACAGATATTCTCAAATTTGTCTAAAGGCACCCTTTTCTTTAGCAACCTGTTTCCAGAAGTACCATATCTTTATTGCCTGTGACACCTAACTGCATAGTGCATGCTTCTAATAAGTCTACATATATTAATTGTTAATTTAGAAAACACCTACGTATGGTTTTCCCTTTGAATTTCTAGAAGAGCTTGTTTCTTTGAAACTCAGCCAAAACAGTAGGTGGTTACAAAACATATCTGATCAAGGTTCAACTATGTTTGACTCTTGGTTCCCAACCTGTAATCCTAAGAACTGCAGTTCTGAGAAGAGGCTGTAAGTGTTTTTATACAGATGTTTAGCACTCAGATTTTTTGAGGAAGGGGGAGTGTTTCAACCTTAGATCATAGATGTGTTGTAATGCTACGTTGTTGTCTGTTTTCTTCACTGTGTAGTGGTTTTCACTGTTATTGCTGACCCGAGGCCTGGTGGGTGTAGGGGAGGCTAGCTACTCAACCATCGCCCCTACCATCATTGCTGACCTGTTTGTGGGTGAGCGGCGATCCCGTATGCTCAGCATCTTCTACTTTGCTATACCTGTGGGCAGGTAGGAATAGTCTGTATTCAATATGGGGAGGGTGGGTTGAGCTATACTCTCTGACTGGCGAAGTTTGATTGGAGATTCTTGATTCCAGTTACGTAGTCTTTGAGGTTACTGTTTGTTTGGATCCATTCCAATTTGGTCAAGACTAGTTCATGGATACAAACAGTTTTGGTCACTGATGCCAACTGCCCTGAGAGGTGGTGAGCACTCCATCACTGGAAGCATTCAAGAGAGAATTGGTCAGCCATCTGACAGATCTGCTTTGATTTTGATTCCTGCATTGAGCAGGGGGTTGGGTTCGATGACCTAAAGGGCCCCTCCCAACTCAGTTATTCTATGATATTTTATTTATTTATTTATTTATCATTCACATTTGTAAATGCCGCCCACTCAGGCAGAACCCGACTCAGGGCGGCATTACAACAACTCTAAAAAACACATAAAAACATTATAAAACCTTATAAAACCCACCCAATAAAAAACCCACCCAATAAAAAATCCGACATCCATCCCCATTTTAAAACCCATATCCCACTCGCCCGTCCCACCTACCACACAGAGGGAAAGAGAGAGAGTCTTATAAAAGCCAGCCGGCGGGGGCCATAGTCCCGTTCGGGCCCCACACCTGCCCTGCCAGCCAGGTCTTTACTCCTTTCCTGAAGGGCAGCAATTCACTTTGAAGTCTTAGGTCTGTTGGTAGGAGGTTCCAGAGGGTTGGTGCGGACACGGAGAAGGCTGTCCTTCGGGTGCTAGTCAGATGTGCACCCCTCGTTGATGGCACCACCAGAGAGCCTCTCCGGTCCGCTCTGGTTGGACGGGCAGTCACTCTTGGGACGATGCGGTCTCTAAGGTATCCTGGCCCCCTGCCATATAGGGCTTTAAAGGTCAAAACCAGCACCTTAAATTGCACCCGGAGACAAACTGGTAACCAGTGCAGCTCCCGAAGCAGCGGTGAGGCATGGGCATATCGCCCACACCCCATCACCACCCGGGCCGCCGCATTCTGGACCAGCTGCAGCCTCCGAATGGTCGTCAAGGGCAGCCCCATGTAGAGCGCATTACAGTAATCTAGTCGGGAAGTAACCAGAGCATGAGTGACCATAAGCAAGGAGCCCCGGTCCAGGAGCGTGCGCAGTTGGTGAATCACCCGAAGTTGGGCAAAAGCCCCCCTGGCCACAGCTGCCACTTGTTCTTCCAGCAGGAGCCGTGAGTCCAGAAGGACCCCCAAGTTGCGCACTGGGTCTGTCTGGGGCAAAACAGCCCCATCCAGTACCAAAGATGGTAACTCCTTGGATAACGTGGGGCCCCTTATCCACAGCCACTCTGTCTTGCTGGGATTCAGCCGAAGCCCATTGGCCCCCATCCAGACCCCAATGGCCTCCAGGCATCCGGATAGGATTTCAACAGCATCACTGGGGTCCCCACGGGCCGAGATGTACAATTGAGTATCATCCGCGTACTGATGGTACCGCACCCCGTGGGAACGAATGATCTCACCCAGCGGCTTCATGTAGATGTTAAATAAGAGAGGAGAGAGCACAGATCCCTGAGGCACCCCATATTTGAGAAGCCTAGGGCTGGACCTCTCACTCTCTAACCACACCGACTGGGTACGGCCCTCCAGAAATGAGGAAAACCAGGACAACACAGTGCCCTGGATCCCCAGTCCTTCGAGCCGTTCCAGCAGGATACCGTGGTCGACGGTATCGAAGGCCGCTGAGAGGTCAAGAAGAGCAAGGACGGATGGACAACCCCCGTCCCGCTCCCGCCAGAGATCATCCATCAGTGCGACCAATGCCGTCTCCGTTCCATATCCGGGCCTGAATCCCGATTGAAAGGGGTCTAGATAATCCGCTTCCTCCAGGACACTCTGCAGCTGGCGCGCCACCGCCTTCTCCAAAACCTTACCCAGAAAGGGCAGGTTGGAAACCGGCCTGTAGTTGTTAAGGACAGCTGGGTCGAGGGACATTTTCTTCAGGAGGGGGCGCACCAAAGCATGTTTTAGCTGTGCAGGAAATACCCCCTCCCGTAAAGAAGCATTTACTATCCCCCCAACCCAGCCCCCTGTTACCCCTCTGGATGCTTTCACCAACCAGGTGGGACAGGGGTCCAGAGGACATGTAGTGGCACGAACATCTGCAAGGAGCCTGTCCACTTCATCAGGGACAACAGGATCAAACCGATCCCAGATCGTACAGCAAGACTGTGCTCCGGCACCCCCCCGACCCTCCCCATCCACGCCAGGATTCAATCCTGAACGAATCCGATCGATTTTCTCCACCAGATGGTCAGCAAAGTCCTCAGCCGACCCCTGCCAACCGGGCACCGATCTCCCTCTACCGAGGAGGGACCTGGTTACCCGGAACAGGGCGGCTGGGCGATTATCAGCGGAGGCAATAAGGGTGGTGAAGTATTGCCGCCTCACCACCCCCATCGCCACTAGGTAGGCCCTAATAGCGGCTCTAGCTAGTGTCCAATCGGAGTCATCCTGGGTCTTCACCCAGCGGCGCTCTAGGCGTCTCTTTGCCCGTTTGAGTTCCCGTAGTTCCTCTGTGAACCACGGAGATGACCTAGTTCCCCGGGCACGGAGAGGCCGCAGTGGCGCGATTTCATCCAAGGCAGCTATTGTCGTCCTATTCCATAGGTCGACGAGTGCCTCGGGTGAATCGTTTAGCCGATCCAGAGGTACATCCCCCAGTTCCCTCTGGAAACCATCTGGATCCATTAGTTGCCGAGGGCGGACCATTTTAATAGGCCCTGCCTCCCTACGATGAAGTGTCGCCCCCAGGAAGTCAAGAGTCACCAGATAGTGATCCGACCATGGCACAGGTGAGATGACTAAGTCCTGTAATCTCAGGTCACTCTGCCACTGCTCCGACAGGAAAACTAAGTCTGGCATGTGACCGCTGCCCCTGGTCGGACCCCGAACTACCTGAGTCAGGCCCATGGCTGCCATGGAAGCCATGAACTCCTTTGCCCCCTCAGAAGCCATCCCCAACGATGGCAAATTGAAGTCCCCCAGAACCATAAGCCTCGGGAACTCCAACGCCAGCATCGAGGCGGCCTCGAGGAGCTCAGGCAGGGCATCCCTTACCCTGCACGGGGGCAGGTACAGGAGCAAGATCCCCAACTGACCCTTGGGGCCCAACCGTAGAAGCAGGGCCTCACAACCAGACACTTGTGGAGCAGTGGCCCTAGCGACTCCCAAAGACTCCCTGGCAACAATGGCGACACCACCGCCCCTCCCCTCACCTCTAGGCTGGTGCCAAATACCGAACCCAGCTGGACACATGTCCGAAAGAGGTACTCCATCCTCAGGTGTCAGCCAGGTTTCGGTGATGCATGCCAGGTCGGCCCGCCCATCCTGGATGGCATCTTGAATCAGGGGGGCCTTATTACAAACCGACCTGGCATTCACCAGCAGCAGCCTAAGGGCGGGGGCACTCTGGATCTGCTGCTCAGGACCCAGAGATGCACCGGCAGGGCTGGAATGAGGGACCGCACTTAAACATCGGACCCGCATTCCCCGAGTGCGGCCCGCCCCACGGTACCCGCGGGGTATACGATATGTGATTCGTATACAGGTATAAGGAGAAGAGTGCAAGCTTGTTCAACTTTACCAGAACTCTTGATCGCTTGTGTTGTTATCACTTGTTCTGTCTTTCTGAATCCTTGGTTGAATTAAGTTTAAGGGACATAGAAATACATTGTCTCTAATCCCTACTTGGCTGGTTGGTCCTCAGTGGTATTTCTAGGGGCTTCATTTGGTCCTAAATTTTGGTGTGTGGATTACTAAGAAGCAACATCTTGGCCCCCTATCTATTTAATACAGGGGTGCCCAGACTACGGCCCGTGGGCCAGATCCTGCCCCTGATGCCAATTCATCCGGCCCACGGTGTCTTTGTCGCTCCCAGAAGCGGAAGTAAAATGCGCCTGTGTGGAAGTAAAACACGCCAGTGCGTAGTTTACACAAAACTGAAGGAGGTCATCCAGATATTTGTACTTTATTGTTACCTGTGTGCCATTGACACCCCGACTAGGTGAGAGCCTTGTCAAACTAGGCAGTGTTGCCCATCACTTGTCAATGATGTTAGGCCTGGACTAAAACTCACCAAAGCATTCTCCATCGGATCCCTTGGGCAAGGTGAAAGCAGAGGGCACACGTCATAGTCCGCCTAGCCACCAGGTGATGTGATATCCAAATGGCTAAAAGAGCCTGCAGAATGCAGATGGACTTGATTTACATCCGTTTGCATGTGTAGAATGTCATTGCGAAGATGTCTACCAATGCGCGGACTCCTTGCTAAAATAACGACTCCAAGGTATCAAGGTGCCATTGACACACACAGTGGAGAGATGTGCTGATGTGAGGGATTCAATTGGCATTGGGTGAAGTTACACTCCGTCTGGACTAGCTGCTGACTCTGAAAGCACATGTAGTGACAGTCTCCAGAGATCTTTTTATAAAGTCCAATGGAGACATCATGTGCAAATCTGGACTCTGTGATGCACACCCTTTTTACATTCAGTCTAGTGTTTTGCAGTGTATCTGTAGAGTCTTTGGGGGTGAGTGTGAATCTTCAGCAAGTATAGAATAAAGTTGTTGGTGTCATTTTTAGGCCTAGACATTTGTTCCATATAAATATATTACCCTAATTAAGAATTCCGGTTTGAACTTTAAACCTCTAAATACTGTATCTGGATTATTTTAAGGTCTGTCAGTTTCCATATGCCTCTGCTTATGCGGTAAGAGAATCTTCAGAGGCTGTACTCACCTAGTCCACTACTAAGGTTGGTGGACCTTCTCAGTGATGTCTCCTACCTAAGGGAGCTGTATGTAGCATTGTAGATGTTTCTTCTAATGTTGAATTGAGTAGGATTTGTTGCATTTTTGGTACTATGACTTTACATTGTGTTGTGTGGTGTTTCTATTATAATTTAACTGGCTTATTTTAAAAATTGTTCTAATTGAATACAACTATAGCTGTGCATCTTTCTGTTTTATTATAAGCCGCCTTGAGAAGATTATAGATGTGAAAAACAGCTAAGAGAACACTCTTTACTCTGAGCAGAAACACTTATTTTAAAATATATATATTTTAAGTACCCTCATTTTAACTTCTGTTCTTTTTACTGTACTATCCTGGTCTTGGGCCATAAGCAAGCTTGAATGAGCTAAAAGAAACATTGGGCAAACAATAATTCAGTGATTTTACAAAAACAAATGATGTGCATCTATCAACAACAACAAATATCTGTACATCTATTCAGTAATTTCAGAATAACAGGCAACAGTAGTCCAAACTCAACAAATACTAATGGTCAGTGGTAGAGTTTGGAGGACTTGCTTAGATGTGGGTCTGATTGCTCTCCCCTTTTCCTCTGCAGTGGACTGGGCTACATCGTGGGTTCAAAAGTGAAAGACCTGGCTGACGACTGGCATTGGGCCCTGCGAGTAAGTAGGTTGGAGTTATTCTTACGTTGGTCAGTACTTGTTGCCTTATGGTATTGGGTGGTGATGGGGAACCTTTTAGAATCCAAATGGCCAAACTCAGCAGGCTGCCTTCCACAGCCCAGAGGAGAAGAGCAAACTCTATGCTGGGGGAAGGGAGGAAGTGTTCCCATTGGGCTGCTGGGCAGGGGGATGAGGTGAACTCTGTGCTAGGGGAAGGGAGAAAGCGCTCCTATTGAGCTTCTGGGCAGAGGGGCAGGGCAAACTCTGTGCTGGGGTGATGGCATGTGTGCCCACAGAGAGGGCTCTGAGTGCCCTCTCTGGCATGCGTGCCATAGGTTCACCACCAACTAGTATAGGGGTTAATTCTGCAACTCCCCTTTTCACCAAGCTGCAGTATATTGCCTGCCTTTTGGCTATGTATATAAGTTTTATTTAAACCTCCCCCCCCCCTTCACCATGCCCCATATGAGAGCTGCTATTCCTTGTGCTCCTCCACAGGTAACTCCAGGTCTGGGGCTGGTGGCTTTGGCATTGCTGTTAACAGTTGTTCGAGAGCCACCTCGGGGTGCCGTGGAGTTGCATTGCGATGTCCCCCTGCAGTATACCTCCTGGACAGCTGACCTTCGGTCCCTGAGCCGAAAGTAATTACTGAAGAAGTTTAACTGCTTCTGTCTTTCTACTTTGTATTGATCTGGAATAACCTCCTCCTAGCTCTGTATGTAGCATTTTATGTCAGCGCAGGTATTTGTAATAAGAGATGGTTTCAACCTATCTTGTATTTAGCAACTTAACTGGTAGGCATAGCTGACCATGAATTCTATACAGGTTTCAAGCAGTTATGTGAGCAAGTTAAGAGTCCCTTCCCTAAGGTTTCTGGATTAGCCATGAAGGAAACCCTGCTTGCTAGAAATCGTTTTAATTAGGGTGCTGGCTTGTCAAGAAACCTGCAAAGGGCCAGAAACCAGCATTTTTATATAATCCACAAAGAATGGCAGCTGGTATCAAAACACAGGCTTTATAGCAAACCAGCAGTGTTTGCAGTCTTATTAACAGGGCTAAGATAAAAGGCAAGACAAGAAGCAAAGTAAGCTTGTTAGAGAAATTGGTGCGATTTCTTTATTCATGGGATGGTTTTTTTGAACAGGATTTCGCCATACATCCTCCCGCATGACTTGATGTCAGTGTCTTCCCAGCTGTACTCAAGGGAATCTTGAGGAATTTCCATGGTATAAGACCAGTAGCAGAAGGCGAGCTTCTATGACAGCTGGCTTGTTCACCAGTATCAGTCTTCCCTGCTAGAAGATATTGAGTGTATTTTACAGTGTATATTTATCATATGATCTCCAGCATACAGTAGCATGAAAAACCATTCAGCCACCACCAGCTGGTTTGGAGAAAATTCAATGAGTGAGGGTTATTGTTGTTGTTGTTTTGTGGGGGGGGGGGGTTGGGGGGGGACGGGACGGGACGGGACGCATAATTCAGACACCTTAACATCAAATTCCACCAAACTTGGAGAGGTCTGAGAGGAGAATAAGTAGAAGATGCTCTCCAATTTTGGTGTGTCAAGGTCAGAGCTATTCAACCTTGGTGCTCCAGATGTTCTTGAACTTTAATTCCCAGCCCTGACCAGCAGGTGTGTTGATTTGGGCTTCTGGTAATTGATGTTCAAGAACACCTGGAGGACCAAGGTTGGCCATCCCTGGCCTAGGTCAGTGAAGGCAAACCTTGGTGCTCCAGGTGTTCTTGAACTTCAATTCTCAGAAGCCCTTACTAGCAGGTGTGCTGACTTAGGCTTCTGGTAGTTGAAATCCAAGAACACCTGGAGCACCAAGCCTTCACTGGTCTAGGTGGATCAGGGGCTGACTTATGCTCTTCAAAATCATTCATTGAATTTCCCCAAAACCAGGTGGTGGTGGTGTAAGACTTTTGCACAGTACTGTATTTGTGGTCCTCACTATGTAAGCACCCCCCCCAAAAAAAAAAAACACTGCCAGAATTGCTTGCAACTCAAGGACAGGAAGTCAGAGAAGCTTTTTATCAAAAGTGGAACATTCTGAAATCTTTGGGCTGCTTTCAGGATCCTGCTAAACCGCATTCCTGGTAAATGTGACATCAGCAGTATCCTTCACTTGAGACAAGTATCCACTGTGTTTTGCTTGTATCAAAATAATTTTCTATACTTCCCCTTTTGTTAGACCTTTTTTACTACTGTCCCTTGATGCTAGCTTTGCCTCTAATAATGGAAAGCAGTTTCCAGAGTGGCAGTCGGACAACTGTTGTAAGCTGATTCATACTTGCACGGTTGAATTCCTTTCTCTTTGTCCATCAGTGGCTGTGCTAATGGCGCTGTTGTAAAATCATGGGCAAAAACACTCGTCTGTAGCTATGCTAGTGATGTAAAGTTTAGAACAGGGTTTCTCAACCTTTTAAAGCCGTGGGTGGCATCACGCCCCCCTCAGACAGCTGAGCGGGCCAGACTGGTGTTTCCCCACCACCACCACCATAAATGCTGTCGTAAAATGCATCCATGGCTGTCGTAAACACATTTACGGGTGTCAAATGCATCAATTTCCAGTGGCGGTGGTGACACGGGCCACATGGAATGGTGGTGCGGCCCGGGTCCAGCCCGCAGGCTGTAGGTTGAGAACCCCTGGTTAGGAGCAGTGGCCCACGCCCCACAGGGGGATTTCAGTTCCCAGAAGCCTAAGTCAGTACATTGGGTGATCAGTGTTTTGGGGGAATGACTTAGGCTTCTGGGAACTGAAGTCCAAAAACAAAAGATTGGAAAACACTGGTTTAGAGGCAAATTGCCCTGAGTCAAGAAATCACTGTAGACATGGTCAGTTGCATACTGAGTTGCACAACCTGGGACAATTAAACTAACTTGGGGCAATATGCCTCTAAAAGTTACACCGTTTGTGCTATGCCAACATAACCAAGTAAGAGGGTTTGGACCACTGTCTGAGGCAGATCTTGAAAAAGTTACTGCCTTTTAAAAAAAAAACTACAGCTTCTGAACATGCCCAGATCATCATAGTCCTGTTGACTGTAGAGTTCTTTACCTGCAATCGGAAAATGTAAACCTATCTAGACAACTTCCATCGTTCCTGCAGTCATTGGTCTGCAGTAGCGCAGATGATATCCGTTTCCCTGTTTAATCTTACCTTTCTTCCTTGCCAACGTGAATTAGCCCCAAGAAGTCACAGTTTGAATGGAATAAAGTGTATATTTGAAGGAATTGTTGATTCTGTACATATTCACTCATGTTCTCTTCAACGTCTTTCTTTTCTGTGCTCCTTTTGACTGCCAGTCGGAGTTTTGTGCTGTCCTCGCTCGGCTTCACGGCTGTAGCCTTTGTCACAGGTTCGCTGGCTCTGTGGGCACCTGCCTTCCTTTATCGCTCACGCGTGGCCAGTGGAAGCCTCCAGCCTTGTCCTCCAGGGAAATTTTGCACTGGTGATTCTGACAGGTAAGTTAGTCATGGGAAAGATGTTTTAGATCGTGACCTCTAGCTCAGGTCGCTTTGGAAAACTTGGCTTCACCCTCTCTGATATTTCTTTTCTTTCTAGCATTGATAGTTGAGCTCAAGCTACAAACTGAGACACCCTAATCCTAAATCTTGCCCTTTCTTTCCTAAAATATGGAGACCATCTGTGAGATGAGTTTTCTGTCCCTCAGCCTCCCAGGTTTGGTATGGGGATAATACTGCTGAACTGCTTTACCTTACAGACTTCTTGCAAAGCTTGCAAGAAGCATTTCTCCCTGGCATGCCAATGAAATGCCACGTGTCATTTTCTCAAGGGACTGTGATGGCTTACTGGTTAAGATGCTGAACTTGATGACTGGAAGGTCGGCAGGTCAGCAGTTTGAGATCTGTCGTCTGTCTAAGCTCCAGCCAGCCTGGCAGTTTGAAAGTAAGAAATTGCAAGTAAATAAATAGGTGCCACTTCAGTGGGAAGGTAACAGCATTCTGTGCCTGCCATATGACCACGGAAATGTCCGCAGACACAGCAATATTGACTTTTTGGCTGTAAATGCAGATGAGCACTGCACCACACCCTAGAGAACGGGTTTGCAACCTTTGGGCCACAGGCCTGATACGGCCCACAGCACCAAATAATCCAGCCCCCGACCTCGCTCCAGCCGCACTGTCGCCATGCTGCCAGAATCAGCCGCGGACTGTTGTAAGCATGTTTACAACGGCTGTAATTTAGTCCACGGCTGTTGTAAACTTGTTTACGACAGCGTTAATGAGTCTGTGATGTCGTAAACACATTTACGATGGCTGTGGATGTGTTTTATGGCAGCATTTACGGTGAGGGGAACCACCAGTCTGGCCCACTCAGCTGTCTGAGGTGGTGTGGTCCGGCCCGCGGCTGAAAAATGTTGAGAACCCTAGAGGGTGACACGGCTTGCCTTCTCCCAAGGGCAACCTTTACCTTTTACCATTCTCTCTACAGTTTAATCTTTGGCATTATCACTTGTGTAACTGGTGTGCTGGGTGTTACGGCTGGGGTGGAGATTTCCCGGCGTTGGCAGCGCACTAACCCCCGTGCTGATCCCCTCGTATGTGCCACTGGACTGATTGGCTCTGCCCCCTTCTTGTTCCTGGCAGTGGTGACTGCACAGCAGAGCATAGTCGCCACTTACGTGAGTTTGTCTGTCTTCCTAAATTTCTTTTTTTTTTACTCTGGTACCATATTCAGGTGCTTTCTTGTAGTTGTGTCCATGGTGGAATTTTCTGTCCTGGCATAACAAAGCCACTGTGGTACAATCCTTACCATACTGGGCTGGGACCCAGGAAGCTCACTGCGTGTCCTTGGGCGGGTTACTCTTGATCAGCCTGATCTCCAGTATGATATTTGTGTGAGGATAAAATTATTATTATTATTATTATTATTATTATTATTATTATTATTATTATTATTATTATTATTATTATTATTATTATTATTATTATTTATTTATTTATTTATTTATTTATTATTACTATTACTATTATTATTATTGGATTTATACCCCGCTCTACTCAAGCACAAGGCTGACTCAGAGCGGCTACAACAAGTCAATATACATACAATTACAACAATATAATAATACAAACTAAGTAAATAGTAAAAAAAAAATCCACAATCGTACAAAGGCACAGCATCAAAATATTCATTAAATAAAAATCAGATACAAAGTATAAGAAACAACAAAATACATAATATCAAAAGCAGTACAAAACAAAAGGGAAACCTCATTTCAGAAAATGGGATAGAGGGGCTACAGTGGCTCAAGTGGTTAAGATGCTGAACTCGATGACTGGAAGGTTGGAGTTTGATTCTCAATTACTGCACGACGGAGTGAGCTCCCGTCTCTGTCCCAGCTCATGCCAACCTAGCAGTTCGAAAGCAAGAAATTGCAAGTAGATAAATAGAGACCACTTCAGTGGGAAGGTAAACAGTGTTCCGTGCTCTCTGGTGTCAAGGCACGCCTTCCACATGTCCATGGAAACATCTGTGTTGTGGGCAAGATGTTATTTGCCTTGTAAACTATACTGGGAGCACTCTAACCATTAATGAGGTGGTATATTAGACGCAGACAGCGCTGGCTCTTTGGCTATTAACAGATGAGCACCGAACCCTAGAGTCGGATACGACTGGCTTTCAAGCAAGGATGACCTTTACTAAAATGGGACAGGGTATGTGTGTGCAATAGATCTCCTGAGTTTATTTGAGGAAAGGCTGAGCATAAAAATAATCAATAATCAAAATAAAGTATATTTAAAAGCGACATGCTTTCGAATGTTTTAATGAAAATAAGTGTACTGTATACGTATACTCTTTTTTTCAAAAACTGTTCTCTTCATCCCTTTTTGTAGGTATTTATTTTTATTGGCGAGACCCTCCTCTCCCTCAACTGGGCTATAGTAGCCGACATGCTTCTGGTAAATATGTGGGGAAAGGGATGTGGGGGTAAAACAGTGTGAGGCACATTAGGCTTTCTGTATCTGCAGGTGTGTGGCTACGTTTTGTTATCCATGGGCCCAAAAATACTCAATGGAAAATGTCAGAAATACGAACTTCCAAAAATGAATTAACAGAGCTGGCCACTAGATGGCACTCTCTGCAACATAATGTGTATTAAGCACTCTTCCTGAGAAGGAGCAATGTTTCCAGGGAAGCCATTTCATGAGCACACTTGAAATATCTTTGCCTGCTTGATAGGGGACCATTCTGGATTCTGTCAGATGGAGGCATTTGCCACCAACGCTGTCCCCACTTGTATGATTCCGCATAGGTAAGACAGGGTTTGCTGCTTTCTGCGGTTTCAGGCATCTGTGGAAGATCTTGGAAATGTATTCCCTGTGCAATTATTATTACAATTTTAGGATGAGATGTAGGTTTCTTTGTTGTATACGCTGTGCCCCGTTTTGGTGTTTATCTGGAACGGATGCACTGGCAGAATATGCCACAATGTATCTGAGCAGTTGCAGCAATTCAGCTGCTGTGGTAGTGCCGTAATGGACATTCCACCCTTTTGTATAACCCCTTGGTTAGTGTTACTCAGAAGGACTGCAGTGGCTCAAGTGTCTAAGACGCTGACTGGGAGGCGGGAGGGCAGCAGTTCGATTCCCGAGTACTGCAGGACGGAATGAGCTCCCGTCTTTGTCCCAGCTCCTGTCAACCTAGCAGTTCGAAAGCAAGGAATTGTAAGTAGATAAATAGGGACCACTTAGTTGGGGAGGTAACAGTGTTCCGTGCGCTCTGGTGTCTAGACATGCCTGCCACATGACCATGGAAACATCTGCAGAAGCAGACAGCACTGGCTCTTCAGCTTTGAAACAGATGAGCACTGCACCCTAGCGTCAGATACGACTGGCTTTCGAGCAAGGGAAACCTTTACCTAGTATTACTCAAGTGTAAATTGCGCTCTTAATTTTTTTTTACATTCTGGTTTATTATATTGGGCCAGAAAATCTTTTGTGAGCCCCCTTATCAGATTGTGTGAAATCTTCAGCCAGCAATGGATGCTTATACATATTTTTGTATGTCACGTGGATTCAGACAGAGAAGTGGGGCCAAATGAGCCAGTGGTGGCTAACCTTGGCACTCCAGCTGTTCTGGGACTTCAATTTCCAGAAGCCCTGATCATCAGGTATGCTGACTTGGGCTTTGGGGAATTCAAGTCCAGGAACAGCTGGAGTGCCAAGGTTAGCCACCACTGAATTCTGTTAAAGAGACTGAAAACCCAACATCACCAAAGGAGCCTTAGATTAAGGTTATGAAGCTGCCTTGATCTCAAGGCGTCTGTGCAATTCTCCCGAAGAGGCCCGCCAGTAAATTTGACTCTGCTCTCTTCCCAGTATGTTGTCATCCCCACACGTCGATCTACGGCAGAAGCTTTCCAGATCTTGTTGTCCCATCTTCTGGGTGATGCTGGGAGCCCTTATCTGATTGGTTTGGTAAGTGTTTGGAGTGCTTACGAGGTTCATTTTTTTCCATCTCTTTCACGCCCCCTCAAACAGCTTATCTTTTCTTTGCTACTTACTCTTTCTCAGTATTTGACACAGTCCTTCTCTAGGCTCTAATCTAATAGATCTTTCAGTCCATCCAGTTAGGGTGAAGCAGCCGAGCTGGTGAAAGCCGAGGGAAGATGACATATATTATAGCCTTATGTAATACAGACTTTCTAGGACAGGGGTTTCCAACCTAAGGCCTGTGGGCCGGATCCAGCCCATGGCACCATTTCATATGTTCCCATCATGCAGGCAGGGCAAAATGGCCATCCGGCCCTCGAAGCTGACTGAGAGAACATGACCTGGCCCGTGGCTTGAAAAGGTTGGGAAATCCTGTTCTAGGATGTTTAAGTTTTGTTGATTATTTACTTATTTATTACATTTATTTATGTGGCTCTGTAAGACTTTGTTTTAGTGCTTACTTAGAGAACTGAGACTGGGTTCCAGCAACAGCAAAACCTTTTCCATTGGGACTACAGAGCTGTGTGACTCTTTTATCTTATTCTGTGTGACTCTTTCTCCTACTCCTATTAATTTTTCCTTGTCTTCTGGATGTTTCATAACCATTTGCTGGCTTTGTGCTTAATGTCTGCCCCAGATCAGCGACCGAATCCAGCGTGATCGTCCCCTGTCATACCTGTCACAGTTCAGAAGCCTTGAATATGCTCTGATGGTCTGTGCCTTTGTGGGAGTTATCGGTGGCGGCTTCTTCCTAGCCACAGCTTGTTTCATCCAAGCAGATCGCAAACAGGCAGAACTGTACACTCAAGGTAAAGCCTTCACACACGTATACCCTTCCCCTAGTGGTGTAGAGTTGAGACTTCATGCTCAAGAAATCCTGCCTTAATGCTGTTACACTTAATGTGATTTTAAAAAGACTCTACAATGAAGTGAGGGCTGTCTGGATGTGTCTGGCATGGGAAAGACTCATTTACTGTAGCATAATGGAACTTCTCCTTGTCTGTTTTCCCGTTGTAGCTATTTAACAGCACTGTTGTAGTGTTTGGGTAATAGGAGGCTGTCTTTTTAAGGTTACCTGTATCTCCAATAGGGTGTATCAGTATATAGATATGCAGATGAAGAACTATATTGTAGTGTAGGAAGTCAGCTGGAGAAGTCGTCCCGACAGACTTGGAGTTATCTAGTGGCAAGACGACTTCTCCCGTATCCAAATATTGGTGATCCTCATGACAATCAGTCATAAAGATTGTCCTGGGAATATAATGCAGTGGCCTTTTATCTGCCTTCCACATCACAGCATGACCCCTGTACCACTGATCCAGTTTTGTGAGTCACTTTCTGGTCCTGAGCCCTTTTGGCACACAAAGTCCTCTTCAGCCCCAAGCCAGTATTGACGCAGTTGCTGCCTTCCATCAAGAGGGATTCAAGTGGGATTTAATCCACTTGGGGACCATCACCTTTCCTTGTAGACTTCAGCACCTAAGGCCGTTAGTCCTCAGGGTGGTCAGGTTAGTTAAACTCTGCCTGACACTTGGTGTTGAGTCACTGGCAGTATGGCAGTATGATTTGTTCCCATGATGGTGACCCCTGGCACTCCAGGTGTTCTTGGACTTCAATTCCCAGTAAACCCATTCGTGTGGATTCACAGAGACATGGGCTTCTGGGAATTGAAGCCCAAGAACACACCTGGACTGGAGTGCCAAGGTTCGCCATCACTGGTCTAGTCTATTACCATAGCAGGATTACCTGGCTAGACTGGTAGTGGCAAGACTACAAGAAGGAGATAAAGGAGTCAGGAGATCCATTTATAACTCACTTCTCCTGACCACTGACTGGCATAGCTTTTGTGGACCCTGCCAGTGCCCTGAATTCAGACTTTTGCTATCTCCTCTCCTTCCAGGACAGTTACAGGAATCGTCAGAGCCTGAAGATCGCCTTGTTGTGCCTCAGCGCGGCCGATCAACCAAAGTCCCTGTCTCCAGTGTCTTGATCTGAAGGTCCATCCTTGCCTCTTCAGTCCAAGGAAGAAGAACAGATGCGCACCTTTCTATGCTCAGCACTGAACAGGGAGCTCTGACTCTCTGAATGGACTTTGGGTGGGGAAGCATGTGAACGGCCGGGGAAAGGCGCATTTTTGATGTTGCGTGTTGGGTTTTTATAAAGCACTAACTTTATCCAGAGTCATGTGGTGTTTTTCAGATGGATGAGATGGCATGACACCTCCCCATCACGTTTTCACTCCCCAATTCCCCCCCATTGTAAGCATCAAGGCTGTGATCATAAGGTCCTAAGTAACTGCCCATCCAGATGTGCTTAGTTTCTGCATGGTGACTACATCAGTCTCACTTCAGTTCAGAGGAAACAAAGAAAGCCTTAGCCCTTCGGTTGGTGTAATTGGCTGGATCGTTCAGTGAATTGGAACATGTAGCTGCAGAGTTCAATTGTTTACTGTGTCTCCTGGAAGAAAATCTAACCTGTGTTGCCTTGGGCAAAGTCCCAGAGCATACCCTAATAAAGGTCATCCTTGCTCTGAAAGCCAGTCATTTCTAATTCTAAAGTTTGATTAGTGGTTCCCAGCCTTTTTTTTTTTTTTGGCCATGCCCCACCTAAGCATCTCTAAAATCCTGATTCCCCCACCCCCTCAGTGATATAAAAATTTTATACTTCAAAAAGTGAACTGTTCACATGGAGGAAGCCTAAAAGGCCATGAACTGTTAATAACTCATTCTCAAATTGCCCCTCTTTTGACGACTGAAAGGTCAGCAGTTCGAGACTGGAGTGCTGCACAATGGAGTGAGCTCCTGTCTGTCCCAGCTCCTGCCAACCTAGCAGTTTGAAAGCAAGAAAATTGCAAGTAGATAAATAGGGGCCACTTTGGTGGGAAGGTGCGCTCCAGTGCCTAGTCATGCTTGCCACATGACCAGAGAAGCAGACACAGATGCAGACAGTGCTGGCTCTTTGGCTGTAAACAGAGATGAACACTGAACCCTAGAGTCGGGTACGACTGGCTTTCAAGTAGGGAGACCTTTACTTTTGCCTTATCTCTATATATAAAACAGGTGTGGTCTTGTATGTGCTGTATACAAATCCACACCCCTGGATCAATCGCTCTGAAAATTGGCACATACGTACCTCACCCTCCAGAGACCAGCACCGGGGGGGGGGGGTTCACAAGCCCCATGGTGCGGGTGTATGCCCCTAAATTGATCTGCAAAGGGAAGTATACTCGACAGGAGGGTGTGTGTGTCCCAGTGATGTCCTGGTGATGCTAGTGTCATAATCCCAGGTAGGTCACCCAATTGTCACATCATTATGATGTAACTGAGCTGGCTAATGTCACTGTCCCAGGTAGGGATGGGTGAAGAAGGTAGAGAGGGGGCGTGTGAGGGAAGAGAGAGACGGAGGAAGGGATGTCACAGTCCCAGGTAGGGACGGGTGAAGGAGGTAGAGAGGGGACGGGTGAGGGAAGAGAAAGATGGAGGAAGGGGGCAGGAGTGACCCACACACACCCCCATGAGGTTTCCATGGGAAAGGCTGGCCTACAGTAAAAAAAAAACCAAGCAAGGTCGGGTAATCGGCTTGTATATTAAAAAACTGTTTGAGGAGTGGAAATCTTTTCCTCAATCTGGTCAAAATAGCTAGCAGGGAGGAAAAGATTTTCTTTCTTTCTCCGTGTTTTTTTTCTCCCCTAAAAAAAAAAAATCCATCACTACAGATACATGAACACGGCAGTTGTAGATAAAAGGCAAACAGTTTCCTTGTTGAAACTATTTTCACTCTGATAGCCAACTCATTGAAAAGTTTCTTCTTTGGGGGAGTGGAGGAAGATGTTGAAATCTATCACTCCTCTCCCTCTCCAGAAATGGTACAGTCCAGGAAAAGCTTTGCAATTTGATTCGGCTAATCATATAACCCTAACCTCCTTACATTCTTGCTTGGATAGGGTTTGACATTTGAACATCTCTGACTCCCATGCACTTCTACCATGTATAAAGGTTACTTTAGATGCCAAAATCTTTTCCAAAGAAGCTTTCCTTGATCATTGCCCCTCCTGAGAATGCAAACATTTCTCCTAAGTAGCAATGTTACAGTAAACTACCCGATTCTCGTAAACTGATGTTAGTCTGCTGAGATGAGGAGGCGAACCACCCGCCACTAGAGGTGGGTGAGAATGTGGTTTGTCTTTTTTTAAAAAGAACTTTTCATAATTGGCTAAATTCTTCATAGATGTCATAGGAAGAATTTGAGGTCTTCAGATAGTGTATGTGTAGGCACAAATGGTTAAGACGCTGACTGGGAGGTGGAAGGTCAGCAGTTCAAAACCCAAGTACCAAGGGGGAGAAAGACTTATTGATGACCTTTTTAACTTTCGCGAGACAAATGATAGCTAAACAATGGAAAATTATTCCCAATCTTAAGATTGAAGAATGGTACAGTGAGGTATGGGACATTGCATTAAATGATACATTAACTTGGTAGGTTAATGTTTAAAAAGGATTGATCCAACAGAATCAATTTTGGAATATATGGAAATATTTTATTGAATATGCAGTGGAAAAGAATTCTGGATGTAGACCTGCCCAGGGAAATTTGAAATTTTGGAAAGGTAATAATGAAGGATGATAAAAGCATTAAATTTTAAAATGTAACAGGCTCCCCCCACACACCTGGTGTAGATAGCACATAATTGATTATTATTTTAGTAGGGTTTTTTTCTCTGTTTAGTTATATATACTTTTGTCTAATGTGTTCTTTCTTTTTTCTTTTCTGATTGTTGTGCTACTGTTTTTTTTACTGTATTTCTTTTTAAAAAAACACCATAAGATTAAAAAAAATGAGTTCTGCATGACGGAATGAGTGCCCGTCTCTGTCTCAGCTCCTGCCAACCTAGCAGTTCAAAAGGAAGAAATCGAAAGTAGATAAATAGGAACCACTTCAGTGGGAAGGTAAACAGCGTTCTGTGCACTTCGGTGTCTGAGCATGCCGGCCACATGTCCACGGAAACGTTTGCAAATGCAGACAGCACTGGCTCTTCAGCTATAAACAGATGAGCACTGAACCCTAGAGTTGGATACAACTGGTTTTCGAGCAAGGGTGACCTTTACCTTTACTATGAAAAAGAGAATTTGAGCACAGCCACACATGTGAAACAAGTTGACATTGCTGTTAATGAAACAATGTGTATACCTCAAACCTATAAAGTAAAGGTAAAGGTTTCCCTTGCTTGAAAGCCAGTCGTATCCGACTCTAGGGTGCATTGCTCATCTCTGTTTCAAAGCCGAAGAGCCAACGCTGTCTGCTTCTGCAGACATTTCCATGGTCATGTGGCAGGCATGACTAGACACCGGAGTGCACGGAACACTTGCCTTCCCACCGAAGTGATCCCTATTTATCTACTTGCAATTTCTTGCTTTCGAACTGCTAGGCTGGCAGGAGCTGGGACAAAGACGGGAGCTCATTCCATCCTGCAGTACTCGGGAATCGAACTGCTGACCTTCCGCCTTCCAGTCAGCATCTTAGCCACTTGACCCACTGCAACCTATACCAATTGGGAACATATATCCTCTTGTTGGTCTCAGTCCACCTAAGATAAAGAGAGAAGTAGCAGTGGAGGCTGAGAGAACTAAGCATGAGAATGGTCCTTGACATTCTCTGAATGACTGTGTCCCAAGTCTGCCGACTCCGATCTAGAAAGAGCGTTATGGGAAGAACAAATATTCTTGAGGGTGCGCAAGAGCAAAATCAAATTAGAAGGTGGAGGAAAATGCTCACTGGACAGGAATAACATTAAAGGGGATATGGCTGAGGAACTCGACCTCCCCAATGTCCCTTGGAGGACCCTGAATAGGCTGAGGGTTGGAGTCCCTAAATGCAAGACCAACATGCTCAAGTTGGAGCTGCTAGTGGACAACAACATGCTGTGACAGGAGAGAAACAGAATCCGGCTCATTTATTGATCTGCCAGTTACTAGTAGAAACATGTGCCTATGACAATTTAATTTTGACCATTGACAAAACTAAGAAGGTGGCTTCATTTTGGCAGTACAAAGTTTGATCTGGAAATGAAAGATGAAGCACAAACTATCCGATGAATCACAGAAAGCGCCTTTCACACCTGCTTATTATTCCCCAAGTTTGTGAAAGTGGCAGGTGTCCTGCGGTGGATCACACACACACCACTACAACCCCCCCCCCACCTCTCCAACTGCCCCACACACACACACACACACACCTCCAACCCCATGTCATGTTTTAGTACATCTGCCCTATGACTTCCTGCTGGTGGCTGTGGCGCTTCCTTCCTGCCTGAGATATTGAACTCCACCAGTAGCAGTAGCATCTGTGCCATGGCAGAGGAGTCCTCATCCAGGGCTGGGAGGTGAATGCTGGATGTGAGTTTGTACAAGTGTGAACTGGGGAAAGCAGAAGTTGTGGGTGGGGAGAGGGGCAACTAATAGTGGATCTGTGCCCAAGCAGTGGTGTATCTTAGGCTGTGTGGATCCTTGGAAAGAAAGGGTGCAGCCCCAGAAGCCAAGACTCAACAGGGTGGATCGGGGCCAGGAGGCAAAAAACCAGGAGTGGTAGAACAAGATGGCATGGAAGTCTGAGAAAATGTATGTAGAATTAGAATGAAACAGCCCTTCCTTTCTCAATTATGCAGAGGACTTTTTCCCCTTACTGGGTGCCTTCCCCACCCCCAGTTCTGATAGAATCTCTCTCTTTTCCTGTCTATTCTGCAGTCTCTCGCTATCTGCTTGTCCATCTCTGAACCAGAGTTGAGTTTGAAGGAGATGGGTTGGTGTTGAAAGCAACAGGTGGCAAACTCAATGCTAGGGATCATTAGGAAGGGTATAGAAAATAAGTCAGCAAGTGTCATTTTGCCGCTTTATAAATCTATGGTGAGGCCCCATCTGGAATACTGTGTACAGTTCTGGTCGCCATTCCTCCAGAAGGATATTATGGAGCTGGTGCAGAGGAGGGCAATCAAAATGATGAGGGGACTGGAACACCTTCCTTAACATCTGAGGCTGCAACGGTTGGGCCTTTTCACTCTTGAACGACGGCGTCTAAGTGGTGAACTGATTGAAGTTTATAAAATCATGCACAGTGTGGACAAAGTAGATAAGGAAAAACTGTTTTCCCTATCGCACAACAGTAGAACTAGGAGGCACTCCATGAAACTTTTGGCTACTAGTTCTCAAACAAGAGAAAGTACATTTTCACCCAGACGATCACTGGTCTATGGAACTCCCTGCCAGAAGTGGTGGTGACAGCTGTCAGTCTTGACAGCTTTAAGAAAGGATTAGACAAGTTCATGGAGGACAAGAGTATCAATGGCTATAATTATGGATACCTAAGAACAACCTCCGGGTTGGAGAGATAGGCAGGATATCTCTCAATGCCATTTCCAGGGAATCCTAAGCAGGTGAAGGCATCTCCTTGGGAATACCCTGAAGGAAATGGTGAGCCACTGTGTGAGACAGAATGCTGGACTGGATGGGCTGTGGCCTGTTTCAGCAAAGCTGTCCTTATGTTCTTATGTATGTTCTTATGTGGGGAGAGGATCGTAGGGACGGGCAACCTATCCTCACAATCATCTCCCTCCAAATTTGAGCCTGAGAGTTGCAGGTGTCTCCCCCTCCTCTCCACAGTTTTCTGTTCTGCCCAAATTCCTGACAGCAAGTCTCCCCAAGGGGCTCCGCTTGCGACGGAACCTGTGGTTTGCGGTTACTTTGGCCTCTTGCCAGGGTTCCCATTAACTGGAGCAGAAGTGGAGTGTGAGTGTGTAAATTGAATTGCACAGAGGACTCAGCTGTGGACGTCTTGCCAAGTCTGTCCATCCCTGTGTCCTACAAGCACCCTCTCTTCCACTCCCAACATCTTTCTGAGTGGTGAGTGGGGTCTTCTGAACATCTTCCCCTCCACACCACAGCTGGGCTATGTTGAAAATGTCACCCCTGTCCTGAGGCAGCTGCAAATTCCCCCTACCGCACCCACAACCCAGAGCAAGCTTTGTTTGCAAGCACCCAGATCCGGCTGTGGGTTGTGTCACTGGTGTGAGTCACCCCGCTTTGTCTGTCGTTCCCACACTTTCCTGGGGGGGGGGGGGGAGACAAAGACCCTTTTCTGAGAGGCTGTAGGTTTTAGTTCCTGATTATTTTGCAAACTTTTTTTCTTTGTGGATCATGGCATGGTGTAAACATCTGGCCCTTTTAAAAACACTCGCCATTCTCTCTCTCTCCTTTGGCACTTCACTTCTCCATCCCTTATGGGCACTGGAGAGAGGATGCTGGGAGTTGTAGTCCAAGAAAGGTAACGTGATCAAACTCAGTAAGGGGCCTTAAGTAGTGGAGTCCACTCTTTTGCATTCAGAAAGTTTGGGGTTTAAACCACGGTGATTACTGTAAATAAAACTAGTATAGCAAGTAATGTGATTGATCTCTGCTTGGAAAAAGTGGTTGCCAGTTCAGGGCTAGACCAACTATTAGACCAGGGGTGCCCAAACTTTTCGGGCCATGGGCCAGTCATGTGGTTCAGCAGGCCGGTCACGTAGTTCAGCAGGCTGGTTGCATGGTTACTCTCACCAGAAGTGGAAATAAAACACGCCTTGCAATCTGTTTTGCAACAGGATGAGACAGATTTTAAGCTGCCATTTTCTCTGCTTAAACCAGCGTTGCCCCAACTACGGCTTTAGTGTCTCGCAGGGAAGACAGAGAACGAGTCGCAATAAGGACTAACACAGGTTTATTCTTTGATGGTCAGGGTGAACATGTGGTAATGGCGGAGGTACATCACATTATATACAGTAACGAAACACATTTGAATCTGGTTGCACGGTGGCTCATTGGCTGCCACCGTTGGGGGCGTCGACTTGAGGCACGCCCTCCCCTCTTCTGTAGTAGTTCTTCATGCGGAGAAGTTCCCGCGGCTGTCCGTGATTTGGGGGATTGAACCATGTGAGTATGAACGCTCGCATCCGCCCTTTATGGGCGGCTCGCTCGCGTTCCTTTAGCTGCTGTGATACATTGTGATATGGGGCTGGTTACATTCATTTACTTAAAGCAACAGTGTCCTTGCATACACAACAACGGCCCATGGGCCAGATCTGGCCCCTACGCCAATTCACCAGGCCCATGCCATCCTCATCACTCCTGGAAGTGGAAGTAAAACGTGCCCATACGGCCTGTGGGCTGTAGTTTGGGTACCCCTGTATTAGACCGAGGGAAACTGCCTCCTGGGTAAGTCAGCTCCCTGGTCATTCGTCTCTGTTGTCTGAGCCACACAATTTTTCCTGCATCTTTTAAACTGGACCCTTTTCCTCAGATGGGAGAGGTCTTTCCTCACTGCCAGTGTTAAAGTACAGTTCACACAGTGAGTCCTTTCAACTTTTGTGCATGGGATTGGGGTATTGGGGGAGGTATAATCTTAGTCTCAGATAGCAAAATATCTTAAAATGGTCCTGAATCAATAGAGAAACTTTCTGACCTGTTATGAATCCATTTCTTGTGTCCTAGATAGGTAACCTTGATAGGACATGCAATACCCAAATACAGCAAGGATCTTGTTGGAAGATCTCTTGTGATCAGGCAGATCTTGAATGACCTGCTATATATTAGCCAGTGTTTCTAGTTCTCAAAAAATTGGCAAGAGCTCCCCCGACCCTAGACTTTGCCTTTTTTAGTAAGTCATACGATTTTTTTTAAATGGTGGGGGTGGAGAAGAGGAATATATTACAGTGGAACCTCGGTTAATGTCATTAATGCGTTCTCCGGGACATTTCTTAACAGTGAAAATTACTTTAACCAAATTTCCCATAGGAATACATTGAAAACCAAAATACATTAACTGAAACACGGTTCCCATAGGAATGCATTGAAAACCAATTCATCCATCCCCTCAAAAATTCCATAAACCAAGCCACTATTTTCTATGGATTACCTTTTGTTATGCAATTTTTATGTTAACTGAGCCATTTGTTAACCAAGATTCCACTGAACTATGCTGAAGGATTTGTATGTGAACACCACCCCAGCAAATTTCTGAGGTGAGGGTAATGTCAAAGACACCCTATTCCTATCCTCTCAGCAACTGCATACTTCTGACTTTCCATCCTGGACCTCAGTAGTCTTGTGGAAAATACTAGAGATCTCACAGCCGTAGAATTTGCCTGGTCCTATCTACTCCTAGAGGAGCTTCGTTCAAGAGCAAAAGCAAATTAAAAGATGGAGGAAGGAGCTCTCTGGACAAGGAACAACATTAAAGGAGGATATAGCAGAGGATCTCAACCTCCCCTACGTCACTTGGAGGACCGTAAATAGGCTGAGGGTTGGAGTCCCTAAATGCAAGATCAACATGCTCAAGTGCGGGCTGCTGGCGGACAACAACACACGGTGTGAATGTGGAGAATGTGAAGAGATACAGAATTCAGCTCATTTACTGGCCTGCCGATTACTTCAAGGTGCTAGTTCTGACTTTTAAAGCCCTAAACGGTTTGGGACCTTCCTATTTGGTGGAACGTCTCCCTCTTAGAACAGCTTCCCGCATCACACGCTCTTCCCAGATGGGTCATGTTGTAGACGCTTGAAAAAGTGCCACGAAATGTCCGATTACCGGAAGGACATCGCAGCATTAAAGTCTACACTTGTTTAAAGACATACTACAGAAGTCTACACTCATTTAAAGACGCAAGTCACTCTTTTTGGACTAACAGCTTGGGATTAAGCTATACATGCAGCTGATTTGAACATTTGTCTACTTATAATGGAATAAGAGATACAGGAATTTTGAGTTATTATATCGCAATCATACATTGTATTTAAATCAACCCAACGCTGCTAGCGATTCTTCTCTTGGGAGTGTTTTTTTCTTCCATTACTATTGTAACACCCCAGCCGACTCACCGCAACTATTCATTGAAACGGCATGACGGATAAAGGATTTACATTTTCGGTCGCCGACAGAGACAGAATTCTAAACCAAGCCACTCCTCTACATATCAATACAAATACCAAAAATGAGGATACCAACAAATTAGAATATTTAGAGAAAAAAAAGAATTCGTCTTGACTTACACTCCTCATTTCTTCTAGAATATTACAAAGCTTCAATAATACCTAGAGGGTTGCACATGCCCAAAGGCCCAACATTGTTTGCTAACAAAAAGGAATTTCTGGATAAATGGACCTCGATTCTGGACAGGTGCTCTTTTGATTTGATATTGCTCATAATAGATCAATGCCATCAAGAAATAGTAACAATAGATAAGGACATTGCCGAATTAAAAAAACTTTTGACTGCTCCTGTTGCTGGAGGTTCCCACGACGACTTTACTGACATGGAAAACAAACTCAAATTATTCAAAGACGAACTCCTTGCATTTAAAAACAAGAAGTTGAACAGAGATAGGAATGATTATCAGATGGAACGGATTTACCGTTGGCAATTCAGCAGACGAAGCGTTCAAAAACAAGTCTCTTGGCGACAGCCAATAGAATCCACGGACTATGAAACGACTGACTCGGATATAGCAGAGTCGTCCACAGACGAGAGAACACGAGACCCTTACAATTTCCGTACTAATCGCTACAGATCTAAAACTGCCGCGGCGGGCGCACCGCAGTCCGACAGCAGGAGAGATTTTTTAGAACAAAGACCCCGGAGACGCACCAAGAAAAAATAACTCCTTCGCTGGTGTTTAACTTGTCTAGTAGAAATTTATCCACAAGGGAAACACAATTATTAAACCTAGGCTTGGGTTTTGTACCCACACCACGGTACTCCCCGTTCAAAACTAAAATTGACATTTACAAATTTATTAGATTACTTAAACTCAAAGCATTCTTCAAAGAAACCCTCGGAACCATCAACCACAACAAAATTATTTTCTCCACGTTCTACATTTACTCCCAATATAGAACACCTGGCTATTGAAGTTTTCAATAGGATAGTTACCCGGGATATTTAATATAACTTATTCAGAGTTCTTACCCATTTTGGGCAGCATAAGGATGCTCACAGAAGGAGAAGAAAGAAGAAGAAAGAAGAGGAGAAGGAAAAAAAGAAACATGAGTTTAAAAATGTAGGATGTTAATCAATTAATATATATTAATTGAAAGTAGGGGTAGAGAAATAATTGTGTCAATTTCCTCTGTTTTAAAGCATTGGATGTATATTTTTGACTGTTTCCTCAAAGAGTTGTTGACGTGTTGTACCATTAGCCTGCTTGAATCTTAACTACTGTGGTGGCTCAGTGGTTAAGAAGTTTGCCTTGTTAGCTGGAAGGCCAGTAAGTCGGCAGTTCAACATCTAGGTATTGCATGATGGACTGAGCACCCATCTCTGTCCCAGCTCTTGGGGACATGAAAAGAGCTTCATTCGGGCTTCAGCAAAAATCCTTTCAACCCAGAATAATTTCTGACACAAAATTATTATTATTAGCCTGCTTGATGCTGTTTTTCACCCTGACGTCTGCCCTTGTTCCAGGTCGATGGTACCTCAGCTTTCCCCCTTGCAGTTGGCATGGATGCCTTCCACATGGGTGAAGTCTTCTGGGTATTGGTACTGACGGTCCCAGTTCTGGTGGTTCTACTTGCACTTTGCGTTGACTGCCGAGACCAGGAATTAGACAGTTAAGTTTTATGTGTCTACTCTTCTACCCATCTCTCAAAACCTTTATTTGATGAGAAACTAATAATTCCCTGACTTCCCTATTTATTTTCCTCATTTCAGTGAAGTTGTAAAGATCTCCTAATTTCATTGGTATTTCTATTTTTTTTAACAGTGGCACATATTGGTGATTATGAAGAAAAGTGAGTCCATCTATCTTGTTTTGGGGCAAAGTGGTGGTACTGTATTTGGTATGGGCCAAAGCTTCTTTTCTGACCAGCAGGAAAGGGATAAAGGTCCTGATCTACTTTTCATTTGCTTGGCCAGAAACATACTTAGAGTTACCCAAATGTTAGTAAAAATAATATTCAGAACAAAGGAGAGGCAATACTATATTGCAGTGATGGCAAACCTTGGCACTCTATGTATTCGTGGACTTCAATTACCAGAAGCCCAAATCAGCACTCCTTGCTAGGTGAACTGTTTTTGCCATGTATTGACTGCATTTGGGAATGCTCCAGAAAGTTTTGAAAGTTTCTGGAATGGCTGTTCCTGATTTAGCCTTTATTGTCAGAACCTTTTGCTTCTCTGTCCATCTCTTATTCTATACTGGTTCAGTCTGGGATCAATTTTACCACTTCATGCACAGTTGAACTTATGGAGCTGAACTTCATTTTAAAGCAGGAGTGGGCCTCCCAAATGTTGTTGGACTGAAACTCCCAGCTGTGAAAGGTAGCATAACCATGCATGGAAAATTTTGGGAATTGCATCCAACAGTATCTGCAAAGTAGTACTTGACTGAGTCTGCTTTAAAAGACAGGGCAGTCTACGTTAGGGATTCTCAACCTGCTGTCCATGGGCCGGATGCAGCCCACGGCACCATTTCATGTCGTCCCCCCACCGCCTCCACCATACTTGGGAGTGCCATGTGGTGGAGGAAGGGCAAGCCCCCGAAGCTGTCTGAGGGAGTGTGATTCGGCCCCCGGCTTAAAAATGTTGACAACTCCTGGTCTACGTGGCTTCTTTAACACTGAGTAGCTCAGCTCACTTCCTTCTTCCCTTCCAGTTAGCTACAATGGCTAAAGGCTGATGGGAGTTGTAGTCTAAACAACAGCTGGAAGTGCATATATGTCCACCCTTGCAATGCTGAGATGGACCTAGGTTCTCTGAATTGTTTTAAAACAGATTCTGAGACTTTGTCCATAACTTCAGAAGGGAAGGCCATTTTGAAGAGGACTGACCAATGTAGATTTGGGGAGAAGAGTAATAATTGGTCCAGGCCAGTGATGACAAGCGTTGGCACTCCAGATGTTCTTGAACTTCAATTTCCAGAAGCCCAAGTCTGTGAATCCACAGAAATGGCTTTACTGTGTACCAGACTGTGGATTCACAGAGACTTGGGCTTCTGGGAATTGAAGTCCAAGACCACCTGGAGTACCAAGGTTCACCATCATGGGTCTAGGCTTATTTTGTTTTGTCCCTCCCTTCAGGCCTCCCTCTACTTTTCATCACCAGACTTTCAGGCTGCTGAGACGTCCTCCTTGTGAGTAACTGTCTGCATGGTCCCCTTTTGAACCTGACCTTTCTGTAAAACATGGCTTGCTTGGCTCTTGTCTTTCTCTTTACTCCCCTGTTCTTCCCACTCTGGAGGCACTGATAAAGCCATTGTGTAGACTTCTTCAGGAATCAGTCGCTCTGTGCCCAATCCTTCTCTGTTCTCATTCTCTCAACTTTGTACTATCTTATTAGAGACAAACCCTGGGAGAATCAGGTAGCTATACTTGGTTAAACTCAAGCCACACTTTTTGATTTCTTGTTTTCTGCCCTACATAGAAAAATATTCATCAGAAGACGAGTAGTCAGGACAAAAGAACTTCATGCTCTCCTCCTTTACCTCATTGACTCCTGCAGCAAAGTGTTTATCTCCATGTATTTACATGTACCCAGTGTCTACCGTATATCCAATGAGGTGTAGTGGATAGCATGATGGAGCAGGGTGTTGGAGACCTGGGTTTGAATCCCTACTTAGCCATGAAAGCTCACTAGGAGTGATGTAATTGGCAAAGAAAAAAGTAAAGGTCGCCCTTGCTTGAAAGCCAGTTGAATCTAACTCTAGGGTGTGGTGCTCATTTTCATTTACACCCAAAGAGCCAGCGCTATCTGCTCTGCAGACATTCCCGGGGTCATGTGGCAGGCATGACTAGACACATGGAACACTGTTATCTTTCCCCACCGAAGTGGTACCTACTTATCTACTTGCAATTTCTTGCTTTCAAACTGCTAGGTTGGCAGGAGCTGAAACAGAGACGGGAACTTACTCGTCATGCAGCACTTGGGTCTCAAACTGCTGACCTGCCAACCTTCCAGTCATCAAATGCAGCGTCTTAACCACCACAGTCCCCTGGAACTGGTAAAACTACTCCTTAAATATCTCAATTACCTTGAAAGTCCTATCAGGGTTGCTATAAGTCAGTGCAGACTTGACAGCATATAATGATGACATGTGTCCAACAAAATTGGTCAAGGCAGATGCTCTATTGCCGTGATAGCGAACCTTGGCACTCCAGATGTTCTTGGACTTCAATTCCCAGAAGCCCAAGCCCCCTGTGAATCCACACAAATGGGTATACTGTGATTCATCCGGCCCACACTGCCCTCATCGCTCCCGGAAGCAGAAGTAAAACGTGCCAAGGTTCACCATCACGGCAATATTCCTTTCAAAAGAACAAACCAGGCTGCAGTCATAGTAAGTTTGGTTCCTAAAGCAAAGCGATTGAAACAAATGGGAAAAGTTAGCCATGACTTCAGTTCCCAGAATTTTGGGTGAAAATGAATATAACTAATTGAAGTCTAAATCTAACCTATTGGATTTGAATGAGATGAACAAGATTTTTGTCTGCCAAGAGCTGCATTTCCTTGAAGTTGATCTTTTTAGGACCTGTGTGCCAGTAGGGGTCAGGGCTGGAGACAAACTTAAGGAGCCCAGATATATTCCCTTTCTCTTGCCCTCTGGGCTATATCTTTCTCTTTCTCTGTCCTCATCTAACAAGCTGCAAATGGAATTGACTTTTTAATACAGTCACATGATATCCCTCTGAGGTCCATCCATGGCCCTATGGCTGTAGGTTGCCTACTTCTTGATTAGAAGAATGGTTTCTCTAACCCCAGCTAAGGAGATGATAAAACAGAATATCTCCAAGGCATTGTTAGATTGCAATCCCCATGGTTTCTCATTGATAGTTATGCAGATGAGGGTTTAAAAGGGAAAGGGAAAGGAAAAGGTTTCCCTTGTTCGAAAGCCAGTCGTATCCGACTCTAGGGTTCAGTGTTCATCTCTGTTTCAAAGCCAAAGAGCCAGCGCTGTCTGCTTCTGCAGACATTTCCATGGTCATGTGGCAGGCATGACTAGACACCAGAGTGCACGGAAAACTGTTTACCTTCCCACCGAAGTGGTCCCTATTTATCTACTTGCAATTTCTTGCTTCCGAACTGCTAGGTTGGCAGGAGCTGGGACAAGGACTGGCAGGTTGCAACCCAGCAAAATCTGAAGGGCTGTATTTTCCTTGCTCCTGACCTAAACCTTGTTTCAGCATAACTCCCAGTTTAATTGGCCACAAAACCTTTCTTAACATCTTAGCTTTCAACCTATCATTTAAAACTATCTTAAAGTTGGTTAGACTTACATATTCCTGCATCCTAACCCTAGTTTTGTGAAGCTGGTGTCTCATTCAGTCCTACTTTTGTGACAGTTTCCCTTTGCCCCCCCCAATCCTTTTTGATTTTGCAGCTCCACCTTTTTCTGCCAACTTCCTGTCAGACAGGTGAGCAATTGCTAAATGCATTTAAATTGCTTGTAATCAGCCAACATACTAATTTAGGCTTCTGGAAATTGAAGTCCCACTGTGGGGTGTTGGGAAACACTGCTCTAAACCAGGAGTTCTCAACCTTTTAAAGCCGTGGGCCGGGTCATGCTCCCTCAGACAGTTTTGGGGGCCGGACGGCCATTTTGCCCTTTCTCCACCACATGGCACTTCCTGGTCTGTGGTGTAGGTGGTGGTGGGCTACATGAAATGGTGCCATGGGCCGAATGTGGCCCATGGGCCGCAGGTTGAGAATCCCTGCTCTAAACACTATGTGGCAATATAGATGTATAATTGCTACTGCTATTGTGTTAGGGAGGATAGACACACCGCACACATACCCACCAATAGTTACATAGAAGAGAAGGCACTGCTAAAGGAGAGCCAACATGGCTTTTGCAAGGGCAAATCATGCCTCACTAATCTGTTGGAATTTTTTGAGAGTGTCAACAAGCATGTGGATAAGGGGGATCCAGTTGACATTGTTTATCTGGACTTTCAGAAGGCTTTTGACAAGGTCCCACACCAAAGGCTCTTGAATAAACTTACCAGTCATGGAATAAAGGGACAGGGCTTGTCCTGGATCAGCAACTGGCTAAGGGACAGGAAACAGAGGGTAGCACTAAATGGACACTTCTCCAAGTGGAGGGAAGTAAAGAGTGGGGTCCCCCAAGGTTCAGTACTGGGACCCCTGCTTTTCAACCTCTTCATAAATGATCTAGAGGTAGGAGTAAAAAGCAAGGTAGCCAAATTTGCTGACGACACTAAATTATACAGGGTAGTGAAAACTGTGAGAGATTGTGAAGAGCTCCAGAGGGATCTCTTGACACTGGGGGAGTGGGCAAAACAGTGGCAAATGAGCTTCAACATCAGTAAGTGCAGAGTGATGCATGTTGGGGCAAAAAACCCCAATTACATTTATAAACTGATGGGGTCTGAACTCTCTGCGACAAACCAGGAAAGGGACCTTGGTGTCCTGGTGGACAGCTCAATGAAGGTGTCAACCCAGTGTGCCTCAGCAGTGAAAAAAGCAAACTCAATGTTAGGGATCATTAGGAAGGGTATAGAAAATAAGTCAGCAAGTGTCATTTTGCCTCTTTATAAATCTATGGTGAGGCCCCATCTGGAATATTGTGTACAGTTCTGGTCGCCATACCTCCAGAAGGATATTATGGAGTTGGAGAAAGTACAGAGGAGGGCAACCAGAATGATTAGGGGACTGGAACACCTTCCTTACCATCTGAGGCTGCAACGGTTGGGCCTTTTCACTCTTGAACGACGGCGTCTAAGAGGTGACCTGATTGAAGTTTATAAAATCATGCACGGTGTGGACAAGGTAGATAAGGAAAAACTGTTTTCCCTATCGCACAACACTAGAACTAGGGGACACTCCATGAAACTTTTGGGTACTAGTTCTCAAACAAATAAGAGAAAGTACTTTTTCACCCAGAGGATTACTGGTCTATGGAACTCCCTGCCAGAAGAAGTGGTGACAGCTGTCAGTCTTCACAGCTTTAAGAAAGGATTAGACAAGTTCATGGAGGACAAGGCTATCAATGGCTATAATTATGGCTACCTAAGGACAACCTCCGGGTTGGAGAGATAGGCAGGATATCTCTCAATGCCATTTCCAGGGAATCCTAAGCAGGTGAAGGCATCTCCTTGGGAATACCCTGAAGGAAATGGTGAGCCACTGTGTGAGACAGAATGCTGGACTGGATGGGCTGTGGCCTGTTCCAGCAAGGCTGTTCTTATGTTCTTATGTTCTTATGTTGATTTACTGGGCAGTTTTGCACAAGTATTAACTCCTTTTCCCTCTTTGTTCTCCTTCATTTAGTCTTACCAGCCAATCACTTTCATTCATCAAAGATGAAGAAAATGATGATGGTGAGTTGTTAGCCATTATGAATAGTTGGAGAGTGTTTGAGGGGACATCTTAGGTAACAGGACATCTTTTCTTGTAGATCCTTTTCATAACAGAACTGGGCTGATGCTATTCTCCATGTGATGGGACTTGTAGTCTGAAAACCTCTAGAGCAGGGGTCCCCAACCACCGGACCATGGACCGGTACTGGGCCACCGGCTGTCCTGAACTGGGCTGCGGGGCGGCGGCGCTGGGATCCCTGATGGCAGCCTTCTGCCCTCAATGTGCTCCACTTGGTCTGCCCCACAAACAGAGTGAGAGCACGGACCTCAGACATGGCAGATAGGCAGGTGGCCAGGCCCCTACTCTATGTTGCTTAACTCTGGTTTTAATTTTTTATTGTTATCTCCTTCCCAGAAAGCATTCCTAGTTATGAAAATGAAGGTAAGTAGCATTTGAAATTAAAGGTTTTTCTCCCCATCCTACCTTTGCCACCTGTCGACGGGCAAAATGGCCATCCGGCTCCCTTGGCTTGCTTGTGTGAGTCATCTGGAGTTAGGTGCTCTGGGATAGTTTTGAATTGATGAACACCTTTACAGTTAGGGGTTTAATATCAGGGTGAATGCTTCCTTTTGTCTTCCAGAGATACTCTTCACCCCTGACGATGCAAAGAACTATTGTCCTGAATACATGTAAGTCATGCAGATCAGGTACATGCTAATTTAGGTCAGTATAATGTAAAACTTCTTATCTAAAACTGGATTCCTAGATTGTTCTGGACTAACTATCCCCATGGGCTCCAATTGGGATGTTTTTGTCCCAAAAATGGACTTCTCTCAATGTCTGACAAGTGGCTCTAAACTGTTCTTCTCTCCCACCCGCCAGTGTGGTACTACCAGATGTTCCGATTGTAAATCAGAAAAACGAAGATCACACTTCCACAGGTAAGGAAGCTGAAGGGATGTCCTCTCTATCATTGCTACAGATGTACTCCTCAAGGGGATAACCTGAACCTCTTCACCTTTTCCCAGTGATGAGACCTATATCATAGAAGATATAGGCTATCATTACAAGAGATGGGTAATTCGTACTCTCTCACTTTCTTGTTCAGAATCCTGTTGGTGTTCACATAAGCTTTGTGTAGCATGCCTTGACTAACTGGTAAGGCATCACAGTTGCATGCCTGGTCATGTTCCCTGTTGCGCAACTGAGATTTCCCTCACACACACTCTGAACTTGTCAATTAGCCACAATTAGCTACAGCAAGTTATTCAAATCTTACATGAACACAAGTAAGATTCTGTCTTGTTGTTGTTGTTCAGTCGCACAGTCGATTCCGACCCTTTGCGACCCCATGGACCATTTTCCTCCAGGCACCTCTATCCTCCACCATTCTCCTCAGCCCACCAAGCTCTGTGCCCATTGTGTCCACAATACCATCTATCCATCTCATCTTTGGACGCCCCCTTCTTCTCTTTCCCTCCACCTTTCCCAGCATCAAGGCCTTCTCAAGTGAATCCTCCCTTCTCATTTGATGTCCAAAGTACTTTAGCTTCATCTTCACTATTTGTCCCTCCAATGAACAGTCAGGATTGATTTCCTCCAGTATTGACCTATTTGTTCTCTTTGCTGTCCAAGGGACTCTCAGGACTCTCCTCCAACACCACATCTCAAAGGCATCTATTCTTCTGCGCTCAGCCTTCCTAATGGTCCAGCTCTCACACCCATACATTACCACTGGGAATACCATTGCTTTGACTATGCGAATTTTTGTTTTCAAGGTGATGTCTCTGCTTTTCACTATATTCCCCAGGTTTCTCATTGCTTGTCTCCCCATAATCAGTCGTCTTTTTATTTCATGGCTACAGTCGCCATCTGCAGTGATCTTGGATCCCAGGAAAGTAAAATCTGTCACTGCTTCTACTTCTTCCCCATCTATTTTCCAGGGACTGATGGGACCTGTTGCCATTATCTTGGTTTTCTTGATATTGAGTCTCAAGCCAGCTTTTGCACTCTCCTCCTTCAATCCAATCAAGAGATTCTTTAGGTCTTCCTCACTTTCTGCCATTAGGGTGGTATCGTCTGCATATCTCAAATTGTTGATGTTTCTCCCAGCAATTTTGATCCCATGTTGTGATTCCTCCATCCCTGCATTGTGCATTATGTGCTCTGTGTATAGATTGAATAAGCAGGGTGATAAAATGCAGCCTTGTCTTACCCCTTTTCCTATTCCAAACCACTCTGTCATTCCGTGTTCTGTCCTAACTGTTGCTTCTTGGTTCGTGTACAGATTTCTCATGAGACATATGAGGTGTTCTGGTATTCCCATCTCTTTAATTACTTGCCACATTTTGTTGTGGTCCACACAATCAAAAGCCTTGGTGTAGTCAATAAAACAAAAGTAGACTTGTTTCTGGTATTCTTTTGTTTTCTCCATGATCCAACGTATGTTGGCAATGTGGTCTCTAGTCCCCCTGCCTCTTCTGAAACCGGCCTGCACCTCTGGTAGTTCTCTCTCCACATGTTGTTGAAGTCTATCCTGTATTATCTTGAGCATCATCTTGCTGGCATGTGGGATGAGCGTGATTGTTCGGTAATTTGAACATTCTTTGGCATTCCCTTTTTTGGGGATTGGAACGTACACTGATCTTTTCCAATCCTGTGGCCACTGTTTTGTTTTCCAAATTTGCTGGCATATTGAATGCAGTAGTTTGATTCCATCATCTTTTAGGGCTTTGAAAAATTCAACTGGGATGCCATCATTTCCACTAGCTTTATTGTTTGCAGTGTTTTTTAGGGCCTTTCTGACTTCACTCTCCAGAATGTCTGGTTCAAGTTCAAATTTCTCATTATTGTTATTATCAAGAGTGTTGAGGTCCTTTTTGTAGAGTTCCTCTGTGTACTCTTGCCATCTTTTTTTGATCTCTTCTGCTTCAGCTAACTCTTTTCCATCTTTGTCCCTTATCATGTTCATTTTTGCTTTAAATGTTACCTTGATTTCCCCAATTTTTTTGAAAAGATCTCTAGTCCTGCCTCTTTTGTTGTTTTCCTCCATTTCTTTGCACTGTTCGTTCAGGTATTTTTCCTTATCTCTCCTTGCTTTTCTTTGAAATTCTGTATTCAGGTGGTTGTATTTTTTCCTTTTTCCTTGGACTTTTGCATTCCTTCTTTTCTCTGCTATTTTAAGAGCCTCATCAGACAACCACTTTGCTTGCTTATGCTTCTTTTCTTTTGGTATGGTTTCTCTTGCTGCCTCCTGCATGATGTCCCGCGTCTCTGTCCATAATTCTTCTGGTACTCTGTCTATCAGGTACAGGACATTAAATCTGTTCATGACATCCACCGTGTATTCTTTAGGGATGTTGTGTAGGTCATATCTGTCTGGTCTAATTGTTTTCCCCATTTTCTTTAGTCTAAGCCTGAATTTTGCGATCAGTAGGTTGTGATCTGAACCACAATCTGCTCCAGGTCTTGTTTTTGCTGACTGAATGGAGGTTCTCCATCTTTGACTGCAGAGTATGTAATCAATCTGATTTCGATGCTGGCCATCTGGTGATGTCCATGTGTAAAGTTGCCTCTTGTGTTGCTGGAAGAGGGTGTTTGCTATGACTAGTGCATTCTCTTGGCAGAACTCTATCAATATTTGCCCTGTTTCATTCTGTGTTCCAAGACCGAACTTGCCTGTTATTCCATTTACTTTTTGATTTCCTACTTTGGCATTCCAATCTCCTAAAATAACGTGGACATCATTTCTTGGTGTCTGTTCTATGAGGTGTTGTAGGTCCACATAGAACTGGTCGACTGTGGCTTCATCTGCACTAGTGGTTGGTGCATAGACTTGGATTACAGTGATATTGAAAGGTTTGCCTTGGATTCTGACTGACATCATTCTATCATTTTTGATGTTGTATCCCATTACTGCTTTCCTCACTCTTTTGTTGACAATTATGGCTACTCCGTTTTTTCTGAGGTTTTCTTGCCCACAGTAGTAGATATGATGGTTTCCAGAGCTGAATTCGCCCATCCCTGTCCATTTTAATTCACTGATGCCCAGGATGTCAATGCTTATTCTTTCAATCTCGTTTTTAACCACTTCCAGTTTTCCTTGATTCATAGACCTCACATTCCATGTCCCTATGCAGTATTGTTCCCTGCAACACTGTATTTCTCCTCCACCTTTTGTATCCGTCCCCCTTTTCAGATCTGCTGTGCTGAGCATCCCCTTGTTTTGCCTTTTGTTTTGGTCCATAGGGTTCTCTTGGCAAACTTTGTGGCGTGCCTTGCCGGTCTCTACGCCAGTCTTTTCCCATCACACATGTTATCACAGTTTAAACAGTTTTAAAACAAAGTATTATCATGCACAATATCATAGTTTATCATAGTTGAACTAATTAATGAAAGGGAAAGAAAGAGAGAAAGAAAAAGTCCACTATATCAAGTCTCTATGTAAGTCAGTTTCTTGTACAATCACAATTTCAGTTGCCATAAGCCATCTATGTTTAGTCAACTATATTATTTCAGTTCGATTACTTATCCTTTGCATGCACGCAGCAGCTCTTGCCTCCCTTCGGCCGCATGGAGTCGGTCAAAGGCGCCGGCTCGGGCCTCGCTGTGATGGTGGTTGTGGATGGTATCTCCTGGGGGTGGTCGGGGGGTCTCCTGAGGTGTCCTTTTCTCTGGGCCCAGGCCTTTGGATGGGGAGGGAGGGGCAAGATCCTTTACTCACCTCCCCCCTGGGCCTCTCTGGATGGCAAATGAGCAGTAGAGCTGGGCCTTCCTGAAGCCTTTTCTTCCTCTCCAGGCCCAGGTCTTTGGATGGGGAGGGAGGGGCAGGATCCTTTACTCACCTCCCCTGTGGGCCTCTCTGCATGGAATGAGCAGTAGACCTGGGCCTTCCTGAAAATTCTGTCTAACTTGCTCTAAAATACCAATAATAATAATAATAATAATAATAATAATAATAATAATAATAATAATAATAATAATAATAATAATAATAATAATAATAATAATCCATGTCAAAATTATTCTGGGTGAAAGGATTTTTGCGGGAGAAACTCTGCTCAGGGGATGCTTGAGGCACAGAGACAGGCGCTCAATCCATTATGCAGTACCCGAGTCTTGAACTGTTGACATGCTGGCCTTCCAGCTAACAAGGCAAACTTCTTAACCACTGAGCCACTGCAGCCCCTAATACTTCCACTTTAATCAGGATAATAGTTATATCAAGGATTCTCAATCTGTGGCCCTTGGGCTGGATGCGGCCCACGGCACCATTTCATGCGGGGCCCCTACCGCCTCCACCACACCAGGAAGTGCCATGTGGTGGAGGAAGGGCAAAATGGCTGTCTGGCCCCCGAAGCTGTCTGAGGGAGTGTGATCTGGCTTTACAAGGTTGATAACTCCTGACTTATATCATGGCAGAGTAAGAGCTTTAAAAACACAAATATGCACATACCATCCCTGATTTTCCCTCTATTTTGCAGATTCCATAATGGGTCAGTATGAGAATATGCCAGAGTCCCAGAAGCAATCACCTGGTGAGTGGGGAGACCAGATAAATAAAGTGGGGTGCAGGGCTATCAAAGAGAGCACAAGATAATGAGATGCCATCAAAAAAAGAGACTTAGTTTATATACAACAATGCAGGTGATGGTAGAATGGACAATGTCCTTCTACAGGTAGCATGTAGATGAGAATACATGTGTGAATGCTTCTTGGAGTGCTGGCCCAAAACATCTTACCACCGAAGGAGGACATTTCATTATACTGTATTGTAATAGGTCTCCCTTGCTCAAAAACTAGTCATTTCTGACTCCAGGGGGCAGTGTTAGTAGCACTAGTAGCCAAATTCCACTAGTGACTTACACCTACATAATCGAAATCACCAATAGGATCATAATTGTCGTTGTCATTATCAACTGTAACTCACATCCAATAATGCATTTTTCCCTGAAGCAGGAAAAATGTCATTGGCGTGAATTTGTTTAAGGTGGATCCCAGCTTGCCATGAAGTGACCCACACATTATGATCACGGAGCCAACTCCTGCAGCATGCATGAAATGAGACATGCAGGATTTACACTGGGACTGCACTGGACTGCCGCAGCCTTGAGGATATTAACAAGGTGCGCCTTCACAGTCAGTCTATCTGGCATGGCCTCTTCCGCCTCCATGACCGTTGGGAATCAGAAGTGATTCCTCCTCCTCTCATTTTGCCATCCAGCCCAATATGATGGTTTCCAGTGGCATTTCCTCCACTGAGGGGACCATCACCCCTCCTAAAGGGGTTCACCCGCCCATAGCTATTGGCCCCTTTAGGGAGTCAGGTTATTTACTGCCGCCCAACCATCGGTGTTGAGTCGCTGGCTGTACAGTCTACTCCATTACTGTAGAGGATGTCCAGCCAGACAGACTAAGCAGACCAATAGGATGGTGTACACAGAAAGAGCCTCCTTGAAGATTGTGAATACAATCAGGCGTGCCATGGACGGCAACCTTATGGGCTAATTTTTATAACACCAGATACACCAGATAGAAACAAAGGAACTGAAGAATGAGTCCATCAGAATAATGCTGATTATTGCCAGGGGAAAAAAGTACCAATGATGACTTACGTTTGGCCAACGACAAAGCCAAGAAAGTGGCTTCATTTTGGCAGTCCAGGGTTTGATTAGGACACACAAGGGGGTGTTTAAGGTAACGCGCCTTCAGTTTGGCGTGAATTCGGCCCCCGGAATCTTCCAGTCTCTCGTGGAACGCCTTTTAAAGGGGTTTCCAGGCGTTCTCCCTTGCTTCGACGACGTGTTGATAACAGCGGGGAGCGAATTAGAGTTAGCAAAGAGGTTAGATGGGGTCCTCTCAGTGTTCGAGAGGGCAGGACTTCGATTGAGGAGGGACAAGTGTGTACTCTTTGCGAGGGAGGTTGAGTTTCTAGGGTTTAAGGTAACCCCGGACGGAATCAAACCCTCCGAGTCCAAGGTTGCGGCCGTGAGAGACGCCCCTCGCCCCACCGCGAAACCAGAGCTGCAGTCATTTCTAGGGCTCCTAAACTTCTATCATTCCTTCCTGCCTCGGAAGGCATCGGTTGCGGAGCCACTGCACGCGTTACTTAAGAAGGATGCGGTTTGGCGGTGGAGGGACAAGCAGTAGAGAGCATTCAGAGAGCTCAAGTCACTCCTATCTTCGGATGCTGTCCTGACCCACTTCGACCCGAAAAAACCAGTAGTATTAGTCTGTGATGCGTCCCCGGTGGGGGTGGGGGCGGTCCTGTGCCACGTGTTGGAGAGCGGGAGGGAAGCCCCGGTGGTGCAGAGTAGAGCTTTCCCTGGAAAGGGGCTGCTTACTCTGGGGCCAGCGGGTAGTTATCCCAGACAAGCTAAGGGCCAAGGTGCTGAAGCTACTGCACACCAGTCACCCCGGGGATCGTGCGCTCCAAGGCTCTGGCCAGGAGTTTGTTTTGGTGGCCCCAGATAGACGCAGATATAGAACGTTTAGTGGGCACGTGTGAGAGCTGCCAGAGCTCTCGGCCCGAGGAGTCCCGGTTGCCCCATAGGGAATGGATCACGGCCCGCGGGCCATGGTCCCGGATTCATGTCGACTTTGCTGGCCCTTTCTGCGGGTCCATGTTTCTGCTGGTAGTCGACTCCTACTCCAAGTGGTTGGCGGTAATCCCCATGAACAGCACTTCCTCTGCGGCAACCATTAAACAGTTGCGCAAGCTTTTTGCCTGTTTCAGCCTGCCAGACGTCCTTGTTAGCGATAACGCTAGTACCTTCACGTCTGCAGAGTTCAAGACGTTTATTGAGAGAAACGCCATCAGGCACATTACCGCTGCCCCGTTTCACCCCGCCACAAACGGTCAGGTAGAGCGGCAAGTGCGCACTACGAAAGACGCACTGCGGCGCATGGGTCCCGGTGAGTTGAACCTTCACCTGTGTCAGTTCCTCATCTGCTACAGGACAACCCCCCTAGCTTCAGGATTCTCCCCAGCCGAGCTCCTCATGAGGAGGCGTCCGGTAACACTTTTTGACCGGATGGATCCGTCCAGGGTGGAGGATGAAGGGAGAAATATAAATGTAGGGGTAGAAAGCTCCAAAAGTTTTGCAGTAGGGGACCCGGTTCACTGCAGGAACTACGCGGCCTCGGGGCCAGCATGGGTTCCAGGAACGATCATTGAGCAGACGGGGCCACTATCCTATAGAGTCGAGACCAACTCGGGTCTACTCTGGAGAAGGCACGCCGACCAACTCAGAAGGCGAGTCACCAGCGAGGGGGAATCAGCGTTAGGGTCCTCCCCCACCCGCGTTACCCAAGGGGGAGACACGGCGGCATCCGCCGATACAAATGCATACCCTCGATTCTCAGCAACAGAGGAGGGTGATCCGGAAGAGAGGGATGAGTTCGATTATGATTTGCAGTACCAGGGGGGTGTCGCGGAGTGGTCCCCCACCCGTCCTAGCGAGAAGAGGGGTTTCAGTTCAGCCCCTGGTACTTCCAGTCCCCCCAGTCCTTTTGTTTTAGAATATACCATAGCTCCAGCTCCCCGGAGACAAACACCCCCAAGACAGGCAACAGGGGAGAGTCCGCCCACCACAGTCTCTAGGACTCCCGGGCAGGTAACGGGGGGGTGGCGAGGCCACGAGGGCCTCTTCGTCGGTCCCGAGATTCGTACTAGGGGGGACCCCCAAACTCCTCAAACGGTAGACAGGGGTTCACGTCCTAACTGTTCATTCCCTTCCCGTCCCCCAATGCAAGGTTACCGCAGAGTCCCCACCGAGCCACCAATGAGTCCCCCCTTTCCGTTGCAGGACAGGACTCCGCGGAACCAGGAGCCTCCGGCTCCCCTGTGTTAAGTCAAGCGGCCGCACGCCCCAGGCGCACATGCGGCAAGCCACAATGGTTGAGGGACTTCGTCCCATCCTGGGGGGAGGGATGTTATGTATGTACAATGTTGCCTTAAGAAATGTATGAATGTAACCTGACCACAATTACAATGTAGCTCAGCTGTTAAAGGAACGCGAGTAAGCTGCCCATAGAGGGCAGCTGCGAGCGTTCAACTCACATGGTCCACATTCCCCAAATCACCAACAGCCGCGGGAACTTTTCCCGCACTATCACTACCTGCAGATGATGGGCGTGACTGGGACGACGTCACGCCGGTAGCAGCCAATGAGCTACCATGCAGCAAGATTCAAATGTATTGTGCTACTGTATATAATGTGATGTACCTCCGCCATTACCACATGTTCATCCTGATCATCAACCAATAAACCTGTGTTAGTCCTTACTGCGACTCCTTCTTTGTCTTCCGTGCAAGACACCAAATTGGCGACGAAGGTGGGATCGATGGCGAATCCCAAGGTCAAGCCGTACCAGTTCGATGTCAGCGAGCCCAATCAATGGGAGCTCTAGGAGTGCCAGTTTCGGCACGCGATGGAAGCCGCGGGCGTCGACGCTGCCGCGAAGATGCGCTCCCACTTCCTGGCCCAGGTGGGGCTGGCCACGCTGCGTATCCTGATGACCCTGGTGGCCCCCCGGAAGGTGGACGAGGTTCCCATCAACCGTATCCTGGAGAGGCTGGGCGAGCATTTCCAGCCGCCCGTCTCAATCTTCCCAGCCCGGGTCGCGTTCCACAGGCGAGACCAGCGACCGGGCGAATCCGTGTCCGCCTACGCGGCGGCCCTCAGGTTTGCAGCGGTGCACTGCCAGTGGGATGATCTGGACCAGGCACTCCGAGACCGCATGTTGTGTGGTTTGAGGGACGAGGAGCTTCAGAGGAGGCTGATGACCCGCGACCACCGCCTCACGTTCAATGAGGTACTGCGGGAGGCCCAAGCAGCCGAGGAGGCCAGGAGCGGCATCAGGCTGTTCAAGTCTCGAGGGGCAACGTCCGAGAGGGCCAAGTCACCAGTACAGGCGGCCCGGCGGACACCAGCGAAGACGGCCTGGCGGGCCCCCAAGCTGCCCGCCGGCACACCAACGTCATCCGAGGAGTCATCCACGACAGCGGACCCCTACTCCAGCGAGGACGACGACGTCCAGAGGATCAAGAAGCGAGGGGAGAAGCGGCAGACCCGCGAACGGCAGGACCGCCGCTGCGACGGTTGTGGGGCGCCCCACGACCGCATGAGGTGCCCGTTCCGAAAGGCCAAGAGTCACAACTGCGGCCGAAAGGGACACATCACCCGAGTATGCAGGCGCGGGCGAGTCGAGGACAAGGGCATTTCCAGCCATTCCCAGACGCACCAACGAAAGGCGGCCGGCACCAGGAAGGTCTCAGCCAGCTACAACGAGGAAGGCGTGAACCGCGTGGGCCTGGAGCACCGGTGGTTTTTCATAGAGGTACTGTTGCAAGGGGTCCCAGTGGGGATGGAGATAGACTCGGGGTCATCTTATTCCATCCTGTCCCAAAAGGAGTTTATGCGTATTCCCCCAGAGAAGCGGCCCAAACTGCGGGCCATGAGATCCCACCTTCGTCGCCAATTTGGTGTCTTGCACGGAAGACAAAGAAGGAGTCGCAGGAAGGACTAACACAGGTTTATTCATTGATGATCGGCATGAACATGGTCAGGTTACATTCATACATTTTGAGGCAACATCTCTTAAAGCAACTGTTATGTATGCATGCTCATCGTACTGTAAGATAAGAATGTAACCACTCCAAATACAATGTATCTCAGCTGTAAAGGAACGCGAGCAAGCAGCCCATAGAGGGCAGCTGCGAGCGTTCAGTCTCACATGGTTCACATTGCTCAATCACGGACAGCCGCGGGAAAACCTTCCCCGCATTCAGCAGCAGGAGAAAGAACTACTGAAGAGAGGCGTGCCTGGGCGAGGCCACGCCGGTAGCAGCCAATGAGCTACCGTGCTACAAGATTCAAATGTATAGTGCTACTGTATATATAGAGATGTATCACCGCCATTACCTCATGCTCCACCGGATCATCATGCAATAAACCTGTGTTAAGCCAACCCTTCGGCTGTTCTGTTGTCTTTGGTCCCATACAGTAAACTGGCGACGAAGGTGGGATATGGCTGCCCACGGGACCAAGACATGCGCCGGCTACGAGATCAGGAAGCCGGGAGACTTGGAGCTGTTTGAGATAGACTTCAATGGAGCGCTGGTGGAGCTCGAAGTCTCAGATGAGGACAAGAAGAGGGCCATCTTCGTCCGCATGCTCGGACACGAGACCAAGAGGACCTTGGTGGACCTGATCGCGCCGAGGAGGGTGAGCGACTTCAAGGCCAAAGAGCTCCTGGCGGTGTTGCGCACCCACCTCCGGCCCGCGATAGCGATGTTCCCCGCTCAGAGCGCGTTCTGGAGGCGAGTCCAGGCGCCCGGGGAATCGGTCGCTGAGTTCGCCGCGGCCCTGCGGCTGGCCGCTGGCCCATGCAAGTGGGAGACCCCAGAAGTCACCCTCCGAGACTGCCTGCTCTGCGGCCTGAGGGACACCGAGACTCAGCGCGCGCTGATGAAACAGGAGCCGCCCCCCACGTGGCAACAAGTCCTCGACACGGCACAGGCCGTGGAAGCCACGACGGCCGGGGTGCAAGAGCTCCAGGACTGGCGCCCGAAACCCGCCAAGGCAGAGAGCTCGGTGCGCGCGGCCCGGCGAGTTTCGAACTCGTCCGCGGAGAGCGGCGACGACGAGGACGTCCGGAGGGTCCAGAAGGAGGGCCGGCGCTGCGACGGCTGCGGCGCCGCCCACGCCCGTGCCAAATGCCCGTTCCGCAAGGCCGAGCGCCACAACTGCGGCCGGCGCGGGCACATCGCCAAGGTCTGCCGGAAACGGCGCGAGGCCAAGAGGAGTTCCCCAGACCGCTCGGCGAGGCAGGACCGCACCACGAGGCCCAAGGACGGCACCCGGACCACGAGGAAGCGGGACGGAGTAGGGCGCATCTCCGACGACAGCGAGGACGACGCTCCGGTTTTCAGCGTATCCACGGAGCACCCCCCGATACTTCGTTGAGGTAGTAATACAAGGGGCCCCAGTTAGGATGGAGGTGGACTCGGGTTCTTCTTACTCTATCATTTCCCAGGGAGAGTTCCAAAAAATAGCCCCCCACGTGCGGCCCAAGCTCAAAGCGTTGAGGTCCATGCTGAAGGACGTGCAAGGGAACCGCATCCCGGTGTTGGGGGTTGGGAAGTTCCAGGTCCAGTTCAAAAAGCGCGCCGCAACGCTTCCCCTAGTCGTCCTCAAGGGAGGTAAATGCAGCCTCCTCGGGACTCAATGGTTCCAGCCCCTGGGGTTGTTCATTGGGGGGGTGCACGCCGTGGGAGTACACGCCACCGGGACTGATCCAATACAGAGTGTGTGCGACGCGCACCCCGAGGTTTTCAAAAAGGGACTCGGAAAATTCAAGGGCCCCCCAGTGACTTTCGACCTGGACCCTGGAGTACGTCCAATCAGACTCAAACCACGCAGAGTGCCTTTCGCACTAAAGGACAAGATAGAGGCGGAGTTGGACAAATTGGTGGGCCAGGGGATTCTTGTTCCTGTTGATTCTGCGGAGTGGGAAACTCCAATTGTAACAGCGCTCAAGGCCAACGGGGAGGTCCGCATATGCGCTGATTACAAGTGCACCATCAATAAGGCGATCCGCCCTAATGCGTATCCGGTGCCGGTAGTCAGCCACTTGTTGGCCAGGTTACACGGGGGGAGGTGTTTCGCTAAACTCGACCTGGCCCAAGCCTACCAGCAACTCCCGGTGACCCCCTCCGCAGCTGCTGCGCAGACCATAGTCACCCACAAAGGGGCGTTCCAGGTAACGCGCCTCCAATTCGGCGTGAATTCGGCGCCCGGGATCTTCCAGTCACTCGTGGAACGCCTCCTGAAGGGGTTAGAGGGGGTGTTACCCTACTTTGATGACGTATTGATTACAGGGGGGAGCCGGGCCGAATTGGCAGAAAGGTTGGGAAAGGTCCTGGCAAAATTCGAAAAGGCGGGGTTGCGGTTGCGGAAAGACAAATGCGTTTTCTTCGCAACTGAGGTTGAGTTCCTTGGGTTCCGTGTTACTCCCGAGGGAATAAGGCCATCCCAATCCAAGGTGGCCGCCATCAAGAAGGCCCGTCGCCCCACCTCCAAGCCCGAGCTGCAGTCGTTCCTCGGGCTGCTCAACTTCTACCACTCCTTCCTTCCTCGGAAGGCAGCCGTGGCGGAACCGCTACACAAATTGTTAAAAAAGGACGAGGCATGGAAGTGGGGCGACGACCATGAGAAGGCTTTCAATGACCTGAAGCGACTCCTGGCATCAGATGCTGTACTGACCCACTTCAATCCCAAACGCCCAGTGGTCCTGATATGCGATGCATCCCCGGTGGGGGTGGGGGCGGTGTTATGCCACGTGCTGGAGAACGGGAGGGAGGCCCCGATAGCGTTCTACTCTAGGTCCTTGTCCCAAGCGGAGAGAAACTACGCCCAGACAGACAGGGAAGCACTAGCGATAATTGCGGGGACCAAGAAATTTCATGATTTTGTGTATGGCCGCCCCTTCACCATAGTGACCGACCATAAGCCCTTGCTAGGCATTTTCACCGCAGATAAGCCCACACCCCAAATCCTGTCCTCGAGAATGCTCAGGTGGGCCATTTTTCTCAACGCGTATCAGCACGCGTTGGTGTACCGACCCGGGAAGGAGATCAGCCATGCGGATGCCCTATCGAGGTCCCCCATTCCCCGGAATTGCTGCCACGTGGGCGAGGAAGAGAGGGACCACCAGGTCTTAATGACAGAGGTCCTAGACTCCCCTCCAGTAGTACCGGCCGACATCGCCAAAGCGACCGGTAAGGACAAAACGTTAGCTACAGTCTGCTCCTGGGTACAGAAAGGGTGGCCCGTGTCTTCCCCAGCAGCGGAATTTGACACATTTTTCAAAAAGAAATTAGAATTGTCCCTAGAGAGGGGTTGCCTTTTGTGGGGACAGCGGGTAGTGATCCCCACGTCCCTCCGGCCGAGGGTGCTTAAACTGCTGCACGTCAGCCACCCCGGGATCGTCCGCTCTAAGGCACTAGCCCGCAGTTACTTTTGGTGGCCCCAGCTAGACGCCGACATCGAGCACATGGTCGGCACTTGCGAAGCGTGCCAAAGCTCCAGGCCAGAAGAGGTTCGCTTGCCACATAGGGAGTGGGACGCAGCAAGGGGGCCCTGGTCCCGGGTACACGTAGACTTTGCTGGCCCGTTCAGGGGAACACTTTTCCTCCTTGTGGTGGACGCGTTCTCCAAGTGGTTGGAGGTCATTCCAGTCTCGAGCACCTCCTCGTCCACAACAATTAAACAGTTACGGAGGGTCTTTTCCACGTTCGGTTTACCCGACACCCTCGTCAGCGATAACGCTAGCTGTTTCACGTCCGTCGAGTTCAGGGCATTCATGGATCTCAACGCCATTCGGCACATCACCTCCGCCCCTTTCCACCCGGCCACCAACGGCCAAGTAGAACGCCTCGTGCGCACCACTAAGGACGCGCTGCGGCGCATGGGCCCTGGAGATCTTAACTTACAACTGTGCCAATTCCTGCTAGGGTACAGGGTCACCCCACTAGCGTCAGGGTACTCCCCCGCGGAGTTGTTAATGCGCAGGAAGCTGGCCACGGTAATCTCCAAACTAGACCCCACAAGGGTAGAGGACAAAGGGCGGAATGTAGGGATGGATTCCACAAAGAGTTTCAGCGTAGGTGCCCCCGTGCATTGCAGGAACTACGCCAGCGCGGGACCAGCCTGGGTGCCCGGCATTATAATAGAGCAAACCGGCCCCGTTTCATACCGCGTGGAGACCAATACAGGCCTCCTGTGGAGGCGGCACGCGGATCAACTCAGGCGCAGGATCCCCGGAGAGCAGGACGAAGACGAAAATAGCCACAAATCAGCGTTAGGGTACTCCCCCACCCGCTTAGCCCAAGGGGGAGAAAAAGGGGGACATGGGTCCCCACCAAGGGGGGAGGAAAGGGAATCGATCCTCAGAGATCTTTTGCGGGAGTTTGCGGCGGAAAGGAAGAGCCCCGATCTCACACATAACCCTCGGAAGTTTCCCCAAAACACAGATTCCCCAAGAAGTTTAGACCCTGATTTACAGTACCAGGGGGAGTTAGCGGAGTGGTCCCCCACCCGTCCTAGCGAAAAGAGGGGTTTCAGTTCAGCCCCTGGTACTTCCAGTCCCAGTAGCCCCTGTGAGTTAGAATGCAACATAGCACCAATTTCCCGGAGACCGACACCCCCAAGACAGGAGGCGACGGCGAGTCCGCCCACCACAGTCTCAAGGTCCCCCGAGCAGGGAACAGAGGGTGGCCGAACCACAAGGGCATCCTCATCGGTCCCGCGGTTCACAATAGGAGGGTCCCCGGGGTCCGAGAGCAACAGGCAGGGGTTCACTTCCCAGCTGTTCATTCCATTCCCATCCCCCAGCGCAAGGCAGGCACGGACGCCCCACAGAGCCACTAACGAATCCCCGTTTCCCGTTGCAGGACAAGCACCCACAGAGTCAGGGATCACAGGCTCTCCAGTACTAGGTCAGGCGCAAGCACGCCCCAAGCGCACGTGCGGCAAGCCACAATGGTTGCGGGACTTCGTCGCATCCTAGGGGGGAGGGATGTTATGTATGCATGCTCATCGTACTGTAAGATAAGAATATAACCACTCCAAATACAATGTATCTCAGCAGTAAAGGAACGCGAGCAAGCAGCCCATAGAGGGCAGCTGCAAGCGTTCAGTCTCACATGGTTCACATTGCTCAATCACGGACAGCCGCGGGAAAACCTTCCCCGCATTCAGCAGCAGGAGAAAGAACTACTGAAGAGAGGCGTGCCTGGGCGAGGCCACGCCGGTAGCAGCCAATGAGCTACCGTGCTACAAGATTCAAATGTATAGTGCTACTGTATATATAGAGATGTATCACCGCCATTACCTCATGCTCCACCGGATCATCATGCAATAAACCTGTGTTAAGCCAACCCTTCGGCTGTTCTGTTGTCTTTGGTCCCATACAGTAAAGCAACATTGTACATACATAACAATTTCAGAAACTTTATGAGACTCTCTCACTCTCACCTTTCTTCCTGCCATAGGTGACTATGTCAATGTATTAGAACCAGAAGCCACCATCTTAGATCCTTGCCTTGGTGAGTGAGAACAGCCTCAAGCTTGGGCTAGGGATGAAAGACTTCCCCTTGAGTCCCTCATTTAATATTTTTCTCTGCCTACTTGTCCCCCTGTTGCAATCAGATGCCTTCCATCTTCCTGCTGTGGACACCAGCCATTGTACCAGTGATCAAGAAAGTGAAGATGATGCTCCAGACTATGAGAATGTCTGAGGTACTTTGGGAAGAAGGCTACCATAGATAAAGGTCACCTTTGCTAGAAAGCCAGTCATGTCCGACTCTAAGGTTCAGTGCTCATCTCTATTTATAGTCAAAGAGCGAGTGCTATCTGTGTCTGCAGATGTTTCTGTGGACATGTGGCAGGTATGACTCACTAGACACCAGAATGCATGGAATGCTGTCTCCCACCGAAATGGTCCCTATTTATCTACTTGCAATGTCTTGCTTCCGAACTGCTAGGTTGGCAGGAGCTGGGACAGAGATGGAAGCTCACTCTGTCATGCAGCGCTTGGGTCTCAAACTGCTGACCTTTCAGTCGTCAGGTTCAGTGTCTTAACCACTAAGCCACTGCAGTCCTGGGAAGAAGGTTAGGGAGGGCTTAATCTGTTTGTGTTAATGCCAGCAGTGGCCTCTGGCATGTATTGTAGCAACAATGCCTTTGAGCGCATGTAGAACCTGAGCTCCATCTCCTTTTCTGCACTCTAGGTTGAGCCATCTCAAGGCAGCGATCCTTCAAGGATTTAACCATCTAAATGGCAAGGTGGATTTCCATTGACTTTGTCGACCTGAGGATACCTTCTCCCCAGTCTCCCTCCCAGACATCACCATAACTTATTGCCTTCCATTGCACTTTGTCTGACATATCCTGAGAACTTCCCATTGTCTTCAGTAGCAAGATTCAGAAGCTTGAAGGTCTGGGTGAAATCTGGTCATCTACTCCCCATCCTTCCTTTTCCCTCAACCAGTCTCAGTTGTTGACTAAATAAAACCCAGGAATCCTGTCATGGTTGTATTTCAGTTGTGATTGTTAGACTATTGCAGTGGTGACAAACCTATGGCACACATGCCAGAGGTGGCACTCAGAGCCCTATGTGTGGGCACGCACAGCACAGAGTTCACCCTGCTGCCCCTCTGCCCAGCAGCCCAATGGGAACGCCTCCTCCCTCCGCCAGCACAGAGTATGCTCCGCCACTCTGCACAGCAACCCAACGGGAGCACTTCTTCCCTCCTCCCAGCACAGTTTGCCCCACCCCTCTGTGGCTCGGACGGCAGCCTGTTGAATTTGGGCACTCTATCTCTAAAAGGTTTGCCATCACTGGACTAGAGGGTAGACCAGGGATTCTCAACCTGTGGCCCACGGGCCGGATGCAGCCCACGGCACCATTTCATGTGGACCCCAATGTCTCCATCACACCAGGAAGTACCATGTGGTAGAGTATGGACAAAATGGCCATCTGGACCCTGAAACTGTCTGAGGGAGCGTGACCCGGCCTCCGGCTTAAAAAGGTTGAGAACTGGGGTAGACTATAGTGTGGAAATTTTTGATTGTAGGCTAGCAAAAGATTGCAGAATCAGCTAAATGGATGAATCTTGGCAGTTGTTGAACAGTACTAGAGTGGAAATAATTTTAAACTTGGTTCCTATTAGAACCTGTTAAAGATATCTGGATGGTGAGTCCCACACTCTCACAACTTAGTGGGGCCAGTTCTGGGAGCTGTAGTCTAAAGAAGTGTTGTTTTTTTCTAAGCTAAAATTGAAATGAGTGTTATGTGCTTCACAAGCATACCTGTCAAGTATTTATTTATTATTATTTTATTATTTATTTTATTATTTCGATTTCTATACCGCCCACTTGGCCAAGGCCAACTCAGGGCAGTTCACAATCATAATAAAAACATAATTAAAAACTACTTAAAAACTACCCTCCCCCTAAAAAAGGGTGCAGTGACTGAGGGGGCCAGAATTCACTATACCAGCCACCCAACGGGAGTCACCCTTCCACCTGCACCCCATACTTGGCCTGCCAGCCAGGTTTTAAGTTCTTTCCTGAAGGGCAGCAATTCCATCTGGAGATGTAACTCTGTTGGTAAGAGGTTCCAGAGTGCCGGTGCGGACACGGAGAAAGCCCTCCTCCTTGTGCTAGAGAGGCGAGCCCCTCTAGCAGATGGTACAATAAGAGAGCCCCTCCGGTCCGCCCTGGTTGGACGGACAGACGTCCTTAGGGCGATGCGGTCTCTTACGTAGCCTGGCCCACTGTCATATAGGGCTTTAAAGGTCAAAACCAGCACCTTGAATTGCACCCAGAGGCAAACTGGTAACCAGTGCAGCTCCCGAAGCAGTGGCGAGGCATGGCATAACGTCCACACCCCGTCACCACCCGGGCTGCCGCATTCTGGACCAGCTGTGGCCTCCAAATGGTCGTTGAGGGCAGCCCCATGTACAGCGCATTACAATAATCTAGTCTGGAGGTGACCAGAGCATGAGTGACTGTGAGCAAGGAGTCCCGGTCCAGGAACGGGCGCAACTGGCAAATTAATCGCAGCTGTGCAAAAGCCCTCCTGGCCATGGCTGCCACCTGTTCTTCTAGCAGCAGCAGCGAGTCCAGGAGGACCCCCACGTTGTGCACTGGGTTTGTCTGGGGCAAAACGGCCCCATCCAAAACCAAAGATGGTAATTCCCTGGGCAACCCAGGGCCCCACTCAGTCTTGCTGGGATTCAGTTGTAGCCCGTTGGCCCCCATCCAAACCCCCACAGCTTTCAGACACCCAGACAGGACTTTGATAGCATCGCTTGGATCACCGCGGGCCGAGATGTACAACTGAGTGTCATCCGCGTACTGATGGTACTGCACCCCGTGGGAATGGATGATCTCACCCAGCGGCTTCATGTAGATATTAAATAGGAGAGGGGAGAGCACCGAACCCTGAGGCATCCCATATTTGCGTGACCTAGGGCACGGGTATCCCGTATTGGCCGGGATTTCCCATTTTTCAGCACTCGTTCCTCCCCTCTCCCACTCCGTATTTGAACGGCGGGGAAAGGGCTTACTGTGCATGCATGGCCACGGTGCGCACGTGCAAATGGGCTACTATGCATGCACAGCAATGGTGCGCATACGCAAACAGGTTACTGAGCATACACGTCCACACATGCGCAGTAATTTCCCGTATTTTGCAGAGCCACGCTTGATGGGTATGTCCCCAAGTAGTGACCACTACTTCATGAAAGTAGGTTCTTGGGAGGAGATATTGCTGAGGACTGAACCATGCAATAGGTAATATTTACTTTTGTCTTGCAAATATGCAAATACAGGTAGAGCAGATGTGAAAATGAATAGCAGGTTAGGTGATCGGTCCTCTTACCTCAAATATAAAGCTGCCTCAAACTTGACAGACATTTAATGAGAACTGTCCTCTAACTAGAGCAAGAGTTCTCAACCTTTTTAAGCCAGGGGCCAGGTGACGCTCCCTCACACAACTTCGGGGGCCAGATGGCTATTTTGCCCTTCCTCCACCACATGGCACTTCTGGGTGTGGTGGAGGTGGGCCACATGAAATGGCATCATGGGCTGCATCCAGACTGTGGGCCACAGGTTGAGAATTCCTGAAGTAGAGTGTGGAAAGTTATTGTTTGCTTTCACTAATTGCTCTTCAAGAAGTAATTCAATATAATAACATCTTATACCTCCTCTCCCATAATGTGTTGCTGTTCTGCTTTTAAAAGTACTGTAGTGCATTACATGTGGCATTACTACTTCTTCTTCATTACTTTGGGGTTACTTTGTTGGGGGGAATCCATCCAGAAAACATGAACTGTTACTTGCAAAATATCACATAATAAAAACCAGCGGGCAAAATAAGGTTATTAATTTTCAGAAGAGTAAAACCATTTAATAACTGAAACTTTAGTATTTAATTGCCAAATACTGTACTGTACAGTTCATCCAGAGTCCCCTCTGTGCAGAACTACCGGTAACTACTGAAGTTACACCAGATGTATTAACACAAGCCAAGAAAAGCAACCAATATGGAGGCATTTGGGAAGCAAAAGAGACCAAATACCTAATATGGAAGTAACCAACCTACGGCCCACTCTCCATATGGCTCTCATCAACCATAGCCAGCATTGTCAAAGGTAAAGGATGATGGGAACTGCAGTTTAACAACATCTGGAAAGCAAGTTATCCAGCCTATTTAAATGGAGTAAAACAGCTTGACTACAATGTAAAGTCATGTAGAAATCTGTCTACCACAAAGTGTAAACCAGGGGTTCCCAACCTAAGGCCCATGGGCCGGATCTGGCCCATGGCACCATTTCATGTGGCCCCCACCAGTCCAAGGGCATTCAAGAAACAAGGCTCACCCCTTTGAAGCTGTTGGGACAAAATGGCCACCCCCATTGTGCAGGCAGGGGAAAATGGCCTCGAAGCTGACTGAAGGAGCCTAACCATACCTGTCAACCTTCCCAGATTGGCCGGGATTTCACGGTTTTCGGCGCCGATTTGCGCCATTTCCCGCCCCGCGCTGCCAAAACCCCGGAATTTGGCAGCGGGGGAAAGGAGGTACTGAGCAGTGTAAAATACGGGGGTTTGACAGAAATTTCCCGAAACCTGACAGGTATGCCGCCTGTTGGTTGGTCTAACGTAACAGAGTAATTCTCTCTCTTTCTAGTAAGTGCGGGTGGTTTTTTTTAAATGGGTTTTAATTGGGTGTATTTGTATTTTAATGGGGTTTTTAATCTGTGTTGGGGAGGGGGGGTTAGTATTGTAAGCCGCCCAGAGTCCTTGTGAGCAGGGCGGCTATAGAAATATGAAAATTAAATTAAATTAAATTTCTTGCTTTCGAAATGCTAGGTAGGCAGGAGCTGGGGCAGAAACAGAAGTTCACTCCATCATGCAGTACTCGGAGGTTTTGAACTGCTGACCTTCCGCCTAGACCCTATCAAAAACCAAGACTGGGGTGGGACTGGGTGGAGATGGTTCAGTTAAAGGGTTTTCACTTTAAGATCCACCCCCTGGACTCTGGCTCCTTGGGTACTACTACAACCAGCTGATCCCTGTTGTGGCCGAAGGAGGGCCGGGGGGAAACGGGCCCTGCTAGTGGAGGAAGAAGCGGACGGACAACACGCAGACCCCCACCCCACACCCACCCCACCCACCCACCCCAAAATCCGGCAAAGCCAACGCCATGGAAGCCTCGTAAGCAGTTTGATCGTGCAATTGCAAGAATCGGAATAATAACAAAGCTTGGGAAAGCCTTGGTTGAGTCACAACGGCTTTGGGGACTCGTAGTAACTTTCCTAAGCCCTGAATAATAATCATCATCATAATTATGATGCTCTCGATTTAGAATTTCCACCCCTTTCTCCTACGTCTCAACGCTATTTACCTTTTTTTGCAAATACAGTGAAGGGAAGAAGGGGCGTGAAACCCGACCGTAATGATCCTATTACTGAGACCAAGACACTGAACGCTTGGCCCGAAAGCAACGTTTCAACTTTTTAATCACGAAAGCTTGCAATGGTTTTTTTACTTTATTTTGGCGATTCAAAATAGGTATCGCCTTCTTCATCTGCGTTTGTTTTGTATATGGATCACACACGGATGATTTGTTTGTTTTATGTAACTTTTCGTTGTTATCCTTGCTACCGTAATGGACGTAATATAGCTGCCCGCGTTGTCTTGTTTATAGCAATGTATACTGCAGTGGCTCAAGTAGCTAAGACGCTGGCTGGGAAGCAGAAGGTCAGCAGTTTGATTCCCGAGTACTGCAGGACGGAATGAGCTCCCGTCTTTGTCCCAGCTCCTGTCAACCTAGCAGTTTGAAAGCAAGAAATTGCAAGTCGATAAATAGGGACCACTTTGGTGGAAAGGTAACAGCGTTCCGTGCGCTCCGGTGTCTAATCACACCTGCCACATGACCACAGAAACGTCTGCAGAAGCAGACAGCGCTGGCTCTTCAGCTTTGAAACATAGATGGGCACTGAACTCTAGAGTCGGATACGACTGGCTTTCCAGCAAGGTAAAGGAAACCTTTACCTTTACCTATACTTAATATACCACCACTTTCGGGGCAGTTCACAAGTTAATTAACATTTTGCCCCCAACATGCTGGGTACTCATTTTAAATAGACTAAGTAGACCTTGAGTTCGGTCAGGACCAAACTCATAACGTTCGGGCTGCAGTAGAGCAGTTTAACGAAACTCACCTTGTTAGATGGAAGGCCGGCAAGTCAGCAGTTCGAGACCTGGGTACAGCATGATGGAATGAGCTCTCGTCGTCTGTCCCAGCTCCTGCCAACCTAGCAGATGAAAGTAACAAATTGCAAGTAGATAAATAGGGCCCACTTTGGTGGGAAAAGATCTTGGGGACATGAAAGGAGCCTCATTAGGACATCCCCTGAGCGGAGTTCCTCCAGCAAAAATTCTTTCAACCTAGAATAATTTCTGACACAAAATTATTATTATACCACTGTGCCACCTGGACACTTATTTTTACAGAATGTGATGTGCAATTTAGGTTCCTCTAGGGAGCATGGGAATTATAGTCTAAGAAATAATTTTACAAATGATTGTAGTCTTGCATATTGTTCTCAGTTTGTGTATTCCCTGTAGCTCCAAAGTTCCCTCCAGTGAAGCCTATCGTGCGGCAATGGTACTCTCTGGTGCAGGAGATGCCCTCGGATATCGCAACCAGCGCTGGGAATATTGTACGTCAGGGCCCCAGATACACCAGGAGCTCCAAGAAATGGGGGGATTGGGCAGGATCCATGTAGCCCTCCCTGACTGGCCTGTCAGCGATGACACTGTACTACACCTGGCAACCGCTGAGGCCCTGGCCACAGGTGAGCAGCAGAAGAAGTTGGCCAGGCTTATGTGTTCTTACTTGGGATGCCCTGATCCCCTGGTGAATAATGTTCCTGTCTTCACTTAGGAAAGTGTGAGGAGCCACTGTTGCAGGAGCTGGCCAGACGCTATGTTGAAGCCATGAAGGACATGGAAGGAAGGAAGCCCGGGCCTACAAGTATTCTGGGTAAAATACCTCCAAAATCTTTTTTTGCCAATTACAAAGACTCCATTTTGCAGAGATTAACAGTATTAGGCTCACATATGTTCTTTATAAATAATACATTATTATTGGGGAGGATTTCCTTCTAACGATCAAACTATATATTCCAGAGAGGATGTTATTAGAAAAATTGAGTTCTTTACATGATGAAAGCATCTGATTGTCTTAACAGGCTTTTTATACCTCTCTCTAGCTTTCAAATCAGCCAGTCAGTTTTGTGATCGGTCTTCCAAATATGATTCCTGGACTCCAAGATCTTCCAGAATGAAAGCTCTAGAATACTAATATGATTTCAGCTTTGGCTGATGTTTTATCCTTGTGTGTTTGTGGGATGACAGCTACTTCTTGCTGTAGCAGATAAGAACAATGATAGTTTCCCCACTTGTCTCCTATCAAGTCCTCCTATGATTTCTGCATTCAATGCTTATATACTCCCATGCCAGTTTTTGATATTCCAGGCCAAATTCAAAGTCTTGCCAACCCAAGATGAGGAAATCTGAGGACGTCTTCTGAAAAGGCAGTCTTTAGGGTTTCATGTGACTCAATACACTTTGATACTACTCAGACTAGGTAGGATCTTTAGCTTATTTCATTATCTTCCAGTCAAGATTAGCCACAGTTCAACATTTGTTTTGTTTTGACTTCTTTTCATTTACTATACTGGATGTGGAAGGGTTTATAATTTATCAGATAGGTCCTTATAATTTATTCAATGTGGAAGAATGTACTATAAGCGCTATAAGGAAACAAGAGTCTGGACAGGTTCTCCTGCTATGATAATAGAGCAGACCAGTGTTTCCCAACCTTTGGTTCTTGAACTTCAATTGCCAGAAGCCTAAGTCAATTCCCCAAAGCACTGATCAGCCAATATAGTGACTTAGGCTTCTGGGAATTGAAGTCCAGCAATGTTCCGCGGAATATAGTATGGGAAACACTGGTGTAGACCATACTGCCAGCAACTCAACACCGATTGTCAGGCGGTAATTAATCTGACAACCCTGAGGACTAATGGCCTTGGGTACCGAAGTCCACTGGGAAGGGTGATGGTCCCCAAGTGGATTAAATCCCACTTGAATCCATCTTGATGGAGGACAGCCACTTCATCAATCCTGGCATGGGGCTGAGGAAGATTTTGCATGCCAAAAGAGCTCAGGACCAGAAAGTGACTAATGGAACTGGATCAGTCGTATGGGTGTCATACTGAAATGAGGAAGTAAATGGAAGGCCACTGCATTATATTGTTCCTAGAAAAATCTTCATGGCTGAATCACCACAAGAATAGCCAATATTCGGAATCAGATACGGAACAATAATAAATAAACAAATTAAGATGGAAGCTTATAAAACGTTGAGGGTAAGTGACACGGTGAAGATTCTGGGTAACTTTTTCAGTGACTTCTTAGTGTCTCTTCTTCTATTCTCTCCTTCCTGTAGGAACGTCTCAGTTGCGTCCTGGAGAACCAAATGGCTATCGCATTCCCTTCAATCCCAATGCAACAGGTTGTGGGGCAGCCATGAGATCTATGTGTATTGGGCTAAGGTAACAGACTATGGGATGGAACTGAGAAGGGGCAATAGCAGAATAGCTGAGGAGCAGGTGCAACTCCAACGTGACCTATGGCCAACATCTCTCCCAGGTATCCTCGTCCTTCCGATCTCCACTCTTTGATCCAAGTCAGCATAGAAAGTGGCAGGATGACGCATCATCACCCCACAGGTAAAAGAGGATTTGGGCCATTAAGTCCTATCATGGGATAGGTCGTGTAGCTAAATAAAGCTGATTGAATGAAAGTGTGAGGATGGAAGATTTGCTTATGGTTTTTTATCTCTGGTTTTTTAATTGCTTTATTGCTATGATTTCTAAAATGAAGTTTATTATTTGTTTTCCTTGTCTGTTAGCTTCCTTCTTCCCTTTATTTGATGCAATGATAATAATGGTGTGCCATCAATAAATTCTGACTTATAGCAACTGTTTCTAGGGATTTCAAGGAAGAGAATACACAGAAGAGATTACCATTCTCTTCTTCGGAGGTGCCCTGGGACTGTGCAGTTTGCCGAAGACCATACAGGCTGGCTTTTTGCCCAGGAGGCAAAGTGGGGGGCTCTATTGAAGTCCAAGAACACCTGGAGGCTCAAGTTTGAGAAACCCATTCTTTTTTAGCAGTAAAATAGTGACAAAGTGGGATGTATTGTTTCAGGCTGCAGATTGGAAGACTCTATTTTTGAATGCATCCCTGTGTTAAAAAAAAAAGAATCTATCTCTGCTATTTAAAAGTCTTACAGCAGTCAAACAGGCAGGTTGGGATTTTTCTCACTGTGGAGTGATTTTTTTCTGTTTGTAGAAGTTTCTTAGATGAGATATCATTCAAAACTGTTATCTCCTTTCTACTGTCTAAACATGGTATAGTCCATTCCAGTCTGGTTAGATGCAAGGCAAATGTGACATTGTAACAGTAGTCATTCTACGTCCTTCACCCATTTATCCAAACTTTTTACTTTACAGGGATATGAGATAATACGTTACACTAGCAGGGGTTGCCCGGCATTGCCGGGCTTTTTTAAATATTGTTTATTTTTTAGAAAGGAAAAATGAGTCTCTGTAAAGTGTAATATGTTGTTTATTTTTTACATTGTTTTTTTTTTGCAAATTTTTTTTGCAATGGTTTTTTTGTAATTGTAATTGTTTTGTCAGAAATTTGTTTTGTAATTAACTTGTTTGTAAGTTGAAATTGTAATTTTTATAATTTATCTTAGTGTTTTTCAGTTAATTTGTCAGAAAAAATATATTATTTTAAGTAAATGCAGTTAAAACATTTTATGTCAAAGTCAATGTTTTTAAACTGTGTTTAGATGTTTTTTGTGTGTGTGAAAACTGTAAACATGATTTAATAAATGTTTTAGGAATGTTAGATTATCTCTTAATATTTTTCACTGTTTTTTCTCCTGTGTCCTCTGGGTGGTGCTGTTGCACTATTTTTCTTTGATTTTCTTTCTGGTCTGGGCGTCGCTTGTATGTGCCTCATTTAATTTCCAGCTTTTGTGCCGTCAGGTCGTTTGGGTAAGTTTGCTTGTTTTATTTCTGTTGGTGGTTTTATTGTTGTTGTTGTTGTTATTATTATTATTATTATTATTATTATTATTATTATTATTATTATTATTATTATTATTATTATTATTATTATTATTATTATTATTATTATTATTATTATTATTATTATTATTTGGGGGGGGTTCCTGTGTATTTGGTCTTTGTGTTATTTTTGTGTTAGTTTTTGTTTGTTTTTGGTTGTGGTTTTGGTGTAACTTTTCACTTTATTGTTTTGTTTTGTTTTGGGTAAGGGAAGGCACCGTGCGGAGATGCGTGCGGTGCCTTTGCTTACTTTGGATGTTTTTCGCTTTCAAGGGGCGGGGGGGAGGCAATGATGCCTTCTCCCTCCCTTGTAAGCAAAACACTTAAAGGCTTGGGGGGACAGACCCCTTTTGTCCCCCCTAACCTTCCAGACTCATGGGACCCAGGAGAGTCGAATCCAGGCCACCCTCTGATATTAAAAGGGAAATCTCAATTGTGGTTTCCCCTTTAATATGAGTGGGGGGGTGGTTGTGATCCCCCTCTCCGCTGGCTTCCTTAGGTTTTGGAGGGTTGGGTGGACAAAAGGGGTCTGTCTCCCCAACTCTTCTGGACCCAGGAGAGCCATCAGAGAGGGGGATTCCCCCCCACAAACTCCGTTTTTAAAACTCCGTTTTTAAAGAGAAGTAACCATTTGGTTTCTTCTCTTTAATATGGAACGTGTGAGTGTTTGTGGAGGGGAATCCCCTCTCTGCCAGGTCCCCTGGGGTCAGGAGGGTTGGGGAGACAGACTCCTTTGGTCCCCCCAACCCTCCCAACCCCAGGGGAGCCAGTAGAGAGGGGGAGCACAACACCCCCCCCAGTGATATTAAAGGGGAAACTCCGATCGGGAGCTTTAGGCGCCGTTGGGGAGGGGGGCTTTGGTTCCCGCGGCTTGGCGGACTTGCTCTCCCGGTGTTTTTGTTTTATTTTTTGCGCGCCGGCTTCCTCAGCGTTCTGTGCGCTCATGGCGCGCAGGACGCTGGGGCTTGTAGTTATGGGTTTGTGCTTTGTGTTTGTGCTGCATTTTTAAAAAATGGTTTGCTTTTGATTGGCCGCGGCGCGTTTCCGAACGTTCCTTGCGCCGCGCTGTGCGAAAACCTCTCAGCCTGATTGGCTCTGGCGAGGCGCAGTGCAAGGAATGTTGGGAAGTGAAGTTGTTTCCCTTTTTTCACGTTTGTGGGGCTGTTGCCCCACTGCCGGTTTTCTCCATCCTTCGTTGACCTGCGGACCCAGATCGGCCGTGTGCACGGAGGGTGAGTGCAGGCAAGTAGGGCGAGGCATAGCAACCTATAGCCAGTTCCAACGGTTAACCCTTGGTTTTATAGGTTAAGATTTGGATTAAACCATTAGCCCTATCCAGGCATCCCCTGCTTTAAAAAAAAAAACAGCTTGTTTATGTATATTTGCATGCATATGTACAGGGACACATTTGAAACACATATTCTTTCCTTAATGGTGAACGTTGCCCAAATTCTTGCCAAACTGATCTAGGAATTGAGAAGTGAAAATAATGGGTTGATCACATTGCAAGCACTGTACAATAAGATCTCCATCAGGGTCTCCGAAATTCAACCTGAACCGTATTGTTCATTCATCGTTCGTTCGTTCGTTTGTTCATGTGTGTGTGTGTGTGTGTGTGTATATAAAGTGAAACCAGCCTTGTTTGCTGCTTGTTAAGGTAGCTATGATACCTATGCTTCCTGCAGATCTTGACATGCTGTAGTAACGTTTTTGAATTTCAAATGCTGTTATTGTCAGTAAATAAACAAACAAATAAATGGGGATGATTCTCCTCATCCTTATTCCTTTCTTTTTAGGATATCTTGGGGCTCTGGCATCTGCCCTATTTACGGCATATGCAGTGCAGGGCTTTCCCCTTGAGCAATGGGGAGTAGGATTGCTCAAGACGCTGCCTCTTGCCTTAGAGTATGTGCATGCTGCTGCGGCTGACAGTGAAGCCAATGTGGAGGCCTGGAAGTATTTTCAAGAGAAATGGGAGTGGTAAGTACATTGGGAAGGAAAAGGGGAAGTTGGGAGAATAGAGCTTTCTGGGGGCAGGAGAAATGTTAGGATAGCAAAGTTCTGACTTCTGCAGCTGTAAGTGCGGCCACAATCCAACTATAGGTGAAATTAAGTTCACGATTAACAGCTGTTTGTACTCCTTGGCTGCCTAAGGAATCAGATTTGGAAATGAAGCCCCTGTTTACCTCTCCAAAGGCCTATCAGAAAACAAAGTAAGGTGGTTTACAAAATGTGGAGGGTCGAATTATTGGCTTGGGACAATTACCATCTTCTAAATGTGAAACTGAACATCTCATGAAGTAGGTATGGCCTTCAGACATTGCTTTGATAGTTTTGAATATGCATCCTTTGTCAGACGTCTAGCAGCTTTATAGTTAAAACAAATAAACAGTCAAGTTTCTGAGCCAATTTCTGTGAATAACTGAGAGCTGGTGCACTGAACTGGTTCCAGTATGGGTGGGCAATTTGTGGTTCTCCAGATATGGTTGAACTCAACTCCCTTGATTCTTTGTTTTGAACTGTGTTGGCTAAGATTGATAGGAATTGCAGTCCAGCAACATTTGGAAGCTTGAAACATGCCCACCACTGGTTACAGTTTTGACCTAGGAAGGCCTGGATTCAGATGCCTCTTTTGCCTTTAATATCTCTCAGTTCTTCTGAAGTAGCCACTCTCTCACTCTAAATAGAAAATGGTATGTCTGTTCAAGAAATATTGTCAGGAGCATCATGGAGGAAGAAGACTTGCATTTCATTCCTAAAATTTAAATCCACGTTATAGTTCAGTCCCCTTTCCTCATTGTTTTTTTAAAAATAAATTTTATTTTAATATTTAAAAAAAGAAATTACATAAACAGAAAAGAAAAAGAATAATAAAAAGAAATATACAAATTAATCATTTCCATACATCAGTTCTCTTGTAACACAAATACATAAAACACCCTAGTGTACTAACCCCATGTCCTTGAATCTACCAGTTGTCTTCTATTAGCTTAATTATTGGCCAGAAACTCAATACCTCCGGTACAGGTTTGTCTCCTTTATTTTTTCCCCAATGTGTATTGCAGAAATGGTTTCCAGATATCCCAAAATCTATTTTGTTTTAAGATCCCTTTTTTATATTTAAATCCCATGTGAGTTTTTCATTAAGTGCCATATCCCAAATATCAGTATACCAGTTACTCAAGCCTAAATTTGAACCACCTTTCCAATTTTTGGCAACCCATTGCCTTGCCAACGTTAATAGAATAGCTAATAAATCCTGTTTGTTTTCGCCCAAATTCAAATCCTCTAAATCAGTCAACAAAACAATTTTCCCATTCAATTTTAAATTAAAATCCAAAATTTTAGCTATTTCATGTTCAATTTTCTGCCAGAAATCAGAAACAATTTCACAATCCCACCACATATGTTTATACGTCCCTATTTCTCATTGGCATCTCCAACATCTTTTTGATTTACTATTATCTATTTGATTTAGTCGAACTGACATCATATATCATCGCCACAAGATTTTATAATTATGTTCTTTAACCTTTGTGGATAGGCTTTGCATAATTCTTTTTCTTCCAGGTTTCATCAGAAATGCTTATATCTAAATCTGTTTCCCACATTTTTAAAAGAGTGTTCTGGGATTCTTTAGTAACATTTATCATTTTATATAGTTTACGCACTACTCCTTTTATCCCCATCAGACCTCTTCTTATCTTATATATCATTTCTTCAAAATCTGTCAACTGTCTTACTGATCGTAACTTCTCTTTATAAGCTTTGCTCCACCTGTCCACAGACGGTATTTGAAGCCAGTTCAACCTTAATTCTTTATAAATCTCCATTCTAGTTTTATTATCCTCACACAACGTCAACCAATATTTTAATAAAATTATATCATATTTCTGCAATATACCTTTTAATAAGTCCGAATTTTTGATCAGGAATGTCTTTATATCTTGTAATTCTATGATTGGTGAGATATTTGGTACTAATCTACCTTTCATTCTTACCCATACACTTATCATTGCTTTTAAGACATTATTTCCTCATTGTAATGGCTATAAAATAAAACTTGTGCACATTTCTTGTGTAAAGGGAGGCACAGTGGTATGGAAGTCATTCTATGTGTTGCATTTTTCTTCCATCATGTGGGCTTACAATGTTGCATGCTCATTTTATCATCAGAGCAGCCTTGAAAAGTAGATAAGAGAAAATGACTGTCTTGTCCTCACCCAGTCAGATCTTCCTTGACAAATTGGGATTATAATCTTGAATTTCTGGATGTGAATCCCCAAATCTAAAGTGCTCAAGGCTGTTTTGAGAGGGATGTGTGTCGAAGGTACATGCAAACTTGCCTGACTTGAAACAATCAGGATCCTCAACCTGTCTTGTGCAAGATTTGCTGCAATGGTTAGATTTCTGATGAAAGCAAGATCTTGGGGAATATGTTCTTTGTTTATGATTTTTAAAAAAAAAATTATGTCAGAAGCACACAAAGATGCTTTCTGGGTTGAAAGGATTTTTGCTGGAGGAACTCCGCTCAGGGAACACCCGAATGAGGCTCCTTTTATGTACCCAAGATCTTTCCCCACCGAAGTGGTCCCTATTTATCTACTTTCAGTTTCTTGCTTTTGAACTGCTAGGTTGGCAGAAGCTGGTACAGAGACAGGCGCACATTCCGTCATGCAGTACTCGGGTCTTGAACTGCCCGACTTGCCAGCCTTCCAGCTAACAAGGCGAGCTTCTTAACCACTGAGCCACTGCAGCCCCCCTGTTTTTAAGATGAACTCCAGGCTTTAAATATTAAATTTTGCCTATAATCAAGAGATGTTTGTGCTTCTTATGTACCTTGTTTTGCAAAGAAACCAGGGTCATTTTTAAAAAACACCATGACCGTGTCATATTCATCAGAGCTATGGGTTAGAAAGGTTCAACTTACCAGCTAGGTTTCCCACAGCATGCAAACCTTGTTACTCACCATTTCCCTACGCAAGTATGCAAGAGCAAAACCAAATTAGAAGATAGAGGAAGGAGCTCACTGGACGAGGAACAACATTAAAGGAGGATATGGCTAAGGGATTCAACCTCCCCCATGTCACGACTTGGAGGACCCTGAATAGATTGAGGCTTGGAGTCCCTAAATGTAAGACCAACATGCTTATGTGGGGACTGCTGGTAGACAACAACACAATGTGTGACTGTGGAGAGATATAGAATCCAGCTCATTTACTGGTCTGCCAATTACTGCCAGTAACATGCACCAATGAAGGACGAACCATTTCCCTCACCATTAAACAGTCGTATCACTCCTCCACACTTTAGGGATTAGGTGGCAGGAAAACTTCCCAATAGGGATATTTAGTATCTGGAAAATGTCCAAGACACAAGCAGAACCACAGATGAGGCTTAACTTTATTCTGCGAAAAGCATTTTCCGGCTGGTTTTATACTGTCCCCCTTCTCTCAGTGATCAAGAGCTATTTCAGGCTTTTCCATTTAGACCTCTCCTTTTTTCTTTTCTCCACCCCCACCCCCCAATATTTTGAATTTAGGTACCTTGCAGAACATGGCCTCGCTTCTGGCCAGGGCCCTGCTCAGTTTCCTCCGGCCTATGGTCCTGCCGAGCGTGATATCATCTACAAAACCTTCAGCTTGGATGGGTGGGCTGGACGGAGTGGACACGATGCCCCCATGATTGCCTATGATGCACTGCTGGCTGCAGGGAATAGCTGGGAGGAACTCTGCAGCCGTGCCATGTTCCATGGAGGTGGGCCAAGAAGCATCTTTCATCATACCTGTCAACCATCCCGATTTGGCCGGGAAAACCCCGTAACTTGACGTCCATTGACGTCATAACTCACCCCGCGCTGCCAAAACCCCGTAATTTGGCAGCGGGGGAAAACCCTTCCACGCATGCATGGAAAGTGACCTGCGCACAAGCGATGTGCGCAGGTCTCGTTTTTCCGGAGCCGCGGGTTGACAGGTATGTCTTTCATAGATCCGTCCCTCTGGGGAAAACACAGGGCCCAAGAACTGGCTGGAACTCACTAAATTTCTCTGTAAGGTGACTAGAGATGTGAAGGCCCGGGAAAAAAACCCAGAAAAATTCAGGAAAACCCCCCCGGTTTTTTTCTGAAGCCTTTTTTTGTTCCCACCCAAAAAAAATTTGAAAAAATTGGGAAAAAATATATTATGGAATGTTTTATTTTAACATGATTTATAAAATATTTTAAGATAAGTCTGGGTTCAAATATTTTATAAATAATTTCTAAAAAAATATGTATGTTATCAGATTACTTTCAATGTTTTCCAAAAAAATCAGTTTCCCCCTGGAAAAAAAACGGTTTTTTTCCGAGCTTCAAAATTTTTGGAAATTTTACATCTCGTCGCCCTTGCTTGAAAGCCAGGCATATCCAACTCCAGGGTTTAGTGCTCATTTCCATTTATAGCCGAAGAGCCAGTTGTCTGGTCTGCAGACGTTTCCGTGGACATGTGGCAGGCATGCCACAACGGCACACTTCCTGCATTGGAACACTGCCTGCACGGAACACTGTTTATCTTCCCACAAAAGTAGTACCTATTTATCTACTTGCAATTTCTTGCTTTCAAACTGCTAGGTTGGCAGGAGCTGGGACAAAGACGGGAGCTCATTCCGTCATGCAGTACTCGGGTCTCAAACTGCTGACCTGCCAACCTTCCACTAAGCTGCCACAGTCCCTAGATTTCTCTGTACTTCTTTCCTTCCACAGGGGACAGTGACTCTACTGGGGTGATCGCTGCCTGTTGTTGGGGTCTCGCTTATGGCTTCCGAGGGGTCCCAGAAGGAAACCACGCAGAGCTCGAGTATCGAGACAGGATGACAGCAGCGGCGGATTCCCTCTATCACCTCGCATGGGGGCAGGTTACAGTCTGACAGTCATTTCCTCGGTCTAGCAATCCAGATCTGTGCCCCAAATATTTGAGACCAGGAAAGGGAGGACAGTTTGAAACCACCTGGAATATGCATTTTGCAGAATAAAGTTAAGCCTCATCTTCTGCCTTGGAATTGTTTTTAGGTGCTAAAAGTTCTAAGCACTCCTAAGAAAATATGTTTCCTTGGCAGGCTTCTGTGCCACCTGATCCCATAAGGCTGTGATGGCCAACCTTGGCACTCCAGGTGTTTTTGGATTTCAGTTGCCAGAAGCTCAAGTCAGCACTTCTGCTGATCACAGCTTCTGGGATTTGAAATCAAAGAACACCTGGAGTGCCAAGGTTGGCCATCACTGCCATAAGGTGTGGAGTGCTATGACTGTTTAATGGTGAGGGAAATGCACCCTTCACATGTCCAGAAGCATTCTTTTTTATTATTGCTTTCACATAATCCACGGCTTAAACCCTCTTGGGCCAAAAATATTACCAGGTTAATTGCTCAAACATTTCAGGGGAATGTCAGAGTTGTGGGTTCATTCCAGATGAGACTTGCAGTGTGCCATCACTTGCCTTGGTTCACACAGTTTTAGAGCGGTCAATAAAACTTGGCCTTCCATTTGGATCCTCCCTAGGGTTTTCCCTTATGCTTTTCCTCTCCCCCCACCCCACCACAACTGCACAAAATCTCAAGGAAAAAGGTCAGGTAGCTGCACTTGCCTTCTGAGTTTTAGCACCAACAGTTTAACATCTGGAAATCCACTGCTCTCATTTTGCATTTTCCATGCTATGGAAATAGAGTAGACCAGGGATTCTCAACTTGCGACCTGTGGGCCGGATGTGGCCCATGGCACCATTTCATGTGGCCCCACACTGCCTCCACCACACCAGGAAGTGCCATGTGGTAGAGGAAGGGCAAAATGGCCATCTGCTCCCTGAAGCTGAGGGAGCATGACCTGGCACCTGGCTTAAAAAGGTTGAGAACTCCTGGAGTAGGCGATTGTGCCAGCGACTCTTGATGGAGCTTCATCAATCCTGGCCTTCATCAATCCTGGCCTGGGGCTGAGGACTTCTTTGCATGCCAAAAGGGCTCAGGACCAGAAAGTGACTCACGGAACTGGATCAGTGGTATGGGTGCCACGCTGTGATGTGGAAGGCAGATGAAAGGCCACTGCATTATATTCTCAGGACAGTCTTCGTGGCTAATCGCCATGATGATCGCCAAGATTTGGAAATGGCAGAAGAATTATTCCATTCCTCTCCCAAAAAATCCAGGACTCTTCAACACAGAGGCCCAGTCAAGATGATTTGTCACCAAGGCAGGTTCTTTTAAGGATAGCCAGGTTGAGATATGTTCAGTGTTGGGGGAGGGAGGGAAGAGAGAGAGAAATATGTATTATTGTAGTTGTAGCTGTTGGACAGAGATGGCTAAAGTTTACCGAAATACCAAGGGTTATCCATTTACAGCAAATACTTGATTAAAAGGCTGTTTATGCCCCAGAAGGCAATGGGATCGGCCTCTTCCACGTCTCCTGAATTGCTGCGTTATGGATTTTTGAGAAATATCTCAAAGCCACAAGGTTTCTGACAGCAGCCCCCAGTTGATTTATCATATACCACACAACAACAATGGTAAGCGAGAATGCAGCTACAGGCTATATTGGGACTGTCCACAGTTGTAGCAGAGTATGATGGGAAACTAAGCTTATAGCCTTAACAAGTAGTTGGAGACATTATCCCTCCTAGGAGTAACTGATGGTAGGACTTTCTGTGGAGGAAGAGAATGCTGTGGTACCTTGGTGAATTTGAAATAGGATCAACATGGGATGGATACCATGATAGGAAGGATCAACATGGGATGGATACCATGATAGGAATGTTAATGGGCACTGTGGCATGTGTTGCCAACAGGAGAACATGATGAGAAATTAGAAATGCAAGTGAACAGTCCATTCTAGGATGGGCTACATCCAACAAGGCACGTGTCCCTCATAGCAGACCATGATTCTGTTTGTCCTTATAAAAGCAGAGAATTGTGGGAAGCCGTCAGGCAGACATTGGCATGTCCTTGGATAGCATAACATAATGGGAAGTCATCGATAGCATCGCTCTCCGAGGTAACGTCTTAAGGAAGGACTCAGGGTCTTGTTGGAGTCTGTGCAAGGTATAAGGTGGTGTTGGAAGTGGCAGCCAAGACCCCACGAGCACTGGTGTGGGTGCTGTAGACACCTCCTGGCAGGTCATTCAGCACCCCGGTACTCTGGCAGGAGAATAAGAGAAAACATGGATGAGAGAAAAGGCGGGATCAGTGTTGAGCTGCTACAGGTGCCCGGGCACCGGTAGCGGAAATTCCCCTAGGCCATGCCCACCTCCCTACCCCAGGCCATGGTGTAGGGAGGCCAAGTGGGTGTGGCCCACATAGTTAGCCATGCCCATAGAGTTAGCCACGCCCATGGTGGGGGTAGTAAAAATTTTTGCAGTGCATCACTGGGCAGGATGTTTCATAGGGTTCAGTGAGAATTTCCCTTTCAGTTCAATTTGACACAAATATATATATTCGCTAGCAGGGGTTGCCCGGTGTTGCCAGGATGTTTTTTTTTTACCAAGAGGCATTCAAGACACAGGCTTAGACCACTTGGCTCTGTTTGAAGCCCTACATATTGAATTGTGTAACTACAAAATTAAAGCTACCATCTTTTTTCCCTCCTGATCAGACTCTCATTCTTAACAGGCAGGTAAAAATAAAGGTCTCATGCTCATATCTAGCTCTAGGGAGCTGAGCTTATCTCCGTTTACAGCCAAAGAGCCATTGCTGCCTGTGTCGGCAGATGTTTCCATGGTCATGTGGCAGGCATGACTAGACACTGGTGTGCATGGAATGCTATTACTTTTCCCATCAAAGCAGTATCTATTTGCAATTTCTTGTTTTTCTTGCAATTTCTTGTTTTCAAACTGCTAGGTTGGCAGAAGCTGAGACAGAGGTGGGAGCTCATTCTGTCACACAGCACTCAGGTCTCGAGCTGCTGATCTGCCAGCCTTCCAGTTGTCAAGTTCAGCATCTTAACCATTAAACCACTGTGGCCCTTTTAAAAATACACACCTTACACTAAATCATGCCATTCTCTCAACTAAAACCTCACTAGGGGTGACATTCTTATCACCTGCTATTGACATCATTTCATCTGGAGTCATGATAGCATTGCAACCAGAATGTGCAACCCATTTACCGTAGTTTATCACTGTGAAATAACTCAGTTTACACAACCCAAAACCCTAACAAAATAAACCAATTACCATGAGGATCCTTCTATCGATCAGCCGACATAAGTTGTTACGACTCCCACCCGCTATAATGTGGTCCGTGCCCAGGAAGTGGCAAGTGTAAATCTAGAGTAGAGGTTGGGGAGAGATTTAAGAAATTGAGATGGAACCAGAATCAAGATGTTATAATAATAATTTATTTGGGGTTGAAAGGATTTTTGCTGGAGAAACCGCTCAGAGGGCGCCCGAATGAGGCTCTTTTCATGTCCCCAAGATCTTTTCCCACTGAAGTGGTCCCTATTTATCTACTTGCAATTTCTTGCTTTCATCTGCTAGGTTGTCAGGAGCTGGGACAAGGACGGGTGCTCAATCCATCATGTAGTACCCAGAGGTCTTGAACTGCTGACTTGCCGGCCTTCCAGCTAACAAGGCGAGCTTCTTAACCACTGAGCCAAAGCAGCCCCACATTGAAATGTTAAAAGTCCCAGGGAGACCACTGACAAACCCATGCAATTTGAAACTGCTTGGAAATGTTACTTTTTTTAACTACAGCCTTACAATTTTACTTTAAAAAATAATACAGAATCTCGCTCAAGGTTGCCGATGGTTGCACCTGACACATCTAAGATATAAATCAAATTGGAAGGTTGGGGGTGGGAAAAAGTGTCGGAAAAGACTAAGAATCTTGGAACAGAGGGGTAGGATTGTTTCTAAGAATAAGCATGCTAGAGGCGAGATTTAAGACAGGAAAGGGGATTCTTTGCATCTAAGAGCAGCCTTCCTCTCTTTGACACCTCTGTGGGCTGGATTCCCCCTCCAAGGGCATTTGAGAAACAGAATGGCCACCCCCTTTGAAGCTGTTGGGACAAAATGGCTGCCTCCATCGTGCAGGGAGGACAAAATGGCCATCCAGCCCTCGAAGCTGACTGAGAGTGCGTGACCTGGCCCCCAGCTTGAAAAGGTTGGGAACCCCTAGCAGATGTTACATGGGAAAATAGATAGCAGGCTATATCTTTTTACAACCCAAAGGCAGTAAGCCAGGGATTTGCATGTTACCCTCCCTCTGGCTTCCTGCCTTTGTACTGTAAAAAGATATAGCCTGCTGTCTATTTTCCCATTAAGCCAACCAACCTGCCTTGAACACAATGCCATGAGAATTTGCCTGAAGAAGTGACCTTTTAGTTACGAAAGCTTGTAATGTTTTATGTTTTATTTTTTAAAATGACCCTATAAAAGGCATCGCCTCCATTCTGCATTTGTTTTGATTTTATGGATGGGTCACATGGCTTAATTTTGCTAGGTTGGGGAAAGGCAATCCAACATATTTATGGATTGTTTATGAAAGGCAATGTTCAACCAAGGAATGGGACTTCAAAATTACTTAGAAGGATAATCCACAACCTGTGAATGGCCTCGGAAGTCTTCTGGGATGTCCATAATCTTGGCGCATGATTCAGCGTCCCAGATCTATGTTAAAGGTGAGAAGAATAAGTTGTGCTTTTATCTGTTGCATTGCTGTTTTATGGACTGCAGAACAATATAAATGTAGCTATAGCAGTGATGGCAGGAGGAAGTGTTCCCATTGGGCTGCTGGATAAAGAGGGGGGGCCTCTGTGCTGGGACGAGAGAGGAAGTGCTCCCATTGGGCTGCTGGACAGAGGGGGCAGTGTGAACTCTGTGCTGGGGGACAGAGGAAGCACTCCCATTGGTCTGATAGGCAGAGGGGCAGGGTAAACTCTGCTGGGGGGGTGGGAGGAAGCGACAGCATGTGTGCCAACACAGACGGCTGGGAGTGCCTTCTCTGGCACGTATGCTGCCATAGATTTGCCACTACTGAGCTATAGTCTAAACAAAAAAAATTCCTAATGCATTTCACACAATCCCTAAAGAGACATAGTGGTGCCACAACATACCTCTTATGATTCTGTTTTGTTTCCCTAGGTAATAGCTGTTTTGGTTATTATGGAAATGATACCTTTTCATTTTGGGGTAATTTTTGTAATATTTTTAATTGGATTTTAAATGAGTTTTATGTTTTAGATTGTGATAGTGATTTTAACGTTGTGAGCCGCCCAAAGTCGTTTTGAGTTGGGCGGCTATATAAATTGGGCAAATAAAATAAATAAATAAATAAATAATAGAACCAGAATGATAGCTTGTTATTCCTTAGAACAGGGTTTCTTAACCTTGGGCCTCCTGGTGTTCTTGTCCAGGAAAGCCCAAGGTTGACAAACCCTGCCTTTGAAAGCTGCTAGAGGCTGGGGGGAGGAGGAGGAGGAGCAAAATGCTGTTTGGCTCAATTCCCACATCTAAATGCCATTTTGCTTCTCCAACCGTTCATGCCCCTCTTTTCCTGAAATCCCACCACAGCACCCTACATTGTCTCTAAGGTGCCCCTTTCTCACCTGCAATGTGCTGTTCTTTCTCCAAGAGCCTGTCAGGACTTGTGTCCCAGTTTTATCTATGGAGACAGCATCCCCGCAGATGTGGGGTCCAGATATGCGTCTAGGAGCAGGGCAGAGGAAGGAAGGGGACAATACATGACAGAAGCAAGAAAAACGGTTTAGTGTCTCGCACGGAAGACAAAGAACGAGTCGCAATAAGGACTAACACAGGTTTATTCTTGAATGGCCAGGGTGAACATGTGGTAATGGCGGAGGTACATCACATTATATACAGTAACGACACACATTTGAATCTGGTTGCACGGTGGCTCATTGGCTGCCACCGTTGGGGGCGTCGACTTGAGGCACGCCCCCCTCTTCTGTAGTTCTTCATGCGGAGAAGTTCCCGCGGCTGTCCGTGATTTGGGGATTAAGCCATGTGAGTATGAACGCTCGCATCCGCCCTCAATGGGCGGTCCGCTCGCGTTCCTTTAGCAGCTGTGATACATTGTGATATGGGGCTGGTTACATTCATTTACTTAAAGCAACAGTGTCTTGCATACACAACATCCCTCCCCCCTAGGATGGGACAAAGTCCCTTAACCATTGTGGCTTCCCGCACGTGCGCCTGGGGCGCGTGTCAGCTTGCCCTAGCACAGGGGAGCCCGTGGCTCCTGGTCCCGCGCGGTCTTGTCCTGCAATGCAAGGTGGGGACTCGTTAGTGGTTCTGTGATGGGGCTGCGGTGACCTTGCCTGTGGGGACGGGAATGGAATGAACAGTTGGGAAGTGAACCCTTGCCTACCACCTGCAGGCCCCGGGGACCCCCCTAGCACGAACTTCGGGACTGACGATGAGACCCTCGTGGACCCGCTGTCTCCCGCTGCCTGTTCGGGGGTCTGGGGACTTGCGGCTGGCGAGATTCCGCTGGCTGCCTGTCTTTGCGGCGCTTGTCTCTTGGGGGCCGGAACTATGGTGTACTCTAGCATGCCCGCGTTGCGGGGACTGAAGGTACCAGGGGCTGAACTGAAACCCCTCTTCTCGCTAGGACGGGTGGGGGACCACTCCGCTAACTCCCCCTGGTACGAAAAATCATAGTCAAACTCGTGCTCCTGGTCATAGTCGGGGACAAACTGATTCCTCTCTTTAATTTCGCCCTCGTGCGCCTCCGTGTCTCCCCCTTGGGTAATGCGGGTGGGGAAGGACCCTAACGCTGATTTCCCCTCACTGGTGACCCTTCTTCGGAGCTGGTCGGCGTGCCGTCTCCACAGTAGCCCTGAGCTAGTCTCTACCCTGTAGGACACTGGTCCTGTCTGCTCGATGACCGACCCCGGTACCCACGCCGGCCCCGAGGCCGCGTAGTTCCTACAGTAAACCGGGTCCCCTGTGGCAAAGTTCTTGGAGTCCCCCCCCCCCTAAATTTATATTTCTCCCCTCATCCTCCACCCTGGACGGATCCATCCGGTCAAACAGCGTTGCCGGGCGTCTCTTCATAAGCAGCTCGGCTGGGGAGAATCTTGAAGCTAAGGGGGTGGTCCTGTAGCTGATTAGGAACTGGCACAGGTGTAGGTTCAGGTCGCCGGGGCCCATGCGCCGCATTGCGTCTTTCGTAGTGCGCACTTGGCGCTCTACCTGACCGTTTGTGGCGGGGTGGAACGGGGCAGCCGTGATGTGCCTGATTGCGTTCCTCTCCATGAAGGTTTGGAACTCGGTCGACGTGAAACAACTTGCGTTGTCGCTCACGAGGACGTCTGGCAGGCCAAAACACGCAAAGAGTTTACGCAACTGCTTTATTGTTGTCGCGGAGGAAGTGCTGCTCACGGGGATTACCTCCAACCACTTGGAGTAGGAGTCGACAACCAGTAGGAACGTTGCCCCACGGAAGGGCCCCGCGAAGTCGACATGGATACGGGACCACGGTCCGCGGGCCGTGTCCCACTCTCTATGGGGTAGCCGGGGCTCCTCGGGCCGGGAGCTCTGGCAGCTCTCGCACGTGCCCACTAGGCGCTCTATGTCCGCGTCTATCTGTGGCCACCAAAAGAAGCTTCTAGCTAGGGCCTTGGACCGCACGATCCCTGGGTGGCTGGTGTGCAGTAGCTTCAGCACCCTTGCCCTTAACTTTTCTGGGATAACCACCCGCTGGCCCCAGAGTAGACAGCCCCTCTCCAGGGAAAGTTCTACCCTGCGCCTACAGAACGGCTTGAACGGTTCCTCTGGGGGAGTAGTGGGCCACCCTTTCCTCACCCATGAGCTAACTTGGGCTAGGATCTTGTCGGCCGCCGTGGCTTTGGCGAGTTCGGCCGGAACAATGGGGGGTGAGTCGAGGGACTCAATTAACATAACCTGGTGGTCCCGCTCTACCTCGCATGCCGGGTCCCCCATGCTAGGGAGGGGAGACCGGGACAGTGCATCCGCGTGGGAGATCTCCTTCCCTGGGCGGTAAACTAACTCGTACTGATAGGCGTTGAGGAATATGGCCCAACGCAACATCCTGGGGGACAGTATTTGGGGAGTGGGTTTGCCGGTAGTGAAGATTCCCAGAAGCGGCTTATGATCCGTCACTACCGTAAACTCGCGGCCGTATAGAAAATCATGGAATTTTTTGGTCCCTGCAATTATGGCCAGGGCCTCCCTATCCGTTTGCGCGTAGTTGCACTCAGCCTTTGAAAGGGACCTAGAGTAATATGCCACCGGGGCCTCCCGCCCGCTCTCTAACACGTGGCACAGGACCGCCCCCACCCCCACCGGGGACGCATCACATACTAGTACTACTGGCTTCCTTGGGTCAAAATGTGTTAGGACCGCGTCTGAGGAGAGGAGTGATTTCAGTTCTCGGAAAGCTTTCTCTTGTTTATCCCCCCACCGCCAAACCGCGTCCTTTTTTAGTAAGGCGTGCAGTGGCTCCGCAACCGATGCTTTCCTCGGCAGGAATGAATGATAAAAGTTAAGGAGCCCCAGGAACGACTGCAGTTCCGGCTTTGCGGTGGGGCGAGGGGCGTTCTGTACGGCCGCAACCTTGGACTCTGAGGGTCTGATCCCTTCTGGGGTTACTTTGAAACCTAGGAATTCAACCTCCCTCGCAAAAAACACACACTTGTCCTTCCTTAGGCGAAGCCCCGCTTTCTCGAAAACCGAGAGAACCCCATCTAGTCTTTTCGCTAGTTCTACCTCGCTCCCCGCTGTTATCAGCACATCGTCGAAGTATGGTAGAACTCCTGGAAGCCCCTTTAACAGGCGTTCCACGAGGGACTGAAAGATCCCGGGGGCCGAGTTCACGCCGAACTGAAGGCGCGTTACCTTAAATGCCCCCTTGTGCGTCACGATGGTCTGCGCAGCGGCAGCGGCTGGGGTAACTGAGAGTTGCTGGTAGGCTTGGGCCAGGTCTAACTTGGCAAAACACCTCCCCCCATGAAGTGTGGCCAGCAGGTGGCTGACCACGGGTACCGGGTATGCATTTGGCCGAATGGCCTTATTAATCGTACATTTATAGTCTGCACAAATCCTGACCTCCCCGTTTGATTTAAGGGCCGTTACAATCGGCGTCTCCCACTCGGCCGAATCAACTGGAACCAAAATCCCTTGCCCCACCAATTTGTCCAGTTCCGCCTCGATTTTGTCCTTGAGTGCGAAAGGCACCCTCCTTGGCTTAAGGCGGATGGGCCGGATTTCTGGGTCCAACTCGAATGAAACTGGGGGCCCCCTGTAAGTACCGAGCCCCTTTTTGAAAACGTCCGGGTGTGCATTGCAAACGTCCTGCATTGGGTCAGTCTCAGTGGCGTGGATGCCGGACAGTTCTATTCCCAGGGGAGCAAACCACTGCGTTCCTAGGAGGCAACACTTCCCCCCCTTGAGGACCACTAGGGGCAGTCTTTCGGAGAAATTCTTGAACTTCACCTTGAACTTCCCCACCCCCAACACCGGGATCCCATTTCCCTGAACGTCCCGCAAATGGGACCGCATGGCCCGCAGCTTGGGCCGAGCCTCTGGGGGAATGCGCATGTACTCCCTCTGGGACAGTATAGAGTAGGACGACCCTGAGTCTATCTCCATTTTTACGGGGCGCCCCTGCAACTGTACCTCCACGTAGAATCGTCGGTGCTCCAGGGCCACGCGGCGTACGCCGTCCTCGCCGTGGACGGTGGAAACCTTCCTGGAACCGGCCGCCTTCCGCTGGAGGTGCTGGGGATGACTGGAGCCGCCTTTGTCCTCGGTCCGCCCGCGCCTGCATACTCGGGCGATGTGTCCCTTTCGACCGCAGTTGTGGCACTCGGCCTTGCGGAAAGGACACCTCGTGCGGTCGTGGGCCGCGCCACAGCCGTCGCAGCGGCGGTCTTGCCGCTCTCGGTGTTGCCGCCGCTCCCCACGTTTCCGTACCATCTGGACGCCGTCGTCGTCACTGGTGTAGGAATCTGCCGTTGCGGAGGAGTCGTCGGAGGTTTCTGGAGTGCCGGCGGGCGACTTCGGTGCCCGCCAGGCTGCCTTCGCCGGAGTCCGCCGGGCCACTTGGACAGGGGACTTGGCCCGCTCGGACGTTGTGCCACGGGCCTTGAACACCTTGACCCCGCTCCTGGCCGCCTCAGCCGCCTGCGCCTCTCGCAACACCTCATTGAACGAGAGGTGCTCGTCGCGGGTCATGAGCTTCCGTTGTAGCTCCTCGTCCCACAGGCCGCACAGCAGGTGGTCTCGCAGGGCCTGGTTCAGATCGTCCCACTTGCAGTGCACGGCCGCCAGCCTGAGGGCCGCTGCGTAGTCGGACACGGACTCGCCTGGGCGCTGGTCCCGCCGATGGAACGCGACCCGGGCCGGAAAAATCGAGACTGGGGGCTGGAAGTGTGCCCTCAGCAGCTCCAGGAGTTGGTCGATCGGCACGGCTTCAACCTTCTTTGGCGCCACCAAGTTCATTAGGATGCGCAGCGTGGCCGGTCCCACCTGAGCCAGGAAATGGGAGCGTATCAACGCGTCGTCGTCGACGCCAGCTGCTTCCATTGCGTGCCGAAACTGGCACTCGTAGAGCTCCCACTGCTCAGGCTCGCTGACGTCGAACTGGTACGTCTTGACTCTGGGATTCGCCATAATCCCATCCTCGTCGCCAATTTAGTGTCTCGCACGGAAGACAAAGAACGAGTCGCAATAAGGACTAACACAGGTTTATTCTTGAATGGCCAGGGTGAACATGTGGTAATGGCGGAGGTACATCACATTATATACAGTAACGACACACATTTGAATCTGGTTGCACGGTGGCTCATTGGCTGCCACCGTTGGGGGCGTCGACTTGAGGCACGCCCCCCTCTTCTGTAGTTCTTCATGCGGAGAAGTTCCCGCGGCTGTCCGTGATTTGGGGATTGAGCCATGTGAGTATGAACGCTCGCATCCGCCCTCAATGGGCGGTCCGCTCGCGTTCCTTTAGCAGCTGTGATACATTGTGATATGGGGCTGGTTACATTCATTTACTTAAAGCAACAGTGTCTTGCATACACAACAAACGGGAAGGGTGCAAGGCAGCAAAAAAGCAGGGAGGAGGCTAGGGAAGGCTAAGGCAGAAGAGGGTGGGAAAGAGGAAGGCATGTGGGCAATGCTTACCGTAAAGAATGCGGTGTCTGCATGCTCCAGATCTGGGGGGAAACAGAAACCAGAGAATTTAGGTTAGATGGTGCTTTATGACAACACCTATTTAATAAACTTCTGTTACCTAGTTAACATGGAAAGAGGATATTTTTTTTTGCTTTTAAACTTCCCATTCCCAAAGAATAGCACATGTAAGCCGCCTGCCTTACCCCAGACAGGGGAGGGAGGAAGCGCTCCCATTGGGCTGCTGGGCAGAAGGGCGGGGCAAACTGTGCTGGGGAAGGGAGGAAGCACTCCCATTGGGCAGAGGGGCGGGGCAAACTCTGTGCTGGGGGAGGGAGGAAGAGCTTCCATTGGGCTGCTGGGCAAAGAGGCAGGGCAAACTGTGCTGAGGTGACAGCATGCAGGCCCGCAGAGAGGACTCTGAGCAAAAAGAAAAAAAATGAGCAGCACAAGTTACATTAGGAGCAATGCGATAAGCGATAACAACAGATATTTGTTTTCAAATAATCGGGAATTCATTTCTTTAAAAATAACTTTCTAAGCTCCTTTCCTTATAAAACAGATCCTATGCTGTTATCACCTGCACTGTGTCATCCCAGCCTCCAGAGACAAAACGGTCATCGCTTTCTGGGAAGAAGGTCAGCGCATAGACTCGGGACATGTGTCCATCCATCACATTTGGGGAATCACTAGAAGAAGAAGAAGTTTGTGAAGGGGTTCTCAACCTTTTCAAGTCGGGGGCTGGGTCATGCTCCCTCAAACAATCGGCGAACTGGACTGGTGCTCCAGCTGCCGGTGCCACTGTCAGCAGTATCGGCTGTGGACTCATTTACAGCTGTTGTAAACAAATTTACAACAGCCATAAATGAGTCCATGGCTATTGTAAATGTGTTTATGATGGCCGTAAATGAGTCTACAGCCGATTTTGGCTGTGGCGGGAACAGCTGGAGTGAGGGTGGGGGCTGGATTATTTGGCACCATGGGCTGGATCCAGCTTGCGGGTCGTAGGTTGAGAACCCCTGGCGTAGACCTTAGGGACCAAAAAACAGTCTCAGCAAACCTTATTAAATTCAGGACCCGGTGTTTACAACATCAGCTTGCATCAGCTCACCCTGGCTCAAAGGTCTGCATTCTTTCCCAGGTTTGTGTGTCATACATGTAAATCCCTGTTCCTGATCCGCCTGTGATGAACTTGGAGCCAGTAAAGGTGAAGCAAACAATCATTGTCTGGCGGTCCTCTTTTAAAGTGCGCACACAGGTGCGTGAAGAGACATGCCACAGCTTCAAATTCCCACCAGAATCTGCCAGTGGGGGGAAAAATCACAAATTTATTTGTGGATCTATGTGCAAAGAAGACTAACAACAGTATTTTCTATATAGGGTTGTGACATATAGAAGACAAGAGGGAGAAATAGACCTTTCCACTTTCTTCCCACCAACCAGGGCCATAGCCAGGGAGGCCAGGGAGGGTGTGACCCATCCTGAGTTAGCAGTTTGCCCACACTGGCAAAGCACAGCAGTTTCCCATAGGAATGCATTGCAAAGAGGCTTTGCTGCCCATCCTGGAAAAAAAATATTCGCCCACCCACATCTAGAATCCTGGCTATGACATTGCCACCAACCCCTTATTTTTCAGATATTTTGCTGAGAATTTTAACAGCATCATTTGGAGTGGCTGAGAATGGCTAATCTCCAAAGCTTGGAAAAGTTAATGGATAATAATAACTAATGATTCTGTTAAAATTTTCAGCAAAATTCCTCAATTGACCAGACTATCAAGGGATGAATTTCTGCTGGTCGCAACTTGCTTTCCATTCCTTTCACTGCCACGCTTTTCTTCTCAGGCTTGACCAAAACTCAGCAAAATATATGAAAAAATTAAAATTATAATTCCAGAATCCCATAAACACCCCCCCCCCTAGATATTATTGAGTAAACAACTAAATTTCCCAAATTGAATTCATCTTCATATGAATGTCTGAAGAATGTTTGAAGAAGTGGTCTTGACACATGAAAGCTAACATTAAAAATATAGTACAGTAGTTAGTTTTTAAGTTGGCACAACTATTTTTGTCTCTTTTTCTTGTTTTATTTATTCTTTGATATCTCTAGTATATGTTTCTCATCACAAATGCAGGTTAAATGTTAAACAAGGCCGACAACACCAGAGAAAACAAAGTCTGGGTAATTTATCAGGTCCTAATGAAAAGGAATAGTGAAAACAAAAATTTCAAACCTAAAGGAAAGACATCACTTACAGGTAGAAAGTATGACATCTGTGTTGTGGGCAGGGCCACGGGGCATGTAGCGCATAGAGGTGACAGGTAATCCCTGAGTGGCAGTCTCACTGTCAGCAAGAACATGGTGAAGCGACCCATCACTGACAGAGAAAACCTTGAGTAGAGGAAAGCGGAGTTAAGCCTTGAACACCAGCCACAAGAATTAATTACCATATATACTCAAATATAAGCCTTCTCCATTTCAATATCCATGGCACTGGAAGGGTAAACTTGATGTGCTGTGCTGACATCAGCCTTGGCGTGCCACACTGGGAGAGTCCCTTGGCATGCCAAGGCTGACGCCAGCGTGGCACGCCAAGTTTACTCTTTGAGTGTCGCGGATTTTGAAATGGAGAAGGCTTGAAATATTCCTACAACGCGGCGATCCAGCTTGCAAGAGGCTTTCGCAGTGCTGGGACCGAGCGGAGGCTGCTCGGACCAGCAGAGGCGAAGCACGGCCGCCGCCGCCACCACAAGTGATGTTTTGGGACGTTAGGTGGTGGTGGTGGGGTCTAAAGAGGGCCTAATTGGGCCTGTGGGCCATAGTTTGGCAGCAACTGATTTAAACAGGAAAAAAGTAAAAGAGTTTTGATCCTTGTGAGATGCCAAAACAAAGATGGGTGATAAATGTATATTATAAATGTATATTAGATCACTATCATCTCAAAAAAGCAGGCTAGCTTTTGAGTTCTGCAAAAGTCTTCATTAAGATCAGCATTGCAGAACTTTTAGGAGTCAGGAGAGAAAAGTCTGATGTTTTCAGGATTTGGTTTTCTTCCTCTAATACATACACGCAAGCTCCTCCAGGCCCAGATTGGTGAGAAATTCTGCAAGACTCAAAAGCTAGCTTGCTTTCGAGGTACAGTATCAGTGGTCTAATAATGATATAACTCACCCTTATTTTGGGATCTGGATTGGCCAGAAGTTCAAAAACAGCACATTAAGGCCCATCTTTAGACGGCATCAGTGTTGGCTCATGAACTGAGCAGGGGGATGCCTCATCCCAAAACTTCAGGATGGGACATTCCCCCAAATATAGTTATAAGCTGCCTGTGGTCAGCACTGTCCATGGGCTGGCAATGTCTATAGGGCTCTGCCCACAACACTAGCCACAGCGAATGGGCCAGCCTGTACAGAAAAATCACTGCTATTGAATATTCTGGTGTAAGATTGTAAAATTATGTTCATTCAATCAAAAGACAATAAATATCTTGGCTTCTAGCCAAAAAAGACCTATTTCCAGTTACCCACTTCCTGGTACTGTACCTGGAAGGCATTTCTTGACATCAAGGATTTAGCAATCAGTTCTGAATTCTACAGCGGTGCTAAAATGTAAAGGGCACAAACATTCAATACTGGAAGGGTACAAACCTGCACATTCTTGTTTGCAGCTAGTCATGGCACCAGAGGAGGAACGAAGTATTTTGTACAAGGGGTGGGGTAGGGTAACGATCCTTAAATCACTATGACCTGTGAGACTGACCTTAATGGCTCCACTGCGTAATCCCACTGCAACTCTGGTCCCTTCATTATTGAACTGGCAAGAAAGCAGCTGATCTCCACACTCTCTGTTGGATCACATACAGTATTTGCTTGTTTTTAAACTTGTAGACTTTCAAAACATCTAAGAAAGGCCCCAATGATTAAAAAACCCCATAAAGCCAGGTACAAAATAAAATGATCTGTTGGCCTGACCTGGCAGATAAATAAAAGAGAAGTCAGGGAATGTGATGGGTTAGTGGTTAAGATGCTGAACTTGACAACTGGAAGGTTGGCAGGCCAGCAGTTCAAGACCCGAGTACTGCATGACGGAGTTAGCTCCTGTCATCTGTCCCAGCGCCTGCCAACCTAGCAGTTGGAAAGCAAGAAATTGCAAGTAAATAAATAGGTACCACTTTGGTGGGAAGGTAAGCAGCATTCTGTATCTATTCATGCCTGCCACATGTCCACAGAAATGTCTGCAGACACAAACACCACTGGCTCTTTGGCTGTAAACAGAGATAAGCAAGGGGGGTGACCTTTAATGGACAAATAACTCAATTAAGCCCCTCCACCCTCAAGTCTAATGAAATCATACAAGTGATTATGTGCAAAAATAAAAAGTCTAACTTGTAGGATACAGAGAAATCTTCACAGAGGAAAGCAGTGTCACCACGATGCAGAGCATAACATTGGTAATTATTTTTGACTATATTTTCCTGTATCTGTTAAGAGGCTTTGTCAGCTGTAGGACTGTGGGAAATGTAGTCCTGAATAGTAAAGGTTCCCTTGCTCGAAAGCCAGTCATATCCGACTCTAGGGTGCAGTGCTCATCATCTTTGTTTCAAAGCTGAAGAGACAGCATTGCCTGCTTCTGCAGACGTTTACATGGTCATGTGGCAGGCATGACTAGACATCGGAGCGCACGGAACGCTGTTACCTTCCCACCGAAATGGTCCCTATTTACTTGCAATTTCTTGCTTTCGAACTGCTAGGTTGGCAGGAGCTGGGACAAAGACGGGAGCTCATTCCGTCCTGCAGTACTCGGGAATTGAACTGCTGACCTTCCGCGTCTTAGCCAATTGAGCCACTGCAGCTTTTTTGAAAGTTTGCTGAATGTCCAAGCTCAGCTCTGACTGGGGTGGGATATGAAACAACATCCCTCTTAAAGGTTTCATCAAAAGGTAGGTGAGGAATGACAGTCTGAATCCCTTTACACTCCCTGCTTTGAGGTGTGTTCTGAAAAGAATCAGAGGGACACTGAATTTTGTTGGGAGCAGGGCACATCACTGCATCTTTTGGCCTGTCGCTCTGAGATACCTACATCGTGTGGAGCAGCCGGAGATCACCAGAAATAGAAGGGCTGCCTGTAACGGTATCTTGGGGGACGGATATGTTCGTACTTGGCCCTGCTGTGGAAAGGCGGCCCCGGCGTGTCTGCATGGCCTGAGGGTACCGATCTTTAAGAGGAGCGAGAAGAGAGGTTGAGATGGAGAGTGCTCAGAAGCTGAAGGATAACAGCACATACAGTATTTTGTTGGTGCACAGAGTTTCCTGTTCAATCTCTGGCATCTTCATCAAAAACAAACACATTATCTTGAATTCCTCCACTGTCAGAGCCCTCATCACCTTGGTTCCATTGTCTTATTCCTTATTTTCAAAGTGGTACAACAATGGAGCCAATTGCCTTGGGAGGTAATGAATTTTCTAACACGGGAGATATTCAAGAGAAAACTGGACAACTTATCTATCTGCTAGATGTACTTTGATTTGGATTTCTGCATTGAGTTATGAGGAAATCATTATTCTATGATTCAGCCCAATGAAGTGGGTTGGATTGGATGGTTTTAAAGGCCCCTTTAAACTCCATTATTCTATGGTTCTAAAAACTAACTTAACTAAATAAATAAATAAAGCAAAGATTAAGATGTTGGGAAAGACCACTGCCTGAAACTACGCAGATTTGGCTGTGGACAGTTTTTCATCTAGCCTTTTAAGACAAGGGAAAAGAAAGATTTTTTTAAAATACAACTGATGCACTGCTCTAATGGAGGCAATTTTTTTTCACTTCCTCTGCCCACCACTGAGAAGCAGAGGAGGCATTTAATTAGCAAATATATATTAAGCCACTATACAATATTGCCAAATGGAAAAAAAATTGGAAGGCTTTGGGGCTGGTTTTCTCCAGCAAATGCATTGTCTGATTGTCCTCTTTAGGGAAGAGGACCGAAAAGCAAGCTAAATACTCACGTAGACAGTCTTCCCAGATTATAGATGACATCATCCGTTGTTAACACATTACTCCCAAACTCTGAGAGAAAACTATCAGAGCTTGAAACATTATTCTTTTTGGACTACAGTATAACTCGAAGCCAACACATCTCCAGACAATATGGTCCACAACCTTTCGGGCTAGCAGATTTGTGGAAGTTGTGTACCAACCGAAATAATCTTGCCAAGCACCCTGGTATATAGTAGCTTTCTTCCTAACATTCACTGCTCCCTTAAGTTGTTCATTCATAGTGGTACCCATTTGGACTTTGGGACATAAATTCGGGACCGCATTCTGTCCACAAGCGTAGCAGGGCAGGTTTACTGAAACTCAAAATTATTAAATTAATGCATACTAAAAGGGGCTGTGGTGGCTCAGTGGTTAAGAAGATCGCCTTGTTAGCTGGAAGGTCGGCAAGTTGGCAGCTTGGGACCTGAGTGCTGCACGATGGAGTGAATGCCGTCTCTGTCCCAGCTCCTGCCAACCTAGCAGTTTGAAAGCAAGAAATTTCAAGTATATAAACAGGGACCACTTCAGTGGGAAAAGATCTTGGGGACATGAAAGGAGCCTCCTTTGGGCATCCCCTGAGCAAAGTTTCTCTAGCAAAAATCCTTTCAACCCAGAATAATTTCTGACATGAAATTATTATTGTAATACATACTATCACTGTCTAAAAAATATCTCAACCTCCTGAGATTAAAATTACCTGAACGCACCACCGCTTGTTTCTCTCCCTACTCTTTGCTTGCATGTAGATCCTTAATGCCCATTTAGCAAACTTCTCCAATGCAGATCCTGTCCTGCCTCATCACTCCCTTGTTTCATGTTCCCAGCTATCTTCATGCCCAGCTGCCACCCATCCCTACACCATCAGCCTCTCTCTTCCTCTTGTTCTCTCTCTGGTTCTTTATCAGCTCCTAGCAACCAATGAGGAAGAAGCAAGAACTCACCTGGTCACCATGGCAGTGGCAAAAGAAAGCTGAAGGTTCTCAAGGAGAAGAGACTCCCGTCCTCTGAACTCTACACAATATCATAGCTACGGCAGTTGGAGACCTGAGAAGAACTACAGATGTCCCGAATCCAACCCCTTACTTCTGCCTTTCCCTTCCCACCATATATCCTGTCTTACCAAAATTTGTCACCACCTGGTCCATGCTTTCAACAGGTGAGCTCAAGCCTTAGCTTGCTTAAGATTCACCTGTGGAGACTTCAAAGGTCCAGATCCTTGGGTTTACACACCTGAGCATAGATTGCTAACCCTAGGCTTTCTTTTTTTTCTTTCTGAGATGGCTCCTCCATTTTGCTCCTCCATATATACTTTTTTAATGGCTGCCAGAAGACCTGCATGCGCAAAAGCCAGCCTTAAGGGTTTACATAACCAAGTTTAAGCTCATTTTTCTCCTGCGCTATTGAGATGACTTTTCCAACATAATGGACAAACATATCCTTCAGACTTTCCCTTCAGTTATAAATCTCCAGACTCTTCAATAGTCACAAGGTGAGCACTAGGCCACTGTTCTCTGCCAGTGTAAAAGACAAAATAATCCCAACACACCCATTCTGGCTGCCATCCCTTATCATGTGGCAGCTGTTAATCTGAGGAGGGGAGGAAGGATTTATTCGGCAGATGTCACAGCCAGGAAGAGGACAAAAACGCCTGGATGGATGAGAAGATCAGAGGTGACGGGAAAGATAATCCTTCTTCTGCCTGCCCCCTTTTTATATAAATCATCCTCTTTGTAAAAGCCACCTCCTCTCCTGAAAAAGGGGACAGCCATCAGGAAGACTGCAGTGGGTGACCGAGGCACTGAACTCCAGGAGCCCTATTGCTAAAGCGCCATGCAGAACACTTTGGGACCAGCTTGCATCTTCTTGCGCAAGGGCATAGCTGAGAAGCAAGGGGTATGGATCACCCAGGGCTGGGGCAATTATACAGTCCTTTGGGCCAAGACAAAAGATCTAAAGTGGGTTCCCAACCTTTTCAAGCCAGGGGCCGGGTCACGCTTTGAGGGCTAGATGGCCATTTTGCCCTGCCTGCACAATGGAGGTGGCTATTTTGTCCCAACAGCTTCAAAGGGGCAGCCATTTTGTTTCTCAACTGCCCTTGGATGGGTGGGGGGGCCACATAAAATGGTGCTGTGAGTCAGTTCCGGTCCACAGGCCTTAGGCTGGGAATTCCTGAGCTAAAGGACCAAAGCATAGCTCACACCTTCACAATTTCTGCAGAGGCAGGGAATTAGCTTAGTGGTTAAGACGCTGAGCTGGAGACTGGAAGGTCGGGTTTTCATACCCAAGAGCCAGGTGTGTGCTGGTATATCAGGCAATCAGGCTTTGTCCCACCCCGCCCTCACCTCTGGCGCTCTGGGGCACCTATGGGTTCCCCCCCAACTCCAACCCCAAAATAGGCACCCCAATACTCCCTGTCCAGCGCCTTCCCATGGTGCCCTGCACACCCCTGCCAAGTGCTGCACTTGGGGACATGAAAGAAGCCTCAATTCGGGCATCCCCTAAAAATCCTTTCAACCCAGAGTAATCTTTTATATGAAATTATTATTAATCCAAACTCAGCCATGGCAAGATGCAGGCACCCAGATTTCACTCCAGGAAGGGCAAATGGGAAATTGTAGGAATGGGTCCTGGTAATCAGATTCCGAGGAGAAGAGGTTGCTAACTTCGAATGGGGTGCAAGAGATAGTCCAGCTGTTCTGAGATCTCTTTGGAGAAATTAAGACGGCTAGATCAAACATTTCATTGTTTTGTACAGAGTGAATGCCCATTGGAAAGATATACTGCTGCTAGCATAGTATGCCCTCATTTCCACTTGTGCCTCTACTCAAGAGGGCTTTAAAAAGTAGTTTTCAACTCCAAGTAATTTTGTTGTTGTTCAGTGAGGTACAGAAATGTGTATGTGTGGGGCTTCATGGGGGACAATATCTATCTTGGTTTTGGTTTCTCTCTATCTGAAGATTTGACTCTGGTGGGCCTGTTTGCTGAACTGTAAGAAAAGAACTAACACCCTTTCTGTCTCTGAGATGTCAGGCATTCTGTCAATTAGAGGAAGAGATTCTTTAATTGCTAGAAGGCATTTTATTATCACAGCGAAAACTTTCCCTGCATACTCTTAAATTGTAGATTATCTATCTTTTGCTTTTTGATTGGTCTTCAGGAAGGAAATATGGGTGTTGTGTTTACACTTGGTTTCTAAATGGAAAGCAAGCCTAAATCATGCTTCTTCAACACTAATGTGATTTCAGCCGTATTAAAGGGGAATCATGTAGTTTAGCCTTCTGTTGTAGGGGCTTTGGGCTAGTTTGGTTTGCTTCCAGAGTGTTCCCTCTCCTTCTACCTCCAAATCACAATTCTTCTCCATCTCTCTATTAATATCTTTGTTACTGTTCCTCACCTTTGTGTATGCATGCGCATGTTACTGTTCCTCACCTTTGTGTATGCATGCACCTTTGTGTATGCATGACTTGTGATGACCTTTTCCAGGGTTTTCTAGTTAAGAGAAAACACAGAAGTAGTTTACTATTCCTTTCTTCTGAAGGCAACCTGGAACTGTGCAGTTCACCCATAACTACACATGCTGGTTCTTCTCCCGGGAGGCAAATGGGAGAATCAAACTCCCATCCTCTGACTCTGCAGTCATAAACCTAAGCTACTGAGCTATCCAGCCAGCTTCCTCGCCTTTACTTAACTGAATTTTTGAAGGATTTTTTCTTAGGAGACTGTCTGTGGATCATTGGATTCTAAAGAGGAGTGAAGTGGTCTCTGCCTTTCCATCCATGGACTTGTTCCTCCATTGTCTGAAGCTGAGTCACAGAATTTCAGGAAATCTGTAGCATCTCCACTCTTTCATTCGTCTCAAAGCAATTAACAGCTCTGTTGTTATGGGCAGAGTTCCATGTCATTGCTAGATCCATTTTGCCCTTCTCTTTGTGACTCCAAATATTGAACTATCCCTAGATGGAGCATGGCTGGGCTCTGTCAGATCGATGCAATGATTTTGATCAGCTTCAGGGAAGAGATGGTTTTGTTTAGGAGCTGAGTTCAGTAGGACCAGGAGAACAGATTCTGAATTCTGGGTTTCTTCGTCACGGGACAAAGGAGCAGTCTCAAGTGGAATTGTGAGAGGGCTTGTAAATTTCCTTTCTACATCCCTGAATGGCAATGAAAATATTTGCCTCTCGTTTACAGGAACGGGAACTTGGTCCGGATGAAATTGAAGGTATGTATAGCCCAATAGTTTTATCTTTTGCAACTTTGTTCTATGAAATCCTGAGACTATTTTGAAACCCATGAGGGATTCTCAAATATGAAGATCAATGTAAAGAGAGGTATGTTGTATAAAGGTTAGCGTGACTAAAACGAGAGTGAATCCAGGCTCAAGCCCCCACTAAGCCATGAAAATTACTAGGTAATCTTGGGTCAATTGGTTATTCCATCTCTGTGTGATCTACCTGATAGGATTTTTGTGAGAATAACATGTGGAGGGAGAGAGAAGCTGGGTTAGTGCCTTCAGCTTACTAGACAGGAGGCAAGGTATAGTAAACATAACTTAACAAATGAATAATAACTAAATAATGAGATCAGTAATTGAGCAGTGGCTCAAGTTGCTAAGAAGCTGACTGGGAAAGCGGAAGGTCAGCAGTTCGATTCCTGAGTACTGCAGGACGGAAATGAGCTCCCGTCTTTGTCCCAGCTCCTGCCAACCTAGCAGTTCGAAAACAAGAAATTGCAAGTAGATAAATAGGGACCACTTTGGTGGGAAGGTAACAGCGTTCCGTGCGCTCTGGTGTCTAGTCACACCTGCCACATGACCACGGAAATGTCTGCAGAAGCAGACGACGCTGGCTCTTCGGCTTAGAAACAGATGAGCACTGCACCCTAGAGTCAGATACGACTGGCTTTTGAGCAAGGGAAACCTTTACCTTTAATAGATAAAGTAGATTTCCTATAAACACGAAGAGGGCAACAGAAGAAGGGGGCATACAAAGATGAGATGGCTAGATGGTATTGTATTGGGCACAGAGCTGGGCTCAGTGATAAAGAAGCTTGCCTTGTTAGCTGGAAGGCTGGCAAGTCGGCAGTTTGAGACCCAGGTACTGCATGACAGATTGAGCGGCCGTCTCTTTCCCAGCTTTTGGGGACATGAAAGGAGCCTCATTTGGGCATTCCCTGAGAGGTGTTTCTTCTATAAAAATCCTTTCAACCCAAAATAATTTCTGACACAAAATTATTATTATTGAAAATTTGCAATACCAAGGCTTGAAAGAATGAGATAGAAGCAAGAGAGAATTTGTGTTTTCTTTTATAGAGGGATGTGGCACCAAGGAGGGTTTGAAGACTAGATTTTCCTCCTCACAGCCTCCTGAAAATGAGATTATGTCATGGGTTTGACCTTGCACTGCCAGTGAGCCAGATGCCTGCCCTCTTCTCCATTAGAGATTCTCCACCAAAATTCATTACATTTTGTTGTTCTTCATTTAAGCTAGCTCCATTTCAATAGGTATGTGCACACAGAGCAATGTGGATGTTGCCGCAGGGATCTGATGCCGCTGTGGTTGCATGCAGCAAAGCACACTGCTCAAATGTCATGATCGCTTCCACAGTTCTTTGTGTGCAAATACTGCTTAGCTTTAGTAGTCTCAGTTTCTTAATTACAACCAGCACTATTACAAATAAGTATTATTTGTATTACCAGTTTTTTCCTTCCAAAAACAGAACTCCGTGAGGCATTTGAGGAGTTTGACAAGGATAAAGATGGATATATCAGTTGCAAAGATTTGGGCCACCTAATGAGGACCATGGGATACATGCCAACAGAAATGGAACTTATAGAACTGTCACAGCAGATCAACATGAACCGTAAGTGCAGGTTACATACATAAACCTTTATTGACTTTACAAAGGCCCTACAAGTGCCAGTGGTATCAAAACTGGTTTAGACACCAAAGCATACCTGTCAACCATCCCGATTTGGCCGGGATTACCCCGTAATTTGACGTCGATTGACGTCATAACCCGCCCCGCACTGCCAAAACCCCGTAATTTGGCAGCGGGGGAAAACGCTTTCCACGCATGCGTGGAAGTGCTATGCCGCTAACGCAGCCCCTACGCAAGCGGCATAGCGCTTCCACGCATGCGTAGAAGGGTTCTACACAAGTGTAAAACCCTTCCACGCATGCGTGGAAAGCGACCTGCGCACAAGTGATCTGCGCAGGTCCCGTTTTTTCTGGAGCCGCGGGTTGACAGGTATGCACCAAAGAGTAGTACAATTGAAACATGGAAAACCAAGGATCATCATCTCCTGCCGAATGGTCGAAGTCGGTGGTCACATGACAGGAAGGTAGCCACTCGGTCCATGTAATGGGCAGAGCCATTTTTCAAGACAAGCAGAAATCTAGAAGAGTGAGAGTCCACTAAATTTGGTTAAGATGGGATCTAGGTAATTGAGGTGGATTTCTTGGTAAAAAGGGCAGTAGAAAAGAACATGGATAACTGGTTCAGCATGTTTGGCCCCGCAAGGACACAACCTATCATTATATAGGATTTTATTGAATCTCCCAAATAGGAGCTCAGAAGGCAAAACGTTAAACCTTCCAGTGAAAAGGCTCTGTGCTGTTGAGGAAGAGTCAGGTTACACAAATAGGGAGCTTGATAATGTGATGTGGGAGACTACTTAAGACCAGGTGATAAGGAAATTGTGGCCCACTGGACACTGTTGGGCTCATATACAAGTGGCGGTGAACCTTGGTGCTCCAGATGTTCTTGGACTTCAATTCCCAGAAGCCCAAGTCTCTGTGAATCCACACAAATGGGTTTACTGTGCGTACTTACAGTAAACCCATTTGTGTGGATTCACAGAGACTTGGGCTTCTGGGAATTGAAGTCCAAGAACACCTGGAGTGCCAAGGTTTGCCATCACTGTCATATACTCTTGTTTTCCCATCAGTGCAGCTAGTGGTCTGGGATAGTGGCCATTGTTGCGGTTCTTGGAGGATTACAGATTGCCTAACCCTGACCTAGATAAAGAACAGGGGCCAGGTAACTAAAGTAAACATTGAGAGTTCCCCACATTGGGAACCACTGAGCTAGCTGGATAGCTCAGTAAGTTGGGTACCTGTCTACAGAGCCAGAGGTCACTTCTCTTGGGGGGAACACTTCTCCATTTTGTCTCTCAGGAGAAGAGCCAGCCTGTGTAGCCTTCGGTAACCTGCACAGTCCCAGAAGGAAATGGTGAGCCACTTCTAAGTACTGTACTCCATATCCAGAAAACCCTGAAAGTGGTTGCTGTAAATCCAAACTGACTAGACAGCATATAATCTATCTTAACCTATAAATCCAAGGGTTAACCGTTGGAACTGGCTATAGGTTGCTATGCCTCGCCCTACTTGTCTGCACTCACCCTTTGTGCACACGGCCGATCTGGGTACGCAGGTCAACGAAGGATTGAGAAAACCGGCAGTGGGGCAAGAGCCCCACAAACGCGAAGAAAGGGAAACAACTTCACTTCCCAACATTCCTTGCGCCACGCCGCGCCAGAGCCAATCAGGCTGAGAGGCTCTCGCACGGCGCAGCGTTCGGAAACACGCCACAGCCAATCAAAAGAAAAGCATTTTAAAAAAACGCAGCACAAACACAAAGCACCAGCGTCCTGCGCACCATGAGCGCGCAGAACGCTGAGGAAACCAGCGCCCGAAAAATTAAAAAGAAAAACAACTCACCGCCACACAGCCAAGCAAACACCAGCCGGCTTTCTTTCCCTCACCCACGGCACCTGAAGGTCCCGACTGGAGTTTCCCCTTTAATATCAGTGGGTGGGGGGGTTGCGATCCCCCTCTCCGCTGGCTACCCTAGGGTTGGGAGGTTTGTGGGAACAAAAGGGGTATGTTGCCCAAACCCTTCTGGACCAAGGAGACCAGGGAGAGGGGATCGATCCCCCCTCCTTAAAACAACTCCGTCTTTTCTTCTCTTTAAAAACGGAGTTGTTTTAAGGAGGGGGGGAGGGAATCGATCCACTCTGCCTGGTCTCCTGGGTCCAGAAGTGTTGGGGCAATATACCCCTTTTCTCCCCACAAACCTCCCAACCCTAGGGTAGCCAGCGGAGAGGGGGGTCACAACCCCCACCCACTGATATTAAAGGGGAAACCCGATCTACTTTCACGACTTCACACAATCAAAGCACCATAACACACTAAAGCCCCCCTCCCCACCACCTAGCCCACCCTTCCTAACTCCCAACGAAAAACAACTCACCGCCTCACAGCCAAGCAAACACCAGCTGCCTTTCTTTCCCTCACCAACAGCGCCTGAAGGTCCCGACTGGAGTTTCCCCTTTAACATCAGTGGGTGGGGGGTTGCGATCCCCCTCTCCGCTGGCTACCCTAGGGTTGGGAGGTTTGTGGGGAGAAAAGGGGTATATTGCCCCAACACTTCTGGACCCAGGAGACCAGGCAGAGTGGATCGATTCCCCCCCCTCCTTAAAACAACTCCGTCTTTTCTTCTCTTTAAAAACGGAGTTGTTTTAAGGAGGGAGGGGGGAAAATCGATCCACTCTGCCTGGTCTCCTGGGTCCAGAAGTGTTGGGGCAATATACCCCTTTTGTCCCCACAAACCTCCCAACCCCAGGGGAGCCAGCGGAGAGGGGGGTCGCAACCCCCCACCCACTGATATTAAAGGGGAAACCCCGATCTACTTTCACGACTGCACACAAACAAAGCACCATAACACAATAAAGCCCCCCTCCCTACCACCTAGCCCACTCTTCCTAACCCCCAATGACCACGCCCCCCTCCCCACCACCTAGCCCACCCTTCCTAACCCCCAATGACCATGCCCCCCTCCCCACCACCTAACCCACTCTTCCTAACCCCCAATGACCACGCCCCCCTCCCCACCACCTAGCCCACCCTTCCTAATCCCCAACGACCATGCCCCCCTCCCCACCACATAACCCACCCTTCCTAACCCCCAACGACCATGCCCCTCTCCCCACCACCTATAGCCCACCCTTCCTAACCCCCAATGACCACGTCCCTTCCCCACCACCAAATAAATAAATAATTTTTTTAAAATTACTAAAAACACTCAAACACATCCAAAAATACACAAAAACACCAAAAACAATATGAAGTAAACAAAGACACAATCAAAAACAAAACAAACAGACAAAAAATACAAATTCCAACCCCCCCTCCCCCCCGCACACACACACACACACACACACACACACACACACACACACACACACACACACACACACACACACACACACACACAAAAGAAAGAAAACAAGCAAACTTACCAAAAGATGTGCTACCTCCACCAGGACTGGAAAAGAAATGAATAAAGAAAGAGACTACTTACCAGAAGAAGCTCCACCCAGAGGCCAGGAGAGAAAAAAAAGTCAAAATACAATAACCCCTACCAGCACCACCTGATGGCCACAATAGTAAAAACAATTCAAAAACACACAACAGCCCCAAACAAAAGGCCACAAGAGTAAAAACAAATCAAAAACATAACACAAATTCACAATTTTACACAAAAGGTCACACCAATAAAAACAAGTAAAAAAAATTACACTAAACACACTTTAACACAAATCACAAACATATGTCAATAAAATACAATAGAAACTTTTAAAAATCCTGCGCTGAGTTATAACTCAAATTTAAACTCAAAACATCTAAACACATTTTAAAAACATTGAATGTAAAAAACATTTACTTTTACATTATTAAAATTATGACCTATGGTACAACTAATTAAAAAAATTCAAAAAACTAAAATATTATTCGCTTACATAAAACAATTTCAAAAAATTATATCATACTTTCTTCTTTTATTAATCCTCAAAAAAAACCAAAAAAGCAGATCACAGTTAATAACAGCCAAGCCAAAAATTTTTTACATAAATAAACATTTAAAAAATTAAAATTACAGACTAAGCAATTTTTAAAAAACATTAACACAATTTAACCTTCCAGCACAATGTAAAACTATTGCAAAAATAAAATTGGTTCATTTTTTATTAAAACACACGGGGGGAAAAGCCCGGCAACGCCGGGCAACCCTTGCTAGTAGATATATAAAACAGAGGTGTGGTCTTATATGTTTTTTATACAAATCCACACCCCTGCACCAATCGCGCTGTGCCTTGGCACAGGCCTACCTTGCGTGTGCGAGACCATGACAATGGGGGTCTGTCAGCCCATGTCAGCCCCTAAATTGATCTGCAAAGGGAAGTATACTCGACAGGAGGGTATGTGTGTATCCAAGTGATGTCATAGTGATGCGAATGTCATAGCCCCAGGTAGGTCACCTGATTGTGACATCATCATGAGGTAGTTGAGCTGGCTAATGTCACAGTCCCAGGTAGGGATGCAAAGGGAACACATGTATGGGTAGGATAAGAGCGGACCATTGACGGAGAAGTGGGACGGGTGAGGGAAGTCCCACCCACCCCCGCCCCCAACCCCATGAAGTTTCCTTGGGAAAGCCTAGCCTACGGTAAAAAGAAAAAGAAACCGGGGAAGGCCGGGTAATCGGCTAGTTATTAATTATTTTCAATCTCCCCTCTTGTAACATTTCAGAGTGAGCAACTTTTATTTAAATCCCTCTAAAAAGTCTTATCTTCTTCTTCTGTGTCTAGGCTTGACGTGAAACTGCTAAAATGAAGGCACCTTTTGGTGAGTTCATTCTGCAGTTCCTTTCACTTGACTTAGTGTGAGAAAGATTAGCCAGCAACACAAGGTTGCTGTTACCAGGGTATGTCTGATTGTGGTTCAATGAGATTATTGTATATCAAAATATTGTATTTTCTTTTGGGACTAAACCAGGTTTTATGTCCAATGGATCCTATAGTTAATGTAAATAATCTTGTAAAATACAAAGAGCAGATGTGATTAGGAGACAGCTGATAATTATTAAGATTGCAGATGGAGAGAAGGGGATATAACTCTCCTTCTACTATAACCTTGACAAATATTACCTCATCTAAATCTTTATTTGCATTGGAGAAAGGAAACTCCAACCCACCGATTTTCCTTTAAGGGCAAGAAACAAGTGAAGCAAAACTATTTCCATATAGACAACAGAGAGGAAGGAACCGGTTACTGTGATCTTGATAATTATCAATCTCTCTGTTATCCTCTATTATTGCTCTCTAGGCCTGTAAATGTATATTGTAGTGTAGTGTTGTGATTACAATGTTGTTCTGTGAATTTGGAGATCCAGATACTGTACTCCACTCAGCACTGGGTGAATTCAGAAGTACTCTCTGTCAGCGTGAGCTACTTCTCAGGCTTATTGCAAAGGAGGAGAGGTAAATATTATATCTTGAATATCATGGCAGGAAGGCCAAAGCTGAATATGACTAATAAAAATTAATTAAAAGGTGGCATTGCAGGTGTTAGTGTTGGGACCTTGACCTGCAACCCCCATTTTTTTAAGCGGGTCTTAGGATAAATAGAAGTGTTGGTATCAAGGAATGTGAAGGGGAAGCCAATGAATCTTGAGTTTTAATGGACCTAACCCAACTTCTTTTACTGCAGTTGGTGGACGTGTGGATTTTGATGACTTTGTGGAGTTGATGACACCAAAGCTGTTGGCAGAGACGGCAGGCATGATAGGACTACAAGAGATGAGAGATGCCTTTAAGGAGGTAAGAATGGGCTTTATAAAACAGTTTTATTTACTGGTAAATAAAGCCTAGGAGTTTTGTCCCCCAATATTGAGCCCTCTTGATTCCCTCTGTTGGGCAAAAGGCAACATAGAAGTGCAGTCAAATCAATCAATATTTTTATTGCTACATATTGCTTTCTTTTCCTTTAAAAAAAACTATTGCTTTTTAGCAGCTGACTACACCATCAAAAATCCTTGGGATTTGCTTCTCTTATACACGGGTGAAATTGATTCATCTTTTGCTGCCTGTGTGATGCAAAGACTGAATCAACTCCGTTCTTGGCTTCCTCCATCAAAGCAGCTTTTTGTGTGTATAACTGGGCTGCTTCTATTTTCATGTCAGAGTGATGAAACATCCCTGTGTAGATGAATGTTTTATGGCAGATGTGTCTGTAGGTGACATTCAGTGATGTTAGAGTCGTGATGGTGAACCTTGGCACTCCAGATGTTCTTGGACTTCAATTCCCAGAAGCCCAAGCCCCTGTGAATCCACACAAATTGATTTACTGCTATTCATCCAGCAAGCGCTGCCCTCGTTGCTCCCGGAAGCGGAAGTAAAACGCTCCCGTATGGTTTTGGTATCCAAAGAAGTTGGCTACAGTCTATGAAAGTTGATGCCAAATAAGATGTATAAGTCTTTAAGGCATCACAATAATAGTTATTTTCCTTGCAACTCACTACAGATGGCCGCTTGTATCAGCCCATAATACATTCTGATACCTACTGCGGATACCTGAATCCACAGATAACAAAGAACCCTATATTTAACACATATAACTGAGTCATAGAAGCGGAGAAGGTTTTTAAATGTCTCTGTTGTTCTACATGAGAGCTACCAAAATGTCTGCCTCAGTTCCTTGTAAATATTACATTGCAGACATTGGCCTCTAATAGCCAGATGTGGTAGTTTATCATAGAAATGCATACATATTATGCATTTCAGAGATTTTTTTTTACTAAATATTTGTATAAGGTTGACCTGTATTTCCCTAGAGATTCTAATTGGGTACGTCTGTGATCTTGAGAATAAATAATGTATTTTCCCTTGCATAATTTGTGTAGTAATGCGTGAACCACTAACAGTCTCCTCAAGAATAATTTCAGCAACCAGAGTCTCCTCCTAGCTCTTTTTCCATGTTTTTCTTCTAGTCTAACTCCTTCAGTTCTTCTCAGAAGAAGGATCTTGGCAATCATCACATTTGAGAAGTATTTGTAATTAATTCGTGTTCCAATAACTAAAGTATTTTAAGCCACCAAACGATTGTTAACAATGAATACATTTGCTTCTTGTACAGGGTAATTATAATTTTGTAGTGGACAGGAGGGACATTGGTTTCATATCACAAGACAACCACTTCTAGCATTCAGATTTTAAAATGTAACTACAAGCAACTCTTGGTTGCTTTTGATAAATGACAAAGTACATAGTTACTTTAAAATTGTTGTTGTCACAGATGGTAGGTAACAATTTTCATAGGGAGGGGTTGGAACTACAATGGCTCCCCCCATCCCAAGCAAATTTCCATATTGTGCTCAACCTAACTACACTGTCATTTCTTTCCAGTTTGATACAAATGGGGATGGTGAAATCACCTTGGATGAACTACACCATGCTATGCAGAAGTTAATGGGGGAGCGTCTAACTTCAAGGGAGATAGCTGATGTAGTGAAGGAAGCTGATGTCAATGGAGATGGAACAGTGGATTTTGAAGGTAAGATCTGGTTGGAAGAAATAGGATTGTTGGATGGAGATTATAAATTTAAGATGATGTAAGGCAGGGGTGCCCAAACTATGGCCCGGGACCCGGGGCCCGGATCTGGCCCCCAATGCCAATTCATCCGGCCCATTCCACCCTCGTCGCTCCCAGAAGCGGAAGTAAAACGCACTTTTGGGAGCGACAAGGGCGGCATGGGCCAGATGAATTGGCGTCAGGGGCCAGATCCAGCCCCCAGGCCGTAGTTTGGGCACCTCTGAACCATGTCACCGGCCCAAGGCCTGAAAAGTTTGGGCACCCCTGATGTAAGGTGAAGGGTTAAAGCCCTGAATGTTTAGAGAGGGATGATTTAGAAGCACAGAGTGTAAAGGTGCAGGTTTAAATGGGATTGGATAATAGGGTAAGAGTGTTATGAGATTGCTTCAGTGACATAGAGATTGTAGTTGAGAGCTGAAGGAGACTAAGGGAGAATTTTACGTTATTTCCTTCTTGATAAGAAAATTACTAAATTTGCTCTGTCCCATCTCCTGCCAACCTAGCAGTTCGTAAGCAAGAAATTGCAAGTAGATAAATAGGGACCACTTTGCTGGGAAAAGATTTTGGAGACATGAAAGGAGCCTCATACAGGTGGAGTTTCTCCAGCAAAAATCCTTTCAGCCCCGAATAATTTCTGACACAAAATTATTATTAATTCATCATTGACATTTGCCGTTTTAAAATGTCTCCAGGAAAAAAGGAGATCTTTTCTTTGAAATGTGTTGACTAATGAAAAATGTACAAAACAATATTATATTAAGAAAAACTACTTGCAAAAATTTATGTACATGTATATTTTCATGTGGATTTTTAAAAAAGGCACAAACTGATGCAGAAGTAAAACAGAATTGAACCTGAAATAAAAGAAACACAAAATCGAAAGTGACAAAATTCTTTTATCCATAACAATGTGTGAGAGAAATTTGTATTTTAACTCTGAAGAGTTTGATTGTATCACTGTCCTGTTTTCAAAATTTTTAGAGATTAGAAATAGAGACATATACTTAAGAGACCCAAAGTTTACTTCAAGGATCAAAACTTCCCCCACACTGGCTATCTATACCTATAAAGGAGGGATGTGGCCGTGCGTGTGCAGAATGCGTATCCACACACGTGCAGCCTATCCCGTAATGCGCTGTTCACACTTATCTTACTTCCCAGACATCAATGCCACAAGGGTCTGGGAGTAGAGAGTGGGTCCAGCGCCCCACAAATGCAGAAAAACAAAAAAACTATTAATCCCAGCATCCTCTGTGCTGCGGCACACCTCAGCCAATCAGGCAGGATGGCTCAAGCACGGAGGAGGCGGGACGGCGCACGTGAAAAAAATAGCTGATGCACGAGTGCCTACCATGGGGGGGGGAGCACAGCTGCCTTCGGCCCCCACCTACTGAGGGAAGCAAGCCACTTCCCCCGGAAGGTGTGGGCAGAGAACGGCGCTCCGTTCCGCCATCGCCTCACGGAGGGAAACGAGTGCCTACCCCAGGGGGCGGGGGCCGAAAGCACGGCTGCCTTCGTCCCCCGCCTACCGAGGGAAGCGAGTCACTTCTCCTGGAAGGCGAGGGTAGAGAACGACGCTCAGGCTCCGCAATCGCCTCACGGAGGGAAATGAGCACCTACCCCAGGGGGTGGGGGCCGAAAACATAGCTGCCTTCGGCCCCCACCTACCAAGGGAAGCGAGCCACTTCCCCTGGAAGTCGAGGGCAGAGAACAGCTGTCTTCGAAACAGAGGAGGGAGAATGGCAAGGGTGAGAGGCAGGAATCCGTCAGGGGAGGAGCCTACCCTGGCAGATCCCAGCCTCTCGCCCTTGCCGTGTCTTTGGCCATCCCCTTCTTCCTTTGCTACCCCCACCCCCCAAAAAATCACCCCAACACAAAAACAACATAAATACCTGCCTGGCAAGGCCGGGCAATCAGCTAGTATTTTGATAAAGTCTGTGCTCAAGTATACTGTACTGTATTTGCAATGAATCCCCAAGTTGGCTTGCCACATGTGTGAGGAATGTGTAACCCAAAAAAAGCAACTTTCCTCAATTATGATTCAGAAAAAACCATAATGCCACATTGAGAGAGATTCAAAAAGTCATTGAGATGTTCTTATCAACCCTTTCTTGTCAAAACAGTCCATTATGTATTACTTCTTTGATGATTCACCTTTAGACTCTTAGTTCTGCCACTGCCAGTTTCTGGTGTGGAAAACTAGACTGATATTGAACTAGCTCTGATCACAAGTGACAGTAGTGGAGTTGGTTCTACTCTGAGTCAGAGACAGTTCTCTTCATACAGCTGGGTTCAGCACCATGAAAGGAGAGCAGATTATTGTTTGACTTATTACTGGAGCCAAGCAAGAGTAGAGATGCATGTGGGAATTTCTGCCTCAAATACCAAAACAGCCACTTTAAGTACTATATACATTGTGAGTACTATATAAATTGAGCACTGTTTAATTACCAACAATTTCACCTTGCCATTCCTCATCCTCATACTAGGGTATGGTACAGAACAGTATGTTGGCCGCTGACCTGAAAATGATTCCTCTTAATTAGGGATTCCCAACCTTTTCAAGCCAAGGGCTGGGTTACACTCCCTCAGACAGCTTCAGGGACCGAATGGCCATTTTGCTCTGCCTGCACGATGGGGACGGCCTGTACATTAAAAAGGAAGCACACGTGGCACTTCCAGGTGAGGTGGTGGTGGTGGGCCACATGAAAGGGCATTTGTGGGCCATATCTGGCCCACGGGCCATAGGTTGGGAATCCCGGCTCTTAATCATAAACAACCTGTAATGCAGGTTCAGACAAGAAAAAAGTTGACCTATCTAAGAGGCTGAGCAAGGTTCATGGCTGAGCAGTATTTTGACCCATGTCTTTAGTAGCTGGGTAGTTAAATCATTTTAGAACAAGAATTAACATTCTCATTCTCCATGACTATTTTACGTGCTTGTGTAATATGGTGAACGCGTTCTGGGGCAGCTGTTCTGCTGCTCATTCTTCTGAGTGGAGCCCTGGATGCCTGCCTAGAAATCCTGCCCTGATGAGCCACACTACGTGTTTGAGTTAATCCACTTTAACTTGATGTTATTTCATATGTTTATCTTGCAGAGTTTGTTAAGATGATGTCACGCTGATTGAACTGTGCACACTCCTTTGCTTTTAAGAACCAGCTACATACAGCACTTTTGAGGAAAAAAACCTGCATGGAATTCAGCCTCAAGTCTCAATCTGCACTGGAAAATGAAATAAAATCTCAGTTTATAGTAGAGACTAAGTAGGGTGAGGGGATAGGTGGGATGCTGAGGATGTGGGTGGATGGGTGGGGGGAGTCTTACTCTTGGATTGTCCTCCAAATGGAAAGGCCAGTATTCTGCTTTGCAAACCCCTATCTATTGCCTGATTTTCCTTTTCTGATCCATGCCATCTGTGTACCGCCCCATTTGCTGATTTTTGCAGATGCCTCTCAAACATCCCTGGGAAATTATATCGACACATACACACACACTGCACTGATGTAGAATAAAGATTTCCTTGTGTAGGATCACCTCAGGATCTGTGTGGTGGCTTTCTTGCGGGTGCAACAACTACAGCTGCCCGCTGACATTTGCGGGGGTCAGAGAAACCGTTTGGCAGCCCAAGCCCCACCCTGCCGAAAGCAGCTTATCTGCTTCAAAAATTGCTGGCCGGCTCTGAAGGACAACATATGGACAGAAATAAAAGGATTAAGAAAGCAGGGTTTTGCAGCGCAGGAAGAGGAGCAGCTAAACTTTTTGAGAAATTGGGTCTGGGTATCAGAACAGCAGGGGGTGATTGCCAATTCCAGGGGAACTAATGTGGGTCCAGATTGTTGTGGGAAGGGCAGGATTTGGGAGATAGGGTTTTTTTCTTTTTTTTTTTTTTTAGGCTTCTAGGCCTAAAATATGCTTCATGCAGAGGATTACAGCTCCAGGCCCGCTTTGCTTCCACTTCATGAAACTTTGCAGATTAAAGAGCTGTGGGGGTTTGAAATAGCAGCTGTTGTGACACCACAGTGCAGCCACGGCTGTGGTAGGAGTGGAAAAGCAAGTGGTGTGTCAAGGATGCACCAAGGTCATTCACAGACACAAGAGTTCAGTTTTGCTCCCAAGCGGCTATTATTTCTGATCCAAGCCATAACACCCCCGCCCCCTCTATCTGGATGAGTATCTGGATTATTGAGAGATGTTGGTGGTGAAGGGGATAAGGAGGGAACAGCGTCTGGCAGGTTACCTTGCTATGGTAATATAGTACACCAGCACTTCCTAAACTATGTTCCATAGAACACTGGTGGACTTCTATTCCCAGAAGCCTAACTCAGTAGATTGGCTGATCAGTGCTTTGAGGAATTGATTTAGGCTTCTGGGAATTGACGTCCAAAAACCAAAGTTTGGGAAATGCTGGAATAGACCATACTGCCAGCAACTCAACACCGATCATCAGGTGGCAGTTAACTAACAGCCTTGAGTGGCAAAGTCCCAAGGGAAGGATGATGGCCCCCAAATGGATTAAATCCCATTTGATTCCATCTTGATGGAAGGCAGCAGCTTCATCAATACTGGTCTGGGGCCGAGGAGGGCTTTGTGTGCAAAAAAGGCTAAGGAACAGAAAGCAACTTGCGGAACTGGATCGGGAGTATGGGTGTCACGCTGTGATGCAGAAGGCAAGTGGAAGTCCACTGCGTTATATTGTTCCCAGGACAATCTTCATCACTGATTGGCATGATGATAGCTAATATTTGGAATCAGATATGGCATTTGAAGAGGGAACAAGGAATATTTTCCCAGGTTTATTAAACAATCATGCTTCTCACACATCCTTCTACCCCTTTGAAACCACACTTCAGGAGGATATTTCAAAAAGTACAGGAACAACTCAGCGATGACACTCTGAAGATCCTGTGGATCCCCATGGAAAGAGTGAAGACATTACAGTCTGCTAGATAGACAGCCCTTCTGCAAAATCCCATCTGCTCTGTCTGGACATTGTGGCAATTTTTGGCAGCACAGTTGCCTTTAATCCCGTTATTCCTGCCCTTCTGTGTGGGAGTCCAGTACACTAATACATAAACTGCTTTAAGCCCGTTACATAAAGCTCCAGCTTCCTCTACCTCCATTATCGGATTCATGTTCCCTGCCATTCAGTCCTGCACTGTCCAGAATGAAAAAAGACACACTCTGCCCCAGAAGTGTGGGGGCAAAAAAAAAAAAAAACACACACACACACACACTCACACAGAGAGACACACAATCTATTTTTTTTCCCTGAGGTAGAAGGGAAAATGCCCCCAATCAACGTACGCCTAATCCTGAAAGCCAGCCAAATTATTTTGCTACTTGAAGCAGAAACTCTTGCAAATAAATAATAAACAACTAATAATTTGCCACCCTTTTATAACAATCCAGAGCTACCTTCCGGCATGGAAAGAGGGAGGATGTAAACAAAAATACTGTAAGTACAAGTTCTGCCAGCATCTCCAGTGTTGTAGAAAACTACCTTCCATTCATTGAACAAACATTATTGTGACAATGGGGCTGTTTCTCCCAAATTTCTTAATGGACTTTGTGAAAATAAAGGGCCCAATGTGTGTCATTCTTTACTTTTTATTAACTCACAACCAAACAGGGTCAGATCAAATAACAGGCAGGGTGAGATAAATGTCCTCAGGCAGCAGATTTGAGGGGGCACTAAAGAACAGGAAGTTGCTACTTATTTAAGATGAAATCCTTATAATTTTCTGGGAATAAAGTTCTTATAGGATTTTCTGTTTTATGTTGCAATAGCTGGCTTTGAATACTATGTACAATAAAGCCCCTACTTACGTAAAAAGTCTATTCTGTAGGCTTTTATGTAAATCGGTTTTTTACTTAACTCGAAGCAAACCCATAGGAAAAATGAATTTTTACATAACTTGCAAACCCATAGAAAAAATGAATTTTTTTACTTAACTCGAAGCAAACCCAAAGGAAAATGATATTTATGTAAATCGAAGCAACCTCATAGGAAAAACAATTTTTTTACTTAACTCGAAGCAAACCCATAGGAAATTGTGTTATGTAAATCGGGACATGGTTTTAGTGCAAAAATCATTATGTAAGTCGAATTTTATGTAACTTGAGGCATATGTAAGTCGGGGTTTTATTGTACCTTGTTGTGTGAGTGTTATGCCCTGTAACAGATGGAATTTTTAAAAAAAACATTAGCTCTTGTTACAAAGGATACCCACATTTTGTAGCACTTTGAGAATAAGGCCATTTTATACACTGAGAAAAATGTGTACAGGAAAACATCATTGACTACTAGTTCACACTGGCCAAGACTTGAACTTGAAATGTTTCTTTTGTGATCTGAACATTTTGGCTGAGAGTTGTTGTTAAAAGCAAAATTCCTATATCTGGCCAAAACCCTTCTAACTATAGAATTCTAGAAACATGATGTAAATATTTAATGTACATGTACATGATGCACTGAAGCAGGTTCTGTCCTGTTCGAGAGAACTGGTAGATGAAATTCCCAGGCCATGCCCACCTGGCTGGCCACACCCACCTCCATACCTCATTGTGTTGGCCATGCCCACAGATTTGGAACTGCCCACAGAGGTGGTAGTAAAAATGTTTGGAGTGCATCACTGGTCCCCCCCGCTACATCTGCGGGTTCAGTGTCCACTATTTCAGTTATCCATGGGTTTTTAAATGTTCAAAAAAAATTCCTGAAATATGTAATATACAGTGGTACTTCGCAATACGAACATCTCATACAATGTAGTTTTCTCATTACGAATGAAAATCCAGGGAAAATAGTGCTTCACTATACAATTTTTTTCACATAATGAAAAAGTTTTTCCAGGGTGCATTGCATCTGGTAGGGTTTATAGCACCGCCACCGGGCATCTCCCATAGGCTTTGCATAATGAAAAAAAAACCGCATAGCGAAGCAACTCGCAGAACAGAATGTCTTCATTATACGGGGTTCTACTGTATGTATTTCTATGCTGCATTACTAGAGCTGGCCACTAGAAGTCACTGTCTGTAATGTAAAACATAGGGTTCACTGTTATCTGCTGATTCAGGTATCTGAGGTAGGTCTCAGAACAGTATCCTCTGTGGAGATGCTGGTGGGTGGGGTGCGTGCAACCCTTATCTAATAGGTCACTGTCTTGACAATTTATGGGAATAAAATACACAAAGAATATGTTCCACACTGATATGTAATAGCAAGAGTGAACCAAATATATGTCAGGTGCGTATATGGCCCAATAACTTTTGTTGTGTGAAGAAAAGGCTAAAATGGCACCCTTCTTCCACACACAAAACTCTGAACTGAGTTCTGGTGATAACTTTAGGGCTGCAGTTTAGCTGGTGGGGACTGTGAGGAGAGAAGTGTCCAAATGTTTAGAAGGCTCTGCCAGATGTCTATCCATTGAAATATTTGCTTTAATCTATCTAAAGTTAGAGCCAGCCCTGCTCAGGGAGCAGCTATATTACTATCTCTGCTGTCTGCTAATTCTTCATTCCAATCCCAAATTTATCATCAAAAAAGGAGGGGACACAGACACAGACAGACAGACACTCTCTTCCTTGTTGCCTTAGCCCTCAGGTGCTTTGACATGTTTTGCCCTGGCAACCCTGTGTGTATATGTGTGCGTGTGCACACGTGCATGTGTATACATTTCCATGTGTGTGCCCACCCCCACCCCCGGAACATGGAAATTCTTCTTCTTGTTGTTGTGTCATTTAGTTTTGGTCGACAACTCTCACAACCCTCAGCTAGCATGAGAATTTCTGAAAGCTGTTGTAAAATAATAACAATAACGATGTTTTGTGGCTCTGATATTTGGAGTTAACAGACTCCAGATATCACTAAGTCTTGTCAGTCTAGATTTGGGGTGCTGTGGAGACCTGGCAACCTATATGATTGGTGGTGATATTTTTGAACATCATGTGTGAAACACCATGGAAGACAGAGACTATCGCAGAGGCTTGGTTCCAAAACTCCAGGAAAAAGGGGATGTTGGATAGTTTTTTTCAGGATTTTTAGCTTCCCTCAAGCCTTCCTTAGGATCCGTCTGCGTAGTTCTGAGTGTAGCAGATCTCTTTCCTTTCGGACACCACGTAGGACGCTATGGTTCTCATTGGCGCGGCGGATCAAGTAGGGGATTACTTCCACAACAGAGCCATAAGGGATGGATTTGTAGATAGCGTAACCTGCCTGGCCTATGTTTGGGTGAGGGTTGAAACAGGAAGAAAGAATGACACAAGGATTGAGATTGAGAGGCAGTAAACAAGTTACAGAAAGAAGGAAAAGAAACAGTGAGGAGAATGACCCATGATCAACACAGGGTCTAGACTCACCCAGTGCCAAGGAAATCTGATCACACATTCCCAGGAGTTGTCCAAAGTTGACAGGTCCAGTACTTTTGTCCATGCCCATCTCGGCCATCCTTCAAATAAAGGTAGTTCCAATTGTAAATAGATAAAAAATCACTCCTGCCTACAAGCGATATTTGAGCACTCATAGAGAGCGTTGAGTCCAGAGTACCTACAAGCTGCAGATCCCATCTTTTAGAACAGGAGTCCTCAACCTGTGGCCCATGGGCCGGATGTGGCCCACAGCACCATTTCATGTGGCCCACCACCACCTCCACCATACCAGGAAGTACCATGTGGTGGAGGAAGGGCAAAATCGCTGTCTGACCCCTGAAACTGTCTGAGGGAACATGACCCAGCCCCCGGCTTTGAAAGATTGAGGATTCCTGTTTTAGAAGGCTTGTAACTCTATCACAATGAGGTAAATTTCCCTCTAACCGGTCCAATGATCCTCCTCACATCTTACCTGGATTCAGTTTCAGTTTATTTGCTCCTCAGTTATGGGAAACCTTGAGTGAGTACCACAAAAAGTCCCTATCCACAGGATGGCCTACACCTAGCCCCTGACAGATAGAAAGCCATCACCAATCATCATTTTGCTAATAATAAAAAATAATTACATCATTTCCCTCACCAGTGCTGTAAAGTAGATCTACAGAGCCATCACAAGTCTTTTGATGACTTCTTGCTTGCCCACCCACACATGTGTATATGCCTGTAGCTTCCCAGCCCATTCTTTCTCCCCCTCAGCTCCCTGCTGGCCCTGCTCCTCCAATGCAAACCTGCAACTCACTTTCTGTCCTGATTATATTCCTTTTCTATTAAATCCCCCCACCTGTAAACATGAGTTTAGAGATAGCTCACCCTGTCACCCTATCACTTTATCACTAGACCAGCTCTGCGTATACAAAACAAGATTTTAAAATTTTAAATGAAACAGAAGCAGCCAAGATAAAATGAATTATGATGTCAACGGTTTGTATGCATTTCAAAACAAGGGAGCTCTATAAGAAACCATAAATAGAATGGTTTACTGTTTAAAACGTAATAAAGGCTTAGAATCAAATTATTTTGGCATAGTCACTTTTTGGAAAACTGAAATGAAAATACACAAAAATACCTTTGCATGGCATGTGTCACAGAGGCTTCATTGTGAGTGGCCACTATCAGCTCAAACTTTCCCTGGGCTTGAGAGGCTTGATCCAAGACAAAATCCAGACAGCGGTGGTAGCTGTAGAACAGGAAAAAGAGAATAAACAACAACATGGCAGAAAATTGCCAAAATTAAAGGGGGAAAGGGAAAGAAAGGGGAAAGGACAAAGTACTCTGGCATTTTAAACACTAACAGATGTATTTCAGTCTGAACTTCAGACAAACCAAGCTTCACACACAACATGATGAAAGTCTCCTGGCAAATAATTTACTGGTGGGCTCCTGGCTGCCAGTTTATTTCTCTAGATGGAATTTTTCTTTTTTCTTTTCTTTTTTTTTTTGGGGGGGGGTTTAAAGGTAGAAAGAATGCACTTATGTCGAGTCCCCATCATGTTGTCACTCTCAAAGCAAGTCCATCTTGCACTGAAACATTAACAGTGAACCTTTTGGGAAAGTTTTTAATACAGACTGCAGACCTGCACTATCATTTGCCTGTGACCCCTATTTCTTCTATGTAGAATGTTGTAGAGTTTTGTCTACATAAGCACAAATGTGGGAAGAATAGAACTGGCATAGGTTTCCCCACACCTGACATGACATTCAAGAGTTTCAGAGCTGAGGAACAGATATGTGGGGAGAGTCCTCACCTTTCATTGGTAGCTTCCCAGCTGGGTTGTACAGGATCAGAGTAGCCTTTTTCTTTTGCCAATTTCCGTTCCTGCTCCAGATAAGCCCCCCGGACCAGTTTTACTCCAAAGCATATACCCAAATAGTTCGTGAGAGCCAGGTCATGATTTAGCCGTTCAAAAGTGTTCTGGAGGAAGAAAGACCAACCAACCAACCAACCAGTCAACCAACCAGTCAACCAACCAACCAACCAACCAACCAACCAACCAACCAACCAAACAAACAAACAAACAAACAAACAAACAAACAAACAAAAGTCAATAGCCAATATGATTCCTAGTGAAGAGGAAAACACCACAGACTCCAACATCATAACTGAATTGGGTATCTACTTCTAGAAAATATAGTGGAGAGAAGAAAGAGTTATTTAGGGATGAAGAAGAGCTTCCATGTACCTTGAGATATGCCTGATATGTGTTCCAGATCCATGGACGTTCTGCATTCCAAACAGCCATCATTGCTAAGGTGACAAGCGTCATGGCTGGATTAAGGTAGGTGTATTCTGCATCAACCAAAATACGGACTTTTTTCTCCACTGCATACTGCAGAGGAAGAGAGAAGCATACTCCCATGTACTGTATGTGCATTTAGAAAGATAGCTCAGATGTACTTTTTTCTTCCCAGAACAAATTACTCTGTATTGTTAAAATGACCCATCCTGATCTGAACCTCAAATGTGAACTGATCATTAATCTCCTTGTACCTGTGCTACAGAGCTGAGACGATGCAATGATTTTTGAAAATGCTGGTTCTCTTCTTGGTTCAGGCAGCTGAAGTTAAGTTGCTAGTGTTAGAATGAGAAAACACATATACTTTATAAATGAAATATCTAGTTAGAAAACAGAATTCAAGGAGTTAAGAAACACAAGGGACAACTGGGTGGTAGAAAGAGAAATAAATCTCACCTCTCCTTTCATGACAGTCGCTACTCTTTCTACGCTCAGATCTGATCTCCCTTCCTGTGTTCCGAGGCAAAGGGTGATTGTCTTCTGCAGATAAAGAAAAAGGAAAAAAATAGGTCTTCCCAAATATCTTTCTTTCCTTTTCAAAATAGAACAACACTTTCTCTGGTCCACACATGTAAAATGAAATGACAAAATGTTTGGTTGCTAGAATGTGGTGTAGTGGTGTTTTGAAATATTTTCAACACCCAGAAACAAACAAAAAAACAAACGTGCACAGACACACTCTAGCACAGGGATTCTCAACCTATTGCCCATGGGCCGGATGCAGCCCATAGCACCATTTCATGTGGTCCACCACCATCTCCATCACACCAGAAAGTGTAATGTGTTGGAGCAAGGGCAAAATGGCCATCTGGCTCCCAAAGCTGTCTGAGGGAGTGTGACCTGGCCCCCAGTTTAAAAAGGTTGAGAACTCCTGCCATAGCAAGTAGAAATTTACTATGACAGTGCACCAACTGGGCTAATCCCAGATGTCATTTGTGCATAACTTTATTTTGTTTTAAGTATATAAGAAACACATAAAAATTGCCATCTTCCACCCACAGTCCCCTCAACCACTGTGCCCCTGTTTACATCACACCAGCACACACCCAAAAGGCTGGTGTGGAAAACCTTTTAGTTTGTTCTTATTTGTACTATTTAAATCAGCAGGGCTTAAATTAGTCACAATGACCAAAATCCAGTAGTAAGTTACCACTTAGAGTAGGCCCATTGAAGATCTATAGGCACCAGTTCCAGTGCCATCCCACAATACTCACACAGAGATCAGCGGACATCAGTGCTGTCATCTTCAGTTGCATCATAGGATTGGTCGTACCATACACTGACAGATCTAGGCAGCTAAGCATGGCGTTGGTATTCCTATCATACCACACTTCCCTGGTCAGGACACAAAAGCAGAATTCCCATTGCTCCCAACTTTATTTTCTTCAACTGCTCCCTCACTTGAACGTCCATCAAATTTCTTTGAAGAAAGACCCTCCAACCTTCCTGATACCCCTCCATCTCGATGTTCAGTTATGAATATATCTCTCTTCATTTCATTCTTGCAATCTAGATGCTTGCTCTGCTGTTGATTCTTTTGGAATCAGGAGTTGGCATTTTTCTATCAAGGACTATATTTCCATGGAGGTTATTCTGAGAAGGACAGGGCTTCATGCTCTGCAGAACTTGAGAAAGTGACATTTTAAAAATTGCAACTCCCAGAATTCACCATTAGTCACACATAGATACACTACCTTTCCCTACTGGATCTAAAAATAAATTAAATGATCTACAGCTAGAGACAAGCATGGGCCTCTCAGTTTGAAAACAAACAAACATCCCAAATGAATGCAAAAGCCAACTTTTGCTAGAAAAATAGTATCACAATGTACATGGAACCCCGTATAACGAATGCTTCGTATAACGAAAAATCCGTACAACGAAGCGTTTGTGCGCTATTGGCAATACACCATATAACAAAAAAAGTTCATTATACGAATCACCATTGACAGTACCCCGTACGACTAAAAAATTTTTCGTTGTGCGGGGTATCACCAATGGTGATTCGTATAACAAACATTTTCTTTTCGTTATACGGTGCATCGCCCATAGGGATCCGTATAATGGAAAAAACGGTATAGCGAACTGAGTTTTTTCGTTATACGGGGTTCTACTGTACTTCTTTTAATGCAATGCTATGTGATCACTTTATGGGACTGCGGTGGCTTAGTGGTTAGGATGCTGAACTTGATGACTGGAGGGTTGGCAGGTCAACAGTTCGAGACCCGAGTGCTGTACGAAGGGGTGAACTTCTGTCTTTGTCCCAGCTCCTGCCAACCTAGATAGATAGATAGATAGATAGATAAATCTTTATTGTCATTGTCCTGCACAGAACGAGATTGCAGTTCAAAAGCAAGAAATTGCAAGAAGATAAATAGGTACCACTTTGGAACCTTTACCTTTCCTAAGTGATCTCTTTGACTTTGCATAGTTTAGGAGCTGAGCATGTCTAAATCTGGACTTGCTTCATTTCATGTGGTCCCTAAGCATTGTGCAAATGCTTGAGAAGTTACCCTTAACATCTGACATCTGGATCACCACTTTCAAAAACCTAAAGACCTAAAGTAATGGTAGCTATGTGCAGGTGATGGGGAAACATTACAAGAAGGTGCGTGAGTCATCTTGCCCTGTTCTCACGAATTTGGATATATGTGTGAACTGTCCTATTAAGAATGCATTAACTTTTACCATGACACAACCTTCAAAGCACTAGGAACTGTAACCAATTGAAAAAGGAAGTGAAATTCACTCCAACTTATTATAGATAGTGTAGGGATGGTGGAATAGTGGGAAACAAGAATTTCGAACTATAGTTTTATCTCCATCCCAGGTTTTCCCAAATTGGCAACTGCCAGACAGGCAAGATTACAACACAAATCATCCCCTCTCATCAAGGAGTTATAGTCCAATATATATAGAGAGTGCCAACTTCAGGAAGTCAACAGGAAATTCTGCTCTTCTTTTACTATAGACCAGGGTTTCTCAACTATGGGCCCTCAGATGTTCTTCGACTTCAATTACCAGAAGTCTAAATCAGCAGATGTGCTGACTTGGGCTTCTGGGATTTGAAGTCCAAGAACACTTGGGGGACCAAGGTTGAGAAATGCTTCCATAATCCATGTGTTTTGCAATCTTAGGAAATTTTAAATTAATCAGATTACACCTGAAGACTGGAAATATTTCCTCCACCCTCCATTCTAGAACTAGCCCAGATCTAAACTCATGACATAGAATAATAAAGTATTCCCTTCATCCTCAAAATATCCCGTGTCAGGATTTTGCCTTCTTCCTCCCTCCTTGGGAGGATTTCCCAGCAGCAAGCCTGTAGCCCCAGAAGGATAAGACCCTAGAGGAGCGCGACAAATGAGCCCCATAGTTCAGCACTGCTGCTTTGTTGGAAGGTCCCCAAATGGATTGAATCCCACTTGATTAATGCATCTTGATGGAGGGCAGCAGCTTTATCAATACTGGCCTGGGGCCGATGAGGACTTTGTGTGCCAAAAGGGCTCAGGACCAGAAAGTGACTCATGGAAATGGATTTGTGGTACAGGGGTCATGCTGCAATGCGGAAGGCAGATGAAAGGCCATTGCATTATATTCTCAGGGCAGTTTTCATGGCTGATCACCATGATGATTGCCAATACGGTATTCAGATGGAGGAGGAGGACAGTTTCCTTTTTATCTGAACACTAGCCTCACTCTTTGTGCCTACCGGATACTCACCCATCCTTTGCCTGTCCCACATCTTCTTCTGTTGGGACTGCAAGAAGAGGGCGGATTCCCAAACCTTGGAGCCATTGCAATGTTTCCTTGATCTCTTTTTGAGTCTCACCAGCTGCAAACTGTCCATACAGAGTAAGACGGAGTGCTGAGCTCCACAACCGCTGGCCCAGAACACGTCGGGAGGCTGAAAGAAGCTTGGAAGGGTAGAGAGAAAGGTAGCATATAGGGACAAATCCCAGAAAGATAGCTGCGTAGTGAAGTCCACATGTAGAAAGTATTGTCTGATCATATAGGTTAATAACTTTTAGGTTGTGGCATAAGCTTTGAGATGTTCAAGGGATACAATTTCTTATTATGTTTGCCAATTGAGGGTACACTTTATATGTTTGATGCAAGGAGCTGTCATCCACAAAACCATTTGGCACAAATTATAACCATTTTTTACTCATTAAGGTGAGGTTGATATACCACAACTTGACCATGGACCACAAGCACCACTTAGTACAGGAGTTCTCAACCTTTTAAAGTCAGGGGCCAGGTCACACTCCTTCAGACAGCTTCGGGGGCCGGATGGCCATTTTGCCCTTCATCCACCACATGGCACTTCCTGGTATGGTGGAGCCGGTGGGGGACCCCCCACATGAAATGGCACCATGGGACACATCCGGCCCACAGGCCACAGGTTGAGAATCTCTGACTTAGTAGAATAACCAGAAAGGTTCCTGAAATGTGTCAGAGCAGAGAGATCACATTTTAGTCAGTGAAATCATACATTTCATTACCATCTAAAGAGGGCTCCCCATAAAACCATTAAATTAAGAGTCTTGGATTATATAATTATGCTACTTCTTCCCTAACAGAATATTGCCACGTTACCCTATTGTCTGAATGGGTTGGAGGGAGATCCTGGAAATTTACTCTCTCTCTCTCTTTTTGGAGCTCAACCTTCAGAAACCCCTGCTAGCTGTGTGAGCTGGTGAAGTCTAGGAGCTGTATTCCCAAAGAATTAACTACTCCACAGCCAGGTTGGAAAAAAGCAGCTTGTCTCACCAGAGGCGCTTTCTGAACCAGCCACGGGGAAGAGCAGAGGAAGAAGATCAGCAATCCACGCATGAGTTCCCAGTTGGTTTTCAGGCAGAAAACCTTCCCGTCATCCAAACGCAGCAGAGGATAGGCTGGTGTTGGTGTCTTGGCTGTAGCCTGATGGGAAGATTTCCAAGCAGCAAGCCTGTGGCCCCAGAAGGGAAAGACCCTAGAGCGCGACAAGCGGGCCCCACAATTCAGCATTGTGTGTGGCTTCGTTGGAATGTGACACAGCACCACTGCTGAAAGGCAACATCTGGCACCAATCCCACAAAGTTTGGGGTGGCAAACCGAGGCCGACTTGGACTAGAGATCTACATTGGACCAATGAGATTCTGACTCAGCAACTTTGGGGGCTGAGATGGGGCAGCAGCTCAACAGACTAGAAAAACTGCTGAAGAGGAGAAGTAACTTATTAACATCAGCTCTCCTGGGCTGTCGTACAGTTCTGTCCCATTTTATTCCATTTCTTCATAGAATTCCCACACCCTTTGTCTTTTGGGTTCTCAGTGGTTCCCTCCAGAGTATCTGAAAAATTAGCATCAGTTGCTTTAACAAGAAATATGTCTTGTAGTTACAAAGTCATAGTATGTAATTACAAAATTACTTTTTTTATTTACTTCTTTCGTGTCCAGATCAAACTTTGATCTGCCGAAATGAAGCCACTTTCTTGGCTTTGTCATTGGGTAAAATTAAATCCTCATCAGTACATGTTTGGGGTAGTAATCGGCAGACCAGCAAATGAGTCGGATTCTGTATCTCTCCACATTCACACAGTGTGTTGTTGTCTGCCAACAGCCTCAACTGGAACATGTTGGTCTTACATTTAGTCATTCAGACCCTTGGCCTATTCAGGGTCCTCAAAATGACATAGGGAAGGTTGAGTTCTTCAGCCATATCCTCCTTTCAGGTTATTTGTTGCCTGATGAGAACCTTCCTCCATCTTCTAATTTGATATTGCTTTTGTGTACCCTCAAGAGTGTTTGTTCTTGCCATAAAGCTGTTCCTGGTTCTGAGTCAGTGGACTTGAGGCACACATCCATTCAGATGTTGAGGGTCATTCTCTTGTTTAGTTCTCTCAGCATCTGTTGATACTTCTCTCCTTATCTTAGGTGGGGCGATAACAACAAGAGGACTTTATGGTGTAATTATTCTAGTTACTTTCAGAATTACCTTCAGTGGGAATTGTCAGAGTTATATTAACAAGAATGATTATGTTTTATGCCTTTTCTCTATTAGAAGTTGCATCTTCTGCTTTGGACAAGCTGCACAATCCCACAATACCCCCAGAGAGTGGTAAACAACTTATGTGTATTATCTGCCTATAAAACTTTGGAAAGGTTTGCCATTAAATCAGAATTGAATTGACAGCACAATTATTAAGATGGTGTATTTCTAGAATCATTTCCAAGATGTAATATCAGCATTAGCAAATCAGAGTTGAATTGACAGCACAATTATGATGGTGTATTTTTAGAATCATTTCCAAGATGTAATATCAGCATTAGTCAAGGGGCGTGGCTAAGATGGCCGCTGTGTAACATCTAGTTTCGGACGCTCGCGCTCAACAAAGTAGCATTAGTCACTACAAGGGAAAAGAAAGTGTTTAGAAAGGGAAAGGGCAGAATTTGAAGAGATACTTTATAGAATAAGAAAGGGTGAAATGGTGATAGATTTATAAAAATTTAAATAAGGAAGGTAAGTCACAGGATGCATTAAGAACAATGTGGGAACAGGATTTAAACGTAAAAATTTCAGAGACAAATTGGAAAAATAAATGGAAGAGAAGAATTATTAAAAGTCAATCTGTTAAGGTAAAAGAACATAATTATAAAATGTGATGGAGGTGGTACTTGATCCTAGTTCGGTTAGATCAAATGGATAATACAAGAACTAGAAATAGTTGGAGATGTAAAGATAACCTGGGGACATATGAACACATGTGGTGGAGTTGTAAAGTGACTATGGCTTTTTGGGTCAAAATAGAGAAAGAGATATCGGAAATACTGAATTTTGATTTGAAGTTGTAATCAAGTAACACCTTATTGACAGAAGTAGATAATATGAATATAGACACATAAAAAAGATCTGTTATCTATAATGTTAACTGTAGCAAGACAATGTATTGCAAGAAATTGGAAAAATGATTCTGTGCTAAAATTGGAGGAATGGTATAAAGAAATGTGGGAAATTGCGTTAAATGACAAACTTACATGGGAGTTGAACAAAAAGAAAGGTACTGTATACTTAAGAATAAGTTTTGGGAAATATGGAGACTGTTTGTTGAACATACTTTGGTGAAAGATAAAGGAGATAAGCCAGTACCAGACCACATGTGTTTTTGGGTAATATAGAGTTGTGATGAAACTGCTCTCCAGGACTTTGTATATATCACAGGGTGTTTTTTGTTTTTTAAAGGGTTTTTTTAGTGTATGGATAATGAGAGAGTTATTGGTAAATAAAAATAGTATTATACGAATATATATATAAATTTAAACATGTATTAGAATGAGAGAAATATAACACGACGAAGAAAGTAATACCCATTTATTTTATTTTTCTCTTTATGTGTTTACTTTATTACTGTACAGTATATCTTTTTTCTTCCTTTATGTATTTTTCTTTGTCTCATTTATATATTGTATTGTAATGTAATTTTTCTGTTCATTTATATAGTGTATTGTGATGTGATGTTATATGTTTATCTGTTTTAAGATCAGTAAAATTTAATAAAAAAACAAGGGGAAAAAAGGAACTACCAGACAATCAGTGGTGAAGATAATAATATGCCATCAAATTGTCTTTCGTAGTCTAGCAGAAACCAGGTTAATTATTATTTTGGTCACATAAGAATTTGTGCACACGGTTCTATAAAGACCCCGATACTAGGCAATTATTCATTTATGCTAGTTTTATGTTGATGAGGCAATACTGTATTGATATTGTTATTTGAACTGACTTTCAATTTTCTCCAATAATGTTCTGCATTCCATTGACTCGGATTAAATCGGATTAAATTTCCAAAGGACATATAATCCAGAAGCAGTGTGAAAATGTCTCAAAGAAATGCACTACTAAAAATGGAGAGATGTGAACTGTTGAAATGGAAAGTTCTGCCAAGCTGTTGGTTAATTAACTAGCTTTGCCCCATTAAGAAAGCTCCTGTCTGCCACTCTCCATCATTAAAGACCCACAGATTCAGGAGTTTGTCCTCAGAACCGAAGTCCTTTCAAGAGTAGGTCACTAAGAGTTCAGTTTATTACTTAATAGCCAATCAGGCCTATTGCTTAGAAACACAAACAAATCACTTTCCAAAGACAGACAATCTCCATTCCAACAAAATCTTTATTCAGTGTTTGAAACATGGTAGGTGGAATAAGAGTTTTTCCCTATGAGTAAACTCCAATTATAGAGCAGCAAGGATCAGTAGTTACTTTGTCGTTCCTGCTGCCGATACCCTCCACGCCGTAGGTAGCCGCCTTCATTCTTACGATAGCCATCTTTCTGATCTGTAAAGTGAGAGATAGTAAAATTAAAGGTCGCTCTTGCTTGAAAGCCAGTCGTATCCGACTGTAAGTTTCAGTGCTCATCTCTGTTTCAAAGCCAAAGAGCCAGTGCTGTCTGCGTCTGCAGACATTTCCATGGTCGTATGGTAGGCATGACTAGACACCGGAGCGCATGGAACACTGTTTACCTTCCCACCAAAGTGGTCCCTATTTATCTACTTGCAATTTCTTGCTTACGAACTGCTAGGCTGGCAGGAGCAGGGACAAAGACGGGAAGCTCATTCCATCCTGCAGTACTTTGGAATCAAACTGCTGACCTGCTGCCTTCCAGTCAGCATCTTAGCCACTTGAGCCACTGCAGTCCCCCTGAGTCATCAATAGAAGATGATTTAAAAACATAGAAGCCAAAAGAAGGCCAGCAAAACATGCTAGGAATGGGCTTTTTTGAATGGCTCTTAGGAAAATGAGGCCGGGGCAAGGAAGCAGAGGTAAATGAGAGTTGAGCGGCCGTGGTCCTTCCCGCCTCTAAACAGGACATAAAGCTTCAGCGAACCTTGCTTATTTTAATTTGGCAGAACTATTAACAGAGGAGAAAGGATTATGGTCCCTGTATTGAATGGGAAAATGCAGGAGTCAAAAAATCTGAAGCTTGCAACTGAAGCAAGGAATGCAGTTTTCACTTCTTGGCAACAAAAGGCACTTTTCATTAATGGCAACAGCTCAAAAGCAGCATCGTATTTTTGTGCAATTGTGAGACCCAGAACTTTCTCCATCTATTTTAAACGGAAGGACAGACCATACAAATAGCAACCATCCATAGCTTTTTCCCATTATACCTAAAAACAAACAAACCAAGCCATGTGCTTAAAGAACAGGTAATTGGAATTCCCACTTACCCCGGAAGTATCCCCCGTAGTTGCCTTGTTTCTGGTCAAAGACCCGTTCATTGTTTTCCACAAGGCCGCCCAGCTTCTCAGCCAGTTGAAGCGCCATATTCTGGAGGGAGGTGGGCTCCGTCCGATGCATCACAACCGTCTGGGTTGGCTGGTCTAAAGAGGCCTACGGAGGCGAGAGGTGAAACGCTCAGACACCCAAGCAAGGGAGACTCTGCTATGCCTACTCAAATCCCCCTGGAAAGCAAAGATGTCCTCTTTTGCCCATCCCAAACATCATCTTAATTTTACTCAAAGAGTGCTCCACCTAAGATCAGGAGAGACGCAGCAGTGAACGCTGAGAGAATTAAGCAAGAGAACAAGGGAGCTGAAAAGCTGAGGCGAGAGGCGGCGAGAGACTGTATCCTTAAGGCTGGTTTTGGTCGTGGAGTTTACCTCCGACCGTTTCTTTTTCTGACTGGTTTCTTTTGTTTTGATTGCCTTATGATACTGTAATTATTTTGCATATTTTTGCTGTAATTATGTCCTTATCGCTTTGTATTTATTTTTGATACTGAAAATATTGTATTTGATATGTTTTATTGTATCAAGTGCCATTTTTTCCTTAAGGCTGGTTTTTGGTCGTTGAGTTGCCTCCGCCCATTTTCTTTTTGGACTAATGTATTTTGTTTCGCTTGCCTTATGATATTGTAATTATTTTGCATATTTTCGCTGTACTTATGGCCTTTATTGCTTTTGTATTTTCTGTTACTGTTGACATTGTATTTGATATGTTTTCTTGTACATAGTGTTATTTCTTATTGCATTTTTCATGTTGTTAACCGCTTTGAGTTATCTTGTATAAGAAAACCGGTATATAAAAATAAACATAATAACAACCCTCAACACCCTCTAAACAAATATGAGACTCATATCCGCTGGCTCAAATCCAGGAAGAGCTTTATGGCAAGAATAAATATTCTTCTGGGTACACAAGAGCAAAACCAAATTAGAAGATGGAGGAAAAAGCTTGCTGGATGAGGAATCACATTAGAGGGTATAAGCTGAGGATCTCGGCCTCCCCTTCATCACTTGGAGAACCTTGAATAAGCTGAGGGTTCGAGTCCCTGAATGCAAGACCAACATGTTCAAGTGGGGGCTGCTGGCAGACAACAACATGCGGTGTGAATATGGAGACAGAATCCGGCTCATTTACTAGTCTGCTGATTACTGCCAATGAGGATCTACCTTAAAAACAACACCAAGAAAGGGGGTTCATTTTGGCCGTCCAGGGTTTGATCAGGACACGAAAGAAGAAGAAAAAGCAACTCCATACTTTCAATTTGTTGAGATGGAAGAGGAACCAAGACTACTGGCCACCTTATTCTCTGACCTGTCTTGTGCAACAGCACTCTGTCTGTCTTTCTCCCCTCCAGCCTCTGCCACTTTATTCATCTCTTTGTTTTCACTTGAAGATGGGGAAAAGTTGTTGTTGTTTTTTAGCTTCAAGTTCATTGAGACATTGCAGATGTAACCCCAAAAGGCAAAACTCTCAACCTTTACCTTCACTAGCTGCCAACACCATCTGAACAAACAAAACAAAGCCTCACCATTAGTTCTTCATTGATGATCATCTTGCTGATGATACTATGCACTGTGGGTAGGTCCAGCTCGAACATATCAGAAAGGATCTCCATGCTGGATCAGCAGATGGCAGGGAAAGAAAAGAGACGGAGCAAAGATGGTAAGATTTAGCTATGACAATAAAGGTAAACGTTTTCTTTGCTCGAAAGCCAGTCGTATCCAACCCTAGGGTTAAGTGCTCATCTCTGTTTCAAAGCCGAAGAGCCAGTGCTGGTCTGCTTCTGCAGACGTTTCCGTGGTCATGTAGCAGGCATGACTAGACACCAGAGCGCAAGGGAACGCTGTTACCTTCCCACCGAAGTGGTCCCTATTTATCTACTTGCAATTTCTTGCTTTCAAACTGCTAGGTTGGCAGGAGAGGGGGACAAAGACGGGAGCTCATTCTGTCCTGCAGTACTCGGGAATCGAACTGCTGACCTTCCGCCTCCCAGTCAGCATCTTAGCCACTTGAGCCGTGGCAGTCCCTAGCTATGATGATATGGCATGCCAATTTGAACTGTGGTGCTGGAGAAGACTCTTGAGAGTCCCCTGGATTGCGAGAACAAATTAGTCGATCCTGAAGGAAATAAACCCTGACTGCTCCTTGGAAGGACAAACACCGAAGCTGAAGCTCAAGTGCTTTGGCCACCATATTAGAAGAGAGGACTCACTGGAGAAGACCCTGATGCTGGGAAAGATGGAAGACAAAAGGAGAAGTGAGCGTCAGAGGATGAGATGGCTAGATGGTATTGTTGACACCAAGGGTGTAGATCCGGGCGGACTATGGAGGATGGCAGATAACAGAGGAGCCTGGTGTGCGGTGGTTCATGGGGTTTCAAAGGGTCGGACTCAACTGTGCAATTGAACAACAATATGGCATGTGTGTAACCTGTCACGTCAATGGTGACCCAAGGCAGTCTGTGCTATTAGGTGCCCAATGGTTGATTGCTTTGATTTGATTTATTGGATTTGTATGCCGCCCACTCGACATACGCGACTCACGGCAGCTCACAAAAATCTCAACACATCAACAGTAGAGTACAATAAAAATAACAATAAAATATAACAGTGCAATAGAACATCATACAATAAAATATAACAGTACAATAGAATATCATACGGCGACAGCAACATTCTTTTAAATTGCAGTTTTTATTGGCCGTTGGCCCTCCACAAATGGGTTTACTGCAATTCATCTGGCCCGCGCTGCCCTCATCGCTCCCGGAAGTGGTTAACCCAGAAAAGTCTTAACCGCATGGGCACGCTTTACTTCTGCTTCCGGGAGCGACGAGGGCAGTGCGGGCCAAATGAATCACAGTAAATCCATTCATGTGGATTCACAGGAAGATGCTTGGGCTTCTGGGAACTGAAGTCCAAGAACATCTGGAGTGCCAAGGTTCGCCGTCACAACTCTAGTCCCAACCCATCCTAGTCACCATACCTGATGGAATCATACACACTGCTGTAAGTGAAAAGATAGGTCCGGAGAGACTCCTCTTGGATCTTCCTGTTGTGAGAAAACCATGGAGAAAAGCACCCATTAGTATGAAAGGCAAACTATACTATATGTTGTTTTGTTAAGATTTTTGTATTTGTTGTTATGACTTTTTTTGTTTCTTTGTGGGGTTTTTTTTGGTATTTTAATTAAAAGAAAAAAAATTGTGATATTGTGCAGTCCTCTGGGCCTGATAGCATGATGATGGTGACTAACTATCAAAGAGGACAATCTTTAATTACCGGGACTGGGAGTCGCTTCCTATGCTTACAGCTTCTTCCCAGGTTTCCTTACTCCTAGTCTTCCCAGGGCAATTATCTTTTATTGCAGGGGTTCCCAACCTAAGGCCCACAGGCCAGATCCAGACCATGGCACCATTTCATGTGCCCCCCACCCTTCCAAGGTAATTAAAAAAAAAACACCAAAATGGCCACCCCTTTAAAGCAGGCAGGGCAAAATGGCCATCAGGCCCTCGAAGCTGACTGAGAGAGTGTGACCCGGCCCCCAGCTTGAAAAGGTTGGGAACTCGTTTTATTTTCTAGCTCCATGCTGAAGGAGTATAGTGAGATGATTTCAGTCTTCTCCATCATGTCCCTAGCAACTGACCGGACGAGCATACTGCGCACTTTGTCAACCTCAGGGAACAGATCCCAGACTTTCCCGTTCATTTTCTCGTTGACAATGAAACGGTGACAGGTCTTCCAGTCTCCCATCTTCATTGCTTTGGAAGCTGCGACCACGTGCTCCCTCATCGATTCGGGAGGGCCTGAAGCAAGAGGGAAAAAAAGGGAACAAATATTATTAAAGAGGAAAGTGCTTTTCTAGATTTGGGGGAAAGGGTTTCTATTAGTCAAGCTGGTGAGCTAAATTTCCTTAAAGGTACTTGCAGGAGCTTGTCTGGTTAGGTAATGCCAGTATGATAATACAATAGACTCGGGTTTCTCAACCTTGGGTCACCAGGTGTTCTTGAACTTCAGTTCCCAGAAGCCCAAGTCAGCACACCTGCTGTTCGAGGCTTCTGGGAACTGAAGCCCAAAAACATATGGGGGCCCATGGCTGAGAAATCCTGGAGTAGACGATACTGCCAACAACTCAACGCTGATCATCAGGCGGTGGTTAACGAACCTGACAACCCTGAGGACTAATGGCCTTGAGTGCCGAAGCCCACAGGGAAGGGTGATGGTTCCCAAGTGGATTCAATCCCACTTGAATCCATCTTGATGGAGGACAGCAGCTTCATCAATACTGGCCTGGGGCTGAGGAGAACTTTGTGTGCCAAAAGAGCTTGGAACCAGAAAGTTACTTGCAAAACTGCATCAGTGGTATGGGTGCCACACTGCGATGCGGAAGGCAAATGGAAGGCCTCTGCTTCTCAGTGTTTAAGGAAGATCTGCACTGTTGGAATTCCTCCCTCCGGTGTAATTGATGGCCATAATGACAGCCTGTATTCGGAATCAGATATGACACTGGAAGAAGGTGATGCACAGAAAAAGCACAGCAGTCACCTTTCATAATCTGTAAAAAGGATTCCTCACCCAATAGTGGCTGGCGCTCGCCTACACGCAGCTGATGATGGAACTGTTTGCTGATCATGCGCCGGCGGGCATCAAACTCATGGGCAGCCATGTAGGGGATTTCGAGCAGCATGGCTGACACCAGGTAGACACACTCCAAGAGCTCCAGGTTGATGTGCATGTGGAAGGGGACCTGGCGGCGCTTCTCGATCTTCTCCTGCTCCTGGTTGCGCTCCTGCATGCTGCGCATCAACAGGCCCTGCCCCAACAGCTCCTTTGCTCTCCCACTCGACTGGATGTCCAGAAGGGCATTGTGGGCATCCTTAATCATGCCCTGGCGGAAAGCACAGATGCCCAGCTGCACCATCGTCCGGTTATACAGGATCTACAAAGGCCAAGACATTGAAGTGGGTTGGGGCACACATGCACAGACACTCGTAACAATCTGCCTTCTTGCCCCAGAAGGCAACAAACAAAACCAAAGATATTACTCCTGCCTTAATTACCTATTTCCTGCAATTGTTCCTTTCTCATAAAAACAACAACAGCCAGACACAAAATTCTCACACAAAGGGAATGTTATTTCACTCATCCATCCATCCATATACAAGCACTGCTCTGAGCTGTAAAATACACCTGTAACAAACTAACCCAACCCAATATATACAGACCCAACCCCCACCCGCCCAAATCCTTCAAATTAAGAATGAAATGACAACAAACTAATGATATTACATGCCTTAGAGCAGGCATTTGTAACCTACAGCCTGTGGGCCAGACCCGGCCTCCAAAGCCATTTCATCCAGCCTCCAATGCCCTTGCTGCTCCCAAAAGTGGAAGTAAAACACACACCGCACATGCACAGAACGCTGCTAAATGTGTTCTGTGCATGCACGGCACACATTTTGCTTCCCCTTCCATGTGACCACCCAATCAGCTGCCCAGGAGGTGTGGTCAGGCCTGCGGCCTGAAAACGTTGAGAATCGCTGCCTTAGAGTCAACTCGGGTGAGATGTTTTACTATCTGAGGCAGATGTCAAGATAGTACCCTTGTCATTCCACATTCAGAAATGCCTTGGGCAGGCAGCTGAATTTCATCTGATTGCGATGATGTGATTGTGTTCTCTACTGTGCTCATGGACAATCAAGGGAGTGTTGGCAGCAAAGACACAACTCTGACGTTTAACAGACTGTTGAGGGACTAGAGAAGAATGCTTAAAGGGCTGCCAAGAGTGTCTCCCTGCATTTTTACCTGAATCAGCTGCCTCAGCCTCCCCTCCTGCAAGGCAAGCCCCAGAAAGCTCCCTTCCTAATTACTAAGCCACTTGCTGTTTAAACTCAGCACTGTATTCACTACCTTCCAAACTACCCCTGATTTTCCCCACCTATGCTGCTTTTCTTTGCTTATGCCCATGATGGCGAACCTTGGCACTCCAGATGTTCTTGGACTTCAATTCCCAGAAGCCCCCGTGAATCCACATGAATGGGTTTACTGCGATTCATCCGGACCACACCACCCTCGTCACTCCTGGAAGCGGAAGTAAAACGCGCCTGTACGGTTAAGACTCTTCCGGGTTAATCCTTCCTCCATCTGGGCGCGTTTTACTTCCGCTTCCAGGAGCGACGAGGGTGGCGTGGGCCAGATGAATCGCAGTAAACCCATTCATGTGGATTCACGGGGGCTTCTGGGAATTGAAGTCCAAGAACATCTGGAGTGCCAAGGTTTGCCATCACGGGCTTATGCTTTGCTTCTCCAAGCAACTGCCTGAACACCAGTGTGTGTTTAATTGAAAGGCAAACAAGAGGCAGCCTGAAATCAGGAAAGGAAGCCTCATCAACCACAAAGGACGGATATGATGGGCACCGTCGGATATATACGTGATACACAGGCAAGGAGGCATGGCTCTGTCTTCCATTTCAAACCATTGCATTCATACAGGCTTCTGCACAGCCACTCTGGATTTTAAACTCACTGCTCCTGGAGGACTGACTTGCTTTCCCGTGCTTCACCATATCTGACAGCATATAAGATGCACTCCCCCCCCCCCCCCCGCCCTAAAATACATGGGGGAAATTGAGTGTATCTTGAGTGCAGGCAAATACGGTATTCACTGTATATAGTGGCCTCTAGTGGTCCATTTTGGTAATAACAGTGTGCGTCTTATATGCCGATGCATCTTATAAGCCGACAAATACGGTACATTCCCGAGCCCTTCTAGTCCTAGTCTTGTTCTCTCTAACCTGCACCGGAGGATCTGCATGCTGGATGTTGTCCTGCAGGTGACTCATCAGCATCAAATCTCGAGCCTGGTACCAGCGGTCATGCAAGGCATGGTGATAAATGTGGCAGAGGATGGCGCAGGTTCGGATCCTGTCTGTCCGGTCCTTGGCATAGATGAACTTGCAGAGACGCTCCATCAGCACTGCAGAGTCTTCAGCTTCATTCTCAGCTTGGTCTTGCTCTGACTGTGGGTATATAATACAATGGCAAGGACAAAGAAATGTTACCTCTCTGGTGGGTATAATTCCACCATGCAGGCTTTGCCAATTAGACATTCTCCAGAGGAGTTGGGACTACAACTCCTATCAACACAAACTTGGATGGCAGACATTATCATCCAAAACATCTGGAAGGCATCTGGCTGAGGAAGGCTGGTTTCTGTCTACGAACAATTTCCTAATTCATCATTTCCCAAACTACAGTGGAACCTCGATTAATATAATTAATGCGTTCTTCAGGAAGTTTCTTTACAGTAAAAATTACTTTATCTGAATTTCCCATAGGTATGCATTGAATGCAATTTCCCATAGGAATGCATTGAAAACCAAAATACCGTGCATTAACCGAAATGCGTTTTCACATAAGAATGCATCGAAAACCAATTATTCCATTCCAAAAGAAATTTCATAAACTGAGCCACTATTTTCTATGGATTTTCTTTTGTTATGTGATTTTTATGTTAACCGAGCCACTTGTTAACTGAGTTTCTACTGTGTGTTCTGTGGAACACTGGTGGACTTCAATATCCAGAAGCCTAAGTCAGTTCATTGGTTGACCAGTGCTTTGGGGAACTGACTTAGGATTCTGGGATTTGGAGTCCAAAAAACCAAAGGTTGGGAAACAATGCATAACTGTTGCTGCTTGCCTCAAGACAATATGAAAGGGATCACCTATAAGAGAGTTTCTCAACCTTATGCCCCCAGATGTTCTTGGACTTCAATTCCCAGAAGCCTCCATCAGCTGGTTTACTGACTTGAGCTTCTGCGAACTGAGCACACCAAAGCTGGCAACAAAACTTGTTTATCTATCTGTAACCAAGGACTGTTGGAAACTGCAGTTCAGCAATAAAAGATTAAGCCAAATTTATGAGAGTTGGTCCCCTGACATCTATGAAGCATGCATCTATTTATTTATTTATTTATTTAAATTTATATCCCACCCACTTGCCCTAAGGCAAATCTATTCCACAATTAAGCCCTCCCCATTCTCCCACCACGTCAAAAAGTTATCAAGGCCGACAAGACACCGTCTAAGTGCTTTTTGTGATGGTCTCAGGTCCAATTCCTGGTGTTTCTTTTTAGAAAAGACAGATACCAATGACAGAAAAACCTTCTCTCAAATACATTGGAAAAGGCCATCGTAAGTAAGTAAATACATTTATATCCTGCCCATCTGGGATATTTTCCCACTCTGGGCAGCGTACAACATAATAATAATAAAAATCTTTACAATTTTAAAAAATGAAAACAGATTGAATAAAATTATAAATATCAAGAAAGCAAAAATAACACCCACACATTAAAAAATGTCAGCAAAAAAACTCCTATTGTTAAGAGTAGATAAGGCTGGGTGAGAAGACTAAAATTAGACAATTTAGGAGGGCAAGGCAAATATTCTGTCGCCTCAAAAATCACACCCTGCACACAAAAAGTCCACAGCTGTAGAGTTAAGAATGCTTTGGGCAATGCAGTTCCCATTGGGTGGAACTGGAGGGTGGAGTGGCTGTTCATGGCTCTAGAGCCTGGCTTACCTTGCTGTCTCCTGCTGGGCCCTGCTGGCGCTGATGAGCCTTGTAGTCAAACTTATAGTAGGTGTGGAGGATGCAGCGCAGGTAGATACGGCAGATCTCGTCTGTGGTCCCCTTGTCTTGCAGGTAGGTCTGTACTCGGTTTATGATTTTGCATACTCGACCCTCGTCCTTCAAGTGGTCCACATACTCTGGTGGAAAACATACCAACAAGCAATATATCTCCATGTGCAAGGAAAGCAATGAAAACACACCGGCTCTTTATACAAACACTGCCATTCATAATAGTCATACCCCAATTTCCTCTTCTGCCTGTGCTCCTCCAAGGCTCCCCACCCCTTATAATTTGTTTTTTATTATATATGTGGCAACTGCATCAAGGATGCAGCCTAACCATCTCATCCTCTGCCGCCCCCTTCTCCTTTTGCCTTCGATCATTTCCAGCATCAGGGCCGTCTCTAGTGAGTCCTCTCTTCTCATTTGGTGGCCAAAGTACTTGAGCTTCAGCTTCAGTATTTGTCCTTCCAAGGAGCAGCCAGGGTTGATTTACACTCTCTCTCTCGCTCTGTCTTACCTTGGGAATGGGGGTCTGTGTTCTGCATGATCTTGACGAACTCCTCATCCATCCGCTCCACCAGAGTCAGAATGCAACCACGTATGCGGTAGGGCTGGTTATGAGACAACAGAAAAGGATAAACCAAGTCAAAAACTGCTAGGTACAAACTGTTACCCTCCAACTGACTACAAGTCCCATTAGCAGAAGGGGGCGGCAGTGGATGAGATGGTTAGGCTGCATCCTTGATGCAGTGGCCACATATATATTTGGTGCCTAGGCCAGACGTGAAGCTGCCAAAGGTTATTCTGCAGTTCTTTTCACCTTTTTCCATGTGTCAGCCAGACGTGAAGCTGCCACAATGAAGCCACCTTTTGGTGGGTTCATTCTGCAGTTCTTTTCACCTGACCTAGTGTGAGAAAGATTAGCTGACACAAGGTTGGTCATTGCCCGGGATAGGCCCGAATGTAGTTCATAAATACCACAATCTTTGAGGAGGCTCTTTCTGTGCATCCCTTTAATTGCACTGACTTGGGATGATAGTTCTAACATTCTGGGACAGTGGTGGCCAATCTATGGTACAAGTGCCAGAGAGGGCACTCCCAGCCCTTTCTGATGGCACACATGCTGTCACTTCTTCCCTCCCCCGAGCACAGAATTCACTCCGTCCCTTCTATTTGGGCAATCGGTCTCTAAAAGGTCACCATCACTGTTCTAGGAAATGAACAAATGAGAAAGAAAAAGCAGAGAAACGTTCCTTTCTACCATTCCAACCTAAATAAGCATCTGTTCTGCTCCCACTTGTAGATTTCAAACTGTACCATAAGGGCTAAAGAGCAACTGGCCTGGCCTGGCCCATAACACTCACCTGTTCAGGGTTGCTTAAGTTCTCTGAATCCTCTGCAATGTTCTCCCCGATGAAAATGTTGGGGTTAGCAAAGAGGATGTCCAGAAGCTCTTCGATGGACACCAGGCATTTCTGCCACATCTCTGGCTATATGGGGATGAAGCAAACAGGGAACCAGTGAGAACCTTAGCATGAAGGGAAGGAAACTGCTAATCTCTCATGGCCACAGGACATTCTGCAGTGTTAGGGAACACCTGGCCTGCAAAACATCCTGGACCTCACCATTCCTAGAATCTTCAGCTAACGGGATCAATGAAGAAGGACAATATGAGTTTGAAATGTTTGGTCAAAGATTCCAAAAAATCCTGTTCTACCCGATCAAAAGGAAAGGACAGAACCTCAGGCTAAGAAAGAGGGACTTCTTTTGCCGCATCTCTTCTCTGTGGTAGTTCCATACCTTCATGTATGTAGCCAGGTTGGGGTTGTAATCGTACAGTGAAGCAACAATGTTGAACTTGATTTTGACATCGGTGGCAATACCCAAATTGTTCTCTGCTGCAATTCCAACCAGAAGCTGCAGAAGATCAATCTGTGCTGCCCTGGTGTGGAGGGAACAGAGAAGATTTATTTATTTATTTCCTCAAATTTCTATTGCCGCTCAACCCGGCAACGACTCTGGAAGGCTAACAACAATCAACAACAACATCAGACAATTAAAAACCCTTTAAAAACCCTTAAAAACCCCATTAAAATTCAAAATAATTTAAAATAATTTACCCACCCACGAAGATCCAAGAGAGGGAATTGGGAGAGAAAGAGGTGATGGCCATCCCTCAACAACCTTTTTTAAACCCCTCGTAACCCTTGCATTGGCTTAGTGGTTAAGTCACTGAACTTGACAATTGGACAGTCGGCAGGTCAGCAGTTTGAGACTTGAGTGCTGCATGATGGAGTGAGCTTCCATCGCTGCGTTTGCAGACATTTACGTGGACATGTGGCAGGCGTGACTAGACACGGAACACTGTTTACCTTCCCACTGAAGTGGTACCTATTCCCAGTGGTGGGCATCAGCAGGTTTGCACCAGTACACGCGTAGCAAAAACTGCTGGCCCCACCCACCTCCTCCTCCTAGAAGAGGCTTTGGAGAGCCTGGCTCAATTTCCCTCCTTCCTCCAAGGCTTTTCCTGGGCTCCGTTTCACCCCAAAGGCACATCCCCAGCCACTCTGGAGAGGCTTCTATTTTCATAGCTCTACAGCGAAGAGCAGTCACATGGCCAACAGGCCATGCCCACCCAGTCACATGGCGGCATGCCCAGTGTGGTAGGAATTTTTTTTATGCCCACCACTGCCTGTTTCTCTACATGCAATTCCTTGCTTTCAAACTGCTAGTTTGGCAGGAGCTGGGACAGAGACGGGAACTCACTCCATCGTGCAGCACTCGGGTTTCGAACTGCCGAACTTCTATTCGTCAAGTTCGGCATCTTAACCCCTTGAGCCAGCACAGTCCTTTATCCATTCAACACCATAGGAAACCAACCCCCTTCATGTCTCACCGATCAGTGCCCTTCTTTCCACGGGCTTGCAAGATCTCGTTTAGTTTCTTCACGACTACAGCATGGTTGATCTCGGTGCCTTTTGCAAACATCTTGGGTTTTTCCTGCAAAGAGGGAAGAACTTAACTGGGCTCGTCACAGAAGGGGAAAAGGGGACAAGAAAAGAGGATTCTGACATCACCCAATCCATTCCATACCCCTTTCCCCACCGTATGAACTGGCTGTAGTGAACAAGGGTTGTCTCTCACCTTGACCAACGGGACGCCACCCTTCACCTTCTCCCATTCGCCACCCTCGTCATCCTCATCATCTTCATATTTCTTGGATTTACGGTCCTGTTTTTTCTTTGCCTTCTCTTCCCGTTTCTTCTCCATAACCCTCTTTTCTTCTTCAGTGCCAGGTCTTGTTGGGGGGTGGGGGTGGGAATTAAATAGGTTAATAACATTTTTTGTCTTGAGATTCTATCTAGACCCGTGATGGCAAACCTTGGCACACCAGCTGTTGTTGGACTTCAATTACCAGAAGTCCAAGCCAGCACTCCTGCTGATCAGGGCTTCTGGGAATTGAAGTTCAGAAAACAGCTGGAGTGCCAATGTTCGCCATAACTGATCTAGACTTCCCAACCAGCCTATCTGCTTCCAAACACTGAATAAACTGAGAAACATGACATTTTGGTCTATTTGCATAACTCTTAAGACAGGTACCACCTTGACAAGAAATAGCAGGTATCATACTAGAAATTCAATTTTCCATTACTGCCAAAGCCCCAGAAAGTCTATTAAATGCTGGTGTATACCTAGGCCAGGACAAATCATTAGCACAGCATAGAGTCTGTTACAACCTATCACAATATTTTTATAGAACAGCCAAAATAACAGTAATTCAACTTCAGAAACTGGGTGTAGACTCAGGACTGCCACAACTGTAGAATATGAAGTCCAAAATGCCCAGGACTGGGTCTTGAGAAACAGCACCAGAATAACACATTCTGATACAAGGTCATCTGAGGTTTGAGATAACTGATACAAAGGAAAATATGAAATGTGCCAAATTGTGGCCTTTATCGTGTACTCTGTTCAAGAGAAGCTGTCTCCTTACTTCTTAAGGAACTTAGAAGCCAAAGAGGTGTATTTGCCTTCATCTTCATCTGACTCTGAATCTGACTCTGAATCTGATGAGCCCCAATCTTCATCATCATCAGAGTCCTCCTCTTCCTCATCTTCATCCTGTTAAAGAAAATGTTATTTTTTTTTAAAAAAAAAACTCTATATACAGCAAACCTCATGACGAGCTTACACACACATTTGCACAGGGAAAGCAGCTAAGCAGTGAAGTCCTATAGAGCAGTTGTCCTGAACCTTTGGGTTTTGGACTTCAATTCCCAGAAGCTTAAGTCAATTCCCCAAAGCACTGATCAGCCAATGTACTGACTTAGGCTTCTGGGAACTGAAGTCCAAAACCCAAAGGTTGGGGACCACTGCTATCGAATGATGAAAAGATGGCATTGCCAGTTTTACATCTTTCATTGCCTTCAAGGCTTCCGGGGCATATTCTACAGTCCATTCCACCATTCAAACTGCTTGATTTTCTAGCCCTCCGCCTTGTAAATCTCTAAGCTGCCTGTTATCAAAATTCTTCCAACCATCTGCATAGGAGAAGCACTGGACGATGAGAACTTGGGGAGTGGGAAAAGTCACACCTTCCTGAAGTCCTCACCTCCGCCTTTTTGAGGAACTTTACACGTGACTCAACTGCTCCTTCCTTTTTCTTCAAGAAAGCTGCTGCGCTCATGCCCTCGTCGTCGTCGTCATCTGAAGAAGAGGATCCTAAAAACAGAATGGGATGGAGATACTGATAAAGGAGATCTTATACACCAGTGGAAACGAACCTATGGCACACGTGCCAGACGTTGACACTCCCAGGCCTCTCTGTTGGCATGTGCACCGTCACCCAAACACAGAGTTCACCCCACCCCTCTGCCCAACAACCTAATGAGAGCACATTCCCCCCACCCCGCCACCATCCCTCTGTTTGGGCACTAAGTCTCTAAAAGGTTCACTATTAATGTTACACAACAAAGAGCCCAGAAAGGAGACCTACCACTGCATCTATATTGTCACTCACCCTCTGAATCATCACTTTTCTTGTCCTCATCTTCATCGGCTGACTGCTCAGGGTTCTAAGAAGAGAAAGACATGCTACAGAACGAGACACGTAGGATGCTGCTATGCGGTATATGCTATGGCTATACATTCTTCATGGAGCTACCCTTGAAGACTGGTCAGAAAATGCAACTAGCACAGAACACAGTGAAGAGACTGCTTTCTTGTGTGTGTTGTTGATCATGTTAAACTCATCATCGCATGGGCTATTAATTTTTGTTTTCTCAAAGAGCTGACTACTAACTATAAAATCCTAAACAGCCAGTCTTATATGGTTTTGTGTTTAAGATGTTTTGGAATTCCTTATTTATTATACACAAGAACCAACAGAATTGATAATAGGGTCTTCCTTGTGGTGCCCACTCCAAGCATGTAGAAGTCAACCACAAGGTCCAAATATTCTCTTCTTTTGATATATTTCAAAAACTGTCACTCAGGGCTTTCAAGCCATTTTAAATGTATCTGCTCTGCCACCTTTTTTGAAGACTGTATCCTGCCCTGGTAAAAAGTTTTGCTCTCTCTGCCCACTACCTTGTGATGGTCTAATACAGGGATTCCCAACCTGTTTCACCGCCACTGCAAGGCTGTCTCTCCCCGCCCCCTTCCACCTGGCAGGGAGTTTAAATGGGGCTCCCAAGGCCAGGTGAGCCCTGAAGATGCTGCTACCACCGTGAATGCTCCCTGCCTTGCCCCAGGACCCACGCCCTCTGTCCTGGGAAGTCGAGGCAGATAGGAGCTGCCGAAGTCCACCTTCGCGGGCGCCTGAGACTTCCCCCTCCCCCATGCCATTGGTAAGAATTTTGGACTTGGACCTTGGTGGCAGGGGTCCATTGCTCCTGTTACCCTTCATCTTCGGTTTTTTGGGGTGATTGGGGTGAGTTCTGGATGTCATCTGTGTTTTTTCCATCGGTGGGGTGATTATTGTCTATTATATATCATTGTTACTGTATTGCACTGTATTTTATTGTTCTTCTTGTATTATTCAATTTGTGATTTTGTAATGCTTTTGGATACTATGTATTTTTTTGCTCTTATACTTTGTATCTGTATTGTATTTATTGATTGTAATAGTATGTATATTGAACTGTTGTAGCCGCTCTGAGTCAGCCTTGGCTTGAGTAGAGCGGGGTAAAAATTCAATAAATAAATAAATAAATAATGGCCCTCCCACCACTCCAAGGACATTTCAGAAACAAAATGGCCACCCCTTTGAAGCTGTTGGGACAAAATGGCCACCCCCATCGTGCAGGCAGGGCAAAATGGCCATCTGGCCCTCAAAGCTGACTGAGAGAGCATGACCCGGTCCCTGGCTTGAAAAGGTTGGGAACCCCTGGGCTAATACCTGGCGGTAGGATGTGATCTGGGCCTCATAGTCCCGGTTGTATTTCCGGATCTTCTGGCGAAGGGTGCTCAGGGCCTTGGCATTGTTTTTGTTCATCTTCTTCTTGCCTTCTTTGTCCTCCCACAACTAGGAGACAAGGAAGAGAGAATTAAAGATCGTGCACACCTATTCATCTCATAAGCCACAACTGACTGTCTAGAACTGTGGATGGTGAAGTGACGCAGCAGGGCTATTTTACTCTCTGGAAAAATCTTGGCATTTAGTCAATCTCTTCCTGACTACCTTCGCTCCTGGGACACTGCATGAGAAACCAGCAATGTGTAGCAGCAAAAGTGTTGGATTAAAAACCACTGGATTCTGTAGCACAGTTTTTCTTTCACTAAGGCAGGGCAAAGAACTGAGTTTTATACATAATCTAGGCTAGAAATAATGAATTTTATACTTCTAAACCAATATTTCCCAACCTTTGTTTTTTGGACTTCAATTTCCAGAAGCCTAAGTCAATTCCCCAAAGCACTGATCAGCCAATGTACTGAATTAGGCTTCCAGGAATTTAAGTCCCCCAGTGGGGTGTGCGTAGGCCCCACACTGGAAACCACTGTCCTAAACAGTAACACAAGTTGATATATAGTAAGGAAAGACTGCATATATTTCAAATTTTAGACTAATAAGCTCCCCACATCAATACCTCATTAAGGTAGTCCTCAAGATCTGCTAGGATACGGATGTAGAAGTGGGGCACCCCCTCTTTGTCAACAATACTTTTGGCTTTCCCGTAAGCCTTGCCCAGCAATTCAAATTCTTCCAAGCATTTGGTGACATCCCGAATCTTCATGGCATTCCGGATTGTTTTGATCAAGTTAGTAAGCTCTTCAAACCTGGGACGGGAGAAAGTGGAAGTATAAATAGATCTGGCTCATTCTAAAGGCAAGTCAACATACCCTCCAAGCACTCTGTGCCATGAAGACCAGTGGAGTACAGCCAGTGACATGCTGCTCAAGAGGATGGGATTGTGCATGGCTATTCGTCTCATAAATCCTCTGTAAACCAGAAATGTCCTTTTCTTCTGTGACTCCAGCCCCCCATTTTTACCTCTTGTCCTTTGCACTGCGTACAATTCTCTTCGTATCTTCCTCATCTTCACTTAACAACAGGGGCCTACGAGAAAGGGAGTGAAAGAGTCAATGGGTCCCTGCAGCAATAATTCCAGGAGTGATAGTCAATCAATGGTTTGAGTTCTGGTTGAGAAAGTTCATGTCCCATCCTTCTCATTTACTGGCTGAAAGTGACAGGTAACTACACTCCAAAGTAGGTGGATAGCATCAGGCTCCCCTGGGTCAGAGAGAGAGGAGGAAAAAAGCCTAAACGGCATGTTTAATGGCCTGGTTGATGTTCAGAGACATTTTCCCAGAGCAATATTTTGTGTGTGAATCTGTGTGACTATATATATGCACCCACATTAATGCTGGAATGCCTTCTATCCAGTTTATTCTTAATATTCTTCACTAGCCCATTTTGTTCCAGTCTGGCCAGGTTATCCTGCTATGGTAATAACAGACCAGTGATGACGAACCTTGGCACTCCAGGTGTTCCTGGACTTCAATTACCAGAAGCCCAAGTTAGCATTCCTGCTGACCAAGGCTTCTGGGAACTGAAGTTCAAGAACAGCTGGAGTGCCAAGGTTCACCATTACTGGAGTAGACCATACTACCACTGTTTTAACACCGAGTATCAGGCGCCGGTTAACTAACCTGACAACCCTGAGGACTAACGGCCTTGGGTGCTGAAGTCCACAGGGATGATATTTATTTTATATTATATTAAAATAAATTAATTAATTACACTTATATCCCCCCCCCCTTCTAGGGAAAAATACATCCCTACGCGAGGCAGCTAACATCATAAAATCCCTCATACAACAATAAAAAATTATTTAAAATTACACCCCATAAAACTTACAATAAAAACATCACCAAATATTACAATGGACAAAAGTACCGCAGTCTAGAACCCTGACCATGTTACCTAAATGGGACAAGTAGGAGCTGAGCAACATTCAAATAACCAGGGATAGACAGGACGTTTGCAAAGGCCTCCTCAAAAAAGCAGTTTCTTCAGCTGCTTTTTAAATGACTGGAGCAAAGAAGCCTGGTGCAGCTCACGTGGGATGGTGTACCACAGCATTGGTGCCACCACCGAGAAGGCCCTTCTCCTCATCCCAGCCTTCCTACCCAGTCTCGGGGTCAGCACCTGAAGCTGTGTCAACAGAGAGGAGCGAGTGATGCAGGCTACAGGGTGATGGTCCCCAAGTGGATTAAATCCCACTTGAAGCCATCTTGATGGAGGGCAGCAGCTTCATCAATACTGGCCTGGTGCCGATGAGGACTTTGTGTGCCAAAAGTGTTCAGGACCAGAAAGTGACTTGCATAACTGAATCAGTGGTAAAGGTGTCACACTGCTATGCAGTAGTCAGATGGAAGGCCACTGCATTAAATTCTCAGGACAGTCTTTCTGGCTGATCGCCACAATGATCACTAATATTTGGAAGAAGAAGCCCATTCTGTCGTACTTACTGTTTGCCATAGTTGCCTCCAACAGGTTTGGCTACCAGCTCGTCTCCAGAGACTGATGATTCTGACTCACTATCTGAGCCAGTCATAAAAAAGCGCGACATGGTAGCGGTGGTTCTCGGTCGTCAGTTGCCCACTACTCTTGATCTGGGTGGTAAGAATAAAAATGCAAGTAACCAGTAAGTTTAACAGTATCATATTTGTATCTCAGCAAATGTTTTGATATTTACAATGCTACACTCTTTTTATCTCCATGCTACTATGAAACTAAACCTAAGTAAACATAACTGAACTGAATTCACCTGCTTCCTGTTCTCTCAATCTACTTCCCTTCTTTGTATTCCACGGTATGGGAAATGTGTGGATTTTAATATGAGCCTAGTAACTTTTGGAGGGCCATCAGTTCCCCTCCTCTTCTCAACTGCTTCTTGTGTGTCAGACTGTAAAATACATGCGTTCAGTACAGGATCTGCCTTTTTATAGTTACTCTGCCAAACAATCAAACTCACTAAGATTGATTGATTTAAAACCCTTCCTCCAAATAGCTTAGAGCTGGAGACCACATTAAAAGGTGGTCAACACGTACTAACTTACTCAGATCTTTTTGGTCAAATCTTTAAACCTTCACAAGGAAACTATGCTGGACTAAGATATAAAAGCTGATCCAATGCCATCCAGAAGGCTTCAAGTCAGAGTGAAGACATGAACCCAGGTCACCTCAGTTTACAGCAACTCAGCCATTCCCACCTTGGTGACTTCCAGATGTACTTAACTACAAGCTCCATCACTCCCAGACAGACAGCAGGAATTCTAAGAATTCATTAAGATGACACTAGGCTGGGAAAAACTGCTCTGCCTATTTCCACATAGTTCCAACATATGTGGTCTCCTGCCATCTCAAAGCCTCCTGTAACCAAGCACATGCAACTGGAAAACATACAATGCTCTGCTGTTTATCACAACCCACCCACCCCTTCCTGTCCTATCCCCTTTCCGTGTGTTGGGTTTTAAATTATATGTTCTTGGAGGCAGTGACCTATTCCTATTCCTGGACTTCAATTCCCAGAAGCCTCAATCAGCAGGTGTACTGACTCGGGCTTCTGGGAACTGAAGTCCAAGAACACTAATCATTAATTTCTAAACAAACATCTAAACAATTTATATATTCAATTGCACCAGGAGTCGCCCTTGAGAACTCTTCTCTATTGCCCACATATGCTCTAAGGCAGTGATGGCGAACCTTGGCACTCCAGATGTTCTTGGACTTAAATTCCCAGAAGCCCAAGGCCCCGTGAATCCACACGAAGGGGTTTACTGCGATTCCTCCAGCCCACGCTGCACTCGTCGCTCCCGGAAGCGGAAGTAAAATGCGCCTGTACGTAGGAAGGGTGAACCAGGAAGAGTCTTAACCATCCGAGCGTGTTTTACTTCTGCTTCCGGGAGCGACGAGGGCGGCACGGGCCAGATGAATTGCAGTAAACCCCTTCATGTGGATATCATGGGGGTTTGGGCTTCTGCGAATTGAAGTCCAAGAACATCTGGAGTGCCAAGGTTCGCCATCATGGCTCTAAAGCTACATTGTTGTATAATATGTTGCACAGTCTGTCGTACACACATGCCAATAAGACTAACGCTAATGAAGAGGAGATGGTGCCATATATATATATATTTTGGCTACACTGGGATTGGCAGTAAGAGAACCAGTTGGCTTGGGGCATTTTAAAAATCTGAAATACAATGTGACCTGCCACCTTGTGTTCTCTTTAGCTGGAGTCCTGCAGAGGAGATGGACTACAAATCCCACCCATCCTAGGTAGTGTGTAGTGTACGATGGCCAATGTAGTCCAACACAGCTGTGGGGCAAAACATGAGATAAAAGTCCCCACAAAGAGGCACACTATATAACCTTTAATAAGATCTAAAAATTTTTTTGAAAAAACAAAAAATCTAATCCAGCCGGGTTTCAATGAACAGATCAAATAAATTTAAATAAATAAATAAATAAAGCTACAACCGTAGTGACAACGCAACTGATTCCACCAGTTTTAAAAAATAAAAATTTATTACCTTTCCCCCTTTAATACCACCTATATCTGCCACTTACACCCCACCACCCCCCAAATCCACTATTTGTACAAATCCACTCCCCCGCATCCCATTTATTCTGCTTACACGAGCTCACCCGGACACCGGCCTGGCAAAAAGGGCAGCGTCGCCTCCCGCACTCAACGCGCACGCGCGAAGTCTTACGTCATTTCCTAGCGTCAGAGGAAACGCGTCTGACGCATGACTTCCGGTCTTTTTGATGATGGGACTCGGGAGGTCATTTCGCCATAGAGTTCCCGAAGTCCAGAGCGGCTGAACTTTTTAACTAGTAATAGTCCGACTGCGTTTGGGCTGTAACGTCAAGGTTTCCCTTGCTCGAAAGCCAGTCGTATCCGACTCTAGGGGTTCAGTGCTCGTCTCTGTTTCAAAGCCGAAGAGCCAGCGCTGTCTGCTTCTGCAGACGTATTCCGTGGTCAATGTGACAGGCATGACTAGACACCGGAGCGCACGGAACGATGTTTACCTTTCCCACTGAAGTGGTCCCTGTTTATCTACTTGCAATTTCTTGCTTTCGAACTACTAGGTTGGCAGGAGCTGGGACAAAGACGGGAGCTCATTCCATCCTGCGGTACTCGGGAATCGAACTGCTGACTTCCCGCCTTCCCAGTCAGCGTCTTAGCCACTGCAGTCCCACACTTTGGGTTGATCACCATCTCCAATTTTGACTTACAAACGATGGTGTAAAATCTTCCCCTGTTGTCCAGGCGTTGGTGCCATTTTTTGCTGACGCCACCCCCCACCAAAAAAAGATTTTTCTTTGAAAATATGTATCATCATACATCATCTCTAATATCCTCAGATTTAAAGTTTACACCCATTCAGTTACCACTATACCTCATGCCACAGGAGACACTTAACATCTTCCAGTTGCTCACAGCAGGAAATAGCTCTCAGATTTGCATTAAATTGACAATTATTTCCAATTATTCTTCAAAAAATCCTTGCTGGACTGGTATATCACTGAGTAATGTGTAGTCCATAGTCAAATATTTTGAATTAACAGTTGTTTAACATGACCAAGATTATTCTTTTCACTTCAAACCTTATACTCGTGATGGCACTCCAGATGTTCTTGGACTTCAATTCCCAGAGGCCCAAGCCGCCTGTGAATCCACACGAATGGGTTTACTGTGATTCATCCGGCCCGTGCTGCCCTCGTCACAAAATAAGTCCTTTACTGGAAACACACATAAGTGACCAGAGGACCGGAGTGGGAAGCTTAATATGGTACTGACTGACATGGAGACTGAAGATTGGCAGCATTTTACCAGCTCTCATTCCTGTGTGTTTAATACACTGCAAACACACTGCTTGGTTGAATGGCCAGATCATCTTTTCTTCAGGTTTCAGTTTCTGCAGGATGATGATCATTTGACTTCAGGGATTTTTTTTTTTTGGTACTGCAATGTTTATCACCTTTCGCTACTGGATGTATTTCTGATTATTTTGTTCATGACAGAAGCGATCCAATTGTGCTTCTGATGTTGAAAGATCAGCCAACAGGTTCTGTTGTTGCTCAGGGATGCCGGGAAGCATTCACAGACCTTTGGGGAGGATTTTTCCGTGTCCCTACTGCCAGTAGCATTATGATTATGATTACAATTTTTTTTAAGGAAGAGAGTTCTCATGTAACAATCACAAGGACTTACATCTTTCCCAGTTTGAGAGCAAGAAATTGCAAGTAGATAATTAGGTACTGCTTTGGCAGGGGAGGTAACAGTGTTCCATGTGCTTCTAAATCTAGTCATGCCTGCTATATGACCATGGAAACATCTGGCTCTGGCTGTAAACAGAGGTGAGCACCAACCCCTAGGGTTGGACATGACTGGCTTTCAAGCAAGGGAGACCTTACTGCCCCATACTGATTATGGTTCATAAGAGTCACACTTTGGTAACATCCAGAGGACCACAGGTTTGTCTCCACAAAGACTGAATGTTTAGAAGTTAAGGCAGATTGGGGCGTGCAATATTCAGTCGCACACACTGAATAGAGTCATAGACTCTAGTTCTATGAAAATATCCCGTTGCTTCTAAAGCAGGTTACAACTGGAAGAAGTGAACCTTCTCCCAATGAAGCAGACAAACTGAAATCATTCCCAGAGCTCTATCTAGAAAGCAAGTGGAGAGAGTAAGGTCAACCCTCACATCACATCGGGGACATGGTGGTCAATTATTAAAAGCAAAACTGGATACACTAGACAGCCCACACTGCCAAATGCTCCAAAGAGTCCAAAAACAGTTAATTGTGCAAATCCATATCAACAAGCCCCATTTTACTTCCGCTTCCGGGAGCGACGAGGGCAGCGTGGGCCGGATGAATTGCAGTAAACCCATTTGTGTGGATTCACAGGGTGCTTGGGCTTCTGGGAATTGAAGTCCAAGAATATCTGGAGTGCCAAGGATCACCATCACGTCCTTATACTATTGATATGAGATGAACTTGAGATAATTAGTGGATTCTCAGGTGGAATAGCTACAGGTTCCATTCAGTTCAGATCCCACAATCCCAAAACAGCATAGCTTGGGGGTTTGGGAGTTATAGTCTTAAAAAGCCAACATTTCCAACATCTGGCTTTTGGACAGTACAAGGATTGTGTGAGGACAGAATATCGAGAGACAGCAAACCAACAAACGCCGGTGGTAATTTCTTCCTCTGATGGAAAAGCTAGTTACCCTTAGAAAGTTTATCCTTATTTTTAAAATGTTTTTATTGCTTTTTCAAAAAGAAAAAAAAATAACATCACATGGTAATGAGTTTGTGAAAATGCAGTCAAAACAAAATTAGACGTAAAACAGAATGGCAAGAAGATGAAAAGTGAGCATCTCACAAATTTGAAATATTGACCAAGATCATTTATCAGAACACTGATGTCTGGAAGCTAAATCCAGAGTTCCTTTTGCTGTACAGAAGCAAAGGTTTGACTATAGATTTGTTAAAGATTTGAAAAGGGCTATGAGCATGCTGGATCTCTGAACTGAGCCCACTGGAAAGTTCTTCTAATGATTAAAAGATTTTTCCCTTGTAATTCCCTTCATTAACTCTTGTCACCAACCCAATTTCTAAAGTCAGTGACTTCAAACGGAAATTAGACCTTCAAGCCCAAGCCTACAGTCTGTATCCCATTTAGCTTCTTTGATAAAAAGCAATCATTTAATGAGAGACTGTCATCTCTCCAAAGACAGGTTTATTTATTGTTCAAGACAAAGAGTGATCACATTGCAAAACTATTGCTTTTCTCTTTCCCGGGATTAGATACACTTCTGACCCAAATCTATTTCCTTGACTCCCATTACAATCATCTGTGAATGATATCATAGCACTTGATATCTCTTCAGTACCTTAAGGTTATGTGGAGCATTATGCCAAATACTCCGTGGATTCCCTTCTCACTAGACAGTTATGCTCTGCAAGTCACATGTGCAGTATTGAAATACTTTGCCTCTGAAAACAGTGTAATGTGATATCCAATCCAAGTGTAATTGTACATGACGTGATTCTGCCACCTGGGCCCCATGTAACATGAAAGTGAAGACACCCATCAAAGTTCAATTGAAACAGAAAGATCCCCTCCAAACAGACAGGAAGGTTAATACCAAAGACTGAATCTCATATATGTCCCCTTTTCTCTTCACAACCACAGAAAGGCATATCTTAAAAAGCCTTTTTCCCTCTCCTTGATATCAGATGCTGGACCACTGAGGAACAAATCTGTCATGTGCTGATGCATTTCTTGGTCCCTGTGGAATGTAGGATTCAAGGGAGACGACAGAAGTAGTCATGGACAGGAATGGCAATGGCACCTGAAAGTGAGATGCCCAAAGTGTCGGCTACACAGGCCGTTCCCATGGCAAATTCACGATGCTCTGGCCGGCTCTGTATTGCAGAGGAGAGAAAAATTTTTTAAGAGTAGTTATCTTCTGACATAGGCTGTGAGTTCCTAACTCCTCCTCAAATCAGCCTGTGACTTACCCCAAGCTGTTCTGAGCACAGCACGCTACTGGTACCTCCATATGTGTACACCAGGGGTTCCCAACCTTTTCAAGCCAGGGGCTGGGTCACTCTCTCTCAGCCAGCTTTCAGGGCCGGACGGCCATTTTGCCCTGCCTGCAGGATGGTGGGTAGCCATTTTGTCTCAATAGTTTCAAAGGGGTGGCCATTTTGTTTCTCCAATGCCCTTGGAGGATGGGGGCTACATGAAATGGTGCCGCAGGCCAGATCCGGCCCACAGGCCTTAGGTTGGGAACCCCTGGTGTACACAGACACACAAACTGTGGTGCTGCATTTAAGTAAGTAAGGCCAGCCCTTCAGTATTCTAGACATGTCACTGAAGATTCAAAATCTGGCCAGGATGACAACAGCTAGGGCCTGCCATTCTGTTGGGCAGAGTTACATGGCAGATTTCAGGCTTCAAAGAGCAGTAAATTATATAATTTGCTCTTGTGCGCTTTCTAGTTCAAGAAATGGGTAGTAGTATCTGGGAAACCTTGTGTCTTCTACACAAAAGTATTTTAGCTAGCTGAGAGTGTTACGCACATTGACCTGAGAGATGGAGAGCAGCCTTCGCTGCTCCAGCATAAGCAACTTAATGTCATGTGTTGGACCTAAGAATTCAAATTAAGCAGTGGGCCCTGTTTTCACCTTTCCTGGGAAAGTGAGAATCTGCCTCATTCTGAGCCTACAGCAGCAGCTGTGATATCACTTTTTTGCTCTCATTTTGGAATTCAGCTTCCGGAATGTCTGACACTCTAGGAATTTAAGACCAAAATATCCAGAGCGATGGGCCCATATTTTATTTCCTCCAAAAATAAGAAAAGTCCCGCCAGGTTATCCTGCTATGGTAACAGAGTAGACTCTACTGCCAGTGACTCAATGCCGATTGCCAGGCAGTGGTAAACTAACCTGACCACCCTGAAGACTGATGGCCTTGCGTGGCAAAGTCTGTGGGGGAAGGTGATGGTCCCCAAGTGGATAAAATCCCACTTGAATCCATCTTGATGGAGGGCAGCAGCTTCATCCATACTGCCCTGGGGCTGATGAGGACTCTGCGTGCCAAAAGGGCTCAGGACCAAAGTGACTTGCAGAACTAGATCAGTGGTACAGGTGTAATGCTGCTATGCAGAAGGCAAATGGAACATTTTATTGTTCCCAGGACAATCTTCATGGTTGATGGCCATCAGGTTAGCCAAAATTCAGAATCAGATACGACACAAGAAGAAGAAAAATAACAAGATGCTTTCCTTTACCCACCCCAAATTTTGACTATCAGCCTGTCTTCACAGAAAGTATATTAATATCCCTCACATTCTGTTACTTTTCTAGTTTTCCCTCACAAGCTCACCTCTGCACTAACACAGTGGAAGGTATTCACGTAGCCGGCTCCTCCTAGTAATCCCTCATAGAGTATCAGAGCAAAAGCCAAATAGATGCTGGGTAAAAGCATGTGGCTCACAGCAACCGAGAGGAACACCATATTCAGACACTAAAAAGGGCAGAGAAAGAAAGTCAGGGACATGGCAGTAACAGTCACAAAATAAGTCCTTTACTGGAAACACACAGAAGTGACCAGAGGACTGGAGTGGAAAGCTTAATATGGTACAGACTGACATGGAGACTGAAGATTGGCAGCATTTTACTAGCTCTCATTCCTGTGTGTTTAATACACTGCAAACACACTGCTTGGTTGAATGACTGGCTGCTTTCTGAGGATCGAGCTGCTCTTAAAGCATAAGAACACATTGGGCCTTTCTACTTAATAGGATATCCAAACATGCTTTCATATCCAGCCATTACCAATATGCTTTATGAAGACCAGATCATCTTTTCTTAAGTTTTCAGTTTCTGCAGGATGATGATCATTTGACTTCAGGGATTTATTTTTTTATTATTTTTTGGTACTGCATTGTTTATCATCCTTCGCTACTGGATGTGTTTCTGATTTTTTGTTCATGATAGAAGCGATCCAATTGTGCTTCTGATGTTGAAAGATCAGCCAACAGGTTCTGTTGATGCTCAGGGATGCCCGGAAGCATTCACAGACCTTTGGGGAGGATTTTTCTGTGTCCCTACTGCCCATAGCATTATGATTATGATTACATTTTTTTTAAAGGAAGAGAGTTCTCATGTAACAATCACAAGGACTACCCCGTTGCTTCTAAAGCAGGTTACGACTGGAAGAAGTGAACCTTCTCCCAATGAAGCAGACAAACTGAAATCATTCCCAGAGCTCTATCTAGAAAGCAAGTGGGGAGAGTAAGGTCAACCCTCACATTACATCGGGGACATGGCGGTCAATTCTTAAAAGCAAAACTGGATACACTAAACAGCCCACACTGCCAAATGCTCCAAAAAGAGTCCAAAAACAGTTAATTGTGCATATCCGTATCAACAAACCCCATTTTACTTCCGCTTCTGGGAGCGACGAGGGCAGCACGGGCCGGATGAATCGCAGTAAACCCATTCGTGTGGATTCACAAGGTGCTTGGGCTTCTGGGAATTGAAGCCCAAGAACATCTGGAGTGCCAAGTTTCACCATCACGGAACACACAAATTTCAGAGTTTTCATCCTTGTCAAAACCAAGTCTTTTGTAATACTAAAGAGCTCTTAATGGCCCAGTCAAGACCAAAAAACCTCAAAATAGTTTTCATTGCAATAAAGATGATTAATTATAATTTATTTCTGCTAAGAAAATTCTTTCCTCCACCTCTCCCTGGGGTTAAAAATGTAGTTGAGTTCATTAGTGGAAGGAAGAGGATAGCAGGCGAGGACTCAGTGGGTCTAAAACCATGATGGTGAACCTTGGCATTTCAGGTGTTCTTGGACTTCAATTCCCAGAACCCAAAGTCAGCACTTCTGCTGATCAGGGCTTCTGGGAATTGAAGTTCAAGAAGTGCTGGCTACCCTCCCTCAAGTTTTCCAGTCTCTTTGGAGCTTAACTACATTTTTAACCCAGGGAGAGGTGGAGATAAGAATTTTCTTAGCAAAAAATGAATTATAATTAATCACGGTTTTTGACTCACCGAGTCCTGGCCTGCTATCCTCCATCTTCCACTAATGAAGAAACATGCAGGTCCCAAATTCAGTTTGCAACATCTCTAGTTAAAAGATTTCTCAGATGGTAGGGCTGCCAGCAAAAGTAAGCAGTACTAAGCCAAACAGAGTAACTTCCCATACGCTCCCTCCTTCACTAGCATAGGGAGAGGAAAAGACACAATTCCTGGATAAATGTATACAACTCATAATATACAAGTAGTGAAGTATGTGTCTCCAGGAACGCAAGAAATTGTCATGGACAGGTAGACCATTGGGGAAAGCAACATTTTACCTGTAGCACGGCAAGAAGCCATATCTTCTGGATCCGTATGCAGCTGGCAGATGAACGTGAGATAAAGACCCCAGCCTGATACAGCATCTGGTACCTATAGTAGATAAAAAAGAATAGGGCAGTGATGGCGAACCTTTTAGAGACCGAGTGCCCAAACAGCAACCCAAAACCCACTTATTTATCTCAAAGTGCCAACACAGCAACAGGGGAGGGAGGAAATGCTCCCATTGGGCTGCTGGGCAGAGCGGGGCAAACTCTATGCTGTGGGGAGGGAGAAAGTGCTCTCATTGGGCTGCTGAGCAGAGGGGGTGGGGTGAACTCTGTGCTAAGGGTGACTGCAGGGGTGCCCTCACAGAGGGCTCCGAGTGCCACCTCTGGCATGTGTGCCATATGTTCACCACCACTGCAATAGGGAACTTTACACCTAGGGGTCTGAATCTGCCCCCCTCCCTTATCCAAAGGGGATAAGGTGGCTGCGTTTTCTTCTGCACCAGTATTTAATGAATTTTTCATGTTAGGAGATTTCTTCTATTCTAAGATGCTGGAGAATTCTCCTCCTTCTTCTTCCATGTCTAGGCCAGACGTAAAACTGCCAAAATGAAGGCACCCTTTGGTGAGTCCATTCTGCAGTTCCCTTCACCTGACCCAGTGAGAAAGATTAGCCGGCAACACAAGACTGCCATTCCCAGGGTACGCCCGATTGTTGTTCAATAATGTCACAATCTTCAAGGAGGCTCTTTCTGTGTACCCTGAGAATCCTCCTAAGGCTTCACAATTGGCAGCAAAAGATTTAAGCTAAAATAAATCGGTACATTGGTCTCACCCTTTTGCACACTCTTGCCATGCAGACCCAGAGAACTTCTCTGATATTCAACTAGGGCTGAGTTATACAGGGAGAGCCGCCTTCCAGACAAAGAATCTCAAGACTCATTCCAGACCTTTCTATTCTAGCCTACCAAGACTCAGCTCAAATCAGGGTTTATGTAAAACTTCAATTTCAAATTTCCCTGACTTTTCCCTGATTTCCAGACCCAAAAAATCATGTTTTCCCTGACATTTAAGGAATTTCTAAGATTTGTTAGAGTGTACTTTTGCTGGTAGGAGAGGGAACGGGGGTGGTCTGCGGCCAGCGCTCCAGCGTGCATGATGGAACAGGATGGGTGGCATGTGGCTCGCGCAGCACGGCAACAAACATGACACGTACGAAAACCATGGAAGTGTCTGGCTTACTCTGAAAAATCGCGACTTATGCAGTTTTCCAGAACAATTTCTGCTTTTCCCTGACATTTCCCTGACCATTTTCATTTCCTTGACTTTTCCCTGATTTCCAGTTTTGTATAAACCCTGTCAAATGTATTGCATCCCCAGCCTGCATACTCACCAGCGATATTGTTCGGGGTGACTGAAAGGTGCTTTTGGGAAATACAGCAGCTCAAACTACAAGAAAGAGAGTGGAGAGAGAGAGAGAGAGAAAAGAGTTAAGGAGAAAGAGGCTAGAAGAGAAATTCCCAATCTTTGACAAAGAACTTTCTGCACCCCCTCATACTCACCAGCCCTTGGTTGATAAAGTATTCTGCAAAATACACTACTGCCAAAGGGATAAGGTATTTCAGGAGACCCTGAAGGAGAGAAGGTGTGTGTCAACACAACCCGTGAAGGCCACAACTTTGCCTGAAACCATTTCACTACTGAAGAAGAGAAATGCGTTTTCATCTCAAGAAATTGAGACTTTGAAACAATATTTTTTTCTGCCTATTTAGTCAAGGCTTTGTGAAAGAAGTACAGTGTTGGCTTGGGCCTTTAAAAAAACCCTAAATAGCTGCAGGTAACCTGTAATGTCACAGGGAGTACAAAAGCAACCAATAAGACTGTTCTCCACTGTGTCTGAGTGAGATTTCTCCTACGAGTATGTGCGTCTTAGTTATGGATCCAAAAGTGTGGGAGATAAGAGGTTCATATATGATTCTTTATAGCAGATTTCTCCAAAGTGACACACTTCAGGTCTGTTGGACTACAAATCCCATTTACACCAACCAGTAGGACTATGTTGGCTGGGGATGATGAGAGATGTAGTTCAACATACCCATAAGGACAGAGGAACAGAGAAGGCTTCTTGACTGGTTTTGTTTTCTTGCGGCATAGAGACTTGTAAACATACTTACTTCATTAGTGTTTTATAAATTAAACTAAAGTATTTTATATATTTATTTTAGTGGTGATACATTTTAAACTTCTGAAATATTTTTGTTCCTGAAGATAGTGGAATACTGTACTACAATTTAGAATTATGATTACAATTTTTTTTAAAGGAAGAGAGTTCTCATGTAACAATCACAAGGACTTATATCTTTCCCAGGTGCAAATCCAAAGCCAAGAACATATGAAAGCAGGAGCAATAGTAATGTTTATTAAGAGTGTTTCTGAAAAGTGCAGATCACTTTCACTACTGAATGACAGCACTCAGTCAGGACCCTTCCTTCTGGCAGTTTATAATTATAGTTAATTGCAATGGCTGTTGAGAAAAGGCCTTGTGTTCCAAAACAAGATGAACAAAACCAAGTGATATCAAAAAGTTGACATACCTGTGAACGTCCCTCTCTTTGCATTCCTTTTAATAAGAGAGGGGACTGAGCGCAACTCTCTGTTTCTATAACTTTCCTCTGGCTTTTCTGCCTCCATCTTTTACCTTAGCTAACAATAAAGCATCACACTCCATCCCAACACATAACCTCAAACTCTCTAAATTTCAGACACCATAACCTGTTCTATTTCCTCACTGAAATCACTGCCACATGTAAGCATGATCCTTACCTTGACCACCTGCCCTTTTTCTTCCAAACTCAGCTGAGGGACTTTTGTGTCTTGAGATGGAAAAGAATGGTTCAAACAAGACAGGATAAATAAAAGAATTGAGAAGAAATACAAAGCAAAATGGAGCATCTTGCACATGGAGAAATGCTACAGAAATGAACGCATGTAATGATATAAACATTCTTTATCAGTAAATGGTTGTTCTGCTCCCTTTGAGGCAACTAGGTTGCTATAGAACAGTGGATGGAGAACCTTTTAGAGACCAAACGCCCAAACTCTCCTTCGCCACAGATTTAACAGGCTTCTGTCTGTGCTGCATCCTCATGTTGCATGTGAGCCACCTGCCTTACCAAAGACAGGGAAGGGAGGAACCGCTCCCATTGGGCTGCTGGGCAGAGGGGCAGGGTGAACTCTTTGCTGAGGGGGAGGGAGGAAACACTCCCATTGGGCTGATGGGCAGAGGGGCAGGGCAAACTCCGTGCTGGGGTGACTTCACAGGTGCCCACAGAGAGGGCTCTGAGTGCCCATTTTGGCACGCATGCCATAGGTTCACCACCACTGCTGGGAGCATAGAAGATGCTCCCATCTGCTGAGAGTCTGGTTTTTTTTACTGATCCAGTCAAGGGATCTCATTATTGAAATTTGTAGGGATCACTTACAGTTCTTGGGCGTGTCTTTTCCCCTCAGAAGGGGCTCCTGTGACACGGAAGAGGCCCGCAGAGATTTGTGTGCAAAAGTACCCCAGCCACAGCGAGGGGCCTGAGGGGGTGGAACCAACAGAAAGCAGTAGCTACAGAGAAGGAAGAAAGGTCCAAAGGTTTGCTGCATTGTGAAATAATACAATATAAATATAAAATATGTTTACAGTTCCGTCCCCCCCCCCTGAACCCATGGGTCCTGTTTCTGTAGTTTTAGTTATCGATGGGTCCAAAAATATTCAGTGAAAAATCCCTGAACTACATATTTCCAAATGCATTACCAGAGCCACTATAGAGGCCACTATCTACTACAATGTAATGTTGAAAGGAACACATTGTGTTTCCAGGGGAATCATTTCCTAAGTGGATGTGAAAGATCGACAGAGGAATTTGCAGCACTCCCCCACCCCCCTTATAGGACTCAGGTATGTGTGCTGTAATATGGGGTTTGTGGCTTTCTACAGTTTCAGGTGTCTGTGGAAGATAGTGAAATATAATGTATCCCCCACAATAACAGCGGGAGAAGCATACTGCTTTAGGCAGATACTGAATATCTGTCAAGCAGAAATGGCTTCCGATCAAGGACACAGAACAGAGATGTGACAATTTGTAACTTTTGGATGAAATCTCCCGGAATTCCACTGCCATCTTGCCCTGTCTCTCTGGCAATCGCTCTCCCCACCCCCACCCCCTTTCTTTCTCACTTTTACTCAAATATGTCATCACTAGGCCCATTCCGCACCTCCTTTTTCTTAAGCTCACCTGGCCAGCATGATCACAGGGACAACTGTCATGATGAGGAGGGTGTGTTGAGGGCTCAAGCCTGCCTCTGTCAGCCCCAGGTAGGAAAGGGCCCCAATTAGGCCAGCTCCACCTGTCCCGGAGGACCAAGCAGATACCACAGCACTGGTAGGGAAGGGGGGGAAAGGGACATGTCAGTTCTTTCTCTCTCCCACACTCACACACACACTGGCTAACCTTGGTATTCCAGCTGTTCTTGGACTTCAATTACCAGAAGTTGCTGCTGAGGGCTTCTGGGAATTGAAGTCCAAGAATAGCTGGAGTGCCAAGGTTAGCCACCACTAGATGACGATTAATCCAAGAAATGTTACCTCTCTCTTTTACAGTGTCAACTCCAACAGAAGCAACCGTGATCTTTTGGAATGTTTGAAATGGTAGCCACATTAGTCTGTGCAAACATATCAGAGAGTAAACAAAACAAAAAGACAAAAAATGTTGTGACACCTTGTAATGGAATGACGTATACCCTGTACTTTGGCCTCTTTAAAATGGTGATTTCAAATCAGAGGGAGAGAGAAAATATGTAAACATCCTGGTCTCAAGAGTTGCCTCGTGGCTTTAGTGAAATGAAACCTAATGTGTGATTGACATGTCTTGCTGTAAGATGATTGGTTGGAATCCCTGAGGGGGAGGGCCAAAGGTGGACCCTGTGGGAGGAGATATAACCCAGAGACGCACGCACACACACATGCCGACACAGAGACACTCTCTGGAATGCTGTGCTTTTTAAGCTGCCAAAATGTAGAACTTTGGAAGAAAGGGGGGGCTGTGGGCTATCTCTTAAAGAACCAGTTTGCTTTATTTCCTTGCTTTGAAATGCTTCCTGTTCTTTTAATGGACTGTATCCTGTGTCTTGCTATGCTTTCAATATATTTCTAAAATGCCTGAAGGACTGGAGTGATTACTTGGCATATGTTACCTGAATCTACACTAGTCTCATGTGTACCCTTTGCTCACTACCTAGATTTCGGTCAGGTGACAGGGCACACTGGTAAGAAAAGCTCTGAACTATTGGGTCCTGATCTGGGACAGAAAAGCAGGATCAGGCGCAATCCCATCGCCAGGAGGCCGGAGGACTACCGAGTCCTACCTGGGAGTAAGCGGATTGTTGCACACCTTAAAGACTAACTGCTGTACTGTATTTTAATGTTAGCTTTTATGGATCAAGTCCACTTTGTCAGATGTGGACTTTGTCAGATGTAGGTAACGTGTCTGACGAAGAGGACTTGATCCACAAAAGCTAACATTTAATACAGCAGTTAGTCTTTAAGATGCTACAATGTTTTTTGTCTTTTTGTTTTGTTTACTCTCTGGTAACTCTGATCTGTGCTACTTATGTCTGAAACCCAGCAATACTGATGCATATCACAAACGTTTCAAATAGATCATTTCTCAGTCTTTTTCACTGCATTAATTTGGCCTTCCTGCCTACGGTTATTATTTGGGGTGATTCATGTATGGATGTGTTATATGAATATCTGTCTTTATGAAAACAAGTCTTTATGAAAACAAGTTATATGAATATCTGTCTTTATGAAAACAAGTAAACAAAAAAGGATGGATTTAGATTTAGTCAAACAGAGACCTACTGAAATCAACTACTGCACATATGATTAAATCTGGATTCAGTCCAACAACATTTTTAAAAATGTTGTGCAACTATTCTGTGGATCGGGCAGAGTGATTCTTAGAGCAACATATTGCAAGCAGTCAGTATCTTCTACATACAGTATAGGCTAAAACCCTGCTGCTTAATGTATAAGTTGCACCCAGTGTAGGCCCATTGAATCAATGACACTTATGAAAGAGTTGATTCACCAAATCATCACTGATTCAGTAAGGTAAAGGTCACCCTTGGTTGAAAGCCAGTCGTATCCGACTCTCTTTTTATAACCAAAGACAGCCACTGTCTGTGTTTGCAGACTTTTCCGTGGACATGTGGCAGGCATGACTAGACACTGGAGAGTATGGCATGCTGTTTACCTTCCCACTTAAGTGATACCTATTTATCTACTTGCAATGTCTTGCTTTCAAACTGCTAGGTTGGCAGAACTGGGATAGAGACGGGAGCTCACTCCGTCGTGCAGTACTCGGGTCTCCAACTGCTGACTTGCCGACCTTCTAGTCATCAACTTCAGCATCTTAACTACTAAGCTACCGCAGTCTCCACTGATTCAGTAGGCCTACACTAATAGCAATTTACTACTTGAGCAACAGGATTTCAATTACCTTTTCCCAAAGTCAACAGATTAAGCTGGAAACCTGCAGAACTACTTCTGCAGGTTTCTAGCTTAATGCGCCCATTGTTCTGTAAAATATGTCTGTCTTCTTCATTAAAAAACCAACCACCTAAACAACTGGTGCTGAAGCCAACAAAGATTTTCTTGTTTCTTCATAAAGGTAAGCAACAGTAAGCCTCATAACCAAGCATCATCTTTTATCTCCAACCTTGCAAATTTCCCACCCTTTTGTTACCTGTCAAAAAAAGATGTGAGTGCCAGGAACGTTATTTCACCCAAGCCAGATGAAATACTGGCCAGCACAACACCTGTGGCAACAACAAGAAATAAAGATTTTTAACCATTTGCCTGCAAATTGTCCTCTCTTGCAACTGAATATTACAACAGTCACAAAGGTATGAAATGTATAAAACAGGAAAATTTACCAGGTACAGCTGCCTCTATGACAAGTGTGTTGGAGTAAAAGAAGCTAATCCTATCTGAACTACTTCTTGGCCCATTATTAATGCTAATTAATGCTAAATTTGCTTGCAGAGGGGATGATTCTAAGGTTAGAGACTATGGTCTGGAGACATATGTAAGTTAAGCTGCACCTCCAAAATCAATGGGTCACATCCTGTTTCATTTGCCCCACTGATTTTAATTAAATCAAAGTTCAATTAACATGGTTTGGATCTAAACTTATATGTGTTCAAATCATGTCTGGGTTCTTCATAAAACACATCACCTCCTCATCCCTGAATCCCTTTTTGCCAAGTCATTTCACCACAGGGGTTCCCAACCTAAGGCCTGCAGGCTGTATCCGGCCCGTGGCACCATTTCACGTGGCTCCCCACCCCCAACGAGGGCATTCAAGAAACAAAATGGCCACCACCACCCCATTGTCCAGGAAGGGCAAAATGACTGTCCGGCCCTCTAAGCTGATTGAGAGTGTGACTCGGCCCCTGGCTTGAAAAGGTTGGGAACCCCTGCAATATAACTTTCTAAGAACAGTAGTTAAGGAGGCCAAAGTAAAAAATATGTGGGGAGGCAACTCATGTGGATAGTTCTTACCTGCCATACTTTGGGCTGTGCCTGTTGAGAAGGCCACGAGCAAGAAACTGCCCCAAGCAGTGAAAATGCAGATAGCAACACGCAAGCTGTGAGATGAACATAAAAACCAGGCAACATTAACCATAAGATTTCTTGCCCAATGCAAAGAACTCTTTCCTTCCTCACAGTTAACTTAAAGTCTGCTAACAAACCAGAACATTCAAGACAAGAAATTCATTACCATAACTCCATTGGAGAGTGAAGGAACTTCCTCATAATTTCCATAGGTTTTTCTTAAACTTGGATCATTAGATACTGAAAAGAACTCCTTGTGTTATTTATGTTCCTCCAACAGCACAATTAATTGTTGCACGTCCTGCTATAAACATATTATACACTTTCTACTAACAAGGCAGAAAAAATACAGGGAAATACTTCTAGTTCCCTCCAGTGTTCTGATATTCTGATACAATATCTTGGAAGTATTATTGACAAAAATATAAAGGTCAAAAAGCCAAATAATATTTCCCTTGCTGCAGAAGTTTGACAAGAAAATGTCATAAAATATGTAAAATTCCTGTCAAAAACACCTAAGATACCTTCAAATGCTCCTGAAAAGTAATTTTTAAAGTACTTAGGTTTTACTTGATAATTACAAGTAATTTGTAATTTATATGCAAAAAACCATTTGTGACTACTCATTACATTAATCTTTATCCAAAAAGTATTTAGTTACAGGTAGTAATGTAACTTGTAACTAGTTTTTCCTTAAGTTCTTCTTTTTCTGCTACTCTGTATAAAATGGTTTTAAACAAAGACATTAGAATTATCAGGGTAGGGTAAATTTAACTCTAATTGCCGTCTTTATGGACTATACATTTGGTGTGTGTGTGTGTGTGTGTGTGTGTGTGTGTGTGTGTGTGTGTCAAATTGCAGGTCAATCACTTGTGTAAATGAATTCTTATCTGTTACATTTCCAAAGAGTTCAGTCAGCCCCTGGCTTTATTTCTCAAGCGCTCTGCCAACTCACCCATAGGGGAACAAGTGAATACAAAACGGAGCACTGAATTTGATCAGGAGGGTGGGTAAAATGTCAGCTAACAGCACAGCCTGCAGGGGGCACAAGAGAGACAGAGGTGAAGAACAGTTGGTACCAAATTCTCTATATCATTGATGGCGAACCTTGGCACTCCAGGTGTTCTTGGAATTCAGTTCCCAGAAACCCTGATCAGCAGAAGTGCTGACTTGGGCTTCTGATAATTGAAGTCCAAGAACACCTGGACTTTCAAGGCTCACCATCACTGCTCTGTATTTTCCCATTCTCCCATATACGTACCCCTGTAGAAATGGGGTTGCAGTCGTAGCGAGAAGTGTTGGTGTTGTGTGGGACCTGTGGGAGGAATCAGACAACAGAAACCAAAGGTTAGATGTAGGAGAGAACAATCCCACTCGTTGTCTTTTACCAATTATTTTTGTGGTACACAGAAAGAACCTCCTTGAAGATTATGGTGTTTTTGAACCACAATCAGGCAACCTTGTTGTGTCGACTAATCTTTGTCACACTAGGTTAGGCGAAAGGAACTACGGAATGAATTCACCAAAAGTGGCTTCATTTTGGCAGTTTAAAGTCTGGCCTAGATATGAAAGAAGAATCACATATTTCTTTTTTAATGATTTTCTCCACACAATAATCTCCTGTGCAAAAGTACGATTAATTTCGTCGTACATCTTGGTAGCCTTAGGGTAAAGTGGTTGTGACTTTTCTTGCTTTTTATTAATCCTACCCTTTAGCCTAGGGACTTCTCTTGCAGTGCTAAAACCCAGCAGGAAGGAACCCCATCCAGATCAGAACTATGAGTTTAATCCTTTTTTCTCTCAGTGCCGTTGCAAACACTTGGTTTTCACAGAACTGGAGGGGGCAATTATGGTGGAAAAACAGCATAGAAGAAATAATTAAACCCTGTATCATCTCCATGTCTCTCGACACCCAATGGGGTAAAAGAGGAATTTAATTTAATTTAATTGTCAAATTTATATACCGCCCACTCAGCCAAAGCCGACTCAGGGCTGTTCACAATCACAATTTAAAAACATGTTAAAACCAGTTAAAACTACCCAACCCCTAAAACAAGGGGTGCAGGATCCAAAGGCACCATGGGGAGGAGTTCTTCTACACCAACCACCCAATGGAGGTTACCCTTCCACCTGCACCCCACATTTGACCCGCCAGTCAGGTTTTAAGTTCTTTTCTGAAAGGCAGCAATTCTGTCCGGAGACGTAGCTCTGTTGGCAGCAGGTTCCAGAGGGCAGGCGCAGACATGGAGAAGGCTCTCCTCCTTGTGCCAGAGAGGCGAGCCCCTCTGGCTGATGGAAAGATTAGAGAGCCCCTCCGGTCCGCTCTGGTTGGACGGACAGACGTCCTCAGGGCGATGCGGTCTCTTAGGTAACCCGGCCCACTACTATAGGGCTTTAAAGGTCAAAACCAGCACCTTGAATTTCACCCGGAGACAAACTGGCAACCAGTGCAGCTCCCGGAGCAGTGGCAAAACACGGGCATAACGCCCACACCCCATCACCACCTGGGCTGCCACATTCTGGACCAGCTGTAGCCTCCGAATGGTCGTCAAGGGCAGCCCCATGTAGAGTGCATTGCAATAATCTAGTCTGGAGGTGACCAGAGCATGAGTGACCATGAGCAAAGAGTCCCGGTCCAGGAGTGGGCGCAACTGGCGAATCACACGAAGCTGGGCGAAAGCCCTCCTGGTCACAGCCGCCACCTGTTCTTCTAGCAGTAGCTACGAATCCAGGAGGACCCCCAGGTTGCGCACCGGGTCTGTCTGGGGCAAAATAGCCCCATCCAGAACCAAAGATGGTAGCTCCCGGGATAACGCAGGACCCCTTATCCATAGCCACTCAGTCTTGCTGGGATTCAGTTGTAGCCCATTAGCCCCCATCCAGACCCCAACAGCTTCCAGACACCTGGAAAGGACTTTGACGGCATCACTGGGGTCCCCACGGGCCGAGATGTACAACTGAGTGTCATCCGCGTACTGATGGTACCGCACCCCATGGGAACGAATTATCTCACCCAGCGGCTTCATGCAGATGTTAAATAGGAGAGGAGAGAGCACCCAGCCCTGAGGAACTCCCCATTGACCTCCTCACATCTAGGTGTGCAACATTCCCACACTCCTAAGCTCCTACACTTTTTTCCACATTCTTTTTGTTTCAGGACAGGGCATACTTCCTGATCACTACTTGTATCTTGTCCTGTTTTGCACACAGGTCCAGCCACACTTGCGTGTGTCTACTCTGCACACTCACCGGCCCAGTTCCGTTGCCAGCAGGCACTTTCTGATGGCTGAGAATGTCATGGGCTGCACTCAGCATTACCACATAAGCAAAATTGTTGCAGAGTCCCAGCAACCTGTGTCACAAAAGCAGTGGCATGAGTCTCCATTTTATACATTTACATCCCTCCCCCCATCCCCCGCTTCAAATGAGTACATGTAAAGCCTCAACCCCCAAACACCAACCAGGCACATACTTGATTTGCTTCACTAAGAAATCACAATTACTGTGAAATGTTTGGCATGTCCTGCAACTACTTTTCTGACTCTGGAATGCTCTGGGGTTGCATAGACTGTAAAAATGTCAATAAATAAAATCAGAAATAAAATCTTTCTCACACCAGATCAATCCAACTTGGACATGGAAGAATAAAAATCTATTTAAAAGTTGAACTTCAGATTCTAGAAGTTTTCAGGAGTGTCTGAACACATTTTTTTCCTTAATAGGAATGTTAAGGTGGGCTAGGAAACCAACTGAAAAGGCTCCATTTCTCCACTACCTCTTTTAGACAAAAATTGAGAAGCATAGGAACAGTCAAATGTTGTTCAGTTTTTATACCCAAGTCTGGCCAATGGTAAGGTGCGATAGTAATAATAATTAATCAATAGAAGTTCACCACTTCTGCTTTAGGCTATAGATCAGGAGTTTGCAACATATGGCCCGTGAGCCGGCCACAGTCCTCGGCACCATTTCATGTGGCCTGTTGCTGCTACCGCCAAAAGCGAACACATTTATGACAGCTGTAAATGTGCTGACAGCTGTCATATAAACACACCATAAATGCACTCATGACAGCTGTGGATGCATTTTACGGCAGTGTTTACAGTGGGGGAACCACCAGTCTGACTCGCTTAGCTGACTGAGGGTGTGTGGTCTGGCCCATGGTGCGAAAACAATGAGAACCCTTGCTATAGATGGGGAATCTGTGATCATCTGATCACAGATTGTTTGGCTTCTACTGCCATCGGTCCTAGCCAGCATAAATAATAGGTGAGATCTAGCAATCTCTAAGGTTGCAGGTTCCTCACTTTTTATTTTGGACCACAGTTTTTTCAACCACACAAAGTACTCCAGCATTCAGGCAAGCAGTTGGTGAAAGGGAAAGCAAATCAGGTTTCAAGCAAGCAGCACCAGAGAATTCTGATATTTTGGAAGCAAATCTATAGAAAGGTGACAGCTGCAAAAAGCAAGAAGCCCAGAAAATTAAGTACAGTCAAACCCGTGAGATAAGAGCGGTTCGACTTAAGAAAAAGTCGAGATACATTCGGAAATCTCAGGAAAAAATCAGGTTCAAGATACAAATTTTTAATAGGATTTTTTTTCAAAATACGTAATTCAATGGATCCCTATGGGAAATTCAAGATAAGAATTTTTCGAGATACAACCAACTTTGAGGAACGAATTAAATTCGTATGTAGAGGTTTGACTTACAGTACTGTATATCAGAGAGTAAACAAAACACAAAACATGTTGTGTCACCTTAAAGATTAACTGCTGTATTTTAATATTAGCTTTTGTGGGTCAAACCCAATTAAGTATAAACCTAACTAGGTGTGCACAACTTAACAAGCCGCACAACAAAAGACACAAAGAGAAACCAAAGGTAACTTCAGGTTGTTATAGTACTGTGATGACAAATCTTGGCACTCCAGATGTTCTTGGACTTCAGTTCCCAGAAGCCTATGTCCCCGTGAATCCACACAAAGGGGTTTACTACGATTCATCCACCCTCGTTGCTCCTGGAAGCGGAAGTAAAATGCGCCCGTACGGAGATATCATTAACCCAGTAGTCTTAACCGTACAGGCGCATTTTACTTCTGCTTCCGGGAGCAACGAGGGCGGCGTGGGCCGATTGAATTGCAGTAAACCCCTTCATGTGGATTCACGGGGGCTTGGGCTTCTGGGAATTGAAGTCCAAGAACATCTGGAGTGCCAAGGTTCGCCATCACTTATAGTACCAGGATTAGCTTTCATGCCAGCAGGAAAATAAAGCCAAAAGGATCTCACCAGAAGCCAACATTGTTCCTTCGCAGGCTGCAGGGGTCCTGGGTGGTAGGTGGCTCCACAGGAGGGGGTCCATCTTCATCTTCCCCTATTTATTTATATATATTTTTTTTTTGGGGGGGGGGGGGGATTTAAGGAAAGAGAGAAGGTCGGTCAGGAAAAAGCGGACGGCATGGAGGGAGAAGGGGCTGGAAGATGGAGCCAAGACTCACCTTCCGAGTCCGTTGAAATGCCTTGCCATCTACCCCCAATAGATCCCATCGCAGATAGAAGAGGATGGGGAACTGGGGGTCGGACTCGGGGGTGACTACCTAAATTTTAAAAACAAAAGTAAGGTTGGGATGGACAAAAATGAAATCCCAGAAGCTTCATAACCGCGCTGATAGTCTAAAGTCTCGGTCTTTTACGCGTTCTCTCCCCCACACATACATCTTTCCTCTCTTCCTACGGTTTTGTTGTGTATTTTCGAGAGAAACAGCTGACAACGGCCACAGACACCCCCGATCCCTGCGAGCCCGCGCGCTGCAAACGCTTCTTTCTTCCTGCAACGAGAGTCACGTGAACTGTCCGGTTCTCACGTGACCACGCGTCCTGGTTTTTGACTCCCTTTCCCTGCCAGTGCCCTCACTTCGGTGCAGCTTGCTTCCCTACTTTCCCCCCCCGCCGCGTGAAAGATGCACGTGGAGATAAAATGGCATACTGACGTTTGCCAGACTCAACTCCGTGTGGCTACTTCCCACGATCTCATCTTTGCCCCAGCTCCTCCTCCTGCCAAACCTAGCAAGAAATTGCAAGTAGATAAATAAGGACCACTTCGGTGGGAAGGTAACAGCGTTCTGTGGCGCGCTCCAGTGTCTAGTCATGCCTGCCACATGACCACGGAAACGTCTGCAGAAGAAGCAGACAGTGCTGGCTCTTCGGCTTTGAAATAGATGAGCACTGAACCCTAGAGTCGGATACGACCGGCTTTCGAGCAAGGGAAACTTTTGTTGTTGTTCAGTCGCACAGTCGATTCCGACCCTTTGCGACCCTATGGACCATCGTTCTCCAGGCGCCTCTGTCCTCCACCATCCCCCTCAGTCCTCCCAGTTCTGTGCCCATTGTGTCTACAATACCATCTATCCATCTCATCCTTGGCCTCCCCCTTCTTCTTTTGCCCTCCACCTTTCCCAACATCACAGCCTTCTCAAGTGAATCCTCCCTTCTCATTTGATGCCCAAAGTACTTTAGCCTCATCTTTACTATTTGACCTTCCAATGAGCAGTCCAGGTTGATTTCTTCTAAGATTGACCTATTTGTTCTCCTCGCTGTCCAAGGTACCCTCAAAACTCTCCTCCAACACCACATTTCAAAGGCATCTATTCTTCTGCGTTCAGCTTTCCTAATTGTCCAGCTCTCACATCCGTACATTACCACTGGGAATACCATTGCTTTGACTATTCTAATTTTTGTTTTCAAGGTGATGTCTCTGCTTTTCACTATGTTCCCCAGGTTTCTCATGGCTTGTCTCCCTAGAATCAGCCGCCTCTTTATTTCATGGCTGCAATCTCCATCTGCAGTGATCTTAGATCCTAAGAAGGTAAAATCTGTCACTGCTTCTACTTCTTCCCCGTCTATTTTCCAGGAACTGATCGGGCCTGTTGCCATTATCTTGGTTTTCTTGATATTGAGTCTCAAGCCAGCTTTTGCACTCTCTTCCTTCACACCGATCAAGAGATTCTTTAGGTCTTCCTCACTTTCTGCCATTAGGGTGGTGTCGTCTGCATATCTCAGATTGTTGATGTTTTTCCCAGCAATTTTGATCCCATATTGTGATTCCTCCATCCCTGCATTGCGCATTATGTGCTCTGTGTATAAGTTGAATAAGCAGGGTGACAGAATGCAGCCTTGTCTTACTCCTTTTCCTATTCCAAACCACTCTGTCATTCCGTGTTCTGTCCTAACTGTTGCTTCTTGGTTCATGTACAGATTTGTACTTTTAACTTTTGAGCATGTTTTGATTTAGCGGTTCGATTACTTAAAAGAAAAATACAAATTAAAAGCCATAGGGAATTTTCCACTGTAATCTTTCCGTATTTGTTTATTTTGTTTTGTTTTTTTTAAAAAAAAAATTGTCTGATTTCTCTGGGTTTACTGAACATCCGAAGCAGCTAGAAAGTGGCTTTAAATCTGCAGGGGGGAATCATATGACCATCTAATAAAAATCAAGATAACAGAACCCATAGCAAGGGGAAGGACCCCACACAAAGTAAAAGAGCAGAACTATCGGAGAGTAACCAAAACAAAACAAAAAGACAAAAAAACAGACAAAAAACGTTGTGGCACTTAAAGACTAACGGGTGTATTTAAATATTAGCTTTCGTGGATCAAGTCCACTTTGTCAGACATTCTTCAGACAAATCTATTTGCAATTTCTTGCTTTCGAACTGCTAGGCTGGGACAGAGACAGGAGCTCACTTGTGCAGCACTCGGTTCTCAAACTGCAAGTAGAGAAATAGATACCACTTTGGTGGAAGGGTAAACCATGTTCCATGCACAGTGGTGTCTTGTCATGCCTGCCACATAACCATGGAAATATCTGCATACACAGACAGCGCTGGGTCTTTGGCTGTAAACAGATGAGCACTGAACCCTAGAGTCAGATATGACCAGCTTTCAAGGAAGGAAAACATTTACCTTTACCTAATCAGTTTTTAAAGCTATGTGACGGTATGATCACATGGGGAAATAGCTCCCATTTTGGACCACTTGTGGAACAGTCCAATGTGTGATCTATATCCCGGAAATCACGCAGAATAGCGCTTCAGCCCAACCCCGATCCATGTTGAAGCAGGACTTTTTTGGCCCATCGGTATGGCTACAACTTTGGGGGCCTGGGCTGGCCTGGATCAATTCCTCAACAGATTAAATTTAAAGCTCACTTTAAAGGAGATCATCCCTGCAGATTAATTGGACACGTACCTTTCCTGCAATCTTATCACACTGTAAATTGTTCACCAACTTTACATTAGTGAGTTTACAGACGTTCAGTAATTTGACTATTATTATATTTAGAACAAAGGCCACTTTCTTCTCTTAGTAATACCTTGTTTCATTTCCTACTTTATAGACTATGCTCCCCTGGCCTTGTCTCCATGTTCATGTCTGTGACCCACCGCTAATGTCACAATCACTATGTTGTAGTGGTGAAAGTGTTGGATTAGGATTCAGGAGACTTGGATTCAACTGTTTACCAATCCATGAAAGATATTGGATATCAATAGCTACTCATACTCTTTGCCCTACTTTACAAGATTTTTATGAGGGTGAAGTGGCGCTGAGGAGAGGCACAATTTTAACCCACTAAAGGACAGTCTAAATTTGTGGTTCCCAACCGTTTTTGTTTGTTTGCTTGTTTTTGGCTATGCCCCACTTAAGTATCTCTAAAATCCTGATGCCCCCCTCCCAGTGACATATAATTCGCATTATTCAGAATATTAATTCCTATTCACATGGAGGAAGCCTAAAAGGTTGTTCACTGTTAACTCATTCTTGAATTGCTTCCCCTTAAAAATCAAATTGCCCCCCTGTGGAGTGTGTGTCCCACATTGAGAACCATGGATCTAAATCAGGGGTTCTCAACCTTTTCAAGCTGAAGGCCGGGTCACGCTCCCTCAGGCAGCTTCAGGGGCCGGACAGCCATTTTGCCCTGCATGCCACACATGGCACTTCTGGGTGTGGTGGAGGCAGTGGGGGGCAACATAAAATGGTGTCATGGGCCGCATCCAGCCCCCGGGCCATAGGTTGAGAACCCCTGGCCAACAGCACTACAATGTGATACAATAACACACTCAAGAAATGTAAAGAGTAAGAGGATATACAGTGGTACCTCACTTAAAGAGCATAATGTGTTCCACGGGATTGCTCTTCAAGCGAGTTTGCTCTTTAAGCGAAACACCATTGTAGGTGACCAATTGTGATTTCTGGCGGGGGGGATTGCGAACCCCGATTTAGTTGTTAAGTGAGTTTTTGGTTGGTTTTAGTTGTTAAGCGAGGCGACCATTCAGAGAAAATTCTGCTCCTTAACCGAGTTAGTCTCTAAGCGAGGTGCTCTTTATTTGCGGTTTTACTGTACTTGAAAAGATACCTGTTTATATGCTTCATCATAGTTCACAAAGAAAATATTTCTACTCCATAAGCACCAGAAAGTTTATAAAATGTAGAGGTCTTTGACTAATGTGGAAGGTTATACGATCGTTGGGGTACGTACTCTTTGGGAACAGGCTCTTTCCCTTAATGTCTAACATGATCTTTAGTTTGTTTTTTTATTGGACATTATATTGTTATATTACAATCCCCTGTATCCATGGGGATAAATTCCAAAACCTTTCCCGGATACCTGAAACCATGAATAACAGGGAATCCCATATTTAACATACAACCTGAGTTATAAAAGCAGGAGATTCAAATACCTCCCACATTCTACACAGGTACAGTACTAACAAAAATGCCTGCCTCTGTTCCTTCTAACAGAACATTGTAGATAGTGGCCTCTAGTGTCCAGCTCTGATAATGCACCACAAAAATATATATTTATTATTTTGATTTAGTTTTACAGTATTTGTATCTCTCCCCAATTGGTGCAAGCACCACCCTGGTCAGCTCACAACATTAAACAGACAAAGATAAGGTAAAGCAAATTACATCATTCAAATTATAGACTAACGTATATCTTAATAACAGAAATAAAATACCTACCAAGATGAAATCAATTAAGTAATGGTAATTGTACCATATATTGACTATGATTGTTGTTGGATATATACATGTCTTTTGTTGAATTAATGCTTTTTATTGTGACTGAATATTGATATGTAACCTGTTGTATATTTGGTTTGTTACATTGTATTTTATTTAACATGTTGTAAGCCAGCCTGAGCCGGCCTGTGCCGAGTAGGGCGGGATATAAATTGAATAAACATAAACATAAACATAACATAACAAGTATGTATATTTGTACGTAAAATTAGAGACAAACAGTGTAAAAACCTGAGCAAAGCAGGGCAAAAAGAAGTCCATAACCCCCTGTCAACTACAAGGTCATATCTTTACCTAAAAAATCAAGCGTAAACTGTTGGAACTTCACATAGGATCCTAAGCCAGGCCCTACTAGCCCGCACCGACCATTCGTGCACACGCCCGAACTGGGTCCGCAGGTTAACAAAGGTTTGAGAAATGCGGCAGTGGGGCAAGAGCCCCACAAACGCGAAAAAGGGAAACAACTTCATTTCCCAACGTTCTTTGCGCCACGCCGCGCCACAGCCAATTAGGCTGAGAGCCGCGAGCACAAAGAACGTTGAGAAACATGCTGTGGCCAATCAAAATCTAGCCGCAGGAAAAAAAATGCAGCACAAACACAAACCACAAACCCATAACTACAAGTCCCAGAGTCCTGCGCGCCATGAGCGCGCAGAACGCTGAGAAGCCCGCTGCGCGAAAATTAAAAATTAAAAACCCAGTGCCTCACAGCCACACAAAACAAACAAGCGGCCTCAAGTGCCACAGGGGTTCCCATGGTCCGCCCAGCGAGGCCGGGCCGCGGGAAGGAAAGCCCACCCACCCCAACACTGGCTGAAGCGGCGCTGGGATTCCCGCGGTCCGGCCAGCGAGGCTGGGCCGCAGGGAGGAAAGCCCACCCACCCCCAAACGCCACCTGAAGCAACACTGGGATTCTAGCGGTCCGGCCAGCAAGGCCACGCCACGGGAAGGAAAGTGTTTCGCTTTCAAGCGGAGGCCAAGGCACTGGTGCCTTGGCCACCCCTTGAAAGTGAACCCATTTCCAGGGAAGTAAAGCCAGCGGACGGCGCTCCGCCTGCTGACTTTACTTACCGAAAAAGTGTCTCGCTTTCAAGCGGGGGCCAAGGCACCAGTGCCTTCCCCCCCTTGAAAGAGAAACAAAAGTAAAAAACAAACACCAAAATAATTAAAATAAATAAACCATTAATTTAAAAAAACACAAACAAAAACATCCAAAATTAACCTTAACCAAAAATAACAAACAGAAAAAACACACATAAAAACACAAAAAAAGAAATACAAAACAAACCCACAAAAGAAATTAAACCAGACAACTTACTTACCAGCACACGTCCTCACTCCACGACATTTGGAAATGAAATGAGGAAAGAAAGAGACTACTTACCGGAAGAAGCACCACCCAGAGGCCAGTAGAGAAAAAACAGTCAAAGTAAAAGAAACACTCAACAGCCCCACCCAGAGGCCACAAGAGAAAAAACAGTCAAAAACATAACATTACATCACACATTCACACAAATCACAAACAAAACACAAAATAATAAAATAAAAACATTTCTAAAATCCTGTGTAGAGTTTTCACTCAAAAAAACCCCCAAAAACATCTAAACACAGTTTAAAAACATTGAATGTAAAAAAAACATGTACTTTCACATTTTAAAAATTATTATCCAAGGTACAACTATTTTAAAAAATTGACATACTAAAACATTGTTTGGTAAAATAATATAATTCTACAAAATTATATCATCCTTTCCTCTTTTTTTAATCCACAAAAATAAACCCCAAAAAGTTGATCACAGTGTATAAATAAACATTTAAAAAATAACAATTACAGACTAACCTTATTTGTACAAACATTAACAAAACAAAAACCTACCAACACAATTTAAAACAGCCCGGCAACGCCGGGCAACCTCTGCTAGTTATATAATAACATAATATAAGAACATAAGAACAGTCTTGCTGGAACAGGCCACAGTCCATCCAGTCCAGCATTCTGTCTCACACAGTGGCTCACCATTTGCTTCAGGGTATTATTCCCAAGCAGATGCCTTCACCTGCTTAGGATTCCCTGGAAATGGCATTGGGTCAGTTATTGAGAGTAGAGATCCAATGAAAGGACATTTAACCTGTAAATAGCAGGTACTGTACTAGTACCATCTAGGATCCTATTTTGGCTTTGGCCAGACTCCTAGCCTTTCTCTTCCTCAATCATTTAACATGGACAGGATGCAATTGTTGTATGTTCAGAATTCATATTATTTACAGTTTCAAAATTGTAGCCCTTGATTTGACAACATTTTTATTTTCCCCCACATTGTCTTCAGGACATCAAGTTCAGCATCTTAACCACTAAGCTACTACAGTCTGCATTGTCCAAAAAAACATCTTCTAGGTGACATTTCAGTGGTTTCAAAAGCTCAGCTGACTTTGCTTTAGAGACAGTTTTGTACTCCTCTCATGTGAGGCCAGCTTAGCCAATACTCAGTGCTACCCGACCATCCAACACTTCTTGTTTCCGTCCCCTTTGTGGTGAGTTGTTGCTGCTTTTGCAGTTGTGCAAAGCCAGAATGACTGTGGTAATGACTTCACGGAGGAGGAGGAGCATGTGGTTCAAAGCTTTGGTGGTGTTTACTTCCCTCCCTGGGGAGAAAGGAGAAGCTGCTTTTCACCTCATCTCCTTCTGATGTGAGGGTCCAATGGAGTACCTTCAACGGCTTCTGGGAGCCCTGCAACAGGCTCTGGTGAGAAAGACCCCCCCCCCCCCCTTTTCTGGGTTGTCAGTCAAGTTTGACTGGGATCCAGGGCTCATACGTTATTCGGAGGAAGTCAGCTAGATTCCTGGATTGGTTGTCTTTTTTCAACGTTTCCTTTACTCTTCTACACCCTCAGGATTTTGCTTCCTCTTTCACCACTTACCTCCTTGGGGATGAACCTTATCCAGGAGCAGAAGACCCAAGTAATGCAAGGGAGCTAAGGAATGGTGGCAACCATCATGACTATGAGCTTGAGACAACACACAATAGGTAAAAAAAATAAATCTGATGTTGTGAGATGTTTACACTGGGAGATTTGATTTGGATTTGGCTTGGCTTGGTTTTGATCTTGTGATACGGACAACCTTTGAAGAGGAATTATTTACCCCTATAGTTGGGTTCAGTAGTGAGTAACTCAACGGTTTAGGTATCTGCAGAGCCAGAGGTTTATAGCAGGGGTTCTCAAACTATGGCCCGTGGGCTGGACCTGGCTCACGGCACCATTTAATGTGGCCTGCTGCCAGCGGAAGCGGATGCATTTACGACAGCTGTAAATGTGCCCGCAACTGTCGTAAATGTGGTTATGACAGACACGGGTGCATTTAGGGCAGCATTTAGGGCAGGGGTAACCACCAGTACAGCCCACTCAGCTGTCTGAGGGGGCGTGGTTCGGTCTGTTGATTAAAAAGGTTGAGAACCCCTGGTTTAGAGTTTGAGTCCCCAGTATGCCTTCTGGGGGAAAGAATCAGTCTGACCTTGGGCATGCTGCACAGTCCCAGAAGAAGGGAATGATAAAGCAAAGCAATCATACTTAGATACCACCCCATTGCGCTTAGTGCACTCTCTGGGCAGTTCATAAGTTAATTAGCATTTTGCCCTCAGCATGCTGGGTACTCATTTTACTGACCTTGGAAGGATGGACGGCTGAGTCATTGTTGAGAACTGGCCAGGATCAAACTCACAACATTTTGGTTGCAGGACAGCAGCTTAGCCACTGCGCCACCAGGGTTCCTGGTAGATAAAACACTTCTGAATACTGTTTTCCTCAAAAACCCTGAAACCCTGAAACAGGTCGTCATAACTCATAACTGATTTAATAGCACACAATTATAATTATATAGTTGGGCTCATTCTTTTCCCATTCTCCAACTCTTTCCAGCAGAGATGTTTCTCCAAGGGAACACCTGGAGTTTTTTGAAGGTCCACTCACCACAGAGGTAGGTGTTGAAGGGGACAAAATGGGGCAGGAGGATCCATCTGTGCATCTCTAGTTCACTAAGATTTCCCCCCCCCCCCCCCGCTTTTCAGGAGATTCCACCCAACTGGGAGATCCAGGTGACACCAGAAGCAGCCATCGATAGAGGTCAGCCAATTGAGTCCATTCCAGAACTTTCCAAATGGCCCTCCAAATATGAGGGATGGGCTGAAAAGTCAGAGGAGAAGCTCTCAGGTGACAGAAGGTTCTAGAATGTATCTGAGACACATTGTGGTGGATGATTTTCTGGGGCATTTTGGTTGCTACTTCAACTTAATTGATATTTTAGTTGGGCTCTGGTTTCCCACATACCTAGTTGCTTTGTCTTTGAAAAATCTATGAGGGAATGATACTGCCTAGGCATTATCCCAAAATTGTCCCTTGAGGTGTCATCTCAGATGAAAGCTGGTCTCCTGGCTGTTCTCCTTTCTTAGAGGGATGAAGGGCTTTGATGAGAAGGAGGTGACTCTGGGTAATGGATTGGGAGGCCTGGTGGATTGGACTAGATCAGGGGTTCCCAACCTAAGGCCCATGGGCTGGATACAACCCATGGCGCCATTTCATGTAGCCCCACCCCCACCCCTCCAAAGGCATTTGAGAAACAAAATGGCCACCCCTTTGAAGCTGTTGAGACAAAATGGCCACCCCCCTCGTGTAGGCAGGGCAAAATGACCATCCGGTCCTCAAAGCTGATTGAGAGAGCGTGACCCGGGCCCTGGTGTGAAAAGGTTGAGAACCCCTGGACTAGATCAGTGGTGGTAAACCTATGGCACGTATGCCAGAGGCGGCACTCAAAGGGAGCCCTCTCTGCGGGCACATCCACCATCGCCCCAGCACAGAGTTCGCCCCGCCCCTCTTCCCCCAGCAGTCCAATGGGAGTGCTTCCTCTCTCCCCCAAGCACAGAATTCACCCTGCCTCTTTGCGTTGCAGATAGCAGCCTGTTGAGTTTGGGCACTTGGTCTCTAAAAGATTCGCCATCCCTGGACTAGATGTTACTCATACTTTACCTTTGTCCTGGAACAAGTAGCTCTAATTATGCAGTTGTGAGGGTAAGGTACTCTGCATATAAACTTTGGTGTATGAAAACCAAGACACAGGACACAGCCTCGGGCTGGGTTAACTCAGGTTTATTGCATCGTGGACAGAGGGAACATGCGGTAATGGCGGATCGATAGCCCTTTATATACAGTAGTAATACATTTGAACGTTGTTGCATGGTAGCCCATTGGCTACTGTCTGCGTGACGTCATTGCTGGTCACGCCCTTCTTGTCCAGGTGTAGGTGGTGGCGGGAAAACTTCCCGCGCTGTTGCCTTTGATGAGTTTGGACCAAGAGAGCTTGGACGCTCGCTGCTGCCAGCTGGTGGTCATTAGCTCGCGTCCTCTTACAGGGTTCATATGATACAGCTGAAGGTTACATTGTTGCTATAGGCAATGTTACATTGGTTCAGATACATTGTAATCCATGTGGAAGATAAAACCATTAGAACACAACACCCCTCCCCCCTAGGATGAGACAAAGTCTCGAGCCCACACTTAAACACACTCCCCCCCCTAGGAGACAAAGTCTCTCAGCCAAGATGGCTTATTTCGAACACGCTGGGGTCTCGATGCGGGCTGCCCTTCCCCGGGTTTGCTACCTTCTCTTTGTCCCCTGGTTTCCTGTCCTGTAATTGGAGAGGGAGACTCGTTAGTGACTTGCCGCGGCTCCGCGGCGTTGTTGGGAGGTGTGCTCTTTCTTAGGGAAGAACCGGGGGCACTGGGGGCTAACGAAAAACCCCTCTTCTCGCTTGGATGGGTGGGGGAACACTCCTGAAACCCCCCCCGGCTCGCAAAATCAAAATCAAAATTACATTCGGGGGCAGCGGTCGCGAACTCCTCTCCCCCTTCCCCGGCCTCTGATAGAACTGGCGTATCAAAAGGGTATGAGTCGGGGCCGCTGCTTCTGCCTTCCCCCCTTGCTTGGGACTGTTGTCCGCTGCTGTCTCCCCCTTGGGCTAAACGGGTGGGGGAGAACCCTAACGCTGAATCCTGTTGCTGAGCCCCACTGACTGGCCCACTCACTCGGTGCCTCAGTTGGTCTGCGTGCCTCCTCCAGAGGAGGCCGGTGTTAGTTTCGACCCGGTACGACACTGGCCCCGTCTGTTCTACAACCGTCCCTGGTACCCAGGCTGGCCCTGCGCTGGCATAGTTCCTGCAGTGAACAGGGTCGCCGGCGGCGAAACCTTTCGAGACTGCCAACCCTATGTTTTTCCCTTTATCCTCGACTCTCGTCGGGTCTAGCCTGGACAGGATCGTGGTCAGTTTTCGCCGCATCAAGAGCTCTGCCGGCGAGTAACCTGACGCTAAGGGGGTCACCCTATACGCTAATAAGAACTGACATACTTGGTGATTTAGGTCCCCCGGGCCCATGCGCCGCAGCGCATCCTTTGTTGTACGCACCAGCCGTTCCACTTGGCCATTCGTGGCCGGGTGAAACGGCGCGGATGTGACATGCCGAATGGCGTTTGCCTCCAAGAATGCCCCGAACTCAGCGGAGGTGAAACAACTAGCGTTATCGCTGACTAAAGTGTCGGGTAAACCGAACGTGGAAAAGACTCTCCTTAGCTGGCTAATTGTAGTGGCGGAGGACGTGCTCTTTACTGGGATAACCTCCAGCCACTTGGAGAACGCATCCACCACCAGGAGAAACATGGTTCCTCGGAATGGGCCAGCGAAATCTATGTGCACTCTGGACCATGGCCCCCTTGCTGTGTCCCATTCCCTATGCGGGAGACGGGCCGCCTCTGGTCGGGATCCCTGGCATGCCTCACAAGTGCCGACCATGTGCTCAATGTCTGCGTCTAGCTGTGGCCACCAAAAGTAACTCCGGGCCAGCGCCTTTGAACGAACGATGCCCGGGTGGCTGACGTGCAGCAGTTCGAGCACCCTCGGGCGCAGGGACGTAGGGACCACCACCCGTTGGCCCCACAAAAGGCACCCCCTCTCTAGGGACAACTCTAGCTTTTTCCGAAAAAATGGGTCAAATTCTGTGCTTGGGGACGATGCCGGCCACCCCTTCTGTACCCATGAGCTAACTTTCTCCAGCGTTCTGTCCTTGCCTGTCGCCCTAGCAAATTCGGCTGGTACTATTGGGGGTGCGTCCAAAACCTCAATTAGCAACACCTGGCGGTCTCTTTCTACTCTCGCCTTTTGGTCGTCCGATAAGGGCAAAGGAGATCTCGAAAGAGCATCAGCATGGCAGATCTCCTTCCCGGGCCGGTACTCCAACTCGTGTTGGTATGCGTTGAGAAAAATAGCCCATCGCAGCATTCTCGGGGACAGGATCTGCGGCGTGGGCTTGCGTGCCGTGAAAATCCCTAACAGGGGCTTGTGATCAGTCACGATTTTGAACGGGCGGCCATACAAAAAATCGTGAAATTTTTTGGTTCCCGCTACTATTGCTAATGCCTCCCTGTCGGTTTGTGCGTAATTGCGCTCCGCTTGGGACAGGGACCTTGAATAAAACGCTACCGGAGCTTCCCTTCCGTCATCCAACACGTGGCAAAGCACCGCCCCCACCCCCACCGGGGATGCGTCACAGACTAAGACCACTGGCCGTTTGGGGTCGAAATGCGTCAGGATTGCCTCAGATGTTAAGAGTTGCTTTAGTTCTTTGAACGCCCTCTCGTGCTCGTCACCCCACATCCATATCTCCTCCTTTTTAAGTAACCGATGAAGCGGTTCGGCCACGGACGCCTTCCGCGGGAGGAATGTATGGTAAAAATTGAGGAGCCCCAGGAATGACTGTAGCTCGGTTTTGGATGTGGGGCGAGGGGCCTTCTTTATGGCTGCTACTTTGGATTTAGACGGCTTAATACCCTCGGGTGTGATCCGGAACCCTAAAAACTCGACCTCAGTTTCGAAAAAAACACATTTGTCCTTCCTCAGTCTCAGCCCCGCTTTCTCGAACACAGTTAGTACTTTATCCAATCTCTTTGCCAGTTCGGCCTCACTCCCCCCTGTTATCAACACGTCATCAAAATAAGGCAACACCCCCTCCAGCCCCTTCAGGAGGCGTTCCACAAGCGACTGAAAAAGGCCGGGTGCCGAGTTCACGCCGAATTGTAAACGCGACACCTGGAACGCCCCTTTGTGTGTAACTATCGTTTGTGCCGCGGCCGTGGCGGGAGTTACGGGGAGTTGCTGATAGGCTTGTGCCAAATCGAGCTTAGCGAAGCACTTTCCCCCATTCAGCCTGGCCAAAAGGTGGCTGACCACCGGCACCGGGTATGCATTAGGGCGGATCGCCTTGTTGATTGTACACTTATAATCAGCGCAGATGCGCACCTCCCCGTTAGCCTTCAGAGCTGTTACAATTGGAGTTTCCCACTCCGCGGAATCAACAGGAATGAGAATCCCCTGGTCTACCAGTTTGTCCAGTTCCGCCTCTATCTTGTCCTTGGGTGCGAACGGCACCCTGCGCGGTTTGAGTCTTATCGGGCGGACCTCCGGGTCTAGGTCGAAGGCTACAGGGGGTCCCTTGAATTTCCCAAGTCCTTTTTTGAAGACGGCGGGATGCGCATCGCAAACCGCTTGTATTGGGTCCACCCCCACTGTATGCACTCCCCCTATGAACAAGCCTAAGGGCTGAAACCACTGTGTCCCTAGGAGGCTACAACTTCCCCCCTTAAGGACAACCAGGGGCAGTTCCGCAGAATGTCTCTTAAAGCTGACCCGAAATTTCCCGACCCCCAACACTGGGATGCTGTTTCCCTGTACATCTCGTAGCGTGGACCTCAACGTTTTAAGTTTGGGCCGCACGTGGGGGTCGATTTTCAAAAACTCTTTCTGGGAAATTATAGAATAGGAGGACCCCGAGTCAATTTCCATCCTAATTGGGGCCCCTTGTACTAGTACCTCAACGAAGTAATGGGACTGTCCCGCGGCCACGCTGAACACTGGGACGTCGTCCTCGCTGTTGTCCGAGACGCGGCCCACGCCGTCCTGCTTCCTCGTGGTCTGGGCGCCATCTTTGGACCTCGCTGGACGGTCCGGCCTGGTCGAACGGTCTTGTGACTGCCTCCGGCCCTCCCTCTGTTTTCTGCATGCCTTGGCGATGTGCCCCCGACGGCCGCAGGTGTAACACTCGGCCTTCCTGAATGGGCACCTCGCGCGCTCATGGGCCGCTCCGCAACTTTCGCAGCGGCGCCCCCCCTTTCGGACCTTCTGGACCTCCTCGCCGTCGCTGCCTTCCGTAGACGACTTTGAGGCCCGTCGAGTTGCGTGCACCGACTGTCCGGGCTTCCCGTGCCCCGAATTTTCCGCCTTGCCGGCTCTAGGACGCCACTCACGCCACTGGTGCATCTCGTCCACTCCAGCATTCGTGGACTCTGCGGCTTCCGCGGCCTCTACGACCTCTGCCAGCGTGGGTGGCGGCTCCTTGTTCATCAAGCTGCGCTGCACCTCCTTGTCTTTCAGGCCACACAGCACGCCGTCCCTGAGGGCCATCTCTAGGAGGTTGTCCCATCTACAGGGGACGGCGGCTACCCTCATGGCGGTCACGAATGCCTCAACCGACTCGTCCGGCGCTTGGACTCGCCTCCAAAACGCGCTCCGAGCGGGAAACATTGCCCTCGAGGGTCGGAAGCGCTCTCGCAGCAGCTTCATGATGTCGTCCGCCTTAAATTCGCTCACCTTCTTTGGAGCGATGATGCCCACCAGCGTCCGCTTGGTTTCTATCCCGAGCATTCTGGTGAGGATGGCCCTCTTTCTCTCCTCGTCGTCGTCTTTGACTTTGAGCTCCACCAGTGCCGCCTGGAAGTCCATCTCAAACAGCTCCCAGTCTTGCGGTTTGGTGATGTTGAACCCGCTCTGTGCCCTGGCTGTTCCTTGGGGATCCATCATCCCACCTTCGTCGCCAATTTGGTGTATGAAAACCAAGACACAGGACACAGCCTCGGGCTGGGTTAACTCAGGTTTATTGCATCGTGGACAGAGGGAACATGCGGTAATGGCGGATCGATAGCCCTTTATATACAGTAGTAATACATTTGAACGTTGTTGCATGGTAGCCCATTGGCTACTGTCTGCGTGACGTCATTGCTGGTCACGCCCTTCTTGTCCAGGTGTAGGTGGTGGCGGGAAAACTTCCCGCGCTGTTGCCTTTGATGAGTTTGGACCAAGAGAGCTTGGACGCTCGCTGCTGCCAGCTGGTGGTCATTAGCTCGCGTCCTCTTACAGGGTTCATATGATACAGCTGAAGGTTACATTGTTGCTATAGGCAATGTTACATTGGTTCAGATACATTGTAATCCATGTGGAAGATAAAACCATTAGAACACAACATAAACAGAGTCACCTCCATCCTTTATTGTTGATATATTAGTGGAGTAGTTTCTTCGACCTGAGAAGATTTTGAAGCTTAGGACTATATGAAATCTAGCTAACTTTAAGTGTTGCTAAAAGTTGATGGGAAAGCAAGAGACATATATTTATCCCTTAGGAGTTATGTGCTTGTGCATGTTTATATGCATGTGTTGATATCTTATAGTGGCGAACTTTACATAGTGCTGTTTGGTTTCCATTTCCCTACTTCTGTGTTCTCTAGCCCCCACCCGCCCCCACCCCTTTGTGAAACTTGTATTTTTCTGATTTTTAAAAGTTAAGTTGAAATTTTTTAAGCCACTTTGAGCTTTCAGGATTGTTGTGTTCTAATAGTGTAACTTCTGCATGTGATAACAATGTATCTTAACAATGTAACCTTTCCTACAAGTAACAATATAGCCTTCAGAGGTATCACTATAAACCCTGTATTAGGACGCGAGCTAATGACCACCAGGGGCAGCAGCGAGCGTCCAAGCTCTCTTGGTCCATACTCATCAAAGGCCACAGCGCGGAGTTTCCCGCCACTACCTACACCTGGACAAGAAGGGCGTGACCAGCAATGACGTCACGCGGACACTAGCCAATAGGCTATCGTGGAGCCACATTCGAATGTCTACTACTGTATATATAGAGCTATGCATCCGCCATTACCTCATGTTCCCTCTGACCACCATGCAATAAACCTGAGTTAAACCAGCCCGTGGCTGTTTCCTGTGTCTTGGTTCTCATACACTAAATTGGCGACGAAGGTGGGATGATGGATCCCCAAGGAGCCAGGGCACAGAGCGGGTTCAACATTACCAAACCGCAAGACTGGGAGCTCTTCGAGATGGACTTCCAGGCGGCACTGGTGGAACTCAAAGTCAAAGACGACGAGGAAAGGAAGAGGGCCATCCTCACCCGAATGCTTGGGATGGAAACCAAGCGAACGCTGGTGAGCATCATTGCACCGAAGAAGATGAGTGATTTCAAAGCCGAGGACATCATGAAACTGCTGCGTGAGCGGTTCCGACCCTCGAGGGCAATGTTTCCCGCTCGGAGCGCGTTTTGGAGGCGAGTCCAAGCGCCGGATGAGTCGGTTGAGACCTTCGTAACAGCCATGAGAATAGCCGCCGCCCCCTGCAGATGGGACAACCTAGAGGTGGCCCTCAGGGACGGAGTTCTGTGTGGCCTGAAGGACAAGGAAGTGCAGCGCAGCCTGATGAACAAGGAGCCACCACCCACGCTGGCAGAGGTTGTGGAGGCCGCGGAATCCGCGGAGTCCACGAATGCTGGGGTAGACGAAATGCACCAGTGGCGTGAGTGGCGTCCTAGGGCCGGCAAAGCGGAGAATTCGGTGCACGGAAAGTCCGGACAGTCGGTGCACGCAACCCGACGAACCTCGAAGTCGTCCACGGAAGGCAGCGACGGCGAGGAGGTCCAGAAGGTCCGGAAAGGAGGGCGCCGCTGCGATGGTTGCGGAGCGGCCCATGAGCGCGCGAAGTGCCCATTCAGGAAAACCGAGTGTTACAACTGCGGCCGTCGGGGGCACATCGCCAAGGCGTGCAGAAAGCGGAAAGAGGGCCGGAGGCATTCACAAGACCGCTCAGCCAGACCGGACCGTCCAGCGAGGTCAAAAGATGGCGCCTGGACCACGAGGAAGCAGGACGGCGTGGGTCGCATCTCGGACGACAGCGAGGACGACGCCCCCGTGTTCAGCGTGTCCGCGGGACAACCCCATTACTTCGTTGAGGTACTAGTACAAGGGGCCCCTATTAGGATGGAAATTGACTCGGGGTCCTCCTATTCTATAATTCCCCAGAGAGAGTTTTTGAAAATCGACCCCCAAGTGCGGCCAAAACTTAAAACGTTGAGGTCCACGCTACGAGATGTACAGGGGAACAGCATTCCGGTGTTGGGGGTCGGGAAATTTCGGGTCCGTTTTAAGAAACATTCTGCGGAACTCCCTTTAGTTGTTCTCAAAGGGGGAGATTGTAGCCTCCTCGGGACTCAGTGGTTTCAGCCTTTGGGTTTGTTCATAGGGGGGGTGCATGCCGTGGGTGCGGATCCAATACAAGCGGTGTGCGACGCGCACCCCGACGTTTTTAAAAAAGGACTGGGAAAGTTCAAGGGACCCCCTGTAGCCTTCGACCTAGACCCGGAGGTCCGCCCGATAAGACTCAAACCACGCAGGGTGCCGTTCGCACTAAAGGACAAAATAGAGGCGGAACTGGACAAACTGGTGGGCCAGGGGATTCTTGTTCCTGTTGATTCCGCGGAGTGGGAAACGCCAATTGTAACAGCACTAAAGGCTAACGGGGAGGTGCGCATTTGCGCTGATTATAAGTGTACAATTAACAAGGCGATCCGCCCTAATGCATACCCGGTGCCGGTGGTCAGCCACCTTCTGGCCAGGCTAAATGGGGGAAAATGTTTCGCTAAGCTCGATTTAGCACAAGCCTACCAGCAACTCCCTGTAACCCCCGCCACGGCAGCGGCACAAACAATAGTTACACATAAAGGGGCGTTTCAGGTGTCGCGTTTACAGTTCGGCGTGAACTCGGCACCCGGCCTTTTTCAGTCGCTTGTGGAATGCCTCCTGAAGGGGCTGGAGGGGGTGTTGCCTTATTTTGATGACGTATTGATAACAGGGGGGAGTGAGGCCGAACTGGCAAAGAGATTGGATAAAGTACTGACTGTGTTCGAGAAAGCGGGGCTGCGACTGAGAAAAGACAAATGCGTTTTTTTCGAAACAGAGGTTGAGTTTTTAGGGTTCCGAATCACACCTGAGGGAATTATGCCGTCCAAATCCAAAGTAGCTGCCATCAAGAAGGCTCCTCGCCCCACATCCAAAACCGAATTACAGTCATTCCTGGGGCTCCTCAATTTTTACCATACCTTCCTTCCACGGAAGGCGTCGGTGGCCGAACCGCTCCATCGGTTGCTTAAAAAGGAGGAAACATGGCTGTGGGGCGACGAGCAAGAGAGGGCGTTTAAAGAGTTAAAGCAACTCCTAACATCCGAGGCAATCCTGACTCATTTCGATCCCAAACGGCCAGTGGTCTTAGTATGTGACGCGTCCCCGGTGGGGGTGGGGGCGGTGCTTTGCCACGTGTTAGACGACGGAAGGGAGGCCCCGATAACGTTTTACTCAAGGTCCCTGTCCCCAGCAGAGCGGAATTACGCACAGACTGACAGGGAGGCATTAGCGATAGTAGCGGGAACCAAAAAGTTTCACGATTTTCTGTATGGTCGCCCGTTCACGATCGTGACCGATCACAAGCCCCTGTTAGGAATTTTCACTGCAAATAAGCCCACGCCACAGATCTTGTCCCCGAGGATGCTGCGGTGGGCTATCTTTCTCAACGCATACCAACACGAGTTGGAATACCGGCCCGGAAAGGAGATCAGCCATGCAGACGCACTCTCAAGGTCTCCTCTGCCCTTGTCGGGCGACCAAAAGACAGAGGTAGAGAGAGACCACCAGGTATTGTTAATAGAGGTCTTGGATTCACCCCCAATAGTACCAGCCGACATTGCCAGGGCGACAGGAAAGGATAGAACGCTGGAGAAAGTAAGCTCATGGGTACAGAAGGGGTGGCCGGCGTCCTCCCCAGGTACGGAATTCGACCCATTTTTTCGGAAAAAAATAGAGTTGTCCCTAGAGAGGGGGTGCCTTTTGTGGGGCCAACGGGTGGTGGTCCCTACATCCCTGCGACCGAGGGTGCTCAAACTGTTGCACGTCAGCCACCCGGGGATCGTCCGTTCCAAGGCGCTGGCCCGGAGCTACTTCTGGTGGCCCCAGCTGGACGCAGACATAGAGCACATGATCGGCACTTGTGAGGCATGCCAGGAATCCCGACCGGAGGCGGCTCGTCTCCCGCATAGGGAATGGGACGCAGCAAGGGGCCCGTGGTCCAGAGTGCACATAGATTTCGCTGGCCCGTTCCGTGGAACCATTTTTCTCCTGGTAGTGGATGCGTACTCCAAGTGGCTGGAGGTGATCCCGGTAAAGAGCACGTCCTCCGCCACTACAATTAGCCATCTAAGGAGGGTCTTTTCCACGTTCGGTTTACCCGACACTCTGGTCAGCGATAACGCTAGTTGTTTCACGTCCGCTGAGTTCAGGGCATTCACGGGGGCAAACGCCATTCGGCACGTCACATCCGCGCCGTTTCACCCGGCCACGAATGGCCAAGTGGAACGGCTGGTGCGTACTACAAAGGATGCGCTGCGGCGCATGGGCTCGGGGGACCTGAATCACCAAGTATGTCAGTTTTTATTAGCGTATAGGGTGACCCCCTTAGCATCCGGATACTCGCCCGCAGAGCTGCTGATGCGGAGGAAGCTGACCACGCTTCTGACCAGATTAGACCCGACGAGGGTCGAGGACAAAGGGAAGAATGTAGGGGTAGCGGTGTCGAAAGGTTTCGCCGCCGGCGATCCTGTGCATTGCAGGAACTACGCCAGCGCAGGGCCAGCCTGGGTACCAGGGAGAGTTGTAGAACAGACGGGGCCAGTGTCATATCGGGTGGAAACGAGCACCGGTCTACTCTGGAGGCGGCATGCAGATCAGCTCCGGAGCCGGGTTCCCAGGAAGCAATCCACAGACGGCACGGAAAATGCCTCAGCGTTAGGGTTCTCCTCCACCCGCTTATCCCAAGGAGGAGAAAACGAAGGGCAGCTGTCCCAAACAAGGGGGGAAAACAGCGGTCCCGACGTATATCCTTCTGATACGCCAGCTCTATCCGAGCCCGGGGAAGAGGGAGAGGAGTTTGCGACCGCTGCCCCCGAATTTGATTTTGCGTTACCGAGCCGGGGGGGGTTTTGGGAGTGGTCCCCCACCCATCCAAGCGAGAAGAGGGGTTTTTCGTTAGCCCCCAGTGCCCCCGGTTCTTCCCAAATAAAGCACACCCCCCCCCAACAAAGCCGCAGAACCGCGGCAAGTCACTAACAAGTCTCCCTCTCCAATTACAGGACAGGAAACCAGGGGACAAAGAGAAGGTAGCAAATCCGGGGCAGGGCAGCCCGCACCGAGACCCCAGCGTGTTCGAAATAAGCCATCTTGGCTGAGAGACTTCGTCTCATCCTAGGGGGGAGGAGTGTTGTGTTCTAATAGTGTAACTTCTGCATGTGATAACAATGTATCTTAACAATGTAACCTTTCCTACAAGTAACAATATAGCCTTCAGAGGTATCACTATAAACCCTGTATTAGGACGCGAGCTAATGACCACCAGGGGCAGCAGCGAGCGTCCAAGCTCTCTTGGTCCATACTCATCAAAGGCCACAGCGCGGAGTTTCCCGCCACTACCTACACCTGGACAAGAAGGGCGTGACCAGCAATGACGTCACGCGGACACTAGCCAATAGGCTATCGTGGAGCCACATTCGAATGTCTACTACTGTATATATAGAGCTATGCATCCGCCATTACCTCATGTTCCCTCTGACCACCATGCAATAAACCTGAGTTAAACCAGCCCGTGGCTGTTTCCTGTGTCTTGGTTCTCATACACTAAAAGGATGGAGGTGGCTCTGTTTATATGCACAGTGCCTTACCCTCACCACTTTGAACTTTCAAAGGAATGTGAACATCAAATATTTTAAAATAATTATAAATGTGGGATGTTTCATGTGGAGCACAGAAAAATTATAGGGAATTATGGGGGTTTTATAGGCTCTTGAATGCACAAATGTGGAAAACATGGGAATATAAATGTTGTCTTATTGTGGTTCAGACTGGTTGTCCACCTAGCCAAGGCTACTGTGAGTGGCAGCAGCTCTCTAGGGTTTGGGGCAAGATTTCCTCCTTGCCTTAGGTAGAAATTCCTGGTATGCTTTTTATGGAGGGTTATCTCAAACAGAGGGTCATGGTGGCTTAGTGGTTAAGACACTGAGCTTGATGACCAGAAGGCTGGCTGGTCAGTAGTTTGAAACCCGAGTGCTGCACAATGGAGTGAGCTCCCATCATCTGTCCCAGCTCCTGCCAACCTAGCAGTTCAAAGGCAAGACATTGCAAGTAGTTAAATAGGTACTGCTTAAACAAGAAAGGAAACAGCATTCCTTGCACTTGAGCTCCTAGTCTTGCCTGCCACAGGACCACAGAAACGTCTGCAGATGCAGACAACTCTGGTTCTTTTTGGCTGTAAATAGAGATGAATATCACCGCCTAGACAGAGTCAGACACGACTGGCTTTCAAGCAAGGAAGACCTTTACTTTTACTGTCTCAAACAGTCATAAATCCACCTGTTTCATACTTCTTGTTTTAATGCAATTATTTGCATTAAAATAGATTGTGGACCAACTGCTGGCCAATTGGCTGGCCAGTGTTCGGAGGCTAATAACCCCAATGCTACAGACAGCACAGAGGTCAGGGCAGTGGCTAACCGATTTGACCTGCGGTGAAAATGAAGACACTGGAGCTCCGTTTCCTCATCTGCACCCTAGCAAGAACATTGTCACCAGATAGCAAGTGCTGGGGAGCTGGGGAGCATAGACCAGGCAGCAACACTGTGCTTGCCTGAAGTGTCTCAGTTTTTGCCACATGTTTAGCAGGTGAGAACTTTGCTGTTCCAACCCCAACTCTGTCTTTTGCTGAAACAGAAGCCCCAATGTGGTTTTAAAAAGTGTTATTTGGCCCTAATTTAAAACCACTTCTGTTGCGTTCAGCAACAGTTGTTGCTGTGAATTCCCTTCAAGTTTTTCTAAGGGAGTAATTATGGCAAGGGTTCCCCCTCTAAAAGGCCCATGGGCTGGATCTGGCCCATGGTGCCATTTCATGTGCCCCCCCCCCTCCAAGGGCATTCGAGAAACAAATGGCTGCCCCTTGAAGCTGTTGGGACAAAATAGCCACCCCCATCGTGCAGACAGGGCAAAATGGCCATCTGGCCCTCGAAGCTGACTGAGAGAGCATGACCCACCCTCCAGCTTAAAAAGGTTGGGAACCCCTGAATTATGGCCTAGGTCTGATTCTTGATAACTTCCAAAATCAAACAAAATTGGGTTTGTTTAGGACAGTGCCAAGATCGGTTGCATTTCTTCTTCCTTGTTTCTCCTCCACAGAGATCTGTCCAATCCCAGCTGATGCCCCAGAAGAAATAGTTGCAACACCTGTGATTGGCAGTATCAAAGATAGAGACCTGGAGGGGTCAGCTCTGACTCAAGGGACCCATCAGTGGAGCTGGATAGACACATCTGAGAAAGAAGTGAAAGGACAGCTGGCAGAGACAAAGTGGGGATTAGATAGGGCATTAGCTGGAGGCAAAGAACACGGAGAACTGAGTGTAGAAGACGGGATCAATGTTGGCCACGAGCAGTTGGAGGGGAATTTGTGGAATGAGAAGGTTCAGCAGGGAACACCAAACTGGACTCTGTTTTTAGGAGAACAGGAGGGAGAGGTAGGGAAGGCAGCACAGACTGGAAGAGGTCAGGATGAGGAGATGGACAAAATGGTGGAGGCCCCGCAAATGGAGTTTGAGAAATATCAGAAAGAAGTAGAAGTCATTAAAGAGCAGCTTAATATAGTGGTAGGGAAAGGGGAAACTCAACAGGACATGTTGGATACTGTAGAGACTTTTGGAGACCAGGGGAAGGTACTGGAAGAGGAAAACAAGGTGGGAAGAACCCAACAGTGGGAGCCAAAAGAAAACCCAGAAGACGTGGGAAAGACCAGCAGAGGGGAGTTGGAGGAAGCTTTCTGCAATGAGGGGGTTCAGGAAGGGGCACCAGATTGGGCCCCGTTTGTAGAGGAATGTCATGAAGGGACAGATGAAGCAACAGAAGACCAAGAGTTAAATTCAGAGAAGCGGGGGAAAGTAGTAGAAGAGACTGAAGAAAATCAGCAGGGGGAGCCAGATATGTTGATAGTGAAAGAAGCAAGTGAGCAAGCAACACGGGATGGAGAAGAGATTGGGGTCAGTCAAGAGGGGTTGGAAGAAAAAGACAAATCATGGAGAAGGAGCAATCAGTGGGAGACAAGTTGTGAATTAGAAGAAGTAGGAGAGACCAACAGATGGAAGAGAAAGCCTGGAGACATTTCATGGAAGGATGAGGTTCAGGAAGAGACAGTAGATCAGGCACATTTTGCAGAACAGCATGGAAGTCTACAGCAAGCAGAATGGACAGAGGGGTTTCAGAATAAGGGACTAAGATGGGCGGACAGGACCCTGAAGGGTGTGCATTTAGAGGCTGAGAGGGAGCAGGAGAAAATAAGAGAGTCAGACAAGAGCCAGCAAGACCAGCCATATATTGTAGCAGAGAAAGAAGAACTTCAGCAAGGAATGCTAGATGGAGCAGAGACTGAGGAGGGACAGGAGGTGGAGCTCGAAGGAGAAAAAGAGGTTGGAAGGAACCATCAGAGGGATGTAGAACATGCAGGATGGACCATGGCCAGTCAGGAGAAAGAGTTGGAGAAAGTTTTGTGGAGCAGAGTGGTTCAAAGTGGGCCATTGCTTGTAGAGGAAGAGCAGAGAAAGCTAGAAGGAGCAGCGTGGAGTGGAGAATTGCAGCATGGAAGGTTGGAGAGGTCCAACAAAATGGTGGATGGCAAGCCATTGGAGGTAGAGAAAAAAGATGAAGATGAAGATGAAGGGGACCACCAGATAGAACCAAGTATGGTTGTAGTAAAAGAAGGACTTCAGCAAACAATGTGGGATGAAGAAGGGCTGGTGGAAGGGGAAGATGAGGTTGTGGAAAGCCATCAGTGGGAGCTTAAAGGGAAAGTAGAAGAGGCAGAAGGGAGCAAAGTAGCACAGGAGAGGGAGTTGCGGGGAGTGTCATCAAATGAAAAGGTTCAGCAAAGTGAGCCATACCAGGAGCAGTTTATAGGAGAACAGCCAAAAGAGCTAGTGGGAATAACATGGTCTGAGGGGTTTCAGCACAGAGGGCCAGAGGGAGTGGCCAAAGTATTCAAGAGCCCACAGTTGGAGACTGAAAAGGAAAGGAGAGAAGACATTGAGGGAGAAGAGAACAAACAAGGGGTGAAAGAAGTAATCCAGCATGTAATGTTTACTGGGGCAGAAGCTGAAAGAGAACACAAAGATTTGGTGGGAAGAAAAGAAGTTGGAAGAAACCAGCAGTGGGAGGAAGATGGCACAGTGTTGTTTGAAGAATGGGATGGGAAAATAGAAAGAGTACCAGCAGATACCATAAAAGGTCATCAGGGATCATTGACAGAGTCAGAAAAACTAGAAGGGCATACTGAGAAGGAACTAAAGAAAACTGAGAGAAATAAGATGGAGTCTAAAGAAGAGGAGAAGCAAACAGATGTCATTCTGGAGACTGACCAATGGGAAGAACCAGAGATCCTGGCAGATACTAGTAGGTGTGGTGAAGAAGCACTGACTGAAATGACAGGGTACCAAGCAGTGCAGCCAGTAAAGATGGAGATATGTCTGCAACCTGAATCCATTGGAAACAGCCCTTCTCTTGAAGAAGGCCCACTATCTGGGCCTCAAACTTTCCAGAACAAGGTAAGCATAACAAAGAAGGAAACCAGGACACGATGAGAGCCCAGATACTGTCATCATGCAACTCTACTTCTGTTCCATAGGTTGTGCCCCTGGACACAAGTCCCCAGAAGGGGAGGGTGCTGCTACGTCGTAAGAGTTCCAACCGACGAGCACCCAGTGTGAAAAGATTGAGGCCGCCAGCAGAGACCTCACCACAGGGGATGCAAATAGCTGAGGACACGCCACCTCTACTTCAAGCACCAAAAAGGCCAACCGTGAGGCATTCTGGGTAAATATGAATATTCTGTCCGACCCTCTGCTATTTTTTTTAAAAAAACACACAAACAGATAGACATTGAGGTCCAGTACCAACTTTTGTCTCATTCTGCACATTCTTTTGGCCTCTACAGGTTTGGACCTATGCACCCCAACATGATGGCAGAACTTCAGATACGCCTGCGCAAGCCCAAGTGATCCAAAGTTTGAAGGGGTTTGTAGGGAAATGAATATGTGAGCTCTCTGCTTTCTTGGTTCAGACTGCCTTGACAAAAGTTGTGTGAAGCAAGAGAGGAAAAGACGCACATAAAACGTACCACTGATGGGATCGAAGAAATTCTGGTGCCAAGTGTAGCATCAAGATGTGGAAGGCCATTGATAGCAAGGGTTGATTTGACATTGGAGCTCTGACACTGGAGCTCTGTAGCAATGCGAAAGTGTTGCTTTTCCCAAAACATCTGGAAGTGTAATTAACACATTGGCTCCACAGAATTAAGTATCACACCCTTACCTGTAAAAATTCAGCAATGCTTATTCTCATGGGCAAGATTCTGCTATATATTTTTTTCAGAAGATATTCTTATTCAGCAAAGATCTCCCTCTTACTATGTTTTTAATTCTTTGGATCCTTCTTGTACTTTTAAAATGATACAGTACCAGTATTTCACTTTTTCTGGCATTCTTGATTTGTTCCTTAATTATGTAAATTACCATTATTTATGTTGGGAAGCCACAGCACTTTAAATACCAGCTTAATAAAGATTTAATAAAGACAATAAAAATTTATATTATATTATCTCTTATCTTATCTTCCTCTATATACAATTATTTTAACTATCAAAACAAACGTGCAAATGTCTATTTTTAAAAGGCATTGAGCAATTACAGTAGCTACAAAGCAATTTACAGATAAGAGATTAAAGTCCCCCCCCCCCCCCCCCCGAAATGACTAATGTTACCATTCAGGACTCCACAAATACAATACTTGAAGGTAAAGGTAAAGGTCACCCTTGCCAGTTTATAGCTGAAGAGCCAGCGCTATCTGCGTCTGCAGACATTTCCGTGGACATGTGGAAGGCATGCCTAGACACCGGAGTGCACGGAAAGCTGTTTACCTTCTCATTAAAGTGGTCCCTGTTTATCTACTTGCAATTTCTTGCTTTTGAACTGCTAGGTTGGCAAAAACTGGTTCAGAGATGGGAGCTCCTTCCACCGTGCAGTACAGTGATACCTCATACAACGTCCAAACTTGGTTCCACAAGTTTGGACTTTATACGGATTTGGACTTTGTATGAGGCATGCAAAATCCTAGCCGCGATACCTCATACAACGTCCAAATCCTTGCTGCGATGCTTCGTACAACGTCGTTTCCATAGAGATACATTGTAATGTAACAGCACAGACTTCAGGGCAAAGTCAAGGAAACAGACATGAAACTGACAGAACATTAAGAAAACATTGTCTAAAGGCTAAATACATTACAAAAACATGTCAAACAACCCTGATTGTCCAAGAACCTGAATAATGCTGCAAAAATCCCAGGAATGCTTCTAAAAATTCTGATGAAAAATTCAAAAAAATCCAAAATCACGCTCAAAACCACTGCTAAACACTCTTTGCCTTGTGCAAAACCCACAAGAGCAATGCACGCATGTGTCCTGTCTTTTATACTGCCCAGGCACAATGCAACCTGGGAAAAACTGAATGCCTCATACAAAGTTGCACGACTTTGTATGAGGTAACTTTTTTCAAGAAATTAGGCGATGTTGTATGAATTTGATGTTGTATGAAGCAGACTTTGTATGAGGTATTACTGTACTCGGGTATAAAACTGCTGACCTGCTGCCTTCCAGTCAGCGTCTCGCTACTAATTAAAGGCATAAGAGACCAGAAATACCTTAGTAATGCTTAGATATGCTGACACTGCAATTGTATTTTAAAGTTCAAAAGGCAGTAATAATTAGATTTATAACTTCTCTGGATGGAATGCTCCTTATGCTGACCCATTATTAGGTATTGTGATTGTATTCTCTTTTTCTTAATCAGTCTCCACAGATGAGAAAAAAGACAGGAAAAGTGATGGAAAAACGAAAGTACAAGTGACAGGTGATGTCACCTGAAAAATTAATTGAACAAAGCAGTGTGATGGCCTGTTAAGTTCTCAAAGCCCAGAGTTTGGATTATTGATTGAATCATATCCAGTTTTTCCCTACATCCAGATTTTTAGGTTGAAGTAACAAGGTCTGAAATTGGGATTTTCCATATACAAGTTTTCCACTGAGCTGTGAATTTTTCTGGAAAGTCTCTAAACCAGCGATTCTCAATGTTTTCAGGTTGGTCATGTGGTTCCTCCCACCCAGAAGTGGAAGTAAAACATGTGCCACGCATGTGCAAAGTGCATTTAGCAGTATTCTGCACATGCACAATGTTCACTTTACTTCTGTTTCCGGAAGCTGTGATGGCATCAGGGGCCTGGTCTGGCCCGCAGGTTGTAGGTTGCGAATGCCTGCTCTAAACTCTCTAACCAGCTCTGTATTCTCACCATCTGTGTATGAACCATGCTTCCTGGACCATCAAGCTAAATACTGGACACATGACTCAGATTTGTAGAAAGCTGGTTGCTTCCCATCATTGTGACTTTTGCTTTCTTATTCTTTTCTGTTACTTCCCCGTTTACATAAATAAAGATCATGTGTCAAACAGAAACAACTACTTCTATGAATGCAGCCACAGTAACAATGGTTTTCTAATCCAGTTTTATTGACAAAATAAATTAATATACATACATGTCTATATAAAATAAATAAATATGTATAAATTAGATATTTCAGATAAACAACACTAATATTTATAAATAAGAAATGTTCATAAATAACGAGAAGGGAATCATGGCATGGATGCCAGTTTGGAAAGGTGAGGGTTTGGGAGAAGGGTTGGAATGGGAATAAATTGAATTTAGGAGCTCTTGGATCAATCTAAGTGAGGGATATTAAAACTTCTTGCTAAATTCTTCTGTCACATTGATTTATAAGCCTTGAAATAAAATGTTCAAACCTTAGAAGATCCCTCACCTCTTGAATGAAAGCAAGATCCAGAGCTCTGTGCAAAATTAGTGCTCTCTTTGCCATTAGTAAGCAATGTAGGCACTGCAAGCACCAATAGGATTGGGTGAGTGTTTTTAAAAGAAGCATCCCCAATCTTATTGTCATGCAATTTGCATGCCTTGTGTAAAAACATGTTCTTGCAAACTGATATCAAGACTGACAGAAAGTGTCTCATCCTCTCTCAGGCAAGAAGTCAGATTTGTTGATTTTCTCCTTCTCTTGCATGAGAGTGAAAGAAGCAAGGATTTACATCCTTACTTTAACCTTAAGCATCCAGAACTCCCGTGTGGCACGGCACAAGAAATTCTCAAGATGACGCAAGATAATGTACACTTCCTGGTGGTTCATCCACGGACTCTGGTTCTGAAGGATCTGAGGTGGTTTGAGTGTTGGTTCAGGCTGGTTTTCAGATTGCAGCCCCAAAAGTGAAATCTGCAGAGGGAATTAGATGTTGGTGACTTCTGCAAAGGGAAAACGAAATGTATACCCCACCCATGCCCCATAGGCCAAACAGACCTACCTGATAACTCACATGATGACTCAAGTCTCGGAGGTTAAAATCAATATCTTCAAACTGAGAGACAAATTGGGAATCCTCTTGGTCAGCTTCATAGTCCTTTAGCTTTTGAACTAATCTCTGATAAAATGGCAGCATCTTGGATAGGTAGGACAGGCGCTTCGCATCCTGGGGAAATGGCAGAGGCAGAAACCAAAACTTTCAAGAATAGCAAGACATCCTGCTTTTCCCCAATTTCCTCCCTTGCTTAGAGCCATGAACGCGACCACTAAGAATACCAGAAGAAACGGTAATCAAATATCAAGCTTTAAAAAAATATTTTCCTTCCCTATTAATTGTGGCTGAGGACCAAATTACATGTTAATCTGGGAAATCCATACCTGACTTCCTAATTTAAACATAAAATATAATGTAGCCACAGAGGGGGATGAGCAGGCAAGTGCCATGACGGTAAGTTTAATAAAGAATTCTCCTCATATCTCCCACCCCCCACCCTGCCTTCAAACCAATGTGAATTAATGACTTCTTCACTTGATCCTTTCCTGGTCAAATTAGCATCCCTCTTAGGGATTGTGGTGGTTTAGTGGTTGAGACGCTGAACTTGATGACTGGAAGATCAGCATGTCGAGACCCAAGTGAGCTCCTGCCAACCTAGTAGTTCAAAAGCAAGAAATTGCAAGTAGATAAATAATTACTGCTTTGGTGGGAAGGTAACAGTGTTCCGTGCGCTCTAATGTCTAGTCATTGACCACGGAAACGTCTGCAGATGCAGACAACACTGGCTCTTTGGCTCTAAATGGAGATGAACACTGAACCCTAGAGTTGGATACAACTTGCTTTTGAGCAAGTATGACCTTTCCTATCCTGTAGCTGAATTTAGTTGAGAAAACATTCTGCAGATTAATCATGGATTTCCAAAAATAACATGTTGTTCAGATCTACACTTGAATTTTAAAAATAAGATTGTTGAGAACTCTAGTTACCTTACCGGTAATAATATAATCTACCCTTGGCTTTCCCTGAGTTTTGAAGCTACTTCTAAATATGAGGCTGTGCATGGTTTAATATTCCTTTGGATCAACAGCCTAATTTCCTCTCAGCCAAAATTTATAAAATCCCAGTGGTTAGTTCCAAGCAGACTAGGTATGCTGAATGAATGGAACTTGCATGAAAATACCATTGATTCAGTAGGACATTTCTAGTTAGAACCGCAGTTGGGTTTAACCTTTGAATTAAATGGGGATGGGAGGGGCTTCAGTCAGGTCAAAGGAGCTGATTGCTCCTGTTTCTTAATTTTTAACTCAGCCACTTCCCCAAATTTTGCATAGAGTGGCAAAATTAACTAGATCATAGGAATTTCTAACCCAACAAATTTCACACATGGTGAAACCATTTACAAAACTGCTTATATTGATATACATCCATCCTTTTATGTATGACTGTAATAATTAGCTTATGCTGTCTATTTTGAATCAGCATCTATTATCTATGTCCCTGTATTTCCCTAAATTATCTGACCATGGGAAAAGGAACTAGAGAATGTGAGTCATCTGCCACGGTCACATCATTTTTTGCAAACCACAGATCATACACGGTTGCTTTCCTTTTTGGAATATTCAGTAACAAAACCTGCAAAGTGATTTTGATTGGAAACTACAGTCGGATATGCATTAGGCTGAATCCTATTGGAGATTTACACTGATGTAAGTGTATCTGTAACTGCATACCTTGTGGTGAATTGTCACTAAATGATGAGTTGCCACAGGTATTTCTTGTTGCATGCCAAGTGACAAAACTTGCACACAATCAGGAATGTGTTAAGGTTATCAGCAATTTGCTACCACACTTTGCACAATTACACTCACCTTGCCATAAATCCCCAACAGGATTCTGACCCACATGAATGAGTCCACCTCTCTTCTTGAGGGCCTGCTGCTGTCTAAATGTGTTGGACTCCAGCTTTCACTGTGAACACAGTGGCTGCTGGTTGATTTTAGCAAATGGAGTTCTGTTTCATCTCAGACTCAAGGCACCCTCAACCAAACCACTTCTGCCTCTTTCCTTACTAGAAACAGAAGATCAGGGCTCTGCTTGGGTTTCTATAGTGTGTGTATGTGTATGGCTATCCAATGTCCAGCTGTGAAAGCTGGACCATAAGGAAGGCTGAGCGCAGAAGAATAGATGCCTTTGAACTGTAGTGCTGGAGGAGACTTTTGAGAGTCCCCTGGACTGCAAGGAGGACAAATCAGTCAATCCTGAAGGAAATCAACCCTGACTGCTCATTGGAGGGACAAATACTGAAGCTGAAGCTCAAGTACTTTGGCCACCAAATGAGAGGAGAGGACTCACTTGAGAAGGCCTTGATGCTGAGAAAGATTGAAGGTAAAAGGATGGCAGAGGATGAGGTGGCTGGATGGAATCGTTGATGCAATGGGTGGGCTGTGGAGAATGGCAGAGGACAGGGGAGCCTGGTGAATGGTGGTCCATGGGGTCGCAAAGGGTCGGACTCGACTGAGCGACTGAACAACAACAAAATCCAATGTTTGTCCCTGGCTCCATCTCTCAACACTGACCCCAACCACCAATGTGGCATGGACTAGAATCCACTGCATGGACTACAGCACAGCCTTGAGGGTTGTTGGATCCTGAAGGAACTATTTTAGGATTGAGAGAAAAACCTACTCAGAATATCCTAGACTAGGAAACAATGGAAAATGGGCTGAGTTTACAGTAAAATGACAATAGGACAGATACAGGATTCAAAATTAAAACAGACGGGGGAGGGGACACAAAAAGAGCTGTGTCCGGACCATTAGTAGAAAGGAAATGTTCTTACCGAAAGAGAAAACCATGTCTGAAGATCCAGGCTCACTGTGGGAAGCAGTCCTGAGTGTGGTACTAAACTGAGAGAGGCCCCAGGGAGACGCTCAGAGAGCTGGAAGGAAAGAAAGCAGTGTGATTTATTTATTTTTAAATCATCACTTAAGAAATATACGTTTTTGAAGGAGGAATGAAATTTACCGATATATAAAAATTAATGCAAACATCCCAACCTGGGGGAAACAAAACATCCCATACAATAACAATAACAAAAGCAATGTCACTGACATTGCCAGACCAGGGGATGCACCAGGGGATGCTCAAAATGATGACAAACAACTGGAGAAAATCACAAAACATAGTGATTTGCAAATTGAAGTTGAGTGTCTATGGAGGAAGAAATCTGTTGTTGTACCCATTGTGATCGGAGCCCTTGGAGCAATATCCAAAGGACTCCCTAGACATTTGGAAATTTTGGACTTATCTGACTTGAACATCCCAACTCTCCAGAACACAACTGTACTAGGAACTGCATATATACTCAGACGTTACCTTAACAGCTCTTAGGTCCTTGGTTAGGGCTTGAACTATTAATTTTGTACCAGTCTTTGACTGTGAATCTAATGTGAATGACATGATGAAGGGATGGAGTCTATTCAATGGGAATGGAAAGGTTAGCATTTGCCGTTATCCTGCAAGTCTGTGGGGTTTTTAAAACCACCCTACAGTCAATAGGGTTTTAAAAACCATTTATTACCATGACTACTGGAGGAGGGCAAGCAGTGGCCCAAGTAGGAAGGCTCTACGGACCATGTGTGTGTATGTTGCGTGTGGAGTACAGCAGAAACAAAAGTGGACTTACATAGTGACGTTTAAGATTCCTTGTTTGGCAGAGGACTTGCTTTGAGAGTTTTATGCTACTGCCAAATTCTTTCTGCAGATGGGCCCGCCACTCGAGCGAGGATGCTTTATACCCTCTGGGCTTGGCTGGTAAAGCAGCAACAAGAATGCAGTAGCCGAGAAGAGTCTGGAGAAGGAAGGCTGAACCTAGAGAGAGAGACCCAAAGTATTATCTTAGAAGAAAGTGATGAACTGAATGCTTGGCTTTCTATTGATCAGGGACAAAGCATCTTGAGCTAAGACAGAGTTGAAATGTAGATCACTGATTGATAGTGGGAGTGTCATATGAGGAAGATTTTCAGGCAGAAGTCCAGGGCCTCCTCATTGGAAAGACAAAGGTTTCCCTTGCTCAAAAGCCAGTCGTATCCGACTCTAGGGTTCAGTGCTCATCTCTGTTTCAAAGCCGAAGAGCCAGCACTGTCTGCTTCTACAGACATTTCCATGGTCATGTGGCAGGCATGACTAGACACCGGAGCGCACGGAACACTGATACCTTTCCACTGAAGTGGTCCCTACTTATCTACTTGCAATTTCTTGCTTTCAAACTGCTAGGTTGGCAGGAGCTGGGACAAAGACGGGAGCTCATTTTGTCCTGCAGTACTCGGTCATCGAACTGCTGACCTTCCGCCTCCCAGTCAGCGTCTTAGTCACTTGAGCCACTGCAGACAAAGAGGGCCCCCAAACTTACCTCAGCTGATTTACCATATATTGAAGTTTAAATTGCATTGCCACCTAAAGGTTTTCTCATGGGGTAATCTTGACAATGGGGAAGCCCATCTGAGGGGAATTTTGCTGAGCTAATACCACATTGGATTATTTCCAGCCATTTTGAGATGTAGGCTTCCGCTAAATATAGTTTCTCATCAAGGGAAACTATATTTGAAGTATTAAGTTTACTGCTAAGGGGAACCAAATTTGGAGTATAAATAAACCGAGGTTGCACAAGCACAGCTGTTGTGAAAACAGACTAGGAGATAAACCACAAGAGATTGTTGTAAGAGCCTGTGTGAACAGGGCAAAGTGTATTGGGTTCATTTAGGAGTAGAAGAGAGCTGGTTTAAAATCCCTCCTCAGACATAAAGCTCAGAATTCGTTTTGACCCAGACATACCCAGTCTGCCTGTCCTGCCGGACAAATGACCTTGGGATGAAACAGGACTTTGTTATGAGCAAGTGAGGACAATAAAATGGGAGTTGGTCAATAACAGGGATCCTCAACCTACAGCCCACGGGCCAGGGCTGGATCTGGCCAGTGGCACCAAATCATCCGGCTTGTGCCCTTGATCCAGCTGCTGTTTCTGCCACCACCGCCACAGCCACCACCTCAATCGTTGTCTCCTCCACATGATTTGGCATGTCCCTAATGGCACTCTGTAGCAGGGCGGATGTTGTAAGTCTTACATCATCTGCCCTGCTACAGAGGATTGCGGTGGCAGGGATGGCTGCATTTCCGGTGGCCGCGGGCGCATTTCCTTCACCAATGCAACATAGCTCCTCCAGGCCAGTAAACAGGGGAGCAGGGGGAGGGGGCTTTTTGGTGTGGTGGGCTCAGGGTGATCACTGTTGTGGCCCCTCAAAATTCTGAGGAAGCATGACCTGGCACCTGGCTTAAAAAGGTTGAGGACCCCTGATCAATAACTTTATCCAAAGAAAGTCAAGGACATTTTGACAACGGAACCATAAACGCTAAAGATCTTTTTGCCAGCATTTTGGGAGATAGTTAGGAGAAATGTAGTTACAAGAAATATAGATATTTGTCAGAAGATACCTTTTTTTTGGCAATCCAGCAAAATTACATTTCCAAATTAATAGAAAGTGATGAGTGAATGGAATGAGTGATGTTGCAAGTTAAGTTTTAAATGATGTTGTGATTAGTGGCGAGGAATTTCTCATTCACTACTGCCATAAATAATAGGAATCAATTGCATTTAAAATATAAGTTTCCAAGCTCTGTCTTCCACTTTATAGTAAAGTACTGTATAATAAACTAAACCATTGGGATTCCCAACGGTCATGGAGGCAGAAGAGGCCATGCCAGATGGACTGGCTATGAACACGCACTTTGATAATATCCTCAAGGCTGCGGCAGTCCATTGCAGTCCCGGTATTAAATCCTGCATGTTTCATTTCATATGTGCCGCAGGAAATGGCTCCAAGATCATAGTGTGCAGGTCACTTCATGGGAAGCTGGGATCCACCTTAAATAAATTCACACCAATGGCATTTTTCCTGCTTCAGGAAAAAAATGTATTCTCAGATACACAAATTCACACCAATGGCATTTTTTCTGCTTCAGGGGGAAAATGTCACTAATTTACCTTTTTAAAAATTCCCATTCATATTCTCAGGGAAAAGAAGAGTGACCTCAGAGGTCTCTGGCCTACAAAACAGGAATATCACCATGGTAGGACTTTTCGATACAATTCTGGGAGGCTACCTCTGGTGTCTGCTTTGAAGTAGCAGGGCTGCTTATCACATTGCAAAATACATGGAGTAAGTACACCATTATCATGTAATGATGGTCCTCTGGAAGACCGTTATGTTACAAGTCCAAAAACAGGTAACTGTGTAAATCACTGATGGCCAACCTTGGCACTCCATGTGTTCTTGGACTTCAATTTCCAGAAGCCCAAGTCAACACACCTGCTGACCAGGGCTTCTGAAAATTGAAGTTCAAGAAACATCTGGAGTGCCAAGGTTGACCATCACTAGTATAAATGATCCAGGCAGCCAACAGTCTGAAATAAACTTAACTTAAACAAATTTACCCAGTTGTTTGCTTTCAGCCCATGCCAACAAAGCCTGTTATTTAACTAGTATCACCACATATGGTGTTTCAGATGCTCTGCTTCTGTGCTGCCTTGGAAGGACCAGATTAAAAGCTGGTGTGGATGGTGGTTGTGGCCAAGTGACATCCATACGTTGTCCCCCTGTTAGTAATCCATGGTGCCCCATAAAGAACCAACCTAGAAAAGTAAAGATAGCAAATCTTCATTCTTACCACACAGTTGCATCTTGAGGATCTCTGGTAAGTGGAGTATCTGTTTGCCTGGCTGATGAAGCAATTTGTGATTCTGTAGTCCATCTTGCCGGCCTTTTTAAAATGAGCGGGTTTCATTTTCAGGCTCCCCAAAATCTCCCAAATTGCAACCCAAAACTTCATTCATGGAGTTGAAATAAATCTAGTTTCTCCGATGGTATTTACGGTGTGGTTTCAGGGAGGGATTTGCAGAAAAGTTAGAGCTTCTATAGTTCCTCATTTTCTCTGAGGAAGATGGAAACCACTACAGTATTGGCAAAGAGGGTTCTCATTGGCGTGATCACGTGACATTGAATGCCCCCTTCTCAGCTGGAACCCTCTCTCATTCTGGGCTTTTCCATCACCACCCACATGTTTTGGTTTTGCTCTCTGTTGACATCCTTCTCTCATGCCACTCGAAAAATTCTTGCTGACATCCTTCAAAACAAGACGTAATCTGTCAAAGCAATGCAATGTTTGAGGAACAACAAAAGAGCAATGTTTCCCTAAGTGCAAGCTATCCACATCACATAGAAGACATGCTAATACAGAGTGTGTTGTATCACTTTGAAGACTAACAGGTTTTATTTGGCACTAACAATTGTACCCACCTTTGCTGGGTTAGTAAACCATTAGTTGCACCATCAACTAGTATTCTTGCTCTCTTTCTCTCTCCTTCTCTTACACTCTTTTTTTTTTAAAATTCCTGCCTTCTTTTTGCCTCTGCTTCAGTAGTTGCTCGGCTCAGACTTTTTCCTATACCCACTGCCACACACATGGAAATAATATTCTCCATTTGGAAGTTCCAGAATATCAGTTTCCCAATTACCTCCAACTAACTATTGCAGTTGACTATCCTACCCTAACTATTGCAAATGACACTACCCTAATGGCAGAAAGTGAAGAAGACCTAAAGAGCCTTTTGATGAGGGTGAAAGAGGAGAGTGCAAAAGCTGATCTGAAACTCAACATCAAAAAAACCAAGATCATGGCATCTGGCCCCATCACTCCCTGGTAAATAGAAGGGGAAGACGTGACAGACTTTACCTTCATGGTGATATACCTTAGGCTGCTGCTGATGAATGCCAGGTCAGTCTGTAATAAGGCTCCCCTAATACAAGACTCTATTTTGGGGGAGCGGGCCGACCTGGCATGCATCACTGAGACCTGGCTGAGACCTGAGGATGGGGTGCCTCTATCAGAGATGTGTCCGGCCGGGTTCGGTGTTTGGCACCAGCCTAGGGATGTGGGTAAGGGCGGTGGTGTTGCCATTATAGCCAGGGAGTCATTGGGAGTCGCCAGGGCCACCGCTCTACAAATTTTGGGTTGTGAGGCTCTGCTCCTGCGGTTGGGCCCTAACGGTCAGTTGGGGGTCCTACTCCTGTACCTGCCTCCTTGCAGGGTAAGGGACTCCCTGCCTGGGCTCCTTGAAGCCATCTCGGCATTGACTTTGGAGTTCCCTAGACTTATGGTTTTGGGGGACTTCAATTTGCCTTCGCTGGGGTCTGGTTCCGAGGTGGCACAGGAGTTCATAGCTTCCATGGTAGCTATGGACCTGGCTCAGGTAATTCAGGGCCCGACCAGGGGCAGTGGCCACACGCCAGATGTAGTCTTTTTGTCGGGGCGGTGGCAGAGTGATCTGAGTTTACAGAAGCTAGACATAACACCTGTGCCATGGTCAGATCACTATCTGGTGGCTCTAGACTTTCTGGGGGCGACACTTCATCGTAAGGAGGCAGGGTCGATTAAAGTGGCCTGCCCCCGGCAACTGATGGATCCGGATGGATTCCAGAGGGAACTGGGGGAATTTCCTCTGGATCGGCGACACGATTCACCTGAGGCAATTGTTGACCTGTGGTACGGGTCGACGACATCTGCCTTGGATGTAATCACTCCACTACGGCCTCTCAAAGCCCGTGGAGCTAGGTCATCCCCGTGGTTCACTGAAGAACTACGGGAGCTCAAATGGGCAAAGAGATGCCTTGAGCGCCGCTGGGTGAAGACCCAGAGCGATTCTGATTGGACACTAGCTAGAGCTGCTATTAGGGCCTACCTAGTGGCAATGGGGGTGGTGAGGAGGCAGTACTTCACCTCCCTTATTGCCTCCACTGATAATCGCCCAGCCACCCTGTTTCGGGTGACCAGGTCCCTCCTGAGTAGGGCGGGGTCTGTGCCTGGTTGGCAGGGATCGGCTGAGGACTTTGCTGACCATCTGGTGGAGAAAATCGATCGGATCCGCTCAGGGTTCAAACTTGGCGTGGACGGGGAGGGTCCGGGGGGAGCCAGTGCGCAGTCTTGCGGTGTTACCTGGGATCGGTTTGATCCTGTTGCCCCGGATGAAGTGGACAGGCTCCTTGCAGCGGTCCGTGCCACTAATTGTCCATTGGATCCCTGTCCCGCCTGGCTGGTAAAAGCCTCCAAGACGGTGACAGGTGGCTGGGTCGGGGCTATAATTAACACGTCTTTTCGAGAGGGGATATTTCCTGCACTGCTGAAACATGCTCTTGTGCGCCCCTCCTGAAGAAGCCATCCCTCGATCCAGCAATCCTAACCAACTACAGACCTGTATCCAACCTTTCTTTTTTGGGGAAGGTTCTGGAGAAGGCAGTGGCACATCAGCTGCAGGGGGTGCTGGATGAAGCGGAATATCTGGACCCAGTCAGGATTCAGGCCTGGATATGGTACTGAGACTGCATTGGTCGCGCTGATGGATGATCTCTGGCGAGAGCGGGATGGCGGTCATCCGTCCGTCCTTGCTCTTCTTGACCTCTCAGCGGCCTTCGATACCGTTGACCACGGTATCCTTCTGGAACGGCTCCGAGGATTGGGGATCCAGGGCATGGTGTGGTCCTGGTTTTCCTCATTTCTGAGGGGCCGGACCCAGTCGGTGTGGTTGGAGAGTGAGAGGTCGAGTCCTAGGCCCCTAAAATATGGGGTGCCTCAGGGCTCGGTACTCTCTCCTCTCCTATTTAACATCTACATGAAGCCGCTGGGTGAGATCATCCGTTCCCACGGGGTGCGGTACCACCAGTACGCGGATGACACACAGTTGTACATCTCGGCCCGTGGGAACCCCAGTGATGCAGTCAAAGTCCTTTCCAGCTGTCTTGAGGCTGTTGGGGTCTGGATGGGGGCAAATGGGCTACAGTTGAATCCTAGCAAGACTGAGTGGCTATGGATGGGGGGTCCTGTGTTATCCCGGGAGCTACCATCTTTGGTTTTTGATGGGGCTGTTTTGCCCCAGACCAACCCGGTGCGCAACTTGGGGGTCCTCCTGGATTCACGGCTGCTGCTAGAAGAACAGGTGGCGGCTGTGGCCAGGAGGGCCTTCGCCCAACTTCGGGTGATTCGCCAGTTGCGCCCACTCCTGGACCGGGACTCTTTGCTCATGGTCACTCACGCTCTGGTGACCTCCAGACTAGACTACTGTAATGCACTCTACATGGGGCTGCCCTTGATGACCATTCGGAGGCTGCAGCTGGTCCAGAATGCCGCGGCCCGGGTGGTGATGGGGTGTGGACGTTATGCCCATGCCTCACCACTGCTTCGGGGGCTGCACTGGTTACCAGTTTGTCTCCAGGTGCAATTCAAGGTGCTGGTTTTGACCTTTAAAGCCCTACATGGTAGTGGGCCAGGGTATCTTAGAGACCGCATCGCCCTAAGGACGTCTGTCCGTCCAACCAGAGCGGACCGGAGGGGCTCTCTAATTGTGCCATCAGCCAGGGGGGCTCGCCTCTCTGGCACAAGGAGGAGGGCCTTCTCTGTGTCCGCACCAGCCCTTTGGAACCTCCTGCCTGTGGAACTGCATCTCCAGACGGAGTTGTTGCCCTTTAGGAAGGAACTAAAGACCTGGCTGGCGGGCCAAGTTTGGGGTGCGGGTGGGGATGGGGGTACCGTTGGGTGGTTGGTATAGAGAAGTGTGCTTTCCCCCAAGGTCCCTTCGGTTCTTGCGCACCTTTTGGGGGTGGGTTTTTATTAAAAAACTTTTTTAACTTTTAACTTTTTTATCATGTGTCTTTTATGTATTTACTGTCCGTTATGTAAACCGCCCTGAGTTGGGTTGTACCTGAGTGGGCGGTATATAAGCGTGAAAAATAAATAAAATAAATAAAAATAAATGGTCTTCCCAGTAATAATGTATGGGTGTGAGAGCTGGACCATAAGGATGGCTGAGTGAAGAAAAATAGACACCTTTGAAATGTGGTGCTGGAGGAGAATTTTGCGAGTACCCTGGAAAGCAAGGAGATCAAATAAGTCAATCCCTAAGGAAATCAACCCTGCTCCTTGGAAGGACAAATATTGAAGATGAAGCTAAAGTACTTTGGACACCAAATGAGATGAGAGGACTCACTTGAGATAGCCTTGATGCTGTGAAAGATAGAAGGCAAAAGGAAAAGTTGGTGGCATTGGATGAGATGACTGGATGGCATTATTGACGCAATGGATGTAGAGCTGAGCGGGCTATGGAGGATGGTGGAGGATAGGGGTGCCTAGCATGCAGTGGTCCATGGGGTCGCAAAGGGTCGGACTCAACTGTGTGACTGAACAACAACAACAACACAAAATATCAAGAAAATGGTAAAAGCTCCTGTTTGATTTATTGACCTTTGACTATGTGGCACAGGGTTAGTTCCCTATTACTGACTTTAGTGAACAAAGCATGATTATCTCCTTTCTTGGATGTAGGTATGGCTAACAAGTCTGATATGTACACCCCTAATCCCATCAGGAATTTAAGGTTTTAACACCAGATAATTTTGTTATTCATGTAATCTTTTCCGTGGGACATGGCCTTATCAGGAAACCCTCAAAGGTCACTTAAAGTAGGGTTTTAAGGTCCTAAACTCAAGTTCAACTGAAGTTCCGTTAGTTGTCCATTACTGTTGTTTAGTCCTCCTCAAGATCTGAAAGTTGACACTAGAAGCAGCTTTGATAGCTGAAGGCTCCTAATCAATGGGAACTGGGAACAGCATTTTATGGGAATGCACCAAAATAGTAGAACCTACTACATGGTCTCAAAAGGCATGTTTTTCTTTGGGTGGGGAGGGGAAGTTGGCCCACCCCAGTATCCAACATGTGTGGATGCTGTAAAAAATAAAATAAAAAGCAAATCAGCCCATCCCCAAAACACCCTCAAAAGTGGACTTTTAATGTCTTTCTGGACCATCCGTAAACTAAATTAAGCCTGCCAGATATTTTCAGCCTAGTCGAAGGTGGTGTAAAATCTGGACTGAATCCTGTTGTTTATTAGCTAATGGAGACAACAGGATTACATCATCACATTGTTCCTCCGGTAGATGCTTTTAATGGACAGGAAAGCTGCTTGTGTCTGTTGAGAGAAAGGCAGGCTATAAACAAATAGAATGGATGAATGTCTGCCTGATCTGTGGTAAACACTATCCAAGGATCATCCCTGCTGAATAGTTATTATTAGAAAGGACACAGGTTAAACCTGGGAACTTCAAAGCATCTGCTTTCCCAAAGCTGCCCTCTCTTTGCTAGACAAGTATTGCAAATGCATTTCCCAAAAAGAGAGAAGTGTTGCAAAAGTAAAAATCCGATTGCAAATATGTGAATCCACTTGGTGTGTGCATGGGTGTCTGACCACATTTAAAAGACATTCTGAGAGCAAGAAACTTCTAGTAATACGGAAGAACTAAACTTCACTCCCACATAGCTTCCGCCCACCACCTTTCCCCATCAAAGAAGTGAACACCTAGAAAAAATATCAGGGAATAAAAATCCTTTTCCTCTTCTTCTTCCTCAAAAGACAGGAAGAGCACCCTCTGTTTCTCCCTCTCTAATCTGTAAATTCCTGGTCCAGAACAAGTTTTCCCCTATCCAACTGAGATGCAGTCTTGATGCATTGGGCCCCAAATCCCAGTGCTCCAGGTCATTGCCTCTAGTGGTTTGGATTGATGAGAGTTGTAGTCAAACTTATGCCAAGGTTGCCTAGTTGTAGAGAGTGTTGACTGGAATTCTGTTGTTGCTGCAGTTTTCTGAACAACATAGCTATTTGTGTCATTTTTTAAAATTCTTTCATTTCTCCCTTACCTGCCTACCAACCGTCATCATCGTTGTCTGCAACTCAATTTGAGTATATGTTTTTCCTGCCCCAGGACACTGGGAGGCCAGGTTTTGGAGACTGGTTGGTTCTGGGCCACCTTTGCCATCAGAGGCAAGCAAGAAAAATGCCACTGGCATGAATTTAAGGTGGATTCCAGCTTGCCATGAAGTGACCCACACACTATGATCACAGAGCCATCTCCTGTGGCACATATGAAATGAGACATGCAGGATTTGACACCAGGACTGCAATGTATTGCTGCAGCCTTGAGGATATTGACAAGGTGCACCTTCACAGCCAGTCCATCTGGCATGGCCTCTTCTGCCTCGATGACTGTTGGGAATCAGAATAGTGAAGTGGTTCCTCCTCTGCTCATTTTGCTGTTTGGCCCAATATGATGGTTTCCAGTGGCATTTACTCTACTGAGGGGGACCATCACCCCACCTAAAGGGGCTCATCCACCCTTAGCCATTGGCTCCTTTAGGGAGTCAGGATATTTACCACCGCCCAACACTCAGCATTGAGTCATTGGCTGTACGGTCTACTACTCCATTACTGTAGTAGGATGTCTGGCCAGACCGACCGACCGACCGACCGACCGACCGACCGACCGAACGAACGAACAAACAAACAAACAAACAAACAAACAAATGCACATACACATCAAGTGATTCTACATTGTTGATCACTATAGTATCTTACATGTGTTATATTAATATGCTAACTTTGTTTTTGTTTTTATTTGCATGGTGACATATTCAACCAACCAACCAACCAACCGATTTTAGTGAGATTACATAATTCAGCCTGCAAACCTAAGAACATTTTACCTGACAATAAACAAGACTGAATTCACCAGAATTTTATCTTGAGTAAATATGTAGTAAACATGTTTTTTTTTCAAAGCATGGTTGATGGATGGCAGGGGGGAAAAAAGATTTATACATCACAAATTAAATTAAACTTCATCCAGGCAGATGGGAAATTTTAATACCATAGGGTCACAGTCTATCTATTGCATAATTCAAAAGAGAACTAGAACTATATGATAGATATTTTAAACCGTAACAAGAACTAAACTGTGTTGCCGAGTTTGAGACAGCTTCTATAATCTTTTTAAAGCAGCAAAATCTCTGAAACAAATTATCTCTCAACAAATTTATTGCATATTTCTTTCTTCACAGAGTTAATATGTTTTCTCCCATTGTCAGTGTGAGGTAATTGAAATATACATATAAAAGGCCCATGCTGAACTGAAGGAAATGAAAAAAGTATGTTTGATAGGAATCATGATTCTGCACATCTAGACTCTTTAATATGTTGTCTCTCATGGTGCCACGTCACCTCACAGCTTGGAAATCACTGATTTTAAGCCATATTAATAAAACCTCTTTTCCTAAGAAGACACACAAAATGGCCCAAACTGATACTGCATCTCGCCCACCTCTTTTGCAGGAGGGCCTGAAAAAGTTGTTTTGAAGGGCTGCTGGCCATACTCAACTGTGTGTAGGTGTGAGAATTGAGGCCCAAAAGGAGAAACATCTCCAGCATGTACTTGCCACAGCATATCTGTGGTTACTTTTAGTGCTTCCATGATACACTGACTAAATTATTTCCAGTTTTGATTCTTACTCTGTGATGCATCAGTAAGACATTGCTGAGTCAGCTGCTCTATTCTTGTGATTATATAAATTACTTCTGGTTTTTTTTTTACATAATAAAAATAGCTACTGTTTCACTTTAGCATAGGAGAAAGGCAAATATAGGCAAAACAGAATCATTCACGTTCTTGGGAAAATTGAAGAGAGAGAACTCAGTGGTGACCCCAATAATTTGGAAAGCCCTGCTAAATCACATTCACCTCCTCCCCCCCACTTGCAGAATTTTCACAAATTCATGAAGGTTGATCTATACAGGGAAGTGTTTTACAATATTCTTCCACCCTTGTCATGATGCTTATATTTTATCTAGCTGTTTGTACTTTACCCACCTTTATTTTATCATATACTAGCTAATTACCCAGCCTTGCCCAGGTAGTTTTTGTCCTGTAAAGCAAGGATGACGTGGCTAGACTGCGGTTTTACTTTTCTGCCTGGCGGCATCCTCGGCCCATAAATATTAAGTTCTGTCAAGCCGCGGCCTCCTTTGGTCAGCGAAAGGAGGCCGTGGCTTAACAGAACTGTACGTTGATGGGCAGGAGACCCCGCCACTGAAGAAAGCTGTGGCCGCTAATCGCGGCCACAGCTTTCTTTAGCGGCCGCGTCTCCCGGCAGAAAATTCAAGCTTGACTGTGCTGCACGTACACAGTACTGCTGGTTTGTTGCTGCTTCTCCGGTCGGTGGGGGTGTCCCCTTTGCGTCCCACTTTGGGGGGCATAAACCCCCAAATGGGTTTTGAGACCCCCACAGTACTGATCTTACAAGCCCAAGGTATGTGTGTGCAAACTTTCAGCGATAGTTTTATTAGGTTGCCTCACTTGTGACAAGCAGCTTGATTTTGTGTTATTGTAACACTGGCCTTGGGCTGTAATAAATAATTTGATTGATTTGATTGATTGATTGAAACTTTTAGCGAGATTGGTCCAGGGGTGTGGGTTCCTTTGGAGCACATACAAACCCACACCTCTGTTTTATAGATATAGATTGTACATTTGTATTTTAAGTTGTTGCTATCCTTAATAAAAATAAATAATAAAAAGTAGAGTCATCACCATGCCAACAAAAGTCCGCATAGTTAAAGAAATGGTCTTCCCAGTAGTAATGATGCAGTGGGCATAGATCTGGGCAGGCTATGGAGGATGGCAGATGACAGAGGAGCCTGGCATGCGGTGGTCCATGGGGTTGCAAAGGGTCGGACTTTGAAGGAATTGGGGCCACTGGAGGGCCGGGGCGCCCGGAGGATGACTGATCAAGTAACGACACGAGACAAGGAAGCAGGATCGATCAGTACTTTAATGGCAAAAGGCAATATCATTTATAGGGAAGAAAACGCAACGGTGGCAAACTGTCATCTAACAGAGCATTACCTCATGCGTTGACTCAGGTTAATGGGGAAACCTTCAAAGGGGAAGTTAATTAACTCGGGCAAACATGGGGAAAGAATGACCATTGTGTTGGGGATTAGGCAGGGACAAACATGGCTTATTTGCGCCAGGGATTTCCCAAACCGGGAGATGAGTTTATTACACTTAATGTTACACAGGAGTTAGCTATCTGCTTACTTGGCAGCGTCGCGGGTCAGGTCACGGTAATTGGGTGAATCAAACCCAATCTTTTATTCACCCCCCTTGATTTGGCGGCCGCAGAACCCACAAGCAAGGAGCGTCTCTCACTGCAGTGGTTTCAGGCGGGCCGTTCCATGCCCTATGGGGCATGGGGAATCCGCATCTCCCCTTTTAATTTTCTATTTAAGGACCTGAGCGGCGACCTTACGCAAGATCGGCATCAGCTGTTGAGCAGGGATGACGTCACGGGGTTTCTCTCTGGGGCGGCACTGGGCGATCAGTGAGGGAATGCATTGAGCCAGGCAACATATTAGAATGCCTATAATGACAATCCCGACGACTATCTTGAGTACCGTTTGCAACCACCCCCAGGGAATCCATGACCACATCCAATTCCACAGAGAACTCCACCAAGCCCCCCATGCAGAGCCCTCTGTGATGCCTGCAACTATGGTGTGGAGATCCGTGAGCTGGTTTTGGATCTTGCGGGAATTATCAGTAAGGTTAAAACAGCACATTCCGTGAAAAGACTCGCAACCCAGGTGATGTAGTAAGAGGAGGTAGTCGATAGCCGCTCGATTATCAAGGACGGCATGGCGAAGCTCTGCCTGTTCCTGATTAAGGAGTGCTATCGCTGTGGAGGTATGGTTAATGGCTTTAGCCAAACCGCAGGCTAAGCGGCCGATCCTCCGTGCGTTACCGACGGCCAAGCCTGGCACGCCGATTAGGCTGACCGCCAGTGATACATACTCGGCGGGACTTAACACTCTGAAGCTGCTGTCACAGGAGCTGTCTAACTGGGTTGTGCGTGTGTGCCGTATGAGTGGGGAAACATGAGCATTTGATACATTTGCGTCAACAGTGCTTGGGGCAATCATGTCCTTGGCAGGAAGTAACAGTGTCAAACGACTGATACAACACATCGAGTCCGACAAATTCGCAGGGATGTAGTTCCATGTGAACTGGTTACAGGTGAAAAACCACCCAGGAGGTAGGGTGACATATGCATACAATGAGATGAGTGTCTCTGGTTTGGTACAAGTCCAGTTGCCGCTGCCAGGGTCCACGCAGCGGCGCCGCGCCTGACCGCCTGAGGTGCAACCGGTCATGCGGGTACAGGCAGCGGCCGGGCTGATCGCCACTCGAGGGGTATGAAGAGCGACCGCATCAGCCGGCAAGGTTGACACAAGCTTCTGTCCCCCCCAGCGTGCATATGCTGAGAAGGCAGTAGGAGAATGTGGCCCAGAAAAGGCCTTCAGCAACCAGTCGCCATCCTTGGTGCGTGCGTCCGGAGTGTGGCACACGGGGATGAGACAGGTGCTGAGGATAGATGCAGAACCAATGCCCTGCTGTAAGCAAAAATCGGACTGGTTAACGAGACCCGCCAACCTTTCCCACAAGTTGTACTGCATTCGGGTAGACAAATCTTCACCAGGCGGCAAACCGTCGGCCTGGATCGGAGTAGCCCGAACGCCTCCCCCCAAAAGTAGGGAGAGGGCCAGGATGATGGTGATTGCCACTGTGTTGGCATGGAGTTGAGCGAAGACTGCAGCTGTGAGGTTCTCCGGTGTCAGCTCCTTCTCCTCGCGCTGGACGGTGTCCTGGGCGTCACGGCAAAGAGCTTTGACCATCCCCCAGGTGATCTTGGGCATCGGTGGCCGCTTCCTCCGGCGGATCCGCTGGGTCAGCGTGAGGTCCTCCATCTCCGGGATTGGACTCGGGTCGACCTGGGTCCACGCCATGCGGTTCCAAATGAGGCTTGACACACCGAGCTGGAATCCAAACGACACCTGTAGGAGACATAACTGCAGCATACCCTCTTCCCCACGTTATGAGCGGCACCGGGCCCCTCCAAGAAGGGTCTGGTGGCACTCGGTACCGGACCATAGGTCGCGGGAGGGCTTCCGAACGGCGGAAATGCCTCTCCTGCGGCGTACAGTCCGAAAAAACATTAAGGTGATTGTAAGTGAACAATACCTTATTTAAGCAAAACTGTGCTTCTCCTTGCGACTTGGGGAGGGCAGGAGGTTCCCCCCTTTCTGTTTGTTTGTCAAGATAGGACTTTAGCGTCCGATTGACCCGCTCTACAATCGCCTGCCCTTGCGGATTGTAGGGAATTCCAAAAGTGTGCTTGATGTCCCAAGTCGCCATGAAGGCGGCCAACTGCCTAGAGCAGTAGGACGGTGCGTTATCCGTTTTCACGTGCCGTGGCTTGCCCATCGCCGCGATGCAGGAAAGGAGGTGCTGCTCCACGTGGGTAGCCGTCTCCCCTTTCTGCACCGTGGCCCAAACGAACTGGGAAAAGGTATCAATGCAGACGTGCATGTACTGCCATCTGCCAAACTGCGGCACATGCGTGACGTCCATCTGCCATACCTGATTGGCCTCAGTCCCCCGTGGGTTGACCCCCCACGAGGGCCCCCCCGGCGCTCCTGCGCAATGCTGGCAGGAGCGGACTATACCCTGGGCTTGAGAGAGCGGCAGATTGAACTGTCTGGCGAGTGCTTTGGCATTTTGGTGAAAAAATGCATGACTTTGGATTGGAGTAGTGAAAACTCCCAAGACTGAACGTTGCTGAATTTCCTTTGCGGCCGCGTCCGCTCTGCTATTGCCCGCGGAAATCGGACCCGGTAGGTCTTGGTGACTTCGGATGTGGGCAATATAGAGCGGCTCCGTGCGGTTTCGCAAATGAAATTGAGCGGTGAGAAACAGACTTAGTAAATTCTTGTCTATCGCGGGAGTGATGTAAGCTCCCGGTAGACTGTGCAACAAATTCCTTACATACAGGCTGTCAGTTATGATATTCAAACGCTCCTGGGCGAAGGTGCGCAAGGCAAGGTTCACGGCTGCCAACTCTGCCCGCTGAGCGGACTTCTGTGGAAGAGTTAGCAGCGTGTGCCAAGCTTCGCCCTCCTGCCAGGTCAAAACACCATAGGTGCGACCACCATCTGTAAAAACTGTCTTGGCCCCTTGGAGAGGGACCAGCGAGAGCAATTCGAACAAGCTGACTGTTCCCGTCTGTAGTGAAACGAGTCTAGGGTCCTTGGGCAAATGGTACGCTAAACTCCCAGTGAAACCTTCCAAAGCTATCGGAAGCGAATCACCTAGCTGCATTAACTGATGGATTTGCTCTTTGGTGAAAGGAACCACAATTTTGGCCAAATCATTTCCTGAAATGTCCCTAGCTCTCAGTCTGCCGCGGTAAATCACCGCGGAAACTAGCTCCTGGGGCGGGACGATGTTCCGTGATGATGTGTGAGGCAAGTAAACCCACTCCACAATTTTCGCTCCCTTCTCTGAGTCTACGCCTAGCGCCCCAGTGAACATGGATCCTGACCGTACGATGTACAAATTCAGGATCGGGGCATAAGGCCCCTGGGCGATCCTATCCACCCACCTCTGGCTGAGAGCTTGGTTAACTTTCTCGAGCGCCAAGCGCGCGTCTCGAGAGATCTTTATCCGGTCTGCCGGCTGCTTGCCTAAGGTTAGCAGCGAGAAGAGCGGTTTCAAAAGATCCGTATCCAATCGGAAATACGGTCTGGCCCAATTAATATTCCCTAAAACCTGCTGTAGCTCTACCAGGGTGACTGAGTCCTGTAGATTTATCTGAGGCAAAACTGGTGCGGCAAAAGAACGGAGAAGCCGATGACCCAAGTATGAAAAGGGCTCGGTTCTCTGCACTTTCTCAGGGGCAATGAGTAAACCTTTGTCCCCCAGGCTGGCCTGGAGGTCGGAAAACATTTCGCTGCCGAGTTGCGGCATAGCGACCAAGATATCGTCCATGAAGTGACAAACAATAGCTTTAGGGTAAAGGCTTCGGAACTTTTCCAGCGCGCTGTGAACATAGATTTGGCACAGGGTGGGCGAATTGAGCATGCCCTGTGGCAAAAATTTCCACGCGTAACGGAGCGTGGGCTCACTGTGGTTCACAACCGGCACCGTAAAAGCAAACCTCTCCCGGTCCCTGGGGTCTAAGGGGATTGTATAGAAGCAATCCTTGAGATCTACAACTAGAATCTCCCACCCCTCGGGAATCATATTAGGATTCGGGATGCCGCATTGAAGCGGACCCATGGGCTGAATACACTTATTGATCTCCCTGAGATCGTGGAGGAGTCGCCACTTCCCCGACTTTTTCTTAATCACAAAAATTGGCGAGTTCCAGGGACTGGTGGACTGTTCTATATGTCCTGCGTCTAGCTGCTCTTTCACTAGCTGCCTGAGGGCAACCAATTTCTCTCCCACAACCGGCCATTGTTCCACCCAGACCGGAGTGTCGGTGAGCCATTTAAGTGGCAACGCCATTACCCGAAGGTAAGGGTGGCACCGTACTGCTGGAGAATGTCTCACCCCCAAAGGTTGACGTGCACGTCAAGAATGTGCGGCCGAATTACCGCCGTGCCGTCAGCCCCTGGGATCGTGACTTCTACCCACTCTCGGCTCCTAAACGCTTCCTGAACACCGCCTACCCCCCACACATCGGAGACCGGCTCAATGGCCCATTCCCTTGGCCACTGGCTCCTGCTTATCACGGATACATCAGCTCCGGTATCGAGTAGGCCTGAGAACACTCTTTTGTTCAAAAATACCTCGATAACGGGGCGCTGCTTCCACTCAATGTTGGTCTCCACTGTTGCTAAGACCTGGTATCCTTGCACTGCCTCAACCGCGCTCAAGCGGTCTGCTGAGCCGGGCTCTGAGCTGTCACTGAGCCTCCCCTGGCTGCCTGCTGGCGAGTGACAAGGAACCATGATCAGTTGCGCTAAGGAATCTCCCTTATGAATGGTCTGGGGCAGGTGTGTCCAGAGCTGAACCTGGAGAACGCCTGAAAAATTCGAGTCAATGACTCCTGGAATTATAAATATTCCGCGGGCTCCAGCTACACTACGGGGCAAAACTAAGCCTAAAAAGCCTCTGGGCAGGGGACCCATGTACTGGGAATCGACCAGATAGACTGTGCCTGGCAGATCGCATGTAACGTCTGCCTGACAAGTCAACTCTAGCCCTGTGCTACCCTTGGGGCTGGCCTGTGCCCTCGTAGTGTCTGGAATGTGCCTGGAACCTAGTCCAGCTCGGGGAAGTCCTGGTTCTGGGGAATGAGTGAAGCCTCTGTTTGGACTGGGGCCAGAGACATGCCCGCGTTCCGGTTTCCCGAACTCGGACAAAACTTGGCCCAATGATAGCCTTTTCTGCACTTCGGACATGGGGTCTTCGGAGCTTTGGGCTGGCCGGACCTTTGTCCGCCTCCCTTGAGTCGGCACTCCCTAGCGAAGTGACCGACTTTGCCACAGGAGTGGCATGCCCCCTGGTTCTTTCCTTTGGATCTTTTACCCCCTTGCACCGCCGCCGCCAGCAGACCCATCTTGTAGGAGTCTGTGCCGACGTCGGAGCAAGCTCTAATCATGTCCGATAGGGTCAGATCAGGACGATTGCCTAGGGACTGCAAAATCTTACGACAGTCCAAGTTGGCATTGTCCTTGGCTAACTTGATCATGAGCTCTTGCTGGGCTTGCTCATTGTCAATCTGCCTGGTGATTGCCTCCTCCAGGCGATTGATGAAGTCCATGTAGGGCTCTTGGGCTCCCTGCTTGATAGCGGTGTAGTTTTTAGCCGCTTTGCCAGATGCTGGGATCTTGAAGTACGCCCTATAGGCGGCTTCGGCGGACATCTCTAGCGTGGCTAGAGGCAAGTTGATCTGAGCGTTGATGGGCTCGAAGGCACCTGAACCATATAGCTGTTCAGCAATTACTGCGCCTCCCATCCTAGCGGCCCTGGCCTGAGCCTCAAGCCGATACTCGCTGTCCCAGATCATGTACTGGCTAGGGGTTAGCATCATCCTCATGACGGCTTTCCAGTCGTGAGGAATCCACATGGTGGCTTCGCACGCCTGCTGAAGCGTGCCCCTGGTAAAACGACTTTGGAGCCCTGTCTCTGAAATTGCTTTCCGTAAAGCCATGAGAAGCTTATACGGGACTGGGGAATGCACTACCTGTTGCGCGCCTGTGAGCGCGTCCATCTCTAAGCGGATGGGACAAATCTGTCGAAGCTCAGCTAACTGTTCTGCTGACAATTCCCCCTTCTTGAGCTCTATCTCTGCTGTGCGCTGAAGGGCACTCTTTACAACTAGGGAAGCCGGTGCTGTCAGAGAAGCGCCTGCGCTCCTCATTCCTTGCGTTCCTTCGGTGACGTCTGCAGCTGTCACCGGGGGAAGGCTCCCTTCGCTGCTATGCTGATAGCTGAATGACGGACAGAGCGCCGTGGGCGCAGTCGGGTTGACTGGCTGACTTGATGACTTTTCTAACGGGGGTTCTTGGGCCTCTATCCGGACCGGTTCGATCTGCTCTAAGAGCCTCCTACACTTTTTCCATGTGCTGACTACCCTGCCGGGCGCTTTGGGGGGTTGCTGGATGCAGTCTCCTATCTGATCCCAGAGCTTCAAGGTTAACGTACCTACTTCTGGGTAAAGTAGGCAGTGTCCCCTGAGGTACGCCAAAAGTCTCGCTAGCTCTCCGCTGTGAAATCGCAACTTAAAAACCCTGGCCAGGATTATGAACTCTCCCTCTCGAGTTCTTTGGCTAGCGGACGGACTTGGTCTATGAGAGCAAGTCCCCATATTACCTGCGATGGTCCTCTGAAGTTTCCTCCTCGGGACGAGTGTCGACGCGTCTTTGCAGGCAACAGGTTCGGGCGACGAGTGTCTGGGGTAGCCCTCGGAGCGTGGACCTTCTGCCACGGGCCCTCGGCGGCCTCTGCGTTGTCAGGGGCTCACAGCCTGCCCTGACCGGAACGCGTTTTTCCCTTCGCAAACCTCCCAAAGCCGGGAAAAAGGTGGTAGGAATGTCTCTTTGGAATGCCTCGTCGCAGGCCACCCCTCCGATCGGCTGGCTGCCGGCCGGAGTGCTGCGCAGTCCTCCGGGCTGCTTTTGGTCGCGGTTCAAGCGTAGAACCAGACCGCGTGAAGCGTTACTCACGAGTAGACCTCTCCAGGGTCCTTTACTCACGAGTAAATCACGTCGGGGTCACCAGATGAAGGAATTGGGGCCACTGGAGGGCCGGGGCGCCCGGAGGATGACTGATCAAGTAACGACACGAGACAAGGAAGCAGGATCGATCAGTACTTTAATGGCAAAAGGCAATATCATTTATAGGGAAGAAAACGCAACGGTGGCAAACTGTCATCTAACAGAGCATTACCTCATGCGTTGACTCAGGTTAATGGGGAAACCTTCAAAGGGGAAGTTAATTAACTCGGGCAAACATGGGGAAAGAATGACCATTGTGTTGGGGATTAGGCAGGGACAAACATGGCTTATTTGCGCCAGGGATTTCCCAAACCGGGAGATGAGTTTATTACACTTAATGTTACACAGGAGTTAGCTATCTGCTTACTTGGCAGCGTCGCGGGTCAGGTCACGGTAATTGGGTGAATCAAACCCAATCTTTTATTCACCCCCCTTGATTTGGCGGCCGCAGAACCCACAAGCAAGGAGCGTCTCTCACTGCAGTGGTTTCAGGCGGGCCGTTCCATGCCCTATGGGGCATGGGGAATCCGCAGGACTTGACTCTGCAACTGAAAAACAACAAAATCCTTACAATTACTGTATCTTAATTTTGATTTCATGATTGTTTTTTTTAATGTCTGCTATACCTATGCTTGTCTTTTGTTGCTGCTGTTTTCTGTTCTTGTCTATGAGATATAGGTTGTCTTGTCTATATATATATAGGTTGACTCAGCCTTCCATCCTTCTGAGGAACTTGTCAGGAGCAAAATGCTAATTACCTTAAGAACCACCCAGAAGGTGCTCTAAGTCCATAGAATAGTATACAAGTGTACTTGCTGTTGCTATTGTCATAAATCTGACTGCCATTCTTCAGGGCAGGGCAATATATATAATTGTACTCCCATAGCCTAGAACAGGGCTTCCTAATTTATGGCCCACAGGCTTAATCTGGTCCATGATGCTAATTAATCTAGCCCACGCACCGGAAGCTCCCCCGCCATCGGAAGTGCAAAAACATGGTGAAAAATTCCAAAAATTGAGCAAAAATGCTCTGCACACCCACCTGCCACCATGGGAAGTGGCAATGGCTACCAAAGTAGCTGAAAAAATGCCACAATTGTGCCCGCCTTTGCCAGCGCTGCAAAAAACAGAACTTCAGTCATTAAACTTGAAGGTGACCTATTCGGGCACATCACAAAGGAAGCTCTTCTTGACGTGGAAGGAAAAAGAGAATTCTTAAACCGTAGAACTCACTTTGAGGAGGTTTAATTATGGAAGCCAACTTGGCTGGCTTGAAAAAGCGATTATACAAATTAATGAGAATAAGGGCATCGCTGATGTGTACACGTGGGTCCTTCAAGTGATTGAGAAATACCTGGGTCATTTGCATACAAATGTCAAAACAGGTAGTGTATTTGAAATTTAGGGCCTTTTGGATGTGTGACGCTTAAACCCAATGGCCTTTTGCGGCAAGTCCTGGCTCCCTTAGCCCCAGTATGAACAACATGAATGGCTTAGGAATTTTCCCTGAACATCTGGCTGCTCCTTGCTGTGGGAACAGAAAACTAGGCAAGGAAAGAAAAAGGATTCTTCTTCTGCTCTTAATTGCTAGAAAGCAATCCTGGCTGGGGTTTCTAGGAGTTGTAGACCAACAAAATAACTTTTCCAAGAGTTTTTAGTCACCTCACATATTGTCATGCCATGGGCAGGCATTGGGAGATCAAGACTAACTTTACTCTCAGTTGCATTTTAACAGCTTGGTCTTGCTACTCTTGATTTATTATTACAACTGTATCACTAATCATGGGCTGTGGGACTTTGCGGATGAGTTTTCTTGTTTTTGGCTTTTGTGGTGCTTGTTGCTGTAATATTGATTTTTTTATTTTGCATTGTGATAATATGGAACTTTGTAATTAATTGTAACTGGATTTTTTGTATTTCTGTATATTTTGTATCTCTGTGTTGTCACTGTGATTGATATTAACATGTAACTTTGTAATTTATAATTGTACTGTATTGTGTATTCTCTATTGTAAGACTCCCTGAATCACATTTTTGTTGAGTAGGGCGGGATATAAATCTAATAAATGAAATGACATGAATGAATTTATGTTTAAAGAACAGTTCAAAGTGGTATGTAAGTGTTCCTAACAACAACTCTATAAGTCTGATCTGGTTGAGAATTGAACAGCCTATAATTATTCTTGTGATCTTATTTTATTTATTTATACCATTTATATCTCATCCATCTCGTAATACAGTAAAACCCCTACTTACGAAAAAAGTATGTTCCATAGACTTTTTCTTAAGTCAAATTTTTATGCAACTCAAAGCAAACACATAGGAAAAATGAAATTTTTACGTATATCGAAGCATAGGAAAATCCATAGGAAAAAGAATCTTTATGTAACTCGAAGCAAACCCATAGGAAATTGTGTAAATCGGGACATGGTTTTAGCACAAAATCATTTTGCAAGTCGAATTTTATGTAACTCGGGGCATTTGTAAGTCGGGGTTTTACTGTACAAAACTTTGGGTAGCTTACAAACAGTAAAAACACAAACAATCTTATAACAAAAATCCTAAAACACCATATAACATAAATCAATAGATCAAACATTTTCCCCAGGCATCAACAGCATCATTGAAATAGCTGCTTATTTCTAGGAGCTGCCTATGTAAATTAAAACATGAATTGCCACAAATGGAGAGTGTATATATATACACACACACAATAGTGTATGTATATATGAAGAGAGAGTAAAACAACAGCATGATTCATTTCATCTCCAGTTTCTTAAGCCAATAGTTTCTCAGCTGCATTCATTTTCTGGGCATCTAACATTCAACCCGGAATGTATTAAAACTTTCATTAATGGTTTTATTGTTGACATATTGTTAAAAACTACAGATCACTATTTAGGTAGTTAAAATCCAGCAGTGCATCCAAACCTCTGCTCATGACATGAGTTTGATCCAGATGTGTTCAAGGTTGACTCAGCCTTCCAACCTTCTGAGTAACTTGTTAGGGGCAAAATGCTAATTACCTTGTGAACCACCCAGAAGGTGTTCTAAGTCCATAGGATGGTATATAAGTGTAATTGCTGTTGCTATTGTCATATATCTGACCCTGTCACTCTTCAGGGCAGGGCAATAGCTTCAGCATCAACAGCCTTCCCCCTCTATGGATAGTTGTTGATTCATGTTTATTTCAATCAATAACAACTAATAAAAAGTTCAAAACTATTTATAAAATTGTATTTCCAAGTCAGCAGTTCAAGACCCAAGCACTGCGTGATGGAGTGAGCACCTGTCGTCTGTCCCAGCTCCTGCCAATTGCAAGTAGATAAACAGGTATTGCTTTGGGGTGGGGGGTGGGGAAGGCATTTAGTTATTCCTGCAACATGACCACAGAAAGGTTTGCAGAAACAGACAGCACTGGCTCTTTGGCTGTAAATAGATATGAGCACTGCCCTCCAGAGGTAAAGGTAAAGGTTTCCCTTGCTTGAAAGCCAGTTGTATCCGACTCTAGGATTCAGTGCTCATCTCTGTTTCAAAGCTGAAGAGCCAGTGCTGTCTGCTTCTGCAGACATTTCCGTGGTCATGTGGCAAGCATGACTAGACACCGGAGCGCACGGAACGCTGTTACCTTCCCACCGAAGTGGTCCCTATATATCTACTTGCAATTTCTTGCTTTCAAACTGCTAGGTTGGCAGGTGCTGGGACAAAGACGGGAGCTCATTTCGTCCTGCAGTACTCGGGAATCGAACTGCTGACCTCCTGCCTCCCAGTCAGTGTCTTAATTACTTGAACCACTGCAGTCTCTCCATAGTCGGATATTATTGGGGACAATAAATTTTGATAAAATATCTACATAATTCAATAATTTTCAGTTGGTTGGTAAAAAAAATACATTTTATATTCTATATAAACATTGTTAGTCTGTTAGGTAGCACAAGACTCTTGTCACAAGTAAGTCAAATACATAATGGTATATACCAGTGATGACGAACCTTTGCACTCCAGATGTTCTTGGACTTCACTTACCAGAAACCCAAGTCAGCACTTCTGCTGATCAGGGCTTCTGGAGATTGAAGTTCAAGAACACCTGGAGTGCCATTGGTTAACCATCACTGGTATATACTGACAGCTATCTATATTACATATGGATTGGCCTTTAACGATTCTCCAGAGGCTTTAAAACACTTAGATTGATGAGACTCCCAGAGTAACAACTAGAAAGATAACAAAGAAGAAATATTGAAAGAATAAAATAAAATGTTGTTGTTGTTCAGTCGCACAGTCGATTCCGACCCTTTGCGACCCCATGGACCATCGCTCTCCAGGCGCCTCTGTCCTCCACCATCCCCCTCAGCCCTCCCAGCTCTGTGCCCACTGTGTCTACAATACCATCTATCCATCTCATCCTTGGCCAGAAATAATTAAGTATTTTTACAGATAAAAACAATACTTTCAAGTAAAAATGGAGAGATACTGAATGAAAAACATATACAGTATCAGCATAGGGGGGGCGGGACCGACCGAGGAGCTTTTAAATAAATAATACCAATGGAAAATCCCAGGCAATGATGGCAGAAACCTTGGTGTGTGTGTATATGTGTGTTTGTAAAACAGTAGCACCAGCTCTTCTGTAGCTTCTAGTGTAGCTGAGTTATAGACAGCATGTTCTGCTGATTACACCGATTTTTTTAAAAAAAATAGTGTGAGTCATTTTACTTGGAAGATAGTACAGTAAAACCCCTACTTACAAAAAAGTCCATTCCTTAGGCTTTTGCTTAAATCGATTTTTTATGTAACTCAAAGGAAAACCATAGGAAAAATTATTTTTTTATGTAACTCGAAGCATACTCTTGGAAAAATGAAATTTTTATGTAAATCGAAGCAAACCCATATGGAAAAGAATCTTTATGGAATTCGAAGCAAACCCATAGGAAATCGTGTAAATTGGGACATGGTTTTAGCACAAAATCATTATGCAAGTCAAATTTTATGTAACTTGAGGCATATGTAAGTTGGGGTTTTACAGTAGTAACAGTTGAGATGTCCTTTCTCTTTTTCAGTTTTAAGAATGAAGCAGCTTTTTACCGGAATAGAAGATTTCACAAATTCATAGAATACTGGAGTTGGAATAAGGCCACTAAAGCCATTGAGTCTAGAAATCTGCTCAGTGCAAGAATTCAAGTTTAAGTACAGTATATCTGACAGATGGCCAACTTTCTCCTGAAGGTCTCCAATGCTGGAGTGCTCACTACCTTCAAAGGTGTTGGATTTCATTGTTTCACTACTCTGACAATTAGGAAGTTTTTCTTGATCTTCAAAGGAAATCCAGCTTCTTGTAACCCATTATTATGTCTTGCACTCTGGAATGTTTGTGAGCAGATCTGTATTACAACCTTTAATATATTTGAAGAATGCTTTTACACAGATTAGACTCTAGGAAAACCTATCAACATGACCATCACTCAAGTCCATGATCCAAGAACAGATGCTGAAGAAGATGAAATCTAAAACTTCTATGCAAACATCCAGGAGGAATTATCACACAAAAGATGAGAGACATGCTCATAATCATAGGTGTCTATAATGCAAAAATAGGGAACAAAGCAGAACCAAATGTTCTTGGGAAATTTGATCTAGGGGACGACTACTGAGCAACTAACTAATCCATGATTATTCTTTGTCTTGGCCAGACTTTAAATTGGCAAAACGAAGCCACCTTTTTGGTGAATTCATTCTGTTGTTCCTCTTGCCTGACTTAGTGTGAAAAAGATTAGCTCACTGGCACAAAGTTGCCATTGGCCGAGGTGGTTAAAAATACCACAATATTTGAGGAGGTTTTTTCTATGTACCCTACTAATCCATGAATTCTTAGTTTTAAATGTATTTTCAAATAAATTATTAGGATGTATATATTGCATGCCATCAATTATGACTTATGGCAGCCCTTTCCAGGATTTTCTATGTAGTGGTTTACCATTGCCTTATTTTGGGTGTGCCCTGGGACTGCACAACTTGCCTAAGTCTACAAAAGCTGGTATTTCTCCCACGAGGCACAGTGGAGAAATGAAATCCCAACCTCTGGCTCTGCAGACAGATATCTAAACCACTAAGATGACTATTGAGCTATTGATATTATATTTTATATTAACTGCAAAATATTAGTTTTAATATAAAATCAATGTTTTAAAATATCCACTAAATTAATGCTAAAGAACTTATTTTTTAATTTAATGTTGACTTGTTAAACTTTCACACAGTTCCTAGAATCTAGATGAGAAAGGAATCCGCTATTCCCACTAATTGCAATTGCTTAAGGCAGGGGTTCTCAACCTATGGCCCATGGGCCGGATGTGGCCTGTGACACTATTTCATGTGGCCCCCTGGAAGTGTCATGTGTGGCACACAGGACAAAATGGCCATCCGGCCCCTGAAGATGTCTGAGGGAGCATGACCCAGCCCTCAGCTTGAAAAGGTTGAGAACCCCTGGCTTAGGGAGACAGGATTATGTTTGAGCATGGGGTATTGTAAGGATCCTTTTCCATTAAAAAGCATGTGAGAGTATTTGCATTTCTTAACAGGGAGAAAGTGAAAGCAAAAACTATACTGTGGTCAACCTCTGGTTTTCTAGAGCAATTCTCATTTCTGAGCAGTGGAGCAAAGAGTCCCTTGAACTCCAGAGAATTTGCCTTCAGTTCAAGTGGGAAGCCAGGCTCCTGGGTTCTCCCTATCAGATTTGATAATTTAGGGGGTTAAATGTGGGATCTTTCTTTGTGTCAGAGTGTTGAGGGATTGCACAACATGTGTTTGCACATCATGTATAACTGGTCTGTCAGCTGAATGGGAAACAACTTTGCTTTTGTTAGTCATACAGTCAGCTGATAGAAATCAATGACAAAAATCATCAATAAATAAGCAAATGAGCTCTGGGGCTAAACCCAACTGGTTACTACCTACTCTGTGGGTGTAACATGGTGGGCATGGCCAAGGGGAAAGCCCTGCTTTATTTCAAAACTTGGATGGGCGGGGCCAGCCAGAAGTCCTCACAGGATATCAGGCAACATAATTTAATGTAATATAATGTAAGTATAAAATTGCAATGTTCAGGTATCGTCTTCTAAGAGGCATTTATCTTTCATTTGTCAACAATGAATACCTCTGCTAAGATGGCAACTGCTGAATAATATACATGTACCATCCAATAACAAGGAAATATGCTATTCCTCCAAAACAATTGTCTGAGTCAGATGCACATTTGTGCAGACTTCAGGCAGGATGACAAGTTGATGAAAGCTTATTTGATTATTCAGCCACTAAACAACAAGATAGGCGACATCTGTAGATTGAACTAAGCAAACCATGGCCAGGATGCGTCTGGGTTTCTTTCCCAACTATTCTGGATATCAGATGTGACACAATCAGAGGCAAAATACAGTGTCAGAGCATGGAATGGTGTAGGAATCGGGGCCGCTAGGACGGCCGTTGGGTCCCGGAGGAGACTGATCAAGGAACCATACGAGGCAGTATGGAGCGAGATCAGATCAGTGGTTTATTGAAGGAAAAGCATCATCATATATAGATCAGAAGGCAATGCAGGAAAGAACCGTCATCTGACAGAAAATCACATCACCCATTTACTCGGGTTAATGGGAAATCTCTCTTGGGGAAGTTAATTAACTCGGGCAAACACTGACAGGGGAAAAGCATTGTCTGAGGCTTACACTAGGGTAAATATGGCTTCTATTTGCACCAAGGATTAGGCTGATCCGTGAGTCAGTAATTGCCTAATGGGTAACGGGAGGTTAGCGTTCTGCTCTCTCAGCAGAACCGTTGGTCAGGTCAGATGTGGGTGAATAAACCCTTATGATTAATCCACCCCCCTTAATTTCTGTGCCCGCAGAGCCCACGGGCCAGGAGCGTTCTCGACTGAAGTGGCCTCTGCGGGCCGTTCCATGCCACCTGGGCATGGGGAATCCGCAGAATGGAAGCATTATGTCTCCTGATTATTGCTGTCTAGCTCATCACAGCAACAATAATGACAAAATTAATCAGATACTACTCTGTATCATTTTGATTGCCATGATTCAATTCTAGTGAATCCTGAGAATTGTAGTGCGCCTTAGAACAGGTCAGAGCTGTAATAAACTCACCATGTAGCACAACAGAGAATTCCAAGGACTTTACCAAACTACAAATGCCAAAGGATCATGGATTAATCTTGTCAAGTGAACATATTTTAAAAGAACAGTTTGGTTGGGCTGGTATGCCTTTTGTCGTCATACAGAATAAAATATGTTATGAATCTACTAGACTGCAATCCATCACCAATCAGGAGGAGAATATATAGTTATTTTTGTCTTTTCTTCCTTATTTGGATAAAGTGTATTGGCACATTCCAACTGGAAAGGGGAATGGATAGTACAGCGTGGGAGATAAAGAGCCCTTTATGGCATATGTAAGAAAAATGTTTATCTTCTTTGAGCCGTTTATGATGCTGGCAATTAAAAGTTGAGACTTAGAACTGTACAACTAGAATAAAAGAGAATCCATCATCACCCGAGGCAATCTATTCCACTGTTGAACAGCTCTTACTATTAACATGTTCTTCCTAATGTTTAGTCAAAATCTCCTTTCCTGTAATAACTTCAGCCGTCTCCTCTGGAGCTACAGAAACAAGCTTGCTCCATCTTTCACATAACAGCCTAATCTACCATATCTTCTCTGTGTTCTCTTCCCCAGGTTAAACATTCCTAGCTACTTCACCTGTTTCTCACAGGACTTGGTTTCTGGACTTTTTCCCATCCTCATAACCCTCTCCTGGACATGTTCAATATCTTGATATACTTCTTAAACTGTGGTGTCCAGGAATGTTGATGCTGTTCTTGGTTCCCAGAGTCCTTCTCATTGGTGTTCACCTGGAGCTGGAGTTCTACCTGCTTCTTCTTTCCCATTCCTAGATGCTGGGGAAAAAATGTGGTTTTGCAATACGTTAGTGTAGCGGAGGAGTTCTCAACCTTTTACAGCCAGGGGCTAGGTCAAGCTCCTTCAGAAAGCTTCGGGGGCCGGAGGCCATTTTGCCCTTCCTCCTCCACTTGGCACTTCCTGTTGTGGTGGAGACAGAGGTGCCATGGGCCACATCCGGCCTGTGGGCCGCAGGTTGAGAATCCCTGTTGTAGCCATTAGTGTTGCCCAAAGTGTAATTACAGGCAATTTCTGCCTACTAAGCCAGTTCTGCTACATCTAGATTTCATTAGAGACCATGTCTGGACTACCAGACTTGCTAATTAAGCCAATGTTTACCCTCTACTACTCAATCACAAAACAAGAGATATTAAATACAAAATTCACTATCAAAATCACATGTTCTGTAATTCTGAAAACCTGGCTGGCAGGGCAGGAGTGGGGCACCAATGAAGGGGTGACCCCCGCCTGCTGGCTTCTCTCTCATTTAACAGATGGGGTAAGTGGGTAAATTATTTAGAATTTTAATGGGGTTTTTAAGGGCTTTTAGTTAGTTTTTGATGTTACTGTTAATTGCTTTAAAAATAAAAATAACACAATTTGACCAGAAATCACACAAAATTACTCCGGCCAAATGAGTAAACATTGCAGTTTATGCTGAATAAAAGCCTTACACTCACCTTGCTTTTACTGAATTGCTTAACTGTAAAGATGTTTTCTTTTGTTACTCAATGTTTTAAAATAAAAAAAAACTAATGTTCTTTTAACATACTACTTTCAAGCTCCAAGAACACATGCAATAACAAAACAAAGCTGAGCTAGATTGTACTTGTGGTTGCATTGAAAGTTGTAGTTTCAAGTACTTTCTGAGGTCTACAAACTCCAAATGTCTGGAGACAACATATGCGCATCATTCCCTGACCCCCACTCCTAATTTCTCTTATCAGGGAGGTGGGTTTCAAAAGAGCCCCTTGTGTCCTCCAGTGGCCATTTAAAAAAATACTGTAGAATAAAAGCATTTTTACAGGTATGAGGAAAGGCCCTTACTAAAGGCCCCTGTCAAGTTGGTTCCCGCTTATGACAACCCTTGTCAGGGTTTCTTACCTATAAAGTTCTCTGAAATTTCCTAGTCTTGTCTAGGACTAAACAGCTTGCTCAAGGCTACACAGGTTGGCCATTCTCCTGGCAAACAGGGAGGGAAGTCAATTTCCAAACTTCTGGCCCTGCAGTGTCCCAACACAGTGAGCTCTCCAGCATGCCAAGTGGTCCTTACAATGTGGCAAATCTGCCCCCACAACACCTCCAGAGGGGTTTCTGAGCCAATAAATGTTTCACATAGTGGTTAAGATGATGAGTTTGACAACCGGAAGGTCAGCAGTTCAAGACCCAAGTGATGCATGATGGAGTGAGCTCCGATCATGTTTCCACTCCTGCCAACCTAGCAGTTTACTATGAGAAACCTAGGCAGCTTAATAAAAAGAAGAGACATCACCCTGCCAACAAAAGTCCGCATAGTAAAAGCAATGGTCTTCCCAAGAGTAATGTACGGCTCTGAGAACTGGACCATAAGGAAGGCTGAGCACAGAATAATAGTTGTCTTTCAACTGTGGAGGTGAGCACTGTCCTCTAGAGTTGGATATGGCTGGCTTTCGAGCAAGGGAGACCTTTACCTTTACTTTATCCCCTCTCTACACCTCATCTTCCACCATGAAGAAAATGCTCACTGCAGTTAGAAAGGATGAAATGCACGGAAGGATTAAATCAGATTTAGTAGCCATGAACCAGTCCCATAAAAGAAATAATGCAAGATCTCAGCTTCAATTTTATTTATTGTTTTACTTAATAATAATAATAATTAAAAAAAGATTTTTCAGTGTTTTTCTTTTTTAAAAAAAATACTGTTCAAATCCTTAGAACTGCAGCACTGGGCCTTAAAGAATCCCCACATCCCCTCACTTAAATCCTGATGGATGGATGGCTGAAATGCTTTAGTGTGCCACTTCTACATTGGGGGGGAGCGGGGGGAGGGGGGAGGAATACATGCCTTTTTCCCCAAATGGAGACAAGAATGGGGAAAGGAAATTGGTTTTTTTAAAAAACCTCAAGTATAAACCCCTGTGCCATTTCAAAACAGAAAAGAGGGTGAAGTAATTGGGGCCAGAAAATTTTAGCCACATAATTTGTGGTACCTTTTCTCAGTGGGAATGGGGGTGGGGGTGGGGGGTAAAGGGACACTTTGCTAAATATACCAGAAAAAGCTTAGTGGCACAAATTAACTGTTATTAGGCACCAAAAGGGCCCAGAGAGAAAAAAACATCCTGAGTTTTCACAACATTGGAATATGAATTTGGTTTTTCCCGCAGAGGAAAGTTTTCCTGCGCTCTTTCAAGAGAGACAAATTTCAATTCTCTGCAGAAAAGGCAAAACGTACTCCCTAAGTCAAACACCTTAACTCGTATTCTGTTCCCCATTCCTTATTTAGACATTTCTGCTTTTTCCTTCCCCCACCCTACAGAAAGCCCCTACCCCCAATCAAAGTATTAATGTTATTAATAACCATGCATCCCTGCCTCCCCAGGGTGAAAGGAGGAAAAAAATATCCCTCTACCCTTGAAATGTCCATGCCTCCACATTTCAAACCCCATTTGACACATGTTGGGGGGGGGGGGGCATCTATTAATTAATTGTCAGTAAGAAATAAATGCCAGTTTCATGGGATTCCCCATGCTGTGAGAAGCAGGGGCAGTTGGGAATATATTTAGACCAGGAGGACGGAAAGGAACCCTTCTTCCCACCCCAAAATGGCTGAGGAAGAAAACAGAGCACGTGAGGGAGAAAAAGGTGTCCCACAAAGTTAGGTCTGGTCTTGCATCGGAACAGGAACTGCATCTGGTAGAGAAGAGAGACAAAGAGAAGAGATGAGCAAAAGCGACTCTGAACTAGTGGTTCCCAACATGTGGTCCAAGCCCCACAGGGGGATTTCAATTCCCAGAAGTCTACGTCAATACAGTAGAACCTTGGATAATGTCCAAACTCCATTCCATGGAGTTGGTTGCTATGCGGTTTTGGACGTTATGCGGTTCCTATGGGGAGATGCATCGCATAAAATAAAATAAAAACAGTCGGAAAGGACATTATCCGAGGTTCCTATACCAATACCTCGGATAACGTCTGTTTTTGAGCAGTTTTGGACGTTATGCGATGCATCACATGTGCATTAAAACCGCGATGTTATGCGAATATGACGCTATCTGATGCGGTCGTTATGCGAGGTATTACTGTACATTGGCTGATCAGTGCTTTGGGGAATTGACTTAGATTTCAGGGAATTGAAGTCTAAAAACCAAAGGTTGGGAAACGCTGCTCTAAAATCTAAGGAAAAAAAACAAATTACAGTGAACCCCCACTTTACGGACAGCTTGCTTACCAGAAAATTCACTTCAGGAAAAGAAATCCACAGGACATGATGGTCCACTTCAATTGAAAAAATTACTATATAGACAGGTTTTCGGAGGGGGGGGGGTTCCGACAGCGGACTCAGCTGTGGTTGCTCCCAGTGCTTGGTGTGCGGTGGCAGGAGGACAGGAGGACCTTGTCCACTGTTTTTGAGATTTCTCCCCTGGACCTTTTTGCTGCTTTTCGGCAGCTTAGAAGCAGGGTGGTGGTAGTTGGGAGGGCAGCTGACTGATGGGTCACCAGAGATGGCCACTAGAGGGCACAAAGCACGGTTTTCCATAGGAACATATGGAAAACTAATTTAATATTCCCAAGTTCAGAAATAAGCCAAAGAAACCATTTTTTTTCTGTTCAAAACTCATTATAAAGTGCTCTTTGGATTTTTTTTGCCATGTTTATACAGAGTTTTGAACAGATAAAAGACTTTTATCCCCTGAGCTCCGGAACCCAATATTTGGTTTTCAATGCATTCCTCTGGGAAACCGCTATAAGGAAAAATCGCTATAAGGAAAACCCCATGTAATGGATTAAGTCCTTAAAGCGAGGGTTCACTGTATTGGCTAAGATTTCATTGGCTGGTTGGATCTGAATGTATGTTTGGGGAGAGGAGCTTCAGACTTTTGCTGGTTTTGTTGAACCCACTCAGAATCTTCCGTGTAACCTTGCGAGAGCTATATTCCCAATCGCAAAGGGGTATAATTGGCAGGAGGAACCTCCTTATGTCTAGGACTAATCTGGGCTACAGAAGGTTTATCTCCACTCATCTACCTGGAAGAGGACTCCTTGTCTTCTCTGGTCAATGATCAGAGACACTGTGGATACCTTTCCTCACTTTCAGCTGGCAACTCTAGGACCTCCTGCAAGGTGTTAGCTAGGGGGTGGTTTTCTCCTCCTGTTCCTTTCCCTATGCGGGGAAGAGGGCAAATCAGGAGTGAAGTCATAGCTGTCAAGTCTCCCATTTTGGCCAGGAAAAGACCATATTTTACCCTCTTTCCCGCCATCTCCCACCGTCCTCCCATATTAGTTAGAATGTAATGCCCTAATGCCGCCACTGGAGGGTAGCACAGGATAAGCACAGCTGTCAAGTCTACCGTTTTGGCAGCAAAATGCTGGGAAACTTTCCTTATTTTCAAATCCAAAACTTGACAGGTATGAGTGAAGCCTTGTTCTTGGCCAAATCAATGAATGGGAAAGTGATGCTTAATGCTGTCCACCAGTCTAATGCACGTAAGGGACCTGGACAAGTCTGCTAAATCACATGGTCCAGAAGGTAATAAGAAATGATTCCCCATCAAGCGTGGACAGCAAGTACTCCCCACCATCACTGATGCTGGATTGCGACCCTCAGCAGTCCTCACTAAAGGCAATCCTTGCTACGTTTGATGGGAGTTGCAGTCCATGATTAGGGAGGGTCACACTTTGCCCATTCTGCCAAATGAGATCTATGTGCACTATGTGAGGCTTCAGGTAGCAGCAAGAAGGACATTGGGGGGCAAAAGTAGAACAGAGAAAAGTTATTCTTTGGACTACAGCTTCTACATAGGCTTGCTAGTTGGGGGGATTCTGGAAGCTGTAGTCAAAAAACAAGATCTATGCTCAAGTGTGCACACACTGGTGGTACATGAGGTAAGCAACTGAGCAAGGTTTTGAATCACTGACTTTTTAGTTGAAATTAAGGACCCTTTCTCTCTGAAAACCATTTTAAGACCTTTCAACCTAAACAACTAAAATGAGTGGGATGCAGATTCAACTAATAGTATCTGGATCCAATGATTCACTGAAATCCAAATGACTTAAGCTAGACCTATATAACTGATAGCCCATTAATTTAAACATATTTGTTCTCACTAAATCTGGCTGTAATCCAAGTAAGGTGTGATGGGTTGTTTTTAATTGTTGTTACCTACAGGCTAGTTGGAGGTTTTGCTTTGCTTACAGAGTTTCAAATCAAACCTGTTAACGCTATCAATCGATACATTTCAATCTATACATTTTTGATGCTGTGTTTTACAACTCTTCCATGTTTCCTTTCATGTGTGGCTTTTGATAAAGCATATATAAAAGCAAGCAAATAAAATTTGGGAGGAAGACCAAGTTAACACCTTTCTGATAAATTGCACACAATGCTTAATCTGCTATATGTGATAGTCAGTTTCCTGGCCTCGAGAAAACAGGAAACCACAGCTAATTACATAGAATCTTCTTGGCTAGCTTGCTTGCATGGTGACCGAAGAAGCAAAGGGTCTAGGTGCATAATAAAAACCTTGTTCTTATGCTTCTGAGTTGCTCACTGCCTTATCACAGTAAAGCTCCCAATTATAATTGTGCAGGGGTCCCAACCTAAGACCCATGGGCCAGATCTGGCCCACAGCACAATTTACTGTGGCCTCTCCACCCCTCCAAGGGCATTCAAAAAACAAAATGGCTGCTCCTTGAAGCTGTTGGGACAAAATGGCCATCCCCATCGTGCAGGCGGGACAAAATGGCCGTCTGGCCCTCGAAGCTGACTAGGAAAGCGTGACCCGGCTTGAAAAGGTTGGGAACCCCTGTAACGGTGTCTGTTTCCCTGCAGTTCCTTATACCTTGTCATTCTCGGCCCAGGCAGAAGAAAGCATTCATTCATCCCCAGCAGTCATTCCTCTGACAGTGCCCTTCTGGCGAATCTGCAATATAACACAGCTCTCTCAGCATGTGGCATCTTTGAGGTTCCACCTGATACCCTGTTCTGACCTCAGTTGCTGCCTCATGACCTTGCTGTTAGTCAACTTAAAATATAACCTCCCAATTTTCAAATGATAATATCTGGTACCTGTTGAGCAAAACCAGCTGTGGTTTTGCTCAAAACCATAAAGAGAAGGAAAAGTCACTGGGGTCTCCAGGCAGCCGCATCTCCTCCCTCTGGCCACGCCAAAACTGGAGGAGGTTAAAGGGCCACTGGGGTCTCCAGCGGCCAAAGACCGGGTGCCGTGTCTCCACCCCTCCGTCTACGCCATTGAGGACATTGAGCCCTGGGCTCTGTCGGGAATGTTGAGCCTGAGGCTCTGTCAGGGACGCCGGGCTCCATTAAGGACTTTTTGTTATCTATTTTCTATTGATATTTTAGTGCTCAAGTGTGTTTTATTGTATAAATTGTACTGTGTTGCTTTTGTAGATTGAATTTCTGTACATTGTATTATTGTATATTTATTTTGTATTGATTTATTTTGTGATTGTTGTGAGCCATCCTGAGTCGGCGTATGCTGAGTGGGCAGCATACAAATCGAATAAATGAAATCAAATCAGAATAAAAACAAAAAACAACCCCATGAAAATCCAACTACTGTAGTATCTTTAAGATTAACATTTTCAGGGTCAAGGTCTTGTTGTATAATATAAGCAAATTTGTCAGTTTCAATCAATTCCTTGTCTGTAAAGAAAAAAGCCCCCTCCACATTACCTGGAGCTGATGAGTCCAAAACATCTGGAAAGAGATCCAGATTATGAAAAGCCACTTTATAAAATTGATTTAAAAGTCCACAAAATTGAATACCCCATTTTAATCAAACAATGTTGCATCTGTGTGTACTCTGTGTGCATCTAAATCTGCTTATATCCCAGTGTACAGTATCTATACCTGTGCATTGATTAATTAAACAAAGAATGACCTTTTCAGTAGATTGGACATGCTTTCCAATCAGTTGAATTAGTTGGCCTATCGGTTAAAGCAGCTTCCACTACTAGATGTTTGGGATTCCAATTCACATCACCTCTGTGGTCGGGGGACAAGAATGACGAAATTTGTAGGCCCAAACTTCTAGATGACAGATTAAGGTCGAGGAAGGCAGAGTTAACTAAATCAAAAGTGGTTTCGCAACTAGATTAGATTTGTGGCACTGCAGGTGTAGCTTTTCTTAGTATGGAGTTTTAGTTTTAACTGCAAGATTTGTATTCCATCAAAATGGCTTTAGGAGATTCCCCATGCTGGCTTTATGAGACAAAAAGAATGACTCACCCAATGAGTTTCCTATTTAAAACAACAACAGAAACCTAGATTTGTAAACTCCCACTCAACACTCTTGGCACGATATTACAGTGATGCTCAAGAGATCAGAAAGCCATCACAAGGAAAGGTCCTGAAACGTGCTGCCACCAATCTTAGATGTATGGCAACAAAGGCACAGAACTATGTTGCTCTCACATAATCCCTGTACACATGGCTGCTCAAACTGTGGCAAACAGTGATAATGGATACATTGACAGCATTTCTAACAAATAATTCAAGAATGGGTCTCTCTTTGAACAACAATCTAGATGCCCACATCTCAGGCAGTTCGACGGAAAGATTCAGAATGCCTGCCAATGTTTCAGCTGTGCCATTATTTTTCTGTTGTGTTTCAATACAGAATAAAAAGATTATCTTTGCTTCAGGTCTTGTATGACCAAAGGCATTCTTTGAGATGCAGCAACAGAGGAATTTCCATTTCCAGAAAGGTGGAATTGCTGCTCTCTAGCCACAGAAGACATGGCTGTCTCGGCATACAAACATACATACATAAAAGGCAACAACCTTACCTCCTAACTGTGCATTTCCAACACTCCCAATTCACCTCCCTACCGCGGAGTACCTCATCAAGTTCTCTCTGTGTCTCTTCTTCCATTCGTCGGATGTCAGCCATGGTTAAATCCACCCATTTGTCTAGCCAACAGAACAGCTGCCTGTGGAAGTTGGTAAAGAGGCGTCTTTCTTGCTGTAAGAGGAAAAGAAAAGCTTCAAAATAAAATAAAAATATTGGACTATAAGCAGGAAATCCTAGCCTGCATTCTCTCTGGAAGAAACTGTGTCCCAGACCACAACCAGTAGAGTTGCCTGAAGAAGATAAGCCTGAACTTTAGCTATGGCTTGACCCCTAAAGCAGGCAGAAATCTTCAGCCCCAACTCGTATTTTATCACCAATTGCTCATGTCCAAACCAGCCTGTTTTCCCGCTCAGGGTAAGCCTTCCCCAGCCTGGGCTCACCTTCTGGATAAACTTTTCCACTCGACCTTGAAGGCCCCACCAGCGGAACTTGACTGTCACCAATTTGTAGGCACACATATGGGGACAATCATCATTATTAGCCATCTCTTGCTGATAGAAGGAAATGAGATGGGGGAGAGAGAGAAAGGAATCAGAAGCATTAGTCCCAGAACTGCTGCTAAATTGTCAAAGCAGAAAGATTGTGTTTTCATTCAGGCAAAACATTTGGTGGTACTCTGAGGGAAGCAAGAAGAGACATGATTTGAGGCCTTCCTCATCTCAAACTCCTCACATGAGTTTTGCCCAATCAGAGACCTGCATTACATCTCAAAATTTAACCTGACTCCACTGCTTTCTAACATGCATAGTATCTGGAAAACCCTCTTCTAAAGAACTCACTGAACTACAACAAAGCATCTTGACTGGTGAGCCTGTGGCAGGTAAAATAAATTCCTTTCTTGGTTCGTTACACTCATATATCACTTGATTCTTCCCCTACGAAATCCTACTATGACATCTTAATGTAGGAGGATTGTAGTATGCAGATGACCCCAGGTCAATGATGGTGCCCAAACTCAACAGGCTGCCGTTCGCGCTGCTGTGGGGCAGGTTGAACTCTGTGCTGGGAGGAGGGACGAAGTGCTTCCATTGGGCTGCTGGACAGATCAGGTGGGGCAAGCTTTGTGCTGGGGGAGGGATGAAGCACTCCCATTGGGCTACTGGGCAGAGGGGCGGGGCAAACTCTGTGCTGGGGCAACAGTGTGCATGCCCACAGACGGGGCTCTGAGTGCCCCTTCTGGCACGCGTACCATAGGTTTGCCACCACTACGGTGCTTAGAGGGTATGTTTAATGAAGCATAAAGCCTAGCAGGTTCTACTAAACAGTAAAATGTCAGTGGAATGTTGTCAGACTCTGCATCTATCATGCAAGAAGCAACCTAGCTAAGTGCATCAAGACCTATTAAAAGAAATTCTACTTCAGGTGATGAATTGGTGCAGCCACTATGAGCACAACTCTGGTTGGAACAGCTGCAATCTACACCGTCGGCTGCAACTCGTACCTGAGAATGCATTTTTTCTGAAGCAGAAAAAATGCCATTGGTGTGAATTTGTTTAAGGTGGATTCCAATTTGCCATGAAGTTATCTATGATCTCCTACGGGACACATGAAATGAGACATGCAAGATTTAACACCGGGATTGCAATGGACTGCCGCAGCCTTGAGGATATAATCAAGGTGCGCCTTCACAGCCAGTCCATCTGGCATGGCCTCTTCCGCTTCCATGACCGCTGGGAATCAGAAGTGCTTCCTCCTCTGCTCATTTTGCCATAGGGTCCAATAGAGCCCATTTCCCTACAACATAGTTACAGGGAAATGAAACACTGAAGAAATAACAGTTCTTCAAAGTACACAGCAATATAGGAAAACACCTTATACGGAGTCAAATTGTGGCCCATCTAACTCATATTTTCAGTTCTAACTCATGGTTCTTAGGCAGGATTCTTTCCAAGCCATTTCTGAGAACCTTGGTATTCCTTGATAGTTTCCCATCCAAGTAATAACCAGGTTTCACCCTGCTTCAGTTTTGAAATAGGGCAAGAGCAAGTATGTTCAGGACAGCTGTCATCTAACTATAAAAAGGTATTTGAAATATTTCATTTTATTGGATATACAAGCTTATCAAAAATGTGTAGGTTATGCTGGTATAGAGCTTGCCATCAGGACCATCCAAGTGACTCTAGAACAGTGATGGCAAAACCTTTTAGAGACCGAGTGCCCAAACTGCAACCCAAAACCCACTTATTTATCGTAAAGTGCCAACCGAGCAACAGGGGAAGAAGGAAAAGCTCCCATTGGGCTGCTGGGCAGAGGGGCAGGGCAAACTCTGTGCTGGAGGGAAGAAATGCTCCCATTGGACTGTTGGGCAGAGGGGTGGGGTGAACTCTGTGCTGGGATACCTACAGGGGTGCCCACAGAGAGGGCTCCGAGTGCCACCTCTGGCACGCGTGCCATAGGTTCGCCATCACTGCTCTAGAAAATATGAAGATGGAACAGGGGAGGACATACCTAAAAGCCCGTTCTCAGGTTTTGTTGAGCAGACGTACCTTCCAGTCGGGACCAAGAGGACCTCTGCCTGTCTTCTGTGACTTGAAAATTGCTGGGTCTTCATCTGGCTTGTAATCCTGGAAAACAGAGTGGGGGAAAAAGATGGCAATGGCTGAAGTAGAGAACAACAGAAAAAGAGAAGGGTGCATATAAGGAAGATTTTCTCTCTCTCTGGCATATAAGAAAGCAGACAGAAAAGCACGGACTCTTCCTAACTCAAAATGCAAGGAGTGAGTTTCAACCCAAGATAAAATTGCTAAATCTCCTGATGTACTTTTGAGCAGACCATAACTTCTCTAATAACACAAGTGGAAGCGGTGGGAATGGCATCTTTTAAAGGCTAAGAAACTACGAAAAACAAAGGGATGCTTTCTGGTCTTGAAAATCACTGCGGTATGTTAAAAACAGATTTTTCTTCTTCCGTGTCTAAGAGATGGGATTTTGGGAGCTGTAATCCCAAACCACAAATTTAAATATTTCTAAAGGCTTAGACTAGTGTTGTCGTGGCTTAGTGGTCAAGATGCTGAGCTTGATGGCCGGAAGGTCAGCAGGCTGAGACCCAAGAGCTATGTGATAGAGTGAGCTCCTGTCATCTGCCCCAGCTTCTGCCAACCTAGCAGTTCAAAAGCAAGAAATTGCAAGTAGATAAATAGGTACCATTTTGGTAGGAAAGGTAATAGCATTCCGTGTGCTTCGGCATCTAGTCATACTTGCCACAGGACTACCGAAATGTCTGCAGATGCAGACAGCGCTAGCTTTTGGGCTGTAAAGAGATGAGCACCGTCCCCTAGGGTCGGACACAACTGGCTTTTGAGCAATTACCTTTAAATGCTTAGACTAGATGGCTTTTAGGGTCTGTTCTAACTCCAAAATTCTGTAATTCCACGAAAAGGAGAAGGAAGGCTATATGCCTTGAACCATGCATTTTCTAAGGCCAACAAGAGATTCCTTTGTATGGCATAGGGGAAGTATCTGGGAATATCTCTCACATCACAGGTGACCTAACTGGGACATAGGTGACCTCTCCCACAATAATTGACTTTGAGGAAAGACCTGCTCAGATCCAGGTGTTTGGACCTGGCCGAGCTCTCCAGGGAAATATTATAGCCACTTTCTATGCCTCAGACAAATCTATAGAGCTGTGGTTCCCAACATGGGGCACAAATCCCAGAGGGGACAATTCGAAAGTTTAGACCAGGGATTCTCAACCTACAGCCCGTGGGCCAGATGCAGCCCCCGGCACCATTTCATGTGGCCCAACCACCACCTCCACCACACCCGGAGGTGCCATGGTGGTGGAGGAAGGGTAAAATGGCCATCTGACCCCCAAAGCTGTCTGAGGAAGCATGACTTGGACCCCGTCTTAAAAAGGTTGAGAATTCCTGGTTTAGACCAAGTTATGGCTTTTTAGGCTTCTTCCACATGAATAGTTCACTTTAAAAAAAAAGAATTATATGTCATGTGGGGGGTTGGGCGGATCAGGATTTTAGAGATGCGTAGGTGGGGCATGGCCAAAAGAAAAGTTTGGAACCACTGTTATAGAGGATCGTGTACAGGTGAAACTCGGAAAATTAGAATATCATGCAAATGTCCATTCATTTCACTTAAAAAGTGAAACAAATATATGAGACAGACTCATTACATGCAGAGCGAGAGATGTCATGCCTTAATTCGTTATAATTGTGATGATCATGGCATACAGTGTACATGAGATTATGTGATGATTATGGGGTACATGAGATTGGGGGGGTTGGGGTTTTCATAAACTGTAAGCCATAAGCATCATTATTATAACAAAGTAAGGCTTGAACTATCTCGCTTTGCATGTAATGAGTCTATCTCATATATTTGTTTCACTTTTTAAGTTGCATTACTGGACTGAATGAACATTTGCATGGTATTCTAATTTTCCGAGTTTCACCTGTGTGTTCACTGCTGATGCTGATGCTTCCTGGTTCTAGTCTCCTGATCTCTCTCAGCCTGAACTGAATTTAAATGTACGCCAGGGAAGGGAATTAAAAGCAAGATTTTGAGGTTGCCACTCAATGAGTCTGTGCTATTTATACCAGGTATGCCCAAAGAGTGCCTCCCAAGCCTGTTGATATACATATACGCCACACATGCCTGAGTGGGTCAAAGATGGCAAAATTGCCCTGTTTTCTCTGTTAGACTAACATTTCTAGGTTAGGCCAATTGTTTTCCTGATTGCCATCTGAGAACCAGGATTGACCCTTACATCATCTGACACTTGCGTCCGGTCAGCAATGTCTATGTGTACCACTTCAACATCTTTCCAGGTTTCAGCATCAAGCCTATGGACCTGCAGACAAAAAAAAAGGGGGGGGAGGGTTTTTTTAGTATCAAATGCATGCGATTTAGACTAAACATCTTAGACCAACCCACTCTATTTAAGCATTTGACCTCCCTATAAAACTAGTCAGTGTTTCCCAACCTTTGATTTTGGGACTTCAATTCCCAGAAGCCTAAGTCAATTCCCCAAAGCACTGATCAGCCAATGTACTGACTTAGGCTTCTGGGAATTGAAGTCCACCGGTAGGGAGTGGGCCCCACATTGGGAACCACTGAACTAGATGGTTTTATATACCTTTACATGACACAAGATAGAATCTAAATTAGGAGTTCCCAACCTACGGCCCATGGACTGAATCCGGCCCACAGCACCATTTCATGTGGCCACACACCCCCACTCCGCTACACCCCAGATACACTGGATACATAAGTATATTTATATTTATTTATTTAGGGATTTATATCTGGCCCTTCTGATGGGGGACACCACTCAGGGTGGCGACACCACTCAGGGTGGCGATGGGTAGGGACTTACGGGCCACCCCCTGTAAACAGCATTTCAAAGCTATTTACATTAAAAAGGAACCACACATGGTACAGCTTCCAGCAGTGGCAGTGCCAGAAGCAAAGGCAGTGGGCCACATGAAATGGCACTGGGGAGGTGGGGGGGAGGAAGAACTGTTGGGCTCCTGGCCTTGTCTCTTCCAGGGAGAAGTAAAATGGCCACCCCCATCGTGCAAGCAGAGCAAAATGGCCGTCTGGCCCCTCAGTTGTCTAAGAGAGCATTGCCTGGCCCCCGGCTTGAAAAGGTTGGGAACCCCTGATCTAAATGGTCATGTATAAACCAGACATGAGTTACAGAGATTACAAAACAAAGAATATTTTAAATGCTTGGTTTGAACTCAAAATGCATCGGTTCACTTTTACGACAAACAGCATAAAATGTTGGTAATATCAAAGTTATGGCTTTAAAGATACAAGCAGGATGCAAGCAAAATATACAATACTGTACAAGATATAATGTATAAAGATACAAGCAAGACACACACACACACACATACACAAACGCAAACACACATACACACACACACACGGCAAGTTTATTACAGCACTGAGAATGTGAGTTTTCCCACATCCATGTTAGCTTTCCCCACCTTTATTAAATTTCTAACTTTCTTTCTCACTACAAACAATATTTACTGTGGCTAATAATGAAATATAAGGTATCACACAAATTTCTAATTAAACAGAAAGCAAACCAAGTAACACAGTGCAATTTTTAAAAATAAAATAAACGAACAGCACCCAAGTTGAAATATTTTTTAGTAAACCAGTCAATTAAAAATACTGGCTGAATTAAAAAGAAAACACAGCTGGGCATTTGTTTACCCACTACAGGACAACAATACAGAGTCAGCCTTGCTTCACTTGGTAGGAAATACCCAAACCTGGAAGCTGCTATTGGTCACTTACATTGTCTTGATCACCGAAATCGGGTTTGTGCCATGTTTCAATTTTGAGGAAGAAATCTTCCTTCATATATTCATTCTGCTCAAAGCAAAGAAGGGAAATTACTACCCAGATTTAGGACAGGACCATAAACCCAAGGTCACCTCATAACTATGAAAGTTAATTTTACCAAGTAATGTGTTATATAAAAAAAATAGTTACAAGTTGTCACAGGGTACACAGGAAGAGCCTCATCAAAGATCGTGGTATTTTTGAACCACAATCGGGCAACGGCTACCTTGTGCTGGCTAATCTTTCTCACACTAGGTCAGGCGAAAGGAGCTGCAGAATGAAATCAGCAAAAGGGGCCTTCATTTTGCCAGTTTCATGTCTGGCCTAGACACGGAAAACGATGACAAGCTGTCACAACATTTATGACTTATAGTGACTTCTAGGCAAAGAATACACAGGATTAACTAGTCCCCTCTTCTGGGAGTGTCCTGTAGTCCCCTCTTCTGGGAGTGTCCTGTGACTGTGCAGCTTGCCCATGACTACATAGGCTGGCTCTTTAGTGGGGAATTGAACACCCAATGTGTCATTCTGTAGACAGATATTTAAACCACTGAGCTTCCTAGCTAGCCAAATACGTATTACTGTATTTGCAGTGGCTCAAGTGGCTAAGACACTGACTGGGAGGCAGAAGGTCAGCAGTTTGATTCCCGAGTACTGCAGGACGAATGAGCTCCCATCTTTGTTCCAGCTCCTGCCAACCTAGCAATTCGAAAGTAAGAAATTGCAAATAGATAAATAGGGACTTTGGTGGGAAGGTAAACAGCGTTCCGTGCGCTCCGGTGTCTAGTCATGCCTGCCATATGACCACGGAAACGTCTGCAGAAGCAGACTGATGGGATTCTGCTTCATGTAAAGATATCTTCTTTATTCCGTCAGTCTCATTAGCAGCAGTTATATCCTCAGATCTTTAAGATAACAATCAGTCCCAAGAAGTCCTGCTTCCTTAGGCTTTTTGTAGGGAGGAACAGAGAGACAGAGAGAAAAGCACTCTGCAGTCCTTGGCTGGTCAAAAACTACTGAAGCCTTTTTCTTATTTTAGGCAGTGAGAGAGAGAAACGAAACTAGCAATCATTGTATAGCAGAAACGAAACTCATTAGCCTACATAATCAATCAGAATGTCAAAACCCAAAGAAAGAGAGATAAGGAGCGCTGTCTCTCAGTGAGCAGAGAGGCTTTTGTATACAAAAAGTGTCAGAGACAGCCTGACAGAATCCAGATGCATTCCTACATGTCCTCCTTTTTCATTTAAATTTGAGAGAGGGACGGCTAATCATACCCCTGCATGTCATCATACTCCATAACTACTCCTCCATATACATCATCACTGTCCTCCTGGACATCGTACCCCTCCTGACTCATGGTAATTTGTTCCGGAGGAAGATACCTCATTGAGTACAATTGCCGTCGTGCAAAACTCGATGTCTCCCTTCTACGCAATGGACATGTGTTACACATAGAAATAAGATTAGGAATACAAGTAATGCAAAAATACAAAGGTATAAAGCAGATAATAATAATAAACCCATAAAAGAAAACTTGTCTAAGGACAGATAAATCAGGCAACCAAGAAGTCACCCAATCAAAGAGATTAACATCAGTGCGTACATTGTTAGTAATACTCTCCTGTAAATTCTGAAGTTCTTTCTCAATAGTATTATTCAGATAAAATAACCCAATGCTGCACATTGATATTGTCCTGGATGGAAATTCGTGGCAACTCCATTAAAAAAGAACCACATGTTCGGATCCTTGATTTGCCATCCATTGCAAATTGAACCACTATCTATAGCAGAATAATCAGGAGTAAACATAGGAAACACATCATATATATCTTCAATAGTAGTGTTATACAAGGTATAATTAAGCTTATAAGAACTGTTATAACTACCCCATAGCCAAAAATAATCGTCACAACCCGTATAATTGCCTACATTCTGCAAAACCCTTTGAGCTTGAGTCCAGTATTTCCATTTACTATTCCAGACTCCAGAACTATGACAGCAGAAACAAAGTCCTTTAGTGTATTTCTTGAATGTCATGCTTCGCCAGCGGGTGTTGTTAAATTGTTCTGGAGGATTAGAGAAGAGTGTAGATCTATCAAGATGTTGCAAATGTCCAATAACCAGCTCAGGTGTGTTGAACAATGCCGGAAGAAAGGCCATTTGAGACACTGCCAGTGGATGCTCATAGTATAACGTTGCATTCTTACCATGAACTTCAAACATATAGTTAGCATGACGAATCCAAAAGTTGGGGTTGCCCCCATGAGGCATTGTTCTTACAGCTGGAAGCACAGTAAGAAAGAAAATAACAAATGTCAGCACATTTAGTTTACTGGTGAACCACCATCCTGGAGCTGAGTAACCTTCTTCTCTCTCCATGGGCGGATCGCTCCAGCAGGAATCCTTCCACTCAGGATCCCCTTGTTGCCAATAGATGACCAATGGCTTAAGAAGACACTCCCCTAAGAAACAGGAGCATGCCCTGTTATTACTAGTACCATATAACTAAACATGAAACATGAGTGACATATAACACAAATGCAATATCACAAACCCATTTACATGTGTAGAGTACTGGAAACTCTGCCATGTGCTTCTGAAGGTATGCAGTTTCATAAGACAATACATAACATAAGCAAAGACAGATCTTTCTCCTGCAAAAGAATAAGCAAAATATTTAAGCATAAACAAGACATGAACATTTTTTTTTCTTCCTTACATGAAGGAGGCCTCTATAGCATTCTAGAAAGCAATTCTTACTACCCAATTACATGAGTAATGCATTAAATTTCTTCTTCTCCCACTGGATGTAAAGTGAAAGAGGCATTATATTTTTTCTTCTCTCACTGGTGTAAAGTGAAAGAGGCATTAATAACTTATAATCAACATAGCATGGTAACTCAAATACAGTACAAATCTCATTAGCATGAGCAGGTAGACAATTTCTTAAAAAGGCTGTCAGGTGTTATAATTCTTCTTTAAAATCCACACAAACTTTTGTTCTTTCTAGTCCAATTAAAATGTCCAAATTAAAGACCAAACGTTGATTGAAGACAATTTAAACACAAAACACTATTTTCTCTCCAGTTCAGTTCTTGGAATGGCAAGTTGAAAGTAAGCCATAAATTAAGTCTCACTGACTTCACAAGACAATCCCACACAACCCCCCTTTTTTCAGCTTTTCAGGCAGACACACATTCCTTCATGCTCCAGCCACACCCATCTGCAGTAAGGCAGGCCGAGGAGGTATGAAGGCACAAAGAACTTCTCCAGAATTTGCAAGCAGCTTCCACACAGAAGAATAGTACAGGGAATTTCCCGTTGCTTTCCCTGCCATCCTGATGCTGGAAACTTGAGACAGCCCACTCTGATCTCTTTGTTTGTGGGTTGGGCAGTTCAAAATCAGCAAAAAACTGTATGTCTTCTTCCTCCTTGTATTTTTGCCAAAGCCTGCTATCCATACAGGACATATTTACCCCCCTCTTTCTCTGTATTTCTTTCATCTCCAGCATATGATTCTCAACCTTATGACAACCTGCATCGGTTAGTTTGTACTTGCACCCCTTTTTTGTCTTGAGTTTTGTGCGTTCCTCCTTTGGGCCATCCTTCCATTTCTGCAGGATCTTCCTGCCCAAACGTGAGGTATCAAATTTACTACTCAGCTTCTCCTGCTTTTGTGATGAGGGTTGATTCACGGGGGGGCTGAGATCCCCTAAGCTGCTCTTTAAAACACAGTCCTTGCTTTCTGCCACTCTGCATGCATCAACAACTTCAATCTGTGATGAGTTTCCCACCATTTGTTCCCCATCAGCTGGCACTAGTATTGCAACAGTCTCATTTGCAAGCGGCTCTCTGTTCACTGGATATACATCAACAGGTTCCATATCCAGCACCGCTGTAGTTAACGCCGCAGAGAACAGGTCTTTTGTAGGGCTAAAAGGACTTGATTGTTGCAAGTCAGGACATAATTGCCCATCTCCTTTTCCACCTCCACCCCCATCAGGAGTCTGTTGTTTCTCATATGATGGAGGAGCAGTTGCCCTGGCTGCCATGGTTGCCATGGCCCCCCCTTTCTCTGAAGGCAAAAGCTGTGGGAGGGGGCCATCAAGTCTTTGAGACAATAAAATATTTTTTGGAGTAAGTCTCTGAAGGCAGTCCCTAACTGCCTCCCATGTAAATAATATTGACACAGAAATTCCATTATGCTTCTGCATTTCTCTCCCAATCTGTTTCCACTGTCCCAAGTCCAGACCTTCATATTTAAACCAAGGACAGAATTTTGCTATAGCTTTAGCCAGTTTCTGTATCTCCTGTTCATTAGCCTTCCGCCCATTCTCATGCAAAAGATCTGAGATATCTTTACAAAGTTCATACATTTGCGAAGAAAAAACACACCCCATTTTCCACTCACCCTGTGTGGGATCCAATGTAGAATTGGATGAATCGAGCTCGATTTATGACCTTCCTCCGGTCTGACCTTTTGCCTGGTCGGAGTGAGTGAGACCTTCCCGGTCGATTATGAGGTGTTAATTGCTGCTAAATGCTGAAGCAGAGTTCAAAGCAGGCTCTCTCATTGTAGTTCAAAGCGTCACACGGAGCGCCACTTGATGGGATTCTGCTTCATGTAAAGATATCTTCTTTATTCCGTCAGTCTCATTAGCAGCAGTTATATCCTCAGATCTTTAAGATAACAATCAGTCCCAAGAAGTCCTGCTTCCTTAGGCTTTTTGTAGGGAGGAACAGAGAGACAGAGAGAAAAGCACTCTGCAGTCCTTGGCTGGTCAAAAACTACTGAAGCCTTTTTCTTATTTTAGGCAGTGAGAGAGAGAAACGAAACTAGCAATCATTGTATAGCAGAAACGAAACTCATTAGCCTACATAATCAATCAGAATGTCAAAACCCAAAGAAAGAGAGATAAGGAGCGCTGTCTCTCAGTGAGCAGAGAGGCTTTTGTATACAAAAAGTGTCAGAGACAGCCTGACAGAATCCAGATGCATTCCTACAGCAGACAACTCTGGCTCTTCGGCTTTGAAACAGAGATGAGCACTGAACTCTAGAGTCGGATACGACTGGCTTTCGAGCAAGGGAAACCTTTACCTTTACCTAAGATGCATTGGAGCATAAGACGCACCCTGTTATTACCAAAATAGCCCACAATATATAGCACAAGACACCCTCCATTTTTCCAGTGTATTTTAAGGGGGGGGGGAGTGGGTCTTTTGTTGTTCAGTCGCATAGCCGAGTCTGACACATTGCGACCCCATGGACCATCACACGCCAGGCATCCCTATCCGCCACCATCCTCCTCAAACTGCCCAGCTTTGTGCCCATTGCATCAACAATACCATCTAGCCATCTCATTCTCTGTCTCCCCCTTGTTCTTTTGCTCTTGACCTGTCAAGGCTTTCTCAAGTGAATCCTCTCTTCTAATTTGATGTCCAAAGTACTTTAGTTTCATCTTCAATATTTGACCTTCCAGGGAGCAATCGGGGTTGATTTCTAAGTGGGTCTTATATGCCAGCAAGTACGGTATACTGTATTACAAATAAGTAATTTGCCCCTGACTTTCTTTGCTGAAATCCTGTTGGCATAAATTTACACCATTCAAGCCACATAACATCGTTAATTAAAGACACTTAAATCTTTCATTCACATAAATAAAATACTTCCTATCTCACCTCCTTTCAGCCATTATGCTTATTCTTAGTTAACTTTGCTGGGAAAACACCAAATGTATATATAATGATGTTCAAAATTCCTCTAACGGGTAATTTCAAAAGGTAATCATATTTTTGTGTATGTGGTGTAACAAGTAATTTTGTGTTTAACACTGTTTCCATTAATTGCATTGCATTCCTAATGCACCTCTGTCATGATCTAATTATGAAAAGGAAAGTCACTACAGGTAATTTTGTTACTTGGAACTTATGAATTGCCAGGTCCGTCATAAGAGATTTATACCAAAAAGATTACCCAAAATGTTCTAGATAAAACTCCTACGCATGACACATGAACTTCAAATAGTGGATGTTTCAGAATTTAGTTGAATAAGTAATAATGCATAGAAAGTGGTGACCCCACCCTGCTGGCTTATATAGTGTAGGCCTCTCTGTTCTTTTAGTCACTCTTTTAACCATAATTTTTAAATTGATGAGGACAGGGAGGGTAATCTTTAAAGTCTATCAAGGGTTTTAAAGGTTTTTTTAAAATGTTTTACGAATATAATGTTTTTATCTCTGTTGTTATGCCACCCAGAGTCGCTCGTTCATATTGGGGCGGAAATATATAAATTTGAATAATAAAATAATAAAATAAAATAAATAAGTCAAATAAATTCTGGGGTGGGGTGGGAGAACAGAAGCATTGTGTTCAGGCACTCACAGTTGCCTTTTCTCTGAATTACTCACCGTAATGACTGCAGCAGATGAGACCAAATCGAGAGAGAGAGAGAGAAACAGAAACAGAGAAAAGGAGGGGGGGAAAAAGATTAGTTAAGAATAGTAAAAAAAGACTTTTTCACATCAGGCAATCTCCAAAAAAGACTTTTCCAAATTAGTCTCAGGCCATTTTTCCTAGCACACAGGGTTCTTGAGCACAATAAATCATATAATATTTTATAACCCAACAGTACAGGTAACTACCCATCCCAACCCCTGTATCAATGGAGGTTAACATGTCGAAACCTACTGCAGATACCTGAAACAGTAGATAACACTGAACCCTATATTTTACAGACACACACACTTGAAGGACATTTTAGCAGCCCCTGGTGAAAATGGACAGTTCCTATTTCTAAAGGTGTTGGGGGAGGCAGTATATTCTATGCTGTTTCATCCAAAAATGAAAATGAATTTCCACTCACTGCAGGTTTTGAAAGGAAAAAAAGTGAGAGGAATTTTCAGAAGAAGTGTGGCTTCTGAACAGTCCCCACAGGAAAACTTCACTGACATGCTTCATTTGAATTCTTCCTCCCAGAATCCCTAGTGGCCATGAAATCTATGGTACAATGGGACTCGTAGACCAAATAAAATAACTTTTCCAAGCATTAGCTCTAGATTAAACGCCTGTGATACCATGTTGAATAGAAGGTAAAACACTCCAAGAATCCTATTCCACGGAGCCTGTAAAAGTTGCTTTTTCAGATGACAATTCCCAGAATACTGCAACTACCATGGCCAATATGCTTTGTTTCTTGGGAGTTGTATCCAGAACAACATTTCTGAGCTACGACTTCAAGATAATGGGTTTCTGCAGCATGTCAGTCAATGACACACAAAATGTTCCTTGATGATAAACAACATGAGACCAATATTCTGGACATCCATTCACCCCGGCACAGCATTCTCTCTCTCTCTCACTATGGCTCACCCGTTCGACAATAGGGATAAGCGTTCCATGCTCTTTCATGGACGACTAGAGACCCCTCAGGGGCAAACATCTTAATGAATCCTGGAACTTTGCTGCAAGAAAACAAAGGAAAGGCATCAGAGGCGGTCTAACGTTTTGGAAACCACCCACCCACCACAAATCCAAGATTATTCTTACCTCTGGAGGTGATAGATCTTGTGGGTGAATTGGCCCCGTTCCCCTTCACGCTCATAGGGTTCATTTTTAAGCACCTCAATTCCTTCACCACCACCAGTGTTGTGCTTGCTGGCTTCGGCCACTGAGAATAACTGGCCCACTTGATACTGAGAAGAGGGAGAGAGAGACTGGTAAATACTCAATCACCCTCCAAAGGGGGCATCAGTCTTGGGGAAGAGGCAAGCCACAGAAAGAAATCTGAGATGTAGCTTGAAGAAACTAAATTTAAAAAAAGAGAATGGTGCTGCAAAGAACAATGTGAGGCTTATGGCACCTTCTTCTGCTTCTCCTTATTCATTCATTCATCCATCCATCCATCCATCCATCCATCCATCCATCCTTTCAACTTGTTTGTTGTCTTTCTCCAAATATAGCATCCTAAGGTGATTTATGGACTGCAGTGGCTTAGTGGTTAAGATACTGAACTTGATGATTGGAATCAACTTGATGGTAAAGGTAAAGGTTTCCCTTGTTCGAAAACCAGTCGTATCCGACTCTAGGGTTCAGTGTACATCTCTGTTTCAAAGCCGAAGAGCCAGCGTTGTCTGCGTCTGCAGACATTTCCGTGGTCATGTGGCAGGCATGACTAGACACCGGAGCGCATGGAACGCTGTTACCTTCCCACCGAAGTGGTCCCTATTTATCGACTTGCAATTTCTTGTTTTCGAACTGCTAGGTTGGCAGGAACTGGGACAAAGACGGGAGCTCATTCCGTCTGGCAGTACTCGGGAATCGAACTGCTGACCTTCTGCCTCCCAGCCAGCGTCTTAGCCACTTGAGCCACTGCTCAATTATTATTATTATTACACAATTATTAATACACAATAATTATTAACTCCCAAGTTTTTCTGGATAGAGAATACTCAGAAATGGTTTCCTGTTTCCTTCTTCTGGGAGAGAATGAACACTCTTGGAAGTGTGCAGGTTGCCAAAGACTACACAGGCTGGATCTTCTCCAGGAGGGACAGAAGGGAATCAAACTCCTAACCTTGGCTAAGCAGCCAGACATTCAACTCACTGAGCTATGACATAAGCCTCCATGGACTGTAGACCACAGAATATGTGTCTGAAGAAGCAGGTTATAGCCCATTAAAGCTGAAGCCAAATAAAACAGATTATTCTTTAGCGCGCTACAAGATTTATTACTATACTAAACAGAAAAGTAATTTTTCTAAAGCTCTGATCTGTGACTGCTTCCACGTTTGTGCTGTTTCAGGTTAACCTGGGGATACCTATAATTCTTTATGAATCAGGCTGTCAACCACTGAATAGCAGAGTCCTTATAAAGCTACTTACCTCCTCCACGGAACAAGGCAGCACCACTCGGCTGTTTTTTTAGGAGAGACAAGTGAAAGAAAAAGAAAACAATATTTAGACAGAGGTTTCCCAAGGATGTTCTACCCACACCACAGCATATGCTAAATAGAAAGCATGTGCGCACAGACAAACACAACATTTATACCAAAATGTATGTCACCAACATCTCAACCACTACTATCTCCTACCAAGCACTACTCTTCTATCGGAGCCAAAGACAATTCCTTTATAAATGTTTGTGTTTACCAGATCAGGCTGGTGCCAGATTCAGGTTAAATTTATCCTGGATTCAGCAAGACAAATACCTGCAAAAGGATAATGTCTATTGTTTTTGTTGCTTAATTACTGTTTTTGTTGCTTAATGGCTGTAAAGCTCATGATTGTAAAGTTTCACAATACTAAGGCACAGACCCTTCCCTAGAAGACTCTTCCCTAAAAATCCTGTGTCAGAGTCGTCACCCGCCCTATCTTCTAATTAACCCTTAAGGAGCTGTGGTGGCTTAGTGATTAAGATGCTGAACTTGACGACTAGAAGGTCAGCAGGTCAGCAGCTCTAGACCCGAGTGCTGAACGAGGGAGTGAGCTCCTGTATCTGTCCCAGCACCTGCCAACCTAGCAGTTCGAATAAGTACCACTTTGGTGGAAAAGTAAACAGCATTCTGTGCACTCAAAAGTCTAGGTATGCCTGCTACATGTTCACAGAAACGTCTGCAAATGCATACAGCGCTGACTCTTTGGCTATTAACAGAGATGAGCACTGAACCCTAGAGTCGGATATTGCTGGCTTTTGACAAGGGCACCTGTTACTTTTACTGCCTACATCAGTCTTACATACACACCACAAGAAATACTAATACCTGAACAAAATCCATTACATGGATAAGTTGCGCACACCACAATTAGGTCATAGAGAAAATGCAGCTTTCAAAAATGATGTGATTGTTTATGGATAAAGGAGGTGAAACTTTTATAGGGAGATTAAAGACTTGCTGGAAACCACAAAGTAAGCTGGTATATATCTTCTTCTCTCCTACGGCAAAAGTTTCCAATAGGCGTTCTAATTTGGAACAGTTTTTGAAATTGTAAGAGTACTTCTTTAGGCAGGTATCACAAATGACTCACTCATATGCAGAAACTTGTGGACTTCTTTGTAAAGCTGACATAAGTATAACAGCAGTATTTAGCACTACAAAATATATATCAACACATTAAATCCATCACTGTTTGATATCATCAAACACAACTTTACTAACAGAGAACTATTAAGATGTTCTTCTTTCATGTCCAGATCATACCCTGGACTGCCAAAAGGAAGGCACTTTCTTGGCTTTGTTGTTGGCCAAAAATGAATCTTAATCAGTACACGTTTCTGGTATTAATCGTCAGACCAGAAGATGAATCAGATTCTGTCTCTCTCCACATTCACACCATGTGTTCTTGTCTGCTAGTAGACCCCACGTGAGCATGTTGCTCTTGCATTTAGGGACTCCAAACCTCAGCCTATTCAGAGACCTTCAAGCAACATAGGGGAGGTTGAGTTCCTCAGCCATATCTTCCTTTAATGTTGTTCCTTGTCCAGTGAGCTCCTCCCTCCATTTAATTTGGTTTTGCTGTTGCGTACCCTCAAGAATGTTTCTTCTTGCCATAAAGCTCTGCCTGGATCTGAGCTGGAAGACTTGAAAATCTTTAAATTTACGTTGTTGAAAAACTACAGTATTATAAGGCAATGTGAAGCTAAGGAGTGGAGCAGGATTTAGCAATGAACTCATATCAGTTCCCACACTTGCTGCATCTTTTACAGAGGAGAAATCTACAAAGGGAACCTGAAGTTTCATTTTATTTGTTGAGTAAAACACATCGCAGATTTGCGCTGAATGGCATAAATGTGGGATTTTTTTAACAGGGAACTGTAGTTTAGCAACATCTGGTTGTTTCTTACTTGTATACCATTCCTACATGTCACACACACACACACACACACACACACACACACACACACACACACACACACACACACACACACACACACACACACACACACACACACACACACACACACACACACACACACACACACACACCTTAATGTTTTCTCTCTCTTCCGATTCTTTCCCACCACATACCAAGGCCTATTTCCTCAGGATAAATCTGTTGCGAAACTGTACCCAAAGCAGCGCCTGGGTATCATCTGTAGCCAAATAAAGTCCAGCTATGAAATCATAGTGCAAAAGCTGGCTTGAGACTCAATATCAAGAAAACCAAGATAATGGCAACAGGCCCAATCAGTTCCTGGAAAATAGACGGGGAAGAGGTAGAAGCAGTGACAGATTTTACTTTCTTAGGATCAAAGATCACTGCAGATGGGGATTGTAGCCATGAAATAAAAAGGCGACTGATTCTTGGGAGACAAGCGATGAGAAACCTGGGGAACATAGTGAAAAGCAGAGACATCACATTGCAAACAAAAATTAGAATAGTCAAGGCAATGGTTTTCCCAGTAGTAATGTATGGATGTGAGAGCTGGACAATTAGGAAAGCTGAACGCAGAAGAATAGATGCCTTTGAAATGTGGTGTTGGAGGAGGGTTTTGAGAGTCCCCTGGACAGCGAGGAGAACAAATGGGTCACTCTTAGAAGAAATTAACCCGGACTGCTCATTGGAAGGTCAAATAGTAAAGATGAAGCTAAAATACTTTGGACATCAAATGAGAAGGGAGGATTCACTTGAGAAGGCATTGATGTTGGGAAAGGTGGAGGGCAAAAGAAGAAGGGGGAGGCCAAGGATGAGATGGCTAGATGGCATTGTAGACACAATGGGCACAGAGCTGGGAGGGCTGAGGGGGATGGTGGAGGACAGAGGCGCCTGGAGGAAAATGGTCCATGGGGTCGCAAAGGGTCGGAGTCGACTGTGCGACTGAACAACAAATGAAATCACTTATTGTTGAAAGATGGAAAATAGACTGTTTTGAGCAGGACGACTGTTTTAAAGAACTATGGAAGATAGATTGACATGTGAATTAAACTTAAAGAAGGGACTCACAAAAAGAACTGATTTGAATAAGATTTGGGGAGAATTTATTGAATATATCCTAGTTGAAGCAACATGGATAAGATTGGGACAAGAATACACAATCTTCTGGAAAGAGGGCACAAATATATAAAATCGATGTAAATATTAAATAAATTTCGTGTCAGAAATTACTCTGGGTTGAAAGGATCTTTGCTGGAGAAACTCCGCCCAGGGGATGCTCGAATGAGGCTCCTTTCATGTCCCGAAGATCTGTCATGCACACATATGATTATTGTCTACTTTATGTATATATATTGATATTGCAATTGTTATTATTATTATTAGTTTTTTTCCTACTAGTATGTTTATTTTATATTTTTTTAAATTGTAAAGGGTAGTGAGGACTGTAGCCTGAGGTGCAAGAAAGATGACACTCTCAGGATCTGATTGTGATGTTTCTTATTACAGTGATACCTCATGCAACGTCCAAACTTGGTTCCACAAGTTTGGACTTTATACGGATTTGGACTTTGTATGAGGCATGCAAAATCCTAGCCGCGATGCCTCATACAACATCCAAATCCTTGCTGTGATGCCTCGTACAACGTCGTTTCCATAGAGATACATTGTACTGTAACAGCACAGACTTCAGGGCAAAGTCAAGGAAACAGAACTTTAAGAAATCATTGTCTAAACGGCTAAATACATTACAAAACATGTCAAACAACCCTGATTGTCCAAGAACCTGAAGAATGTGCAAAAATCCCAGGAATGCTTCAAAAAATTCTGACGAAAAAATTCAAAAAAATCCAAAATCGCGCTCAAAACCACTCCTAAACATTCTTCGCCTCGTGCAAAACCCACAAGAGCAATGCACGCATGTGTCCTGTCTTTTATACTGCCCAGGCACAATGCAACCTGGGAAAACCCCAATGCCTCATACAAAGTCGCACGACTTTGTATGAGGCAACTTTTTTCAAGGAATTAGGCGATGTGGTATGAATTCGATGTTGCACAAAGCGGACTTTGTATGAGGTATTACTGTATTCACTAAGGAAACGAAATTAAAACTCATTGTTGGGCTTTGACCCAAGAACGCCACACCTCCCTTCTGGACAGATAAAAAGCAACTAACAATCAAGGCACTTTTGAAAGAAACTGGCTTTCCTTCTGTGGGGAAAATGCCTAGGGATTAAACCAGATGTTCCAAGCACATAAACATTTCCCTCAATTAAGTTCTTTAGATAGATAAGTAAGAGAAATTACTGCCCTTGGGGAAAGAGCCCTGGTAACGCAATGGTTAAACTGCTGTAATGCAGCCAGAAGGTTGTGAGTTCAATCCTGACCAGGACACAAGGTTGACTCAGCCTTCCTTCCTTCCGAGGTGGGTAAAATGAGTATCTAGCATATTTGGGGCAAAATGCTAATTAACTTGGGAACTGTCCAAAGAGTGCACTAAGCGGTATATAAGTATAATTGCTATTGCTATTGTTATTGCTGTTTTAATAAAAAAAACACACACACCTCTCCACAGAAGCCAAAAGTGACAGTGATAATTATATGTTCACAAGCTGTTAGGTGCTAATTAATTAAAACTGCAAGTGGGGGAGGAAGGGCTGGAAATTGCCATATGGGGAAGGCTCTGCCGCCGACCATCCCTCCTTGGATCAGCCGGAGCCCCACCTGCCCCCACCCCATTTTTGGCTTAAGCTTTCCATCATCCTCCCCTCTCTCCGCCCCGCCCGCGTACTCACAATTCCTTGATCAGCACCATCCTCCTCCCGACCCTCCAGCGCCCCGCGCATCAGACGCCCCGAACCCTGGCTGGCGCTCTTCCTCGTCTTCCCCGCAAAACCGCGGCCATTGACGCCACTTCCGCCCTCACTCCAGCCTCCGCTCGGCCCAACCTGTCCCCGCGACGAGACCACTTCCGCCCTCACTCGGGCTTTCCCGGCCGGAGCGATGGAAAGGCCGGCCACATTGGGGGAGGAGCTAAACGACGACGGGATGGCGGTAGGGTGGGAGGGGAGATCGACTTTTGATTGACAGCAACCGCAAAGTCCAGAACACCAGAGGCAAACGCCCGCTAGGGGGCGCGTTGGCAAATCTGATTACGGTGGGAAGGTAACAGTGTTCCGTGCGCTCCGGTGTCTAGTCATGCCTGCCACATGACCGCTGAAACGTTTGCAGCAGCAGACAGCGCTGGCTCTTCGGCTTTGAAACAGAGATGAGCACTGAACCCTAGGGTCTGATACGACTGGCTTTCGAGCAAGGGAAACCTTTACCTTTACTTTATAATGTCTAGGACTGCAGTGGCTCAACTTGTTAAGATGCTGAACTCCCTGCCTGGAAGTTCAGAGTTTGATTCCCGGGTACTGCATGACTGAGTGAGCTCCCGTCTCTGCCCCAGCTCCTGCCAACCTAGCAGTTCAAATCAAGAAATTGCAAGTTGATAAATAGGTTCCACTTTGATGGGAAGGTAACAGCGTTCCGTGCGCTCCTGTCAAGTCATGCCTGCCACATGACCACAGAAACGTCTGCAGAAGCAGGCAGCGCTGGCTCTTCGGCTTGGAAACAGAGATGAGCACTGAACCCTAGAATAGGATACAACTGGCTTTCGAGCAAGGGAAACTTTTACCTTTTCTTGCTAGAGAGAGAGAGCTCTGAGGCATGTGTAGAGTGCGGAGAATCCTTATTAGAAAAACCCTAATTGTATCAGAGAGTTATAAAAAAAAAAGTTGTGGCACCTTAAAGACTAACTGCTGTGGGTGTGGAAGAAAGTTGAAAAACTTCAAAACTTCCATATGATTTTTGACAAACTCTTACAGCAGGGGTTTTCAACTTATGGCCTGCAGGCCAGACCTGACCCGCAGTACCATTTCATGTGCCATGCGCCACTGCCACCACCGCCGGAAGCGGATGTGTTTGCGACAGCCGTAAATGCACCCATGGCTGTCGTAAACACATTTATGACAGCCACGGGTGCATTTTATGGCAGCATTTACGGCGGGGGGAACCACCAGTCCAGCTCGCTCAGCTTGGATTGGCTTGAAAAGGTTGAGAACCTCCGCACTACTGGTTCCCATATCAGTCCACAGGCTACAATAGAGAAATCAGGGGTCCCTTGGCACTTGGCTTCGCAATAGCACAAAGACATGGGCCCAAGGCATGGATTTTCATGATTTCATACGGTTTTTAGATGGAACCCTGCTCAAACCACCATCAGATTATACATTCCCTCTGTGCCCACAGATTACAGAGAAATCATGTGTCCTTCACTACGTGACTTTGCAGTGGTACAAAAACATGGATCCACCTGATTTTTATGTGGGACTAAACCAAAATGCCTGCTAAATTTTGTTGTTGTTGTTCAGTTGCACAGTCGATTTTGACCCTTCGTGACCCCATGGACCATCACACGTGAGGCACCCTTATCCTCCACTATCCTCCTCAACCCGCCCAGCTTTGTGCCCATTGCATCAACAATGCCATCTAGCCATCTCATTCTCTGCTGCCCCCTTCTTCTTTTGCCCTCAACCTTTCCTAGCATCAGGGCCTTCTCAAGTGAATCCTCTCTTCTCCTTTGATGCCCAAAGTACTTTAACTTCATCTTCAATGTTTGACCTTCCAAGGAGCAGTTGGGGTTGATTTCTTTTAAGATCAACCTATTTGTTCTCCTCGCTGTCCAGGGTACTCTCAAAATTCTTCTCCAACACCACATTTCAAATGTGTCTATTCTTCTGCGCTCAGCTTTCCTTATGGTCCTTCTCTCACAACCATACATTACTACAAGAAATACCATTGCTTTGACTATTCTAATTTTTGTTTGCAATGTGATGTCTCTGCTTTTCACTATGTTCCCCAGGTTTCTCACAGCTTGCCTCCCAAGAATCAGTCACCTTTTTATTTCATGGCTGCAATCTCCATCTGCAGCGATCTTTGATCCTTAGAATGTAAAATCTGTCACTGCTTCCACTTCTTCCCCATCTATTTTCCAGGGACTGATAGGGCCTGTTGCCATTATCTTGGTTTTCTTGATGTTGAGTCTCAAGCAAGCTTTTGCACTCTCTTCTTTCAAACTAAGCAAGAGCTTCTTTAGGTCTTCTTCACTTTCTACTACCCATTAGGGTAGCATCATCTGCATATCTCAAATTGTTGATGTTTCTCCCAGCAATTTTAATTCCAAGTTTTGATTTCATCCAGCACTGCATTGCGCATTATGTGCTCTGTGTATAAGTTAAATAAGTAAGGTGACAAAATGCAGCCTTGTCTTACTCCTTTTCCTATTCCAAACCACTTTGTCATTCCATATTCTGTCCTAACTGTTGCTTCTTGACTCTTGTACAGATTTCTCATGAGGCATATAAGGTGTTCTGGTATTCCCATCTCTTTAATTACTTGCCACATTTTATTGTGGTCCACACAGTCAAATGCCTTGGTGACTGTAGTCAATGAAACAGAGGTAGACTTGTTTCTGATATTCCTTTGTTTTCTCCATGATCCAATGTATGATGGCAATTTGGTCACTAGTTACCCTGCCTCTTCTGAAACCAGCCCGCACTTCTGGTAGTTCTTTCTTCACATGCTACTGAAGCCTGCCCTGTATTATCTTGAGCATGCCTTTGCTAGCGTGTAGAATGAGTGCAGTTGTTCCATAATTTGAACATTCTTTGGCGTTGCCCTTTTTGGGGGGGATTGGAACGTATACTGACCTTTTTCAGTCCTGTGGCCATTGCAGTGTTTTCCAAATCTGCTGGCATATACAGTAAAATCCAATACAGTACTTTAATTCCATCATCTTTTAGGGCATTGAATAATTCAACTGGAATACCATCATCTCCACTAGCTTTGTTATTGGCAGTACTTTTTAGGGCTCTCCTGACTGCACTCTCCAGGATGTCTGGCTCCAATTCAAAGCTCTCATCACTGTGATTTTCATGGATGTTGAGGTCCTTTTTGTAGAGTTCTTCTGTGTACTCTTGCCATCTTTTCTTAACCTCTTCTGCATCAGCTAAATCCTTGCTGTTTTTGTCCCTTATCATGTTGTTTCTCTTGTGTGTTTCTCTCGCGTCTTTTGTTTCTGGGGTCTGTCATTACCATATGTGCACAATGCCTGTTAGTTTCTGCCTGGGAACAGGATAGGATTATTTCGGTGGGAAATGCAAGAAATTCATCAAGTGAAGTCCATCAAAATTCATCAAAAAGAAGTCCATTGATGCTGACTGGTCAGTTGAACCTCTTGCTTTGGACATGCAGCATTCCTGACTGGTTCCTGTATTCAAGCCACAACAACTTCACTCTGCTATTGGTTAATGCATTGACTTGTCTCCACCTAATCCCCAAACGTCCCCTCTCTCTCTTTTCCTTGAATTTGTAATCTTTTCTTTGACTTTGTAATATTTTTTTTAACCAAATACCACCATTTACACAAAACCTTACTATTGTAACTCAAGATTGATTTATTTCCCTATGAAATAACAGCCTGCTGGTTATTGTTTTCCTGGATGGTTCTCTGATAAGCCTTCACATGGAAAACTGTTTTTTGTAAAGTGACTCATGGGACAATCCTACAAAATCCTACAATGCCACCCTCCATCTGGAGATGGGCATGATAAAGGTTGAGGCAAGATTGTGGCTGGCCACTCTCAACCTTTGGTTCAATTAATCTGTTTAATCCCAGTGACTTGGCATCTCTAACTCTCCAGGATAGCTTCCAATCAGCATGGAAAAGAACAATTCGATCCAGACTGCAGTACCTTGGCTTCTCCCAACCACTCATACAGGGCAGGTGAAACAGGCCATTAAACAGAGAACACTAGACATGGAAATGCAAACTGATCTAGCCAGGACCCTAAACTTTGTGGCTTCAGAATCTTGGAGACACAATGATGCCCCGGCCTGGTACCTGCTTCAACTTGAGACATCAAGTTATTGGAGGGCATTTACATTAACCCACTATCAGGCCCTTTTCCTTTTGCAGTTCTCAAGGGAAAGTTCCAAAGGACACAAGTGTCAGAGAGACTATGCCCATGTGACACTGGAGAAATCGCAACCATAGAACATGTTCTCTGCATCTGCCCTTTCTATAGAGACATCTGGAACAAGTTCATATCTCCGCTGCATTGCTAGTATCCTGGTTAGTCAAACAGCACATGCACCCACTGGCTGCTATCTGATAAAAGCCCCACCTTCACCCACAACACTGTCAGGTCAAGTTAAGCCTGGTCAAACGAGTTCTGGCCTATTGTGAATTTTGTGCATTGGAATGTCTGATGTCTGTCTCAGCCTTTTTTATAAGACGGCTTTTATCTTTTCAGCTCCTTTCTCTTCCCTGCCAGGTGGAGAGCCCATATGCATACATAAGAATAAAAGCCTTTCTCTCTCTCTTACGTTTGATACACATATTCCTTTTGGTAAACCACAGCCACATGAGCTGTAATTGGCCCATTTTGGCAACAGTTGTTTGCATTATTTGGACAGGGGATTCAGGCTAAACATATAGCTTGGTGATGGTCAACCTTGGCACTCCAGATGTTCTTGAACTTCAATTCCCAGAAGCCCTGATCAGCAGGCGTGTTGATTTGGGCTTCTGGGAATTGAAATCCAAAAATACCTGGAGTGCCAAGGTTGGCCATCTCTGATATAGTCTCTCCTTCGTCCTCAAGCAACCACAAAAAAACCCCAGCTATACCAGACTGCCCTACAAGAAGCAGACTGAACATGCTCTATATACCCCTAGCACCAGTGGCGGGCTTCCAAAATTTTTGCTACCACACTGTGGGCATGGTATTGATGTAAAGGTAAAGGTTTTCCTTGCTCGAAAGCCAGTCGTATCCGACTCTAGGGTGCAGTGCTCATCTCTGTTTCTAAGCTGAAGAGCCAGCGCTGTCTGCTTCTGCAGACATTTCCGTGGTCATGTGGCAGGCATGACTAGACACCGGAGTGCACGGAATGCTTTTACCTTCCCACCGAAGTGGTCCCTATTTATCTACTTGCAATTTCTTGCTTTCGAACTGCTAGGTTGGTATTGATGAGGGACTGATTTTTATCATTTTATTAAATATATATCCATTATAATTATATAGAAATGTACTACACTCAAAACACATTGTATCTACTTTATGAAACATTATAGAATTGTAGCTTGTAATATTCTTAAGAAATACTATGCAACACAATAATATTGTAACAAGGTTTTTATACACATAATAGTTTTATATATTAGCATGTTAGTCTATACACTTAAAACACAAGAAGCTATATTATTCCTATGTGTGATTCTATTGATGTTAACCCTTATTTCATTACTCCTTTATATTTCTTTATTCTTATGTATTACTAGCACACTCACATAATGAAAAAATATATTCATTAAATTCACTATTTAGTAGTAGCTTTAGAATTTTATAAAGAACATACCACAAAGATAGGATAGTAAGAAACAGTTAATTGGAACGTTATAAAAAGTTCTTTTGAAAAACTTTCTTTGAAGCCCTTCTCTGGGTCGTTAAAGAGATAAGGAAGTGGCAAGATGCTCATGAGCTCATTTCCAAGGTTGGAAAACAATAAATCTTAAAGCCTTCCAGGTCACTAGGTTTCCTTTCTTCCCTGTCAAGAAGCGAGAGTTTTAAAACAACCAACCAGGAGACAGAAAGATATCAGGATGCTTGCAACCTTTTTGGGTCAAAATGAACATTAATTACTTTTAACAAGACAAGTTTTAAGTTTCAAAGAAAAGAAATATACATATAACTTCTACCTTTTCCTTGTTTGGGGTGCCATTCCGAATACCCAGTTGCATGGAGTGTGCACCAATTTTTTTTAAATATTGATCAATAATAAAAGGGCACTAATTTGAAATAACTTCTCTCCTGGATTGTTTCTGACTCAATTGGTTTATGATGGTCTAAAAAGTGGAGAAGTGCCGGCTGCAATTTGGCCTATAAGTCATGGCTTTGGGTGAGTAAAAACGGGACTCGGCAAACTCTAAAACTCTTCTAAAAGTATTGGGCATAAACTTTTAGGAACTAAATTATATTTCTGGGCATAATTGGAATATAAGTGTCTAGAATCCAAAAACTTCCACATCCAAACTCATTTGGGTATGAGGGTTTGGGATCACATAAATCGGACCACATCATTAAATACTGTACTTATTATTTTGGAGACACATCAGTATGGTAGGCGTGGCCAGGGGAAAGCTCTGTGTTGCATCCAAATTAGGACTACAGTGATACCTCATACAACGTCCAAACTTGGTTCCACAAGTTTGGACTTTATACGGATTTGGACTTTGTATGAGGCATGCAAAATCCTAGCTGCGATGCCTCATACAACGTCCAAATCCTTGCTGTGATGCCTTGTACAACGTTGTTTCCATAGAGATACATTGTACTGTAACAGCACAGACTTTAGGGCAAAGTCAAGGAAACAAACAGGAAACTGACAGAACTTTAAGAAAACATTGTCTAAAGGCTAAAAACATTACAAAAACATGTCAAAGAACCCTGATAGCCCAAGAACCTGCAAAAATCCCAGGAATGCTTCCAAAAATTCTGATGAAAAATTTAAAAAAATCCAAAATCATGCTCAAACCCACTCCTAAACACTCTTTGCCTTGTGCAAAACCCACAAGAGCAATGCACGCATGTGTCCTGTCTTTTATACTGCCCAGGCATAATGCAACCTGGGAAAAACTGAATGCCTCATACAAAATCGAGCGACTTTGTATGAGGTAACTTTTTTCAAGAAATTAGGCAATGTTGTATGAATTCGATGTCGTATTAAGCGGACTTTGTATGAGGTATTACTCTACTTTTATTTCAAAACTTGGATAAGCAGGGCCAGCCAGAATTTCTGCTACCAGTTCTGGCAAACTGGGGTGAACCTGCTGATGCCCACCAATGCCTGGCACTGAGACAAAAAAGAGCGAGACAGCTCTAGAAAAAGGCTCTCGCTAATTCAAAATATGTGTGGACACACCGTAATTTGGTTTGAACCAAAGAGCAGCAAAAGTGATCCAGTCAGTGAGCAATATGCCCGTCGGGGTGTTCCCTCTGTTTACTTTTGCTCTGCAGTGTTCTTTCAGTCCTGGCAGAGGAAGGGAAATAGTTAGTTGTTCAGGTAGAAAAACAGCAACGCATGGGTGAGTTCTAGACTGTGGGTAGGTGGACAGAGTTTTAAGAGAGGGATTGGATAGCAAATCAAACAAAAATAAACATGGGCGTGTCCAGAGAGAAAGTTCTGCAATCCAATAGTGCTTCTTATGTATCTAACAACCTCTCACTGGTTGACAGATAAACTGTGGGCAGGAGAAAAGATAAAATCGGTGCTGTTTCCTGTTGTTGAAAATTCTTCAGTGAGGCAGTCTTCATCTTACAAAAGGACAGGATAGATGAAATCGAAAGGCTGAAGTGTCAGGTAAGAGAAGCGGGTAAAAAGCCTGAAGAGAAAAATTCCAGAGAGAGTCTGTAGGCTAAAAAAAAGAAACCACTGCAGGGTTTGCTACAGGAAATCTCCATTTCCCTTGAGGAGGATTTCATGACTGTTACTGCTCAGGCTTGAAGAGATCCTATGGCAGGTGAACAGGATTACAATGAAGCCCTGCACCAACATCCAGAGCTCTTCTATCGGTTCCCGTTGAAGCTGGTCCATGGCATTCCTCTAATGGCTCCCATCGCTGAACAGTGGGCTCCAATCGAAAATTTCCAAGCACGACCAGATGACCTGCTCATTGCAACTTACCCCAAAGCAGGTGAGATACCAATGGCTACAGGGAACAAGGGCTATGAGAGAAAATGGGGCAGGGGAGGGCGGGTGTGGGGAGCTGATAGGGGAACAGCCACCCTTGCTGGCTGATATAAACATGCTGATTACCACACAGGTTTTTAGGTTTTATCTGTCTATTTGTCTATTTGCTGTGAAGATTTTATAATAGATTTTTACAATACAGTGGAACCTCGCATAACAAATGCTTCGTATAATGAAAAAATCACACAATGAAGCATTTGTGTGCTCTGTGCGATACCCTGCATAACGGGGGGGGGGGGGATTCGTTATGCAGTGGTTTTCGTTAAGCAGGGTATACATTGCTTAATGAAACCCCGTATAACGAACATTTTTTTTGTTGTGCGGGGTATCGCCCATTTGGTCCGCATAGCGAAAAAACCACATAGCGAAGAGCTCCGTGGAATGGAGCTTTTTCGTTATGCAGGGTTCTACTGTATGGTTTTTAATGGTATGTCGGGTCTTTTATGTAAGGTGAAGTGCAATTGTACTGGGAGCCGCCCGGAGTTGCTTCGGCTCGTCACATGGTTCATTCCACCAGAAGCAGAAGTAAAACGCACCTTGCAATCTGTTTTGCAACAGGATGAGATAGATTTTAAGCTGCCATTTTCTCTGCTTAAACCAGGGGGACCCAAGCTATGGCCCATGGGCCAGATCCAACCCCCAACACCAATTCATCTGGCCCATGCTGCCCTCATCTTTCCTGGAAGCCGAAGTAAAATGCGCCCGTACATTTACAGCACTGGCTCTTTGGCTGTAAATGGAGATGAGCACCACACCTAAGAGTCAGATATGACTGGCTTTTGAGCAAACAAAGGAAACCTTTAACTTTACTAAGCTTATGGGGCTGTAGGTCATTTGGCTACATGACAAGTGATATGTTGCAAAGAAGAAACTGTTTGAGGCTGGGAATGCATGATGAAATGACTAATGAATTTATTAACTTTATAAAGTTTTGAAATCTTCCAGTACAAAGCAATCTGTGACCGGTTTTGGAATACTTCCTTCTTCAGACATAACTAGTTGCTTGATTTTCCAATTTCAAATTTTCAGCACATAGCTTATATATTAATGTTTTATAATTAATAATCCTTATTAGTACAGCTTTTCCAATATCTGTAAAAACAGGTTGAACTTATTAAGGATAACTATTAAGACAAAGAATTAAAACATAATATAACTAATATTCAGCCATTAATCAACATGAATTCAGAGATACACCCACCTCGTCCTAACTTCTTTTCAGAAATAATTCTTGTTCTGGGCTATGGACATTACTGAGTATCAAACATTGACCCCATTAAATAATGCTAAAATCTCACCTGCCATAGTTCAAAGATCCCTTACGGGTATGTGTCTGAACCATATTTGTCAAGTATCCCATATTGGCCAAGAAATCCCGTATTTTGGCTCTCCTTCCCCCTCCTTCCCGACATCATCCCGTATTGGGCCGGCGGGCGAAAGGGGTTTCTGCGCATGCGCACCTTAGAGGCAGTGGTGCGGATGTGCGAAGGGGTTTATGTGCATGCCCGCCGCACCTGGAGAAGTTCCCGGATTTCTATGGAAACAACTTGGCAGGTATGATCTGAACATGAGTGAGAGAGTCCATACATGTGATCTGAGAGCATACCTGGTTCCATGTCTCCCAGTGGGTTTCCATAGCTCAGAAGGGATTTGAACCCAAACCTCATGGCTCCTAATCCATCTACTACACCACATTGACGGTTTGCTTTACTTGTGCATTTACTTTACCAGTCATTTGTAGTCTGGGTTTGTAATTATTTGTCCTTGGCAATTTTTTAAACCATGTGTTATTATGTAGATCAGGAGTTCTCAACCTTTTTAGGCCGGGAGCTGGGTCATGTTCCCTCAGACAGCTTTGGGGGCCAGATGGCCATTTTTCCTTTCCTCCATCACATGGCATTTCCTGGTGTGGTGGAGGCAGTGGGGGGCACATGAAACAGTGTCGTGGGCTGCATCCAGCCCACAGGCCACAGGTTGAGAATCCCTGATGTTGGTTGTCAGCTGCCTAGAGTTTCTATGAGGAAGGGGAGCATATTATAAATCAGCTTGATGCTACTATGGTTGCTAATGCTGCTGTAGTTATCATGAGTAGCAACTATTGAGTGCAGTGAGTTTGGGCAGAAAGAATTGTCTGTGTGTCTATTGTATGGTAGAGAAAAGGTGGCCACTGTCATTTTTTGCTTCTGAGACCTCTCTCTTTTTCTCTGTGGATGTTTCAGGTACCACATGGATGCAAGAGATAGTAGATCTGATCCTCAATGCCGGTGATGTGAAAAAAGCCCGGCGAGCTCCCATATTTGTACGGATCCCATTTATCGAAATCTGCTCTCCACCCCCTTTGCCTTCAGGTAAGCCCAGAGACCTGAGGCACCATAACATCTAGTTCATGGGTGCCCAAACTACGGCCTGTGGGCCAGATCCAGACCCCAACACCAATTCATCCGGCCCTTGTCACCCTCGTCGCTCCTGGAAGCGGATGTAAAATGTACGGGCCACATTTTACTTCCAGTTGTGACGGGGGCGACATGGGCCGAATGAATTGGTGTCAGGGGCTGGATGAATTGGTGTCAAGGGCTGGATCCAACCCAAGTGTCATAGTTTGGGCACCCCTGGTTTAAGAAGAGAAAATGGCAGCTTAAAATCTATCTCATCCTGTTGTAAAACAGATTGCAAGGTATGTTTTACTTCTGCTTCTGGTGGGAGGAATCACGTGAGTGGCCCACTGAACCATGTGACTGGCCCACAGCCCAAAAAGTTTGGGCACCCCTAATCTAGTTCTATCTCTAATTTATACCATGGGGAAAGTATATTTGAGGAGGACTGTGCTGGCTAAGTGGTTAAGATGCTAAACTTGATGACTGGAAGGTCAGCAGGTCAGCAGTTCGAAACCTGAGTTCTGCATGATGGAGCGAGCTTGTCTCTGTCCCAGCTCCTACCAACCTAGCAATTCAAAAGCAAGAAATTTCAAGTAAATAAATAGGTACCACTTCGGCAGCAAAGGTAACAGCATTCTGTGTGCTCTGGCATGTAGTTATACTTGCCACATGACCATAGAAATGTCTGCAGATGCAGACAGCACTGGCTCTTGTGCTGTAAACAGAAATGAGCACTGACCCCTAGAGTCAGATATGACTGGCTTTCAAGCACGGGAGACCTTAACCGCCCCTCTAGAATCATACAGCCAGTATTCCCAGCTTTTTCACTTTAAAATCGCCTCTACTGGATTAACTTTCCTCTGTTCTTTTCACCCCCAGGGGTTAGTCAGCTGCAGAATTCCCCATCTCCTCGTGTGATTAAAACTCATCTCCCCTTCCAGTTGGTTCCGAAAAGTTTTTGGGAAAAGAATTGCAAGGTAAATGATGCTTAAATCCACCTGGCCCTTTCATCACGCCCTGTCATCCGCTGCAATCAGTGGTGGGCACAGCAGGTTCACACCAGTTTGCCAGATGGCCCCACCCATCCAAGTTTTGAAATAGAGTAGTCCTAATTTGGGTGCAACACAGGGCTTTCCCCCTGGCCACGCCTACCATACCACACCCACAGTGTGGCAGTAAAAAATTTGGAGCCCACCACTGGCTGTGATCCTGATCCACATCTCCATGTATCACTTCCTCATCTTTGAATCCTTTCAGGTGATCTATGTGGCTCGGAACGCCAAGGACAATGCGGTCTCTTATTTCTTCTTTGACCAGATGAACTTGACGCAACCAGACCCGGGGCCATGGGATGAATATATTAAGAAATTCATGGATGGCAAAGGTCAGCAAAGGTCATTTTTGAGTTGTCACCCTCTTGGCTACCCAAAGCAGGACAAACCTCAGAAAAAAGCATTTCAGACTACAACTCTCAGAATCCACAGCCAGCAGTTTTCGGGGAGTATTAGTTCAAAAAAGTCACTTTCCCTGGCTGTAATATACAAGGCGACTGGATCATCTGTCCTTGTTCTAATTTAGATAGAACAACCATTCCCAGTGTTGAAGGTCTAACTATCTTATTCTTCCTCCTCCTCTTCTTTCTTTCTTTCTTTCTTTCTTTATTTGTTTATTTGTTCAATTTCTACCCCAGCCACTCAGCCAAGGCCGACTCAGGGCGGCTAACAAACACAGGATACAACAGCAGATAAAACAATTAAAATTAACCCCTCCTCCCCAATAAAAAAGGGTGCTGGAACCAAAGGCGAGAGGCAATCTATCTATATCAGCCAACCCAAGGTGGTCACCCTCCCACCAGCACCCCATACTTGGCCCGCCAGCCAGGTTTTAAGTTCTTTTCTGAAGGGCAGCAATTCTGTCTGGAGCTGCAACTCTGTTGGGCAACTCTAGATGATGGTACAATCAGAGAGTCCCTCCGGTCCACTCTGGTCGGGCGGACGGACATTCTTGGGACAATGCGGTCTCTTAGGTAGGGTTGCCATATGTCCCGGTTTTCCAGGATTTTCCCGGATTCTAGCTGTCCCGGCCATTTCAAGAAAAAACATGTAAAAGTCCCGGATTTTTAAATCTGAACAAAGGAAGCAAGATCACTCTACACCAAGGGATTTTTGCAAAGACGTAATTCAATGCTTCCCTGCCTTTCTTTCAATTATCCTGCTTGAAAGTGGCGACAAGCCCTTACCTAGGTCATAAAAAGGTGTTACCTTTTAAAAGTAAAGATGCATAGATTTGCACTATAAACCTTTTTGACTCAATTGTTTACTTAATTGGGTGTTGGGTCTTCTTCTAATTTTATTTTACACTCAGTTCCCTGGGGTTCCTGGTATGATCACGTCCAGCGTTACTGGGATGAAAAGCAAAACCACCGCATCCTTTATGTCTTTTATGAAGACATGAAAGAGGTGAGTTTCAGGTTATAAGGGGAAATTGGGACCAAGACTCTTGAATATTGTTCTTTGGGGATTGTCCAGAAACATATATCTCCCCTCCTCTCAACCAAGTAGACCAGAAGTTCTCAACTTTTTAAAGCTGGGGGCTGGATCGTGCTCCCTCAGACAGCTTCAGGGGCCAGACAGCCATTTTGCCCTTCCTCCACCACATGACACTTCCTGGTGTGGTGGAGGCGATGGGGGGGGGGGGCACATGAAATAGTGCCATGGGCCACATATGGCCCATGGGCCACAGGCTGAGAATCCTTGAAGTAGATGGTACAGTTAACATGTTGTTAGAAAAGTGAGTACCCTTAGAGAAAAAGACCATTGGATTCTAACACGAGCTTGCTTTGATCCACATTTGAAAAAAAAATAGTCTGCTTTCACTTTGTAATTGTTCAGCTGGAAGATAGCATGGCATTGTTTGCATCCCATGTTTTGAAGGCAGGGGGTTGTGGTGTTTCAGTGGTTAAGAAGCTTGCCTTGTTAGCTGGAAGGCTGGCAAGTCAGCAGTTCAAGATCCGAATACTGCATGACAGATTGAGAGCCTGTCTCTGCCCCAGCTTTTGGGGACATGAAAGGAGCCTCATTTGGGCGTTCCCTGAGCGGAGTTTCTTCCTCAAAAATCCCTTCAACTCAGAATAATTTCTGACACAAAATTATTATTATTATATCTCAGGCACTAGTACTGAAAGATTTTCATGCCTGGAGGGATAAAGTTGTAAGTGGTGAAATGGCATTTGCTATAATATGCAATTTGATCCTCAGCATGACTGTATTTACTGGTACGCATAGCCTTCTCCAACTCTCCAGAGGTACTGGACAAGAATTCCGACTAGCCCAGCATGATGGAATACATCTAGAAAGCCCAGACAGGCAAGCATGCTGTATGTACAATGCTTCATGGATTTTTCTTCAGCCTAAGGGTGGGTTCCTGTTCCAAATAAGTTATTTTAAAAAAATATCTAGTGGACAAAACAGGCAGGAAAGTGAGAGAGGGAAGGATAACATGGGAAGCATATGAGATGATTATGTCTTGTATAATGAAACTTTATTTCAGGCGTGAACAAATTGTGGCTGTTAGAGTGTAACTTCCAGCAACTAATATTGTATAATTTCCTTCTCATGCAATTTTTACTTTGAAGTAATAGTATTTTGTACAGTTTTTGCAAGACTTTACTAACTACTTGCCTAGGTAATGGAATGGGTTAACACCACAGGGCAGGGAATGGTTTTAAAAAGACCTTGTATATCCCTGTCCCAAGAGGAGCTTATCTAGTACTGTACCTGATAAAATTTCCTGGAGCTCTGTCTAGCATTTTCTTCACTGTGCAGATTCATAGTCCATGTTTGTGCACCACACAGCAAGAAATGTAATGTATAACAAATGTTTATTTAAGATAGTGTTTCAGGGGAGGGGGAAAACATATTAAACTCCAACCATCCTTATTTAGCAATAGCAATTACACCTATATGCAGCCCCATCATGCTTAAATAACTTTCTGGGCAGTTCACAAGGTAATTAGCATTATTTGCAAAGGGCAGACACTTATCTGTAGGACATTCCCGGTTGGAACCATAGTTTCTGTTTTTGTGTGTCCATAAAATCATAGCCAAACTATAGCCAAAGAAAAGCCATTTGATCTTTAAGTAAACTGAAGGGTAAAAAGTCCCCTTCACCCATTTCCATGCCTCTATGTACCTGTTAAGAGAAGGGTTAGGTGTCACTCATCCCATCCTTCCTACCTCCACCTTGCCTCTAGGGATTTCATTTTCTATACGTTAATTACATAAGAACATAAGAACAGCCTTGCTGGAACAGGCCACAGCCCATCCAGTCCAGCATTCTGTCTCACACAGTGGCTCACCATTTCCTTCAGGGTATTCCCAAGGAGATGCCTTCACCTGCTTAGGATTCTCTGGAAATGGCATTGAGAGATATCCTGCCTATCTCTCCAACCTGGAGGTTGTCCTTAGGTAGCCATAATTATAGCCATTGATACACTTGTCCTCCATGAACTTGTCTAATCCTTTCTTAAAGCTGTCAAGACTGACAGCTGTCACCACTTCTTCTGGCAGGGAGTTCCATAGACCAGTAATCCTCTGGGTGAAAAAGTACTTTCTCTTATTTGTTTGAGAACTAGTACCCAAAAGTTTCATGGAGTGTCCCCTAGTTCTAGTGTTGTGCGATAGGGAAAACAGTTTTTCCTTATCTACTTTGTCCACACCGTGCATGATTTTATAAACTTCAATCAGGTCACCTCTTAGACGCCGTCGTTCAAGAGTGAAAAGGCCCAACCGTTGCAGCCTCAGATGGTAAGGAAGGTGTTCCAGTCCCCTAATCATTCTGGTCGCCCTCCTCTGTACTTTCTCCAACTCCATAATATCCTTCTGGAGGTATGGCGACCAGAACTGTACACAGTATTCCAGATGGGGCCTCACCATAGATTTATAAAGAGGCAAAATGACACTTGCTGACTTATTTTCTATACCCTTCCTAATGATCCCTAGCATTGAGTTTGCTTTTTTCACTACTGAGGCACACTGGGTTGACACCTTCATTGAGTTGTCCACCAGGACACCAAGGTCCCTTTCCTGGTTTGTCGCAGAGAGTTCAGACCCCATCAGTTTATAAATGTAATTGTGGTTCTTTCCCCCACATGCATCACTCTGCACTTACTAATGTTGAAACTCATTTGCCACTGTTTTGCCCACTCCCCCAGTGTCGAGAGATCCCTCTGGAGCTCCTCACAATCTCTCAAAGTTTTCACTACCCTGTATAATTTAGTGTCGTCAGCAAATTTGGCTACCTTGCTTTTTACTCCTACCTCTAGATCATTTATGAAGAGGTTGAAAAGCAGGGGTCCCAGTACTGAACCTTGGGGGACCCCACTCTTTACTTCCCTCCACTTGGAGAAGTGTCCATTTAGTGCTACCCTCTGTTTCCTGTCCCTTAGCCAGTTGCTGATCCAGGACAAGACCTGTCCCTTTATTCCATGACTGGTAAGTTTATTCAAGAGCCTTTGGTGTGGGACCTTGTCAAAAGCCTTCTGAAAGTCCAGATAAACAATGTCAACTGGATCCCCCTTATCCACATGCTTGTTGACACTCTCAAAAAATTACCATTGATCCTTGTTTCTAGAAGACAGGAGATAGTCCTTAATGGCCCAAGCATCAAACCTGCTTAAGCCTGTGGAAGAGGGGCAGAGTTCAGGATGAGATAACAATACAATGTATGATTTATAGACCTGCCTTTTGTTAATCTCTAAAATCTGCCTCTATTCTTGAACTGCAGGTCTTTCTTTTCTCTATCCATCTCTTGAAAGAGGCTAGAGAGAATATGGCCCTATTTTTAATAAAGCCTTTCTCTCTCTCTCTCTCTCTCTTCTAATTTTGGTGCATGTATTCCTTTTGGCACCCACAGCCAGACAAGCTGCAACTTGCCCATTTTTGGCAACAAAAGTGTTAAAGGGGTCTTGGATGTAGTCAATTCCCAACTGCATGCAGGACCTGTAATGCAGAATACAGCCCTAGTATCTATAAGGTAAGGTAAAGGTTTCCCTTGCTCGAAAGCCAGTCGTATCCGACTCTAGGGTGCAGTGCTCATCTCTGTTTCTAAGCCGAAGAGCCAGCGCTGTCTGCTTCTGCAGACGTTTCCGTGGTCATGTGGCAGGCATGACTAGACACCGGAGCGCACGGAACGCTGTTACCTTCCCACCGAAGTGGTCCCTATTTATCTACTTGCAATTTCTTGCTTTCGAACTGCTAGGTTGGCAGGAATCTATAGTATCTATAGCATGCTGCAAAACTTCATTGAAGGAGCTCCTACCACCTCCTGAGGCACTGTGTGCCATTGTCAAATATCTCTTCCAATCAAGAAGTTTTTCATGTTTAGACAAAATCTGCTTCTCTCTCCTCCCCCCCCCCCCCCATTGGTTCCAATCCTGTCCTCCAGAGGAGCAGGAAATAGATATCATTCTTCTCCTCAGGACAGTGCTTCAAATCATTCCTTTTATTTCTGATGTTCAAACATGACTGTAATCTTCATCATATCAAAACCACAGAAAAGAAGCAGTGTGAAAGGAGATAAGGGAAACATTGTCCGGATGTTGGGGCAATTTCTATTGCATTCCATGCCTGAAAGGGAATTTAAAAGTAGAAATGCTTTAGGTGAAAGAAACTAAAATATGCTGGCCTGGTGACTATCGTAAATGAAAGAATGATAGTTTAGTACAGGGGTTCCCAGCCTTTTCAAGCCATGGGCTAGGTCATGCTCTCTCAGTCAGCTTCGAGGGCCAGATGGCCATTTCGCCCTGCCTGCACAATGGGGGTGGTCATTTTCTCCCAACAGCTTCACAGAGGTTGGTCATTTTGTTTCTCAAATGCCCTTGGAGGGATGGGGGGCACATGAAATGGTGCCATGGGCCAGATTTGGGCCATGGGCCGTAGGTTGGGAGCCCCTGGTTTAGTAGTTCATTCTAGGTCTCCTTTATCTTATCTATATGGCACGTAGATATACAACCTAAACATGTGATCACAAAGGCGTCTTGCAATTGAACCTTCTACTTCAGGTTGGAGCTCCTGAAATATATTATGAACTGTTCATCTTCATTAGGGCGATATTCCTTCTTGTATAGTACTGTGCAAAAGTCTTAGGCCATCACCAGTAGGCTTGGGGGGAAATTAAATAAGTGATGGGGGGGGGGGCATGATATGGACACTAACTCCAAACTTCACCAAACTTGGAGAGGCTTGAGATGAGTGTTGGCAGAAGACTCTCTCCAATTTTGGTATGCCTGGGTGCCTTGGGGGCTAAGAACTGCCCCCCACCACCACCACCACTCATTGAATTTTCCCCAAACCAGCTGGTGGTGGCCTAAGACTTTTGCACAGTACTCTATATCTGTAGCAAGAAACAATATTGCTTATAGCCTCCAGATCACCAGAGGCCATACCTGTCAAGTTTTGGATTTGGAAATAAGGGAAATTTCCCAGCAAATAGGGGATACTTGACAGCTATGCTTATCCTGTGCTGCCCTCCAATGGTGGCAATAGGGCATTGCAGTCTAATTAATAAGGGATGACAGCGGGAAAGAGGGTAAAATAAGAGGTTTCCCCGGCCAATAAGGGATACTTGACAGCTATGCCAGAGGCTAGAATTATGTAGGGTAATCTAGTACAGCAGTCAGCAGTGTTCAGAGGTGAGTAATACCGTTGGGGTGCAGTGGCTCACAATGTTAACATTGGTGACAAAAGCATGTATCTTTTTCAGTCTGTGAAACTCTGGACACTGCAGTGCAAAAATGTAAGGGTTTCACTGTGCTTTCCATCCTTGCTACAGAGAATCCTAACTTAGAGGATATGAATAATGTGCTTATCCATAGGGCACACTCTTTCCTCCTTGTAGCACAAATGAATAAGCCAAACCCAAAAGTTTACTGTACCATCCAATCCTTCTCTATGATCCTGGTTTGTAAAGGGAGCAACATGCCAAAATCCTGAATTCAAATATAATGTTTTTGATTTCTGGTTAATTTTTCCACTAGGCTAAGTGCGAAAAACCAAGCAGAGATGCTTAGTAGCTTATTTGTAGTAAGTCATGATTCAGAATCTAAAATTACCGTTATGTGGAAGTAGAGCTGTTATGAGAGGCATTTTATATTACAGTACAGTTTTATTATTTTTAAAGATGAGTTTTCCCCCAATGCAGATGGTTAAATGGATAGAGGGAGGGGCATTTTGACCACTAGATGGTGGAAGAGGGCTTTTTTAAAAAAACAACAACAACAACACACATAGATAAACATCGGGAATGGGAATCATACAATCAGGAGCAGCCTTCAAAAGTCTGTGGGGTGAGATGCTAACATTTCTTTTTTAAAAATTAAAATTTATTAAAATTTCAAATTAAACAAGGTGAAAAAAATAGAAACGAAGTAGAAAAAACAAGTACACTATATATATAATATACCTCATTACATATTATATCAATTGTTTCTCTGATATCAATTTTACACATAATATAACCATTCTCTTAATTCATTCTTAAATCTATTAAATCTCTTTGATTAATAATAATAATAAAAAAGTAAAAGTAAAAAAATAGAAAACTCACCCTGTGCTATATACATTCTCCAAAGAATTCACCATATGTATACTACATTGTCCTCTTTATTTCATCCAAAAACTCATTAATTTAGGTGCTGGTTTATCACCTTTGTTATCCTTTAATATATACTCCAAGAAAGGCTTCCAAATATCCCAAAATTTATTATCTTTTAATATGCCTTTTTAAAAATTTAATTCCCATGTCAACTTATCGTTCAAAGCCATTTCCCATAAATACTTATACTGTACCAGTTATCCAGTTCTAACCTCATATTACTTTTCCAGTTTTTTGCAATTTGTTGTCTTGCTAGTGATAAGGAAATGGATAACAAGTCTTTCTTGTTTACATCCCATTTTAAGTATTCAAAAACCGTTATTAATGCAGTTCTTACATTCAACTTTATAGTATGTTTCTTCCCAATTTCAACTTCTATTTTCTTCCTATACTCTATTATGACTTCACACTCCCACCACATAGGTATATATGTTCCCACCTTTTGTTGGCATCTCTAACATTTTATTTATTTATTACTATCAAATTGATTCAACTGAACTGGCGTCAAATACCATCTCCATAACATTTTGTAGTTACGCTCTTTAACTTTTATAGATAGATTTCGCATAATTCTTTCTGTCCATTTACTCCTCCAATTTTTGTCTGTAATTTCTATTTTCAGGTCAGTTTCCCAAATTTTTCTCAAGGTGTCCTGTGAGATGTTGTTAACATTTCTGATAGATTCTTTATTGACAAAATCTATATCGTTATTGCAAAATTTTCTTTTCTCTCTTTACAATTATGGACTCTAAGCATGTGCAGAGTGCTGATCTTACTAAAGATTAAAGACTGTCCAGCATGAAAACTTGCTAGCTCTAGTTTAGACGAGATCAAGTAAAAAAGACTATTCAAAGCAGAGATGCTTATGACATGAAGAGAGAGCTAACAAACTTGTTAAAAGTCTCAGGAACATAGAAAGAATCCAAGGACCCGTCTGGTTCCATTTTCTCAACTACAGTTATCCACTGGTAGTTTCCACCATTCTTCTTGGGATTTTCTTCAACACAATGAAATTTATACTAGTTGAGGTTGATCACAGTCTCATATTACTTTCTTATCTCCTCACTTCCAAACATCAGGACTTGACCCGAGAGGTGCGTCGCTTGATGGATTTCCTGGAGGTTAACTTGCCTGAAGATGTTGTTCAGAAGATTGTCCATAATGCATCATTCCAGGTTATGAAGATGAATCCAATGACAAACTATGACTGTATTCCTGATACTATCTTTGACAAAACTAAGAGAGCTTTTATGAGGAAAGGTAGGTGATCTTGCTCCTCTTAGAGTTCAGAAAATGTGGACTCTATGGATGAAAGATTAAAAGCAAAGGGGAAATTAAGTGCTATTTCTTTCTGGTCTTTTATTTATATGGCTTCCAGACACACTGGCTGAAATCCAGTACAGTAAAACCTTGAGATACGAATGCCTCTACTTACAAAATACTTGTGATATGAAAGGAAATCTCGCAAAAGTTGCTTTGAGATATGAATTTTTTCAAGTTACGAAAAATTTTGGGGGGGTCTTCTGATGCTTCCCATAGTGGCAGGAGGGTGTTCAGAGCATTTCTGCTCCATTTTCGAAAATTTTTCATTGGGTTTTGGCTCCGCCAGAAACTCTCCCTGCAACCAGAAAGTGCCCAAAATTCCCCCTTCCCCTCAACAGCTGATTGTCGGGGATTAGTCCTGCAATTACCAGAGCTGGCCATTAGAGGGCACTGTTGGGAATATGCTGAATATGCATTTAAATGCATTGAAAACCTGGAGCTCAGAAAAAAGTGAAGAAAAAAGTATTTTATTTGTTCAAAATTCTTTCTAAAGTGCAGTTTGGAATTTTTCACCATTTTTTGCCACTTTAGAAAGAGTTTTGAACAAAAAAAAATACTTTTTTGGCTTTTTTCTGAGCTCTGGAACGCATTATTTGATTTTCATTGCACTCCTATGGGAAATCGCATTTCAAGATACAAAAAACCTCAAGGAACAAATTAATTTCATATCCGAGGTATCACTGTAGTATGTCACAATAAGAATATGCCGATTGAATCAACGGAACTTACAGGGGAATTGATTCACCAGATTTCCCACTAATTCAGTGAGCCTAATCTAGTTACAAATTACTACTGGATTTCAGCCAGTACTGCTAGCTTTACCAAGTCATAAGGCAGCTATTCTATCTTTTCCTTCTCAACGGAGAGTGTATCTGCACTACAAAGTTTTAAGTGTTTGGTATCAATTTAACTACCTTGGTTCATCTGTCTGGCCAGGTTATCCTGCTATGGTAATAGAGTAGACCAGGCTTTCTCAAGGTTTTCGGGCCATGGGCCTGACCACATCTCCTGGACTGCTGATTGGGCTGGTCACGTGGTTCCTTCCACCTGGAAGTAGAAGTAAAATGAGCACCACACATGTGCAGAACATGTGGCCATAGTTTGGCCACCCCTGCTTTAGTGTACACCATTGAACAACAGCAGAGAACATTCTGCACATGTGCAAAATGTGTTTTAATTCCACTTCTGGGATCGGCGAGGGCATTGGTGGCCGGATGGATTGGCGTCAGGGGCTGGGTTTGGCCCATGGGCTGTAGGTCGAGAATGCCTGAAGTAGACCATACTGCTAGTGACTCAATGCTGAATGTCAGGTGGTGGTTAACTAACCTGACAACTCTGAGGACTAACCATGTACTGGTAGTTTCCTTGGGTGTTGAAGCCCATAAATAGCATAAATAGTATTTTGCTGAATCATCCTGTTCCAGAAAATCAAGCCCAATATATTAAGTCACTATTGCTTCACAGTAAGAGCCTGGGGCTGCAAATATTTGCACACTTACTTGTGGGGGGGGGGGGGGGGAATCCCACTGCACACACTCTCTCTCTCTCTTTCTTTTTTTCAGGTCCCAAAGAGAAAAGCAGGCATTAATAAAGTGGGACCCTCTACATCAGGGGTTTCCAACCTTTTCAAGCCTGGGGGCTGGGTCACACTCTCTCAGTCAGCTTCGAGGGCCAGATGGCCATTTTGCCCTGCCTGCATGATGGGGTGGCTATTTTGTTCCAACAGCTTCAAAGGGATGACCATTTTGTTTCTTAAATGCCCTTGCAGGGGTGGGGGCACATGAAATGGCACTGTGGGCCACATCTGGCCCACAGGCCTTAGGTTGGAAACCCCTGCTCTACATGGTGTTGGTCTGCAACTTTCAGCATTCATCATTATCACTATTGACCACACTGAGCCAGGCTGATGAGAATTTCAGTCCTGTAAAATCTGGAGGGCCATACTTTGCCCATGATGGAAACAGAAGATGGTTCTCCGATAAGCCTGTATTTTGTAAAGTGGTTCATAGGACAATCCTACAAAATCCACAGCTAAATCATGTGGGTCTTCTCCAATCTGAAATTCTGCTCTTTCCCTTAACTCATTTCTGCTTTTCTTTAGGTGAAGTTGGTGACTGGAAGAACTATTTCACAGTGGCTCAAAGGGAGGCATTTGATGCAGATTACCAGGAAAAAATGAAAGGAACAAACTTGCAGTTCCGGGAGGAATTTTAGGCACAGAAATTGACCTTCTTTGGACTTTATTTGTGAAAGAACAAAAATATTGTACACTACACTTTTGATGTAGTGGATATTATTTAAAATGTTCACATGGAACAGGGTTTTGAAAAGGAATTCTTATATCAAGTCAGAATGGCACATTAAAATACCTCAAAAGGAGCATTTTAATCATGATTTCCAATGAATAAACATAGAATAATAAAATGTATATTTTAATACATTGTTGTTTCAATTTAAAGAAACATAGTATTTAAAATTTAACTAAAATGTCCTGAACAGTCAAAGGATGGATTTGTTCAAAATTCTCTGTAAAGGTGAATAGGTTCCTGGAGACAAAGAAGTAGTCCATTGTGCTAGTTTTGGAACCTGAGAGGAAGGTTAATATTCCTGGGTGATCTGTGGGAAGGGTGCCATTTAGTACCTGGAGGTGGAATCTGCTCGCCATTTTTGCTAGACAAAATCCTGCATAGTTTGACTTCTGTATCCAATGCCACCCTCCGGCTGGAGACGGGCATGATAAAGGTTGAGGCGAGATTGTGGCTGGTCACTCCCAACCTTTGGCTCAAAAATCTGTTTAATCCCAGTGGCCTGGCTCCTCTAACCCTCCAACATAGCTTCCAATCAGCATGGAAAAGAACAATTTGATCCAGACTGCAGTACCTTGGATCCTCCAAACCTCTCATACAGGCCTTGAGTCATGATCAGGCGAAACAGGCCATTAAACAGAGAACACTAGATATGGAAAGGCAAACAGACCGCCCTGGCAAAGACCCTAACCTTTCTGGCTCCAGGGTCTTAGAGACACAACGATGGTACCGGGCTGGTACCTGCTTCAACTTGAGACACCAAGTCATCAGAGGGCATTTATGCTAGCCCACTGCAAGGCCCTCCCTTCTGCGTTTCTCGAGGGAATGTTCCAAACATAACAGGACACCAATGTCAGAGAGACAATGCCCCTGTGACACTGGAGAAATTGAAACCACGGAATATATTCTCTGCATCTGCCCTTTTGATAGAGACATCTGGAACAAATTCATATCTCCGTTGCTCTGCTAGTATCCTGGTCAGTCAAACAGCACATGCACCCACTGGCTGCTATCTGATGAAAGCTCCACCTCCACCTCCAACACTGCCAGGTTCTGTGCTGCAATGTGTAAGACCAAAGAACAATCCTGGCAGGTTTTTTAGCTAAATAATAATTTCGTGTCAGAAATTGTTCGGGGTGGAAAGGATTTTTGCGGGAGAAACTCCTCACAGGGAATGCCCAAATGAGGCTCCTAAACTACTAGTGCTACATTATAGATCTAGCAATAGTGGCTAAGATGCTGACTGGAAGGCAGGAGGTCAGCAGTTAGATTCCTGAGTACTGCAGGATGGAATAAGCTCCCGTCTTTGTCCCAGCTTCTGCCAATGCCAGTTTGAAAGCAAGAAATTGCAAGTAGATAAATAGGGACCACTTCGGTGGGAAGGTAAACAGCGTTCCGTGCACTCCAGTGTCTAGTCATACCTGCGCTCTGGTATCTAGTCATGCAATGCCTCCAGTGTCTAGTCTAGTCATCGCTGGCTCTTCGGCTTTGAAATAGAGATGAGCACTGAACCCTAGAGTCGGATACGACTGGCTTTTGAGCAAGGGAAACCTTTACCTTTACTAATAAAGTACTCCTTAACTCTGAGCAGAAATACTCCTTCTTAAATTATATTTTATGTACCCTCATTTTAACTTTTGTTCTTTTTCTGTTCTGTTCTGGCCTTGGACTGTAATAAAGATTGATTAATGATTGAGTTTGTTTGCTTGCTTGCATGTTTACACAAGGCTCTGCTCTGAATAAATCTCTGGAACAGGTTGCCAGTGCTGTATCTTCTGGTGTTTGCAGAGTTTGGGGAATGTATTGTCAGACTTTGTTTTTACCACAATCTAGCCATTGTGCTGGCTGCAAAATTATTGAAGTTCAAGTCCAAAAATTAACATTTCCAAGCTCTAGCCTTTGTTTAAAAGAACGTGAATCCTAGCATTTTGCTGGACAGGTTTGGAGTGTTTTTTTATAGTGTAATTATTGTCAGGAAGATGAATTGTTGCTTGAGAAAATGGTAATCACAACAACCGTCTGTAAAACTGCTTGAAAATAATACTTGTCAGATTAGGATGCAACTGTGCAGGTGGAGAAGAAATTTTTGAAGTGGTAGCCATGTTAGTCTATACAAGCATATCAAAGAGTATACAAAACAAAAAGACAAAAGGACAGTAGCCTGCATCACTCACTCCTCAATGTCAGCACAGCTTCAGGTGCCAACCCTGAAAATGGCTAGAAAAGTTGTGACGAGGAGAAGGGCCTTCTTGGTGTTGGCGCCAATACTGTGGAATGCCATTCAAGCTGAGCTACGCCAGGCTACATCCCTGTAGTCTTTTTAAAAACAACTAAAAACACTGCTCTTTGAGGAGGCCTTTGGGAATGTGCTGCCTATTTCTGTATAAATGGTATTTATATAGGTGTATAAATGTATACCATGAAAATCCACTCTTATGTCTGATGAAATGAACTTGATCCATGAAAGCTAACATTAAAATACAGGAGTTAATATTTAAGGTACCACATCATTTTTTAAAATTTATCTTGTTTTGTTTACTGTGTGATATGCTTGCATAGACTAACATGGCTACCACTTCAAAGTTTTCATTTTGACAGTTTCACGTCTGGCCTAGATACGGAAGAATAAAATGCATTGTCTAATCCCACATTGTCAAAATCTTGCAGAATTCAACAAAAAGCTGCATCCAAAGCATTCCCTGCAATTCTTCATAGAACAAGAGATGTGACTTCATATGAAGGATACAGAATAGGGTAGATGACAGGCCATTTTTACTATCCTCGATTAACTCATTAGCAGATGTGCAATGCCAGAATGTTTATTTTGCATCCAACCACCAACCATTTATAACGCAAGAGAAACAAAGTTCACGGTAATAAATCCAAACCCCAATCACGGATCTTCTCTTATTCTAGTTGTAAATAGCCACACTGATCTTCTTTTATTATTAGTTGTAAATAGGTATTTGTTATGCTAGCCAATCATTGTGTATCTCTGTACCTGATATGTATAAAATAATGCCATGAAGTCTCACTCTAATGTCTGACAAAATGGACTTGATCCAAGAAAGCTAACATTAAAACACAGTACAGGAGTTAGTCTTTAAGGTGCCACGACGTTTTTTGTCTTGTTTGTTTGTTTTCTCTTTGATATTAATAAGAAGTGAAAATGAAAAGAACTGGACATTCAAGGAAGGACGTTATCATGACCTGTGCTCTAGAATGGAGGCGGAAAACAGGAATGACTCCAGAAAATGAACAATTCTAAATACAGTACTATAAAAGCAAAAGAGAATACACATACACATACAATTTCTAAAATAGTATTTTGTATATATGTGTGTATTTTTTTGCTTGTTTCATATTTTGTATGCATTTTGTTTGTTTGTATCTTTTGAAAATTTATTTAAAAATATATAAAAATGAACAATTCTGCGGGGGGGGGGGGGGGATAACCATTCTTACTGTTTGCGGGTGAACTAAATGGTTGAAACTTCGCCGTGTGAATTCTAGTCAGCATTTCGAGTGTTAAAGCAACATTGAGAAATTTGATCTCATTTGGGGAGGGGGAATCTCTAACAACTTCCTCCGTCACACTTGGCTGTTCTATTGCCAACAAAAATCATAACAATCAACTCCACAGATTTTGACCCCAATATATCAACAGAAGTCTGAGGGACAGCAGTTGAACAGGTCTGTGCTCCACTTTCTTTTAATGACATTACAAAATTGCCGAGTTTCCTCCTGATGAAATTTCCTTTGGAGGGATTGCCTTTGACTTTTACTGTCTGCTTCTTTTATCTGCTGACTGAGAACAAACCTTTGGATTTCATAGTGAAGGGTTAAGTACAATGACTTATTGGAATAGAGAGCACCACCCTTTTATTAAGATTATAAAACAATCAGATTAAGGAGGGTGGTTTTAGCACTGTATCTATTTGGTTTTCCAGTTACAGACATTCGGTTCCCTTTTTCTGCTCTTTGCTGTTGCTATTTTACAAAGCAATTGTCTGAAAATACTTTTTAACAATACAGTACAGTATTCTGTAACTGGGAAAGCTTCTTTCTTTTCTCTCTCTCTCTCTATGATAAGGACGTGGGGTTTCTTTGTTTCCCCCCAGTTTTCCTGCTCTCACCCAAAAGTGGAGTTAAACCATTAGCTGCCTGCTCCACTTCTTACCTGGACAAAGAAACAACAAGTCCAACTTTCCATTTTTTAAAGACCAAAAAGGATTTATACTGATGAAGAGGATTTTACAGTTTACCAATAGATAGCTGCTTTTTGTTTTCTTGTACATGCGACAAGCAGCAGTTTCTTCCTCACATGATTCTCACAGTTCTGAAAAACTATTCTCTACCACATTATCTAAACTATTTTTAATCTGCATGGTCTCTTGATCCTGGTAAATGTCGCAGTTCTAGGCTAATACTATATCAGGACAAAGTGCTGTTTGCTCTCTCTTTTCAGCAGTTTCACAATATAAGTCCAATGTCAACCAAAAACAGATAAATTCTCTTCAACTTAATTATCTTCTTGTATATTTTAAAATGAGATGAAACCTCTTCATCTGAAAAGATCATAAGAAGCTTGTTATAGCACGTGTATGAATTCAATACAATTTTTATTTCACTGAAGTCAAGCATATTATTATTTTCATTGCGCCAGTACCAACGGTTTGTTGTACTTGTACCCAGTTATACCGTTTGGCCGTTTTTCTGAGAACATTGCTCTCTCATATTAGCATGATGAAGTCAACAGAAATATTTTAACAGAGTAATGAATTGCCTTACTATGTGTCTTCCCAACCACAGATGCAATTAGGAGTAAGTGGACAGCACCCAGTTCAGTATAGGATACCCCCATTATAAAGTTTGGAATGTTGTTTTTGAAAAGCAATTTTTAATTACTTTAATTACTCTTTTAACACAGCTCATTATTTGTGCTTGCTAATAAAAGAGCACTGTGTTACTAGCTCACTTTCAAATTTAAAGGTGGGGAGGAAATCTTAAAAGTTGCCCAAAAATGTAGCCACATATAGCGTCATTAGTGAAACACTAAATTGAGTCACCTGTTGTGTTAACCAGCTTTTGTTATATTCATGACAACTCTTTCATCAATTTTCTGTTGTGGCTGCTTTTGAACTTTTATTCCCTCCGGCTCCGCCCCTTCTGCTTTCAATCCAGCCACACCCAGCTAGTTCATACTAAAGCAGTGATGGTGAACCTTTTAGAGATCAAGTGCCCAAGGAGGCAGGGGAGATGGGCGGCAGGCATCACACGTGTGCACCCAAGAGATGTCACCTGTGCGCTTCAAGCTGTGCATGGATGTGCGCATGCATGCCACCCCGACACCACCTGTCTCTATGCTGGTAGAGTTTCCATGTCTGTTAGACCTTTCCTGTCTGCCGACAGCTTGCTCGTGAATGTTTTCATCCTGTGTCCAGATGAAGTCGGCCAAGGTCTGAATACGCTGATGCTAACAGGAGCACCATAAGACTCTTTATTGTCTCCAGAATATTTCACTCGTAACTTGATGCAAAAAGACTGGGTCTAGTAATGGCATCAAAACATCTTAGGGCTTGATCAGGTGGGCATTTGTCCTGCTGTTTGGTGCGTTGCAAGAATGGGGTGGTTTGTGTCCCCACCCCCACCCACTCCGTAATCACGAGAGAGTGATCACTGTAGTGACATCTGATCTTGGTGTGTGTGCTATAGCAACAGCGATTACAATTACACTATATACCGCCTCCTAATGCTTAGTGCACTCTCTGGGCACAAGGTAATTAACATTTTCTTTAGTTCAATCTGCTCCCAACACATAGAATTACTAGATATGGACTAAAATCAAGACTTGCAGCTGTCAGAACTGCCAAGACTCCTTCCAGTGTAGATTTCCAATACTGTACAGTAATACCCCGGATAACGTTAAAGCTTGGTTCCACGAGTCTTAACATTACGCGATTTTAACGTTGTGTGATACAATGTTAAAATCGTATGGGATGAATTGCATAACCTTAAACTCCATAGAGATATATTGTAACCAGCACAGACTTCAGCAAACATTATGCGATACATCCCATAGGGGTTTAACATTGTGTGGTGCAATTTTTTTCAGATTTCTTAATGTAATGCAGTTTTAACGTTGTGTGGTGCAAACGTTATCCGAGGTACGGTATTACTGTATTGTGAAGTAGCTTAGTAAGGATAAAGATAAATTGAAACATTTCCCCTGATCCTCTTCAGAAAGGCAGAAGTGAAATCATTTTTAAAAGAAAAACTCTGGTGGATCATTTATGTCTTAAATTACTTAGCTTAATTTTTTTGTTAAATTATTTTTCTTTGCCTTTACATAAGGTGGCAACCAAAACCATGGCTTCAGGCAGTTTCTTAATTATTATTTTTGTGGGGGTTGGTGTTAGTTTAATTTAAATGATTAATCACTTCTTGATGGTATAGCAGAGTCTGCTGCTTCACAAAGGAAGTGTTCAATTTGCCAATATCTTAAATTGGCTTGTTTATTAAGCCACACCACAATAACAGAAATAATTGCTTGAGATTGGTATGCCGTTAAGATGTGAGGATCATACCAAACAGCATATTGGGTAGATCTTTAGACCGACAAAACAAGCTGAGAAATCAGCACATAAAGCAATGCTCACTTATCAGATTCTGAAGTTAAGTAATGCATGTTTCCATAGCTAAGCTCACCTCCCCAGAGACTTAAACCTAGAGTCTAAAGTTGGTATTTCATGTCAGTTGATGACATACAATGTTGCTACATGTACTTGAGTATAGGCCGACCCGAATATAAGCTGAAGTACCTAATTTTGACCTGAAAACCCAGGAAAATAGGTTGACCCAAGTATAAGCCAAGGGTGGGAAATACAGCAGCTGCCAGTGAGTTTCAATAATCAAAATACTTGAAAAGATGGTAAAATTAATTAAATTGTTGCCGTGTCTCAATCTGGCATGGTCTTGGGGCCCTCATAGTCATTGACCCAAGCTTAAGCCATGTCTCCTTTTTGGAGCTCATTTTTGGGGCAGAAAAACTCAGCTTACGACTGGCTTTCCAGCAAGGGTGACCTTTATCTAGCGTGCAAATTTTTGAAATGGTAGCCATGTTAGTCTGTGTTTCAAGCATATCAGAGAGTAAAAACAAAACAAAAAGACCAAAAACTGTTGTGGCACTTTAAAGACTAACTGCTGTATTTGAATGTTAGATTTCATGGATCAAATCCTCTTTTTGTCTTATTTACTCTCTGACAACTCTAGCATGTAAGCAAACTCAACCAATGATGCCCCCTCCCCCCACTGTTCTTTTAGGAGTCTATACACTCTACCAAGAATCTCGACCATGTAGATCGGGGATTCTCAACCTGTGGCCCATGGGCCGAATGTGCCCCCACCGCCTCCACCACACCCAGAAGTGGTGGAGGAAAGGCAAAATGGCCATTCGGCCCCCGAAGCTGTCTGAAGGAGCATGACCCGGCCCTAAGCTTTAAAAGGTTGAGAAATCCTGATGTAGGTAACTTAGAAAAGAAGTGAAGTCAGCAGATAACTGATGTTTCCAGACTTGAGGCTATGGAACAGAGGTGCTGACAGCCTAGATAAATGGGGAGTTGATGGAAGTGAAGAACAACATCCAGAAGGCTGCAGGTTCCCAACCTCTGCTGTATAATAATGGTGAACTGATTTGGAGCAGAGTTCCTTATTTTGGCAACTTGCCACTTTCCGTGCACAGAAGGAAGTTATGAGGAGGCTTCCAACAAACTGACATTCAGCACAAGTAGGAGGAAATGGGAGATAAGAAAACTAGAGATTGGGGGGGGGATTTAAAACCTAGGGGGAAATAATAACAGCTCCCAAAACTCCTCAGCCACCATGCTGGTTAAGGAATTCTGGAAACTGTAGTAAAAAAAAACTTTTCCAAACTGTAGAAGCCTTTTCGATGGGGACAGAACATTGACTGTTTATGGGAATAAGTCTAAAGAGATGGAAGTGAATATAATGTCTTAGAAAAATGTAGGACTAGTGGAAATTTGATCAAGACCTGGAAAGCTCTTCTGTTTTTGCATGAGAAGCAGAGCCGAAAAGTAATTTATTCCAAGCAACACAGTTATCTATAAGTGGAGTTCCCCCCCAAAAAAATCCTTTCAACCCAGAATAATTTCTGACACCAAATTATTATTATCTATAAAAGTAGTTATTTAGGGTAAGTGTGTGTGTAACTAACAGTTTTAAATTTAATTTTAAATGTAATGAGGATTGCCAAGATTACATAGGTGAAATGAGTAATGCCTAAAAGTTACTTTTAATGTGTATTTTGAGACATTTTTAGAGGCTTCTACTGTGATCTCCCCCTCCCAGTTTTGTACCATTCTCTTATCTGTCCTGAGAAGCAAGGGAAGTAATCTTTAGTTTTTCCATTTGTACTTTTATCAAGGTACAATGTCAAAGAGTGCTTATCTGTATTCTTCTGGGTTGGTGGCAACGACAATACATTAACTAACATGCAATGCAGTGGATAACACCAACCCGACTGTAAAGAAATAATGAGTAGTGTAATGGGTTCCTTTGAAAATGTAATTTGTAGAAATCCGGTTACAGGTTCTAACTGCCTTCTGTAATTCTTCTTTCCTTTCCAAGCAGGTAATGGATACAGAACATGAGTTTAGCCCCATCAAGCGTTCCAAGTTGGTGGAGATAGATGGAGTCTCCTTATTTGAAGACACAGCAAAGAACTGGGATTCTGTCTGGGCTTTCAAAACCCGGCCTGATGATCTTCTCATTAGCACCTACCCAAAAGCAGGTAGATAAGGGGCAAAGAGGGCAAATTGAGGGCTTTGGTCTTGCAGTTGGGGGTGGTTGGGAATGTTGGCAGAGCTTGGGAGGTGGAGGACCACAGCCTGGAAGGTGGAATCTTTTTTTCCTTTTCCTTTTCCAATCCTTCCCAGTAGGAAGGGGCTGCAGTGGCTTAGTAGTTAAGATGCTGAGCTTGACAACCGGAAGGTTGGCGGGTCAGCAGTTCGAGACCCGAGTGCTGGGTGACAGAGCGAGCTCCCATCATCTGTCCCAGCTCCTGCCAACCTAGCAGTTCGAAAGCAAGAAATTGCAAATAGATAAATAGGGACCACTTTGGTGGGAAGGTAAACAGCTTTTTGTGTACTCCAGTGTTGAGGCATGCTGGCCACGTGTCCACAGAAACGTCTGCAGATGCAGACAGGGCTGGCTCTTTAGTTGTAAACAGAGATGGGCACTGCCCCCTAGAGTCAGACATAACTGGCTTTTGAGCAAGGAGGACCTTTAACTTCTTTTAACTTTATCCCACTAGGAACTACCTGGATTCAAGAAATTGTGGACATGATCCAGGAAGGAGGTGACTCACAGAAATGTGCCCGGGGCCCCATTCATGAGCGGATGCCTTTCTTAGACCTATTCCCTCCAAAACCCTTTCCAATAGGTATGTTTCAAGACCTGTATTGGGGAGACAATGGGAGGGGGACTTTCTATTTTGTCAAGATGAGACTGATTATGGCTCCCTGGTGTTTCAGGTGTAGAAGCAGCAGAATTAATGGCTTCTCCACGCACACTGAAAACACACCTCCCAGTCCAGTTGTTGCCACCTTCCTTCTGGAAACAGAATTCCAAGGTCAGGACAAATAGAGCAAAGTTGATCAGGCCAGGATTAAATGTGAGCCAAGATTTCCTCTTAGGGCAGTGGTGGCAAGCCTATGGCACACATGCCAGAGGTGGCACTCTCAGCGTCCTCTCTGTGGGCTCCCAGGTATGCAGTCACCCCAGCACAGAGTTTGTCCTACCCCTGAGCCCTCTGCCCAGCAGCCCAATGGGAGCACTTCCTCCCTCCCCCAGCACAGAGTTTGCCCTGCCCCTCTGCCCAGCAGCCCAATGGGAGCATTTCCGTCCTCTCCTGTTGCTGTGTTGGCACTTTGAGATAAATAAGTAGTTTTGGGGTTGCAATTTGGGCACTCGGCCTCTAAAAGGTTTGCCATCACTGTCTTAGGGTCTGGTTTTCAAGATGCTGATCTCATCTTTCCTGTTCTTGCAACACTTTCTCCCCAGGAAATCTATCTCCTTTGCTATGCATGTCGTGGCCAGTAAACAGTCAAAGGTGGCCACTGGTCTAATGACTGTCGCAACTGTGCTTTTAACCTGTTTTCACCATAACAACTTTTTCACCACTTAAGGAAGCATTGTTTTTAGATCAGCATCTTGCCTGGGTTGACAAAAAATGGCAAAGCAGTATTATTCTGGGTGGTTGGGGTTAAAAAAGAAAAGAAGTACAGTGAAACCCCAACTTACATATGCCTTGAGTTACATAAAATTCGACTTACATAATGATTTTGTGCTAAAACCATGTCCCGATTTACACAATTTCCTATGGGTTTGCTTCGAGTTACATAAAGATTATTTTTCCTATGGGTTTGCTTTGAGTTATGTAAAAAATAATTTTTCATATGGGTTTGCTTCGAGTTACATAAAAAACCGATTTAAGCAAAAGCCTAAGGAATTGACTTTTTTTCATAAATAGGGGTTTTACTGTACTTGCACCATAAGTAGAAGAGAGAGAAAGGCTTTATTCTTATTACACATGGGCTCTCCACCTTGCAGCAAAGAGAGCTAAGCCAAGACATCCCAATATGCAAAATTCTCATTAGGCCAGAACTTGTCTGATCAGTCTCCCTTATCTTGTACCATGTTCTTTTGCATAACAATTCAGTTCTTTTACCTGCACCTACACAAAGGCATGTCAAATGGGTGATGTGGATGTTTTACCCTTTAGTTCACTTAAAGTTCAAAATGGCTTTTCTTTGGCTACACCTGTTAAAGTCCTCGTTTCCCTGAATTAAGTTTGGAACATGGGAAACAATAAAATGAGAAAGTACCAACATGAAAGTACAGAATGGAGTGTTCAGTATAATGAGGTGGTCAAGTTAGGCTCAGACTGGTTTGGAGATACTCCCCTCCCCCCCCCAGCCACTTTATGCTCTCTTCTAAAAGGAAAGAAAAACATGAGGAGTACAGGATCCTCTATTTCAGGGGTTCCTAACCTTTGTATGCCACAGGCCTGACAACGTCCCCCAGTCAGCTAAGCGGACCAGACCACGCCCCCTCCCCCGGAAGCGGGCGGATTTACTGCTGACATAAATGCACCCTCTTCCACATTTATGACAGCTGTGGGTGCATTTATGCATGCACGGGTGTGTTTTATGGCTGAAGTAAATGTGCCTGCTTCCACTTCTGGGTGCAGCGGAGGTGGCAATGGGCCAGATGGAATGGTGCTGTGGGCCAGGCCGCGGGCGATAGTTTGGGAACCCCCGATCTATTTCTTTTGCAGATCATTTATTTCGCCAGGAATGCAAAGGACAATGCAGTCTCCTACTTTCACTTCCACCGCATGAACCAAGGAATGTCAGAGCCAGGAACCTGGGACCAATTTCTGGAGAATTTTCTTACTGGGAAAGGTAAGAAGCCAAATCAATAGGAAAAGTATAGGAGAAAAAGCCCCCACTTGGACTAGGGTAGGGTTTTTCAACATTGGGACCTCCAGGTGTTCTTAGACTTCAATTCCCAGAAGCTCAAGTCAGCACGCCTGCTGATCAGGGCTACAGGGAATTGAAGTCTAAGAACATCTGGTGAGCCAAGGCTGGGAAACCCTGGTCTAGTCAGAGGAGGCTAAGAACTATGAAGGTAACATCAAATTTAATCATCCTCATATGAAAAGATTCCTCACATGATTTCCCTTCTGAATGGTTGAGCTCAGAAATGTTGTACTGTACAGCATTTTAAAAGGAGCTTATTTGTGTTGGACAGTTAGGTTGTTATCATTACTATTGTTTTCCTTGCTCAAGTAATTAATTGCAAAGTTTTAAAGTATTGCATTTTCGTTGTTAGAGGAGTGCAGATTTTGTATTTTCAGGCTACAGTTCAAATTCTCATTGGTTCTACATGAGTTGTATCCAAAAACACACAGTCATTACCAACAAGCTGTAGAAAATAAACTCTGTTTTACTGAAGCTTGAAAGTTATATTTCTTTTGCCAATAAGAGAATGACAGCAAAGTGGGAAAATTGCTGACAAGCAATTGCTAGATAAAACTAAGATACAGTAAAACCCCGACTTACATATGCCTCGACTTACATAAAATTCAACTTACATAATGTTGTTGTTGTTGTTCAGACGCACAATCGATTCCGACCCTTTGCGACCCTATGGACCATTGTTCTCCAGGCATCTCTGTCCTCCACCATCCCCCTCAGTCCTCCCAGTTCTGTGCCCATTGTGTCTACAATACCATCTATCCATCTCATCTTTGGCCTCCCCCTTCTTCTTTTGCCCTCCACCTTTCCCAACATCACGGCCTTCTCAAGTGAGTCCTCCCATCTCATTTGATGCCCAAAGTACTTTAGCCTCATCTTTACTATTTGACCTTCCAATGAGCAGTCAGGGTTGATTTCTTCTAAGATTGACCTATTTGTTCTCCTCGCTGTCCAGGGTACCCTCAAAACTCTCCTCCAATGTAGGAATCTGATCCATGTAAAGATCTCTAATCAGCCTCATTAGCAACAGTTTATAGCCCCAGATAAACACAGGAAAAGTTAAGTGGTCTAACGGAGTCCAGCTTCATTAGACAGAGAGTAAGGAGGAAAAAGAGATAGAGAGGATACATACACACACACGACTGCAGTTTTTGCTGAACAAAGGAATCATAATGGCGTCTCTTTATTCAAACAGAGTATATCAGAAACAAAACTTAAGGCACATAGCCAATCAGAATGTCCGAACCCAAATAAGGAGAAATAAGGAGAATTCTTCTCACTATTCTACGCATGCCCAAAATCCAGCGTTGTCTCTCATGCAAGCAAAGAGGCGTTTGTTTACAAAATGTGTCAGAGACAGCCAGACAGAAACCAGATACATTCCCACATGTCCTCCTTTTTCATTTAAATTTGAGAGAGGGACGGCTAATCATACCCCTGCATGTCATCATACTCCATAACTACTCCTCCATATACATCATCACTGTCCTCCTGGACATCGTACCCCTCCTGACTCCTGGTACCTTGTTCCGGAGGATGATACCTCATTGAGTACAATTGCCGTCGTGCAAAACCCGATGTCTCCCTTCTACGCCGTGGACATGTGTTACACATAGAAATAAGATTAAGAATACAATAAATGCAAAAACACAAAGGTATAAGGCAAATAATAATAATGAACCCATAAAAGAAAACTTGTCTAAGAACAGACAAATCAGGCAACCAAGAAGTCACCCAATCAAAGAGATTAACATCAGTGCGTACATTGTTAGTAATGCTCTCCTGTAAATTCTGAAGTTCTTTCTCAATAGTATTATTCAGATCCTGGAATTTTACCCGACATCCCTGGTTCCCGACCAGTTTACAAAATCCTCCGGATTTTGCTAACAGGTAATCTATGGCCAGTCTGTAAGGTAAAATAACCCAATGCTGCACATTGATATTGTCCTGGATGGAAATTCGTGGCAACTCCATTAAAAAAGAACCACATGTTGGGATCCTTGATTTGCCATCCATTGCAAATTGAACCACTATCTATAGCAGAATAATCAGGAGTAAACATAGGAAACACATCATATATATCTTCAATAGTAGTGTTAAACAATGTATAATTAAGCTTATAAGAACTGTTATAACTACCCCATAACCAAAAATAATCATCACAACCCGTATAATTGCCTACATTCCGCAAAACTCTTTTTGCTTGAGTCCAGTGCTTCCATTTACTATTCCAGACCCCGGAACTATGACAGCAGAAACAAAGTCCTTTAGTGTATTTCTTGAATGTCATGCTTCGCCAGCAGGTGTTGTTAAATTGTTCTGGGGGATTGGAGAAGAGTGTAGACCTTTCAACATGTTGCAAATGTCCAATAACCAACTCAGGCGTATTGAACAATGCCGGAAGAAAGGCCATTTGAGACACTGCCAGTGGATGCTCATAGTATAACGTTGCATTCTTACCATGAACCTCAAACATATAGTTAGCATGACGAATCCAAAAGTTGGGGTTGCCCCCATGAGTCATTGTTCTTACAGCTGGAAGCACAGTAAGAAAGAAAAGAACAAATGTCAGCAAATTTAGTCTACTGGTGAACCACCATCCTGGAGCTGAGTAACCTTCTTCTCTCTCCATGGGCGGATCGCTCCAGCAGGAACCCTTCCACTCAGGATCCCCTTGTTGCCAATAAATGACCAATGGCTTAGGAAGACACTCCCCTAAGAAACAGGAGTATGCCCTGTTATTACTAGTACCATGTAACTAAACGTGAAACATGCCTGACATTTAACACAAATGCAATATCACAAACCCATTTACATGTGTAGGGTACTGAAAACTCTTCCATGTACTTCTGAAGGTACCTTGAGATATGCAGTTTCATAAGGCAAAACATAACATAAGCAAAGACAGGTCTTTCCCCTGCAAGAGAATAAGCAAACATTTAAGCATGAACAAAACATGAACATTTCTCTTCTTCCTTACATGAAGGAGGTCTCTGTTGCATTCTAGCAAGCTTTCCTCACTCCCCAATTACATGAGTAAGGCATTACATTTTTTCTTCTCTCACTGGTGTAAATGAAAGAGGCATTCAATAACTTAAAACCAGCATAGCATGGTAACTCAAATACAGTACAAATATCATTAGAGCATTTCACTCTTAGCATGAGCAGGTAGACAATTTTTTGCTTAAAAAGGTTTTCAGGTTTTATAATGCAAACAAGGCCAATTCTTATTTAGAGTCCACACAAACTTTTTAGTCCAATTAAAATGTCCAAATGAAAAGTCCAAATGTTGATTGAAGCTTTCTTCTTCTCAGATTACAATTTAATAAACACTATCTTCTCTCCAGCACTGTTCTTGGCATGGCAAGTTGAAATTAGGCCATAAATTACTTGTCACTGAATTCACAAGACACCCAGCCAACCCCCCTTTTCAGCTTTTCAGGCAAACACACATTCCTTCTTGCTCCAGTCACACCCATCTGTATTAAGGCAGGCAGATAAGGTATGAAGGCACAAAGAACTTCTCCAGAATTTGCAAGCAGCTTTCACACAGAAGAAAATCACAGGGAAGTCCAAGTTGCTTTCCCTGCAATCCTGATGCTGAAACTTGGAACAACCCATTCTGGATCTCTTTGTTTGAGGGTTGGGCAGTTCAAAATCAGCCAAAAACTGTATGTCTTCTCCCTCCTTATACTTTTGCAACAGCCTGCTGTCCATACAGGACGGATTCACACCCCTTTTCCTCTGGATTTCCTTCATTTGCAGCATCTGAATCTCAACTTCATGACAAACTGCATCTGTTAGTTTGTACTTGCACCCCCTTTGGGGCTTGGGTTTTCTGCATTCCTCCTCTGGGCCATCCTCCCATTTCTTGGCCACACGTGAGGTATCAAGTTTACTACTCAGCTTCTCCTGCTTTTGTGATGAGGGTTGCTTCAGGAGTGAACTGAGATCTCCTATGCTGCTCTTTGAATCACACTCCTTGCTTCTTGCCACTTTGCATGCATTAATAGCTTCAATCTGTGATGAGGTCCCCACCATTTGTTCCCCATCAGCTGGCACTAGTTGTTTTTTAGACTCGGCAGGCAGTATTGCAGCAGTCCCATTTGCAAGCGGCTCTCTGTTCACTGGATATACAGCAACAGGTTCCATATCCAGCACAGCTGCAGTTAAAGCAGCAGAGAACAGGTCTTTTGTAGGGCTAAAAGTGCTTGATTGCTGCAAGGCAGGATATAATGTCCCATCTCCTTTTCCACCCCCATCCGCATCAGGGGGCTCATGCTGTTGTTTCTCATATGATGGAGGGGCAGTTGCCATAGTCCCTCCCTTGGCTGGGGGCAAAAGTTTTGGAAGGGGACCAGCAAGCCGTTGGGAGAACAAAATATTTCTTGGAGTAAGTCTTTGAAGGCAGTTTCTGACTTCCTCTCATGTATATTGCACTGATACAGAAATTCCCTCATGCTTCTGCAATGCATTTCCGATTTTATTCCATTTTTGTAAGTCCAGACAATCATCATATTTAACCCAAGGACAGATTTTTCCTACAACTTGGACCAGTTGCTGTATTTCCTTCTTATCAGCCCTTTTCCCATTGTTATTCAAAAGATCTGAGATATCTTTACAAAGCTCCTGCTTTTGCGAAGCAAGCACGCACCCCATGATAAAAAAATTTTTCACTCACCCTGTGGGACCCAAAGTAGACTTTGGATGAATTTCGAGCGCTCGACTGACCTTTCCTCTGGTCGTGAGTGAGTGAAGACCTTGTCCCGGTCGCAATGAGGTGTTAATTGCTAATTGCTGAAGCAGATTTCAAAGAAGGCTCTCATTGTAGTTCAAAGCCTCCCACGGAGCGCCACTTGTAGGAATCTGAGCCATGTAAAGATCTCTAATCAGCCTCATTAGCAACAGTTTATAGCCCCAGATAAACACAGGAAAAGTTAAGTGGTCTAACGGAGTCCAGCTTCATTAGACAGAGAGTAAGGAGGAAAAAGAGATAGAGAGGATACATACACACACACGACTGCAGTTTTTGCTGAACAAAGGAATCATAATGGCGTCTCTTTATTCAAACAGAGTATATCAGAAACAAAACTTAAGGCACATAGCCAATCAGAATGTCCGAACCCAAATAAGGAGAAATAAGGAGAATTCTTCTCACTATTCTACGCATGCCCAAAATCCAGCGTTGTCTCTCATGCAAGCAAAGAGGCCTTTGTTTACAAAATGTGTCAGAGACAGCCAGACAGAAACCAGATACATTCCCACACTCCAACACCACATTTCAAAGGCATCTATTCTTCTGCGTTCAGCTTTCCTAATTGTACAGCTCTCACATCCGTACATTACCACTGGGAATACCATTGCTTTGACTATTCTAATTTTTGTTTTCAAGGTGATGTCTCTGCTTTTCACTGTGTTCCCCAGGTTTCTCATGGCTTGTCTCTCAAGAATCAGTCACCTTTTTATTTCATGGCTGCAATCCCCATCTGCAGTGATCTTTGATCCTAAGAATGTAAAATCTGTCACTGCTTCTACTTCTTCTCCATCTATTTTCCATGAACTGATCGGACCTGTTGCCATTATCTTGGTTTTCTTGATATTGAGTCTCAAGCCAGCTTTTGCACTCTCTTCATTCAATCCAATCAAGAGATTCTTTAGGTCTTCCTCACTTTCTGCCATTTAGGGTGGTATCTTCTGCATATCTCAGATTGTTGATGTTTCTCCCAGCAATTTTTATCCCATATTGTGATTCCTCCATCCCTGCATTGCGCATTATGTGCTCTGTGTATAAGTTGAATAAGCAGGGTGATAAAATGCAGCCTTGTCTTACTCCTTTTCCTATTCCAAACCACTCCGTCATTCCATGTTCTGTCCTAACTGTTGCTTCTTGATTCATGTGCAGATTTCTCAGGAGGCATATGAGGTGCTCTGGTATTCCCATCTCTTTAATCACTTGCCACATCTTGTTGTGATCCACACAATCAAATGCCTTAGTGTAGTCAATAAAGCAAAAGTAAACTTGTTTCTGGTATTCCTTTGTTTTCTCCATGATCCAACGTATGTTGGCAATGTGGTCTCTAGTCCCCCTGCCTCTTCTGAAACCAGCCTGCACCTCTGGTAATTCTCTCTCCACATGCTGCTGAAGTCTATCCTGTATTATCTTGAGCATCACCTTGCTGGCGTGTGGGATGAGCGCAATTGTTCGATAATTTGAACATTCTTTGGCATTGCCCTTTTTGGGGATTGGAACATATACTGATCTTCTCCAATCCTGTGGCCACTGTTTTGTTTTCCAAATCTGCTGGCATATTGAATGCGGTAATTTGATGCCATCATCTTTTAGAGCTTTGAAAAATTCAACTGGAATACCATCATCTCCACTAGCTTTGTTGTTTGCAGTGCTCTTTAAGGCCTTTCTGACTTCACTCTCCAGGATGTCTGGCTCAAGTTCAATTTCTTCATCATTGTGACTATCAGGAGTGTTGAGGTCCTTTTTGTAGAGTTCCTCTGTGTACTCTTTCCTTAATCTCTTCTGCATCAGCTAGCTCCTTTCTATTTTTCTCCCTTATCATGGTCATTTTTGCTTTAAATGTTCCCTTGATTTCCTGGATTTTTTTGAAAAGTTCTCTGGTTCTGCCTCTTTTGTTGTTTTCCTCCATTTCTTTGCACTGTTCTTTTAGGTAGTTTTCCTTATCTCTCCTTGCTTTTCTTTGAAATTCTGTGTTTAAATGATTGTATTTTTTCCTTTCTTTTGCTTCCTAAGTTCCTCTTCAGAACTCTCAGTTTCACTAGCCTTCACTGTGTCTGAGGCTGAATCCTCCTGATTACTTCTCCTGCTCTTCTTCTTACCTATACCCCTCCTGTTTTTCTTTTCACTATCCTGTTTTTGAATTAACAACTGTTCCAATATTTCCATCATTTTCTCCTGGGAGCCACTTATGGCATCGCCAATCATTGCCATGATCTCCTCCTTCCCGACTTGGGCAGAACCCTCCACCAGTTTCCCATGGCTGTGCTCCACAACCTCTGGCACGGCCATCCCTGGCCCCGCGCCAGGTGTTTCTCCTGCCCTTGCTCGAAGAGCTATGCCAGGGAAACCTATCAGAACCTTCTCAGCACGTGAATCTGGAGGTCTCGTGTCAGAGGGGCACGAGGAGTCAGCCTGTGGGATTGCTGGGGTTGAATTCAAACCCAAGACCGGAGCCGAAGGTATCACATGTGGCTGATTAGCTATGTTCCCCTGGAGAGCATGATTTACTTGGGGGTTCAAGGGGGGTGGCAGAAGGTATAGCGGGCTTAACAGATCTTCTTCTGGCCCAATGTCCATAACTTCTCCATATTTAGGGGGTTCCCCTTTTTCATTTAGAGAGGTTTTTACAATACAAATGTTTCCCACACAAGGGAACCTCTCAGGACTGTTGTGCATTCCCATAAACAGACCCACATAGTCCAAATCGCCCAACCTCCCAGGGCTGTTCTGACACCACCTAATTAAGGCTTGTAAATTGCGAATATCTAAGCTGCCTCCTTCCGGCCAGCTCGGCACTAGATTTTTCTGAGAGGGTCAGTCCTCCCTACATAGAAATTTTAATCTGCGTTTGCTCAGTTTTGATTTCGGGCCTGCTAATTTAACCCAATTTCTGAGAACATGCATCAGAGGAGTTTCTGTGACGAATTTCCCTTTCCCTTTCTGCTTGTGATGGCTCAATTCCACTCCCATGGCTTTTTGAGTCTTGTCTGTGCTCTAGATCCAGAGGCTGGCAGGTTCAGTGTTATGCCACAGACTACGGGCAGCGTCCCCTGTAATACTTATTTCTAGTGGTGACAGCTCAAAGTATCACTTAATCTTGCTGTCAATTTGTGCTAGCTCAAGGTGGATAACTCCTATCTTGCTTAGCAGACCAATTAGTAGGCGTACCTTACAGTTAGTTGATCAGACTGATTTTGGTACTAATTTAACTTTCCTCAAGTGGAGGTCATCTCTTGTTGGAAAGTAACCCAATTGGTTCGTAGCGTGGGTGATTAAGCCTCGCTACTAAGCAGTCGCCTTCCCCGTGGTTATTCAGGAAATACGCTACTTGTCCCTACCAAAGAAATTTTGCTATCACATTGACGAGACGTGGTAGCTGTCCAATAGTCAGCTCAAGGAACCCAACCCTATCTCGCTGAGAAATTAACCCAGGTGCTTAGCCTGGTGAGAGATATACATCACAGTAGCAGTTCAAATTTCTAAATAAAATTCACAGTACCCGAAAATATTAAACAATTCATACGTTACCTGATCTGGTCGCAGACTTCAATTTCATTCTGGTTTAGTTGATTTCTTCCTGGCTTGGTTGTTACTAGGTGGCTCCTTGTCAAACCTCATAAACCTTGCCCATTGCATACTGTTGGGGAGCACCATTGCGAATCCCTTCCAGGATACGCTCACGATATCTTGCCAAATGGGTTTTGGATGCTTCATCGAATCCCACTTTAGTATCCCAATCTGGCCTCTGGAGAGGAACCACTATTTCAGGGACTAAGGGGGCACCACCTTCCAAGTGGTTTTGCAATTTGGATGCATGCTTTAATGCAGCATTCCTGACCATTCGAATCTCTTCAGAAGTGAACAATGTATTTAGCAATTGCTGGACATCTATCCAGTTTGGGTTATGGGTGTTAAAAATGCTTTCCACTTCTTTAGCTACAGCAAGAGGGTGTTCTAAATAAGTGGGGCATGTTCGTTTCCAATTTAGCAAGTCAGTTGATGAGAATGGTACATAGACAAACCTTGTTCGCTGGTCTCCATTAGCAGCTACCACCAGCTGTTCCCTTAAGGGGAGCATTAGCTGGGGTTGGGCCATCTCCTCTGCACCTGCAGTGGCAATCTGAGAGCGGGTGAATCTTTTCCCTGGTGTTTCTAGTGGCACATCTTCCCTTTTTATTTCTTCAGGGGGAGGCGATGGAGGTGGCGTTGAATTTTGGGGTGCTGACTTTTGACTTGATTTGTCTGGTTTGTCTGGTCTCTCTAGTTTCTCGTGTTTATCTAGTTTTAGTTTAGATATTTGTGTTTTTACGTGTGAGTTTGTATTTTTTGTGCTAAAACCATGTCCTGATTTGCATGATTTCCTATGGGTTTGCTTTGAGTTACATAAAGATTCTTTTTCTTATGGGTTTGCTTCGAGTTACATAAAGATTCTTTTTCTTATGGGTTTGCTTCGATTTACATAAAAATTTCATTTTTCCAATGGGTTTGCTTTGAATTATGGGGGGAAAAATTCATATGGGTTTGCTTCAAGTTACATAAAAACCAATTTAAGCAAAAGCCTACGGAACGGACTTTTTTTCGTAAGTAGGGTTTTTACTGTATTACTAATTGTATCTAAAAATAACTTTGTTTGCTACATTATTATCAAAAAGTAACTAGATCTTCTTCTTCCGTGTCTAGGGCAGATGTTAAACTGCCAAAATGAAGCCACCGTTTGGTGAAGTCATTCTGTAGTTCCTTTTGCCTGACCTAGTGTGAGAAAGATTAGCCTGGCACAACAAGGTTGCTCTTGTCCAGAGTATGCCCAGTCATGGATCAAAAATACCACAATCTTTGAGGAGGGAGGAGGTTATTTCTGTCTGCCCCAGTAACTATATATAATATCTAGTTGCACATTATTTGTTTTATGTAACTGTTACTTCCAAGAACTTGTTGGGCAAGAATTTCTATGCCAGGGAAGGGAGAGTACAGTAATTCATACATTTGGAAGGTTAGGGAAAGCTGTCACGTAAGACAGAGGTCAACAGAATCCCAAGTGACCAAATATTTTGAGTGGACCTGACCACGGCCCCTGAAGCAGGCATGTTTGCACATGCATATCTGCAATCATTTCTGTGTATAGCGCAGGCACATTTGCACATGCACGGATGTGTTTGCGCAAGCTCAGGCATGTCTGCAACCACTTCCGGGAGCAGAGCAGGTGGCACAGGCCGGATGAATTGGCATGGGGGCTGGATCTAGCCCTCAGGCCATAGTTTGGGCACCACTGATCCAAGCTGTTAAAAAAACCCACTTTAATGTATAATGAGGTGAGAGCAAATCAGCTATCTACAGTTCATTTTCTTCACTTGTGCTTCTTTGCAGTGGCTTGGGGCTCCTGGCTTGATCATGTTTGTGGCTGGTGGGAGGCAAAGGAGCGACACCCAATTCTGTACCTCTTTTATGAAGACATGAAAGAGGTGAGGAGAATTTTTAGATTATGTATTGGTAAAAGGTAATAGAATGAGGCCATAGCAAGATTATTATCTTTTTTTGGAACAAGGGTGTGTTTGGGGAGAATATACATAATTAATGATATTGATAATATTTAATGTAAAAAGCTTACAAGTCCCACTGGTGGTGGGTACACTTAGAATGTCATACTGTATTATATGTATATTTGTTTGGGTTGTTGCTGTGTTGTTCTTTGTCTTTTTTTACTGTATTTTAATTAATAAAAATATATCTTTAAAAAGAAGGCATGAAAGAGGTAAGCCATTTGTATACACATAACATACCACACACTCCAGGTATGGTTTTAAAATGGGGTAGTGGTGGATATGGCCCAGTCTGGTAAAAGAATAGATCCTATTGTCAGAGACTCAATGCTGATCATCAGGTGGTAGTTAGCTAACCTGTCAACCTTGAGGACTAACAGCCTTGGATGTCAAAGTCCACAAGGAATGGGAATGGTCCCCAAGTGGATTAAATCCCACTTGAATCCATCTTGATCGAGAGCAGCAGCTTCATAAATACTGGCCTGGGGCTGATGAGGACTTTGCATGCTCAAAAGGGCTCAGGACCAGAAAGTGACTTGCAGAACTGGATCAGTGGTACAGGTGTCATGCTGTGATGCGGAAGGCAGATGAAAGGCATTATATTGTTCCCAGGACAATCTTCATGGCTGATTTCCATGATGATCACCTATATTCAGAATCAGATTTAGCACCTGAAGAAGAAGGTGGATATGCATTCTTTATTAAGACCAGAGGCCCCCAAGTGGGAGGTAACATGGTAAGGTTAAAGGTCGCCCTTGCTTGAAAGCCACTCCAGGGTTCAGTGCTCATGTGGAATTTGAGGTCTGACATGGGGTGCTTTACCTCAAATTTTAGTAAGCAATCAAACCTAGAGAAGGACTTCTTGACATATTCACTCCCCCCCCCCCAACTTGAAAGCAGAACTTTCTCATTCTGTAGGGTGCCACCACATTTCCTTTCTTTTTTTACACCCATGCCTTAGGGCAGAATAGGTAGATGATGCTGACTGCCATAAATGCTAAAGCTGCTAGCTACAGCCCTCAGAAACAACCAGGTAGATCAGGAGTTTCTCAACCTTTTAAAGCCAGGTGCCAGGTCACAGTCCCTCAAACAGCTTCGGGGTCTGGATGGCCATTTTGCCCTTCCTCCACCACTTAGCACTTTCTGGTGTGGCGGTGGTGGGTCACATGAAATGGTGCCATGGGCCGCATATGGCCTGCAGACCACAGGTTGAGAATCCCTGAGGTAGACAAATGCTCCCATCTTTCTCTTATTCTTTCTAGGACCCGGCTCGGGAAATCCGGAAGGTAGCCCAGTTCCTGAGTCTAGAGCTTTCCAAATCAGTTGTGGATCAAATAGTTCAGCACACAACGTTTGAGAACATGAAAGCCAACCCAATGACCAATTTCAGCACCGTGCCCTCCGTCATCATGGACCAAACTGTGTCGCCCTTCATGAGAGCAGGTAGGTAGCAAAGCAGCAACTGAGTGCCAGCTGCAGTTGGTAGGAGGGAAGCCAAGCGAAGGTGCAGTCACAGGCCTGTCACTCACCTACTACTAGCTTTTCATCTTTGCTGTACATGTATAGGTCAGTGGTGGCACACAGATGTCTCTCTGTTGCCATGCGTGCCATCGAGGGGAAGCCCTGCCCTGCCCAGGCTGTCTGGTACCAATGGCAGTGCCGCTTCCCCACCCCCTCCCTCTGCCAATGGGGAGGTGAGGGGGAGGCTGAAATCCCACCCAGGAGGTGGTGGTGGGATGAAATGAGGTGACCAGACAAATCCTAGGAGTTGGGCGCACCTCCATTGGGTTATCAGGCACACTCATGGTGTGCAGGGAGGTTCACTCATGCAGGGTCATGGCTGCCACTCCCCTGAGCTAACAGCGTCCCCCAGCAAAGTTCCAATGGTGGGTGTGTGTGTGTGTGTGTGTGTGTGTGTGTGTGTGTGAGTGACATTGTTGCCTTTCCTGAAAAAATATCCCCCCAATCTAGAATCCTGGCTACGGCCCTGCTCTCATGTGATTTCATCGGAGGTGCACCAGCAACGTCATATGTCCCACGTGCCTCCTCCTCCTTGGGCACTCAGTCTCTAAAAGGTTCACCATCACTGGTATAGGGTATGTTACCTCAGAGACGAAGGAGTGCTTCAGCAATGCTAATTGAGCTAATGGGAAAGCAACCGAAATTTCACATGGAATGTGCGGCTCCAGGGATTATACAAATCAACATCATCTTGGCTTAAGGAAAAATTAATGAGATTTAAGAAGTCAAAACAATGATCGCTTCCATTCCAAAAGGATGGAATGTTTACCCTCAAATTCTTCATAGAATACTACTGGGATTTTCCAGAAGAATTCAAGGAAATGGTTTGACAAAATGAGATAAGCTACCTCAACATAAGGCAGGGGTGCCCAAACTACAGCCCCGGGGGTTGGATCCAGCCCCTGATGCCAATTCATCAGGCCCACAAAGCCCTCGCCGCTCCCAGAATAGAAGGAAAGGAACATAGAAAACTGCCTTGCCTTTGGGGCTTCCTCCCAATTCCTAGTGTTGCTTTTTCTGCTTGCAGGCACTGTTGGAAATTGGAAGAAACAGTTCACAGTGGCTCAGAGTGAATGGCTGGATGAAATCTATGCCCCAAAACTTGAGAAAAGTGGTCTAACCTTTCGCTACCAGTTATAAGCACTTCAAGACCTTCAACATGTACATGGATTTTTTGACCTTAATAAAAGAACTAGAAATCAATAGAGGAACTGTTTGTGTGTGTGTATGTGTGTTAACTTTTCTACTACATATTTTAGAAACCCATATCTATCTATATGGATCTATAAAATAGTAAGTGAGGGTTTGTGTTTTTGGACTATAACTCTCAGAATTCCCAAGAAGCTCTTCTTATGGGAATTGTAGTCCAGAAAACATAAACCCCCAAGCAATATTGTGCCAAAGTCTTAGGCGTCGCCACCAGATGGGTTGGGGAAAATTCAGAGTGAGTTGGGGTGGAGCCATAACTTGAATACCCTAACTCCAAACTTCACCAAACATGGAGAGAGTTGAAAGTCTGAAGACTCTCCAATTTTGGTGTGTCTAGTTGGTTGAGTTATGGCCCCACAAATCATTCACTGAATTTTCTTCAAACCAGCTGGTGGTGGTCTAAGATTTTTGTACAGCACTGTATACTACTTACTTGGTTACATGGCAGATCCGTGCTTCACACATCAATATACATAGTTTGACATGGCGAATTGAAACATTGTCTCCCACTGTGTCCATTCTCGTGCCAGTCTCATCCAGGGCCTCAGGAGCTTTGCTCTGAGCTGGTCGTTTCATCTGGTTGCTGGCCTACGCCGTGGTCACTTTATGTCAAGTTATTTCCTCCTGGTGGCTTTGTTCAGCTTTGAGACCCTAGGCAAGGGATTGCCAACCTTTTTAAGTCAGGGCCAGGGTCATGCTCCCTCAGACAGTTGAGCGGGCCAGACCACCATAAATGCTACCACAAAACACATCCACAGCTGTCATAAATACATTTACAACAGCCGCAAGCGCGTTTACGGCTGTCATAAATGTGTCCGCTTCCAGCGGCGGTGACGTAGGCCAGATGATTTAGCACTGTGGGCCAGGGCTTGCCTATGGGCCATAGGCTGCCCACCCCTAGCCTATATCTTTTCAACCACTTAACCTATACTTTTCTTTGGCCTGACAAGGTTTCCAGGTAAAACAGTTTTCATACACAAATTGTAGCTGAAGAAAAGCCATTTTAAACTTTAAGTGAGGTAAAGAATAAATGCGGACGTTGACTGGGAGGCGGAAGGTCAGCAGTTGGATTCCCAAGTACTGCAGGACAGAATGAGCTCCTGTCTTTGTCCAAGCTCCTGCCAACCTAGCAGTTCGAAAGCAAGACATTGCAAGTAGATAAATAGGGACCACTTTGGTGGGAAGGTAACAGCGTTCTGTGCGCTCCGGTGTCTAGTCATGTCTGCCACATGACCACGGAAACGTCTGCAGAAGCAGACAGTGCTGGCTCTTCGGCTTTGAAACAGAGATGAGCACTGAATCCTAGAGTCGGATATGACTGGCTTTCGCGCAAGGGAAACCTTTACCTTTACTTTAAAGAATAAAAAGTCCCCGTCACTCCTCTCTCTGTGCCTTTGTGCACGTACCAGGAATCAGGTAAAAGAACTGAGTTGGTATGCAAAAGACAAGATAAGACCAGATCTGCACTATTGTGAATTTTGTGCTTTCAGCTGTTAGTCTCCTACTTTTGGTACATGTACAGTACAGTATTTCATTTTTTAAAACCCCATCTGCCCAAAATACTTCTTCTTTGCCATAGTTTGGCAACTGCATCTTTCCAAGAATAAGATTCTGCAGTGGTGTTGGCAGTGGTGTGATTCAATTTTTTTTTACTACCTACTCTATGGGCATGGTATGGTGGGAATAGCCAGGGGGAAAGTCCTGTGTTGCACCTGAATTAGGACTACTTAATTTCAAAACTTGGACGGGCGGGCGGGGCCAGCCAGAATTTCTGCTACCAGTTCTGGCGAACTGGAGCAAACCTGCTGAATCCCACCACTGGGTGTTGTGAAATATTGACCAGTTTGGTAACAAATGTCACTAGAAATCCATTCTGACTAGATAGCACTTAACAACAAAGCAAACACACAGCAATAGAAGACCAGTCAAACACTGTGTTAAATTTACTGCATTTTAAACAGATGCCTGCAAGGCAAGAGAATAGAAAACAATCAAAATCTCTAACAAAAAGTCCTTCATAGGGTCCTTCATGGGGAAAGGTTTTGCCTTACTTGTCACATAGCCCAATGATCTACAGCCCATAAGCAAACTCTACTTAGTAAAGGTAAAGTAACATATAAATATAGCTACTAAGTGATTTTATATATTCCCATATGTTTTTGCTTCAGCAGTCCAGACACTTGCTTTCTCTACATTTGAACATAATTTGTGGAGTTAAAGTAAGTGAGGATAGACATCTAGATTCTGTGACAGAAGATGTCATATAGTATCACTAAGTAAAAACACATTTTTCTCTACACAGGATTAAGCCATTGTTTTGCCATACACAAACCATCAGTTGGGTTAGCATGCTTCTTGGTTTCTCTCTCTCTTCTTCCATGATCAGTTTCTATACCATCTAGAAACCATGGGAGGGGAGAAGACATTTTACACTCTCAAATGACTGTACATCTAGTACAGGAGTCAGCAAACTTGACTCTCCAGGTATTCTTGGACTTCAATTACCAGAAGCCCAAGTAGATCAGGGATTCTGGGAATTAAAGTCTAAGAACATCTGGAGAGCCAAGTTTGCTGACTCCTGTACTAGATATATCCTGGTAGGAATATGAAGACATTTTCCAATCATTTCATTTACATTTTATTTACACAGTGAGACAGCCTGTTTCGAATTCTTAGTCCCCTATGAGAAATCTTGTCTCTGGAACAACAGCAAGATACTACAGAGTTGAGGTGTGTGGGGGGGATGGTCTTCCTTTGTGTATATGCAAAAACATCTCTTCCCCCGCTTGGTGCTAAACACAGCAGCAACCATAAAATAAAGTGTGATTACTCATAAAGATACAAGCCACCTATCCCGTGCTGGGAAAATCTCAAAACTTATTGATCCACTCCAAATAAGGAGAAATGTGTGAATTTAGGTAAGTTCTAATTAAACACTTGAACAAAATTCTCACTAATCTTTATCCCTGAAGGGAAATATACGGAGAAAACAGACATAGAGATCTGGCTTTAGTCTCCCTAATTATATAATCCATCTTTTGTTTCTCTCCATCCTGTTCTATTTATCTTTCACCTACAGTACTTCCATTTACTGCATCTGCCTTTTTGTAAATACAGTACCTGGAATTTAAATCTACAATGGGTTGGAAAGATGTTCTTGGATTTTAAGAATTTAATGTGGGAATCCCCATTAGGATCATGAGTACAATATCTAGTCTTAGAATTAGTAACATTTATAACATACAGGGATTCTCAACCTGTGGCCCATGGGCCAGATGCAGCCCACAGCACCATTTAATGTGGGCCCCCACCGCCTCCGCCACACCAGGAAGTGCCATGTGGTGGAGGAAGGGCAAAATGGACATCTGGCCCCCAAAGCTGTCAGAGGTAGCATGACCCGCCCCTGGCTTAAAAAGGTTGAGAACTCCTGATATATGGGATCTACTAATTCTGTCTTCAGATTACATAACTCTAATATGATTCAAACATGCAAAGAAAAGCAATGGTATTTTAGATAGTACTAGCAATTGCTACCCGGCTTCGCCGATCGGGTCACTTGGGCCCTGCGGAGAGGGAAGGTGACTGCCAGGCTGCTCTTTCCAACCGGGGACGTGCATCCCCGGACGGATAGCAGGCTATCAGCAGGCAGGGATCTGTCAGGGAAGGCTCTCTCCTTGGCAGATTGCTGGCTGCCGCCTCTGCATTTTCTCCTCTGCTGTTTCGATGGCTGGCTCGAAACAGCGGAGGGGGAAAGCAAAGGCACTAGACAGGGATCCATCAGGGAAGGCTCTCTCCCTGGCGGATCACTGGCTGCCACCTCTGCATTTTCTCCTCCGCTGTTTCGATAGCTGGCTCGAAACAGTGGAGGAGAAATGCAAAGGCGACAGACAGGGATCCATCAGGGAAGGCGCTCTCCCTGACGGATTGCTGGCTGCCGCCTCTGCATTTTCCCTTCCACTGTTTCGAGGATAGGCTCGAAACAGCGTAGGGGAAATGGTGAGGGCGAAAGCCGTCAGACTCGGCTGAGGGCGGGAGGGGCGGCAGGGCAGAGGCAGCACCTACGACGGCGCCTCGCCCAGCCACGTCTTCAGATAGCGTGGCTGAGGGCGAGAGGGGCAGCAGGGCAGTGGCAGTGCCTATGGCGCCACCTTGCATGGCCATGTTCTCAGGTGGCACATAAGGGGCGGCAGGCAGACCGTTCCCTCAGCCCGGGCTCTGTCTTCCTTGGTAAGGCAGGGCCCTGAGCTGTTGTTCTGGGCGTGCGTTGGCCGTTTGGTTTTTTTTCGCAGGCACTGGCTGTCCCGCCTCCTCTGCACTTGGGCCATCCTGCCTGATTGGCTGAGGCGTGCTGTGGCGCGGAGGACGCTGGGACTCATAGGTTTTTTGTTGGCGTTCGTGGGCCGTTGGCCCCACTCTCGGCTTCCGGACCATTGCGGGGATGATGTCCAGGAATTAAGGTAAGTGTGGCCAGCTCATTATGAGATAGGCCTGGCGGGTGTGGAAATGCATTCTGCACATGCACGGCCACATCCCTTCCTTATAGGTTAAGACAATATGGGCTATACAGGGTTTCTCAACATTGAGCCCCCAGATGTTCTTGGACTTCTATTCCTAGAAGCCCTTATCAGCAGGTGTGCTGACTTGAGCTTCTGGTAACTTAAATCAAAGAACATCTGGAGGCCCAAGGTTGAGGAATCTTGGGTAGCCCTTCAAGTGAAGTGAGAGGCCAACTCAATTCTTTCCAAGTATACTTAGAACTGTATTACTTTATTTTCTGTGTATCTGATTAAGGGACCAAATTACATGTGACTTTTACCTTGTTTTCAGGTTTATATTTAGGCATTGGGTTTTTGGGTTGGTTTTGTTTATCCACATATCCTATGGTTTTCCATTCTGGGAGTTTCATCTGACAAACCTATGCTTATAGACACCTTAATATGGTCACCTGGAGAACTCTCAAATAATTCCTCTCAGGTCTTCCCAAAAGACATACAAAGGTAGCAAATATTCAAGATCCCCATATAGAACTCAAGTACTGTACAATAATGAGTTCTATATCCTGAACTCTACTTTCTCAGAAGATGATTTTTGGTGTGTTTTTTAACCAACTCTTTCATTATCTTTTTTAAAAGGACCCCCAAGGACACTTACTTAGTGGAATGCTGTGTTTGCAAATAATGATTTACTACAAGGTCTCCTTATATCCTACTCTGTCTGTTTCAGCAGAACAGATTGTAAAAGAGCATTGTTGGTATGGCTGGCTCTCCAGAGCAGAAGTAAGTAATTTGTCATTATTTTGCTGTGTATTTCAAGTGTTTAAATTAATGTATCCAAATATTTATGTATTTTTGTTGGCTTTTGGCAGCCCAAAATAAGGAATTTTAATTCCAAAAATAAGCAACGTACAAGTAATTCAGGATACAACAATTTACAATTTACTCTGCACTCTGTGTTGGAGTTGGCATAGCTAAAATCAAAGTATTTGTCATAAAGTAGAGCTTTGAGACGCCCAATATTTTTCCATGAAAATTTGTTAATTTTTACACCCTGCTAATTTATTTTGCATTGCTTTCAGCTAGTATTGTATTTCTACAGTGTTTGGCATGTGTGAGTGATCCAAAGGAACAGTTGCAGGTATATCCTATGGTGATGTCTTCAGTGGTGCACGATATTAAAGCAGGATATTTCCTCTCAAACAAGTGTCTATTGTCTTCCACCCTCCAAATAATTTTTCTACTTTTTAAAGTTATGTATGTAAAATTTAGCACACGATTTCACTTAAAATAAGAAAGGAGGATAAAAAAGGACAGTACAGTGGTACCTCATACAACAATCGCTCCGTATAGCAACGAAATTGCATAACAATTAGGTTTTGGGGGGAAATGGTGTCCCGCATAACAATTTTCCCTATGGAAAAAATCGTATAAAAAAATTTCAATGGGAAAAACCACTTAGCAAAAAAATCGTTGTACAATGCATCACATAGGGAAAATCGCTATATGATGCATGTGTCATATAGCAATTGTTTCGTACAACAATGAGCCCCATGGAACGGATTAAAATCGTTGTATGAGGTACCACTTGTATTAATAGAGAAGGGCTATGTTCCCAGTGGAAATTCAACCGATTGGGAAGTGCAATGTGGACTATTACAATGGGATAATTAATTGTATTGGTGTGGGTGACTATAACAATTTTAGCCATGAAAACTCTCAGGGAACCAATTAAAAAAACATCAAAGCAAACTGGGTGTTCTGCCTTGTATAGTCACACACACACAAGTACTTCTGTTTTTTCTCTCCTTGAGGCTATGGAGAGCTCATCCTTTCTGGGAAAGGTTAAACTTTTTTTTTACTAGAGAAATTCTAATCTATGGAACTATAGACATATGAGGGGGAAACCTGAGCCCTGTAGTTAAATAACTTGAGTTAATTAACTTAAAATCCATATGCAGTTTTTTTTAGGAGGGAGGAATGTGTGGGAAAGATTTCAATACCTGAAAAATGTTGATAGGAAGAAAATAAAAGTGCACCTCAAGAAAAATGCATATAAACATGCTCATCTATAGGACAGTGATGGCGAACCTTGGCACTCCAACTGTTCTTAGACTTCAGTTCCCAGAAGTGGATTCACAGACACTTGGGCTTCTGGGAACTGAAGTTCAAAAACAGCTGGAGTGCCAAGATTTGCCATCACTGCTATAGGACATTAAAAATGCATGTGGAAATTCAGATACATTTCTACAAAGCAAACAACAACACCCAAAATATTTGTAACCATGTATGGTCCTTAGCTTAAATCTTTACCTATAAAAAGAGGGTAGGTTGGTGCGTGTCTGGCATTAGCAGCCACACCCAGCCCAACCATCCCGTACCGAGCCAGCCACACTTACCTTTAGTCCATCTGTGGGTCGCCGCAAAGGTCCGGTCGTCGAGAGTGGGGCAATGCGGAGTCGCGGACTTTCCCCACTACCTCGCCAAAGCAGGTGCCGGCCTCCATGGCCGCGGGGTTCACATCTCTCTTTGTTGGCGGGGGACAAACATTTTGGACCCCGCCAAGCAAGAGAGCAGCGAACAACTTCCCTCCAGGAGACGAAGGAAGCACCTTCACCTCCCGGAGGGAAGGATCGCCTTCCACGGGGTGGGGTGGGGTGGGGTGGGGGGTGAAAGCATTGGTACCTTTGTCCCCCTCCCACTGAGGAAAGCAAACAACTTCCCCGGGAAGCAAAGGCTGAGAACGGCGCTCCGTTCTCTGCCTTCGCCTCCCGGAGGGAAGTGAGCGCCTTCCACATTCGGCCCTTGTCTGTCGGAGGCTTGCTTTCTCTGACAGACAAGGGCCGAATGCGGAGTATCACTCCCCCCCCCCATCTCTTTCTGTCTCTCTCTCACATATACACACACACACACACACACACCGGGGACCCCTGCCTTGCTGGGCAGTTATTATCTGTGTGTTGGTGGTTGGGGTGGGTTTTTTTGTGGGGTGAGCACACACACCCCAAAATGACCCCAACCACCCTCACAAATAATAACTGCCCGGCAGGGCTGGGCAAAAAAAATGCTAGTGAACCTATAAGTAAAAAAGGGACACCCTCAAAAAGATTGCGCTTGACACAGTTGCCTTAGAAATGTAGGGTGGAAATCAGTATTCTCAACCAACTTCTATTCACCCAGTGACTGGCTTGGGAAAATAGGAAGGAAAGCAAGCAAGCAAGCCTGACTGTCAAGCAGGTGTGAAATATCTATGGTCCAAAAAAGATTGCAGAGGAAGCAGGGCAGAGAAACAGACTACTTAAGGGAGGGATTTTCAACCTGCGGCCCATGGGCCAGGTGTGACCCACAGCACAATTTTATTTAGCCCCCTTCCACCTCCACCACACCAGGAAGTGCCATGTGGTGGATGAAGGGCAAAATGGCTGTCCAGCCCCCGAAGCTGTCTGAGGGAGAGTGACCCGGTCCCCGGCTTTAAAAGGTTGAGAACTCCTGACTTAAGGGATATCGGCTCACTTGGTTTGCTATTGTTATTTCTCTTTCTGCGCTAAACCAGGATGGATACTGAATCTGAGTCCAAAAGTTTGGACAACAAATCTTTCGAAGTCTTAAAATTGGTGGAGGTCGAGGGACTCCTTGTGTTCAATAGAACTGCAGAGAAGTGGGATCAAGTCAAGGGTTTCCAGGCTCGGCCTGATGACCTCCTCATCTGCACATATCCCAAAGCAGGTAAATATAGGGGAGTGAAGAAATATGGGACGTTTGTGTGGCTGTGAGGAGAAAGCAGTGATGCTGGACATATTGAGACCAAAGGAAGAAAGCTATATTCCCCCTTATTTTTCCCATTCCCTTTTCATAGGGACCGTTTGGATCACTGAAATTGTGGACATGATACGCAGTGGAGGAGACCCATTGAAATGTGACAAGGTCCCAATCTACCAACGATCTCCCTTCTTAGAGATGTTTCTTCCAAAACCTATTTTCTCAGGTGAAGGGTATTGTTTTACCAAACTATGAGGGAAATGGGAGATTTATTTAACATATGGCTAAATGCTGTCCTCTGATATTTCAGGTGCAGATCAAGCTGACAAAATGCCCTCCCCGCGTTTGCTGAAAACCCATCTTCCGGTTCATCTTCTGCCCCATTCCTTCTGGGAACAAAAATGCAAGGTGAGGTCTATAGACTGCGAATCATTTAAGGAAGGGCAGGTCTTAATTTGGGTAAATGTTCAGTTCTACGACCTAAAATACAGTGGTCAAAGTTCTGCTACTGTTTGTGAAAGGTCTAGCTTGCCATGACTAACTGTGATTAATCAACAAGCAGTTGAGGTGTATTTCACTTGCATGGTCATGGGAGTGACCAGCTATAATTGAGATACATCCTGGGACTTCGTCATTTTGCTATGGCATGGCATGTGAACCATATGGAAATGCCAGTAGGATTGTGACCCAAAAAAGTTTTAGTGGCAGGAGAGGTTGCCCCTGAAAAATATTGATGTATTTTTCTGAACTGTCGCTACCATCGGATTATGCCTTGGTCTTGCTGAATTCAACAGGAATTAACCTCTGAGTAAATATATCAGACTGCAGTGTCAAGCAAAGTTTTAGGGAGGAGCTATTGTATGTTGCAACAAGGGAAGTCTTGGGTTGTCTTCCTCAGCCTAGTACTTATTCCATGTGTTGAGCTATAACCCCCTTTATCTAGGTCTGTTGTTGGGGCATGTAGGCTAGGCAATGCCATTTGTAGTCTTGACTATATCAAAAGGGACTTCTAAGATTAAGAAAACCAGAGTTAGAACTTCCTAGGCTGACATTTCTCTCATTGGTTTTATACTGCCATTCTACAGATCATTTATCTGGCCAGGAATATCAAGGATAGCGCTGTCTCTTCCTTCCATTTCTATCACGTGAACCAACTTATACCAGACCCTGGACCATGGGACAATTTCCTAGAGGATTACATTGGAGGAAAGTGTGAGTAGGAACTCTGAGGGTCATAAGGAATAAAAGAAAGAATTTAAAGTTAGGACATGTCACTATCTTAATAGTGAAGAGTACTCACTATTATTTTAGGGTTAACTGGGAAGTGGAAAGCAATTTGAGTATACATAACAAAAGGCCTATTGTTGTTGCTTACTGCAGTCAAGTAATTTCTGACTCATGGCAATCCAATGAATGAATGAGCTCCAAAACGTCCTATCTTCAACAGCTTTGCTCAGATAAGAAAGATGTCTCTTGATCATAGCATGTGATTTCATGCACCTATTTATCTTATATTTAGTGTGCTTTGTTTTATATCTAATCACTGGGAGGTAAACATTGGCCTGATTTACAACTCTGTTTGTTGAGAAATCTAGTGACCTTAACAAGGTTTCAAGGTATGTGGGATATTTTAAATCCCCAGTGAGTTTTCATGGCAGAGTAGAGATTCCAACCTAGGCCTCCTGAGTCCTAATTCATCACTCTTTTCACTACATCACACTGGGTATCCCATGGATCTATGAAGATAGCCCATTATGGGAAGTAAAATGGGTTAATTGGAGTGAATATGCATTTTCCTTATAGTCTAATTCGACCCTTTCATTGCAGGCATCTTTGGTTCATGGTTTGACCACGTTTGCAGTTGGTGGGAGGCTAAGAATCGCCACCCAATTCTCTACCTCTTTTATGAAGATCTGAAAGAGGTAAGCAATTCTCTTTCTCTCTCTGAGTACAAGGAGGAAGGTGCTTTGCCAAAGCACTGCTTTGGTTGTGTGTGCGTGTGCATGACAGCCGTACAACTGATTCAGTTATGCAAGTCACTTTCTGGTCCTGAGCCCTTTTGGCACACAAAGTCCTCTTCAGCCCCAGGCCAGGACTGATGAAGCTGCTGCTCTCCATCAAGAAGGATTCAAGTGGGATTTAATCCACTTGGGGACCATCACCTTTCCCTGTGGACTTTAACATCCAAGGCTGTTAGTCCTAATGATAGTTAGGTTAGTTAATCGTCGCCTGACACTCGGCGTTGAGTTGCTGGCAGTATGGTCTACTCTATTATCATAGCAGGATAACCTGGCCAAAGTCTGACATACACATATTCACACACCAAGAAATATTTTCAATAAGGGAGTATCGGAAGACTTTTGTACTAAATATATCCTAAACCAGTAATGGCTAACCTTGGCACTCCAGGTGTTCTTCAACTTCAATTTCCAGAACCCCTGATCAGCAGGAGTGCTCACTTGGGCTTCTGGTAATTGAAGTCCAAGAACATTTGGAGTGCCAAGGTTGGCCATCACTGATATAGACTATCTTATGTATAAGAGTTCTGGTGGTGCAGTGGTTAAACTGTTGTCCTGCAGCCAAAAGGTTGTGAGTTTGATCCTGATGGGATTCAAGGTGGACTCAGCCTTCCATCCTTCTGAGGTCGATAAAATGAGTACCCAGCATTTTGGGATAAAATGCTAGTTATCCTATGGAACTGCCCAGAGCGTGCATTAGGCACTATGGGGCAGTATACAAGTGTGATTGCTTTTGCTTTAGAACCCTGGTGATGTACTTACTTGGGCTTCTGGTAATCGAAGTCCAAGAACACCTGGAGTGCCAAGATTGGCCATCACTGTCCTAAGCCCTAAATCTGAGGCTGGGGACTTCTTTCCCAATACTCCATTGAACAAACACAGTGAACTAACAGTAATAATAATGTGGTAAAATGTATTTCACCTTACAGCTAAGTGGCAGGGCTGGGAGATGATTTGGTTTTTTAAAGCGAATATTTGTCATATTTATAGTCACAGATAATTATATCCTGCTTTTTTGTTATTTATATACAAAAAAGTCAACTCTGTAGTCAAAAACTCAGTCACTATAATTTTAACAAATCAAATCAACAATCAAAGCTAACAAAAGAGTAATGAAATATGACAGTAACATTAATGGGGCAACTTTTGCCCCATAACTGTGATGTTCAACTTATAAAACACATTGGATTGGATCCAATTTTAGTCATAACCCATTAAAATGATACTGATTCCAACTGCCCTACTTTAAATAGGATTAGCCTCAGGCAGCTTTATTGTACCATGCTAAAGACTGGGTATTTTATGAGCTAAACAAGCCAAATTTTATCTGTGGAATAGCTTCATTCAAGTAACAGAGCTCAAATATTCCAAATGAGTATGGGGAAAGAGCAGGAAGTGAGGTTATTCTCTTTGCTAAAATCTAGAAACTGTAGGTCTCCATCTATCCCGGCTCTGCCTACCGGGAGTGCTTGGGAATAATTCGGGGCCTTTTCAGGATGTTTTTGTACTTATTGCATTTTTGTATTACTGTTGCATTATGATGTATTGCTTTGTAATTTTGTATTTTGTATATGAAAATGTATTCTTGCCTTGTAATTTGTACTGTATTTCTGTATATTTCTGAATGTTGTGAACCGCTTTGGGTTGTCCACAAAACGAGGAAAGCGGTATATAAGAATAAATTCAAATTCAAATCTGGAATTTCCATCACCCAACAGAATTCACTGCCTGCAACCCAACTTGTCATTATACCACCTGCTGAAACTGTTGATTTTCCTTCCTAGAATCCAGCTCAAGAAATCAGGAAAGTAGCCCAATTCTTGGGCATTGAACTGTCAGAATCTGTTCTGAACCAAATTGTGCTACATACAACATTTGAGAACATGAAAGTGAACCCAATGACAAATTTTGCCACCGTGCCTTCCTCTATTCTGGACCAGAGTATATCACCCTACTTCAGAAAAGGTAGAAGCAAAAGCCAGAAATTTAGCCCACATCCGATAGTGTTGAGGCCATTGGGTTGTTGTTTTGTGTCATGCCACCCATGCCTCCTATATTTCAAAGTAAGCCAGAAATCATAAGCACAGAAGGACATTGATACAGTACAGTATATGTTTCTGGCTTGAGATTGGGGACAACAATCCACAATTCCCATTTTGAGTGCCACAGCACGGCGAAGCAAATTTTCCTGATTTGTTTTAATAGTCATATCCTGGGGGAAAGGCACAGAGATATGCATGCTCCTTTATATCAAGCCAGGACCTCCAGAATCTTGGCCTAACATTATCCATGAAACAGTCTCAGTTTAAAATGAGAAACAATAAGACCAAGATATCTTCTGTGCATTGTTTTTGATATTTAAACCTGCTCCCTGGCTGGCTCTTCTGCAGAGGAGCAGGGGAAGTGTTTAATTTGCCGGTATCATGAAGTAGCTCATCAGCCTCTTCATGATATTGGCAAAGGTTGCTGTTTAGAACAGGGATTCTCAACCTATGGCGAGTGGTGGGCATCAGCAGGTTTGCACCAGTTTGTTAGAACCTGTAGCAGAAATTCTGGCTGGCCCCGCCCATCCAAGTTTTGAAATAAAGTACTGTAGTCCTAATTCGGGTGCAACGCAGGGCTTTCTCCCTGGCCACGCCCACCATACAACACCCACAGTGTGGTAGTAAAATATTTTGGAGCCCACCACTGCCTACGGCCCATGGGCTGGACTCAGCCTTCGGCACCATTTCACGTGGCCCACATTGCTGCTGCCACCGGAAGTGGACATGTTTACAACAGCCGTAAATGCTCCTGTGGCTGTCATAAATGCATTTACGACAGCCGTGGATGCATTTTATGGCAGCGTTTATGGTGGGGGGGGGGCAAACCACTAGTCTTGGCCACTCTGCTGTCTGAGGGGTTATGGCCTGGCCCGCGACTTGAAAAGGTTGAGAACCCCTGGTTTAGATGAAAGGAGTAAACTTAATGTCATTTAGCTCATCCTCCATCCTCAAGTAACCTCAAAAACCATGATCTTAGATGTCACAAGGAAAGGTCTGGACAATCCCTAATTATAGAATATAACCTGTAGATTTTTAGAAGTGTCAAACCTGCTAGCTTAACACTAGTATTGGAAAGAAGATAGTATGAAAAGCTGGATTGTTGTGATAAATTTTCCTTGAATTATTTTCCCTCCCTTCAGGTACTGTAGGAGATTGGAAGGGATACTTTACATTAGCTCAAAGTGAAAAGGTGGATAAAATTTGTGTCCAGAAACTGGGAAGCAGTGGGCTGACCTTCCGCACACAACTCTGAGCATACGTCGGTGGCTTTTGCAATCATTTTTCTCCAAAGTGTACCCACTGATTGCATCTGCAGTAAAGAAAAATAAAATTAATAAAGAATACCAATCAAAATGCATTTCAAAGTTGTGTATGACATTTGAAAACAGCCTCAGAAAAGCTGGCTTTGGCCATCCAACACAGAATGCTGACCAGCAGGAAATATTTTACAATATGTGTGTCTCTGGATGAGTCTCCGAACAAAACCATGGCACTTTGCATGTTGCAGCAAGTAGCCTTCCTTATTCACTGCAGTTTCAAATTTAAAGGTAAACCTTAAGTGGAGATAAATAATTGGATCCCATCAGTGGTGGGATTCAGCCTGTTGACTGGTTGTTGTTGTTTTTTTTATGTTTTGGGGCAAAGCAACCTTCCACACTACTTTTGAATGTTACTGTTCTTAATTCAGGGAATGTTTATAATTTGTGAATCATTGTGATTTAGCAATAATCACCTTTGTGGCTGAACTATGGTATCATCCAAAGCAGTGACAGATTTTACATTCTTAGGATCCAAGATCACTGCAGATGGAGATTGCGGATGTGAAATAAAAAGGCAACTAATTCTTGGGAAGCAAGGTATGAGAAATTTGAGCAACATAGTTAAAATTAGAGACAATACCTCGCAAACAAAACTCCACATAGTCAAAGCAATGGTATTTCTGGTAGTGATGTATGGTTGTGAGAGCCGGACCATAAGGGAGGCTGAGCGCAGTAGAATAGACGCATTTGAGATGTGGTGTTGGAGGAGAATTTTGAGAGTCTCCTGGACAGCAAGGAGAACAAATAGGTCGATCTTAAAAGAAATCAACTCCAACTGCTCCTTGGAAGGTCAAATATTGAAGATGAAGTTAAAGTACAGTACTTTGGACATCAAATGAGAAGAGAGGATTCACTTGAGAAAGCCTTGATGCTGGGAAAGATAGAAGGCAAAAGAAGAAAGGGTAGCAGAAAATGAGATGGCTAGATGGCATTGTTGACGCAATGAGCACAAAGCTGGGTGGGCTAAGGAGGATGGTGGAGGATAGGAGTGCCTGCCGTCCGGTGGTCCATGGGGTGTGAAGGGTCGGAATCGACTGTGCGACTGAACAACAACAAAAAGGTCTCAAACTCTTTATTTAACCAAGCAAGGGTCTTTGTTAACATGGTATATGGTCGACCAAAGGTCACCCTGTCTCAGGTCAGAGTCACCTGGGTTTTCTCCAAGCAGACCAATTACCATCCACATGAAGTAAACTCAAGGTAATTATGTAAATAAAGTGCCAGTTGCAATGGGAAAGAATGATCCATCAGGGCAAATTGCCCCTCACTGTCTCCATGCACTATCCCCAGGGAGCAAGAGAGAGGGACAGAGGCAAAGAGCTCAAGAAAGCAAAAGGAGAGCAGGCATTATAGAAGTGTAATTGCTTTGCTCTTTTCAGACTGAGTGATGTACGAAGACATGGTTGGTGGGTAGGCATGTCTTAGGACAGTGATGTTGAATCTATGGCACATGTGTCAGGCGGTCACGGGGCACTCCCAGCCCTCTCTGTTGGCACGCGTGCCATCACACCAGCACAGAGTTCACCCCGCCCCTCTGCGCAGCAACCCAATAGGAGCGCTTCTTCTCAGTTTGCCCTGCCCCTCTATCCAGCAGCCCAATGGGAGTGCTTCCTACCTCCCCCTAGCACAGAGTTCGCCCTGCTCCTCTGTCCAGCAGCCCAATAGGAGTGCTTCCTCCATCTCCCCTGCCCCCCAGCACAGATTTCACCCCGCCCCTCCGTTTGGGCACTCGGTCTCTAAAAGTTTTGCCATTACTTCCCTAGGACCAGCAAGTCCTAGGACAGTGGGGAAAAGGAAGAGCAGCAGCAGTTTTAACACATAAGGTGGAACAATTTGTTAATATCTGTCCTGCTCCACTAAGCATTAGATCTCTAGTCAGGAAAGGAAAATTTGAAGCCCTAATCAAGGGATTCTCAACCTGTGGCCCATGGATCGGATGCGGCCTACAGCACCATTTCATGACCTCCCCTCCCACTGCCTCCACCACACCAGGAAGTGCCATATGGTGGAGGAAGGGCAAAATGGCCATCTGGACCTCGAAGCTGAGGGAGCGTGACCCGGCTTCTGGCTTAAAAAGGTTGAGAACTTGTTGCGTCCGGCCCTTATAAGCAATAGTCGAGGCAACGATGAACAGAACAACTAGAGTTTATTTAAGTCTTTTCAGGCAATGCTTACAAGGCGTTCCAGACACACAGATGGCTATACAATCCCATGAAGTCAGTCCCTCCTGAGTCTGCCATAGAAGAGGCAAGGGCTGAGCTGCGGTAGCATGTGGAGGAGGCCCAGGGTTAGCTTGTCGTGGCTACCTATATGGAATGGGTAATAGCATAGATCCGGTCCGGGCACACCCTTGTTTACCCGTGGGGCTTATATAGTGTCTCCCCGGCGGTGGCTCCTTGATACAAAGTAGCGACCTGCCGGACAAGCACAACTAACCAATCATAACACTATACATGTATTAACCAATGGAGAACAGGATCCAAAACTGTAACCAATCACAGGACTCTGGTTAGCGTAATGTGTGCGCCCTGAACAGGGGTTTTCGCGCCAACTTGACTCTTCATTAGGATGGCGGGAAACCGCCATTTTCCTCTTGCAAGGCGCTGCCCACGCTACTTGCAAATGTGCCTCAATACACAACAGAACTCTTGCCCTAATCTGTCACAATTGTAAAGGTGCTGGAGCCTAAGGGTCATACAACACGTGAACGGAAAGAAAGGGGGGTTTCTTGAGATCAACAGGCTCTTTCAGCAGCAGTGAGATTTCAAGAGATGTAGGAATCGGGGCCGCTAGGACGGCCGTTGGGTCCCGGAGGAGACTGATCAAGTAACGACACGAGGCAATATGGAGCGAGATCAGATCAGTGGTTTATTGAGGGAAAAGCATCATCATATATAGATCAGAAGGCAATGCAGGAAAGAATCGTCATCTGACAGAAAATCACATCACCCATTTACTCGGGTTAATGGGGAATCTCTCTTGGGGAAGTTAATTAACTCGGGCAAACACTGACAGGGGAAAACCATTGTTCGAGACTTACACCAGAGTAAATAGGGCTTCTATTTGCACCAAAGATTAGGCTTGACTGCGAGTGAGTGATTGCCTAATATGTAACGGAGGTTAGAGATCTGCTCTCTCAGCGGAATCGCCGGTCAGGTCAGATGTGGGTGAATCAACCCTCTGATTATTAATCCACCCCCCGATTTCCGTACTGGCAAGGGCCAGTGACCAGGAACCTTCTTCGCCGGTGTAACCTCGGCCAGGGGCTGATTATGCCAATTGGGCATGCGGAATCCGGATCTCCCCTTTTTCTGTTATTTAGGGACCTGACAGGCGACCCTGCGCAAGAGGGGCATCAGCTGATGTGCGGGAATGACGCTTCGGGGTTCCCCCCACGGGGGACACCTTGATAACAGTGAGGGAATACATTGCATGAAACAGCATCCTGCTATGCCTAGTATAATCACCCCCACAATCACTTTGAGCGTCGTCTGGAGCCACCCCCACGGGAGCCATGACCACAACGAACCCCACCAATCCCATGCAGAACCCTGCTTAATGTTCTTGACTAAGTGTGTGGAGGTCCGTGAGCTGGCTCTGTACCTTGCGTGTGTTGTCTGTGAGATTAAAGCAACACATGCCATGAACAGATTCGCAGCCCAAGTGATGTAACAACAGAAGATAGTCTATAGCTGCTCGATTGTCAAGAATGGCATGGCGAAGCTCTGCCTGCTCCTGGTTGAGCAGCGCTATCGCCGAGGAGGTATGGTTAATGGCTTTTGCTAAACCGCAAGCCAACTGACCAATTCTCCGAGTGTTGCCGACGGCTAAGCCTGGCATGGCAAGTATGCTGACTGCCAACGAGATGTATTCAGCTGGACTAAGAACCCTAATGTTGCTATCACATGAGCTGTCTAACTGGGTGGCATGAGTGTGTCGAATGGGTGAGGAAACATTTGAAACATTTGTGCTTGAGGTGACCATATCCTTAGTAGGGAGTAACAGTGTCAAACGACTGATACAACATATAGCATCTGATACATTTGCGGGAATGTAGTTCCAAGTGTACTGATTACATGTAAAGAACCATCCTGAAGGTAGGGTAACATGAGCATACATTGAACCAAGTGTCTCTGGTTTATCACAAGTCCAGTTGCCGCTGCCAGCGTCAAGGCAGCGGCGCTGAGTTCGGCCGACTGCGGAGCAGCCGGTCATTCAAGCACAAGTAGAGTTCGGACTGACCGCCACTCGAGGAGTGTGGAGAGTGGCTGCGTCAGCCGGCAAAGTCATAGTCAGCCGCATTTCCCAGCGGGCATATTCTGAGGAACTTGCTGGGAGGTACGGGCTGAAAATCCGTTTCACTAGCCAGTCGCCATCCCTGGGGTGCGCGCCTGGAGTGTGGCACACTGGGATGAGACAGGTGCTCAGAATGGAGGCAGAACCCGCGTCCTGCCTTAGGCAAAAATCGGACTGGTTGACGAGACCCGCCAACCTTTCCCATAGGTTGTAATGCATCCGGGCAGAAAGATCCTCGTCTGGCATCAAATCGTTGGCCTTCAGTGAGGCTGCCTGAACGCCTCCCCCCGCAAGTAGGGAGAGGGTCAGGATGATGGTGACTGCCATGGTGTTGGCAGTAATCAGGGAAAAAACTGCAGCTACGATGTTCTCCGGCGTTGGCTCCCTCTCCTCGCGCCGGATGACGTCCTCGGCCTCACGGCAAAGGATCTTGACCATCCCCCAGGTGACCTTCGGCTCCGTCCGCTGTCGCCGCTTCTTCCGCCGGGTCCCCTCGGTCAGGGTGAGGTCCTCCTTCTCCGGGATTGGACTCGGGTCGGCCAGGGTCCACGCCATGTGGTTCCAAGTGAGGCTTAACACACCGAGCTGGAATCCAGATGACACCTGTAGGAGACATAACTGCAGCATACCCTCTTCCCCAGGTTACGAGTGGCGCCGGGCCCCTCCAGGAAGGGTCCGGTGGCACCCGGTATCGGACCATCGGTCGCGGGAGAGCTTCCGAACGGCGGAAATGTTTCTCCTGCGGCGTGCAATCCGAAAAAACATTAAGGTGATTGTAGGTGAACAACACCTTGTTCAGACAATGCTGTGCCTGACCCTGTGACTTGGGGAGGGCTGGTGGCTCCCCCCTTTCTGTTTGTTTGTCAATATAGGACTTGAGCGTCCGATTGACTCGTTCCACAATCGCTTGCCCCTGCGGATTGTAAGGAACGCCAAAGGTATGCTTAATGTCCCAGGTGGCCATGAAGGCGGCCAGCTGCCTAGAGCTGTAGGACGGGGCGTTATCGGTTTTCACGTGCCACGGTTTGCCCATGGCCGCGAAGCAGGAAAGAAGGTGCTGCTCCACGTGGGAAGCTGTCTCCCCTTTCTGCGCCGTTGCCCAAACGAATTGTGAAAAAGTATCAATGCAAACATGCATGTACTGCCATCTGCCAAACTGCGGAACATGCGTGACATCCATCTGCCACACCTGGTTAGCCTCTGTCCCTCGTGGGTTGACCCCCCACGAGGGCCCCCCCGGTGCCCCTGCACAATGCTGGCAAGAGCGAACTATGCCTTGGGCTTGAGAAAGTGGCAGATTGAACTGTCTGGCGAGCGCTTTGGCATTTTGATGAAAGAATGCATGACTCTGAATTGGAGTAGTGAAAACACCCAAAACTGAACGTTGCTGAATTTCCTTTGCAGCCGCATCCGCTCTGCTATTGCCCGTGGAGATTGGACCCGGGAGGTCCTGGTGACTTCAGATGTGGGCAATATAGAGCACTTCCATGCGGTTTCGCAAATGAAATTGAGCCATGAGGAACAGACTCAGCAAATTCTTGTCTATCGCGGGAGTGATGTATGCTCCCAGTAGACTGTGAAGCAAATTCCTAACATACTGACTGTCAGTAATGATGTTTAGGCGCTCTTTGGGGAAGGTGCGCAAAGCAAGGTTCACCGCTGCCAACTCTGCCCGCTGCGCGGACTTCTGTGGAAGAGTTAGCAGCGTGCGCCAAGCCTGGCCTTCCTGCCAAGTCAAGACACCATATGTGCGACCCCCATCCGTAAAAACTGTCCTGGCCCCCTGAAGTGGAACCAGCGAGAGCAATTCGAACAAGCTGACTGTCTGCGTTTGAAGCGAGACAAGTCTGGGGTCTTTCGGCAAGTGGTATGCCAAGCATCCGGTGAATCCCTCCAAGGCAATTGGAAGCGAGTCACCGAGCTGCATCAACTGCTGAACCTGCTCTTTGGTAAACGGGACCACGATCTTTGCTAAGTCGTGCCCTGAGATGTCCCTAGCTCTCAGCCTTCCGCGGTAAACCACCGCGGAGACCAATTCTTGGGGAGGAACGATGTTTCGGGAAGAGGTGTTCGGCAAGTACACCCATTCCACGATACTCGCCCCTTTCTCGGAATCCACTCCTAGAGCTCCAGTGAACATGGATCCTGCCCGAACTATGTACAAATTCTGGATCGGAGCATATGGCCCCTGAGCAATCCTGTCCACCCACCTTTGGCTGAGAATTTGGTTGACTTTCTCGAGAGCCAAGCGTGCCTCTCGAGGAATTTGTATCCGGTCTGCCGGCTGCTTACCTAATGTGAGCAGCGAGAAGAGCGGCTTCAAAAGATCCGTATCCAATCGGAAATACGGTCTGGCCCAATTAATGTTTCCTAAAACCTGCTGCAATTCTACCAGGGTGACTGAGTCCTTCAAGTTGATTTGGGGCAAAACTGGTGCTGCGAAAGAGCGGAGAAGCCGATGACCCAAGTATGAGAAGGGCTCGGTCCTCTGCACTTTCTCTGGGGCAATGAGTAACCCTTTCTCCCCCAGGCTGGCCTGGAGGTCTTTAAACATGTCACTGCCAAGTTGCGGCACTGCGACCAAGATGTCATCCATGAAATGGCATACTAAGGCTGTGGGATGAAGGTTTCGAAACTTTGCCAGTGCGTTGTGAACATAAATTTGGCACAGGGTGGGCGAATTAAGCATGCCCTGTGGCAAAAATTTCCACGCGTAACGCTGCGTGGGCTCACTGTGGTTCACAACCGGCACTGTGAAGGCGAACCTTTCCCTGTCCCTGGGGTCTAAGGGAATGGTGTAAAAACAATCCTTGAGATCTACAACTAGGATCTCCCACCCCTCGGGAATCATATTCGGATTTGGGATGCCGCATTGAAGCGGACCCATTGGCTGTATGCATTTATTGATCTCTCTGAGATCGTGGAGGAGTCGCCACTTCCCCGACTTCTTTTTGATGACAAAAATAAGCGAATTCCAAGGACTAGTGGACTGCTCTATATGTCCTGCGTCTAGCTGTTCTTTAACCAGTTGCTTTAGGGCGACTAATTTTTCTCCCACTACCAGCCATTGTTCCACCCAGACCGGCGTATTGGTGAGCCATTTAAGTGGCAACGCCATTACCCGAAGGTAAGAGTAGCACCGTACTGCTGTAAAATGTCTCGCCCCCAAAGGTTGATGTGCACGTCCAGAATGTGCGGCCGAATGACCGCTGTGCCGTCAGCCTTTGGAATCGTGACTTCCACCCACTCCCGGCTCCTAAACGCTTCTTGGATGCCACCTACCCCCCATACATCGGAGACCGGCTCAATGGCCCACTCCCGTGGCCACTGGCTTCGGCTGACCACGCTGACGTCAGCTCCGGTATCTAACAACCCTGAAAATGATCTTTTATTCAAAAATACCTCAATAACTGGTCGCTGTTTCCACTCTGTTGGTCTCCACTGTCGCTAAGACCTGGTATCCTTGCACTGCCTCACTGGCGCTCGAGCGGTCCTCTGACCCGGACTCTGAGCTGTCCCTGAGCCTTCCCTGGCTATCTGCTGGCGAGTGACAAGGAACCATAATCAGTTGCGCTAATGTGTCTCCCTTATGAATGGTTTGGGGTAAGTGCGTCCAAAGCTGAACTTGGAGAACGCCTGAAAAATTGGAGTCAATGACTCCTGGAATTACAAGAATTCCGCATGCTCCTGCTACACTGCGAGGCAAAACTAAACCTATGAAGCCCTTGGGCAGGGGTCCCATGTACTGGGAGTCCACCAAATAGACTGTGCCTGGCAGGTCGCATGTAACCTCTGCCTGGCAAGTCAATTCTAGCCCTGTACTACCCTTGGGGCTGGCCTGTGCCTTAGCAATGCTTGGAATGTGATCGGAATCTAGTCTAGCTCTGACTCGCCCAGAGCAAGGGAAGCCTCTGTTTGGACCGGGGCCAGAGACGTGCCCGCGTTCCGGTTTCCCGAATTCGGACAGTATCTGGACCAATGGTAGCCTTTCTTACACCTCGGACACGGGGTGGTTTGAGCCTTGGAACGGCCGGAATTTTGTCCGCCTCCCTTGGATCGGCACTCCCTAGCGAAGTGACCGACCTTGCCACAATTGTGACATGCCCCTTGGTTTCTGCTCTTGGGTTTCCTACCCCCTTGCACCGCTGCTGCCAGCAGACCCATTTTATAGGATTCTGTGCCAACGTCGGCGCAAGCTCTAATCATGTCCGTGAGAGTCAAGTCGGGACGATTACCCAGTGACTGCAAGATTTTACGGCAGTCTAAATTGGCATTGTCTTTGGCCAATTTCATCATGAGCTCTTGTTGGGCTTGCTCATTATCGATCTGCCTACTGATCGCTTCCTCTAAGCGATTGACAAAGTCCATGTAGGACTCCTGGGCTCCCTGTTTGACTGCGGTGTAATTTTTGGCCGCTTTGCCAGTTGCTGGAACCTTGAGAAAAGCCCTGAAGGCAGCCTCGGCTGACATTTGAAGAGTGGCAAGTGGCAAGTTGGTCTGTGCATCGATGGATTCGAAGGCACCTGAACCATATAACTGGTCAGGAAGTACTGCGCCTCCCATCCTGGCAGCCCTTGTCTGAGCCTCGAGGCGAAACTCGCTGTCCCATAGCAAATACTGGCTGGGGTTGAGCATCATCCGCATGACGGCTTTCCAGTCGTGTGGGATGAACATGGTATTCTCGCACACTTGCTGAAGCGTGCCCCTAGTGAAGCGACTCTGGAGTCCTGTCTCTGTAATGGCCTTCCGTATAGCCATGAGAAGCTTATACGGGACTGGGGAATGAACTACCTGCTGTTGCCCTGTGAGGGCATCCATTTCCAAGCGAATTGGACAAATCTGACTAAGCTCAGCTAGTTCTTCTGCTGGCAAATCCCCCTTCTTGATCTCTTCCTCAACTGTGCGCTGAAGGGCACTCTTAATTTGGGAACCTGTAGCTGTCAGAGAAGCGCCTGCGCTCCTCATTCCATGCATTCCGTCGGTGACGTCTGCAGCTGTCACCGAGGGAAAGCTCCCTACACTACTCTGTTTAAACTGCAATGACGGATAGAGCGCCGTGGGCGCCGATGGCTCTACTGACGCTGGGGGTTCTTTGGCCTCTACCCAGACTGGATCTACCTCCGCTAAGAGCTTCCTACATTTACTCCATGTGCGAATTATGCCCTCTGGAGCTTTCGGGGGTTGCTGAATGCAGTCTCCTATCTGATCCCAGAGCTGAAGGGATAACGTACCTACTTCTGGGTAAAGCAGGCAGTGTTCCCTCAAGAACACCAAAAGTCTCGCTAGCTCTCCACTGTGAAAGCGTAACTGATATACCCTGGCCAGGATTTTGAACTCTTCCTCATGAGTTCTTTGGCTAGCGGACGGACATTGCCGCTGAGGACAAGTCCCCATATTACCTGCGGGGTCCTCTGAAGTTTCCTCCTCGGGACGGGTCGACGCGTCTGTAGTTCAGGCAATAGGTTTTGCGTGACGAGTGTCTGGGTAGAGCTCGGAGCGTGGCCTGCTGCCACGGGCCCTCGGCGGCCTCTGCGCTGTCAGGGGTTCACAGCTGACCCTGAGCGGAACGCGTTTTTCCGTTACTGCAAGCCTGCCGCGAAAGTCGGGAGCAAGCTGTAGGATGCCTCTCTGTAATGCCTCGTCGCTGGGCCGTCTCTCCGATCGGCTGGCTTACCGACCGGACTGCCGCGCAGTCCCCCGGGACGATCGGACGCGGTTCTAGCGTAGAACCGGACCGTGTGATCGCTTACTCTCGAGTAGATCACGTCGGGGTCACCAGATGTAGGAATCGGGGCCGCTAGGACGGCTGTTGGGTCCCGGAGGAGACTGATCAAGTAACGACACGAGGCAATATGGAGCGAGATCAGAACAGTGGTTTATTGAGGGAAAAGCATCATCATATATAGATCAGAAGGCAATGCAGGAAAGAATCGTCATCTGACAGAAAATCACATCACCCATTTACTCGGGTTAATGGGGAATCTCTCTTGGGGAAGTTAATTAACTCAGGCAAACACTGACAGGGGAAAACCATTGTTCGAGGCTTACACCAGAGTAAATAGGGCTTCTATTTGCACCAAAGATTAGGCTTGACTGCGAGTGAGAGATTGCCTAATGGGTAACGGAGGTTAGAGATCTGCTCTCTCAGCGGAATCGCCGGTCAGGTCAGATGTGGGTGAATCAACCCTCTGATTATTAATCCACCCACCCCCCCCCGATTTCCGTACTGGCAAGGGCCAGTGACCAGGAACCTTCTTCGCCGGTGTAACCTCTGCCAGGGGCTGATTATGCCAATTGGGCATGCGGAATCCGCAGAGAGAGATAAGTGGCCAACTGGAATGCCACATAAAGTGTGTGTTCACCTTCCTGTGGCCTATCATGAAACAAAGCTTGATGGAACGCAAGCTACAGAATGAAGTGAAAGCATGGGCTTTGACAGCCAGATGTTCTTCAACAATTAAAGAAGTAGAGGTTTTATTGTGGACGTGATCCAGCTCCTCCCCAAGAAATATGTGCAGGCACTGTTTTACAACATAATTGCCATCTTAGAATGATACAATCCAAAACGTCATTGCTCATGTAAGAAAGAAGGAAAAAGAGGAAGAGAAAACTTAGGACATGATCGGAGGGAGCTTGCATTGTGAACCATTTGTGGCACAGTACTGTACAGTGAAACTATTTTCCAGCTATCAGATGATATATAGGAGATTGTGAAACTGCCCCACATTGCTCGGAGTCCAATCCAGACCCTTTTGATCAGTAATGGGGCTACTTTATTGGGAATTGAAGTCCAAGAACGTCTGGAGTGCCAAGGTTCGCCATCACGGGACTCACCGAGCCTTTAACAGCGGCAGGGGAGTGAGCCGCACTGCCTCATGGGAAAACAAACAAGCCTTGGCCGCGAAAGGCTTTCTGGGAGTTGTAGTTCTTTCCCACCGGCTTCTCCTCTTAAGCTCTTCTTGGGCGCTTCCGTTGTCTGGGCGTCCGCCGGTAGCCATGCCTGGGAACCGGACGGGGAAGCCCCGCGAAGCCGCCAACCCCGTTGTGGCCGGTGGGATCGAGTCGGTGACCGAGAGGATCTTAAGGGAGGCCTATTCGCTTTATGTGCATCCGGGTCATGGTGAGAAAGTGGTGGTTTGGGGTGAAAACTGGGGCGAAATTGGGGGGGGGGGGGCGTTTCGTCTGAAGGGGTGTCAGGGCGAAACTTAACTCTCCTTGCTTCCGTTTTCCCCCTCGCAGGCTTGGTGACTATCGGGGCTCGGCTGGGCCTGACCCTGCTCCCTCCACGCCGCAAAGTGACCGTCATGGTGATGGGCAACCACAGCGCTGGCAAGAGCAGCTTCATTAACTGGTGAGGAGACCAAGAAAAAAAATGGGGGGGGGGATTTGTGTGTGTGTGTGTGTGTGTGTGTGTGTGTGTGTGTGTGTGTGTGTGTGTGTGTGTGTGTGTGTGTGTGAAGAGGGGGCAGGAATTGGTTGGAGTGCAAAACCTTGTGGTCAAATCAGGGGGTGGCAGGGGTGCCATTTGCTACGGGGTGGGGAGCAGGTGTTGGAATATATAGAAAACATGGAGGTTCAAAAGCAAGAAATTGCAAGTACATAAATAGGGACCACTTCGGTGGGGAAGGTAACAGCGTTCCGTGCGCTCCGGTGTCTAGTCACTCCTGCCACATAACCATGGAGGCGTCCGCAGAAGCATACAGCGCTGGCTCTTCGGCTTTGGAACAGAGATGAGCACTGAACCCTAGAGTCGGATACGACTGGCTTTCAAGCAAAGGAAACCTTTACCTTACTAGTGCAAACTATATTTCCCAGCTATCAGATGATATATAGGAGGTTGTGAAACTGCCCCGCATTGCTCGGTGTCCAATCCAGACCCTTTTGATCAGTGATGGGGCTACTTTATTTGGAACTGGGCTATAATGATTCTTGCCTGTATTCAGGGAAATTCCACCATGGGACTCTGTTCCAAGCAAAGCAACCCTTTTCAGCATGATCAGTGCTGGCTCTTCAGTTTTGAAACAGATGAGCACTGAACCCTAGAGTCGGATGTGACTGGCTTTCGAGCAAGGGAAAGCTTTACATGAAGGTGCAGAGCCTTGCAGGTAGCCTCAAGTTGGGGGGTTAACCAGGGTTTGGTGGTTGTGTTGTTTTTGACAAACCCCCGGGAGAAAAGCTGCATCTAAATATGTGGTGCTGCGTCTCTGTTGTATGCCAAGTGACTCGGCATCCTTCGAAGTGGTAGCTGTGTTAGTCTGTGCAAGCATGTCAGAGAGAAAACAAAATAACAAAAAAGACAAAAAAAGTTGTGGCACCTAAAGACCTAACTACTGCATTTTAATGTTAGCTTTCATGGTGTAGTTGAACAATGCCATATCAGAGTGAACAAAACAACAACATGTGGCACCTTAAAGACTAACTCCTGTATTTTAATGCTAGCTTTCAGGAATCAAGTCCACTTTGTCTGACTAAGCAGACTTGATTCATGAAAGCTAACATTAAAATACAGGAGTTAGTCTTTAAGGTGCCACATGTTGTTGTTGTTTTGTTTACTTTGATATGGCATTGTTCAACTACACCAGAGGTTCCCAAACTTTATGCCATGGGCCGGTCATGTGGTTCCTCCCGCCGCAAAATGTGTCCGCAACTATTGTAAATGCATTTACAACAGCCGCGGGTGCATTCATGGCAGTGTTTGCGCATGTGTGGGTTCATCTGCTTCCGGTAGTGGTGAGGGTGGCTGCGGGCCACATGAAATGGTGCTGGGTCCAGTCTGTGGGCCGTATTTTGGCCATCCCTTTACTACACTCATAAAATGTAAAGGTGGTGTTTATTAGTTTATCTGTAATCTACTGTACTTGCATGGGTACACAGAAAGAGCCTCCTTGAAAATTGTCGATACGATGTGGCATACCCTGGGCAATGGCACCCTTGTTTTGCCCAGCTAATCTTTCACACACCATATGAAGCCAAATGGACTGAGGAATGGATTTATCAAAAAATGTCTTTGTCAAGACCAACCTTAACAATGAACTCAACAAAATATTGAGGTTTTCCCCCTAATAAGAGTATTCTACTAGCGGACATGTGTAGTAAATACTTTATGTGACATACTTCTGGTCCAGGAAACACATCAGAAGACAGTATGTTACAGACCCAAAGTGGCTAGATTGGAATTAGTGGTGGGAGTGCAATTTTTGTTATACTTCATCTCAGTATAATATCAGCAGCATTGATTGAAACAAATAACATAACATCTGTTTGCCAGGTGAGGGCAGCAACAATATTCTAAACTTAATAATTGGAGAATATTAGTAGATACAGTATTTTGAATCTGAGTGACAGGTCCATGTTCAAATTGGGTTGCTCACCTGGGGATTAATTTTGTTGTGTGGAGTGCTGAACCGATGGTTCTATGCTATAAGAAGAATATGGGTGATTGTTAGATGATGTGAGATATTGTAGCAGTTACAGCTAGTTGTCTTTCCAAGATATCTTGAGCAACTGACTTGGTTGAATATGATATCTTGGCAGAAAGTTCGCATTTCAAGGAAGCTGCATGATTCACTCTCAGCCTACAGCTGGGTGTATTTTGAGCTTTTCTTGCCATGTTCCTGCAGGTACGTGGAGGAGCACATCCAGCGAACTGGCGTAGCAATTGAAACTCAAGGATTCACCTTTATCACCAGTGGAAAGAAGCGGGAGTCTCTCACGGTGAGAATTTCTTTCTCTGACTAGTATCGTCCTGGGAAAACAGATATCCTGTTCCTATTCTCTGAACTGAATTTTTTTTGGTTTCACACAGCAAGGCGTTTCTTACAAAAACTCAACCAGGGCTGATACAGCCATTTTGCTGCCTGAAGAAAAGAATAAGATGAGACTCTTTCACATTCCATGTAGAAAAACTAATTGGCAGTTGAATGTTCAAACTAGCTCTCTCACTAGATAACAGGGAATTACAATCCATTTTTAAATTTAATTTTTGTTGTGTGATGCACTGAACTGATGCTTTCATAATGTAAAATGATGATTGGGGACCACTAAGTGTTATTCAACTTCAACTCTCCTGTTAGGACAACACTATTTTCCTCACCTGAAGACTACGTAAGTTAAGAGTACAGTATACGAAAGGCTACATAACATGCTTCTGTCTCCTTAAGCCACATGCTATGTTCACCTGCCTGAAGCATCTATCTAACAATGAGCTAGTGTTAATCCCATCATTTTGCTCTTGATATCCGAAGTCCACAATCTAAACAGATAGAGATAGTCATTCTGTGTTTGCCATTCCTAGTCTAAGTTTACTTTTTTACCCACTGAACATGCTTAGGGTTATGTTCTCTTCTGTCTTTTTCTTTTTGCTCCCTGAAGTCTTTGTAGCCTTGGAATTCTTGAGGATCCTTTATGCTTGCTAATACCTCCATTTTAAGCAAAGATTATGGATCTTGGAGTTTGCTGTTGGTACACAGCACAAACCGATCCTCTGTGGATTAGTTTAATTATTTTAAAAGCAATCTGTGCTGTAGCCATAGTGATGTCCAAGTTCTAAACCCAGCTATTTTTTCTCTTTCATTTCTTTAGGGTAATGCTACACTACATCTGTACCCCCATTTCCAGGCTTTACAGAACTTCAAAGGTTAGTTGCAACCATTTAGGATAAAAGCATAGAGCAGTGGTTCGCAACCTATGGCCCATGGGTCAGACTTGGCCCACGGCACCATTTCATGTGGCCCACATTGTCACCTCCACCACTGGAAGCGGACACATTTATGTAATTTATGGCAGCGTAAATGTGCCCGCGGCTGTCGTAAATGCATTTACAACAGCCATGGACCCATTTTACGACTGCGTTTATGGCAGGACGAATCACCAGCTGTCTAAGGGAGCATGGCCCAGCCCATTGTATGAAAGGTTGAGAACCCCTGGCATAGAGTATACTTTTGAATTAGACAGTAGCTGTTGTCTTAAGGCCTGATATTTGCACCTAAAGAGGTAAGGTAAAAGTAAAGGTTTCCCTTGCTCGAAAGCCGGTTGTATCCAACTTTAGGGTTCAGTGCTCATCTCTGTTTCAAAGCCGAAGAGCCAGTGCTGTCTGCTTCTGCAGATGTTTCCTTGGTCATGTGTCAGGCATGACTAGACACCGGAGCGCATGGGACGCTGTTTACCTTCCCACCGAAGTTGTCCCTATTTATCTACCGTATTTTCCGGCATATAAGACGACCCCCAACTTTTCCAGTTAAAATATAGAGTTTGGAATATACTTGCCATATAAGACTACCTCTCTTCCAATGCACATCAAATAAAAATTAACCCACACTCAACCCGAAGATGCGCAGCCCTCCGAGTCAAATGGACAGGTTCTAGTGGAGAGCCAATCCACGCTCACGTTCTCCTCCTCGAGGTACAGGAAGATGTGTGCATCTTACTTCCCCTTGCTTCATACTCCCCGCACAGAACAGGGACTCGGCCGCGGCACCCCCCACCATATACGCCGGACATATGAAGCAAGGGGAAACAAGCTGCAGTTAAGTACCTGTCCTATAAGACGACCCCCGACTTTGGCACATATTTTTCGGGGTTAAAAAGTAGTCTTATACGCCAGAAAATACAGTACTTGTAATTTCTTGCTTTCGAACTGCTAGGTTGACAGGAGCTGGGACAAAGACAGGAACTCATTCCGTCTTGCAGTACTTGGGAATCGAACTGCAGACCTCCCACCTTACAGTCAGCGTCTTAGCCACTTGAGCCACTGCAGTCAATTTTTCAGATTTTGCCATTGATCATTGAGACACGTCGGCAGTTAGCTTGTTTTTGATATAGATGGGGAGCTGGTATGGTGTTTACCGTCTGTTAATGACAAGAAGCTGTTGTAAAGTTTTAATGTTCTGCCTTCTGTCCTTCATTTAGGGGTGCCAGAGTATTTGAGCACTGAGATCTGTACCTCTAAACAGAAGCAGTTCTCCCTGGTCACCTTCCTTGACACACCGGGCTTAGTGGATGGTGACATGAAATATCCTTTTGATGTGGAAGCAGCTCTTATCTGGTTTGGTGAGTACAGCAGGAACATGGAGAGGTCAAGCGGTATTGACTCCTGCTAATCTGGAGACATAGTCTGGAGACATTGGAAATTGAGAGGGGGTGAAAAAAGAATGTTGCTGTTTTGTTTTCTAATTGATAAAAGCTAGTTCTGAGAATCTTTCCAGTGAAGGGAACTGCAATTGGTGAGAAGATCTCTGTGACAAGTTTGCAGAGAAATGCAGAATATAGTAGTGGAGGAAGACTACACCACCTTGTAACATGTTCAATAGAAAAGGATTGTGGGAATTGGAGACCCAAACACCTTCTGTTACAAAGTAGATAGACAATAGATCAGGATTAGAAATATATATTGTTAAGGGGTTCCATCTCACAGTTTGTTTAAAAATTGAAATGTTTAGGTTTAAATTTGAGTGCTAAGATTGCTGATTTGGAGTAACTTAAATGTGGTGGCTCAAGTGGTTAAGATGTTGAACTCGCTGACTGGAAGGTCGAAGTTCAATTCCCGGGTACTGCACGATGGAGTGAGCTCCCATCTCTGTCCTAGCTCCTGCCAACCTAGCAGTTTGAAAGCAAGAAATTGCAAGTAGATAAATAGGGACCACTTCGGTGGGAAGGTAAACAGAATTTATCTGCCACATATCCATGGAAGTGTCTTCAGACGCAGACAGCTCTGGCTCTTTGGCTATAAACAGAGATGAGCTCTGAACCCTAGCTTTCGAGCAAGGGATACCTTTATACAGGTGAAACTCGGAAAATTAGAATACTATGTAAATGTTCATTCATTTCACTTAAAAGGTGAAACAAATATACGAGGTAGATTCACTACATGCAATGCGAGAGATGTCATGCCTTAATTCGTTATAATTGTGATGATCACGGCGTACAGCGTACATGAGATTATGTGATGATTATGGGGTACATGAGATTATGGGGGTTGGGGTTTTCATAAGATGTAAGCAATAAGCATCAATATTATAACAAAGTAACAATTGAACTATCTCGCTTTGCATGTAATGAGTCTATCTCATATATTTGTTTCACCTTTTAAGTTGCATTACTGGACTGAATGAACATTTGCACGATATTCTAATTTTCCAAGTTTTACCTGAATGTATATTTGTATCTTCAGGTGAAGGATTTGCCATTTATGGCTTGTAGGTTCTTGCAAGTAATGCCCCCCCCCCCACACCCAACCCATTTAGAAAGGGTTCTAGTAAAAATTAGCCAGAAATCTGTGCTTTCCTGTATTGGTGCATTTTCCTTATTTAATACCATCTGGCCATTTTTCTGTTTTCTCATTTCAGGTCAACTTTGTGACCTCATCCTGGTCTTCTTTGATCCCATGGGGCAGGCGCTTTGCAAACGCACCCTCAATATTGTGGAGAAGCTCAATGAGGAGCACGGCGACAAGCTGCATTTTTACCTTAGCAAGGCTGATGAGGCTGGCGCTGAGGGGGACAGACAGGTACCCCCAAGGAGAAAGTCTCTTTGGGAGACTAGGCAAGAACTGGGAGATGAAATCCCTCTTTCAAGGAGAGATGTAGCCAAGAGTAGCAAGAAGGTTTCAGTGTGCTTGCTTGTTTTTTCTTCAACCCATTCTGTGTTTTCTCCTGGCAGAGGGTGCTGATGCAAATCGTTCAGGAACTTTGCAAGCGTCCAGGCCTGAATAAGTGTGGGTTTGATATGCCCACAATCTACATCCCCAGCTCCAGTAAGGTGAGTGGCAATCCTTTGTATTCAGACTATCCTATATGTCTGTCCTATATATAAGAATATATAGACCCGTCAAGATCAAAATCACAACATCAGATGTTTGGGCTGCAGTTTAACCACTGCACCACCAGGGCTCTTTGCATATATAAATATACAGTGGAACCTCATACAACAATTGCTGTGTATAGCAACAAAATCGCATAACAATTAGGTTTTGGGGGGAAATGGCGTCTTGCATAACAATTTTCCCTATGGAAAAAAATGTACAAAAAATTTTCAGTGGGAAAAACACTTAGCAAAAAAAAATTTGTTGTATGATGCATCCCATAGGGAAAATCGCTATACAATTCATGTATCATATAGCAATTATTTCGTGCAACAACGAGCCCTGTGGAACAGATTAAAATCGTTGTATGAGGTACTACTGTAATTGCTATTGCTATGTTCCCTTTTAGAGGACAGTGTGATGGCTGGGCCACAGTGAAGTCTGGCTAGTGAAAAAGTAGCATGCTGTTTGGGGGGGGGGGGGGGGAGAGATAAGTGATATGTTGAAGTGTTTGGCAAACCAGAGTATTAAAAGCAGGATGCTGCCGATTGGTAAAATGTAAAAAAAATAAGGAACTAATCCTCTCTCTTAGCAAAGCCGGTGTGTTAATCAGATTGAGGAGATCTGCCGAACTGTCGAGAAGACAATCAGCCAAACTGTTCAGCACACTCTCAATGCCCTGGAGAGGGACTGCCACCTCATCTGTGAAGCCACACAACATTTGCTGAGGGTGGACAGGTGAGAGCAATGCAGCGTGGGAGGAAATGAGTCAACCTGTGGATGAAAAAAAACCTAAGATTCATTTGCAGGCAGATGGCACAGGTGGAAAGATGTCACGAGTTTAGTTTTGTAAATAAAATGTGTTGTTGTTCAGTCACACAGTCAATTCCGACCCTTTGCGACCCTATGTACCATTGACCTCCAAGCATCCCTGTCCTCCACCATCCTCCTCAGCCCGCCCAGCTCTGTGTCCACTGTGTCTACAATACCATTTAGCCATCTCATCTTTGGCCTCCTCCTCCTTCTTTTGCCCTCCACCTTTCCCAGCATCAAGGCCTTCTCAAGTGAATCCTCTCTTTTCATTTGATATCTAAAGTACTTCAGCTTCATCTTTACTATTTGACCTTCTAAGGAGCAGTCAGGGTTGATTTCTTCTAAGATTGACCTATTTGTTCTTCTCGCTGTCCAGGGGACTCTCAAAACTCCTCCAACACCACATTTCAAAGGCATCTATTCTTCTGTGTTCAGCTTTCCTAATGGTCCAGCTCTCACACCCATACATTACCACCGGGAATACCATTTCTTTGACTATACAAATTTTTGTTTGCAATGTGATGTCTCTGCTTTTCACTATGTTCCCCAGATTTCTGATAGCTTGTCTCCTAAGAAACAGTTGCCTTTTTTATTTCATGGCTGCAATCACCATCTGCAGTGATCTTAGATCCTAAGAAAGCAAAATCTGTCACTGCTTCTACTTCTTCCCCATTTATTTTCCAGGGACTGATAGGGCCCGTTGCCATTATCTTAGTTTCCTTGATGCTGAGTCTCAAGCCAGGTTTTGCACTCTCTTCTTTCAACCTAATCAGGAACTTCTTTAGGTCTTCCTCACTTTCTGCCATTAGGGTGGTATCATCTGCATATCTCAAATTGTTGATAGAAAAGTGATAAAATAGGCTGTGTGGCAGGCTGCCTATTATAAAGGGAAATTTTGAGTTTCTTTGTTCTTGTTTTGAACCAGTAGAAAATGGAATGTTGTGCTGGAAAACAATGTGGAATTAAAAACAGACATTGAAAGAGAAGTTGACGGCCACATTTAAATGCAGTTATAAGCTAGGTTTCTGGTTTATCGTTGAAAAGCAGTGTTTCATGTTTGCATTGCCTGATGGCCCCTAGTTGGTTTCTCCTGCAGATAAATTAACCAAGAACTTAATGGCAAAGGAAAAGCTTGCCCATATAAGTTTAGTGGAAAAAACTGGCTTGTCATTTCCCTAGTAAACGACAGATAGGAAATTAACTTTAGCCTTGGGGCCTGGTTGGTTAAGGGAACAGCAGAACAGATGTCAGGGTTTAGCTATAATAAGAAGCTTTTGTGTCTTCACTTGCGTTAATGGGAGCAATCCAAATATAATAAGATAGGATTTGCAAACAAGAATCCCAACTCAATATGCACCACGCAGCAACCTAGAACCAGCACTGGACAATCTTTGGAAATGAAGACCAGGTTGCACTTTAGTCTCTTGTCGACCCATATTCTTGTGGTTTATTCCAATGGTCATCACGTGGCTCTAGTGTTCTTATTTGTAGTTTAATATTCTGTATTTTTAATCTCACTGTGGGTGGGGTGAGTTAGTGGGTGGGATTTTTAAACTTTGTAAACTGCCCATGGTTGTGCCTTTTCATTAAAGGGGTGATATAATTAAAAAAAACCATTCTGTCAGTTAATTGAAGAATTTGGGGAGGGGAGAATTTAGGGATGCTGAACTTAAAACATTAGTGAAATATGGATATTGTAGAAGAAGTAATGAAATTAACTTGTATCAATAGCACTGGGAGTTGTGGAATATGTTAGGGCCAGTGTGAGACACAGTAGGGGCCACGCAGTGGCTGAAATCCTGTTGCTTTGTGTAGGTTGCATTAGAGTTTTGCCCATTAAATCAATGGGGATTTGGTGCGTCAACGCCTCATAAATTCCAGATTCAAATGGGCCTACTCCAGTTGTAACTTACTAGTAAAAGTAAAGTTATCCCTTGTTCGAAAGCTAGTTTTGTCTGGCTCTAGGGAATGGTGCTCATCTCCATTTACAACATAGAGCCACTGCTGTCTGCATCTGCAGACTTTTCTGTGGATGTGTGGCAGGCATAACTAGAAGCTGGAGCACATAGAACGTTGTTACCTTTCCTGCTGAAGTGGTACCTCTTTGGCTACTTGCAACTTCTTGCTTTCAAATTGCTTGGTTGGCAGGAGCTAGGAGAGGCTTTGGGAGCCCACTCCAATGCACAGCACTCAGGTTTTGAGCTGCTGACTTGCCAACCTTCCGGTCATCAAACTCAGTGTCTTAACCACTAAGCTCCTGCAGCCCCTTGTAATTTACTACAGTAAAGTAATTTTCAAATAGGCTAGGCTAATTTGAATCCATGGAATGTACAAAGGAGAAGATTTGCCAAATCTCAACTGATTCATTGGGGGCTACTCTAGTGCAACTTACTGCATTAAGCAACAGGATTTCAGCCAGTGTTTCTTCAGTCTCTGGGATCTGTGTTTATTATTCCCTCTACACTACCCTTCCTACGTAGTGAGGCCAGAAGCAGCAACGTTCGCGCACTCTTCCGAGGAATGTTTTTAGGGATTGCTGGCTGCCTGCTGCCCATCTTTCTCCTTGTTACCTTGCTGTTTGGCACATCATTTGCTCGCCAGATGTGGACTCTGGTTTTGGGAGAGGAACAAAGCCAAACCTTGCAGTTGTATGTGGTAAGTAGCTTTTGGTTGTCATTTTTGTTTTTCTTTGGTACAATTCACTGTTCTGCAGTGCCCCATATGCTTCCCTTCCCCACTTTTTCTCATGTCATACCCCACAATTAAGGCCCTTCTTCTTCTTGTGCTGTATCTGATTCCAAATATTGGTGATCATCATGGTGATCAGCCATGTAGATTGTCCTGAGAATACAGTATAATGCAGTGGCCTTCCATTTGCCTTCTGCATCGCAGCGTGACGCACATACCACTGATCCAGTTCCACTGGTCCTGGTTCTTTCTGGTCCTGAGCCCTTCTGACACGCAAAGTCCTCTTCAGCCCCAGGCCAGGACTGATGAAGCTGCTGCCCTCCATCAAGAAGGATTCAAGTGGGAGTTAATCCACTTGGGGACCATCACTCTTCCCTGTGGACTTTGGCACCCAAGACCATTAGTTCTCAGGGTTGTCAGGTTAGTTGACCACCATCAGTGTTGAATCGCTGGCAGCAGGATAACCTGGTCAGACTTACCAATTAAACCCCACTTACTCTTATCTAAAACCTCTGTGATACTGAAGAGCTGACTGGCGTGAGAGCCTTTCTTAATCTCTTATTTCTCCTTATCAGTTGTGGAAGCACAAGTGAGCAAGAGTGAACTTCCTTATTTTTCTTTGCTTATCTTTTTCCCTTCCTCTTCACATTATAAATCTTTGTGCAAGATTATGTTTATTTTTCATTTGGACAGTACCTTGCTATTGCAGGCATTTAATTAAGCCATGGGTATTTTAATTATAATGAAAACACTATTATTTCACATAATTTATGTAGGTCACCCAATTTAGCATTGGTGTACATAATAAGAAATAATTCAGGCAGCCATGCCTGAAATGCTTTTTTAAATAGCTACCTTGTGAGTATATACAGTAAAACCTCGGTTTACGACGGAGGTCCGTTCCAACAGCCTCTGTCATAACGTGGAAAAATTGTAACCCGAAACAATCATAGGGATGCATTGAGAATGTAAAAAACAGTCGCAAATTGATCGTCATAAACCGAAACAATTCCATTAAAAATCCGTAATCTGGGATGGCATTTCCATAGGATTTGCTGTCATAAACCGCAGCAAATGTTACCTGAAGCAGTCATAACCTGAGGTTTTACTGTATATTATACTATTATACTTATGGCTTCTTTTGTGAATAAGAATGGCCCATTTTGCCCATTTTTCAGAGCCCTGTTGCCACAGTCTGGAGTCTTGTCCCTGAAGACCAGACCTTAACAGTATTCTTTAGCCTCCTCTGCCTCTCAGTTCTCCTTCTGCTTTTGGCTAATTATACTTTCAGGTAAGATTTTTTGGTTTCCCACTTAAGGCCTTTCTAGGCAAACAGGATTCCTACCGCACGTATGTGACACTTCCTTGACTTTTCTGCATTTTGTGCCCACCTTAGGATGAATCCCACCCTTTCCAAAAAGCAGAAAAGGCAGCTGGAAGATCGCAAAGACTACGTGTTGGACGTGGTGCTGGAAAAAAAGGTTGGTCATGGGACGAATTTGGACGTGGTGGTTTGGAATTACGACTTGGGGCTCTGACTTTTATCAGAGGGGTCATGGATAGCAGAAATCCTCTTCATGGGATTCAGGGTAATGGATTGCTAAGAGGTATTTCTTGCTGCACAAAGGGGCTTGACTACCGTATCATATTATATATCAGGGGTGCCCAAACTTATCAGGCTCCAGCCTGGCCACGTGGTTCTTCCCACTGGAAGCAGAAGTAAAACATGCCTTTCAATCTATTTTGCAACAGTTTGAGATAGATTTTAAGCTTCTATTTTCTCTTCTTAAACTAGGGGTGCCCAAACTATGGCCCATGGGCCAGATCCGGCCCCGACACCAATTCATCTGGCCCATGCTGCCCTCATCGCTCCTGGAAGTGGAAGTAAAACATGCCTGCATGCATTTTACTTCTGCTTCCAGGAGCAACGAGGGCGGTGTGGCCATATGAATTGGCGTCAGAGGCCGGATCTGGCCCAGAGGCCATAGTTTGAACACCTCTGTTATCTTAACCTATAAGGAAGGGGTTGGGTCGTGCGTGTGCGGAATATATGTCCGCACCCGTCCAGCCTATCCTGTAATGTGCCATGCACACATACCTTGCCCAACTGAGACCATCGGCACAAGGGTCTGGGGGCCGAGAACCCCACAAAATGGGGAAAAGAATAGAAACTACAACTCCCATGGTGCCATGGGAGAAAACGGCAGTTTAACAGCCAGGCCTGGAAACAGAATGTTGGAGAGAGCTGATTTGCATGTTGAACTGCGATGGGTAGAACTTGAGAGTGAATGACTGATGGGGAAAGGTCCTGATGCGGATGGAACAAACCCATTCCATTTAAGCTTCTACATCTCTCATCCTTCCTTCCCTACCTCCAGCCGTTCTTCTCCCCTTCCCTCCCTCATTCTTACCCTCCTGTCTTCCTTTCCTCCTAAATTTCTCCCTCAATACCTACCATCCCTCCCTCATCATCATGCCAGGGTGAGTCTGCCCAGGTTCCTTTACTGAGAGCCAGGGGGCATCACAAACGGTGTGGGGGGAGGCAAAAAGCAAAAAACCCTCTCCAAGCCACCCCCACCCCACGGGTTGAGCCACCCCCCCCCAAAAAAAAACACACCCAAAACATTGAAGACGGGCACCTATCCTAGTATATAATACTCTTTTTTTCTGCAGCGACAACTCTATGAAGAATACCTCCGCCAGAGCATTGGCGAACAAGACCTCAGCTGAAACATCTTCCAAAGTGAATGCTAAGATAACTGCCAGTCTCCTTATCCCTATGCTATACTGAAATCCTTCTCTTCTGAGTTGCTCGAGAAAAGTGTTATACAACTGTGAACCTTCAAAGGGGCCAGTGTGATGCCTTCCACTCCAGTTGGCAATGTTTCCACATAGGTCAACTCCTTGGATTTTATCAAATAATAGTGATGGCACCCTGCCATCTTTCGAACTGTGACTAACATACCTGCATCTGCACTGTATCTGAAATGACAGTAATGCACTTCTTAGGCTTCCTGCTATCCTCATATCTGATTTGATGGTGCCTCTACGCTCAAGAAGGCGCCACAACAGCCTTCCCCATCTCTTCTTTGCATTTAAGTCAGTTATGCCACTCTTGCTTTCCTAAATGATTGTACAGCCATGCCTCTTGTTTAATAAGCAAGCAACTGTTATGAACCAGCAGCAGCTCTTAATTAGTGATGTTCGTAAGAGGCGGGCATTGTTTTTCAGCAAGATGGCAGCACTGTCTTAATGTCCTGATTGACACTCTTCTTTGGCCACAGTATCATCTCTGTTTCTATTTGGTCTGTATCTGGCCAATTCCGACATTAATGTGCTCCTGATTGACTGGACCTTGCCCCAACCATTTAACATTTGGTAGTATTAAAGGTAAAATTTTAATGTTTTTGCCATTGGAAGGCACACTTCATACCTCTGAACCTCAGTCTTAAGATAGGCAGATAGATGCCCATATCATATTTTGTCTTACGCGAAGTGCCTTCTAGTGACACCATAAAACATCAGACATTTTTGTAAACGCCACTGACCCTTCTCTTCCTGCCTACACTGCAAAATGCACCCCTACACTCTGGTGATTTGATATAAGCTATAACTTAAGGTAGTATCCATGGTCACATGCTGGAAGTCTCATCCCTTTCCTTCCTTCAGCACCAGGAAGTAATTTAGGCTGGAAAGAGCTGTTATGGGAAATGAATCTTATTTGCATTCATAGATTCAATTGTAATTGTGTCTCAGATGAGAAAGATAATATCTAGTAGTGATCACCTGTACTTTATCTACTTGGGTAACTGGTGGCAACAGTAGTAGTTGTAACTCATACTGTGAGATGCTAGTAGGATCTTTCTGTAATCCAGGGGCAGGGAACTCATGCCTGCTAGCTGTTGTTGGATTTACAGCTATTGTTGCAGCTAACCATGTGATTTGTTGAGTTAATCTAACAAAAAAATGTGGGAGCTAAAACTTCTCTAACCTATTCGAATCCCTTGCCTTAAAGAAGCATTTGATTCATGTGTACTCTGTAATCACCGGATGATGGAGGCTTAACCTGAGCTTTTTAAAAAAAAATCTCCTGTGGCTTGAAAAAGTTTTGCTTAACTTGTTAAACTATACCTTCTTAATCTCAACTCCCATTTGAAAACCTGATTGCACTGGATATCCTTACAGCAGGATGCAAAAGTTTTCTTTACATCAAGAATGGGGGAACTTTGGCTCTCCAGCTGTTCCATATTAACTCTCCAAATCCTATGATTGGTTATGGTGCATGGTACTGGTGGTAGCTGTAAGCCCAAACACCTGATGGACCTGTTTGCTTTACACTGTCCCACCTTTCAAGAACAAGATGTAGTGTCAGTGACAGGAAATAATGCCTTTGCAACCCCCTGGCTTTTACATGTGACTAATTTGTCTTCTAGGAATGGAAGTACTGTACACTAAAACTCAAAAGTGATCCATTGCTACTTAGCCATACTAATTTTGGAGCTCATATTTCGTTGGTGTATGTGACTAGTTACTGAATGAGTGGATGGATGATGTACTTCTAAGCAGATATTTTATAGCTTCTTGATATGTATGGAGTTTTGACAAAACTGGTCTGATTGGGCCCTTCTTTCTAAACTATGCTCCAGGAATTTGGGGTAGAATGTTTAATAAAAGATTGTTGTAGGAACTGCCTTCTTTTCATTCTGATGTGTGGCTGCTTCCCTTCCTACTCTTAATTTTAATTCAGCATATTGACTCGTTCCCTAGCTCTGCTGAAATAATACAAGAAAACAGTTATGTACATTTATTTCAAATAGAAAAACATACAGGCTTCAAAGAGTTGAATATATGCTGCTTCCCCAAGGTTTGCTCACTTTTGGAGCCAAGCTTTCATAACCTCCTTAGGGATAACTTCTGCTACAAATCTTCTACCCCAGTTAATCAAGATCAGTAACATTAAATGGGTAGAAAATATTTCCCCTACCTGGGCAGAATATTAAAATGTTTGTAAACTGGCAGGTTACAATTTAACAGCTTAAAAAAAAAGCAGATTTGGGGAAAAAAATTCCTATTACAAGCACCCATGTGAGTCATCTCATTGGTTGACACTGATGCATGCACAGTGACCTATTCCCATCGGCCTTTGTGTTTTGGAGTAAACTGCAGCTATCTTGACAGTCTTCCATATCTTGCAAGTGGTAAGACTTCCTTCCTTCCTCCTTAATGCAAGAACCACTGAGTTGCACGGCATCCATCTATTTCCATATCCACATTGACATTGCCATTGTGTCCAGAACCTGAGTAAACGTTACAAGACTCAGACCTAGAAGGAAGGGGAAAAAAGTTTTGTTAACATTGCAGATCATTATGCATTGGGGGCAGGGTGGGGTTTCCAGTTGTGTTTCTGAGCTTTGGCTGAAATCTGTTCGTTCTGACATGTCAAGTTATGCTTGAAGAAGCTTCCCAGTACGCTCGGGAACCAGCATTATGTAATTAGACTGTGCAATCGTTCATGTGACCCCTTGGCACACACATGGAAGTGTTTCATGAACAATGACTTTCACCTGCCATGATTTTCACTACTGTTGCTGCAGCGGTGGCTTGGTGGTTAAGATGCTGAACTTGACTTGACTGGGCTGTGGAATTTAAGCCATTGTCTGAAGCCCAATGTGGTTAACTTGGGATACTGTAAACACTATTATCAGCTCCTTGTGCACTTCTCTTCCCATGTCTTTGGGAATTATTTTGTTGAGTCCCATCAAAGACTACATACCTTCCAATTCATTTCTTGGCTGCTGTTCCCTTTCGTTTCTGCTCAGTGTTTTGGAGCTTCAGGACTATCTTACGTTCATGGCCACCAGGACTTGGACGGTTAGTATGGTCTTCAGCCTCTTTCTTGGAACGACCTTTGCGGGAGGAGCCAACTGGTAGATCAAACAAAGAGAGATGATTGCATTGATAGTTTGTCAGCCTGGCAAAATTATCCTGTGTTGTAGCTACCTACACGTGGGTTTCTGTCTACCACCTCTATCCGATGAATTATACTCCTTGCTTCTTTTAGCCTTACAGAACCTCTGGCCACGTAATGTAATGAGACAAAAAGATGGCTAAAGACAGGGATTGACAAATGGTAGACAAGTTTGACTTACAACTACCAGCCCTAGGCAATGGCAAGAAATAATGGATTTGCAATCCCGCAACATCTAGTTGGTCACACATGTCCACTCATAAGGAATGGTGCCTTCTCTTAACACAGGTAGATAATCTTACTGTTGATGTCTAAATGCATGGTTCCCTGGAACAGAGGAATGTGTTGCTTTGCAATTGTTCACATTTAGGTGACCTGCCATTTAATGCAATGCGTTTGAACTTTCTGCTCTAGCAAGCAGTTTCCCCCCTATTCTTTCAATCCTTCTAACAATCACAACTTGAAAACATGTGGCCCTCTTTAATGCTGTGCTTAATCAGCAGAAGCTAAGACTCCTGTCACAGAAGCACCATGTAACTCTTAGGAGTTACTCTGTATTTTAAATACAGAGATCAACCTCACAATAGATGGGCTGGACATGCGACTCCACTACTCTGCAAATCCTCTTGCTAATGCTTTCTTTGTATAGGGATCTGTTTTGCATAGCAAGTTGCTTCTGGATATGAGCTGCCACAGCAAATCTTTAGCCAGATGTGTATCTGTAATTATGTGGGAAAGCTGGGTGACAATGTATATGACATGTAGCAGCATGCAAGAGGGGGAAAACCCCATCATTGGAGGTTTTATGCTAGAAGAATGACAGCAGGAATGAGTAAAAATAATAATGGCACCTAAGACTTTTCCTGGCAGTAATTATGCCACTTCGAATCACACTCTCCAACGCTGTGTAGTGGTGCGGTTGTAAGAAGAAGAAAAGGATCAGCATGTCCACAGAATGGTTGGAGGTATGTGTACAAGTATAGTCAATGATCTGCTACTAGCACCATCAACAACGATTGTGGGAGCAACCCTTTCCCAGCTCATTTCATGTTTACATCTAGCTCCAGATAAGGAACATTCTGAGCCCAGATTGCTGCAATACATTTACAAAAACATAACATCTGATTGGTCCACAAGGCCTAAAAATGCTTCTAGGGTTACGCAACTCAGATTCCAAACTAGTGGGCCACGTTACACTTCTTGCCATGTTGGCAAAAGAAAGGCAAAAAGAAAAAAAAGAGGATAGAATACTGTAGCACTTCAATTATTTTATTTCCGCCTGACCTTCGGTGGATCAAAGTCCACTGATCCATGAAAGTTGAGAATGAAATAAACTGGTTAGTCTTTAAAGCGCTACATTATTTTCCCTTTTCTTTTGCCCAGAAATGTTAATTCAGATTATTCCCTGGGCATTTTCTTTGCAGCATAGGGCAGTGATGGCGAAACTTGGCACTCCAGCTGTTCTTGAACTTCAGTTCCCAGAAGTCCAAGTCCCTGTGAATCCACACCAGTGGGTTTACTGCACGTAGGCACCAGACTCTTTCATGTGGATTGGTCAACACATTTCTCTCTCCTTTCTAGGCTCACACAACTGGAGTAGGTGGAGTAAAGGAGAAGTAGGCGCTGTGTAGAATTTTTGTTAACTGTACAGATTTCAATGCATATATGTGGAACAAAACTGATATTCTTCCTATTTGGAAAATTATGAAGTGGTAGCCGTGTCAGTCTGTGCAAGCATATCAGAGAGTAAACAAAATATATAGGTACTTCATACAACAATTTTAATCAGGTCCATGGGTCTCGTTGTACGAAACAATTGCTATACGTACCGTATAGCGATTTTCCCTATAGGATGCATCGTGCAACAATTTTGGTTTTTCCCATTGAAAAATTGTTGTACGATTTTTTTCCATAGTGAAAATTGTTATGTGGGACACCATTTCCACCCAAAAAAACCCAAATTGTTATGTGATTTCATTGCTATACGGGGTGATTGTTGTATGAGGTTCCACTGTATATAGTTTTTGTCTTTTAAATACAGTACAGAGATCAACATCGTCATAGATGGTCTGGACTCAAGGGCTGGAGTTGTTGCTGTCCATGATTCCCCTACTTTGCAAATCCTCTTGCTAATGCTTCCTTTCCATAAAGATCTGGAAGTGAGCCGCCTTTTAAAAAATTATTTATCTCTATATTAGATAGCTGAAAATAGGCGGGTAGAAGAGCAGCAGGCAGCGCCGAAATCTTTTGCATAGGGGTCAGCTCAGCTCTAACGACTCGATTTTTCACATTGATCCTAGTCCCGCGATGGCGAACCTTGGCACTTTGTTCTTGGAATTCAATTCCCAGAAGCCCAAGCCCCCGTGAATCCACACAAAGGGGTTTACTGCGATTCATCCGGCCCGCGCCGCCCTTGTCGCTCCCGGAAGCACCATCTCCCCTCCCCCCACGTTGCCAGCCCGTGATGCTTTCCTGTATTCCCCCCCCCCCCTCCTTTGCCAGCCCACTTACTGCTATAGCGGTCGGTCAGGCTGTAGAAGTCGTACTGGTCGAAATATTCCACCTCGAAAGGGGTCGGGCGAAGCTTCTCGGCTTGGACGAAAGAGGACGACATGATGAGCCCCAACCTCTAATAGCAACAACTACACGAATACACAACGGTGCAATTCTGCTTCGGTGGCGTCCGGTCCGGTTTTGCCTCGCGATTTGTTTTGGAGGCTATATATACAGTATATATTTATTTATTTATTTATGCATCCTCCTTCGCAACAGTGCAACACCCACCATTGCATCACCCTTTCCCACCCCTTAAAGCGGCAGGCGCCCAATCTCGGTAGAGTCTGATGCAACCAGTTAGAAAACACACATACCTGTCAAGTTTCGGGAAATTTACATACCTGTCAACCTTCCCGGATTGGCCGGGATTTCCCGGGTTTTTTTCGGCGCCGATTTGCGCCATTTTCCGCCCACAGCTGCCAAAACCCCGGAATTGGCAGCGGGGGGGGGGGGGGGGGAGAGGTACTGCGCATCCCTTTTGCGCAAGTCGCGTTCTACGCATGCGCAGAAGGCTTTGACGCTTGCGTAGAACCCTTTTATGCTTGCGTAGAACCAGTAGGCTACGCAAGCGTAAAAGGGTTCTACGCAAGCGTCAAAGCCTTCTACGCATGCGTAGAACGCGACTTGCGCAGAACCGTCCCGGATTGTTTGGAGCCGCGGTTGACAGGTATGCTGTCAAATAAGGGAAATTATCCAGCCAAAACAGGAAACTGGACAGCTATGCTTATCCTGTGCTGGCCTCCAGTCTAACTCCAGTCTAATTGCAATCTAACTAATTGGGATGACGGCAGGAAAGAGTGTAAACTATGGGGGTTTGACAGAAATTTCCCGAAACTTGACACGTATGAAAACACAGCCCCTCCTGGATTTGATCCTGCACCTGCAATCTCATTTGTACACACGCTGCCAACTTGTGCCCTGCTTATCTGAGAGTGAGCAGCGTTGCCGTCAGTAGGGGCGAATTCTGAGTAGACGTGGGTTCTCAGATTTCAACATTGGCATTGAAATTAATGGGGAATGCCTGGGTTATTTATTTATTATTCACATTTGTATCGCCACCCCCCTCGCCGAGGCAACTCCGGGCGGCTGACAGATAAAAAACATATAAAACATATAAAAACAAATACAAAGAATATCACCATAAAATCATTTTAAAAACCAGCCCCATTAAAAACCCACACACCCTATCCATAAAAAGAGGGAGGGTCTAGATTATTTATTTATACAAGACAGCAGGCCTCCGTCACTCCTCCGTCACTCCTCCATCACTCCTCCAATATGCTGATGACACAGGGTTGCTGGTGGCCACAAACCTTGCAGATCTTCAGTTGAATCTGGATCAGGTCTTCAAGAACAGAATACAGTTTGAATCTCAACACCAAGAAGACTAAATATCTCGTTCTAAGCCGGGCACCAATTCACGGCAAGCTAATGGCAAGAACGTCAGAAATCGAAAGAGTGGATAATAAAATTGTCTATTTGGGGAGTATGTTAAATGAAAAGTGGGATCCCAAGGTAGAGATTAAAATATGAATAGAAAAACAAGATCCACCTTAATAAAAACCTGTCATTTGTCATGCAGTAGAGATCTAACTCTTGCTACACAGATCCAAGTAGTGAGATGTTACCTATTCTCGGTGTTGCTATATGTCAGGGGTGGCCAAACTACGGCTTGCAGGCCGGATCTGGCCGGATCTGGCTCATGACGCCAAATCATCTGGCCCACACCACCCTCAGCACTCCCGGAAATGGAAGTAAAACACCCACAGCTGTCGTAAACTTGTTTACATCAGCCATAGGTGCATTTACGGCAGCGTTTTGTGCATGCATGGGCACGTTTTACTTCCGGTGGGAGGAACCACGTGACTGGCCCACAGCCTGAAAAGTTTGGCTACCCCTGCTATATGGAGTTGAATCTTGGACGTTGACTAAGCATCTGAAAATAAAATTGAAGCTTTTGAAATGTGGATCTACAGACGGCTGCTAAGGATATAATAGGTTGACCATGTGTTAGTTGAGTTGTGACCATACACAACTCAAGTAACTTGTTCCCTGGATTGAATATAAATGTTACTATGTTCTGACCTATTCATTTTTCCTTTCATCTGTTGTAGCAGAAGTAACAATTTGGGTGACACTTTTCAATATCGACAGCTTTATCAAGGCATAAATATTCATGGACAAACAAGCGTTTATGAAAGCATATCCCATAATGTCTACTCCATTCGATCTATCTAGTTAGTCACATGGAAATTAACAAACATGCTTGAACCACCCTTAAACAACAAGGATACATAATTTTAGTGGTTCAAATGTCAATCTTATCCCTTTTCAGTTTATTCTTCCATATGAAAATGTGGTTCTAATCCATGTTTTGGCTAGTTTGTGTACTACAGATACCATAACACTGTGTGTGTATGTTTTTTTTCCTTAATTGTGCAACATGTTCTAACAATTTACCATGTGTGTTGAGCAATTGTCACTTTATTAATGAACAAGACACAATATAATGCCAAGAGGGCGTTCCTAACCCACATTCTGCAAATTAGCACTACACAGATTTATGTAAAGCAGCTTCTAAGTACTTGCTCTCTAGAAAACGTACTAGAGAACACCATAGCTGTAGGGTTCCTTTTTCCTCTACAGTTCTTGAATTTGATCTTCACCCAACCCTCTCTTCTTCTTTTGTGTCCCAATCAAACCATGAACTTTCAAAATGAAGCCACTTTCTTGGCTTTGTCATTGGCCAACCCTAAGTGCAACCTGGGAAGAGAGGCCCCGGATGTAAATGGACATCATTGCTGATGAACCTGAGAGACTGGTGTGACATGTCTTCAGAAGAACTGTTCCAAGAAATTAAGAACAGGAAGACTATCACCATGATGATAGCCAATATCCAGAACAGATACAGAACCTGAAGAAGAAAAACATTAAGTCCTCATCAATGCATGTTTCTGGCAGTAATCGGCTGACCAGTAAATGAGCCAGATTCTGTATCTCTCCACATTCACAGCATGTGTTGTTGTATGCCAGCAACCCAAACTTGAGCATGTTGGTCTTACATTTAGGGACTCTGACTCTTAACCTATTCAGGGTCCTCCAAATGATGTAGGAGAGGTTGAGTTCTTCAGCTTATATCCTCCTTTAATGTTGTTCCTTGTCCAGTGAACAACTTCCTCCATCTTCTGATTTGGTTTTGCTCTTGCGTACCTTCACAACACTGTGAAGTAGATTGAGCTGTGATTTGGCCATAGTGACCTAAGAAATTATGTAATTGAACAGGAATTTTTACCTTTTCATCCCTCTTCCTGGCCTAAATAACTAAGTATATTACATTACAAATTCTCTGTTGTGCTATGTCCTTTTTCTGTACAGTACTGTATCTCCATGATGGCATTTTCCTTTTCAAAGAGAATATATGACATTTTATTTCAGTGATACAAAGCAGTAACTGCTTCTTTCTCCACGTTGCATTTGTTTTGGAATAATACTCACCAAACTTTCATATGTGGTGTCTTGTGTTTCCCCATATAGAGGCCCTTTCAGTTTGTACATTTTCAGCTGACTCAGCCCTTGTGGCTTGGACTGCACCCAAGACATACAAACAAACAGAGTCATGAGGAGAAGTGTGTCAATATTGTTGTTATGGTCCAAGGTGATTTATTCTTTTCCTTTGTCCCTTGCATCATGTTCTATTCCTGCCTCAATTCCAGCAAAACCACTCAATTTCCAGAAACAGTCACTTCTTTCAATGTGTAGTTGGTGACGGTGAAAGTTGGAGTTGTTTTAGTCAGTTTCAAATGCTTTTTTGGCTGCAGATCCACTCAGTACGAGCTAGTGGTAAAGGAACATAGGAATTGCAGCCCAAAAACCTCTGGAAGTCTGCAGAAACCTATCCCTTTTCTAAAGACAAAATAGATGAGATGCATGTGCACATTTCTGCATTTAATGGAAATGCAGAACTGGGTGTTACATTTACCATATTTCTCAGAATCAAAACAGACATAATTTTTTAATTGCGGCCAAACTAATATTCACCATAGTTTTCCTCGACCTGTTCTCTAGTCTTCACCTCTGCCGTTTCAGTCCCTGAAGTTGCTGAACCAAGGTGATGGATAGGATCTGAGGTGGAGAAAAAATTCAGGAGTAATTATAATTTTGTGTCAGAGATAAGTCTGAGTTGAAAGGATTTTTGCTGGAGGAACTCCACTCAGGGGATGCCTGAATGAGGCTCCTTTCATGTCCCAAATGCAGCTCTCGGGTATCGAAACCTGATCTTCCAGTCTCCAAGCTCAGAGTTTTAACCACTAAGCCACCAGGGAAGCTAGTGATCATGCTGATAATCTAAGCTGACCTCTCATACCATTTGTTGACCAGGGATCAACACAGGATCACCAACCCATCTGGTTGCAACCCTCCCCAAAGGCCGTCTAGAAACTGATCAGATCCAAACCCATCAATTATGAGGTTTTGATATTTTGAAGAGTACCAATATAGTGGTGAGCTGGGGAAGTATCAACTACTACCTCCTTTCATTCTCAGAAGTCTCTCAGTAAAATTGCTAGTGCTTGTTACAAGCCCCCACCCCACCCCCAATTACAACTTGTATTTTAATTATAGAATGTCAACAGCTGTTTTATAGCCTGAGGAAGAATTTGCTTCCAGAAAACATAGGAAAAAATCAACCTACCCATCTCTCTATCATTGCTCCAGTAAAAAAATAATTTAATGGACCAAGCCTCTCACAAAAATGTCAGAGTAAAAGAAAACACAGTGGGAGATGTGATTCCTGGCATTTCCAAGAACAACCTCGTAAGAAAGAAATGATTTGGATGCAAGGAGAGATTACTGGAAAGCAAAGGTAAAACTCACCCTTGCTTGAAAGCAAGTCGTATCCAACTCTAGGGTTCGGTGTTCATCTCAGTCACTGCTGTTTGTGTCTGTTGACATTTCCGTGCACATGTGGCAGGCATGCCTCAGCACCGGAGTGCACGGAACACTGTTTACCTTCCCACCAAAGTGGTACCTATTTATCTACTTGCAATTTCTTGCTTTCGAACTGCTAGGTTGGCAGGAGCTGGGACAGAGATGGAAGCTCACTCCGTTGTGCAGCACTCTGGTCTCGAACTGCTGACTGGAAAGCAAACCAACCAACAAGCAAAAATCCTGCCTTCCCAAATGGAATGTCTTTATATACCAAGGACAGACCATCTAGCCAACATCCATGCCTACAATTAAGCATGCATGGATCAAATTTTCATAGCCTAATTCCTTAGAATTTCACTGTCAAAATGGACTGTGTTTGTTTGGATTTTATGCAACTACTGCACATTGTTTGGAGATGTTATTTGCCCGTGGGGCTAGGAATGCTTAAGGCGGGTCAGGTGTGTTAAAAACTATGTTACTTCACTCTACACAATAGGCTGATCGATTCAAAAGTATGTCTCATGATTTCATCTGCCTCAGGGTACATGGCTATTCTAGTTTGCAAACATTTCATCAGGAGAAGGTACACAAAGATACGCTTTATGTGTTCATTTGAGACTCATGACTTAAATAAATGAACCATACAGTTAAAAAAAACACTCATTGGCATGAAGCAAGGAATTAGTATGTAACTAGCAAGGAACTGCGGTGGCTTAGTGGTTAAGACGCTGAACTTGATGACTGGAAGGTTGGCAGGTCAGCAGTTCGAGACTCATGTACTGCACGACCGAAGGAGCTCCCAGCTCTGTCCCAGCTACTGCCAATCTTGCAGCTCCAAAGCAAAAAAAATTGCAAGTAGATAGATAGGTACCACTAGGGCAGGTAAGGCAACAGGATTCTGTGCACTCTGGTGTCTAGTCATGCCTGCCACATATCCATGGAAATGTCTGCAGATACAGACAGTGCTGGCTATTCGGCTATAAATGGAGATGAGCCAGTGGTGGGCATGGTATGGTGAGCGTGGTCAGGGGGAAAGCCCTGCGTTGGACCCGAATTAGGACTACTATACTGTACTTTACAGTATTTCAAAATTTGGATGGGCAGGACCAGCCAGAATTTCTGCTACCAGTTCTGGCGAACCAGGGTGAACCTGCTGAATCCCACCACTGAGATGAGCACTGCACCCTAGAGTCAGATACGACTGGCTTCGAGCAAGGGTGACTTTTACCTTTATCTAGTATCTAAGTATCCTGTTGGTTCTTTCTTTCTTTTTTCACCAGCAGGAAGTATCTCAGGGCAACCTTTAATGGAGTCCTATATGAGCACTGCACCCTAGAGTCGGATACGACTGGCTTTCGAGCAAGGGAAACCTTTACCTTTACCTTTACTTTACTATTCTTCATGACAACAGAGTTATGATAAGAGGCAATGTCCATTTTATAATGGGGACTTAATTACAAGTGTCCATGGGGAGTATAGGGAACTAGGCAGGTACATAAATAAATAGTAACAATAGGAAAGCAAGCATGAGCCATCTAAAAAGCAGTGTCACACTACTGGCAGTCCTTGCAATCCATTACAGCATCTAATCCTACATTTGTAGGTATAATCATTCAATTTAATGGGGCTTACTTTGAGTAAATTATGAATATGAGGTCAGCATAGATTCCCATTTTAAGATCTGCCATTTTGGCCCTGCTTCCAATGTTTTTATGTTATTTAGAAGCAGCTAGACATCGTTAATTTATGCAAATTTTTTTTAGTCATTAATGTCCTTTAACAACATCTCTTATTGGTAGCATGGCCTGTGGCTGGAAGGAAAGTGGTTTCACTGTGTTTTGTAGTGAGCAAGAGAGAGGGAATAATTCAGGAATAGTAGCCATGACTGTATTTTTTTGACACTGGAGCCAGTGAGTGAATATAAACATTTAATTATATCAAGAATATGGTATGTAATTGCTGTATGTAATTGCTATTGCTCTTTTTTATAAGTCCCACTCGTGGTGAATGCATGGTATTGTAATATATATATATATATATATATATATATATATATATATATATATATATATATATATATATATATATATATATATATATATATATATATATAGATAGATAGATAGATAGATAGATAGATATATATATATATATATATATATATATAGATAGATAGATAGATAGATAGATAGATAGATATATATATATATATATATATATATATATATATATATATATATATATATATATATATATATATATAGATAGATAGATAGATAGATAGATAGATGGCCCACCGCAACATTCTTGGAGACAGTATTTGCGGCGTGGGCTTCCCAGCAGTAAAAATCCCCAACAGGGGCTTGTGGTCGGTCACAATGGTAAAAGGGCGACCGTACAGGAAATCGTGGAATTTTTTGGTGCCCGTTACTATCGCTAATGCCTCCCTGTCGGTTTGTGCGTAATTTCGCTCTGCCTGGGACAGGGACCTTGAATAAAACGCTATCGGGGCCTCCCTTCCGTCTTCCAATACGTGGCACAGCACCGCCCCCACCCCCACCGGGGATGCATCGCAAACCAAGACTACTGGCCGGTTGGGATCGAAATGGGTCAGGATTGCCTCGGACGTTAGGAGTTGCTTTAACTCTTTGAAAGCCCTCTCCTGCTCATCACCCCACAGCCACGCCTCCTCTTTCTTAAGCAACCGATGGAGCGGGTCGGCCACAGACGCCTTCCGAGGAAGGAAGGTGTGATAAAAATTTAGGAGTCCCAGGAATGACTGTAACTCCGCTTTGGATGTGGGGCGGGGAGCATTCTTAATGGCAGCTACCTTGGATTGGGAAGGCTTAATTCCCTCGGGAGTGACACGGAACCCTAGAAACTCAACCTCCGTATCGAAAAAAACACATTTGTCTTTCCTCAGCCGCAGGCCCGCCTGTTCGAACACCGTCAGTACCTTATCCAATCTCTGGGCCAGTTCAGCCTCACTCCCCCCTGTTATCAATACGTCATCAAAATAAGGCAACACCCCCTCCAGCCCCTTCAGGAGGCGTTCCACAAGCGACTGGAAAAGGCCGGGTGCCGAGTTCACGCCGAATTGTAAACGCGACACCTGGAACGCCCCCTTATGTGTGACTATGGTTTGGGCCGCTGCCGTGGCGGGGGTTACGGGAAGTTGTTGGTAGGCTTGTGCTAAGTCGAGCTTAGCGAAACATTTACCCCCATTCAGCCTGGCTAAGAGGTGGCTGACCACCGGCACCGGGTATGCATTAGGGCGGATAGCCTTGTTAATTGTACACTTGTAATCAGCGCAAATGCGCACCTCCCCATTGGCCTTAAGTGCAGTCACAATAGGAGTTTCCCATTCCGCTGAGTCAACAGGAACAAGGATTCCCTGTTCCACCAACTTGTCCAGTTCCGCCTCTATTTTGTCCTTTAGTGCGAAAGGCACCCTACGCGGTTTGAGTCTTATCGGGCGGACCTCCGGGTCCAGGTCAAAAGCCACGGGGGGTCCCTTGAATTTTCCAAGCCCCTTCTTAAAAACTTCGGTGTGCGCATCACATACGGCTTGTATCGGGTCTGCTCTAACGGCATGCACCCCCCCTATGAACACCCCCAACGGCTGAAACCACTGAGTCCCGAGAAGGCTACAGCTTCCCCCCTTGAGAACGACTAAGGGAAGTTCCGCAGAATGACCCTTAAAACGGACCTGGAATTTCCCGACCCCCAACACAGGAATGCTGTACCCTTGTACATCTCGTAATGTGGACCTCAGCGTCTTAAGTTTGGGTCGCATGCGGGGGTCAATTTTCAGGAATTCTTTTTGGGGAATGATGGAATAGTAGGACCCAGAGTCAATTTCCATCCTAATAGGGGCCCCTTGTACTGATACCTCAACGAAGTAACGGGGCTGCGCCGCGGCCACACTGAACACGGGAGTGTCGTCCTCGCTGTTGTCCGAGATGCGGCCCACGCCATCCTGCTGCCTCGTGGGCCGGACGCCATCTTTGACCCTCGCTTGACGGGCCGGCTTGGACGAACGGTCCGGTGAACTCCTACGGGCTTCTTGTCTCTTCCTGCACACCTTGGCGATGTGCCCGCGACGGCCGCAGACGTAGCACTCGGCTTTTCGGAATGGGCACTTCGTACGGTCGTGGGCCGCCCCACAGCCATCGCAACGCCGCCCCCCCTTTCGTACCTTCTGGACCTCATCGTCGTCGCTGCCCTCGGCCGACGACTTTGATGTTCGCCGGGTCGCGTGCACCGCCTGTCCAGTCTTCCCGTGCACCGAATTTTCCGCCCTGCCGGCCTTCGGTCGCCACTCACGCCACCCGTGCATCTCCTCCACGCCAGCATTCGTGGCCTCCGCGGCTTCCGCGGTCTCTATAACCTCGGCCAGCGTGGGTGGCGGCTCCCTGTTCATCAGGTGGCGCTGCACTTCCTTGTCTTTCAGGCCACACAAGACGACGTCCCTCATAATCATCTCTAGGTTGTCCCATTTGCAGGGGACGGCGGCTACCCTCAGGGCTTCCACGTAGGCTTCCACTGACTCGTCCGGCGCTTGAACTCGCCTCCAAAACGCCCCCCTCGCGGGGAACATTGCCTTCGACGGCTGGTAACGCTCTCGCAGTAGTTTCAGTATGTCCTCGGTTTTAAGGTCATCCACCGTCTTCGGTGCAATCATGCTCACCAGCATCCCCTTGGTTTCCGTTCCAAGCATTCTGGTGAGGATGGCCCTCTTCCTTTCCTCATCGTCTTTGACTTTGAGTTCCACCAATGCCGCCTTGAAATCCATCTCAAAAACGATCCAGTCCCGCGGCTTGGTGATGTTGAAACCGCTCTGTGTCCTGGCTCCTTGGGGATCCATCATCCCACCTTCGTCGCCAATTTTGTATATAAGGACCAAGACACGAGGAACGGCCAAAGGCTGGTTTAACTCAGGTTTATTACATCGTGGACAGAGGGAACATGAGGTAATGGCGGACGAGTAGCTCTTTATATACAGTGGTAATACATTTGAATGTGGCTCCACGATAGCCCATTGGTTAAGGCCTGCGTGACGTCACGGCTGGTCACGCCCTTCTTGTCCAGGTGTGGGTCGTGGCGGGAAACTTCCGCGCTGCTGTACTACGGTGGGTTTAGACCAATGAGCATGGCCGCTCACTATTGCCAGCTGGTGGTCATTAGCTCGCGTCCTGATACAGGGTTTATCTTGATACAGCTGCTGGCTATATTGTTGCCAGTATAGAAGGTTACATTGGTTAAGATACATTGTAATACGTGTAGAACTGGTTACATCATTAGAACACAACAACCCTAGAGTCAGATACGACTGGCTTCGAGCAAGGGTGACTTTTACCTTTATCTAGTATCTAAGTATCCTGTTGGTTCTTTCTTTCTTTTTTCACCAGCAGGAAGTATCTCAGGGCAACCTTTAATGGAGTCCTATATGAGCACTGCACCCTAGAGTCGGATACGACTGGCTTTCGAGCAAGGGAAACCTTTACCTTTACCTTTACTTTACTATTCTTCATGACAACAGAGTTATGATAAGAGGCAATGTCCATTTTGTAATGGGGACTTAATTACAAGTGTCCATGGGGAGTATAGGGAACTAGGCAGGTACATAAATAAATAGTAACAATAGGAAAGCAAGCATGAGCCATCTAAAAAGCAGTGTCACACTACTGGCAGTCCTTGCAATCCATTACAGCATCTAATCCTACATTTGTAGGTATAATCATTCAATTTAATGGGGCTTACTTTGAGTAAATTATGAATATGAGGTCAGCATAGATTCCCATTTTAAGATCTGCCATTTTGGCCCTGCTTCCAATGTTTTTATGTTATTTAGAAGCAGCTAGACATCGTTAATTTATGCAAATTTTTTTTAGTCATTAATGTCCTTTAACAACATCTCTTATTGGTAGCATGGCCTGTGGCTGGAAGGAAAGTGGTTTCACTGTGTTTTGTAGTGAGCAAGAGAGAGGGAATAATTCAGGAATAGTAGCCATGACTGTATTTTTTTGACACTGGAGCCAGTGAGTGAATATAAACATTTAATTATATCAAGAATATGGTATGTAATTGCTGTATGTAATTGCTATTGCTCTTTTTTATAAGTCCCACTCGTGGTGAATGCATGGTATTGTAATATATATATATATTCTTCTAGGTTGTTGTTGTTGTGTTGTTTGTATTTTGTTCTATACTTTAATTAATAATAATAATACAGTAGTTAAAAATTGACACGAGCCAAACCAGAGAAAGTGTAATCACATTCCCTCATATTTATAATTATTTTTCAGTCTGGTTCCTGAAATGGTTGCCACCCAGAACGTTCTGTGAGGTGCACAGTGAATGTGCCAATTACTCATGCAAATTTAACCTTCCTCAAACAAAATGACACTGCATGTTTTAAAGTGGCTGTTAGTTCCCCTTTCTTCTTTCCTCGAAATAACTATTATTTATTTCACCACAGTCGTACTGACTCTGTAAGTAGAAGAGTTTAAAATACAACTACAGTATAGTATTTTCACAATCCAAGCAGTAGGGGCATTTGCTGTCACTCAAAAGCCAAAACTGTAGTGATATAGAGCCTTTCTTTATGATAATGTCTTTCTCTGTGCACAGGAAACCCCCACCTACACAAACATATTTTATGTATGCCCACATATCTTCCCATACGGTTGCATATTTCTGGGATTCTTGGAGGTTCAGACTAAAGAAGACTTCTATGAAACTCAAATATTTGCCTCCATGTCTTACTATTCCTATTTTTTTTTTGCTATAGCACCTCATTATTGTATGGCTGTAAAACATGGACCCGCTATCCACCAAGACATCAAAAGGCTTGAGCGCTTTCACCAATAGAAGCTAAGTTCCATCTTAAACATCAAGTGGGATGACTAGTACACCAACATCGCAGCTCTCGAGAAGGCAAATGTAAATAGCATTGGAGCTTCCATCATAGGTCAGCATTTTAGATGGATAGGGCATGTCCGCCGTATGGATGGTTCCAGGCTTCCTCGTCAGATTCTTTATGGGGAACTTAGCTCTGCTACAAGACCTTGCAGTGCTCCTTGAAGCATTATAAGGACCAGCTGAAACAAACCATGAATGAAGGTGCCCACAAACTTGGGAGGCAGCGGCTGTAGATCGCCCACTTTGGTGCCAAACCATCTCCGCTGCTACTGATCTCTTCAAAGGAGAACGCCGCAGACATGAACAGACAAATATGAAAGCTTCGTCAAACTCAACTACGCCCTCCACCATCTATTCAGTGTACTGTGTGTGGTCGCATGTTTCATGCCAGGATTGCTTTATGGAGTCACCAGAGACACATCCATCAACTGAGAAAATGACTTCCAGGAAAAATGTATGCTCAGATACAAGTAGCCAATGACGATGATAGCACCTAAATTACTGTGGTATTTGGTGGTCATTGTATTTTCCTCTCTCATGAAACTTTTAATTAACATGGTGGGAGGGTGATCATGGCTTGGTTATGACATTTTTAGGGATGAGCAAGGTCAGTGGACTACTCTGATCAGCCAGTCTTGAGGAACTATGGGAATTGCTGTCCAAAAAACATTGAAGACCCAAAGTTGTCCATCTCCAGACTTTTGGGTTGTGGGTTTTGTTTTCTGTTTTGTTGTTCCTTTGACTGTTTCAAATTGCTTTGGCAAATCTTCAAATTGCTTTAAAGCTGTTTTAATTAACTGCAACCTGCCCTGATGTCTTCAAATGCAGGGCAAAGTAGAATTATCTGAACTATGAAAACTAGTTAGAACTAAGTGCAATTTTATCTGGATTATAAAACACTGAAGTCATTAGTTTTTATTATTTAGCTATCAAATAATAGTAAAACGAAAGAAAAAGAAAACAAATAGAAAAAACTTCAAATAGTTCCCATGGACCCCCTCTAGCTAAAATGATTAGGTTAGGTTTTCTATGCATGATAGTGTTTCTAAAGAAACCCAGAAGCATAAGATAGAAGTAGCTACGCAGCCAGTTTTAGAAAACTGATGGTAAGGGATGTTTTCTAGTGCAGAGGGATCCTGGAATTTTTTAAAAAAATATTAATAATCACTCCTGGAAAATTCAAGGAACTTTTTTTTTGACAGGGGGTAGGACTGGAAAAAGAGGGGGATTGGGGAAGTCCCAAAACAGCCTTGTGGTCATCTCCATGCAGCCTTAGGGCCACACTTTGTATGCCCCTGCTCTTGGTAATGGCTTTGCCGCAAGAAAACTAACATGGGAGCCAATACAAACATATGTAATGCAGCCAGCTGGTTTTTGATGCCAGTCCCAGTTCAGCCAGAGCTACAGAACAGTCTTATCTAGGATCACGAGTTCTGTTTCAGTCTGTTCCTTACAATTGTCCTGAAAAGAACAAACAATGATTATCCAAAGTCACAAGGACTGAAGGGGAAGGCCATAGGTGAGCAAAGTTAGTCACAGCCCATGAAATACTTCCTAGTACTGTAGAGCAATTTTCCAAGAACCAGAACTGGGCCCTCATTCCCACCGTTTCACACCCTCACCCACACCCCTTTCTGGGTGCAGTTGTTGACATGGCTTCTTGTCTGGGGCTTCTTTATATTTTCCAAATTATATTTTTAATATTGATTTTAAAGTAAGAGTCTTGTGACACCTTTAAAACTAACAAGTTTTATTTGACATAAGCTTTAAGAGAGTGTACAGTATTACATAAAAGGTTGCACTAAATGAAACTTGTTTAATCTTAAAGACACTACTGGCCTTCTTTTGTTTTTTTGTTGAAATTCATTTCCTTACGGGTTTGCTCCAATTTACATAAAAATTTCATTTTTCTTATGGGTTTGCTTCGAGTTACAGTATGTACAAAAATAATTTTTCCTATGGGTTTGCTTCGAGTTACATTAACAAATTGATATACCTGTCAAGTTTAGGGAAATTTCTGTTAAACCCCCGTATTTTACACTCTTTCCTGCCGTCATCCCATATTAGTTAGACAGCAATTAGACTGGAGGCCAGCACAGGATAAGCATAGCTGTCCAGTTTCCCATTTTGGCCGAGAAATTTCCCTTATTTGACAGAAATTTCCCAAAACTTGACAAGTATGATTTAAGCAAAAGCCTACGGAACGGACTTTTTACGTAAGTAGGGGTTTTACTGTAATAATAATAATAATAATAATAATAATAATAATAATAATAATAATAATAATAATAATAATAATAATAATAATAATAATAATAATAATAATAATAATGTGTCAGAAATTATTCCGGGTTGAAAGGATTTTTGCAGAAAGAAACTCCGCTCAGGGAACGCCCAAGTGAGGCTCCTTTCATGTCCCCAAGAGCTGGCAGTCAGAGACCGGCGCTCAATCCATCACGCGACACCCGGGTCTCGAACTGCTGACTTGCCAAAACCTTTCGGCTAACAAGGCGAACTTCATAACCAATGAGCCACTGCTGCAGCCAGCCACCAACATACAACACCAAAGACAACAAACACCTGCTACCGTGTGCTACGACCATAGTGAAACCTAACATTAAGGTACGCCCAGTATTGCAGTCAAGATTTTCGCCTCTGAAGGGTTACTACAACTCCCAGGAGGCATTGGGGCAACGGTTTTCCACATGCGTTTAAAATTCCTCCTAGAGTCCTGCCCGAGAACGACGAGCCGCGGCCTGAAAAGGCTTTTTCGCATGTGCCAGCTGCGCGCGCGTCCGAATCTTCTCCCCCTAAGGTGCGCATGCGCGTTAGTCTTTTTTTTTTTGCATCCTTTCTGCGCCATTTTTTTTAAAGCGTATGCTCCACTTTTATTTATTTTATGTTATTTGCCGTTCCGTTGTCCCCGCATCGAGCACTGTTCTGCTGCTTCTGATCGGGACCTTAAAACGGTAGGGAGTAAGGAAGACGCCATTTGGGGGGGGAGGGTGTAATCAATTGGTAGGAGTGGCGGTTTGGATTGCGCGCATGCGCACCTGCGTATTCTTTCTGACTCGCGATCACTCTCGCGGCCTCGCCGGTCCTATGGTCACTCCCGTTGCATCATGGGAGTTCAGTTTGCTGAGGGCGGGGCGAGGCCGTGAGGGGACTTTTTTTAAAATGGTTCCTTATTTTTGCTTCAGTTCCCTGAGAGAGCCCAAAGCTCTATAATCTATATATATATATGAGGAAAATAACGTTATGGATGTGGATTTGAAACTGGCTTCAGCATAAGATTGTAAAACAGCAAAAATCAGCTGCCATATATTTATATTTATTTGAAAGTAAACAAAACAAAAGTTCCCCTAGAGCCGTGATGGCGAACCTTTGCACTCCAGATGTTCTTGGACTTCAATTCCCAGAAGTCCCCGTGAATCCAAACGAATGGATTTACTGCGATTCATCCGGCCCACGCTGCCCTTGTCGCTCCCGGAAGCGGAAGTAAAACGCGCCCGGATGGGTGCGTTTTACTTCCGCTTCCGGGAGCGACAAGGGCAGCGTGGGCCGGATGAATCGCAGTAAATCCATTCGTGTGGTTTCACGGGATACTTGGGCTTCTGGGAACTGAAGTCCAAGAACACTGGGAGTGCCAAGGTTCATCATCACGGCCCTAGAGTAGGGTCTCTTGATATCACTTTGTAGCAAGTGTGTAGTGCCACAATGTTTATTTTGCATCAATGTATTAACCATTTACACCAGGGGTTGCCAACCTTTTGAAGTTGGAGGCTGGGTCACACTCAGACAGTTGGCGGGCTGGACTGGTCCCGCTGCCACTGGGATCGACCATGGACTCATTTATGGGGGCTGTTGTAAATGCATTTACAACAGCTGTAAACGAGTCCGTGGCTGTCACAAACGCATTTACAACAGCTGTAAATGAGTCCACGGCTGACTCCACTGGCAGTGGCTGGAGTGAGGGCGTGGGCCGGTTGATTTGGCCCCATGGACCGGATGCGGCCCATGGGCTGTAGGTTGCCTATCCCTGATTTACACCTTCACAGAACCAAACGTCATAGAAATAAATCTGAATATCAACCAGGGATCTTCTTTCTTCAGGTATAAAAGGCCACACTGATTTGTAACTTTAGCTGCTATACTAACCATCCATTGTGTACCTCTGTAACCCCACCTGATATGTTTACATTAATAATGCCAAGAAGTTGCACTTTTATGTCTGACTAAGTGAAATTGAGTCATGAAAGCTAATGCTAAAACACAGCAGGTAGTATTTAAGATGCCACAATGTTGTTTTTTTTTGTGTTTTGTTTTATTTACAGTACTTTAAAATATGCTTCTGCAAACTAGCACAGCTACCACTTCAAAAATCACTTTGTAGTGCCACTTTCTGCTCTGTTGGTAATATTTGCAAGAGGAATATTTAGTTGAGTGTTTCCTCCTTGAACAAGCCATGCATCCTGACACAGGCATATATTGAGGGAGAGTTATAGATACAAGAAATGGTCATAAATATGTATTAGATGCAACTGAATTCCTGCATGCTGCCTGGAGATGGTGGGGCTTGTTCCAAAAAAAAAAAATGCAAAGCGACAGATAGACAGGAATCTTACAAAAAAGGAAGCTGCTATGTGCCAACACAGGACACTGTTCTGCATTCTTGCTCAATATTTTCTACATATGGCAAGGGGAATTAGTGACCCATGGACTAAATGGGACCTGAAGGGGTTCCTCATTTAGCCTTGAAAACTCAGCCTGTGGCTCTCCAGGGCTTTGGCCAATTTAACCATACAGTACCTGGAAGACCAGGATTCTGTTCTAGGCTATCTCCTCTGCACCTCTTGTGAAAACAACATATCTCTAGCTGTCCTGAAAAAACATAGTAGTTTAATTTGGTGGCAAACAAAAGGTTTCTCACCTCTGCTTCTGTACAGTTCCAGCATCCTAAGACACTGCTTTACTGTTAGTTGGATTTTTGGAATTTCACAAAATGAATATAGTCAGTCTACAGAGAATCATAGGAATGCACGTTTTGAAATAGTTTCTCCTCTCTTTCAGCAATATGGCTCTTGTGTCAGCTGATTCCCGCATCGCTGAACTGCTGGGGGAACTGCATCAGCTTATCAAGCAGACGCAGGTTAAACAAGCACTATATTGGAATATTTTAAGTGACAAAATGTGGGTTGGGAGGCAAGAGACAGTCTCCCCAGATGATTATTTTATTTTTATTTATTTGTTTGATCGAATTTATATTGTCGCCCACTCGGCAAGCAACTCTGGGTGGCGCACAACACTTATATAATCAAAAACATAAAATCACCCACCTTAAAACTTTAAAAACCCTTAAAAACGCTGAGTGGGAGCAGATTCCTGAGTGGGAGCAGGGAAGGCCTTTCCAGCTGTTTCTTGGGATGAAGAACATCCTTAAAGTATCCTTACTACCATTATGATTTTGCAATGGATCAGATGGTTTGTGTAGTTATGATTGACTGTGGGGGAGGAGAGAAGCAAGGAAAGTAGGTTGAATATGACACAATCTGTATGAAAATAGCAGTGGTAATAATGGCTTGTGTTGTCAATATTCACTTATGTTGCCAGGAGGAGCGATCAAGGAGCGAACACAACCTAGTAAACATCCAGAAAACACACGAAAGAATGCAGACAGAAAATAAGAGTAAGTTAAGATTTCTTATATTGCAATACTTTAATAAAATTATGTGTTGAAGTCCCATCTAGAATACTGTGTACATGAACCTTTCCTAAACTGGCATCTTCCAAATGTTTTGGACTGCAGTTTCCATCATCAGTATGGCCCATGGCCATGCCAGCTAAATAGATTATAGCTTCTTTTGGCATTATTAAAAAACCTACACATTTATTATTTTGCTATTATTCCTATTTTTGTTTTACCTTTCTGCTAAAAAGTAGCATACAAGATGGCTAAAAGAAGAAGTAGAACAGTTTTGAACAGGAAAAGTCCTGAAAGAATAAAACGGTTTAAAAGGAAGGTCAGTACTGTATACAGTTCTGATTGCACCACATCAAAAAAGGATATTTAGAGATGAAAAGGTGCTGATAAGGGCAGTCTGAATTACTGGGGGGTGAAAGTGGAGTAATGCCTTTACGAGGAAAGTTTATGACATTTGGGGTTATTTAGTTTGAAAAATAGATGACTGGTGAGAACAGGTAAAGTGTGAATAAGGAGATGTTTTTCACTTTCCCTTAAAAAACTAGAACCTGGTTTGTTACTCTTATCCATTGACAGTGAAACATGGAATAGTAAATAGAGACAAAAATGGGGACTTCCTCACATAATATAGTTGCAGTGTGGAATTCATTTTTACAGGATCGACTGATGGCCACCAGTGTCGTCTGCCTCAAAAAGAGAAAAAGGGCTGTCAATGGCAAATAGTCGTGATAGTTTTCAGAATTGCCTACAGAGGCTACTTACCCTGAAACTCTAGTCTAGTTGTAAGAAAAAGCAATTGTTTTCTCATGTGTTGGTTCCCATTAAACATCTAGTTGATCGCTGAAAACTGCTGGACAGAAAGGTTTGTGATGTCATATGGTAGGGCTCCTCTAAAGACTTTTTTGAACATTATAAACTTACCTTATTAGACTTCTGGTCTGATGAGCTACCTCTAGCCCAATGCAGAATGACATAAATAGCAATTCAAACCAAGATCTCCTGTGTAATATTTCATCTGCCTATTTTTCTTCTTCTTAGTTTCTCCATATTACCGGACCAAATTACGCGGCCTCTACACTACAGCCAAGGCTGATGCGGAAGCTGAATGCAAGTGAGTGCCACAGAATGCTTTGGTGCTGTGAAAAAGCTTGGACTCCCTTATAAAGTTTCAGTTTATTTTTGCTGCTTTATCTCCTTTTCAGCATCCTGCGCAAGGATTTGGATAAAATTGCTGAGATTAAGTCTCTGCTTGAAGAGCGCCGTATTGGTGAGTCTGCAGCTTCCTAAGGAGGCAAGATAAAATGTGTTGAGACAACTGCCTTTGAGATCCAGTGTTAATTACTACAGGGCTATGTCAGTCTAAAATTGGCAAATTTTAGCTGTCAGATGGACTGACAGAAGCTATCTAAACCATTTTGTTGGCAATCTCAGGGTGAGTTCCACGTCTTTTGGCAATGCATTTCATTGAGGATGGAAATCAAGTAAGGGATGTTTTTTGTTCAGGAAATAAGGCACTATGCTCCCCTCTGTTGGCTGACTTGGGGAAAAGTGCTCAGAGCTTTGTAGCATTAATGCCTTGTAGCATTATGTTTGAATGTCTAGTATAGCGTTTCCCAAACTATGTTCCACGAAACACTGGTGGACCTCAGTTCCCAGAAGCCTAAGTCAGTACATTGGCTGATCAGTGCTTTGGGGAACCTACATAGGCTTCTGGGAATTGAAGTCCACCAATGTTCCACAGAACATACAGTACTTTGGGAAATGCTGGTCTAGTCTTTTTTATATTCCATTTTCTGGCTCTGCCTTCCGTCCCAGGATCAGTTAAAGGGAAGGGGTATAATCCACAACATTGACCATGGTTCCTAAACTTGGGGCCCTGGATGTTCTATTTCTGCAATTCCCAGAAGCCTAAGATAGCATAGCCAGTGATTAAGGCTTCTGGATGTACTAGGACAAGAACATTTGGGACCCGTGTTAGACAATAAATCATTGGATGCATTAATAAAAAGAGTTCCAAAACTTCTAGAAGTTTCATCTGGAGCGTGAGCAAGTAGAAACTCTATCCTGAGATTTAGTTTCCTGTGAGTAGTTCAAGGAGTTTGTGATATACTTAAAAGAGAAGGTTTTTTATTCCTTGTGATAAGAAAATCACATCGTTTTTGGGTCTCTGAGTCACTCATATGGAAATGGGGAGGAAAATTATAACGTAATAGTAGTTCATCAGGGTTGCCCTTCTCATCTGAACCATGGGAGACTTGCCCCAAAATCTGTTTCCTTGGATGACAGAAGGAATAATTGTTAAACAGTTAAACTGTTGCTTTGAATTTGCCAGTTTTGGGAAATTTGAGTTACTAACAAGGTCCTCATCTGTTTATCCTTAACAGCTGCCAAAATTGCTGGACTCTACAATGATTCAGAGCCGCCACGTAAAACCATGCGCCGAGGTGTATTGATGACACTCCTTCAGCAGTCGGCCATGACCCTTCCCTTGTGGATTGGAAAGCCTGGAGAGAAGTAATGATTTAGGGGCTGAGTGGTTATGGAGAACTCACATTGCTTGGTTGTTCTTCCACTCTACTTGTGCTTTCTTTAATCTCTCTTTTCACTGCAGGCCTCCTCCGCTGTGTGGTGCCATCCCTGCCTCTAGTGATTACGTGGCCAAACCAGGAGACAAAGTGGCAGCTCGCGTCAAGGCAGTCGACGGCGATGAACAGTGGATCTTGGCTGAGGCTGTCAGCTACAATCATGCCACAAACAAGTAAGTATATTTGGTGCATATAGGGCCATGCTGGCAAACCTTGGCACTCTAGCTGTTCTTGGACTTCAATTCTTAGAAGCCCAAGTCTGTGAATCCACACAAATGGGTTTACTGCATGTACGCACAGTAAACCCATTTGTGTGGATTCACATAGACTTGGGCTTCTGGGAATTGAAGTTCAAGAACTGCTGGAGTGCCAAGGTTCACCATGACTGATATAGGGACCTTAATATTGGCACTTCTTCTGTGTTTAGGCCAGACATGAAACTGCCAAAATGAAGACACCTTTTGATGATTTCATTCTGCAGTTCCTTTCACCTGACCTAGCGTGAGAAAGATCAGCCGACAACACAAGGTTGCTGTTATCAGGGTACATGCGATTGTGGTTCAAAAATACCACAGTCTTCGAGGGAGGCTCTTTCTGTCTGCCTCAATACTGGCAGTGAAACTAATGTAGATTTTCTCTTTTCTTCTTGTGCTGTATCCCAATCCAAATATTGGCGATCCTCATGGCGATCAGCTATGAAGTTTGTCCTTGGGACAATATAATGCAGTGACCTTCCATTTGCCTTCTCCAGTGCAGTATGACACCCATACCACTGATCCACTTCCGCAAGTCACTTTTGTGTCCCGAGCTCATCAGCCTCAGGCCCATATTGATGAAGCTGCTGCCCTCCATCAAGATAGATTCAATCCACCTGGGGACATCGCCCTTCCCTGTGAACTTTGCCACCCAAGGCCATTAGTCCTCAGGGTTGTCAGGTTAGTTAATCACCGCCTGACAATCAGCGATGAGTTGCTGGCCGTATGGTCTAACATAGCAGGTTAACTTGGCCAGATTTTCTTCTCTTGCTTAACAGAACCTAAATTACTGCAGGAACAAACATAAGAGCTACAGTATATGAAGTCTCTTCTCTTAAGCGCTCAGCTTCGGGTTTCCAATAATGTAGTGCAATATCTTTTCTAGCAAATCTCTGATGGTCTAATGTAGGGGTGGAAATTAAGCAGCTTTCATTTGGGTCCCAAGGATTTTTTTGTTTTTGTAACCGGTTGCAGGCAGATAGAAAAATAAAATAGATAGAAATCCCCTTGAAGCTGACAGTTCTAAGCATGTTGCAGTCATATAGGGATATTCAAGTCCCTCTTCTCACTGGGGATTCAGCAGGTTCACCCATTCGCCAGAACCAGTAGCAGAAATTCTGGCTGGCCCCGCCCATCCAATTTTTGAAACAACGCAGGGCTTTCCCCCTGGCCACGCTCACCATACCACGGGCATAGAGTAGGTAGTAAAAAAAATAATGAATCCCACCACTGCCTCTTCTTCATCTCACCTTTGTTGTCATATTGTTTTAGTTACATCAAAATCTCACCCTTTTTTTCCTTCCCCAGATATGAGGTGGATGACATTGATGAAGAAGGGAAGGAGTAAGTGATGGGGGAAATGGTGGTGGGTGGAGCAAAGCAAAGACATCTGAGCGGGTGAGAAAGAGCAGATTTGGGCATCTTCGTTTCTGCTCCCTTTCTGCAGGCGCCACACCCTGAGCCGCCGCCGTATCATCCCTCTACCCCAGTGGAAGGCCAACCCTGAAACAGACCCCGAGGCATTGTTCCAGAAAGACCAGCTGGTCCTGGCCTTATACCCGCAAACAACCTGTTTCTACCGAGCACTTATCCACACTCCACCACAGCGGGTAAGGAAAAGGGTATAGTGTAATTCAGGTGTTCCTTATCCTTGACCTAAATCTTAATTTATTGTTATATCCAGAGAATGCTGAGGAATGTTTTGCAGTTACTTCCGCCTTATGGGACTTGGTGCTTTGTCTCTGTCCTGTTTTTTCTGGCTTGAATCTTCTGCAAATCATTATGATTCCATGCAGTCTGATGCTGGCAGTTACAGTTAGCATTGGGTACACAGGGACAGGTAACAGCCTACCCAAATCAAAAGTCAGTTCCCCAAAGCACTGATCAGTCAGTTAGGCTTCTGGGAATTGAAATCCTCCTGTGGGGCCTGGACCCCACATTGTGAAACCCTGAATCAAGACAACATTTAAGACGAGTTGGCTTGGCCTATGCTAGTTTGATTAATATTGCACTATGGAGAATTTGACTCTGAATCCAAAGAGTCGGAATCATGGCTCTCTGTAATGATATATTTTTGACATAATGTGTAACCCTCTCCCTTTTCTCCATTCCTTAGCCCCAGGATGATTACTCAGTGCTGTTTGAGGACACCAGCTATGCTGACGGGTACTCGCCACCTCTCAATGTGGCTCAACGCTATGTAGTGGCTTGCAAAGAAACAAAGAAGAAGTGACAGTGCGATGGTATTGCCTGGCAAGAAATTTGATTTTTGGAATGGACTTCTGGAACTGAAGATTTTTAGAAAGCAGAAAGCATAACACAGGTTATTCTTTTGGACTACAGTTCACACGATGGCTGGCCATAGTCACTGGGGCATCCTGACTGTTGTAGCTCCCACAAAAACATTTTTTTCCTCATCTCAAAGACATAAAACATATAGAGGCCAAGTTTGTGGATTTAGGTAGTTATACATCCCAACATAATTAAAGCACTCATCTCTTCATTAGAGACATTTGCTGGAATCTGTAGCCGGAAATCCTCTTGTATAACTATGAGAGCAGTTTGAAAGCAAGAAATTGCAAGTAGATAAATAGGGACCACTTCAGTGGGAAGGTAACGGTTCCGTGCGCTCTAGTGTCTAGTCATGCATGCCACATGACCACGGAAACATCTGCAGCAGCAGACAACGCTGGCTCTTCGGCTTTGAAACAGATGAGCACTGAACCCTAGAGTCAGATATGACTAGCTTTCGAGCAAGGGAAACCTTTAAACCTTAGGAAGGGTGATCATGTCATTAGCTCATAAAGTTATGCTTTCATTAAATTTATTTCAGTATTTCCCTCCTTTCAGGTTCCAAAGCTTTCTTGGGATCCCTTTTGACTGGAAGCCTTGTGATGTGCAGAGAAGAGTTTTTAATATCCAAAAATTGAAGTTGGGTCACCACTGCTGGGGATCAGAACCACTGCTGGTGACCCAGCAGCCATTTTCTTATATTCAAAGCAATCTTGCTTGCCCCTTCTGCTTCCTGGGGTTCCAAAGGCATCCAGAGGAAAAAGGGAACCTTAGAATCCGATGTTGGGGATGAGATTAGAGAGTTTTAAATGTGTGTTTTTGTGTCAGAAATTACTCTGGGTTGACAGGATATTTGCAGGGGATGCCCAAATGAGGCTCCTTTCATGTCCCCCATCATGCAGCTCTCGGGGAATCGGACCCCGTCCTTCTGGTCTCCAAGCTCAGCACTTTACACATTGAACCACTATATTAAAGAGTAAGAGTGCATTTGTGACATCGTTGCTGTTTACACTAGTGTCGTTACACTAGTAGAACTCCAGCCATTAGGTGACTTCATTTCCAAAAGTTAACCACAATTGTAAGCATCAACTGCAGCTTTTGGTGGTAGTCAGTTGAAACAACACTAAATCTCTCTGGGTGAAGAGTTGTTTGAAACATACAGGGATTGATTCTTGGCTGCATTGTAAGAGATTGCAACTACCAACAATCCTATGGATTTCTCACTTTTGCTATGCATTGCTGTCCTTTCGGCATGCCCATGTTTAATAAAGGAGCATGTATTTTAAAGCACTTTCTATGCTTTGACTTACCAAGAGGATTTGAAAAGCCAAAGTGTTGATGATGCTATATCCCATCATCCTCCCCCGACCCTGTCACAATGGAAAGGTCATAATGACGTAGAACCCATTATCCCAATGACAGTGAAATAAATCACTTTGGGAGCAAAAGAATCATACAGATGGATTCAATTCAGCCCTTGCTATATGTGGGCAGCAAAACATTGATTCCATTTGCCTGTTCTATGAGCAGAACAAATCCCGACATATCTAATGGTGTAGCTGGCTGCATAGATGAGTCATTGCCTCTAACCAGCTTGCAATCTAAAATACCTGTAGATAACAGGAAAGTAAAAAAGAAAGGTAGAAGGAAATATACATGGAAAAGCTGACCATCTAACCCAGGGGTTTCCAACCTTTTCAAGCGTGGGCCAGGCCACACTCAAGTGAGCTTCAAGGGCCGTATGGCCATTTTGGCCTGCCTGCACGATAGGGGTGGCTATTTTGTCCCAACAGCTTCAAAGGGGTAGTAATTTTTTCTTGAATGCCCTTGGAGGTGTGGGGGCCACATGAAATGGCGCCAAAGGCCGGACCTGGCCCATGGGCCTTAGGTTGTGAACCCCTGATCTAACCACTTGAACTGGCTGTGATGCATGGGTAGCTTTAGGCTATGTACCTGATGTGTGTATAAATTGATGCCACAAGATCCCCACTCTTATGTCTGATGAAGTGGCCTTGGTCCATAAAAACTCACATTTAAATACAGGAGTTAGTCTTTAAGGTGCCACAACATTTTTGTCTTTTTTTGCTGTTTTTTTTAAAAAAAACTCAGATGTGGGGAGCTTTGTGTCCTTTTGGCATCAAGGGGGAGTAATTCAGGAGAGCTGGGGAAATTGCTCACGTGAGAGGGAAAGATCACTGAGAACTCTCTCACGATCAACAAATGGCCCCTGTAGGAAACGGGAAGAGATAACTTCTGCGCACACAGAAATGCACACACAGACAAAATAACAAAAAAGAGCTGCCACTAAAAGTTGCAAACTTGTTTTGAGTGTTCAGACCCATGTGGGAAAGAACGCAGGAACCATGGTTTCCTTTTAAAATCTCTTCAATATCTTACCGGAAGATTTATTAATTAAAGAAGAAGTCACACTGCTGGAGCAACATCTAAGACTGGGGTGCCCAAACTTTTCGGGCCATGGGCTGGTCACATGGTTCAAGGGTGCCCAAACTATGGCCCGGGGGCCAGATCCGGTCCCCGGGCTGTACTTTGGGCACCCCTGGTCTAAGACTCCTAACCTACAATCAATCTTGCAGTCAAAGCAAAGTACAGTAAAACCCTGACTTACAAATGCCTTGAGTTACATAAAATTCGACTTACATAATTTTGTGCTAAAACCATGTCCTGATTTACACAATTTCCTATGGGTTTGCTTCGAGTTACATAAAGATTCTTTTTCCTATGGGTTTGCTTCCAGTTACGTAAAAATTCATTTCCCTGGGTTTGTTTTGATTTACATCAAATTTTCATTTTTCCTATGTGTTTGCTTCAAGTTACATAAAAAATAATATTTTTTCCTATGGGTTTGCTTTTGAGTTACAAAAAAAATCAATTTAAGCAAAAGCCTACAGAACGGAATTTTTTTCGTAAGTAGGGGTTTTACTGTAATCACACTTATATACCGTCCCATAGCCCTTAGTGCACTCTCTGAGCGGTTCACAAGTTAATTAGCATTTTGCCCCCAACATGCTAGGTACTCATTTTACAGACCTCAGAAGGATGGAAGGCTGAGTCAATCTCGAGCCCTGGTCAGGATTGAACTCACAACCTTTTGGTTGCAGGACAGCAATTTAACCATTGCACCACCATTGGGATTTATTGAATTATTTTGTTTTGTAAAGATGTTACTAAAAGGAGGCCCTTTCCAAGAAAAGGGAGTAGTGAGCGCAATCAGATCTCTGTCCGGAAATGGAGAGTTGATCCTTCCATTTGCTTCTTATAATCTTCATCAAAGCGCTCGTTTTGTGCCACTGTGAAATGGTTCTTCCAGTCACCAGTGATTCCTAAATTAAGGGGAAGAAATTGTATTTTAAGATCATTATGATTACAGATATCCATTTCTAACACTTCTACCTAAACACCCATCTAACAGATAGAAGGACAGAAGAATAGGGGCTGCCTGTACTTTCCAAGCCACACTTTCCTAAAACCCTTTCCTCCCAGTTTCTCTGCAAACAACGAAAAGAAGTTGAGCTTGCAATTAGAAGCTGAAAACATGTTTATGTGCCAGCGATTAAGAGTCCTCATGGACATGGGTCAGAGCAATCAGCTATACAGTGGAACCTCGGTTAACGGAATTAATGCGTTCTCCAGGATGTTTTGTGCAATGAAAATTACTTAAACTGAATTTCCCATAGGAATGCATTGAAAACCAATATACGTAAACCGAAATGTGGTTTCCCATAGGAATGCATTGAAAACCAATTAATCCGTTCCGAAAAAAATTACGTAAATCAAGCCACTATTTTCTATGGATTTCTGTTGGTTATGCAATTTTTACATTAACCAAGCCATTTGTTAACCGAAGTTCCACTGTTCAAATAAAATGCATCTTTACTTCCTGATGATTAATCCCAAACCAAAACGAAGTCATTTGAAGAAAGTGAGAATATGTCACAGCCAGCCTTACATCACAGAGATACAAGCCAACATTAAAGAGCCCTCAGTATGCAGAAGCATAAAAAAATCTTGTGACAGAAAAGGAAATGCACTGATGTTGCCACTTTAGGTGTCCTTCTGAACAATCTAGCCACACTTATTGACTCTCTTCCAATGTCTTGCCATCTCACCCTTCCTCATGAAAGGTGAAATACTGTGGTTCATAACAGATGAGGGAATGCTTGTGTAGTTGGCCGTTGGGTTCTGACGCATCTCTTTGAAGGATGTCTGGTGAGCAATCTTCTCCACCAGATGGTCATTTGGAGGCCTCTCTAAGAATTCCATGACTTTCTGGATTTCCCGCTGTGGATCCTGGAAGAAATGAAACCGTCATTGGGGGCAGGAGCCAGGATCCCTGTCTTTAAAAGGAAAAGAGAAAAAGGCTGTGGAATTGTTGTGTATGCATGTTCACTGTACTGATAAGAATGTAACCACTCCATTTACAATGTATCTCAGCTGTAAAGGAACGCGAGCAAGCAGCCCATAGAGGGCAGCTGCGAGCGTTCAGCCTCACATGGTTCACATTGCTCAATCACGGACAGCCGCGGGAAAACCTTCCCCGCATTCAGCAGCAGGAAGAAGAACTACTGAAGAGAGGCGTGCCTGGGCGAGGCCACGCCGGTAGCAGCCAATGAGCTACCGTGCTACAAGATTCAAATGTATAATGCTACTGTATATATAGAGATGTATCACCACCATTACCTCATGCTCCACCCGATCATCATGCAATAAACCTGAGTTAAGCCAACCCTTCGGCTGTTCTGTTGTCTTTGGTCCCATACACTAAATTGGCGACGAAGGTGGGATTATGGCTGCCCACGGGACCAAGACATGCGCCGGCTACGAGATCAGGAAGCCGGGAGACTTGGAGCTGTTTGAGATAGACTTCAACGGAGCGCTGGTGGAGCTCGAAGTCTCAGATGAGGACAAGAAGAGGGCCATCTTCGTCCGCATGCTCGGGCATGAGACCAAGAGGACCTTGGTGGACCTGATCGCGCCGAGGAGGGTGAGCGACTTCAAAGCCAAAGAGCTCCTGGCGGTGTTGCGCACCCACCTCCGGCCCGCGATAGCGATGTTCCCCGCTCGGAGCGCGTTCTGGAGGCGAGTCCAGGCGCCCGGGGAATCGGTCGCTGAGTTCGCCGCAGCCCTGCGGATGGCCGCTGGCCCATGCAAGTGGGAGACCCCAGAAGTCACCCTCCGAGACTGCCTGCTCTGCGGCCTGAGGGACACCGAGACTCAGCGCGCGCTGATGAAACAGGAGCCGCCTCCCACGTGGCAGCAAGTCCTTGACACAGCGCAGGCCGCGGAGGCCACGACGGCCGGGGTGCAAGAGCTCCAGGACTGGCGCCCGAAACCCGCCAAGGCAGAGAGCTCGGTGCGCGCGGCCCGGCGAGTTTCGAACTCGTCCGCGGAGAGCAGCGACGACGAGGACGTCCGGAAGGTCCAGAAGGAAGGCCGGCGCTGCGACGGCTGCGGCGGCGCCCACGCCCGTGCCAAATGCCCGTTCCGCAAGGCCGAGTGCCACAACTGCGGCCGGCGCGGGCACATCGCCAAGGTCTGCCGAAAACGGCGCGAGGCCAAGAGGAGTTCACCAGACCGCTCGGCGAGGCAGGACCGCACCACGAGGGCCAGGGACGGCACCCGGACCACGAGGAAGCGGGACGGAGTAGGGCGCATCTCCGACGACAGCAAGGACGACGCTCCGGTTTTCAGCGTATCCACGGAGCACCCCCGGTACTTCGTTGAGGTAGTAATCCAAGGGGCCCCTGTTAGGATGGAGGTGGACTCGGGTTCTTCTTACTCTATCATCTCCCAGGGAGAGTTCCTAAAAATAGCCCCCCACGTGCGGCCCAAGCTCAAAGCGTTGAGGGCCACGCTGAAGGACGTGCAAGGGAACCGCATCCCGGTGTTGGGGGTTGGGAAGTTCCAGGTCCAGTTCAAAAAGCGCGCCGCAACGCTTCCCCTAGTCGTCCTCAAGGGAGGTAAATGTAGCCTCCTCGGGACTCAATGGTTCCAGCCCCTGGGGTTGTTCATCGGGGGGGTGCATGCCGTGGGAGTACACGCCGCCGGGACTGACCCTATACAGAGCGTGTGCGATGCGCACCCCGAAGTTTTCAAAAAGGGACTCGGAAAATTCAAGGGCCCCCCAGTGACTTTCGACCTGGACCCTGGAGTACGTCCAATCAGACTTAAACCGCGCAGAGTGCCTTTCGCACTAAAGGACAAAATAGAGGCGGAGTTGGACAAATTGGTGGGCCAGGGGATTCTTGTTCCTGTTGATTCTGCGGAGTGGGAGACTCCAATTGTAACGGCGCTCAAGGCCAACGGGGAGGTCCGCATATGCGCTGATTACAAGTGCACCATCAATAAGGCGATCCGCCCTAATGCGTATCCGGTGCCAGTAGTCAGCCACTTGTTGGCCAGGTTACACGGGGGGAGGTGTTTTGCTAAACTCGACCTGGCCCAAGCCTACCAGCAACTCCCGGTGACCCCCATCGCAGCTGCTGCGCAGACCATAGTCACCCACAAAGGGGCGTTCCAATTCGGCGTGAATTCGGCGCCCGGGATCTTCCAGTCACTCGTGGAACGCCTCCTGAAGGGGTTAGAGGGGGTGTTACCCTACTTTGATGACGTATTGATTACAGGGGGGAGCCGGGCCGAATTGGCAGAAAGGTTGGGAAAGGTCCTGGCAAAATTCGAAAAGGCGGGGTTGCGGTTGCGGAAAGACAAATGCGTTTTCTTCGCAACTGAGGTTGAGTTTCTAGGGTTCCGTGTTACTCCCGAGGGAATAAGGCCATCCCAATCCAAGGTGGCCGCCATCAAAAAGGCCCCTCGCCCCACCTCCAAGCCCGAGCTGCAGTCGTTCCTTGGGCTGCTCAACTTCTACCACTCCTTCCTTCCTCGGAAGGCAGCCGTGGTGGAACCGCTACACAAATTGTTAAAAAGGACGAGGCATGGAAGTGGGGCGACGACCATGAAAAGGCTTTCAATGACCTGAAGCGACTCCTGGCATCAGATGCTGTACTGACCCACTTCAATCCCAAACGCCCAGTGGTCCTGATATGCGATGCATCCCCGGTGGGGGTGAGGGCGGTGTTATGCCACGTGCTGGAGAACGGGAAGGAGGCCCCGATAGCATTCTACTCTAGGTCCTTGTCCCAAGCGGAGAGAAACTACGCCCAGACAGACAGGGAAGCACTAGCGATAATTGCGGGGACCAAGAAATTTCATGATTTTGTGTATGGCCGCCCCTTCACCATAGTGACTGACCATAAGCCCTTGCTAGGCATTTTCACCGCAGATAAGCCCACACCCCAAATCCTGTCCCCGAGAATGCTCAGGTGGGCCATTTTTCTCAACGCGTATCAGCACGCGTTGGTGTACCGGCCCGGGAAGGAGATCAGCCATGCGGATGCCCTGTCGAGGTCCCCCATTCCCCGGGATTGCTGCCACGTGGGCGAGGAAGAGAGGGACCACCAGGTCTTAATGATAGAGGTCCTAGACTCCCCTCCAGTAGTACCGGCCGACATCGCCAAAGCGACCGGTAAGGACAAAACGTTAGCTACAGTTTGCTCCTGGGTGCAGAAAGGGTGGCCGGTATCGTCCCCAGCAGCGGAATTCGACACATTTTTCAAGAAAAAGGTAGAATTGTCCCTAGAGAGGGGGTGCCTTTTGTGGGGACAGCGGGTAGTGATCCCCACGTCTCTCCGGCCGAGGGTGCTTAAACTGCTGCATGTCAGCCACCCGGGGATCGTCCGTTCCAAGGCACTGGCCCGTAGTTACTTTTGGTGGCCCCAGCTAGACGCCGACATCGAGCACATGGTCGGCACTTGCGAAGCGTGCCAGAGCTCAAGGCCAGAAGAGGCTCGTTTGCCACACAGAGAATGGGACGCAGCAAGGGGGCCCTGGTCCCGGGTACACGTAGATTTCGCTGGCCCGTTCAGAGGAGCGCTCTTCCTCCTTGTTGTGGATGCGTACTCCAAGTGGTTGGAGGTAATCCCAGTTTCGAGCACATCCTCGGCCACAACAATTAAACAGTTACGGAGGGTCTTTTCCACGTTCGGTTTACCCGACACCCTCGTCAGCGATAACGCTAGCTGTTTCACGTCCGCCGAGTTCAGGACATTCATGGATCTCAACGCCATTCGGCACATCACCTCCGCCCCTTTCCACCCGGCCACTAACGGCCAAGTAGAGCGCCTCGTGCGTACCACTAAGGACGCGCTGCGGCGCATGGGCCCCGGAGATCTTGACTTACAACTGTGCCAATTCCTGCTACGGTACAGGGTCACCCCACTAGCGTCAGGGTACTCCCCCGCGGAGTTGTTAATGCGCAGGAAGCTGGCCACAGTAATCTCCAAACTAGACCCCACAAGGGTAGAGGACAAAGGGCGGAATGTAGAGATGGATTCCACAAAGAGTTTCAGCGTAGGTGCTCCCGTGCATTGCAGGAACTACGCCAGCGCGGGACCAGCCTGGGTGCCCGGCATTGTAATAGAACAAACCGGCCCCGTTTCATACCGCGTGGAGACCAATACAGGCCTCCTGTGGAGGCGGCACGCGGATCAACTCAGGCGCAGGGTCCCCGGAGAGCAGGACGAAAACGAAAATAGCCACGAATCAGCGTTAGGGTACTCCCCCACCCGCTTAGCCCAAGGGGGAAAAAAAGGGGGACATGGGTCCCCACCAAGGGGGGAGGAAAGGAAATCGATCCTCAGAGATCTTTTGCGGGAGTTTGCGGCGGAAAGGAAGAGCCCCGATCTCGCACATAACCCTCGGAAGTTTCCCCAAAACACAGATTCCCCAAGAAGTTTAGACCTTGATTTACAGTACCAGGGGGAGTTAGCGGAGTGGTCCCCCACCCGTCCTAGCGAAAAGAGGGGTTTCAGTTCAGCCTCTGGTACCTCCAGTCCCAGTAGCCCCTGTGAGTTAGAATGCAACATAGCGCCAATGCCCCGGAGACCGACACCCCCAAGACAGGAGGCGACGGCGAGCCCGTCCACCACAGTCTCAAGGTCCCCCGAGCGGGGAACAGAAAGTAGCAGAACCACAAGGGCATCCTCGTCGGTCCCGAGATTCGTAATGGGAGGGTCTCCAGGGTCCACAGGCAACAGGCAGGGGTTCACTTCCCAGCTGTTCATTCCATTCCCATCCCCCAGCGCAAGGCAGGCACGGACGCCCCACAGAGCCACTAATGAGTTCCCTTTTTCCGTTGCAGGACAAGCACCCACGGAGTCAGGGATCACAGGCTCTCCGGTATTAGGTCAGGCGCAAGCACGCCCCAAGCGCACGTGCGGCAAGCCACATTGGTTGCGGGACTTCGTCCCATCCTAGGGGGGAGGGATGTTGTGTATGCATGTTCACTGTACTGATAAGAATGTAACCACTCCATTTACAATGTATCTCAGCTGTAAAGGAATGCGAGCAAGCAGCCCATAGAGGGCAGCTGCGAGCGTTCAGCCTCACATGGTTCACATTGCTCAATCACGGACAGCCGCGGGAAAACCTTCCCCGCATTCAGCAGCAGGAAGAAGAACTACTGAAGAGAGGCGTGCCTGGGCGAGGCCACGCCGGTAGCAGCCAATGAGCTACCGTGCTACAAGATTCAAATGTATAATGCTACTGTATATATAGAGATGTATCACCACCATTACCTCATGCTCCACCCGATCATCATGCAATAAACCTGAGTTAAGCCAACCCTTCGGCTGTTCTGTTGTCTTTGGTCCCATACACTAAAGGAATCTAGAGCAGTCATTAAAAAAAGGTCTCCTTTGCTCAAAAGCCAGTCATATCCGCCCCTAGGAGTGGTGCTCACCTCTGTTTACAGCCAGTGCTGTCTGCGTCTCCAGAGAGTTGGTGGATTTCAAAATATAGTCAGATTCTAACTCTCCTGATTCCTAACCATTGTCCACATTCATGAAACAACATCTACATAGTAGAATTGGAATTAGCAAGGTTGCACTAGGGCTGTGATGGTGAACCTTGGCACTCCAGGTGTTCTTGGACTTCAACTACCAGAAGCCCAAGTCAGCACTCCTGCTGATCAGGGCTTCTGGGAATTGAAGTTCAAGTGCCAAAGTTCACCATCACTGGTCTAGGGAGAAGTGGCTAATTGCTATAAGTGAGAAAGGAACAACTTGCCTCTTTTAAGTCCTCATAGAAGAGGTAGAGAATCCTATATTCTTTTCTCTTCTCCCACCAGCCTTTGACATGATCATACCAGGATCCAAAAGAGACTTGGAAGAGAGAGAGAGAGAGAAGTATTTTAATGAGAACTTTCCTGGAAAGCAAGAACCCTACATTTACAATTGGTAAAGTTCACAATCTAGTGTTATGGTGCGTGTGGAGGAGTGCATCAAGAAAACAAGCCCCACAGGTATTAAACTCCAAATAGCTCCATCAGCCTAGCAAGAGGCTGATGCAAATTGTAATCCAACACATCCCAAGTGTGCTGGGTATTGATCTATGAGCTCAGTGCCTATACCTTCCTGGATTACCTCGGTTTCCTTTCCTTACCATCTCCAGCCATGAACTTCTCCAGGTATTCTTCCCAGGTTCCAGGTTCTGGATGCACTATTGCCATTTGGTAGAAATAATAGTATGAGACAACCACATCTTTGGCATTTCTGGCCACATAGATCATCTGAATATAAAGAATAGCATGTAGATTAATCCAGTCTGCTCAATTTGTTTCAGGTATGCAGGATGGCAGAGGTGGATGCAAATCTTTAATGATCTCCCCACAATCACTAGAAAATCTAGTGAAACCTCTCTGCTAGTGAGAAGACCCGCCAAGATTCTGTGTAATATCATTTGCTATCAAACTGCATCTTATTTACAGCAATCCAAATGAGGTTTTCCAGGGAAGTGAGATATTTCAGGAGTGGATCTACCATTGACACACACAGTGAATATTGAATCCAAGTTTCCAGAACCCTCACACGAGGTACCCAGAATTTATCTTCTCCATATATTTTGAAGCCTGTTTTCATAAGGACTAGAAAGATAATTTTGGGAGACATTAGGGGAAATAATATCTGTATATGGTGCAATATTAAAGAACAATGTCTTCTCACCTTGCAGTTCTTTTCCCAGAAAGATTTGGGGAGCAACTGAACAGGAAGGTGGGTTTTAATTAGACATGGACGATGTGATTTTCTGAGCAGTTCCAGGCCTAGATGGGTGAGATAGAATCAATAAAGCAGCTGCTTTACACCTCTTTTTAACATCATCACAAGCTGGGTGACAACATTATCTGATCTATGTATTGTCCTGTGATAGAAATCTCCTTTTCTACAGTGTTCATTTCAACCAGGAAATATGCTTGATGAAAGAGTTCACTCCAGATAATTCTCCCATTGGTCACTTCTAACATTTCTCACACCATGTTGCATTGAATGAAGAATATGTGGGCTGCCTTACCTGTGGGGACATTGGGAATAGAAAACTCCAAGAAAGGAACTCGCTCGTAGATAGGTTTTTGTCTACATTTCTCGGTGTTGCCATCTTTATAGATCAGGTCAATGACCTCACTGATCCAAGTTGTTCCTGAAAGGGCATGACAGCAATGGTTGCTCAAAATCAGGATTGACGGGTGTCAGCTGAAGAAATATATTGCTATAATATTTATTTTGGATTCTCTCCTTCCCCACCCCAGCTAACCACAAATTCCTTACAGGAAAAGTTCCTCAAGGGAATGGCTGTCTCATTACAACATTTCTCACTATGACCTAGGGAGAAATTGTATCCAATTTCATAAAACATGAAAACATCCAATTGTATCCAAGACTCTACTTGTGGAAAGATACCCGGGACAAGAAGCTGAATGGAGAAAATGAAGCCTTGAAGGGTGACTTGTTTGTTGAAGACAGAAATCAGCCTTGAAAAGCTATCTTTTCAATGGGAGATTGCTTAACCCTACTCAGCCTCACCTGGCCAGATTGCTGTGCAAAATCGCTAGTTCATGTTGCATTCCTCCCTATGAGCTCCTTGCATTGGGAAATGCAGAGAATGTGTTGTGTGTGTCTGTATGCATGAATGAGAAAGAGAGAGAGAGAGAATGAATAACCTGTAACCTGGAGGGGAAGAGACGATTAACTACTAGTTTAAGTGCTTTTCTCTCCCAACCCACACAGTTCCCCACACAAAATGGCAAAAAGCCATTAGACCTTTACAGTAATTCCCAGGGAAAGTCCCAGAAGGGTGAATTAAGCCTAAGGATAATGCTTATACAGTGGTACCTCACTTAAAGAGCATAACGTGTTCCACGGGATTGCTCTTTAAGCGAGTTTGCTCTTTAATCCAAACACCATTGTAAGTGACCAATTGTGACTTCTGGTGGGGGGGGGGGGGGATTACAAACCCCGATTTAGTTGTTAAGCGAGTTTTTAGTTGGTTTTAGTTATTAAGCGAGGCGACCATTCAGAGAAAATTCAGCTCTTTAAGTGAGTTAGTCTCTAAGCGAGGCGCTCTTTATGCAAGGTTTTACTGTATTTTCATTTTTTCGTTGTCAACTGCAACTCGTATCTGAGAATGCCTTTTTCCCCTGAAGCAAGAAAAAAATCTCATTGGCGTGATTTTTTTTATGGTGGATCCCATATTGCCATGAAGTGACCCACCTACTGTGATCACGGAGCCAGACATCTCCTGAGGCATGTAGGAAATGAGACGTGCATGATTTAACACCGGGACTGCAGTGGGCTGTCGTAGCCTTGAGGATATTATCAAGACGCCCCTTCACAGCCAGTCCATCTGGCATGGCCTCTTCTGCCTTCATGACTGCTGGGAATCAGAGTTCCTCCTCCGCTCATTTTACGGTTGGACCCAATACGATGGTTTCCAGTGGCATTTCCTCCACTGAGGGGGAAAATCACCCCACCTAAAGGGGCTCATCTGCCTGTAGCCGTTGGCCTGTTTAGGGAGTCTGGTTAGTTAACAGGTGCCTGGGATGTCTTGCCAGACAAGTCTCATTTTTTACTTCAGTAGATATTCATTGTTTTGGTGTGGGAAGGGATATGAAACCATGGTTCCATGTGGAGAGAGGAAATGAGAGGAATGACTTCATACATCTATAAAGACTTAAAAACCTCAGAAATTTGAATTTTTTGTCCAGTTTTCCCTACATAGAGTACAGAGGTCCATTGCTGTCAAGAGTTGGCATGTTCTTTCCCTTTACGTGTGAGAACATGATACTTCACTCACCAGATTTGGGATATGTCGAGATCAGCAAGTCGCCGGGATGTGCTTCAAAGCCGTCAACCTCATCCATATTTTCAGCAAAGTACTTGACCATAGGAATCCCCTTAAATGGGATCAATGGAGGACGCCCCTGCTCACCTTGTGGCTTCATCCTGATAAAAGAGAGGAGATTTATGTGGATAAAAAATTATAAGAAAAATGAGCCTCTCCCATTGATTCATGACAAGCAAACCATCTTCATCATGCATGTCAGTAAAATTAAAGATGAGAGTCTAGGGGAGAAAGGTTTTTTTAATGCCTTTGGAAATTCTAGGTTTTTGTTTGGGAGTGAAAGGGAAGTTATTTTATTGGCAGGGGGTCGAAATGAAATCTTAGCTGGAGATGGTGGTAAGTGAATATGGGATTGAGGGCAATGATCCGGAAAAGAGTCCTCTCGCTTCCCTCCTGCTACTCTCCCCGCCCCGGCCCCATCTATTGTGACTGAAAGCTTTGTAACCAAAATAGCCAGAGGAAAACCTCAATAAGCAAAGAGGATTCTTTTTATTTGCTCCCCTTTAAAAACATCAGGGAAAGTAGCATTGTAGCAAGAAAGACTAGCAACTTAAAAGGTGAAACAAATATATGAGATAGACTCATTACACGCAAAGTGAGGTAGTTCAAGCCTTACTTTGTTATAATATTGATGCTTATGGCTTACAATTTATGAAAACCCCAACCCCCCAATCTCATGTACCCCATAATCATCACATAATCTCATGTACGCTGTACGCCATGATCATCACAATTATAACGAATTAAGGCATGGCATCTCTCGCTTTGCATGTAGTGAGTCTATCTCATATATTTGTTTTACCTTTTAAATGAAATGAATGAACATTTGCACGATATTCTAATTTTACAAGTTTCACCTGTATTTATCTACTTGCAATTTCTTGCTTTCGAACTGCTAGATTGGCAGGAGCTGTGACAGAGACGGGAGCTGACTCTGTCATGCAGTACCCAGAAATCAAACTGCTGCTCTGCCGACCTACCAGTCAAGTTCAGCATCTTAACCACTAAGCCACCGCAGTCCTATAGGAAAAAAAATCCTACTCCCAAGTAAATTCCACTGAGCTCTGTAGGAAAATAAACATCGATTTGCAACCAGAATATGAAAAAGCCAAGGCAAAATACTGAACTGGAGATCCAGCCATTCTACCTCAGAAGTAACATGAGTAAAGTTCAGAAAAGTTTGAGATAACAACTTCCAGAGTCCCCTGTTATTTTGCTATGCTGGCAGGGTGATTGTAGGAGATGCCCGTCCCCAAAAGCAGTTCCCATATCCACAAAACATCTTTTACCTTGATCTGGAGTTGCTGGTTGGTGTGTGCTTTCAGGTTCTTCTTTGCAAAGTGAAGTGAAGAGGCGAAGAGCAAACACTGCACCCTCATCTAGTTTATTGGAGATGAACGGGAATGGGTGGAGAATAGATTTCATTGGCCTGGGAAGGATTTGACATTGCATATTGCTTCAGATTTCCAGCCTGCTCTGACTAAACAAAACAAAGAAAGGCCTTGTGTTACGAAACCTCTTTTCCACTTGTTCTGATAACCTTTAATACTGGACTAAGGAATTTTCTATGTGACTACAAGGAAGAAGTGTGGACATTCAAAATACTGGAAATCTACTTTTAACATCCACTTTGGTTGTATGCTCTCTGTGGACACACAGTGAATTGTTTGTGCCAGGACTTTAGACAGAGCTGTAACATTTTTGCAGCATTTTGGCACAGCTCAAATCACGGCGTCTCCACTTGAGAGCTGTTGGGTTGGGATGGGACAGTTTCACTCAACCCACTTTTTGAACCCACATTAGGGGGTTCTGAACAGGCTCTAGTATACACCTGTTCCAAGAGAGTATTTGCTTGGGACGTTCTAAGCTAGAGACTTCCACATTATATGATGAGGTTGGTTTGATTATTTTATGAGGCTGCTGCCAATTATTTTGTCTTTGGTGTAATTTACGGTTTTGGTTAAGTTTGTTTTTTTCTTTCTATGTTATTGATCATTCTTGCTGATTGTATTATATGACATTATATTAGGGGTTGCAAACCTTTTCAAGCCAGGGGCCAGGCCACATTCTCTCAGGTAGCTTCGAGAGCTGGATGGCCATTTTGCACTGACTGCACAATGGGGGTGGCTATTTTGTCCCAATGGCTTCCAAAGGGTGGCCATTTTGTTGCTCGAATGCCCTTGGAGGGGTGGGGGCCCCCCACATGAAATGGCACCACTGGGCTGGACAGAAGTCCTACTGCAACACTGCTGTCCGTCCGCACCGAAGGCTGCCCAAGGACTCACCCCTCCTTCCGTCAAGTCATCATCGCTGGGTCAACATGGACAGGGTCAACAGCCATGTAGCGATGATGACTCGGTAGAAGGAGGGGTGATTCGTCAGGCAGCCTTCAGCATGGATGACTGGACAGCAGCGATGCGGTCGGACTTCTGGCAAGCCCCGTGCCCTGATGTTGAGCCAGCGGCTCCCCTCGCCTACCAGTGACTTCTACAACAAGAGAGCCCAGGATGTGGGCAGCCCCATCCAGCGGACATCGGTGAGAAAGGTACGCCCGACACTGACCCTCAGGAAGAAGCGCCCATGAAAGTGGTGCTGGAGGAGCATTTCTCAAGCAGTGGAAAAGGTAGGGAGCTTAGCTGTGTCTTTTCCATTCCCTTTTACTGTGTGTTTTGCAATTTATTTTTATTTTTTTTATTTTTTGGGGGGGGGGTTGGGGGTTTGGGAACATTTTTTAAAATTTTCAGTGCATTCCTATGGGGAAATGTGCTTCGACTAAAGGAAAAACCGACTTAAGGAAAAAGTCCCGTAACATATTAATTCCGTAACCTGTGGTTTTATTGTACAGTGAAACCTTGTATAATGAATGCATCATACAATGAAAAAAAATCATACAACGAAGAGAATTTGGGGGGGAAAGTTGTATTGTACAACAACAAAAAAACGTATAACAAAGTGCCTTGTGGAACCAATTACTGTATTTTTGTTATATGAGGTTCCACCGTATATCATATACTGAGGCCTGAAGACTGAATCTACTCAAATATTGAAATAGTCAGTGAGGAGCATGGGACAAAAAGCCAGACAAATGTGTGGGTTGCCCACGGGAATAATTGGCAATTAAACCTCTCCCCAGGGGTTCCCTTGGCGGCAACAGACCCAGGAATCATCGGGGCTCTGCTGGAAAGGAAATTGGGAAGATTAAGCAGGCTAGTTAGAGATGAATCATAACCCAGGCTAAGGGCAAATAGAGCAGGGCAAACAAGTCAGGACAAACAGGGGACAAGTTAGATACCCGGAGTCAATACGCATAGACTCCGAGGTTAGGGCAGGAACCATGGGTTTCGCCAGCCCAAGGCAATTAGCTGCGGGCTGTCCATTAACCACAGGGCAACTTCCAAGAGCTGGCATTGTAGCTGACCACCGGAAAATGCCACGTATGCAAGCCTTCTGTATAGGGGCGGCACGAATGCTCTAGGCACGTGTCATGACCCCAAGGCAGGGTAATAAATACATACCCCGACTCTAGTTGGGGCTGGACTTCACTGCACGGTTGCCTCCACGTGTCTTCCTTGCGGCCAGCCATTCCAACACAAATGCATCCTCTGTTGGTTTTTAATCAACACTGCAAAATCCTGGTATCTCTTGTTGTGGTATCTTTTGTTGTATTTTTGTTGTGTATGGATTGTAATGTGCCTTTAAGTAAATGCAACCACACGAATGAGTGAATGTAACAATCTCTAAAAGTAACATTGTAACCTTCTGTATTAGGACGCGAGCTGGTGACCACTGGGGGCAGTAGCGAGCCTCCAGCTCACATGGTACAAATTCTCCAAATGCCTACAGCCGCGGGAAGATTCCCGCCACTGCCTCACCTGGACAAGAAGGGCATGACTAAGGGTGACGTCACGCGGACAGTAGCCAATGAGCTACCGAGGAGCCACATTCAAATGTATAGCCACTGTATATAATGAGCTGTTTGTCCGCCATTACCACATGTTCCCCCTGACCATCGTGCAATAAAGATGAGTTAAGCCAGACTTCGGCTGTTTCTATTGTCTTGGTTCTTGAACACTAAACTGGCGACGAGGATGGGATGATGGCTTCCTACGGAATCAAGACAACACAGACCGGTTTCGACATCAACAAACCGGAGGAATGGGAACTGTTCGAGATGGATTTCAAAAGCACACTGATGGTGTCCGACATCTCAGACGAGGGGAAGAAAAGAGCCACCCTCATCAGGATGGTCGGTTTCCCGGCCATGAAGATTTTGGTGGACCTGGTGTCTCCAAGAAAAGTAGACGAGGTCCCGGTTAAACAGCTCCCGAAAGCCCTGCGGGACCATTTCCAGTCCACGGTCTCGATGTTCTTGGCTCGGGACACCTTCTGGAAGAGGGTTCAGTCCCCTGGTGAGTCCGTGGCTGCCTTTGCAGCGGCCCTCCGTTTGGCTGCAGGCCCATGCAAGTGGGAGAACCTAGAAATTGCCCTCAGGGACCGCATGCTGTATGGCCTGTGGGACGAGGAGACCCAGCGGAAGCTGATGAACAAAGAGCCGCCCCCAACATTACAAGAGGTCCTGAAGGAAGCGCAGGCAGCAGAAGCCACGAGAGCCGGGGTTAAGGGGTTCAGAACAAGGCCCCCACAACCCGACAGGGCAGCAGCCCCAGTGCACGCGGCCAGGTGGGCGCCACACTCCTCCACGGAGAGCAGCGAGGATGAGGACATCCGGAAGGTGCGGAAGGACGGCCAACGTTGTGACGGCTGTGGGGCGTCCCACGACCGTAGCAAGTGCCCGTTCCGGAAGGCCGAGTGCCACAACTGCGGATGGCGGGGCCACATCGCCAAGGTTTGCAGGCAACAGCGCGGAGAGCACAAGGGCTCAGCAGACCGTACCCCAAAGAAGGATGGCGTCCGGCCCTCGAGGAAACAGGATGGCGTGGGCCGAGTCTCTGATGACAGCGACGTCGAGGTACATGGAGTGTACCGGCGACTCCCCAGCGACGACAACGCAGCGGTCCAAAGTGTGTCCTTGGGACACCCACATTACTTTGTTGAGGTACTGTTGCAAGGGGTCCCCGTTAAGATGGAGATAGACTCAGGTTCCTCTTATTCCATTATTTCCCAGAGGGAGTTTTTGCGAATTTCCCCCAACGTGCGACCCAAACTCAAAACACTGAAGTCTACTTTGCAAGACGTGCAGGGAAATAGCATTCCGGTGTTGGGGGTGGGAAAATTCAAGGTGCAATACAAGCAACATGCCCCGGAGCTCCCTCTGGTCATTCTCAAGGAGGGGGCCTGTTGCCTCCTGGGGACACAATGGTTTATGCCCCTGGTTTTGTTCATAGGGGGTGTGCATACTGTCGGAACTGATCCAATACAGGAAGTGTGTAACGCACATCCCGAGGTATTCAAGAAGGGACTCGGAAAATTCAAGGGCCCCCCAGTTGCGTTCGACCTGGACCCGGAGATCCGGCCGATAAGGCTCAAACCGTGAAGGGTGCCTTTTGCACTAAAGGACAAAATAGAGGCGGAACTGGACAAGTTGGTGGGCCAGGGAATTCTAGTCCCAGTCTTTTCTGCAGAGTGGGAAACTCCTATTGTAACAGCGTTAAAGGCTAACGAGGAGCGTAACTATGCACAGACAGACAGGGAGGCACTTGCAATAATCGCTGGAACAAAGAAGTTTCACAACTTTCTATATGGCAGCCCTTTCACCATCGTGGCTGACCAGAAGCCCCTGCTAGGCATTTTCACCGCAGACAAGCCCACACCGCAGATCCTGTCCCCCAGAATGCTGAGATGGGCCATTTTTTGAAACGCGTACCAGAGTACGCAGGTTTATCGCCCCGGAAAGGACATAAGCCATGCAGACGCACTCTCGAGGTCACCTCTGCCTCACGTGGGCAACCCCGCGTGTGAAGTGGAACAAGATTACCAAGTGCTCCTGATAGAGGTTCTGGATTCACCCCCAATAGTACTCGTGGAAATCGCCAAGGCGACAGGGAGGGATAAGACGTTGGCCCTAGTGAGTTCATGGGTGCAAAAAGGGTGCCCAATGTCTTCCCCAGCAGCAGAATTTGCCCCATTTTTTAGGAATAGGATAGAACTGTCCACGGAGAGGGGTTGCCTCCTTTGGGGCCAGCAGGTGGTCGTACCTGAATCTTTGAGAGCAAGGGTGCTCAAGCTACTGCACATCAGCCATCCGGGGATTGTCCGCTCCAAGGCTTTGGCCAGGAGCTATATCTGGTGGCCCCAGTTAGATGCTGACATAGAGCACATGGTGAGCACTTGCGAGAGTTGCCAAAGCTCTCGGCCCGAAGAGTCCTGACTTCCGCACAGAGAATGGGACGCAGTCAAAGGGCCGTGGTCTCGCCTGCACATAGATTTCGCAGGTCCCTTCAGAGGTTCATTTTTCCTCCTCATAGTGGATGCTTATTCCAAATGGTTAGAAGTTATCCCAATGGCAAACACCTCATCAGCCGCAACCATTAAGCAATTGCGCAAGGTGTTCAGCTCATTCGGTATACCCAATGTGCTTGTGAGTGGTAATGTGAGTAGTTTCACGTCCGCCGAGTTCTGGGCATTCATTGACATAAACGCCATCCAGCACATCACCTCTGCACCTTTTCACCCAGCAACAAATGGACAGGTAGAACGCCTCGTGCGTACAACAAAGGAAGCACTGAGGCCATGGGCCCCGGGGACCTGAATCTACAGCTATGCCAATTCCTGCTGGGTTATAGGGTGACACCGCTGGCGTCAGGTTACTCGCCCTCAGAACTCCTCATGTGCAGGAAGCTGACCACGATACTGACTAGGCTAGACCCCACAAGGGTGGAGGATACTTGGAGGAACATAGGGATAGTGGGCACCAAGAGTTTCGAAATAGGCGCCCCGGTCCATTGCAGAAATTACGCAACCACAGGACCAGCCTGGGTCCTGGGTGTAGTCATTGGCCAAACTGCACCTGTGTCGTACTGCATTGAGACCAGCACGGGTCTACTCTGGAGGCGACATGCAGACCAACTCCGGCGATGGGTTCCCGGTAGTCAGGGCGTGGAAACCGCGCACCAGAACTCAGCGTTAGGGTTCTCCCCCACCCGTTTAGCTCAAGGGGGAGAAGAGGGGGACCGGCGGTCCCTACCAAGGGGGGAAGGGAATGAGTTTGTCCCCGCAGATATCCTGGAGGATGCCCCCATAGATATCCCAGAACATGAGTTTGACTTTGAGTTACAAAACCGGGGGAGTTTTTCGGAGTGGTCCCCCACCCGTCCAAGTGAGGAGTGGGGTTTTTCGTTAGTCCCCAATGCCCCCGGTTTCCCCACAATGGAGTTTACCCCTACCCCAAAAGCTGCAGAACCGCAGCAAGTCGCTAACGAGTCTCCCTCTCCTGTTGCAGGACAAGAGCCCAGGGAACACAGAAGCGATAGCTCCCCCAGGACAAGTCAGCCAGCCTTACACCCAAAACGCTCATGCAACAAACCACATTGGATGAGAGACTTCGTCTCATCCTAGGGGGGAGGGGTGTTGTGTATGGATTGTAATGTGCCTTTAAGTAAATGCAACCACATGAATGAGTGAATGTAACAATCTCTAAAGTAACATTGTAACCTTCTGTATTAGGACGCGAGCTAGTGACCACTGGGGGCAGTAGCGAGCGTCCAGCTCACATGGTACAAATTCTCCAAATGCCTACAGCTGCTGGAAGATTCCCGCCACTGCCTGACCTGGACAAGAAGGGCATGACTAAGGGTGACGTCACGCGGACAGTAGCCAATGAGCTACCGAGGAGCCACATTCAAATGTATAGCCACTGTATATAATGAGCTGTTCGTCCGCCATTACCACATGTTCCCCCTGACCATCATGCAATAAAGATGAGTTAAGCCAGACTTTGGCTGTTTCTATTGTCTTGGTTCCTGAACACTAAAGTTTTGCAGTGCTTTGCTATGTTGTTTCCATCTACTAGGCTACACCCAGCATTGAGTGGAAGCAATAGAACATCCATCAAGGGCAAAGTACAAGGTTTACCTCAGCTTCTTCCACAAGCAGAGTTACAAAGTAAACCTTTTCACAGTTGTGAGCATACATGAGGATGCTCAGAAAATTGTTAAAGTCTCTCTCTGTAAAGGAAAAATAGCTCAGGGCAGGAAGTTCCCATCATCTGAGGTCTGTACCACAAGATTTCCTGGAATTCTCTATGACAGGAGTTCTCAACCTTTTTAAGCCGGGGATCGGGTTATGCTTCCTCAGACAGCTTCGGGGGCCAAACAGCCATTTTGCCCTTCCTCCACCGCATGGCACTTCCAGGTGTGCTGGAGGAAGTGGGGACCCACATGAAATGGTGCCACAGACAACATCTGGCCCACAGACCGCAGGTTGAGAATCCCTGCTCTATGATATAAGATTTTTCAAGAAGAATTGAAGGACAAGATGTCCTCAGCAGACAATTTTTTGAGGAGTGGGTGGGAAGTGGGAAGGATTCCCAGGTTATGATGAAGAATTTAATGAATTTAATGTGTTTTGAATAGAAGGAAAATTAGATTTTAACCATGTGACCTTTGTTTCTAGGAATTGGTTGCTTTCACCATTATCAAGCCTTGTAGTGGATTCAAAGATTCAGTTCTCAGTGACTCAGAGAGACCAGCTGGATAACATCTGTGATCTAGAATTGGAATTCTGTGATTTGACGTTCCACCTTCATCCATATCTTCAAATCACAGTCATATCATCAAAATTTCCAATTCCAGATCACAGATGTTATCCAGCTCTTCTCTCCGAGTCACACAGCCATAAGGAACTGTGGTGGCTTAGTGGTTAAGACACTGAACTTCACGACCGGAAGGTCAACGGTTCAAGACCCAAGTGCTGCATGACAGAGTGTGCTTCCGTCTCTGTCCCAGCTCCTGCCAACCTAGCAGTTCAAAAGCAAGAAATTGCAAGTAGATAAATAGGGACCACTTTGATGGGAAGGTAAACAGCATTCCGTGCACTCCGGTGTCTAGGTATGCCTGCCACATGTCCATGGAAACATCTGCAGACGCAGTCAGCGCTGGCTCTTTGGCTATGAACAGAGATGAGCACTGAACCCTAGAGTTTGATATGACTGGCTTGTGGGTCAGGGGCTTGATTTCAAATTACTTGCAAATTAAAAAAATCTAATCATTTCTTTCAATAGAGTTATCTGTGGGCTCTTGCCTAGCAATTGGACATGGCAGTCATCTCCACTGCCTCCATCAAATTATGTTTAGAACCCAAAGAGATTATCCCAGATTATTCTGATGTTGGTTGCAGAAAATCCACAGAGTTGCCATATTCCAGCTCTCCTATTCTGAGAAGTCTGATTTACATATTACTTGCATACAATGAAAATTTTCATACTATGGAAATACCTGTAAACCATTTTATTTGCAGCAATTTTCTCTGTCCTATCAATAAGTTTTATCCCTGGCACCACATATATAGCAAGCATGGAGCTAAGAAAGTTAGCCAGAATAACGGCTGACATGCTGAACTGAGAAATCCACATTCAAATTCCTGCTCATTTACTGTATAAAGTTATCAATTACTGTATCTTCTTCTGCCTTCTTTGTGAATCTTAATCATTAAAGCAGTGTTTCTCAACTTTTTCAGATCGAGGGCCTGACCATACCTCCTGGACAGCTGATTGGGCTGGTCATGTGATTTCTCCCACTCGGAAGCAGAAGTAAAACGCGCCCCGCACATGCGCAGAACGCATTTAGCAGCATTCTGCGCATGCGTGGGGCACATTTTATTTCTGCTTCCAGCAGCGGCGAGGGTGTCAGGGACCGGATGAATTAGTATCAGGGGCCAGGTCTGGCCCATGGGCCGTAGGTTGCAAATGGCTGCTTTAAAGGGAGCAATGCTCTCATACAGACCGTCCTCAGAGGTGTTATGGTTTGAATCTTTGCCATGATTCTTTGTGCCTTAGGTTGAGTTTACAGTTCTTCTCCTCGATCCTAATTTCCTGGAGCTTGCTGTCTTCATTAAAAAAATCAGAAACAAGCTGCTGGGCACTTTCAGTTTTCTCCCTTTCCTCTGATCAGGGAGTTGGCATGGTTCAAGAATAAGAGAAATGGTACAATCTAATCCACCCCTGCCTACTGGTGCATCCGTTTGGTTGTTAAATGGTTAATCCAGAGGTTCCTAACCTAAGGCCCCTGGGCAGGATCCAACTCATGGCACTATTTCATGTGGCCCCATCCCACCCCTCCAAGGGCATTCGATAAACAAAATGGCCACCCCTTTGAATCTGTTGGGACAAAATGGCTGCCCCCATCGTGCAGGCAGTTCAAAATGGCCATCCAGCCCTCAAAGCTGACTGAGAGAGCATGACCCGGCCCCAGGCTTGAAAAGGTTGGGAACCCCTAGGTTAATCTTTACAAAGAGAGAGAACCAGCAAAAAACTTAATGATCAGAATGAGAGAAGGGATCAGAATATCTATGAAAACTTTTGAAAGCCGTTTATTTTGTTGTTGTTGTTGTTCAGTCGCACAGTCGACTCCGACCCTTTGCGACCCCATGGACCATTTTCCTCCAGGCGCCTCTGTCCTCCACCATCCCCCTCACCCTCCCAGCTCTGTACCCATTGTGCCTACAATACCATCTAGCCATCTCATCCTTGGCCTCCCCCTTCTTCTTTTGCCCTCCACCTTTCCCAACATCAATGCCTTCTCAAGTGAATCCTCCCTTCTCATTTGATGTCCAAAGTATTTTAGCTTCATTTTTACTATTTGACCTTCCAATGAGCAGTCAGGGTTAATTTCTTCTAAGATTGACCTATTTGTTCTCCTCGCTGTCCAGGGGACTCTCAAAACCCTCCTCCAACACCACATTTCAAAGGCATCTATTCTTCTGCGTTCAGCCTTCCTAATTGTCCAGCTCTCACATCCATACATTACTACTGGGAAAACCATTGCTTTGACTATTCTAATTTTTGTTTGCAATGTGATGTCTCTGCTTTTCACTATGTTCCCCAGGTTTCTCATCGCTTGTCTCCCAAGAATCTAATCCACCGTTTATTTAATGCTTGCATTTTTAAAAATAGCTCAGATGCAAGGGGGGGGGAAGATACATGTGAGACATTCTATAGGAAAGACTAAGAAATTAGCTTTCTTGGAACAGAGCAATACATTCTACTAAGTAAAATCAAGACAGAAAAGTGTTGCATTTGGTTTAGAAATGTAATAATTAATTCGTATTGAACTCTTTCCTACATTTGCTGGCAAGAGAAGGTGACCAAAGATTAACAAGCTACTGAACCACATGTTGAACATGTGCTCTTCTTAGCACAGACTGATAAGTGACTCAAAGCCCAGTGTGTGTATGTGTCTGAATGGCTTCATAGCCCAACAGCATTATGAGAAACCACCTCCTTTCATTTCTGGGTATTGCCTGAACACGACCAGATGACATTTTTATTTGATCTTAATTATTACACAACCAAGATACACACCACACTTTCTAGAGTTACAAACTTAGGCTACGACTACACTGAAAGGCTGAACTGGAGCAATTCCGATCGGCTACTACAGTTTTGTCAGCCCCCAAATTAGCAAAGCTGAATTATTAAACCATGTCCCCTTGACAAAATAAGCATACAATTAATGAAGCTTGAATAATAGTTTTTAAGATCATAGTGTGGCCTGGAGAAAGCCATTTTTTATGAAAATACAGTTATACAAAAAGTACTGAGTCATTTATCTAATAGGAGCAGACTTGTGTGACAGTACATTTCTGAACATTGTAAATGAATACGTAATGTTAAGATAAAATATGAAATGCCTTCCACCCATCTGCTCCACCTGGACTGAGAACACGTGTGTATGGTTTGTCAAAAAATATGTACTGTATTTTCTGGCGTATAAGACTACTTTTTAACCCCGAAAAATCTGTGCCAAAGTCGGGGGTCGTATTATAGGACAGGTACTTAACTGCAGCTTGTTTCCCCTTGCTTCATATGTCCGGCGAATATGGTGGGGGGTGCCGCGGCCGAGTCCCTGCTCCGTGCAGGGAGTATGAAGCAAGGGGAAGCAAGCTGCACACATCTTCCTGTACCTCGAGGAGGAGAACGTGAGCATGGATTGGCTCTCCACCAGAACCTGCCCATTCGACTCGGAGGGCTGCGCGTCTTTGGGTTGAGTGTGGGTTAATTTTTATTTGGTGTGCATTGGAAGAGAGGTAGTCTTATACGGCAAGTATATTCCAAACTCTATATTTTAACTGGAAAAGTTGGGGGTCGTTTTATACGCCCAGTCATCTTATACGCCGGAAAATACGGGTAAGTCTGATTATATTGTTAATAGGGGTTCTTGGATTTATATGGAATCAAGCAGCACATATGCATATGCATGTGTTATATAATTGATCTTGTTAATAAAATTTCTTTTTCCTTCAAAACATCTCTGGCTATTTCATTTATGTTTAAAGAAACTTATAAACTTATCGCTTTTTAAGAGAGTTTTCAGGTGACAGTTTGATTCACAGCTTCAGTTATGATTGACATCGTAATTAGTGCACACAGGATTGTGGGTTGAATAGGAGGTTCATTGTTCACACTGGTGATGCAATTGCATTCCATTCCATCCCATACCCCTCCTTTATTCCTGTAACCTTCCCAAGAAATGGAAGTGAACATAATCAGATCTCCGTCCGGAAATGGAGGGTCGATCCTTCCATTTTCTTCTTACAATCATTATCAAAGTGCTCATTTTGTGCCACTGTGAAGTGGTTCTTCCAGTCACCAGTGATTTCTATGTTAAGGGGAAGAAATGGTACTAAAGATCTTCATGATTACAGATACAAGTTTCTAATACTTCTACCTAAACACCTGTCCATCTGATAGAAAAACAGAAGAATATGGACTACCTACACCAGGGATGCCCAAACTATGGCATGTGGGCCAAATGCAGCCCCCGAAGCCATTCCATCAGGCCCACGACACCCTCGCCAAACCAGGAAGTGAATATGGACACTTCAGCACATGTGCTGACGCGTCCGTATTTACTCCCTGGTTCAATGTGTACGTCCTCACGCATGCGCAGAAGTGTCTGTATTTACTTCTTGGTTTGGCTTGGACGTGCCAGTGCATGTGCAGAGAAGTGTACAAGCTAAACCAGCAAGTAAATATGGCTGCTTTCGTGCATGCGTAGAAGTGTCCATGCCGAACCAGGAAGTAAATTTGGACATGCAAGTGCCAACATGCCCTGTTCCGGGGGCATGGTCTGGCCCACTCAGCTGCTCCGGGGGCATAGTCAGGCCCCCGGCACAAAAAGTTTGGGTACCCCTGGCCCACACTTTCAAAATCACACTTTCCTAAAACCTTTTCCTCCCAATTTATCTGAAATCAACCAGAAGAAGCTGCGCTTGCGACTCAAAGCTGATAATATATTTGTGTGCCAGCAATTTAGATTCCCCATCGATGTGTGCCAGAGCAATCAGATATACAAATGAAATCCATCTTTACTTCCTGATAACTAATCACAAAACAACACAATATATGAAGGAAGTGAGAAAATATCACAACAGGACAGATATCTCTCAGTATTCTGTGAAACCCCAGTCTCTTCTACAGATGTGCTGTATTGCCTAGTGTCATGATAGTGAACCTTGGCACTCCAGCTGTTCTTGAACTTCAATTCCCAGAAACCCAAGTCCCTGTGTATGCACAGTAAACCAATTCGTGTGGATTCACAGAAACCTGGGCTTCTGGGAATTGAAGTTCAAGAACAGCTGGAGTGCCAAGGTTCGCCATCACGGGCCTAGTGTGATCCTATTTGACAGAATAGGTTGAGGCAACTCCAATTTGCTCAACCTGACCCTTGCATTGGCTCTCTGAAGCAGCAGACCTTCAGGCCCTGAGGAACAATTAAATATTAAACAGGCAGCAGAACCTTCCAGCACTCCTGTAAACAGACACTCCTGGATTAGAAAATGGCAGGCCATTTGGTTTACAACTTTCTCCACCAGTACCTTGCAATCAATCTGCTCTCAGCATCTGCTTCCTGAAATGACTTCCTCCCTTCGCCTAATAGTAGGGCTAGCCATATATCACAGAGATATCAGCAACAGAGAATGCTCAATTGAGGAAGCAAAATAGATATATATCTTCTTGCAAAAAATGAAAAACTGTCCATGTTACAAGTTTACCAAACTCATCAAGAACTAAGTATGCACAGTGTGCTGCCTATTCAGATTCTTCTTCTTCTTCCATATCCAAATCCGAATATTGAAGATCCTCATGGCGATCAGCCATGAAGATTGTCCTGAGAATATAATGCAGTGGCCATTCATCTGCCTTCCGCATTGCAGCATGGCCCCTGTACCACTGATCCAGTTATGCAAGTCACTTTCTTGTGTCCTTTTGGCACACAAAGTCCTCCTCAGCCCCAGGCCAGTATTGATGAAACTGCTGCCCTTCATCAAGATGGACTCAAATGGGATTTAATCCACTTGGGGACCATCACCCTTCTTTGGTGTATGAAAACCAAGACACGGGACACAGCCTCGGGCTGGGTTAACTCAGGTTTATTGCATCGTGGACAGAGGGAACATGAGGTAATGGCGGATCGATAGCTCTTTATATACAGTAGTAATACATTTGAACGTGGTGCCATGGTAGCCCATTGGCTACTGCCTGCGTGACGTCATTTCTAGTCACGCCCTTCTTGTCCAGGTGTAGGTGGTGGCGGGAAAACTTCCCGCGCTGTTGCCTTTGATGAGTTTGGACCAAGAGAGCTTGGACGCTCGCTGCTGCCAGCTGGTGGTCATTAGCTCGCGTCCTATTACAGGGTTCATATGATACAGGTGAAGGTTACATTGTTGCTAACGGCAAGGTTACATTGGTTCAGATACATTGTAATCCATGTGGAAGATAAAACCATTAGAACACAACACTCCTCCCCCCTAGGATGAGACAAAGTCTCGAGCCCACACTCAAACACACTCCCCCCCCTAGGAGACAAAGTCTCTCAGCCAAGATGGCTTATTTCGAACACGCTGGGGTCTCGATGCGGGCTGCCTTTGCCCGGGTTTGCTACCTTCTCTTTGTCCCCTGGTTTCCTGCCCTGTAATTGGAGAGGGAGACTCGTTAGTGACTTGCCGCGGCTCCGCGGCGTTGTTGGGAGGTGTGCTCTCTCTTAGGGAAGAACCGGGGGCACTGGGGGCTAACGAAAAACCCCTCTTCTCGCTTGGATGGGTGGGGAAACACTCCTGAAAACCCCCCCGGCTCGCAAAATCAAAATCAAAATTACATTCGGGGGCAGCGGTCGCGAACTCCTCTCCCCCTTCCCCGGCCTCTGATGGAACTGGTTTATCAAAAGGGTATGAGTTGGGGCCGCTGCTCCTTCCTTCCCCCCTTGCTTGGGACTGTTGTCCGCTGATGTCTCCCCCTTGGGCTAAACGGGTGGGGGAGAACCCTAACGCTGAATCCTGTTGTTGAGCCCCACTGGCTGGTACGCTCACTCGGTGCCTCAGCTGGTCCGCGTGCCTCCTCCAGAGGAGACCGGTGCTAGTTTCGACCCGGTACGACACTGGCCCCGTCTGTTCTACTACCGTCCCCGGCACCCAGGCTGGCCCTGCGCTGGCATAGTTTCTGCAGTGAACAGGGTCGCCGGCGGCGAATCCTTTCGAGACTGCCAGCCCTATGTTTTTTCCCTTCTCCTCGACTCTCGTCGGGTCTAGCCTGGACAGAATCGTGGTCAGTTTTCGCCGCATCAAGAGCTCTGCCGGCGAGTAACCTGACGCTAAGGGGGTCACCCTATACGCTAATAAGAACTGACATACTTGGTGATTTAGGTCCCCCGGGCCCATGCGCCGAAGCGCATCCTTTGTTGTACGCACCAACCGTTCCACTTGGCCATTCGTGGCCGGGTGAAACGGCGCGGATGTGACATGCCGAATGGCGTTTGCCGCCATGAATGCTCCGAACTCCGAGGAGGTGAAGCAACTCGCGTTATCGCTGACTAACGTGTCGGGTAAGCCGAACGTGGAAAAGACTTTCCGTAGCTGGCTAATTGTCGTGGCGGAGGACGTGCTCTTTACTGGGATAACCTCCAGCCACTTGGAGAACGCATCCACCACCAGGAGAAACATGGTTCCTCGGAATGGGCCAGCGAAATCTATGTGGACTCTGGACCACGGCCCCCTTGCTGCGTCCCATTCCCTATGCGGGAGGCGGGCCTCCTCTGGACGGGATCCCTGACATGCCTCACAAGTGCCGACCATGTGCTCAATGTCCGCGTCCAGCTGTGGCCACCAAAAGTAACTGCGGGCCAGCGCTTTCGAACGAACGATGCCCGGGTGGCTGACGTGCAGCAGTTTGAGCACCCTCGGCCGCATGGATGTAGGGACCACCACCCGTTGGCCCCACAGCAGGCACCCCCTTTCTAGGGACAACTCTAGTTTTTTCCGAAAGAATGGGTCGAATTCCGTGCTCGGGGACGATGCCGGCCACCCCTTCTGTACCCATGAGCTAACTTTCTCCAGCGTTTTGTCCTTGCCTGTCGCCCTAGCAATATCGGCTGGTACTAATGGGGGTGCGTCTAAAACCTCGATTAGCAACACCTGGCGGTCTCTTTCTACTCTAGCCTTTTGGTCGTCCGACAGGGGCAAAGGGGATCTCGAAAGTGCATCAGCATGGCTGATCTCCTTTCCGGGCCGGTACTCCAACTCGTGTTGGTATGCGTTGAGAAAGATAGCCCAACGCAGCATTCTCGGGGATAGGATCTGCGGCGTGGGCTTGCTTGCCGTGAAAATCCCTAACAGGGGCTTGTGATCCGTCACGATTTTGAACGGGCGGCCATACAGAAAATCGTGAAACTTTTTGGTCCCCGCTACTATTGCTAATGCCTCCCTGTCGGTTTGTGCGTAATTTCGCTCTGCTTGGGACAGGGACCTTGAATAAAACGCAACCGGGGCCTCCCTTCCGCCATCCAACACGTGGCAAAGCACCGCCCCCACCCCCACCGGTGATGCATCGCAGACTAATACCACCGGTCGTTTGGGGTCGAAATGCGTTAGAATTGCGTCAGAAGTCAAGAGTTGCTTTAGTTCTTTGAACGCCCTCTCGTGCTCGTCACCCCACATCCATGTCTCCTCTTTTTTAAGCAACCGATGAAGCGGTTCGGCTACGGACGCTTTCCGCGGAAGGAACGTATGGTAAAAATTGAGGAGCCCCAGGAATGACTGTAGCTCGGTTTTGGATGTGGGGCGAGGGGCCTTCTTGATGGCTGCTACCTTGGATTTGGATGGCTTAATACCCTCGGGTGTGATTCGGAACCCTAAAAATTCGACCTCGGTTTCGAAAAAAATGCATTTGTCCTTCCTCAGTCTCAGCCCCGCTTTCTCGAACACCGTTAGTACTTTGTCCAATCTTTTTGCCAGTTCGGCCTCACTCCCCCCTGTTATCAACACGTCATCAAAATAAGGCAACACCCCCTCCAGCCCCTTCAGGAGGCGTTCCACAAGCGACTGAAAAAGGCCGGGTGCCGAGTTCACGCCGAACTGTAAACGCGACACCTGGAACGCTCCTTTATGTGTGACTATCGTTTGGGCCGCGGCCGTGGCGGGAGTTACAGGGAGTTGCTGATAGGCTTGTGCTAGATCGAGCTTAGCGAAACACTTTCCCCCATTTAGCCTGGCCAAAAGGTGGCTGACCACCGGCACCGGGTATGCATTAGGGCGGATCGCCTTGTTAATTGTACACTTATAATCAGCGCAAATGCGCACCTCCCCGTTAGCCTTCAGAGCTGTTACAATTGGAGTTTCCCACTCCGCGGAATCAACAGGAATAAGAATCCCCTGGCCCACCAATTTGTCCAGTTCCGCCTCTATTTTGTCCTTTAGTGCGAAGGGCACCCTGCGCGGTTTGAGTCTTATCGGGCGGACCTCCGGGTCTAGGTCGAAGGCTACAGGGGGTCCCTTGAATTTTCCCAGTCCTTTTTTAAAAACGTCGGGATGCGCATCGCACACCGCTTGTATTGGATCCACCCCCACCGAATGTACTCCCCCTATGAACAGGCCTAAAGGCTGAAACCACTGTGTCCCTAGGAGGCTACAACTTCCCCCCTTGAGGACAACTAGGGGCAGTTCCGCAGAATGTCTCTTAAAATTAACCCGAAATTTCCCGACCCCCAATACCGGAATGCTGTTTCCCTGTACATCTCGTAGCGTGGACCTCAATGTTTTAAGTTTGGGCCGCACGTGGGGGTCGATTTTCAAGAACTCTTTCTGGGGAATTATAGAATAGGAGGACCCTGAGTCAATTTCCATCCTGATAGGGGCCCCTTGTATTAGTACCTCAACGAAGTAATGGGACTGTCCCGTGGACACGCTGAACACTGGGGCGTCATCTTCGCTGCCGTCCGAGACGCGGCCCACGCCGTCCTTCTTCCTCGTGGTCTGGGCGCCATCCTTGGGCCTCGCGGGACGGTCCGGTCGGGTCGAACGGTCTGGTGACTGCCTCCGGCCCTCCTTTCGTTTTCTGCATGCCTTGGCAATGTGCCCCCGACGGCCGCAGGTGTAACATTCAGCCTTTCTAAATGGGCATCTCGCGCGTTCGTGGGCCGCTTCGCAACCATCGCAGCGGCGCCCCCCTTTTCGAACCCTCTGGACCTCCTCGCCGTCGCTGCCTTCCGAGGACGATTTTGAGGCCCGTCGAGTTGCGTGCACCGATTGTCCGGACTTCCCGTGCACCGAATTTTCCGCTTTGCCCACCCAGGGACGCCACTCACGCCACTGGTGCATCTCGTCTACTCCAGCATTCGTGGACTCCGCGGCTTCTGCGGCCTCGACGACCTCTGCCAGCGTGGGTGGCGGCTCCTTGTTCATCAAGCTGCGCTGCACCTCCTTGTCTTTCAGGCCACACAACACGCCGTCCCTGAGGGCCATGTCTAGGATGTCGCCCCATTTGCAGGGGACAGCGGCTACCCTCATGGCGGCCACGAATGCCTCAACCGACTCGTCCGGCGCTTGGACTCGCCTCCAAAACGCGCTCCGAGCGGGAAACATCGCCCTCGAGGGTTGGAAGCGCTCCCGTAGCAGCTTCATGATGTCGTCCGCCTTAAATTCGCTCACCTTCTTCGGAGCGATGATGCCCACCAGCGTCCGCTTGGTTTCCACCCCGAGCATTCTGGTGAGGATGGCCCTCTTCCGCTCCTCATCGTCTTCCTTGACTTTGAGTTCCACCAGCGCCGCCTGGAAGTCCATCTCCAACAGCTCCCAGTCTTGCGGTTTGGTGATGTTGAACCCGCTCTGTGCCCTGGCTGCTCCTTGGGGATCCATAATCCCATCCTCGTCGCCAATTTGGTGTATGAAAACCAAGACACGGGACACAGCCTCGGGCTGGGTTAACTCAGGTTTATTGCATCGTGGACAGAGGGAACATGAGGTAATGGCGGATCGATAGCTCTTTATATACAGTAGTAATACATTTGAACGTGGTGCCATGGTAGCCCATTGGCTACTGCCTGCGTGACGTCATTTCTAGTCACGCCCTTCTTGTCCAGGTGTAGGTGGTGGCGGGAAAACTTCCCGCGCTGTTGCCTTTGATGAGTTTGGACCAAGAGAGCTTGGACGCTCGCTGCTGCCAGCTGGTGGTCATTAGCTCGCGTCCTATTACAGGGTTCATATGATACAGGTGAAGGTTACATTGTTGCTAACGGCAAGGTTACATTGGTTCAGATACATTGTAATCCATGTGGAAGATAAAACCATTAGAACACAACACCTTCCATGTGGACTTTGGCACGCAAGGCCATTATTGTCAGGTTAGTTAACCGCCGCAAGCGTTGAGTCGCTAATAATAATTTCATGTCAGAAATTATTCTGGGTTGAAAGGATTTTGCAGAAGAAACTCGGCTCAGTGAACACCCAAATGAGGCTCCTTTCATGTCCCCAATAGTTGGGACAGAGACAGGGGCTCAATCTGTCATGCAGTACCCGGGACTCAAACTGCTGACTTGCCAGCCTTCCAGCTAACAAGGCAAGCTTCTTAACCACTGAGCCACTGCAGCCCCCGGCATTTAGTCGCTGGCAGTATGGTCTACTCTACTACCATAGCAGGATAACCTGAGCAAAATGTCTGTCTGCCCCCCAAAGCTGTCTGAGGGAACGTGACCCAGCCCCCGGCTTTAAAAGGTTGAGTACTCCTGCTTTAAGGCTTCAATGTCAGATTCAAGGTACTAGTGCTTACCGTACATATAAAAGCACTACAAAGTTATGGATCTCAGAACCTGTCGGAGCATCTTCTTTGACTACATATTGCCCACTTTACCAGACAATCTCAGACCTTTGGGCTTGCTTTGCCACCAAAAAGAGGCTCAAATGACTTTTATAAGAAACTGGGCCTTTTCCATGATGCCCCTCTTCAGCCCAGAATTCTTTGAGTTGAGGTTCCCCAATCTCCAAGCTCCCTCACTGGTAGCATTCAGCAAACTAGTGAAGGCAGAACTCTTCAGGGTGGTTTTTCAGAGATATCTTTTTAAATTTATGTTGCATTAAGTTGTGTTGCTCTTTGAGTGTTAGTTGATCATCCTCTTATGTTAGGACTTATTTATGAGTGGGTTGGGTATGTTTACTGGGGACTTCGGTCACTCGAGTGGTTAAGATGCCCCAGCTCCTGCCAACTTAACAGTTCAAACACAAGAACTTGCAAGTACTGTACCGTAGAACCCCGTATAACGAATGCCTCTTACAGCAGAAAAATCGTACAACAAAGAGGATTTTAAAAAACCCATTGTGCCCCGTAGAACGAACATTTTCATTGTACGATGCAATGCAATGGAAAAATCGTACAACAAAAATCTCTATAGGGAAAATCGTACAACAATTTTTTTTCATTGTACGTTTGTTCCCATAGAGATTTTCATTGTATGATTTTTCCCATAGGGATTTTCGTTATACGACGTATTCATCGTATAATGAAAAAAGTGCCTCGTAGAATAAATTATTTTCGTTATATGGGGTTCTACTGTAGATAAATAGATACCACTTTGCTGGGAAAGTAATCAGTGTTCGATGCACTCTGGTGTCTAGTCATGCCTGCCACATGTCCACGGAAACATCTGCAAATGCAGACAGTGCTGGCTCTTTGGCTATAAACAGAGATGAGCACTGAACCCTAGAGTCGAATATGACTGGCTTTTGAGCAAAGGCAACCTTTACCTGTCATCAAGTCACATCCATAATTCATTGTATGCCTCACAGCACACAGAATGGTGCTGTGGGGGAGAGTCTGGTCCATGGGCCGTAGTTTGGGCACCCTGACATAGAACATACAAACAAAGTGGCCATGAAGCCAGATTTCTTGAACTTTGATAGCCTTGTCATGATCCTGACTATCCATGGTAACCTTATCTGAAGCTACTAGAGATTTTTCACACACATTCCTTCGGGATGAGCTCTGCACAGCTGCATTCCCATGGGAAAGGACTGACAGCTACTGCAGGTGCAGCTCCACGAGGTACTGATTGACAGCTAGGTCAGGTGACGACACCTCGAGGATGATGACTCTCTCCTTCCAATCACAGAATCCAGTGGCTCTAACACCTGCAGATTAGGTCATCCCAAAGAATGCAAAGGTGGGAGGGAAATCTGCTCCTTTTGTGCATATAAGCAGAGCCCTTTCCCTGTTCTTTGGTCCCCTTGGGTAGAAGGCAGAGATGTCTGTCTCCCCAGGCCAGACTCAAACTTCCTATTTAAGGAAGCTCTACTAACTGAATATTGCTTTGTACTTTGTCTTTGTCTGTCTCTGTTCTTTTTCAGATACTAATCTTAACCTATAAAACCAAGTGTTCACCGTTGGAATTGGCTATGGGCTGCTGTGCGTCGCCCTACTTACCCGTTCCCTCCCTTCGAGAGCACGGGCGAAGTGGCTACGCAGGTCAACGAATGGTTTAAAAAATCGCGATTGGGGCATCAGCCCCACCATTGGCAAGAAAGGGAAACAACTTCATTTCCCAAAAAGCATTGCATTTCGCCGTGTTTCTCCCAGTGTCAGCCAATCAAGATGATAAAAACAACAGACTCAGTCTTTGTTTTACGAGCCGCAACCAATCAAAAGTAGCGTTTCAAAACCTTGCCGAGCGACGGACGTCAGAAACTACAAGTCCCAGCGTCCTCCGTGCTGTGACCCCTCAGCCAATCAGGCTAAGGGACATGAGCATGGAGGAGGCTGGGAAAGCCAATGCGTCAACAACTTCCCTCCAGGAGGCACTTCGTCTCCCGGAGGGAAGCCATCCCCAGCTCATCACGGTGGGCGGCTGGCCATGTCGGATCCTGGACTGCCTGCTTTTGGCGGCCCCCACCCAACCGGCGAGAACCTCGGCACCAGCGGAGAGGGAGAAAAGGCTGCGCCACAGAGGCATGGAAGGTGAGGCCCGGCACAGAAGGCTGCACTGGGGAGACGTAGAGTACGAAAGGCCCAACTGGCAACGGGTAACTGGGGCGGGGGAGAGGAATTGAGGAGGGGAACGGGCCTGGGGAGCACGCCACCCACACAGGTCATAGAGAAGAAAGGGGGAGAACGAACCCACCTCCTTCCCCCCAGTCTCAGTCCCCTGCCCCACTTACCTGTTGGCAGCTGGGCAATTCGTACTCTGCGCCTCCCCAGTGCGGCCTTCTGTGCTGGACCACTCACCTTCCATGCCTCCATGGTGTGGCCTTTCCTCCCTCAATGCCGGCGCCAAGGCCTTCATCGGTGGGGTGTGGGCCACCAAAATCAAGCAGCCCAGCCGGCAAACGATGCTCCCGCCTGCCCAGCAAAGGCCTCCTGGGTGTCCTCACCAAGGCTTGGGGGGAGGAGGAAGAGCTCCTCCTCCCCCTGCAAAGCTTCAGCATGTGTGTGTGTGTGTGTGTGTGTGTGTGTGTGTGTGTGTGTGTGTGTGTGTGTGTGTGTGTGTGTGTGTGTGTGTGTGTGTGTGTGTGTGTGTCCTCACCGAGGCTTCAGGGGGAAGGAGGAAGAGGCCTTCCTCTTCCTGCAAAGCTTTGGCATGTGTGTGTGTGTCCTCACTGAGGCGTCAGGGGGGGAGGAGGAAGAGTCCCTCCTCCCCCTGCAAGGCTTCGGCGTGTGTGTGTGTGTGTGTGTGTGTGTGTGTGTGTGTGTGTGTGCTCACCAAGGCTTGGGGGGGGGGAAAGGAAGAGCCCGTCCTCTCCCCATGGAGCTATGGCATGTGTGTGTGTATTGTGTGTGGGTGTGTTTGTGTTGTGTGTGTGGGTGTGTTGTGTGGGTGGTTGTGTTGTTTGTGTGGATGTGTTGTGTGTAGTTGTGTTGTTTGTGTGGTTGTGTTGTGTGTGTGTATTGAGTGTGTGTGTGTGGTTATGTTGTGTGTGCTGTGTGTATTGTGTGTGTTGTTGTGTGTGTATTGAGTGAGTGTGTGGTTGTGTTGTGTGTGTGTTGTGTGTGTGTTGTGTGTGTGTGTGGTTGTGTGTGTGATTGTTTTGTATTTGTGTATTGAATGAGTGTGTGGTGATATTGTGTGTGCTGTATGTGTGTATTGAATGAGTGTGGTTGTGTTGTGTGTGCTGTGTGTGTATTTTGTGTGTGTGTGTGTATGTGTTGTGTGTGTGTGTATTGTGTGCGCGTGTGTGGTTGTGTTGCATGTATGCTTATATTGTGTGTATGTCTACCCCTCAAAACCACCCCAACCACAGGCACACATGTTATACCTGCCCGGCAGGGCAAAAAATGCTGATCTTAACCTATAAAACCAAAATAAAAAATTTAAAAAAAACAACAAATAATTCATTGTTTTATATAAAGCACAGGGGGGAAAAAGCCCGGCAATGCCGGGCAAACTATGCTAGTGGAAAATAAAACTCTTTGTGAGTAATATCAATGGAGTGGATGTCAGTTTATTAGGCTATATCCAAGTGCTTTGCTCTATGCCCCCATATGCTACTAATAAGCTAAATAACCGCATACTCCCTGTAAGCGACAGGTGGAGTTCTTTGAAGTCGATTGTGGTGTGGTATGGTGAGGCGACCTTAGGCTGCACTGGGAGTGTGCGGATAAAGGAAATTATCGCAGCCTAAACGATCGGTACATGCCTCCTGTAAGCCAGTGCTCGGTCGAGCATTCAAGACAGAACATAGATGAGCACTGAACCCTAGAGTCGAATATGACTGGCTTTTGAGCAAAGGCAACCTTTACCTGTCAGCAAGTCATATCCATAATTCATTGTGTGCCCCACAGCACATAGAATGGTGCTGTGGGGCGAGTCTGGTCCATGGGCCGTAGTTTGGGCACCCCGACATAGAACATACAAACAAAGTGGCCATGAAGCCAGATTTCTTGAACTTTGGTAGCCTAAATCAGGGATTCCCAAACTTTTCGGGCTGTGGCCCAGACATGTGGTTCAAGGCTGGATCTGGCCCCTGATGCCAATTCATCTGGCCTACAAATCTCTCATCACTCTTGGAAGCGGAAGTAAAACGTGCCCAAGTGTATAAACCAGGGATTCTCAACCTACAGCCCATGGGCCAGATGCGGCCCATGGCACCATTTCACGTGGCCCGTGCCTCCACCACATCTGGAATTGCCTTGTGGTGGAGGAAGGGCAAAATGACAATCCGGCCCCCAAAGCTGTCTGAGGGAGAGTGACCCGGCCCCCAGCTTAAAAAGTTTGAGATCTCCTGATATAAATGGAGAGCAGGAATGAACGTAAAGTGGACATTTACATAGTGGCATGTACTATATAAACAAATAATCACATTTCCCTCCATGCGCAGAGGTTTGTGGTGATAAACTCTTTGTCCCCCATTGGTGTCTGATTTGTCTTTTCATCAAAATGCATCTGTTTGTTTGTTCATGTATGCTACGATGCCTCTTAATTTGGTAACTTCCTTCTGCCCAGTTTCCTTCTTTTTGAAAAAGAACGTTCTCTGCTGCAGCATCCATAACCCTGGGTTCCACTGTACTTGTAGTCATAACAGGCTGAAGACTGGGAACTGAATTGATTTGATAGGCATTGTATGCTGTTGAAACACTTCAGGAGGAGGAATGAGTGGGGAAAGTGTGTTTTGATATGGGAAGAAGGAAGGGGAAAAGGAGTTTCACTTGCATCAAGGGAAGCTTATGAGTAAAATGTAGCAAAATGTAGTCTTTATGTTAATAGGTCAGGCTAAGCCAGGCAAACAGCTAGTAAAGTTTTTTATTGTTTTTATTTGGAATGGCATTATAAAAATGTTACTGAAAGGAGGTTCTTTCCAAGAAAAGGGATGAGCACAATCAGATCTCTGTTCGAAACTGGAGGTTGATCCTTCCATTTGCTTCTTATAATCTTCATCAAAGCGCTCATTTTGAGCCACCGTGAAATGGTTCTTCCAGTCACCAGTGATTCCTGCATTGAGAGGAAGAGATGCTAGTTAAGATCCTGATGCTTCAAGATACAGGTTTCCAAAACTTCTATCTACCCACCTGTCTATCTGACATAAGATTAGAAGAACAGGCAGCGCTTACACTTTCCAATACTTTGCTTTGTACTCACTTACCTGCTCTTTCTGAGCTTCACCCCTTGCCCCGATTCCACTGCAATGTTAGCTCACCCTTCCTCATGAAAGGTGAAACACTGTGGTCCATAAGTGATGAGGGAAGGCTTGTGTAGTTGGCCGCTGGGTTCTGACGCATCTCTTTGAAGGAGGTCTGCTTAGCAATCTTCTCCACCAGATGGTCATCAAGGGGCTTCTCCAAGAATTCCAAGACCGTCCAGATTTCCCGCTGTGGATCCTGGAGGAAAAAGAACCATCATCAGGGGCTGAAGCCATGCTTTCTACCTCAAGGAGAGGTAGTTGAGGGTAAGGATGTGATATCTAGAGTAGCCATATTGAAATAAATTAAGAGCCTGACAACCTGCTTTTATGTTTCCTACATCTGGTTACTGAGACTACAAAACTCACCTTCATTATAGAAGCTGCATACCAGACTAGATAGATGGACCAATCTAGTGTGGAACCAGTGAACCTCAAAATGTAGTCAGATACTAATTGTGATGATTCCTAACTACTGTCCACAGTCATAAAACTACATCTAGAGGTCTACAGGTTCTGTATCTCCGTGTCCACTCATTACTGACAAAGGTGGATGGAAGAAGCACTCTTGAGGGACTTCTTCTCTTAGAGAAGCTTACTGGCATTTTAGTGTTTTTGTTCTATTAGCTTTATAGTAGAACTGGAATTAGCAGGGTTGGACTATGAAGGAGTGTAGGGCTGCTTTAAATGAGAATAGAAAAACATGCCTCTTTCAGGTCTTCATAGAAGAGGTAGAGGATCCTTTGTTCTCTTCTCTTTTCCCACCAGCCTTTGACATGATCATACCAGGATCCAAAAGAAACTTGGATGAGAGGCAGAAATATTTTATTGAGAACTTTTATGGATAGCAGAAAAACAGGCAGTCAGGCCACTCTGCAATATTTCTGGCCAAGCATGAAGAAAGGCAATTACTGTAATAAAAATCAAGAGGCTACGGCCTGGTTTCTAGACTCTCCACTGCTGGTACATACTAAGATTTTTCAGAAGTCTCATAGCAGCCTCTGCTAACCTGGTCCTCAACACCTCATCTCTAGCAAACACAATCACTGGCCATGTTCGCTGAAGATGATAGGAGTTGTAATGCTTACCAGATCATCCCTGATTGCTTTCCTTACCTTCCCCAGCCATGAACTTCTGCAGGAATTCATCCCAGGTTCCAGGTTCAGGATGCACTTTTGCCATTTGATAGAAATAATAGTATGAGACAGCCACATCTTTGGCGTTTCTGGCCACATAGATCATCTGCATGTAGAGACCAGGATGCAATTAGGAGCATACCTGCCAATTATGCCGGATTGGCTGGGATTTCCCGTATTTCCGCTCCGCTTCAGCCACTCACCAGCCGCCACCATCCCGTAATTTGACCGGCAGGGTGAAGTAGTTACTGTGCATGCCCTTCTGCACAGAACCCTTCTGCACATGTACAGAACCCTTCTGTGCAAAAGGGTTCTGCGCAGGTCCCATTTTTCTGGAGCCGCGCTTAACAGGTAGGATTAGAAATCACCTAATAATTGCTAGAAATCCTGCTGAAACCATTTTTTTAAAAAAAGAGAACAGTTTTCCCTCAAGTTTGGGTGTCTTACGTGCTATCAAGTCACATCTGACTGACAGCAATCCTACTGACATTTTCAAGAGAAGTCAGATATTTCAGGAGTAGATTTACCAGCACCACACCACACCCACCCCGAGCGAGTGCTGAACCCGGGTTTCCACAGGCCTAGGAAACTATCTGCTATCCGACTTTGGCTAAACGGAATTTACATTCTCTCTATGTTTTCAAAACTGTTTTCATAAGAACTAGAAACCTTTAGAAGAAAAGAGGAAATAATCTTCTCCATACAGTGCAGAAATAAGGAACCATATCCTCTTACCTTGCATTTATTTTCCCAGAAAGATTTGGGGAGCAACTCGAAGGGGAGGTGGGTTTTAATTAGACATGGACAAGGTGCTTTTTTGAGAAGCTCAATGCCTAGATGGGAGGGAAAGAATTGAGGAAGGGGCTTTCCCACACCTCTTTCGAGGGCCTCCTAAAGCCAGCACCTTCTACAATATATTGCTTCCTGATGTATATATTGCACTAGAAATCTCCTTCCTCCAAGCCAACCTTTCCATTGGGGAAGATGCTTGAGGGAAGAGTGAGACTGTGGTGAACCTTGGTACTCCAGCTGTTCTTGGACTTCAATTCCCAGAAGACTTGATCAGCAGGTATACTGATGGGCTTCTGGTAATTGAAATCCAAGAACAGTTGAAGTGCCAAGGGTCACCACCACTGCTCTAGGTCAAAGGCCCTAAAACTTGGCTCTCCAGGTGTTCTTGGACTTCAATTACCAACATTCAAAGTTGGCACACCGATTGATCAGGGCTTCTGGAAATTGAAGTCCAAGAACATCTGGAGAGCCAAGTTGGAGGATCCCTGCTCTAAGTACTTCTCCCATCAGTCACTTCTAACATTTCTCACATCAAGTTGCACAGGATAAAGAACATGTGTAGTGTTTTTACCTGTGGGAACTCCAGGAGCAGAAAACTCCAAGAATGGAACTCGCATGTAGATAGGTTCTTGCTTGCATTTCTCAGTGTTGCCTTCTTTATAGATCTGGTCAATAACCTCACTGATCCAGGTGGTTCCTGAAGGGACAGGAACAGCAGTGGTTGCTCTAAACTGGGATTGAATTATGGGGAGGTAAATCAAGACAATATAGCTATGATATTAATTTTGGATTCCCCCCTCCCTCCTAGCAACCTGTACTTTCAAAGATACTGAGACCTGCTATAGTCTTTTCACTTTGGTGATGCCATTTTTAAAATCCCCATCTGCTTCAACCTTCTTCTACATCAAATATTTACTCTCTTTTAGTAGTTTATTACCTTCTGTTTTGGACTCGAGGACCTGTTTATATGAGAATTTGCACTGGGTGTGGTTTTACCTGCCTGGATAAAGACAGGGGCCCGAGAATACTGAAGGGTGAACAAGGGCTGGTTTCAGGAAAGATGTTGGGGAGATGTTTCACCCCTAGATTTTGAAATCACACCTCCAGCTCTCCATTCTGGCAGAACATCTATAGCTACATACCCGAAGAGACTTTGAAAACAAAACAAAAACAACAAAGCAGAAGATTGCTGAGTTGATTCTTAAAAACCAATTCTAACAGATTTCACCTCAACCCAAAGAAGATCTTTTGTATAGCTAATGAATATTAACTACCTGTTCAGAACCAAGCATTCCAAAACCTTCTGCATTATCCACATGGTACCTTTCAATGAAATACAATGCTACACCCTTCCATCCACAGCAACAATACTTAGAAGAACAGGAGAGTAGTAAGCATTGCAATTGCTCTTAGAAATCAGAAAGTCCTGGTGCTTTTCCTCTATGAGACCCTACAGGACTGATTGCCTCATTACAACACTTCTTTCTATTAATCTGACAAAAGGTAACATTGAATACGGAACTCTCCTTATTCTCCCTTTCTGAGTTGACTTGGACTTTATTGACAGGAAAAAAGAAGAAAGTCATGCAATTGCCTAATATGCGAGAATGATCTCTGAGGCCTCACTCACCAGCCTTAGGATACGTTGAGATCAACAAGTCACCAGGATGTGCTTCAAAGCTCTCAACCTCATCCATAACTTCAGCAAAGTACTTGACCAAGGGAATTCCCTTAACTGGGATCATTGGAGGACGCCCCTGCTCACCTTCTGGTTTCATCCTGAAAAAAGAGGTGGGATTTACATAGGTACCAGGAAAGCATGGTAGGCCTCCCCATGACAGCACACACATATCATGTAGGTTGTGTATCAGTAGAACTGATGCCAGCTATAGCTGAAAATGGCAATCATGATGGTGTACATTAGTTGAGAACCTGGATATGAAGCAGAACAGTAGATGAGCTTGGAAACTCCTTTAAAATTTAGGCAGATATTTAACCCAACCTCAGCAAAAACTATACTGGAGTAACAGCAGACCAAGTAGCTAGGCAGTTGCTCAAGAATGGAAAATTGCAAGACAATATGTGTGGGAAGAAGCCATCTCACCAGAGGAACAAGAGGGGGATGGCATTTGAATTGGAAAACACTATAAAGAGCAGGAAGCCAAATAAAGCAGCAAGTATCAATGACATAAGAACAGAGCAGATAAAGTAGTATGGTCCTCACACTTTGGAGTGGCTTCTGCAATTAATGAACAATTGCATAGACAAACTTATGATTCCAAAATTGTGGAGACAGCCTACAGTTGTCATTTTATTGAAATCTGGCAAGGACCCAGATGACCCAAAAAACTATCAACCAGTGTCACTCCTTTGCCATCTTTATAAGGCAGTGGATCTGATGATTTTAATCATATTCTAGAATTTACCAATAGAAAGATCATGAAGGAACAAGCAGGCTTCAGACTGGGCAGCTCATGTTGTGGTCAAATTCTTAACCTTATGCAACATATTGAGGATGACTTTGAAAGAAAGCTAATTACAGGAGTGGCTTTCATTGATCTAACTGCAGCATGTGATACTGTCAGTCATAGGATATTGCTACTTAAAATAAATAATTTTACTAGACATAACAAGTTTACAAGGGTCATCGGCAGCTTTCTCCAGAACTGGAGATTCTCTGTGATGATGAATGGTAATAACAGTAGGTAGAAGTTGGAGAAGAATGTACTGCCACAAGGAAGTGTATTGTCTCTGACATTATATGCACAAATGATCAACCAGCTTCTGAAAATACAAAATTGTTCATCTATGCAGATGACGCAGCAATGGCCATACAAGTATCAGGTTTTGATGAAATAGCTGAAAACATACTGGAGCATTTGAAGCCTAACCCAAGCAAGACTCAGGTGTACACTCTCTATCTTTGAAATTGAGAGGTAGGGAAAAAAGCAAGAAAGATTAACAGCATGCTACACCTAAGTAAATGCCACTGAGATTAGCAGGAAAATGAACATTAACTTGCAGCTAGAATATGGGAAAACAATAGCCAAACTACTGAACGGAAAACCCAGCCATTCTTTCTCAGAGGTAACAGTAGTAAAGTTGTAAAAAGCTAGAGACTACAACATGTAGAGCCCTGTGCCCCCAGTGACTACACTGGCAGGGAAAGTATGGGAACTGGGCCCGTTGAATCCATATGTATTTTTGCACTCTTGCACAATGGAGAAAATCTAGCATTTCTCCTTCACAGCCCTAATCCTGCACCTGCAACTATTTTCTCACCTGCCTGGGGAAAGAGGGGAAGGCTGCCCCATACTCAGAAAACATCTTTTACCTTGATCTGGAGTTGCTGGTTGGTTTGGTGACTGGTTGTTTTTTGGGTCGTGAAGTGAACAGTGCAAGGTTATCCAGTTTATCGAAGAGGGGTGGTTGTAGAAGATATTTCTTTGGCTCAGGGAGGAGCTTGCATTCAGCGGTGCTTTGAATATCTGTCCTAATCTGACTAAACAAAGCTAGGACGAGCTTTGTGTTATGTGATACTTGTGGGATTGTACCACTTCTTATGCCGACCTTTGATACGGAAGTCAATTCAGTGTGTATAAAATCAGGAGTTGTGAGCAGTCAAAGTCCAGGAAACCTGCCAGGTCACTTTGGCAGTATGTTATTTGTGGACCTACAGTGAATTAACTGAGCCAGCCATGGTCAATGACTGGTGAAATAAACTATATTCTACTCTGTGCCAGCACTTTAGCCAAGTAATATGGGTGAGAAAACAGGGCAGCAAAATGAAGATCAATTTGCAACCCAAATATGGGGAAAAGAGAAGCTAAATTACTGAACTGGAGACAGGGGAGAGCTGCTCCAAAATTCTCAAGTTATCTTTTACTTTGGTCTATAGTTGCTAGCTGGTTCTGACTCTGGATTTGAAGTGAGATGAACATGACACACTTCATCCTTTTATTGGAAGTGAAGGAGAAGTGGCTGAAGAAAAGATTCAATTGTCCCAGGACAGTGGTGGATTTAAGCAGTGCTTTTTAAATTCCCACCTAGTCTGACTAAACAAAAGAGAGCGTTGCATTGTCAAATACTTATAGTTTGCAGAATTCTTAATCGTTTTCATGTCAGAGATTACTCTGGGTTGAAAGGATTTTTGCAGGGGATCCCCGAGTGAGACTCATTTCATGTCCCCCATTGTGCAGCATTCAGGTATCGAATCCGTCTTTCTAGCCTCCAAGCCCAGCTTCTTAACCACTAAGCCACAGGGGCAGCTGCTAGACTTCTTAATGGCAGTCTGTGATACTGAGTTGAGACACACTCTACTTAGCCTTTATAATTATAGTGTTTTAACTGTTAGCACGTTTTATGCATGTCTGTATGATAGAGCAAGAATGAGGTCCCAATATTTAAGGGTAAAGGTAAAGGTAACCTTTGCTCGAAATCCAGTCGTATCTGACTCTAGGGTTCAGTGCTCATCTCTGTTCCATAGCTGAAGAGCCAGTGCTGTCTGCTTCTGCAGACGTTTCTGTGGTCATGTAGCAAGCATGACTAGACACCAAAGTGCACGGAATGCTGTTTACCTTCCCACCAAAGTGGTCCCTATTTATCTACTTGCAGTTTCTTGCTTTCGAACTGCTAGGTTTGCAGGAGCTGGGACAAAGATGGGAGCTCACTCCTTCACACAGCACTTGGCTCTTGAACTGCTGACCTGCCAACCTTTCAGTCATCAAGTTCAGCATCTTAACCACTAAGACACTATAGTCCCTGGAGAACAATTAGCCACACCCTGAAAACAGTTGTGCCAGCCAGTGCCACTAGTACTTTTGAAAACAACCAGGAGGCAGATGTCAGACCCGACAATACGGCTTTGAACTGAAAATAACTATTGCCCAAGCAAAAATGAAGAAGGCAGGGAGTACTCAAAACACATGCTAAGATAAGGAGAAAAGGATTCCCTAGAGATGATGACAAGTTGAATATTCATGTGGTTAGACTAGCAGGGAAATTAGTTTAACAAATTGGTTCTTTTTCCCCCTTGAATTGCTTGCTTTCCCCACCCTCAGGCCTTAGAAGACCCTGGAAGGAGCCACAAATGCTCCTTTGTGCTGCACATTATGAAATGAAATGAAATGTATGTAATAAAATAAGCCCTGAGAGTACAGGCAAGTTCTGGTTAACAAAGTTTTATGCCAGGGGCTTTAGTTCAAATAAACAAACAAAGAGCATGTGATAGGTCTTTTCATTTGCTGATGAACTGCAATGAAATAACCAGAAGAGGCATATTTCCATATTATTTCCATATTATTTCCATTTGGGTGATATGAAAAAAGATGGACCAGTTCTTAAATTATTTCCAACATTTCAGATGGTACAAATTTGTTGAATTTGTTTTAGTGATCCAATAAAGGTACAGTATCGCCTTTCTCCTATCCTGGATATTAGATTGGGGCTGGCTTATATTCCCCCCAATTAGGTTGCTTAGGACGCTGGTTTGCTATATTTGACCCATTTTATGGTCTTTTTTTATTGTAAGCTTTTATTGTAGTTTCATGGGGGGGTATCAAGTGGCTAAGATGCTAACTGGAAGGTGGGAGGTCAGCAGTTCGATTCCCGAGTACTGCAGGACGGAATGAGCTCCCATTTTTGTCCCAGCTCCTGTCAACCTAGCAGTTTGAAAGCAAGACATTGCAAGTAGATAAAGAGGGACCACTTCGGTGGGAAGGGAAACAGCGTTCTGTGCACTCCGGTGTCTAGTCATGCCTGCCACATGACCACAGAAAAGTCTGCAGAAGCAGACAGCACTGGCTCTTTGGCTTTGAAACAGAGATGAGTACTGAACCCTAGAGTCAGATATGACTGGCTTTTGAGCAAGGGAAACCTATTTTTAATAAGTTGTTTGTTGTATGGGGGGTTTTATGCTGTTAGCCGTCTCGTGTAGGGATTCATTTTTCCCTAGAGGGGCAGGGTATAACAAATAAATAAATAATAAATAAATGTGTATTGTGTAAAGCTCACATGGTTGTCTTTGTTTATATATATCGTCGTTGTCATTGACTGCAACTCATATCCGAAAATGTATTTTTTCCCCTGAAGCAGGAAAAATATCATTGGTGTGAATTTGTTTAAGGTAGATCCCATCTTGCCATGAAGTGACCCACACACTATGATCTCGGAGCCATCACCCACGGCACACGTGAAGCGCGACATGCAGGATTTAACACCGGGACTGCAATGGACCACCACAGCCTTGAGGATATGGACAATGTGCACCTTCACAGCCAGTCCATCTGGCATGGCCTCTTCTGCCTCCATGACCATTGGGAATCGGAGTTCCTCCTCCACTCATTTTGCCGTTGGGCCCAATATGATGGTTTCCAGTAGCATAAATAAATAAATAAAAATAGTAAATTTCCTCCACTGGGGAAGACCAACACCCCACCTAAAGGGGCTCATCCGCCCCTGTAGCCATTGGCCCCTTTAGGGAGTCAGGTTAGTTAATTGCCACCTGACATTTCTATATATACCTTCCATAAATCCAATGGAGTGAGCTACAGTTAACAAACACTTATGAAAAGGCATCTTAGAATCATAACTCTATATTTATGTATATTTATTTAGATATAAGACCTGTTTAGCTTAATCTTTACCTATAAGAAGGGGCATTAACCGTTGGTATCCGGCATGCACGCCCGCACCCATCCCTACTATCCCGTACTGAGCTGTCCGCACTTACCTTAACACCGTCTGAGCATCGCCGCAAAGGTCGGCAACAGCCCCACGAACACACACACACACAAAAAATAAAAACTACAAGGCCCAACATCCTCCACGCTGCGCCATCCATCAGCCAATGAGGCTGAAGGGTGTGAGCACGGAGGAGGCAGGGCAGCTGGCGCGCCAGCTTAAAGAAAACCACACCCCGGGGGGGGGAGACCCAGTCGGCAAAAGGTAAGTGCAATGGGGGTTAGGGAGTAAGGGGGGCGGCACGGCCCCAGTAACCACGCAGCCCCCCCGCCCCACCACCTTGCCCCCCCACTCCCTAACGCCCACCGCACTTACCTTTTGCCGACTGGGTCCCCCCCCCCTCGACAAAGCCTTCTGCGTTGGGAGGCGCACCGGCCTGTCCTTTGTCCCTGCGGGCATCGAGGCCTCCATGCCTGCAGGGACAAAGGACAGGCTGGTGCACCTCCCAACGCAGAAGGCCGCACCAGGGGGGGAGACCTAGCCGGCAAAAGGTAAGGGGGGGTGTCAGGGAGTGGGGGGGGCACAGCATCGGTAACCACGCCACCCACCCACCCCACCACCTTGCCCCCCTAACCCCCACCGCACTTACCTTTTGCTGGCTGGCTCTTTCCCCCGGCACAGCCTTCTGGGAGTCGTCGCTGAGGATTGGGGGGAGGAGGGAAATCCCCTCCCCCCAACTTCGGCAAGATTGTGTGTGTGTGTGTGTGTGGTCACTGAGGCTTTTGGGGGGAAGGGGGGAGCTCCTCCTCTCCCCGCGAAGCTATGGCATGTGTGTGTGTGCATTGTGTGTGTGCATTGTGTGTGTGTTTGTGTTGTGTGTGTGTAATGAGTGTGTGTTTGGTTATGTTGTGTGTGCAGTGCGTGTGTGCGTGTGTGTGTGTGCGCGTGCGTGTGCGCATGCATGGTTGTGTGTGTGGATGTTTTGTGTGTGTATTGAGTGTGTGTGTGTACTTGCGTTGTGTGTAACCCCTACCACCAAAAAACAAAACAAAACAAAACAACCCGGCAGTGTCGGGCAAAAATATGCTAGTAGAACAATAATCTAAGTCAGCAGTTCAAAGGGCCATAACCTAACTCCCAAGATAAATAAAAGTAAAGGTAAGCATACCAAAAGGATGTTATCATCCCTCGTCATTGTTTGTGCTTCTTTGAAACAAAGTTTTACACCTATTTCTTTTTCAAATAAGCATGATTTTAGTAACATTCAGCAAGCAAGATCCTCTCCATAGCGTTAAAGCTGCTGTAGATCTTAATTTTGCAGGATATCCCCTGGTACCAAACCACGTGCGTGGTCAGAGTTGGACCAAGCGTGGAAAGGTGCCTCTACCCTCCCCAAATTCAGACTACTTTAAACACAACCCCTATGCTGCTAATGTTTAAGAGTGTACATTTTAAAATGTGATTTAATGGCTTCTACTATAGGGTAATCCTCCAAATAGGTTGGCCTACAATCCAAATATCTCAAACTGTAAGGCGCTGAGGAGGTGGATTTGGAAATAGTCCATTGTTTTATATCAGTTTATCTGAACTATGACTTATTTTATTGCTGTTTAGACAGTTACCCTGCTTTTCTCCTCAGGGGAAGAGTGTGTTTGTGTGGAGGGTGGATTTCAACATACAGTACAGTACTGTACCTCAAAGCAAGAGTGTTCGTGTCTCTCCCACACCCACCCCAGAATGTGGGGGAGGGAGATTCTGTGAAGAAGTCATTCATGATCTTTATTAAAGTTTTGATCTCCACCTAGTGGCTTCATCCTCCACAACTGTTCCACAGAAGGGAAAAGCATGTTATTATTTTTATTATTATACAGAAAAAATAAAACAAAGAAATATAAAAATCAGTTATTTTTATTTAGTTATTTATTTATTTGTCATATTTATACTGTCATTTATTTATAATAGTAAACAGCACTTGATCATGTTTACAATAATTACACATATCTATTCTAAGTCAATCTGTTATGTATTATCCTAAGCTTCTGTTATAAATGATTAGGAACATCCTATAAACAGTGATCCTAAGTAACACAGCCTCAATTATATTCTGTCAATCCGGTTTTCTTGCAACTAAAAATGGACTGTACATAGTAGTCTTGGCTGAGTCAATTGCAATTGTGTTCACACAGCATTTACTGGCATTTACTGTCTAATTTTGTAGCCATCTATTTATTTATTTTTATTTATTTATTCTTCAAATTTCTATTACCGCCCAACTCCGCAACGACTCTGGGCAGCTAACAGCAATTAAAAGTAACATCATTTGGATGTTATTTGGATTAACATTTATAATTTTATACAAAGCAGTGCCCTTCCATCCTTTTTTTTATCTTTTACAAAACCCTTTAATAATTACACCTTCTCAAGTTTCAAGTCTGGCCAGGTTTGTCTGGTATGGTAATAGAGTAGACCATACTGCCAGCAACTCAACACCAAGTGTCAGGTGGCAGTTAACTAACCTGACAACCCCACGTCTAGCGGACTTGGCAAAGTCTACAGCCAGGGTGCCCCAAACTTTTCATGCCATGGGCCGGTCACGTTATTCAGGGAGCTGGTCACTATGGCCCGGGGGCCAGACACAGCCCCCCATGCTAATTCAACCAGCCCACAAAGCCCTTGTCACTTCTGGAAGTGGAAGTAAAATACGCCCGTACTTCCACTTCCAGCAGTGACAGGGTTTCGCGGGCCAGATGAATTGGCATCGGGGGCTGCATTTGGCCCCTGGGCCATAGTTTGGGCACTCCTGGTCTACAGGAAAGGTTGATAGTCCCCAGTGGATTCAATCACACTTGAATCCTTCTTGATGGAGGGCAGCAGCTTCATCAATACTGGTCTGGGGCTGAGGAGGACTTTGCATGCCAAAAGGGCTCAGGACTAGAAAGTGACTTGCGGAGCTGGATCAGTGGTACGGATGTCACGCTGCAATGCACAAGGCAGATGGAAGGCCACAACATTTTATTCTCAGGACAGTCTTCATGGATAATCGCCATGATTGCAAATGTTCAGAATCAGATATGGCACAAGGTGGCGGCAATAAGTTAGCTGGTCAGTTGACCTTGCTTGCCCTCAGACACCAGGTATTTTTTTTTAGTTATTCTGTCATTTATTTTATTTTTTTTCTATTATGTTGCTTTTGGTTTATTTGTCTGTAAACTGCCCAGAGTAGGAAATATCCCAGATGGGCAGTATAACTATTATGTAATAAATAAATATTTTGAATCTCTTCCTGATACTGGCAGTAATCATTCTCTTATCATCCAGGATTGTTGTAAAAAGGGGTCCTTTTAAAAAAGAAAATAGCTGAAATCATGTAGTTGTACAAATGGTGTAACTTTTAAGAAACACCCCTAGAATTTTTATTTGTTGCACAGTGAACTATGCAAATTGGCATGCAACAGATGACTAGATTTTGTAACCTACAGTGATTCACATTTAAAAGTTATGCTCTTTGCGTAACGGAGTTGCAGGATTTTAGCCAATGTGGGATTAAAAGGTTATATACTTCCTCTGCTTTCCCTTGCCTGCATTTTCTTTCTCCCATTCTACCAGGAGAGAATTTGAGCGCTGTGTGGAATGTTGTTTGCTGGCTGACTATAAACATTCTTCACCTAGTAATGGAAATATGGGTACATTGTGTTTCTGCTACTCCCACAGCTGAAGAATTTCAAGTGCTTTATACACATACAAACCTGTCAGGCAAACCAATGTCTGAGAAGTCTTCTTTGGTGGTGGGCCAAACTGAAGCTGCAGAGGAACCAAAAGCCTACGTTGCACAACCAGACATCAACAAGCCAGTTAGACCTGAAGGAAAAGGCCTGACTTAAAAGTAAACTGACTCTTCTTATCTTTGAAAGGGAATCAACTTTTTACTCTGCATAGAAAGGAAAATGTGATGTAGGGGAAGGTGCATCAGAATAAAAATCAGGAGAGATGGATTCAAGTCCCCACTCTCTCACATAAACCCATGGGAGTGGTGGCACTGGTAATCCAGGGTTTGAAAATCTTAGGTTTCAAAAACCCTATTGCCAGGAGACAGAAATGACTTGACAGTAGACACCAAAAAGGAAAGCAAGCCAGGACTGGTGAACTTCCATAATGCATACTGGCTGAACAAGATTCATTTTGAGGCACTGGAATAAAGTTCATTTCTTCTTGTTACATGGCCATAATTGGGCTTTCAAAGTGAGATATTACAGGAGTGGTTTTTACCACATGCCCCAGTGGGTTTCCATGGCTGAGCAGGGACTTGAACCCAGGGCTCCTGAGTCATAGTCCATTCCTCTATCCACACTACCACATATTGTAATCCTCACTAGACCCTAGCAAGACTGAGTGGCTATGGATAGGGGGTCCTGCATTATCCCGGGAGCTACCATCTTTGGTTTTGGATGGGGCTGTTTTGCCCCAGACCAACCCGGTGCGCAACTTGGGGGTCCTCCTGGATTCACGGCTGCTGCTAGAAGAACAGGTGGCGGCTGTGGCCAGGAGGGCCTTCGCCCAACTTCTGGTGATTCGCCAGTTGCGCACGCTCCTGGACTTACGCTCTGGTGACCTCCAGATTAGACTACTGTAATGCACTCTACATGGGGCTGCCCTTGATGACCATTCGGAGGCTGCAGCTGGTCCAGAATGCCACGGCCCGGGTGGTGATGGGGTGTGGACGTTATGCCCAAGCCTCACCACTGCTTCGGGGGCTGCACTGGTTACCAGTTTGTCTCCGGGTGCAATTCAAGGTGCTGGTTTTGACCTTTAAAGCCCTACATGGTAGTGGGCCAGGGTATCTTAGAGACCGCATCGCCCTAAGGACATCTGTCCGTCCAACCAGAGCGGACCGGAGGGGCTCTCTAATTGTGCCATCAGCCAGGGGGGCTCGCCTCTCTGGCACAAGGAAGAGGGCCTTCTCCGTGTCCGCACTGGCCCTTTGGAACCTCCTGCCTGTGGAACTGCGTCTCCAGACGGAGTTGTTGCCCTTTAGGAAGGAACTAAAGACCTGGCTGGCAGGCCAAGTTTGGGGTGCGGGTGGGGATGGGGATACCGTTGGGTGGTTGGTATAGAGAAGTGTGCCTTCCCCCAAGGTCCCTTCGGTTCTTGCGCACCTTTTAGGGGTGGGTTTTTTAACTTTGTTTTATCATGTGTCTTTTATGTATTTACTGTCTGCTATGTAAACCGCAGAGTTGGGTTGTACCTGAGTGGGCGGTATATAAGTGTGAGGGGAAAAAAACTTGTACCAGGCTGTCAGCCATTTACCAAAGACTACTCTGGATGCCAAGATCTAGAAAGGCGGGTACAGTAAAACCCCGACTTACATATGCCTCACGTTACATAAAATTCAACTTATATAATGATTGTGCGCTAAAACCATGTTCCAATTTACACCATTTCCTATGGGTTTGCTTCGAGTTACGTAAAAATTCATTTCTCTAAGGGTTTGCTTTGATTTACATAAAAATTTCATTTTTCCTATGGGTATGCTTCGAGCTACGTAAAAAATAATAATTTTTCCTATGGGTTTGCTTCGAGTTACATAAAAAAAAACGATTTAAGCAAAAGCCTACGGAACGGACTTTTTTTTCGTAAGTAGGGGTTTTACTGTGTTTCAAGGAGCTGCTGGCTACTCAATCTATCTCCCTCACCTAACACCACCCCTCAGTCATTCTCTCCAAACCACACTCCCTCATTCTCTCCAGACATTGGTCCTTGCTATTTCCACAGCTAAAATGGCTGAAAGAGGATGATGGCAGTTACAACCCAACAACGCTGGAGAGCCTAACATTGAGGGATCCGATTCTAAACCACTTTATAAACCTTTCCCACCTTCCCTCTTATCAAACATCTTGTGAAGCAATCTGTAAAACAGAGCTGTCATTCTGCAGAAGCTCCTTCCTCCTCTAGGCAGAGAAATCACATACACAGGGAACCATTTGTAGAAAGCTCTTTATTTTCTCTTTTAAGTTATTTCCAAAAAAACGAATTCATTCTTGTTTTCTTTAAGAGGTTTCAATAGTGTTATACGTTGCTCCCAAAAAGGAAAAGATAAAAAAGAAGTGGAAGAAATGCAGATAAAAGTCTTCAAGGGGGCAAAAGAATAAAATAAAATCACACACACACTTTCCTCTCATCACCAATAATCAATAGAGAAAAGTCAAGGAAAAACTTGAGCCTTAGAACAGGAATGCCTTGAAGGGCTCTTCTCCCAAACTCCAACCCTCCTGGGGTTGATATCCACAAGGCTGAGCCCAGCTGAAGGTCAATCATCCTTGGCTCACATATGGCAGCAGATGGAGTGGGCACAGGGCCCCATTTCCCACTACTATCCAAGAGTGATTATCTCCTTCCTTCAGTTGCAATCATAAATGCACTCAGTATGGAGAAAGCCTACAGAACATAGTAGTACAGTACTTGTGTCTAAGCAAAGAAGCACATATAGCTATGGATCTAAAAGGCACCATTGTATCACACATACCCTTTATTTGTCCTGCTTTCATAGATCAGTCTCGCTAATGGCCATCCTCAACAGGTCATCCTGTTAGATCAGGGGTGCCCAAACTACGGCCTGGGGGCCAGATCCAGCCCCCGACACCAATTCATCCAGCCCACGAAGCCCTCGTTGCTCCTGGAAGCGGAAGTACTTGACTTCCACTTCCAGGAGCGACGAGGGCTTCGTGGGCCAGATAAGTTGGCATCAGGGGCCGGATCCAGCCCCCAGGCTGTAGTGACCAGCTCCCTGAACCACATGACCGGCCCACGGCCTGAAAAGTTTGGGTACCCCTGTGTTAGATGGTAATTTCCATTATCGCACAGCCAGAGTACCCATGCTGGGTAAAGTGATGGGATCTGTAGTCAAATACACACAGAGGATACCAGACTGGAGACTGCTGATTCACTGCAGGGTAGGTTGGGTATTTTTAATTTAATTTAGTTTTCACGCTTCTATGCCGCCCACTCAAGAGGACCCGGACTCAGGGCGGCTCATAGGGCAAACAGCATGGTTTGGCTTTTCTGATACAATCCCATGAGCCACTTCTTGCCGGAGGAGGAGAAGGAAGAACAGAAGAAGCAAAAGAAAGAAACCATCACTGGTTTATAGCAGGCCCAGAAAGCATCCCTGCGCCTTCATTTCTCAAGACAAAAGAGATGTGCGTATCAGAATTTGCTCCAGAGTGTGCAACTACCTCTAGAAACAGTGAAAGGTAAATTCTTCTTCTTTCTCCTGAATTTATTGGGTTTTTTTTAATGGAGGAGGAAAGAAAGGGAAATTGCTACTTCTGAAATAAGGTTTCCAGAGTTCACACACACACACACACACAAAATAAGCATCCTGGAGAAGCTGCAGGTTTCCTCCACTGTCAAAACACTACAGTGGTAGAAGCGGCACTTGTCTGGAGTCTCCCTTCTTTACCTGAACAACTCAAAAGCAAAGGTGCTCTGCACCGTGGGATACCTAGCCACTCCATGACTCCCACAGAATAAAATGCTAGAAGTTGCCTTCCAGTTTTCTTGCCACGTGGATCTGTCAATATGGCTCAACTCAACACAGAGAGCACAAAGTTAGAAATCAAGCAAGCACAGTCAGCTTGAGAGGCAGGAGGAATGGTGTCTGGGATCCATTAAATACCGTATTTTTCAGACCATAAGACGCACTCCCCCCAAAAAAAGTGTGTGTGTGTGTGTGGGGGGAAATGAGGGTGCGTCTTATAGTCTGAATGCTGTCCAGCAAGGCTGTTGTAAAAGGACATTTTACAACAGCCGCAACTGGCCGAAGACCTCCACCTCCGCCGCCACAGCTGTTCCTGGGCTGGGGAAAGAAAAACATATGTTCGGCAGGCCATTACCACAGGTGGCCACAAGAGGGCGGAAATTGCAATTTCCCCATTTAAATGGATTGGGAATCAATTTCTTGTTCAGTATTCTAAAGCTTTTCTGTTTGTATGTTCCCAATGCATTTCAGTGGGAAACCAAACCTGTGGATAAAAAGAAAGGGTTTCATTTACCTTTCTTGTGTTTGTCCCTGCTCCATGTGGTCAAAATGGAGGGGGAAGCCATGCTTCCTGGTTGCAGGGAGAGCAAGAGGCTAGGCTAGAGCATCGCTTCCTGCCTCAGTGCAATTGGCTTGTCCGCCCATTTCTCCTGCAGTGCCACAACTGGTTGGTGGTGCAAATACAGTACTATGTGGTTCAGAATATTTTTTTTGTTTTCCTGCTTTAAAAACTGGGTGCGTCTTATGGTCAGGTGCGTCTTATGGTCCGAAAAAATACAGTACTTTCAGGCAACAGGTAAGTTCTGGTTTCTGAAGAAAGCAGGGGAGAAATCCCTCCTGGGTTCTTTCTCTCCTCTGTAAATGCTATACCAGGACACACTCTAGAGCAGGGGTGGCCAACCTTGGTGTCTCAGGTGTTCTTAGACTTCAATTCCCAGAAGCCCAAGTAAGCACACCTGCTGATGAGGGCTTCTAGGAATTGAAGTCCAAGAACACCTGGGAGGTTGGCCACCCCCGCTCTAGAGTGACAGCAATGGGGCTAACAGAAGCTACCCAAGGAGATGCTTGGGAGAAGCCATGCTTTTTAAGGGAATAACAAAGCAGCGTGTAATTAGAGAGCTGACATCTGTGTCCCTGTCCATGGCTCTCATCTGCAGGGTGCAAAAGACCCACTAGCTAGTATCCTGTCCCATGCTGCATGGGACCCTGAGTTGCCTGACTCTCCAATCAGAATAGTGATAGTTTTGGGGCCTATTCTTTAGGACAAGGAGATTAGGTATTAAGTGTTGGATATTTTTGGACTACAAATGCTATAACTTCCCATTCCTGGAGTTCCACCTGACAAACTGACACCTGCAGATGGGTGTGGCCCACCTGGAGAAAAGGCCTAGCTGTGGCTTAGGACAGTGGTAGCGAACCAATTGACACTCCAGGTGTTCTTGAACTTCAATTCTCAGAAGCCCTGATCAGCAGGAGTGCTGACTTGGGCTTCTGAGAATTGAAGTCCAAGAACAGTTGGAGTGCCAAGATTTGCCACAATCGGCCTAGGACAGTAATGGCGAACTATGGCACTCCAGCTGTTCTTGGACTTCAATTCCCAGAAGCCCAAGTCTCTGTGAATCCACACGAATGGGTTTACTGCACATATTGTGCGATTCACGGAGACTTGGGCTTCTGGAAATTGAAATCTAGGAACAGTTGGAGTGCCAAGGTTCACCACCACTGCCCTAGGATATGCCTAGCTCCACCTTAACTTCTTGTGCAGAAAGGACACTGCACAGGCTAGCTGTTAGCTAGAAATTTCCTTTCTAAACATACAGTGAGGTCAAAGCCTTCCCATGAAGGCTTCTCAGCTAGTACTTTTCTCCAGGTATCTGTAGATGTGGTTCTGTCAGGTGGAATTGTTCAAATGGAGAAATAGGGAATCTGTAGTTGAAAAGTCCCAAAAATCCCATGCCTACCCAGGAGAATATTTTGTCAAGTGTTACGATAATAGAGTCTATGCACCACTACCAAGATCACCCCATTCCAGTGTTCTTCCTCAGCTCCGGCCAGGCTGCCTCTAAGTTTCAGATTGTTACATGGACAGGGCTGTGGAGATGGTCAACAAGGTTTAACATGTCAGGACCGTTTGGGGTGTCTGGTCCTCCCGTTGACGCTGTCAGGTGGATCTTCTGGTGGTAGATCATGCTGTGTCTCCTCCTGAACCTCACACCACACTCCCCACACTGATAGGGTCTCTCTCCAGTATGAATTCGGAGGTGCCGGGTGAGGTGAGATTGTCGGCCAAACCTCTTCCCACACTCGATGCAAGGGTAGGGCCTCTCTCCGGTGTGGGTAATCCGGTGACGCGTCAGGTGAGATTGCCGGCTGAACGTCTTCCCACACTCGGTGCAAGGGTAGACCTTGCTCCCCAGGTGGGTTTTCTGGTGTCTGGTGAGGGCGTAGAGGTCGTGGAATATTTTCCCACACTCCATACACTGGTAGGCTTGCTTTTCCGTGTGGGTCCGCTGGTGAGCCGCAAGCTCCGAGGGCCAAATGAAGCCCTTCCCGCACTCTGTGCAGAAATAACGCTTCTCCCCTGTGTGGATTCTCTGGTGAGTGGCAAGTTCCGATGGCCAGCGGAAAGCCTTGCCACACTCCCCGCAAAGATGGCGCTTCTCAGCAATGTTGGCGCCCAGGTATGGCGTGAGATGAGGCAGTTGGCTGTTGCTATTCCCACAATCGACCATGATGGCAGAGTGGTCTTCCACGTGGGTTCTCTGGTGTGCCGTGAGCTCGGACGGCCACTGGAACCCTTTCCCACACTCTGAGCAGAAGTAGTGTTTGTTTTTATTGTGCGTCTTCTGGTGGCCAGCCAACTCTGACGGCCACCGGAACCCTTTCCCACATTCAGGGCAGAGGTGGGGTTTCTTGACCGTGTGGGGCTTTGCAAAGTCAAGAGCCAGAGGGGTTCTCTCGCCTGTAAAAACGCTCCCAAGGTTCGGGACATCGAGCGGCCACTGGAACAACATCTCAGGGTCCAGGGAATAGTGTTGCTGTTGACCTGCATGGATCCTCTGATGGATGGCCAACTCTGTTGACCACCGGAACCTCTTCCCGCATTCAGTGCAAAGATGACACTCCTCCCCCATGTGAGTTTTCTGGTGCCGGGTGAGATGGGAAGAGCGGCCAAACTGCTTCCCGCACTCGGTGCAGTGGTAAGATTTTGGTCGTGTGTGGACCTTCTGGTGGAGGGCCAACTCCGACTGGCATCTGAACCGTTTCCCACATTCGATGCAAGGGTGGCGTTTCTCTCGCACCCGGACCGCCTTGGGAGGCAATTGGGGCATGGTTCCATTGAGTCTTTCTCCAAGTTCCAAGTGGGGTTCAGCTCTGATGGGGGTCCTGACACCTGGTTTAAAGAAAGAAATCACAAGTTTTGCTGGAATAATACTTTCGTGCCAGCAATTAATTCTGGGTTGAAAGGATTTTTGTTGAAGAAACTCCACTCAGGGGACGCCCTAATGAAGCTCCTTTCATGCCCCCAAGTTCTTTTTCCATCAAAGTGGTCCCTATTTATCTACTTGCAATTTGTCGCTTTCGATCTGCTAGGTTGGCAGGAGCTGGGATAGAGAACAGGTGCTCAATCTGTCATGCAGTACCCAGGTCTCAAACTGCTGACTTGCCGGCCTTCCAGGTAACAAGGTGTTGTGATCCAGTCCTCATCGGACTCTGAGGATGGCTTGGATTAGGGGACACTCCCTATGCCCAGCCCCATTCTGCTGCACCTGAACCTGAGGATGTCCTGAGCCAGGGGCCTCAGCCTGCACCTGGCCCAAGTTGTTTCCCTTGGCAGCTGATCCTTCAGATCAGGAGTCTGACTCTGACAGTGATCAGTCCTCAGCCAGGGAAAGGTCCAGAAACAAGCTACACCTGAGACACAGTCAGGGCTCTTTGGCTGTAAACAGAGAGATGAACACTGCTCCCTAGAGTCGGACACAACTGGCATAAATAAATAACCTTCCGACTCTTGAGTTAAGCAGCCTTATCCTACTTATAGGAAAAGCCAGACCTATGAGATTTCTCTACTACAGACTGATAACATTGCCGTTCTGGACTACAAACTACTAAAAAAGCTCTTGGCTGGGGAATTCTGGGAGTTAATGTTAAAAGAAGCAACTCTTCCTGAATTCTGTTCCCCTTTTGTTAGTGCAGAATACAACATCCTTGCCTTCTGAGCTCACCTGAGTCTCCTTCATCTGCTGAGGAATCCCATGTTGCCTCTGTGTCCAAAGAACCTAGGAAGGAGAAAGAAGGAACCAGGCCTGATTGTTAACCTGAGCTATACTTGAAGGCATATGAAGGTCTTGCACCACTACATCAACACAAACACAGAGAGACATAGAGTGTTCTTGATACCGATTGGCCTCACCTCCATTATCTTTAACTCCATCAGAGTACCCAAAACCACAACATTGGCACATGAGGCAGAAAAATGCTATACACTACATCACAGGTTCCCAACCTTTTCAAGCCGAGGGCCAGGTCATGCTCTCTCAATCAGCTTCAAGGGTTGGACGGCCATTTTGCCCTGCCTGCACGATGGGGTGTGTGTGGTCATTTTGCCCCAACAGCTTCAAAGGGATGGTCATTTTGTTTCTCAAATTCCCTTGGAGGAGTGAGGGCCCCACATGAAATGGCACCAGGGGCTAGGAACCCCTGCGCTACACTCTCTCTCCCTGTCTCCCCCTTAACAGTAAAAAATATAATAGTAATAAAACAACACATGATTTGCTGCCTTCTTATGACACACAGAGTCTGCAGCCTGACCCAACCTAATGGAAGAGTCAACTCCAACTAATGCACAAAAGAAGCAAAGAGATGTTCGGTCCTGCACGCAGGAGCCAGAGTAGATTGTTCTGATGCCACATGAGGAAGGCTGCTTAGTTCCTTTTTGCTCTGAAGGTACTGACCAAAACCTTTTGATTTGGGAAGTGACATCAGCAGAAGCATGTTGTTCATTCTGGAATCGACTGCCTCCATTCATCAGTGAACCTCACTTTTACGTTTCCAGAAGGAAAGCTACACACGAACTTTTGACGACTGCTCTGGCAACCTGAACACGGAACGGCCCAATTATGTTTTGCATTGTATCTTATTTTTGTATATTGTATTCTGATTATTATTGTATATTGCTTACTACCAGAAGCCGCTTTGAGTAGTGTTTTACACTAGAAAAGCGGTGTATAAACAATACAATAAAGGAGTTATGACCAAACAATGATTTTGCTATCTGTGCCATGCCTCAAACTCAGTTACTTCCCTCCTCACATGTTTCTCACATACCCCTTCATTTGTGCAAACCATGGTTTGTCAGATGAACATCCAAAAATTAGATATCTATCAGGAACTGGAAATTTAGTTTGATGGTAAACTGTGATCTATATAATTCACACTTTGCCTGATTTATTTATTTATTCATTATTTCATTTTTATCTCACCTCTGTCCCAATGTAGTGACACACAGCTAACAAAATGGCTAAACACAGATACCACTAAGACCACAATGAACATTAAAGAGGAATGGAACATATATTGTTTATTAGCAAACAACAACAACAAAAAACCACTTTAAAGCAGTTTAAAAGCACAACAGAATACAGTGGAATCTCGGGTTAACCTAATAAATGAGTTCTCCGGGATGTTTCTTACAGCGAAAATTACTTTAACCGAATTTCCCATGGGAATTCATTGAATGCAATTTCCCACAGGAATGCATCGAAACCCCAAATACATTAACCGAAATGTGTTTTCCCATAGGAATGCACTGAAAACCAATTAATCCGTTCTGAAAAAAAATCTGTAAACTGAGCCACTATTTTCTATGGATTTCCTTTTGTTATGCGATTTTTATGTTAACCAAACCATTTGTTAACTGTAGTTCCAGTGTACATTAAAGCATACAAGCATTCTCCCTCACAACTCCACTGTAATTTTTAATCTAAGCAGATGCCCAAAACCAGTCTGAAAAGAACTATTTTTAAGTCCTGATGAAAGGACATCAGGAACAGGACCAACACAGCTTCTAGTAGTGGAAGAGAGTTCCACAGCCTGAGAGTAACTACAAGAAAGCACTCTTGTATATCCTTACCAGATATGCATGTGGTGGTGGCAGGACTGTGATCAGGGCTTCACCTGAATATCATAAAACAAGGGGAGGCTAATTTGGACATTCTGGCAACGATGAGTTTGCTTGGTCACCAAAAAGCTACACCTCCATATTCTGACAGCAAGCTGTGGCAGTCCTTGTGTCTCCTTCTTGTTTTTAATGGGAATTCCATATTTTTAGTAGACATTCAGTGGTGTGAGAGAAAGCAGCTCACAGTAGATTCCGGGGGAAGAAGACCTGAACTCACCAAAGTTGTTTACTCCAGGTCTAATCTATGGTTTGGAGGTTTATCAAACTATCCCAGTGTGCATTTTAAGGCATCTATTGTATTTTGTATTATAAACACCAAGCTTGGATTACTCCCTATAATGTAAGATCTTCAAACCTGGGGTGGGAATAAATGTATATAAAGGCCTTAGAGCACCAAAACAAAAGTAGCCAAGTAGGTAAGAACACGAAACAAAAGTCTTACCTACAAAGCAGACATCCACATCACCCCTCTGTTCTGCCTCTAAGCTCACGTCCGCCGGTTCAGCATCTGATAGAGCCTGGTCTTCACCTGGAAACATTACCACCACCTCCTCAAACATGTCTGAATCCTGAAACAACAGCCAAAGAGGCACACTCAACATATGACTGAATATTGAGCAGTTAAATTAAAGAGGTACTAAGTGAAGATCTGTAGGGTCCTATGTGCACTCTTTCAGAACAAAAGCTCTCTGAAAGACTTAAAAAGGCATAGTAAGACTTTCTCATAGGGCCATGGTGGCTTAGTGGTTAAGACACGAAGCTTGATGAAAAGGTCAGCAGGGTTAACAGTTTGGGACTTGAGTGCTGCACGACGGAGTGAGGTCCCGTTATTTGTCCCAGCTCCTGCCAACCTAACAGTTCAAAAGCAAGAAATTGCAAGTAGCTCGAAAGCAAGAAATTGCAAGTAGATAAATAGGTACTGCTTTGGTGGACAAGGTAACAGCTCCGATGTCTAGTAATGCCTACCACATGACCATGGAAACATCTGCAGATGTAGACAGCATTGGTTCTTTCGCTGTAAACAGAGATAAGCACCACACCTTAGAGTTGGATATGACTGGCTTTCAAGCAAGGGAGACCTTTACCAAACGAACAAACAAACAAACTATTGAGCAATATTCTTTGAGTTTGCCCTTTAGAGCAGGAGTTCTCAATCTTTTTAAGACGTGGGCCGGGTCACACTCCCTCAGATAGCTTCGGGGGCCAGATGGCCATTTTGCCTTTCCTCCACCACATGGCACTTCCTGGTGTGGTGGAAGGTGGTGGGCACATGAAATGGTGCTGTGGGCCACATCCAGCCCACAGGCCGCAGATTGAGAATCCCTGCTTTAGAGCTACTGACTTGGAGGATGGGATCAGAGCTGAATTTGGACTACACTCCAGCTGATTTACAAAAATTAGATTAAAGCAATAATTTAAGTGTGGCAATAGCGTCAACAAAAGAGAACTGCTGTAATTTTGGGAAATTTGCTATTGGCGATTAATACCAGATTAAACTCCCTATGCTGTGTCTCATGATTAGCATAATTCCAGAAACTTCTTTCACGGACAACTGGAAGCAAAACTCTTTTTATGGCTGCTTCCAGAGCTAGGTCTCCAGTTAAGCCAATGCAGCTACACCATTTTGGCTAATCACATAAACAATTAATGCAAACCCAGTTTCAGATCACAATCTATTTTTCTGCAAGGATTATCTATCTGGCTGGCAAAAACGGTGCCTCTCTGCTTTATGTGCTTTTAGTTGAAAGAGTGGACATTTTGCTCCTAGCGTTGGCTTGCAGAGAATGTCAGATGGCCAGCTGCTAGGGGAATGGAGAGACCCTTTGTTTCCTAGGCTGCAGGACTACAATTCCCAGAAGCCTTTGTGCTGCTGGGCTCCCTCTAAATCCACTGCAAAAGCAGCAGGTGCAGAGCTTTAATGGGGGTTGTCCTCAGCTGCTTAGAGTCTTTGTGGAAGACCAGCAGGACAGAAAGGGAAAGCTTAGCATGAGATGAGAAGCAGAAACCTGCCAGGTGGCCAAAGGCTTTTTGCAACTAAGGACAGGAGCCTGCTTGTGAGGCCTTAAAGGCGCAGAGGAGACTAAGGATCAGAGGGAGGGGAGGGGGCTATCGATTAGAGATGGCTCAAGATACTTTAATAGCTAATATAATAATCCATGTTCTCCAAAGTATTAATCAGTTCCATTATTAGGCAGAAAAAGTGAATCACCTCAGGCTGCAGATCTGACCTGTGGTAAAAGGGCAGCAATTACTGCAGTATACAATGTGCTGCTGTTGGGTTTTTACCGCCAGGAATGGGGAAGGTGGGCTTGTCTGGCTTGGGGTTTTATTTCATCTTAGTTGCGAGGGATAAGGGTGGGGACAGGGAAAACCTGGATGATCTGCTTCTGGCTGGAAAACATCTCAAATCAGTCCTGTAAATCAGGGTTTCCCAACCTTTTTTTATGCCACGGGCCTGACCACGCTCCCCGGACAGCAGCGCGGGCCAGGCTACAGACCGCGGAAGTAAATGCGCCTGCCTCCGCATTTACGTCAGCCGTGGGCACTTTTACAGCTGACATAACTACGTTTACGCATGGGCGGGTGCATTTTATGGCTGTTGTAAATGTGCCTGCTTCCACTTCTGGATGCGGTGGTGGCAATGGGCTGGAATAGCATCGTGGGCCGGGTCTGGCCCGTGGGCCATAGTTTGGGAACCTCTGATGTAAATGAAGAACTCTTTGTTGCTATTCATTGAGAAGCCAAGGTTTTTGTAACTTTGTGGAATCCGCTTCGGATTCTCAGATACCGAAAACGGAGACAAAAGGAAGACCACCATATTTGTTCCCATTCTACTTCTAAATCTTTCCTAATCCATTCATTAGCTAACAAATTTGGATCTATTTTCCATCTTCTAATTACAGTGAAACCTCGGTTAACAAATTTAATGCGTTCTCCGGGACCTTTTGTACTACGAAAAATTTGTAAAGCAAATTTACCATAAGAATGCATTGAAAACCAAAATTTGTTAACCGAAATGTGGTTTCTCATAGGAATGCACTGAAAACCAATTAATCCGTTCTGGGGAAATTGTTAACCGAGCTACTATTTTCTATGGATTTCCTTTTCTTATGCGATTTTTGTGTTAAGCGAGCAGTTTGTTAAGCGAGGTTCCACTGTATGTTATAATCTATTTGAATGTTCATTTGCATATGCAGCAGAGCATGGTCTGAAATTAGAAGTTAAAATTAATACTCTAGAAAAGGAATACACAGTGACTAAAAAGAAGGAAGCTCTGAACAAAATTTTGGCATGGAAAAAAGAATAGGAAAATAAAGAGATAGAAAAGGTGCATTTTTTTTTAGTATATTTAAAAACTGAATATTTTGAGTATACTGTAGTAACAGAAACTCCAAAATCCTGACTAGGGCAACTATGGGATAAAAGCAAAAAAAAGATATAGGGGTAACAGATTCTTTCTTTCTCGCTTTCTGTTGCTTTTGAAGGCAATCATACATTTTCCAACATGCCTAGTTCTAGATTTAGTGTAAAGTTTAATAACCGAACAACTTGTACAAGCAAAATGCCACAGCAGAAAATACATATGTGTAGTAAAAGAAATTAATGAAACATTAATATAATTTTTAGAAATCAAGAAATCCAGCATTAAATATACTAAAAAAAATCAAATATAAAGGTGATGGCTAAGTGGCAGAATATGTTCCCAGCATGCAGAAATTTTCATGTTCAATCCCTGGCATTGCCCTCTTTAAAAGAGAAAATATTACTGGTGCTGCTAGGCATCAGAGCCCGTATGGGGCTACATGCAGAATAATTTTACATCTGGTGTAAGACATTTCAAGTAGAATTCAACCCATTAAACTACATCAGAAAGCAGAAGTGAAGACAATTAGCTATTGATTGCTCTGTGAATTTCTAGAAGTTTTTACAAAGATTTGGCTATTGCTGATGCAAAACAGTTCTCTGCCTGTGTAATGGTGTGATCTTGTCACACAAGACAAAAAGTTTGAGAACTATTCTCTAAATCAGGAGTTCTCAACCTTTTAAAGCTAGGGGACGGGTCACGCTCCCTCAGACAGCTTTGAGGGTCAGACGGCCATTTTGCCCTTCCTCCACCACATGGCACTTCCTGGTGTGGCAGGGCAGCAGGGGGCTACATGAAATGGTGTGACGTGCCGCATCCGGGCCCCCGGCCGTAGGTTGAGAACCCCTACTCTAAATACTAAAGGAAAGTAAACATAGTAATGCGCATTGGCAGCCTCTTCTTTCCTTAATTGTGCTCAATATGACAAAATACCTGTATTGGGGCATATCTTGCTGAGCAGAAGAGGGCTTCTCCCATAAGAGCCTCCCTCAGTATTCCCATTAGTGCCTGCAGGAAAATATCTCAGATTCCAAGTTACTAAAAAAACGAGTTTGCCTTCCCCAAATAAGGCCTTTGGGATTACTGGAATGCCCTTTAGCACTGCCGTATTTTATTTGTTTAGTTCCCTCTCTTCTGGTAACAAAGACCATTTTACACTGTGGTAGTACTTTACACAAGCGCATGCACAGGAAATATAGCTGTTTGAGATGCATCCAGTCTAGGATTTCCAACCACTCCATTCCACTCCTTTGCACCGTTTTCTTACATCAGCCAACTTTTTGTGGTCTCTGAATAGGCCCTTTTGTCATCCCACCCCATTATCCTGAACACACCAATACTGTCTGGTTGAAGAAGCTAAGTAGGGTCAGGTTTGGTTACTATTTGGCTGGGAGACCACCCAGGGATTGCCAGATTTGGGCAAAGGCAGGAAAGAGAATCCTCCTCATAGAGCTGCCTAACACTCCTAGCCCAAACTGATCGTAGTGGGCTAAATGGACTAATAATAATATCACTCAGTGTAAACCACCTTCCAATGTCTGTCATTGGGATTTGCAAAGAGTGGTCAGCCTCCTTTTCTTATCTTAAGAGCCTCCCCTTAAATATTTTTGCACCTCCATGGATTTTGCTATCTCCCACTGGATTATAAATGACGCCATTTTGCTTACACCAGGTTTGGTACCCATGCTTGAACATTACAAATGGAGGGAATGAAACCCATTTATACTCTTTTAATCATGCTTAATATTAATAGTTAAAGGTCGCCCTTGCTCTAAAGCCAGTTGTATGACTAGACATACAGAACACTGTTACCTTTCCCGCCAAAGCGTTACCTATTTATCTACTTGCAATATTTTGCTTTTGAACTACTAGGTTGGCAGGAGCTGAAACATACGACAGGAACTCACTCCAATCTTGCAGCACTCGGGTATCAAACCACTGACCTGCCAACCTTCCAGTAGTCAAGTTCACTGTCTTAATCACTAAGCCACCGCGGTTCCCTTTTGATATTCATAAGTTGTATTAAATCCATCTTATGGTAATTTTTAAAGGAAACGTGCATTATTTTAAGACTGATTCTAGGCTACTGTGAGGTCATCTTTGAGGGGGGGGGATGACACCAACAACCTAAAGGCAGTTGTACAATTTGTCACCAGCAGATGTTGCCTCCAAAGCAAGGTGTTTCAAGGGAAGAGGAAGGGAAATCTCACCTCCTCCTCTTGTCTCTCGGATTCCTGTTGCTTGGCCAACAACTCCTCAGCCAGGGCCACTGCCCGGGCACAGGTCTCAGGGCTCCGCTCCCATACCCGGCTCCGAATCCTCGGAGGGAGGACAGCTAGGAACTGCTCCAGGATCAACACGTCCAAAATCTGCTCCTTGGTGCGGTTCTTGGGCTTTAGCCAATGGTTGCAAAGCTCCCAGAGCTGCCCGCAAGTCTTCCGCGGACCATCGGCTTCCTGATAGCAAAACTGTCGGAAACGCCGGCGGGCTGTTTCCAGGGTAAAGCCACCCATTCCTGAGACAGCTGGCCGTGCCTTCCCGGCGCTCCCTCTGTCGGTACCATGTGGGCTGGTGTGGGTTTCTTGGTGGTGGCCCTCCTCAATGAACGTCACTCCCCATGATGAGGAGGAGGTATTCCCTGTTTGCTCCAAAACTGGAGAGAAGACCTCCGGCTCTACTTCTCTTGAGGTCACCTCAGCCACCGGGGAAGACTCTGGAAGTTGTGGTTGTGGTGGTGGAGGCGGCTGAGGTTGCGGTGGGGGCAGCTCTACAATTTCAGGGGATGGAGGCTCCAGGGTCTGTGACACCTCCTCCCAATGGACTTCCCAACGCTGAGGTTGCGGGGCCTCCTTAGGTTGCTCTGTGGCAGAAGGCCCCAAACCCAGAAGTTCTTCAACAGTCCCAGTACACACCACAAGCAATGATTCATCTCCTTCCTCTGCCCCCACTGCCTTACACTGGGGAGTTGACAGATTTGTCTCTTCCTCCTCGTCTTCATCATCATCATCAATCCCTTCTTCTTCTTCCTCCTCCTCTTCTTCCTCCTCCTCCTCCTCCTCCTCCTCTTCTCCATCTGGATCGACTATCATTTCCTCCTCCTCTTCCTCTGGTGCCCCTTCTGCATCAACAACTATTTCTTCCTCTACTATTTCTTCCTCTCCGCCTTCCTCCTCCTCCTCCTCAATTGTGATTTCTGGGTACATGTCCTGCTCAAGCAGCACCTTGAAATGGAGGTCCAGTTCCCCAGACCCTTGTTTAGGCTCTATTTTGTCTTCCAGGTGGTAAACAGACTTGTCCCAATTATAGACCGAAGTCTGGCCACCAAGGGTCCAAGTCTCACAGGCAAACATGGTAGGGATAGAATGCTTTTCTTAACAACTAAGCTATAAACCAGCAGCAGACTCCAGGAAAACCTGAGAACACTTTGTCAGAAATGCTGTTGCATTGTAGGGTCTCTCCATTCACTGTGCAATTAAATGGCTACCTGGAACTGGCTTTACAGTTGCATTTTTTTCTCCCTGAAGGGAAAACAGCAAGGCATCATCAAACTGAAAAAAACCAATTTCAATCAATAAAAATTTGTATTCATTAAGCAGGTGAAGCCTTGCCTTCAGATAAGAATAGCACTTCTGAAAATGAGACAATTATACTTTCTTGTTTCTGGAGGAAATATACTTTTTGCTAAAGGATAAATAGTCGCGGAACAGAAGCGTAAGAAGAAGTCTTCTTCCAAAATCAATTTCATTAACCATGGGTATATATTGTATCAATGAAAACTTTCCCAACAAATTAATCAAATCAATTCATTCATTAAATTTTGTATCCTGGGAAAACACACCCACCAACAAACAAGCAAACAAACAAAAAAGGCTAAAATAGGTGGAAATCTGCTGTCCTCCAGATGTGTGGGCTACAAATCCTACAATCTGTGGCAACTGGGCTGCAATTAATTTAAATTCTTAAAGCGCACCATCTCACAGATGAACTAGTCCAGTGATGACTAACCTTGACACTCCATGTGTTCTTCAACTTCAATTTCCAGAAGCTCTGATCAGGAGTGCTGACTTGGGCTTCTGGTAATTGAAATCCAAGAACACCTAGAGTGCCAAGGTTCGCCATCACTGCAGCTTAGCGGAAGCCACGGTCTTGGGTTTACCAGAGCTACACAGGGCTGTTGAGGACAGACCATTTTGGAAAATGCTCATTCACAGGATCACCCTAAATTGGGGATGGTTTGATGGCGTGAAACAATAACAAATACTGCCACCCTCAGAAAAGAGTGTAATTTCCCCAAATGCTTCCAATGCCTATGGTTCCTCTCTGTGAAAACAGAGGGATAGCTATGCTGACAGCAAGAAAAATTCCAAAAATCCATGTATTGTACAGTATCTTTTTAGTGGGGTAAGAGGATTTTTAATTTCCTATGTAAGCCATTTAGAGTAGTGGTCATGCATATTAGATGGGCAGTATATACATCAAACTAATAGTTTTAGTTGGTGATATTACCACAATGTAGCTTTTGAATTTCTTTATGGCTGATTTCAAAGTTGCATAGTAAGACAAAATGACTATAAATAACAATGATAACGTGAATACAGCTAATAAAGAACTTTACATAATCAAACGATTCATTGTGCTTACAAAGGATCATTTAAAAATTGAAACATCCTGAAAAGGGGTGAGGAAATCTATACTCTCCACACTTAAAAATACTTAACAAACAGTAAGTGGGAGGACTGAATTTTGCCCATAATTTTTCATATTGAGAAATGCAAAATGCTTGCTTTTCCAAACCATATGAGTTGCAAAAGTCTTGAATTTCAACAATTTTTGCCACGTTTCATCAATTTCAGTGAACATGAATTTAAGAAGATATTTTTGATTTCCCAAATATCTGGAGACAGGGAATGCATTATTTCAAACCCAGTAACTCCCTCCCCACCCCTGGAAAATACCTGGACAAAGAAATATCTCTAGGTATCTAAATTTCCAAAAACTGGGGATAAATCCCACAATCCACTTCAGTTTATAAATCTTTTAACTTCATGAAATACATGAATGAATGGAATACTCTTTCTATTAATAACAAAATATCATTAAGAAGAGAAACAACTATAACAGTGGGAGCTAATTTCAGAGGCACATTTAGACAAACAAATTGCACATAATGGGAAAATTATTTAAAAGAAAACAAGCAGTTATGTGAACACTCATCTGCCTTTGATCCCGAGTGTGTTTCCAGATGCAAATACATTCCCAATTCAATGTTGCAGAAGTTAGGGGGAAATGCAGCAAAGGAACTCAGGAGAATGGAAAGCATTCAATAAAGATTCAGGGCACAAACCATCTTCACAAAACCCATGCCTGAACAATTTTAAAATATCATAATAAAATACCCAAATAATCTGCCAGAGTGCTATCTTGGCTACGCCAAGGATTAATGACCACCAATGGCATCTTTGAGATGGGCATGGAACCCTAAATGCCAGCTCACAAGACAGACACAAAGTGGAAGGCAGTATTGGGGGAGAGGAAAGAGAATCCATAAAGTGGGTGTGAGGCTAAGCAACAGATCTGTTTGTTCATTATAAAGAACCACAGATTGTCAACATTGGCTTATCCAGTCTACCTGCTAAATGAAACCAATAAGCAATTAATTTGTAAATACAGGGTTAATTCCCCCCAATCCAATTATTTGTTTACAGCTGGGATTGATCTATTAATTAGATGTTATTAATGCTGGATTCGACCTAGGATGGAGAGGCAATTGAGGCTGTCTGATATTATTTATTACTGTACCACCAATTTATTACCACCAGGACAGATAGTTTCATCTTTTCCAAAGCCAGGGGTAAAAGCCTATGGCCCCGATCCCACCCATCCCTTTAAAAGGTAGCAGAAAACCTTTAAATAATAGTCATCCTGGGGCCCCCAACCTCAGTATCAGATTAAGAAATACACCCCCCACCACCACCTTCTGATTGCAACCCAGTTTATCCCCCATCATAGAACAAGAGCATTCCTCTCAAATGCCCACCTCTACCTCCCCAGTACCTCTGGCTGGAGAAAACATTTCTGTCCAGCCTCACTTTCCCCACCCCTACGCCATTACTGATCCCTTCCTCGGGCAGAAGAAAGCTCTCCCCCGCCCCACCACCGCCCACCCCCAACCCATATGGCTGGAAACTCAGCTCCATGCAAAGAAGGGGGGGGGGGGAACCACGGCCATTCATTCCCCAGTCTTCATCACTCTGAATATTAAATCAATTTTGTCCCCCATAAGCACATCTCTTTCCTGATTCCAACCCCCACCCAAAATCCACCCCAGCAGTGGGGCTCTTGTGTATTTTCAGGGCCCCCCCCCAAATCCCTTTCTCTCCCTACCCCCCATTTGACACCAAGACAAGGGGAATGCAGCCATTTTGCCTCTTTGATGTGGCTGGGGGTGGGAAGGGGAAAAGAGTGAGCAAATACACACACCCACACCCGTCTTGGTTCTCCCTCGAATATTTGCCATTTCAAACCTCGCAATATTTTTTTTTTTGGGGGGGAGGCAGCCCCCCTCCCCAAAAATCCATTATAACCCCCCCTCCCCTCCCAGCCTTGTCTTGCACGTGGTCTCGCAAAATGGAGAGGGCCCGCTTTTGCAACTCACCCTTGGCGGGGCTAGCCGGGTCTCTTCCTTCCCGCCCCCTTGCACCAGATGCAGCTGTGTGTGTGTGAGTGTGTGTGTGTGTTTTATTAGAGGGGGGGCGGCGGTTAGAAACCCCAGCCCTCTCCCCACTACAAACCCAAAGGCGGAGCAGGAAGGCGCCTCCTCCTCTTCCTCCTTCCCCACGTGGCCGCCATATACCCTGAGTCCCTGCCTTTGTGCCTTAACCCTTTGCAGGGCTGAAGTGATGGGGAAGGGGGAAGACCCCCACCCACCCCTCCCCCGGTCAGCAGTTAAATCACATTTTCAGCCCGCACTGCATTTCCCTTCAGATGTTTTGTCCTGGGACGAGGGAGAGTGTTGTTGTTGTTGTTGTTGAGTCGCACAGTCGATTCCGACCCTTTGCGACCCGATGGACCATTGCCCTCCAGTCCAGGCCCCCCTATTCTCCACCATCCTCCTCAACCCCCTCAGCTCTGTGCCCATTGTGTCTACAATACCACCTAGCCATCTTTGGCCGCCCCCTTCTTCTTTTGCCCTCCACCTTTCCCAGCATCAAGCCTTTCTCAAGTGAATCCTCTCTTCTCTTTTGATGTCCAAAATATTTCAGCTTCATCTTTACTATTTGACCTCCTAAGGAGCAGTCAGGGTTGGTTTCTTCTAAGACTGACTTATTTCCGTGATGGCAAACCTTGGCACTTCAGGTGTTCTTGGACTTCAATTCCCAGAAGCCCCTGTGAATCCACACGAATGGGTCTACTGCGATTCATTAAGGAACACCTTCCTTACCATCTGAGACTGCAACGGTTGGGCCTCTTCACTCTTGAATGACGGCGCCTAAGCGGTGACCTGATTGAAGTTTTTAAAATCATGCGTGGTGTGGACAAAGTAGATAAGGAAAAACTGTTTCCCCTATCGCACAACACTAGAACTAGGAGGCACTCCATGAAACTTTTGGGTACTAGTTCTCAAACAAATAAGAGAAAGTATTTTTTCACCCAGAGGATCACTGGTCTATGGAACTCCCTGCCAGAAGAAGTGGTGACAGCTGTCAGTCTTGACAGCTTTAAGAAAGGATTAGACAAGTTCATGGAGGAGAAGGGTATCAATAGCTATAATTATGACTACCTAAGGACAACCTCCGGGTTGGAGAGATAGGCAGGATATCTCTCAATGCCATTTCCAGGGAATCCTAAGCAGATGAAGGTTTCTGCTTGGGAATACCCTGAAGCAAATGGTGAGCCACTGTGTGAGACAGAATGCTGGACCGGATGGGCTGTGGCCTGTTTCAGCAAAGCTGTTCTTATATTCATCCGGCCCACGCCGCCCTCGTCACTCATGGAAGTGGAAGTAAAACGCGCCTGGACGGGCGCGTTTTACTTCCACTTCCAAGAGCGACGAGGGTGGCGTGGGCCGGATGAATCGCAGTAAATCCATTTGTGTGGATTCACGGGGGCTTCTGGGAATTGAAGTCCAAGAACACCTGGAGTGCCAAGGTTCGCCATCACAGACCTATTTGTTCTCGCTGTCCAGGGGACTCTCAAAGCCCTCCTCCAACACCACATGACATGAATGCAAAAAGCTAAGGAGCTGGTGGCAGGTCTAATTTGAAAAGATACTTGTCCCCAAACGCCTTCTTTCATGGGGGGTACGAGGGAAGAGATGTCACCTTCTTAGGAATTAGAATGAAACCCTACTAGTACTAGCTTTACTATTAATTAGCTTTTATTTTATTTTTCAAATACTGTTTTATTATTGTTTTTCATGCTTAGAGGTTTATTATATCACATGGCATAAACACGTTCATCATCATCGAAATGTTTTAACTGGTGTTAGTTTGTGCAAGCATATCAGAGAGTAAACAAAACAAAAAGACAAAAAATGTGGCACCTTAAAGCAGAAGTTCTCAACTTTTTAAAGCTGGGGGCCGGGTCACGCTCTCTCAGACAGCTTCAGGGGCCAGACGGCCATTTTGCCCTTCTTCCACACCACATGGCACTTCCTGGTGTGTTGGAGGCGGGGGAACAGGGGGTTGTACATGAAATGGTGCCATGGGCTGCATCCGGCCCACTGTCTGCAGGTTGAGAATCTAGACTAACTACTGTATGTTTATTGTTAGCTGTCGAGTCTTGCTCTTATGTCTGACAAAGTGGACCTGGACATGAAAGCTAACATTAAAATACAAAAGTTAATCTTTAACGTGCCACAATGTTTTTTGTCTTGTTTTGTTTACTCTCTGATACATCATTATCATCAAATCATCCCATCATTGCCTGCTTAGCATTTTCTATTAGTGTTTGCATATTATTCTTTTCCTGACAGGATTTCTTACTCTCACAGTTTCTTCTTTCGTTAACAATTTCCAAAGGTGTCGATGCACAAATCTGGCGCCAAGAAGTAAATCAAAACAAAAGAAAAATGCAATTTTGTGGGATTTTAACATTTACTGTGAGCTTCCATTGACTAGAATTCCATTTCATGAAGCCCATGACATTATATATTTGTTAAGTTTTTTTTTAAAGGTGTCCTTGTTACCTTTGTTAACTTGCCCTGTTGCCACTCCCTCTAAAAACTGGAAGAAGCAAACTAGTTTTTTAGAAACAACTTCCTGCTATTAAAAAAAACCCAATCTGTTGAGGGCAGAAATGGGCAACAGTGGCTGTCCAGGTGCTGTTTGACTACAACTCCCATTAGCCATCACTGGCTGCCCTGGTGCTAGAACCGGTGCAAGTAGCAGTCTGATAACATCTGGAAAGCCACAGTTGCACAAACCTGGTGTAAATTAGCAAAAATGATATTGCTAAAATGACTGAAGAATAGTCTAAATTCAGACAGAAACAAATCTCAGTGCTTTTGAATGACTTAATACATCCAGTAAAAACAAGAGAAATGTAATAAACATAAATTTAATACTGAACATTCTTCTTCTGCCGTATCCGAAGCAAATATTGGTGATCGTCATACAGGTAGTGATCAGCCATCCAAACTGTCCTGAGAATATATGGGTGGTGTAGAAATCGAATAAATAAATAAATAAATAATTCAGTGGTCTTTCATCTGCCTTTTGCATCACAGCATGACACCCGTACCACTGATCCAGTTTTGCAAGTCACTTTCTGGTCCTGAGCCCTTTGGCACACAAAGTCCTCATCAGCCTCAGACCAGTATTGATGAAGCTGCTGCCCTCCATCAAGGTGGACTCAAGTGGGATTTAATTGATTTGGGGACCATCACCCTTCCCTGTGCACTTCAGCACCCAGGGTTGTCAGGTTAGTTAACCGCCACTTGACACTCAGTCATGAGTGGCTAATAATAATTTCATGTCAGAAATTATTCTGGGTTGAAATGATTTTTGCAGAAGAAACTTTGCTCAAGGAACACCCAAAAGAGGCTCCTTTCATGTCCCCAAGAGCTGGGACAGAGATGGGCATTCAATCCATCATGCAGTACCTGGCTCTCGAACTGCCGACTTGCCAGCCTTCCAGCTAACAAGGCAAACTTCTTAATCACTGAGCCACGGCCACCACACACCCCTGGTGTTGAGTCACTGGCAGCATGGTCTACTCTGTTACCATAGCAAGATAACCTGGCCAGACAGCATACTAACTATTATGTTGAGAAATTGACTATTCAAATACTAAGGTGAATGAATAGTAATAATTATGTGCCCGCACGTCCATTCTGACTTATGGATAGCTTTTTTAGGGTTTTCTTGCTAGAGAGTACTCAAAAGTGGTTTACCAGTGGGGAATTGAACTCCCAGGGTCTGGTATCACAGCCAGGCACCCTAACTCACTGAGCTATCTGGCCAGGTAACATGAATGAATAAAGACCAAGGAATAATAAAACATGCAAAATAGAGAAAGATATAATACATGGGTTACATGAGGAATAACGAAAATAACATGCCGTTACAGCTGATCATTTGAACTAAAATAATAATAATAATCTTAGAGCTGCAGAACTGGATGGGACCCTATGAATCATTGAGCCTACCCCATCAAAGATGTACAGTAGAGAATTGAACTCTCAACCTCTGGCTCCAAGTAGGAAAAAAGGTACAAGAAGAAAAACGTATTGTCTGAAGAGCCTGGGAGGCTGGTTTAGATGTACTGTATCATTTGTTCAAAGGTGCTGCATCTGAAGTCAAGAAAATTATGATTACATCTATCTTCGGTGGTGGTGGTGGTGGTGGTGGTTGAGAAGGAGGAGGAAGAGGGAGGAGGAGGAGGATAAATACTACCCAGAGAGACATTTAAGTGAGTCGTCCCCCCACCCCACCCCCACCCCCACCCCCACTCCCACCCCAGGCATATCATGCTCACCCAGTTTAGCACTTTATTAAATAAGCTCTATCCCACTTCCAAACAAGAAGACCAAGAGAAGAGGTAGAAAAGAAGGCAGTATTAATGGGAGGAGGCTGGATTCCCAATAGAAACTAAACCAATTGGGAAGTACAGTGTGGCTTCTGACAATGGATATAATTTATTATGTCACTGTGGACAACTGCAGTCAAAACTACCAGAGATCTGGGTTTTAAAACCACAATGCATATCTGATGTTCCTCCCTGTGTAGTCGCACCATGAGTCACATGGCCCGATGGGGATCTGAACGCTGTTGACGGTTGTGGCATAGTGGTTAAGATGCTGAGCTTGATGACCAGAAGGTCAGCAGTTTGAGTCCAGACTCCTGTGCAATAAGGTGAGCTTCCATTGTCTGCCCCAGTTCCTGCCAACCAAGCAGTTTGAAAGCAAGAAATTGCAAGTAGGTGAATAGGTACTACTTTGTCAAGGAAGGTAACAGTGTTCCATGCAGTGTCTAGTCATGCCTGCCACATGACCATGGAGACTTCTGCAGATGCAGATAACAATGACACTTTGGTTGTAAATGGAGATGAACACCAGCCCCTAGAGTTGGCCACCAATGACTATTGATCATGGACGACCTTTACCTCTACCTCCTTAGTTCTAGCCCCAGCAGTTTTAATAACAACACAGTAAATCGTTTATGTCACCTCTAGAGCAAAACAGATGGTGCTTTCCCTTTTCCATGACTAGACTGGCCACGCTCAGTCTGGCCAGATTATCCTGCTTTGGTAATAGAGTAGACCATACTGCCAGCAACTCAATGCTGGGTGTCAGACGGCGGTTAACTAACCTGACCACCCTGAGGACGAACGGCCTTGGGTGCTGAAGTCTACAGGGAAGTGTGATGGTCCCCAAGTGGATTAACAATAGAAACTAATAGACATCTGCCCCCCGCCCCAGGACTCTAGCCCTCGGCCTTTCGGGCCTGGGTGGGCAGAAGAGGGGCCGTTGGGGAGAGGGGGTGGCTTTGACATCCACCCCCCCCCCCTCACTCTAGTAATATCTTATTACTTGTAAACCGCCTTGGGTCGCCCCTTAGGGTAAGGAAGGCGGTATATAAATATAACAATAAATAAATAAATAAATAAAATTAAATCCCACTTGAATCCATCTTGATGGAGGGTAGCATAAGAACATAAGAACAGCCTTGCTGGAACAGGCCACAGCCCATGCAGTCCAGCATTCTGTCTCACACAGTGGCTCACCATTTGCTTCAGGGTATTCCCAAGCAGATGCCTTCACCTGCTTAGGATTCCCTGGAAATGGCATTGAGAGATATCCTGCCTATCTCTCCAACCTGGAGGTTGTCCTTAGGTATCCATAATTATAGCCATTGATACCCTTGTATCAATGGCTATTGTATCAATGCAGCTTCATCAATACTGGCCTGGGGCTGAGGACAACTTTGCGTGCCAAAAGGGCTCAGGACCAGGAAGTGACTCGCGGAACTGGATCAGTGGTACGGGGGGGTCATGCTGCGATATGGAAGGTAGATGAAAGGCCATTGTATTATACAGTGTATTATGCATTGTATTATACTGTAGAATCCTGTATAAAGAATGCCTCATACAATGAAAAATTAGTACAATGAGGAGGATTTGCGGATACCATTATACCCCATATAACAAACTTTTTTGTTATACGAAGCAATGCATCTCTGTGGGATGCATTGTACAACGAAAATCTCTATGGGATGCATTGTACAACAAAAAATTTTGTTGTACGATTTTTCCAATAGAGATTTTCGTTGTACGATGCATCCCATAGGGATTTTTGTTATACGAGGTATGATTTGTATAACAATATATATATATATAACAAAAGATATCGTGTAACCAACTTTTTTCATTGTACAGGGTTCTACTGTATTCTCAGGACAGTCTTCATGGCTGATTGCCATGATGAGCGTCAATATTCAGATTCAGATATGGCAGAAGAAGACTGGCCACTGAAATGCCTTACGATCCTAGCATCCGAAGTGCACTCTCTGCTGCACCTGAGTGCAGCTTAGAAGGCACACAGAAAGTCATGTGACTGACACACAGATCTTTGCCCTCCCGTATCTTGCCAGCTTCTTCTGTTTTCCATCACTTGCTGTCTGAAGCATCTGTACCACTCCGCCTCATGGCTGAACCACACAATGATGAGTTGTATGCATTCTCAGAAGCTCAGATTTCTCAGCCTGTCACAAAGATCATTACCCTAGACCCGTGATGGCAAACCTTGGCACTCCAGATGTTCTTGGACTTCAATTCCCAGAAGCCCAAGCACCCTGTGAATCCACACGAATGGGTTTACTGTGATTCATCCAGCCTACGCCACCCTTGTCGCTCCCGGAAGCGGAAGTAAAACGCGCCTGTACAGGCGTGTTTTACTTCCGCTTCCAGGAGCGACGAGGGCGGCACGGAATGGATGAATCACAGCAAACCCATTCGTGTGGATTCACAGGGTGCTTGGGCTTCTGGGAATTGAAGTTCAAGAACATCTGGAGTGCCAAGGTTTGTCATCACGGCCCTAGAATCTAGATTGAACCTTGCTGATCTAGTGTTCTAAAGGGTGTATCTATTTATCTTTTTAAAACCATATTTATTTTGGAGAAAGAGTAACAAAGTCAGAGGCATCCTCTTGAACTGCTTCAAACCCATATTTTTTTTTAAAATGTGCTAGAAACCTTTCACTGAGCTATTCCAAGGGTTAACATGATAGAGTAGAGAGGAATGAGAGACTGATTTAAGACAGTAATCAAAGCTATTTCCTGCTCCTGGCAGAAATAAGTGTATGGAGGGAGTTGAAGTTTATAGCAAGACAATCAGGCATGGTGGTTAGAAGCAACCCTGGGGGTGAGTTAACAAGATATGGGGAAGTGATGGGGAGCACAAAATAGTAGAAGGAAATTTTTTCTTGGAGGAACAAGATGGGAGAAAGATTCCCGTCAAGAACAGGGGACCCCAGCAGCTGTTGTATTGTAATAAGTGATCAGCAACATATGTTTTTGGAAAATATCGTTTTCTTTCTCCTCCTGCCTGTTCACTTCAGGCTTTGAGATTCCAAATTGTACATTGCAAAGGCTCGTGTCTTTCTGCTAGAAAAGCAGTAAGTTTTGTCTTTAGTAGAAAGCTATTTCTGTTATCATTCAGCCATGCTCACAATATTTTATTGTGCAATAGATAGGCGTAGAACTTTGCATTCCATCTTTCATTAGCCTCCAGCTCAGAAACACTTCATCCCATAAGCCCGTGATGGTGAACCTTGGCTCTCCAGATGTTCTTGGACTTCAATTCCCAGAAGCCCAAGCTCCCATGAATCCGCACAAATGGGTTTACTGTGATTCATCCGGCCTGCGCCGCCCTCGTCGCTCCTGGAAGTGCTCCCGGCGCGTTTTACTTCCACTTCCAGGAGTGACTAAGGCGGCGCAGGCAGGATGAATCACAGAAAACCCATTCGTGCGGATTCATGGGGGGGGCTTGAGCTTCTGGAAACTGAAGTCCAAGAACATCTGGAGTGCCAAGATTCACCATCACAGCCATAAGCCATTTCAGGAAATACTGTACTGTGTTTTCAACTCAGGTTGATGCCAACTTAAATGGTTTTTCCAAAGTGCTGGGGTGGGTGGGGAATTGTCATTGGCATTATCTTGAAGACTGACAGGAGAAACTCACCCTTGTTAGCTTGAGACTGCTGAAATAAAACAGGTCTGTTTCTAGTTTAAATGTGTACTTTCTGAATATGAAGAGTGTGTGAGTGCCTTGCTGAAATCAGTTCAGTTGCCTTTCTCTGATTGACACCAACAATGCCATATCTGTATTCAGTTTCTCAAATTTGACTTTTTCAGTTGAAAGGATAGACCAGAAATTCTCAACCTTTTAAAGTCAGGGGCCTGGCCCTGGTCACATTCCCGTCAGACAGCTTGGGGTGGGTGGATAGCCTTTTGCTCTTCCTACACCACATGGCACTTCCTGGTTTGGTGGAGGCGGTGGGGACCCACATGAAATGGTGCTGTGGGCCGCATCTGGGTAGCAAGTTGAGAATCCTTGGGATAGCCCATAATTCTTTTCTCTGATGGTCATCATACTTAAATTATATCAAAGAAGTGGTAGCTGACTGCTCATTAGTGTTTTAACCCAGGGGTGCCCAAATTTTTTGGGCCAAGGGCCAATCACATGGTTCAGCGGGCCAGTCACGTGGTTCCTCCCACCGGAAGCAGAAGTAAAACACGCCCACGAATGCGCAAAATGCTGCTGTAAATGCACCTGCATCTGTTGTAAACGTATTTATGACAGCCCCAGGTGCATTTACAGCATCATTTTGCGCATGCGTGGGCGCATTTTATTTCCGCTTCCAGGAGTGATGAGAGCAATGTGGGCCAGATGATTTCCACACAGGCCAGATTCAGCCTGCAGGTTGTAGTTTGGGCACCCCTGTTTTAACTGGTCATTCTGCATACCTTGAAAACAATAGCCTAGAAGAAATCCTATGTCAAAGCAGACACCCTTTTAAAGGATCCCACTATGTATCATAGGGAAAGAGAATGCCTCTTTTAAAAGGGTGTCTATCTGCAATCCATTGCTTTTTGTTAGAACTCCATGTTTTTAACATGATTTTGTTTTCTTTTTGAAGTTGCAACCTGATTAATCAGATACCTTTTTAAAATATTTGATAGGTTTTTGAATGAACTGGCCTAACCTGTGAACTGCAAGTTTGCTGCTGTGAGTGTTATACAGCTCCCCAAATTATCTGATTGTGTGAAATGATTGAACCAGAGACAGAGTAAATTTCTTTACACAAGAATAAAGAGAGAGAGAGAGAGAGAGAAAGGATGGACAGGCAGGCAAGAGGACAGAACTAACCAGAGTAAAACTAGTGCCTTGAGAGAGAAAATGCCAATGGAGGCGAAGGCAGAGGAAGAAGAGGTAGTCTTCACCCATGTGCCAGAAGTCAAACTGGAAGATGAGGTACCAGTTGGGCTCAAAATAGTGGAAACTCAAGAGGAAACAGGGCAGGAATCCTGTGTCCTTGGACCTAGGACATTGTTATGTTGGCAGACATCTCCATGGGTGAAGGAAGAGCTGAGTGTAGGAGGGACTCAGTGCTGGGATATGCAAAATCAAAACACAGGACAGCCTCTCCAATCTGGATGGGGGAAAGCATGGGCCACAGAGTTTAAACCATGGGATGATATGCCAGCTTTCTTTGCCTCCTTTGAACATGTGGCCTATGCTTGTCAATGGCCTAAGGAAGAGTTGGTAGCCCGGCTTTTGCCCGCCCTGCACGGAGATGCCCAAGAGGCCTATCACCGTTTGGATATGAACGACAGAAGGGACTATGAAAAAGTGAAGGCCGCCGTCTTGAAGAGGGAGCCCATGGCAACTGAAGAGCAGAGGCAATGCTTCCGGCAGTTTGCCTATCGAGAAGCCAGAAGTCCACGGAATGCTTGCCAGCGGCTTCAGAGACTTTGCCGACGCTGGTTGAGGCCAGAGAGCAGGACCAAGAAACAGATCTTAGAGCTACTGGTTCTGGAGCAGTTCCTGGCCATCTTGCCAGAAGAGATCAAAAGCCAAGTGCGGGAACGTGTTCCTGAAACCTGCGCCCAGGCGGTGGCTCTAGCTGAAAAATTTCTGGCAAGGCAACAGGAGGCTGAGAGAGATGTGCAACAGGTGAGATCATCCATTATCTTCTTAGTGATGCTGGTGTTTAAACTCCACGAATTGGCAAAAATCATTTTTGGGACTACATTTATTTATTTAAAAACATCAAGCGTTAACAACAAATATAATCTAAACAACTTTTAAGGTAAAGGTAAAGGTAAAGGTTTCCCTTGCTCGAAAGCCAGTCGTATCTGACTCTAGGGATCAGTGCTCATTTCTGTTTCAAAGCTGAAGAGCCAGTTTTGTCTGCTTCTGCAGACCTTTCTGTGGTCATGTGGCAGGCATTATTAGACGCCGGAATGCACGGAACACTGTTACCTTCTCACCAAAGTGGTCCCTATTTATCTATGTGTAATTTCTTGCTTTCGAACTGCTAGGTTGGCAGTAGCTGGGACAAAGACGGGAGCTCATTCCGTCCTGCAGTACTCGGGAATCGAACTGCTGACCTTCCGCCACCCAGTCAGCGTCTTAGCCACTTGAGCCACTACACAAAATTACATAACTAATAAGTGCACCCACCACCTATTTTTCAACCAATTATCCCCAAATCTCTTTAAACTCATTTTTGAAATGTGAATTAAAATTTAAAGAAAGGAATAACTAAAAATATATATATTTGGAATACATGTCTAAGAAACTACCAGGCAGCAGTGTTTGAAAAGAGACTGAAAAGGTGGTGACTGGAAAATAAAAAATTTCCAACCCCTGCTAAAAAGGTTGGTCTAGCGGTGTTTCCCAATGTTTGGTTTTTGGGCTTCAAATCCCAGAAGCTTAAGTCAATTTCCCAAAGCACTGATCAGACTTAGGCTTCTGGTAATTGAAGTATCCCTGTGGGGCATGGGCCCCACATTGGGAACCACTGGGAGCCAGCAGGGTTTTTCTTAAATTCTGATAAAAGAGATAAGACAATCCACCCATGTTTATAAAATTATTACTTGATGATAATCCCTTTGTGTAAAGTACCTTCCATAAACAAATACGGAGGTCTATTAGGAATGCCTTATGGCTGCTATGGCGAACCTTGGCACTCCAGATGTTCTTGGACTTCCTTTCCCAGAAGCCCAAGCCCCCTGTGAATCTACACGAATGAGTTTACTGTGATTCATCCTGCCCACACTGCCCTCATCGCTCCAGGAAGTGGAAGTAAAACACGCCCATACGGGCACATACGAAAGTAAAATGCGCCATACAGGCGCATTTTAATTCCTCTTCCGGGAGCGACCAGGACAACGTGGGCTGGATGAATCACAGTAAACCCATTCATGTGGATTCACAGGGGGCTTTGGCTTCTGGGAATTGAAGTCCAAGAACATCTGGTGTGCAAAGGTTTGCCATTGTGGTCTTATGGTCTGTGAAATTATGGTGTAGGAAGATAGGTAAGGAATGAGTTTATATTCATATAACTTTATATAGTTTTATATAGCAGGATCAGACTTCTGTGAAGTGTACGGCCATAACAAAGCATCCTTCCACATTAAAGAGTGCTTCCTTTGCCTTTTCAGGTGCCAGGACCATTAAATGATGCTATGAAAGAGTTGGCTTCCTCGTATGCTCAGCAGAAGCTCTTTTGCAGGGAGGTCAAGCAGGCAGGTGGCAGGAATGCCAGTTCACTGGGTATGTACTTGCTGTGTTGAGATACAATCTTATTGCAGTTGCAATTACACTTGTATACTGCCCCATAGTAGTACACTTCCTCACTTGCTCACAAGTTAATTAGCATTTTGCTCCCAACATGCCACTTCTCGTGATTCCATGTTCTTCCCGATGGACACTATTTTCTGAGTATGGCTGGAATCACATCTCTCAATGCCAAGGAGGAGGAGGCAAGTTCTGGTATAAACTACTGGATTTTGGGTGTCTTCTAGAACAGGGGTCCCCAACCACTGGGCTGCGGACCAGTACAAGGCCACAGGCTGTCCCGAACTGGACCGCAGGGGATGGGTGGCCCCGATGACTACCTTCTGCCCTCAACGTGCTCTGCTGGGTCTGCCAGGCAAATGGAGCAAAAACACAGGCTTCAGACACCGCAGATAGCCTGGTGGCCGGGGGCCCTCCTCCATGTTGCTTAACTACAGCAGAAGCTGGGACAAAAACGGGAGCTCATTCCTTCTGCAGCACTCTGATTTCAAACTGCTGACCTGCTGACTTTCCAGTTATCGAGTTCAGCATCTTAACCACTAAGTCACTGCAGTCCATACCCGTCGCAGAAGGATCTACCAAATGAGTCTTTCAAACCAGCTGCATGGGGAAAACTTGAAAATGCAGAGCATTCCACACATTTTGGAAAAAAAACATCCCAGCTCATGTGTTAATATTATTTCTGGTTTTGTTTGGACATATTGGCTTCCTTTTTGCTGCAGGTTCATCTGACACAGAAGCAACATGGGATTCATCAGCAGATGAAGGGGGCTCAGGTGGAACTGGAAGGCAAGGAGCAGGTAGTTGGGGAGACTAGGCTGTTTGTTACATTTCAGGAAGTGAAAAACATTCTTCATGCAGCAGGATCTAGTGCCTAATTGACTGCAGGTCAAGCTAGACAATTAGTTTATCCCATTCTTTGCATAGGTGCTCTTCCCTGTGGTGAATGCTATTTGTTTGTCAATTCTCCTCACTTATGTAACATGCATTTAGCATGCTTTGTTCTGTGATGGCTCATTTGCAAGGAAATGTAATTTGTAAATCTGATGAGAGAAGCATGAGAAACATAACAAACCCTTCAATTAGTCTGTCTTCTCCTGCCATTCAGCTTCACTCGAAAAGGTAAAAAAGTTATGTTATCACTTAGATCAGTGGTGGCGAACCTATGGCACACGTGCCATAGGTGGCACTCCGATCCCTCTCTGTGGGCACTTGTGCAGTCACCCCAGCACAGGGTTTGCCCCACCCCCTGCCCAGCAGCCCAATGGGAGCTTTTCCTCCCTCCCCCAGCACAGGGTTCACCTTGCCCCTCTGCCCAACAGCCTAATGGGAGTGTTTCCTTCCTCCTCTGTTGCTGTGTTGGCACTTTGCGAAAATAAGTGGGTTTGGGGTTGCAGTTTGGGCACTCGGTCTCAAAAAGGTTCACCATCACTGACCTAGATGGTGGGTCAGTGATTTCTCCCTATCTGCTTTCCCCAACATCATGTATGATTTGGTACCTATTATTTCCCAGTTTATTGATTTTTCTCTAAATTAGAATGACCTCTAATGTTGTAACGTTTTTTAATGGGTAAGTTGGTACAGACTCTTGTTCTCCTCCCAAAATTCCACCATCCAAGTGCATGGAATGCTGTTATCTTCCCACCAAAGTGTTACCTATTTATCTACTTGCAATTTCTTGCTTTCGAACTTCTAGATTGGCAGGAGCTGGAACAGAGATGGGAGCTCACCTTGTCATGCAGCACTTGGTTTTCAAACTGCTGGCCTGCCAATCTTCCTGTCATCAAATTGAGCATCTTAACCACTAAGCCACCGCAGACTATAGTGGTGGTGTTGGGGAACCAGAAATAGGATGTGGCTTCCCTTTTACCCCACCTTGGTTTTAGAAACCTTTCTCTTGCTTACTGGTGTCAGGAAGACAACTTCCTTTTCTTTCTCATAGTTGGTGTCTGTGAACTCATGTTTGAATCCCTCTCTCCCGGCAGCTCCCATGGGGAACTCAGTCCAGACTGGGGAATGCTCTCGACACACACAATATGAGAAACGTTATGTGGAATCCATGGGACTCCAGACCCACCCAAGGACCAAGAACCAGGGCAAAGCATATTTGTGCACCCAGTGTGGGAAAGGCTTCCGGTGGCCATCGGCCCTGGCTGTGCACCAGAGGACCCACACGGGGGAAAAGCGACACCGTTGCACCGAGTGTGGAAAGCATTTTGGCCAGCGTGGCCACCTGACTGTGCATCGCAGGATCCACTCTGGGGAGAAGCCGTACGCCTGCCCTCAGTGTGGGAAACAGTTTGTGGACGCCTCTCACCTCACCAAGCATGAGAGCACCCACCTGGGCGACAGGCCCCTCCACTGCGCCGACTGTGGGCGGAGGTGTGAGAACAGACGGTCTTTGGTACAACACATGAGGATTCACAGCCGGGATAAACTCTAGGCCACGGATGCTCATTAGCCCCTAAAGGGTGTGTGTGTGTGGGATCTGCCGTGTCTCTTTGTTGCTGAACATCAAGAAGGGGGAGGACAAAGACCAAATAGGATGGGGTCCTGATCCTAGAAAGAGACCTGGGTAGATGATGGGCAAGCGTCTGGGAAGGGACCAGTGTGCCCGGTTGCATTTAGGCATTAAAAAAAATTCCTACCCAGGGATACCAAGAAACTGTTGCAAAAAATGGCTAAGCAGTATTTTGGGTGAAACAAAGAAACACTTGCACCAAAAGTAAGAGCGAGAAAGGTTTTATTGTACCTATGCATATGGGCTCTTGCAGCAAGAGGGGCAATGCTGGGCAGACCTGGTCTTATCTTGTCTCTTGCGTATCAACTCAGTTCTTTTACCTTCTTCCTGGCACATGCACAGAGCCAGTGGGAGGGGGAGCCAGGGGGACATTTTACTCTTTTGTTCACTTAAAGTTCAAAATGGTTCCCCACCCCCTCAGGTACATGTTATTGCCCTTTACCTAAAGGTAAAGGTATCCCTTGCTTGCAACCCAGTTGAATCTGATTCTAGGGGGCAGTACTCATTTATTTTTACAGCCAAAGAGCTAACGCTGTCTGCGTTTGCAGATGTTTCTGTGGTCAAATGACAGGCATATTTAGATACCGGAGCACAAAGAACACCGTTAAATGTCCTGCCAAAGTAGTACCTATTTGTCCACTTTCAATTACTTTTGAACTGCTAGGTTGGCAGAAGCTGGTGCAGCACTTGGGTCTCAAACTGCTAACGTGCTGACCTTCCAGTCGTCAAGTTTAGCATCTTAACCACTAAGCCACTGCAGTCCCCGTTAAACAACAGTAAGAAACCTCAATAAATAACAGGAGACAGCTAAGAAAAATTGCTCTTTAGACTACAGTTCCCAGAAACCACCCAGCCACCAAGACACAGGTCTTCTCTCATTGCCTGCACAGTTTTAACAACCAAGAAGAGCGACATCTGACCCCTCTCCCCTCTTATTTAGTCAGTCCCCTTGGCCCTCCACCTTTCTGTCCCCTAATGGAATGGCTTTGAGGTAGGAAAATAGTAGCCATGCTTTTCATCTTGCCACTTTTATCTTTCCTAAGGCAGGGATAGGAAGATATTCTTACCCCCATTTTCATATGCCTGGAGCTCATCAGGGTTACACTTGTGATTTCCTGTAAACCCGTAAGTGATGGAAAGCTCTTTGGGGCCTTAAATTGGCCCATGGTTGGGGACCATGTGCCCTGCAGGGAGAAATTCAAGTGGAGTCTGGCCAGTTAACATAGTAAAAGTCTCCCTGAATCATTTTGCTTCTCCCAAACACGAGAGACTCTTTAAAAGCCACCCTACATTGGTCCAGAAGGAATAATGTGAACAGGTAAAGATAAAGGTCTCCCTTGCTCTAAAACCAGTCATGTCCGACTCTAGGTGTTGTGCTCATCTCAGTTTACAGCCAAAGAGCCAGTGCTGCCTACATCTGCACGTGTTTCTGTAGTCATGTGGCAGGCAAGACTAGACACTGGAGTGCACAGAATGCTGTTCCCTTGCCACCGAAGTGGTACCTATTTATCTACTTGCATTTTCTTGCTTTCAAACTGCTAGGTTGACAGGAGCTGGGACAGACGTGGGCACTCCCTCTGTTGTGCAGCACTTGGGGCTCGAACTGCTGACCTGCTGACCTTCTGGTCATCAAGCTCAGCGTCTGAACCAGTAAGCCACCATGGCCCCCCAGTTAACATAGCTCTAAGCTTTCCCATTTCATCCAAGTCATTTTAGTTACAGCATCATAAATAAATAAATAATTCAGGGACTACTTCAAGTTAATATATGGTACAAACTATATTTTTCTACTTCATCCTTGCCTCATCACCTACAGCAGATCGCATGGTAGCCCACTAGCCACCATTTGAGCCAAGAGATAGTCCTCCTTTTACACTTCATCAAGTTTCCCCTCTGTGAATTCAAAAATAACTTTTGAGGTTACAGTAATTGCCTTCAAAGCAATCAACATTATTCTTCATTAGTTAAGGTGCGTTTTTTTAAATTGGGGGGAAGGGCCTAATTAAAAGTGACAGTCCTGAGTTCTGCTGATTTCATCTGAAAGAAAATCCAAAAAGTCAGCCTGTTCTCACACACTATTGTGTCCAGATGTGGCCAGTGATGTGCGGGGTATTTTAGCATGTAAGCATTATACTGTAATTCCCTTATTTGTTCCATCCCATCATAAATGGCATAGAGGGCATTGGTAGAGATTTTTCTGTTATTCCTTAATACAGCATCCATTTGGAGGGTTTGTGGGGAATTGTCTAATGCTTGTCAAATAATTAACCAATACTCCCTGTAACCAATAAGATTGGAAGGTTGGGTTTCGATACCCAAGAGCTGCACTTGGGGACATGAAAGGAGCCTCCTTCGGTTGACCCCCTGAGCAGAGTTTGTCCAGCAAAAATCCTTTCAACCCAGGAGTAATCTCTGACATGAAATTATTATTATTATTATTATTATTATTATTATTATTATTATTATTATTATTATTATTATTATTATTATTATTATTATTATTATTATTCCAATAGGAGTAAAGTTAAATGTAAAGATCAAGGTTTCCCTTGCTCGAAAGCCAGCCGTATCTAAGTCTAGGGCGCGGTGCTTATCTGTTTACAGTCAAAGAGACAGTGCTATCTGCATCTGCTGACATTTCTATTATCATGTGGCAGTCATGACCTGAGTGCACAGAATGCTGTTACCTTCCCCACCTAAGTGTTCCCTATTTATTTATTTATTTATTTTGTTCAGTTGCACAGTCGACCCCATGGACCACTGCCCTCCAGGCACCTTTGTCCTCCACCATCCTCCTCAACCCGCCCTGCTCTGTGTCCACTGCGTCTACAATACCATTTAGCCACCTCATCTTCGGCCGCCCCCTTCTTCTTTTGCCCTCTACCCTTCCCAGCATCATGGCTTTCTTAAGTGAATCCTCTCTTCTCATTTGATGTCCAAAGTAGTTTAGCTTCATCTTTACTATTTGACCTTCCAAGGAGCAGTCAGGGTTGATTTCTTCTAAGATTGACCTATTTGTTCTCCTCACTGTCCAGGGGACTCTCAAAACTCTTCTCCAACACCACATTTCAAAAGCCTCTAATATTCTGCGCTCAGCTTTCCTAACGGTCCAGCAATCACAACCATACATTATCACCGGGAATACCATTGCTTTGACTATGCAAATTTTTGTTTGAAAGGTGATGTCCCTATTTAGTACTTATGTCCCTATTTAGTACTTGCAATTTCTTGCTTTCAAATTGCTAGGTTGACAGGACCTGGGCCAGATGACGGGAGCTCACTCTGGCGTGCAGCACTCAGGTCTCAAACTGCTCACTTGCCAAACTTTTATTCATCAAGTTTATCATCTTAACCACTAAGGCACTGTAGTCCTAACCGATAAGAGTACATGTCTATAAATACCCTAGTCACTGCGAATAGTTGGCATTTTAAAAAATATCTGGGGAAAAACACAAGCGGTCTTTTCTTTGACGTGGATGAAATGACTCCTTTCTGACCACACCCAGCATGCTGTTTCCAACAGGGAGACACACAAGAGCCTCTTGCCAGTCTCCAGTCAAAAATGAAAGCAGAAGGCCTCCCTTGTTACTGCCACAGTGTCTGGTTGTCAGAAGTAAACTACTTTTGAAACAGGGAGGTTCTGTTTATCTTTCATATAAAAATATTGAGATAGATGTCTACTGTACAGTCAAGTGAATGGCAAAATGCTATGATGAAAAAAAGGGAGTACGTATAGCAATTCTGGATTACAGGGGTAGAGCAGGGTAGCCTTTTGGAAAGGTCCCCTATGTTAATCACTCTCTGGAACAACCAAGGCAGGACAGCATCTTTTAGATGTCATAGTTGTGGTGTTTGTGTGTAATTTACAGCGGGTGTAGATAGTTGTGGAGAATCCATAGGCTAAACATAAAGGTTTCCCTTGCTCGAAAACCAGTTGTGTCTGACTCTAGAGTGCTGTGCTAATCTCTGTTTATAGCCAAAGAGCAAGTGTTGTCTGCTTCTGCTGGATTTGAAATGCTTCCATCATTCTACATAAGAGCTACAAAAATGTCTGCCTTCATTCCTTGTAAACATTACACTGCAGACAGTGCCCTGCTCTAATAATACAGATTTTAGGAAATTTTAATTGAATATTTTTAGACCCACGGATAACTGAAACTGCAGATACTGAACCTGTAGATATAAGGGGTGACTTGTAATCCAAAAACACAAATCAGCACCTCTCTGTTTGAAGCCCTGGAAAAACTGCTTCCGCTCAGAGGAAGTCATACTGAGTCAGATTAACAGTATTTTTGCATAAAACAGTTTCCCACATTGATGAGGGTTACCTAGTCCCCTTCTATGGGAAGGAGTATCTATCACTTTTGGCTCTACCTGCATTCAAGCTAGCAGGTTCTCATTATACCTTGGCCTCATTTGTGACCAAGGACTTTAAGCTCGTTATCTTGAGGCTATCAAAAACCCAGGTCTAGAACAAGATACTGAAAGTTTTGAGATAAATCACAAAAATTCCAAAGTACTATGTAAATACCCACTTAGGACAGATAGACTGCTCTTCAGTGCTTCTCTCAAATATAACCCAGGACTTTTTCTCCTCCTTGAACAGAGGATATCCTAAACCCATTGTTGTGCCACTAAATTGTTATAACTCCTGAGATTCCAGTCTAAGACAGCTCAAATCTTAAGAGTCATCTTTTCATCTAGTGATTTATGTAATGCTTAGGGGGAAATTGCATAGGACGTTTATAGTCTGTTATAGGACTGTTTTGTTGCTCCAATCATATAGCAAACATAAGTACTAATCTCATGCTCCTGTTTATGGAAGTGGGAAGATAATCCCCTCACAAATATCCTGTCTAATAATGTGGAAGCACTATGGCCATGATGGTGAACCTTGGCACTCCAGCTGTCCTTGAACTCCAATTCCCAGAAGCCCTGATCAGCGGAAATGCTAACTTGGGCTTCTGGTAATTGAAGTCCAAGAACACCTGGAGTGCCAAGGTTTGCCATCATGGCCTATGGTGACGAATCCAACATTTTCTTACAGAAAATGTTAACTCGCCCTGCTTCCACCTCCCATGTTCTTAATCTATTTAGACCATCTGATCAATTTTTTTAAAGATATGTCAACGAACGTATCAATGAGTCTGAAAACCAGAGGCAACCCAAAATGTGAGATGTTTAATTTTTTCCAAAATTAATCCAAACACAAGAAAATAAAGCCTAATCTTTTTTTTAAAAAAGGGAACCCTTTTTGAGGAACTGCCCAAGTAAGACAGACTGAGATTCAAATTCTAGTCAGAGTGATACCGAGGAGGAAAAAGAATCACCTTGGGCACTAAGCAAAGGGCCAAGGACAGGTGTGGTGTGCCAGTTGACAAAAATCTACCTTTTCTTTGGCATTATTGTTTTGCAGAAACCAGCCAATCTTTCCTTTACAGTTGCAGAGACTTTGTTAGCAGCCTCCAGATGGCTAGGACTAAAGAAAATTTGCAGAGAAAACTTTGAAGAGAATTGGTCAGGTTGTTATTTTAAAAAAACACACAGCAACACAATCTGGTACCTGGGAAGGGCAGACTTCAGAACACAAGAGGGCTGGAAGATCTTCGCAGGAACAGAACCATTGCTGAAATTAAAGAGCAGGGTTGCTTGGATAAAACCCCTTAGTTTTTAATTGCCAGTTAGATTTTGGAAGGGGTAGAGAGATATTTTGTCCTTAATAAAGGACAGTCAGTCAGGGTAGAAGATTCATACATTTCATTAGCTCCTCCTCCTCATCATGTCTCCTCCTTAGTTGGACTACCAATTAAGGGATGAAGGACAGATGTAGATGTTGTTGAGCTGTCTCCCATACTTCTTTAGCATTGGGTATGGCGAGTAGGGCTGATGGTAGTTGTAGTCCAAACAAGAGGCCCATAAGTTGCCCATTCTGGTCTGTATGAATGAAATATTGCCTGCTTTCTTTGCAAACAGGGCAGTCTAGGTGAGGCTGCAAAATATTCAACCAAGCTATATAGCATTGTAGCCCTCTATACATTTTAGATAAGCCCCATTATCCTTTCTCATTGTCTGTTCTGGCTAGCACTTCTGAGAGTTGAAGGCAAAATATCGGGTAGGCCAAAAGTTCTTTATTCAGGATCAAGTTTAACGGACAGAAAACTCGCCAGCCGAAATAGTTCTATCAGGCTCCCAGCCTATGACACAACTTTGATTTCACCTTAGTGCCGTGTTGTCTGTTTGGCAAGGCTCTGTATGCATCTCTTATTTTAAATTTTCAAAGGATAACCAATCTGTAACTCTCCATCAAGCTAATATACATTCTATTTCAAGAGAAACTGAACTCTTGATTCTGTATGGAGTATGAAATCAAATGCATTTGCATATATTGGGGTGAAGAAGGAAGGGTTGCATAAGTTATTCAGCTGTGCTCATATTCAGAAGCGATCAAAGAATGTGCATAGAATAAGAACTCCCCAAGGAATTCAGTCAGGTTACTACCATCCTGTTTGCCAATGTCTGATGCTTTGCATTCTTACGGGATAGCTATAAAACAGTATTTAAAAAAGACTCTCTGGATGCTGAATTGCCGGTCTTAGGGGCCATTCAACAATTACGTGATCCTTTTTCTGGGAAAAATTGATCCCCTCTGCACTATGTAATCAACCGTAATTTTCGGTTTGACCACCTTCCCCCCTTAAAATTACGTGATCTGAACCAAATAGTACTGTATTTTGCACCACCAGCCAGTGGTGGCGCTGCAGGTCAATTGCACTGAAGCAGGAAGCAATGCTCTAGCCTAGGCTCTTGCTGTCCCTGCAATGATTGCAGGGCAACCAGAAAGCATGGCTTTCCCCCTCCATTTTCACCGCATGGAGCAAGGCTCAAAGTTAAATTAAACCCTTCCTTTTATGCACAGGTTTGGTTTCCCACTGTCAGTTAGAAACAGCTCCAAATGGATTACGAAATTTTGACCTGACCGCTCCTAATTTTTCTGTAATTTGGATGGCAGGCCCCTTTCAAGGATCACATAATTGTTGAATGGCCCCTTAAACAAAATTCCTTGCCTGGACAAGAATAACAGAAACCTAACAGCCCCTTCTACGTCTACAAACAGTCACATGCCCTCTTCAGCAGTGGTTCTCACATTTAGTCCTTCAGGTGTTTTGGTCAGCAGCTCCCAGAAACCTCAGCAAGAATGGCCAGTAGCCAGCAACTCTGGGAACTGAAGTCCTAAACATCTACAATCAGTGTCCTCCACCCTTTGGCTTTTGGACTTCAATTCCCAGAAGCCTAAGTCTGTACATTGGTTGATCAGTGCTTTTGGGAATTGGCTTATGTTTCTGGGAATTGAACCCCAAAAGCCAAAGGTTGAGGAACACGGACGGATCTAGAGAATGAATGGCTGAGAATGCCTGCTGTACTGAACACAGAAACTGGTCACTCTAGGACTCCGGTAAGGCTCCCACTCAATGGTAAAAGCATCACACAACACAAACTACCAAATGTTGTGTTCTATGAACCTTGGTGTCATCCAAGTCTCAGCCATCATTTTGGACTTGCATGGCCAAGGAGTCTGTGGCCTAACCAACCCAGAGTGGTTGGAGGAGAATGGCTTAGTGCCATTAGTATGAAAGGCAATGTAAGTTATGGAGAAGATGGAGCCAAGAGTTCTTTGTAAGTTGCACTGACAAGTTGGGTGTTTATTGAGAGTCTGGGGAGGAAAGAAGACAAGCCAGTAACAATTCAAAGGCACCAGTTTGTTCTGAGTCTGACATTACAGAGCTCCCAAACCAGAGGTGGTGAATCTTTGGTCTTTCCAGATGTTTTGAACTAACACTCCCACAAACCCTGGTCATGCCAGCTGGGGTTTCTGAGAGTTGGATGTCCGAAACACTTCTGGCCTGTGCCTAGTACTTGTCTGACATCATGAGGAGAATCAGGTTGATCTTGATACTGGGTCAGCCCACAGGGCCTTAAGAGTGTTTGCCTTTAGATTTACAGTGTTTCCCAACCTTTGGGTTTTGGACTTCAATTCTCAGAAGCCTAAGTCAATTTTCCAAAGCAGTGATCAGCCAATGTACTGACTTAGGTTTCCAGGAATTGAAGTCCCACTGTGGGACGTGGGCCCCACTGCTTTAGAAGAAGCATGATCCAACACAGTGGCCTTGCTCGTGAAAGGGGTTTTGCAGTGGTTGGGTGTTGCTAACAAATGAAAAACTTTCAAGCAGAGATTTTCTTCCTCTAACACAGGGGTGCCCAAACCTTTCAGACTGCGGGCCGGTCACGTGGTAAATTTTGATCTGGAATCTGTGGCTAACAGGGGTGCCCAAACTACAGCCCACAGGCTGGATCTGGCTCATGATGCCAATTCATCTGGAACATGATGCCCTTATTCCCGGAAGTGGAAGTAAAACGCGCCCGGAGTGGGAGCAACGAGGGCTTCGCGGGCCGGATGAATTGGCATTGGGGGGCGTAATTTGGGCACCCCTGCTCTAATACTGTTAGCCACAGATTCCAGATCAAAATTAAAATGTCACCTGGACAGCCTTAACAAAAGGATGAAAGAGCCAGACTATTGACTCATGCCCAGTAGTAGCAAAGGGCTCTTTAGCCTCTTCTCCTCCAGTGCAAACAGCAAGAGAAGATTTCACAGTGCGCTCCCATCATCCACTACATCTACTCAGACACATCAGCCAGTGTCTTGCTTCATGCACAAAAGCTAACAGCTGATGTGCACAAGGAAAGACTACATTTTTTTTGTATTTACATATAGGAAGACTCCTTTGCTAGTGTTTCATCTCACATACAATAGGAAAGATAAAGTGTGCAAAAAAATAATAATACCTAGAGGAGAGGTCAAGGCCAGTGTGAGGAATTAGAAATTTTGCAGAGCTAGATCAAACCCTTTGGAACTTATCTGGAACTCTATAGCATGGATGTGCAGCTCATTATGTAGATAGCAATTAATGCCAAACATCCAGATTCCCAGTTTCGGCATTACTCTTTTGCTCCCCTTCTGACTTGCTTTGTATATACCTGTGATCAGTACAACCCTCAGATGACAACCCTGCCATTTATCAAAGTTACAATCTCCAAAACCAAACACATTTTTTTTAAAAAAAAGCAACTTCTCCAAAAGGCATCTTCCTCATATAGGTGATTCTCTCTCTCTCTCTCTCTCTGACACACACACACGCACGCACGCACGCACGCACGCACGCACACACACACACACACACACACACACACACAAACACACACACACACAGTGTTCCCCATCAGCCCCTACACTGCTCCTTTTCTCTAAAAAATATGTTGCTTTTCTTTCATTAAAAACATACAGTCTTGGCCTTGCTGGGCATATAGGCTGCGTTATGTAATAATAAACTTGTCCAGATGACTAGAAGATCTATTTCCTTTTCTATTAAAGAGAGACAGACAGACAGACAGAAAGAAAGAAAGAAAGACAGAGACAGAAAGACAGCCAGAAGTTCAACTGGTGCCATCACAATGCTATCAGTTCAGAGATGTTCAAGAAATCAATTCCAGCGAGTCATCTTCTGGTTGTTCTGTGGACCTCCACAAAACGAGACTTGGGAATCAAGCACATTGTCCAACCCGCTAGTAAACAGGATATATTCTAACTAAACCACCCTGAACAGATAATATTATCTGCAGATGTTAAGATGAAACAACAACAGTCATCTGGCCCATTATAGCACCAAGCTTGGTGGTGGTTACAGGTCCATGCTTTGGCCCTCGTTGAATTCTAGGAACTGGGAAATGTAGGTTCCTTCAGCAGGGAAGTCGTGTGGGTTCTCCGATGTCGAACCAAGTGTGAGTTCTGCCCAAATTTCTTTCCACACTCAGGGCACTTGTACGGCCTCTCTCCTGTGTGGGTGATCTGGTGTCGGATGAGATCAGAACTCCACCGGAATTTCTTCCCACACTGGCTGCATCCATACGGACGATCTCTCGCATGGGATATCCGGTGCCTGGTGAGCTCTGAGCTTTGGTAAAAACTCCGGCTGCACTGGGCACAGCGGAAGGGTCTCTCCGAGGCGTGGATCCTCTGGTGCCGAGTCAGTTGGGATGTGTGACCAAACCGTTTGCCACACTGAGGGCACTGGTGGGGTTTCTCCCCGGTGTGGATCCTCTGATGGGTGAGAAGATGTGAGTTACGGCTAAAGGTTTTCCCGCATTCTGAACACCGGTGGAGAGGCTTTCCCAATGGGTGAGGGACCCCACTAGGGTTGGACTGTAAGGCTGGGTTCCCTCCTGACTCACCACGTCTATCTTCACGTTGCTGGCCCGCTGGCTCGCCACAATTTTCAGCTGTTGTGTTCGCCTGCAAATTCCCAGGTGGGATCCCTGTTTCCAAGGCACCTGCTGGAAGAGGGTTTCCTTCATGGTTCCCGTTAGCCATCATGGCACCTGCAGAGGACAGTCAAGTAAAAACCCTTTATTATGCTTATCAGCACAGTTTCTGCTACTGATGCTCAACATGCACTGCCAGCTGCCATGAAGGCAGACACATAATGTCACTCTATTTAGGATGTGTGTGCCAACCATTGTGTGTCTCTGTAAGGTAAAGGTCGCCCTAGCTCAAAAGTCAGCTGTCTCCGTCTGTAGAATACAGTGTTCATTTCTGTTTACAGCCAAAGAGCCAGCGCTATCTGCGTCTGCAGACATTTTCATGGACATATGGCAGGCAAGACTAGACACCAGAGTGCACGGAACGCTGTTTACCTTCCCAACCGAAGTGGTATCTACTTGCAATTTCTTGCTTTTGAACTACTAAGTTGGCAGGAGCTAGGACAGAGACAGGCGCTCACTCTGTCGTGCAGCACTCAGGTTTCAACTGCTGTCCTGCCGACCTTCCAGTCATCAAGTTCAGCATCTTAACCACTTGAGCCACCACAGTCCCTTGTGTGTCTCTGTACCTGATGTGTATAAATTGATGCTATGAAGTCTCACTCCTATGTCTGATTAAGTGGACTTGATCCAGGAAAGCTAACATTAAAATATAGCAGTTAGTCTTTAAGGTGCCACAACGATTTTGTCTTTTTGTTTGCTTCTCTGGTACACTTGCACAATATTTAGGAAGGGTTCACTTTCTTGATATTCTGTCCTTGACAAATCATTGTTTTGTCTCTGTGTTTTCCACTTCAAGGACACCAAGTCAAAAACCTATGTGTGCAAACTGCTAGTACCTTTTCTTCAAGATTCCATCCTCTTGTCTAGTAACTAAGAGAGCATTTATACAACATAGTTATAGCAGTCAGATACTGTACTACTTTAATTGTCTTACCTCGTTCTTGAAATCCTTGGGGCTCCTGTTTGGGGACACAGGGCATCTTCAGAGCTGGTCCTAAGACAGGCTGGTTTAGTGACACTTCGGTTGAGGTTAAACATTCAGGATGGGGCAGCAGAGGAGTGGAAGGGTCCCACTGCGGTCCAGGCAAACTCATTTCTTGCGGGCTGACCTGTTCAACTTTGACTCGCACTGTAACCTAGAAACAAGACAAAAAGAGAGACACAACAACTGTGAGGACATCTGCCCATAAAAATTCCCCATCTGGCCCACAGAAGGGAAGTCCCACACTTTCTTCTAGCCCTGCCCCTGGCCTACCAGGGGGGAAATGCCCCTTATTTTCAGTCAATGATAATTAGAGAAAGCACAGATTCCCTTCTTGACTTTGCTTCTCCTCTCCTTAATGAAAAGAAGGAAGAGGACAATATTGGCCACTCTCCGCCAGAGTTTTAAGAAGAATCACTTTTTAAAACTGCAATCAATGCTACTAGTAACAATTAAATTAAACCCCATTGATGTTGATGAGTCTGCACTAGACATGAGATTCAACACGATGTCTTTACTTTGTTTTTAGCTGTTACTAGCCGATTACCCGGCCTTGCCCGGGTTTTTTTTTAACTGTAGGCCAGCCTTTCCCATGGAAACTTCATAGGGTGTGTGTGGGCCATCACGACGATGATGTCACAATTGGGTGACCTGCCTGGGGCTTGTGACCCCCCAATGTACCTCTCCAAAGGCCAAGGTAGGCATGTGGCAAGTCCTGGCAACATCCGTTCAGAGGTGTGTGAGCCCATACAAGACCTCACCTCTGTTTTATATATACAGTATATAGATAAGCTATATAATGAACTACTTTTCAAAGAATAAAGTAACTCCCTCAGCTCTGCATTCTTCTTCTTCTATGTCTAGGCCAGACATGAAACTGCCAAAATGAAGGCACTTTTTGCAGTTCCTTTCGCCTGACTTAGTGTGAGAAAGATTAGCCAGCAACACAAAGTTGCTGTTACCAGGATACACCCAATTGTGGTTCAAAAATACTACAATCTTCAAGGAGGCTCTTTCTTTGTACCCCAGCTCTGTATTTCTACACACAGAATGAGCATTTCCTAATTCTGACAGAAAGGCTGTGATGAGACTCAAGCACCTGGGACTGTCTGCCAAGGGGCAGAAGTTATGGGGTCACTCGTCAGAGGCTCCCCAATCACTGTATCATGTCCCCTTGTCTGTATGAATCACTGGGGGGGGGGGGGAAGAAACCCCTCTCACCTGCTGCTCCCACATTCCCGCTTCACGCCGTCCCATCTGGTAACCTTCAACCAAGGCCACCGCTTGGGCGCATGTTTCGGGGCTTCGTTCCCACACCCAGCTCTGGATGTCCTGGGGCAAGATGGTCAGGAACTGTTCTAGAATCAGCAGCTCCAAGATCTGCTCCTTTGTGCGGCTTTCAGGCTTCAGCCAGCGACGGCACAGTTCCCGGAGCCGCCGGCAACTCTCCCGCGGGCCCTCTGAGTCCTGGTAGCGGAACTGCCTGAAACGCTGGCGCTGCATCTCCATGCTAGCCCCGGTCTCCCCGCGCAGGCCAGATTTGGACTTCCTGTGGTCACTCCGGCCACCCCGGGTCTCCAGGCCATTGTGGGGTGGTGGGGCTTTCCCGCTGAGGGCTGGCATGAGACGAGTCATCCACTCCCCTCTGGGCCACTGGCACGTCTCTGCCGCATGTTCAAAGGATGGCAAATAGGCCTCAATATCATCCACAGGGGTCAGCTCAGGCAGCTGGAGGTTCCCCCATCCAGGAGCTGGGGGTGGGACTGGCACAGGGGGCAGCATGACTTCAGAAGGTGTCCGCAAAGTTTGTACCATCTCCTGGCACTGAACCTCCCAAAGCTGTGGGATTGGGTCACTCCTCACCTGGGGAGGGGTGGCCCACCTGAGCAGGTCACTAATGGTGCCAGCCTGGACAACAAGGGGAGCTTTCCCGGCAGGGTCCCACTCCCATCCTGCCTCAGGGCATGGTGGTCCCGGGTCCTCCATTTTGACCCTGGGTGGCATGGTGTCTTCTAAAGGGTACAAAAAATGGAGGCCCAAGGCTGGCGGAGGCACTTCCTGAGTGGCGGTCATTTCTTCCTCTCTTTCAAGGAAGGGAACTATTTCTCTTCAACGGTGTCTGTTCAGGCCAAGGCGGAAGGACTCGGTCTGTGGAGACTCAACCCAATGAAAGGAAGTCTTCTTTGAAGAGTTCAGCCTCAGTCCATCAGATGGAAGTGCAAGAGCCCCAAATGGACAAGTTGGATGGCCCACAGGTATAATCTATTGCCAAGAAAATGATTGCTGATGAAGCAGATTCTTCACTGATACAAGAAGGGGATAAAAAAAAGACACTGAGAATTATGTTTCCAACAAATGGATCCTCCCCCCCCCCCCCCCGCAACGTGTCACCTCTGGTTCATAACCCCTGTTGCATGTATATTGGCAATTCATCATAAATTACTGCCTGCTGGTGGTTTGTCAGCTTACCCCAGGTGTCATAAAGTGGACCGTGATCTTCCACTGAAATATCCAAAAAGAAACACCCTCCAAAAGGGTTGGGCTCCATTATCTCCAACCAAGGCATGGCTTGGTTGGGGATGGTGAAAGTTGCATCTCAACATGTTGGGAGGATACAAGCCGCAGAACTTCACCATATATATGTCAGAAATTATTCTGGGTTGAAAGGATTTTTGCTGGAGGAACTTTGCTCAGGGGATGCCCAAATGAAGCTCCTTTCATGTCCCCAAGATCTTTTCACACCGAAGTGGTCCCTATTTATCTACTTGCATTTTCTTGCTTTCGAACTGCTAGGTTGGCAAGAGCTGGGATAGATGACGGGTGCTCAATCTGTCATGCAGTACCCAGGTCTCGAACTGCCGACTTGCTGGCCTTCCAGCTAACAAGGTGAGCTTTTTAACCACTGAGCCATGATACTGCAGAAGTGATGAGCTCAAGTCATCAGCAGACTGACCCCAAATTGCAGAGTGGGAGCAGTCTTTCTTAGCAAGTTTGGAAAACAGAAGGAATATCAATAGTTCATCTTTTGGTTTTGAAGAGGATCTCCTCAATCAGGTTCACCAGTAAAGAAGAGAAGAGAATGAGTTGGTTAAGAAGACATATTCACATGAAATGAACCCCACCCAACCCATCCTCAATGTCAATCCTACCACTAGCTCTCAGTTTGTTAGAATTTCGGTGAGGTTAGAAATTTGTTTATTTTTATAAAAAAACAAAACAAAAAAAGGTGAAAACTAAAGGACCCCACTCCATTTTTGTATTTGGAGATCTTTTTGGTACTCCTCACATGATGAGAGTCAACAGTACGATGTGGCTGCAAAAAAAGGGCAATGCTGTTTTGGGCTGCATTAACAGAAATATAGTCTCCAAAACCCGTGAAGTACTACTAGTCTCCCTCTATTCAGCTCTAGTTAGACAACATCGAGAATACTGTGTCCAGTTCTGGGAATCACACTTTAAGAAAAGTGCAGAAAAACTTAGAGCAGGTCTGGCCAGGTTATCCTGCTATGGCAATAGAGTAGACTATACTGCCAGTAACTCAAAACCTGATGACCCTGAGGACTAATGGCTTGGGTGCCAAAGTCCACAGGGAAGGATGATAGTTCCCAAGTGTATTAAATCCCACTTGAATCCCTCTTGATGGAGGGCAACAGCTTCATCCATTCTGGCCTGGGGCCGAGGAGGACTTTGTGTGTCAAAAAGGCTCAGGACCAGAAAGTGACTTGCAGAACTGGATCAGCGGTACGGGGGTCATGCTGCGATGAGGAAGGCAGATGGAAGGCCTCTGCATTATATTGTTCCCAGAACAATCTTCATGGCTGATCGCCATGAGTATTGTCAATATTCGGATTCAGCAGAACAAGAAGAAGGTACAGAGAAAGGCAACAATGATGATCAGAGGAGTGGAAACCAACCCCTATGAGGAAAATCTGAAGGAACTGGCCATGTTTAGCCTTGAGAAAAGGAATCTGAGAGGGGATATGATAGCACTCTTCAAATGCCTGAAAGATGGTCATAAAGACAAAGGTGGGGTCTGTACTCGGTCATCCCAGAGTGCAGTACACGTAATAGCAGGCTGAAACTAAGCCAGATATAGGCTGAATATGAGGCAAAACTTCTTAACTGTTAGAGCAGTATGACAGTGGGACCAACTGCTTCAAGAGGTGGTGAGCACTTCGACACTGGAAGCATTCAAGAGAGAATTAGACAGTCATCTGCCAGATTTGCTTTGATCTGGATCCCTGCATTGAGCAGGGGGTTGGACTCAATGGCCTAAAAGGCACCCTCCAACTCTGTGATTCTAAGACTGAATAATTTGCATGAAGAACTGCTTTCTTTTGTCTAACCCACTTCTCTGAATGGCCTTCAGGTCTAGTTTTATGAGGGCAAAGGGAGGGGGGGGGGAAAATCTATATCCATTCTATATCCATTTGCGGAGAAATCTGGGAAAAGGAACTTTTCCATGCGCTGAGGTGAATGGTAATGTGCTGAAGAGGAAAATAAAACAGCCCCAAAGAATAAAATACTACTCTTTTAAAATGTTCTAAAAATACCATGGATCCCATATTTCTTTGTAATGGCTTGTCCTGACTACCACTAGTTGAAGATGCAATTCTCTACCAATCTGCCTGGGAGATGGTTTAGCCCCAATGAACTCAACCGGGCTTATTTCTGATGCATCATAGAAAACAATGTAAGCAAATATGGATTGCTCTGTTGGATCAGACCAAAGCACCCTTTCAGTCCTGCATTCTATTTTCATAGCCAGCCAGATGGGAGGACTATTAGCTTAGTGACATGAATTATGCTTTGCACAACTTTTGTTCAATCTCCCCATTCTCCCATCAAAGGTTTACTAGCAGATGATGTGAACAATAACTGAGGACCTGTAAAACCCACAGCTAGTTAGAGCAGGGGTGCCCAAACTATGGCCCTTTGGCCAGATCCAGCCCCCGATGCCAATTCATCCGGCCCATGCCACCCTTGTTGCTCCCGGAACCTGAAGCTAAACGTGCATTTTACTTCCGCTTCCAGTGGGAGGACACACATGATCGGCCTGCTGAACCACATGATCGGCCCACGGCCTGAAAAGTTTGGGCACCCTGAATTAGAGTAAGACACTACTGAGCTAGACTAATGGTTAGGCCTATTCAAAACCACCTGCTGTAGTCTATTTCCCAAGGTAAAGGTCGCCCTTGCTCAAAAGCCAGTTATATCCGGCTCTAGGGTTTGGTGCTCATCTCTGCTTAAAGCGAAAGAGCCAGTACTGTCTGTGCCTGCAGACATTTCCATGGACATGTGGCAGGCATAAATAGACACAGGAATGCACACAACATGTTTACCTTCCCACTGAAGTGGTACCTATTTATCTACTTGCAATTTCTTGCTTTTGAACTGCTAGGTTGGCAGGAGCTGAGACAGAGACAGGAACTCACTCCGTTGTGCAGTACTCAGGTCTCAAACTGCTGACCTGCCTACTTTCCAGGCATCAAGCTCAGCGTCTTAACCACTAAGCCACCGCAGTCCCTTTTTAAAAGAGCAATGCAACTCAATGGCAAATCCTATTTTCTTTTCTGAAAATCTCAGGTTCAATTCTCTTATTTTCTGAATCCAAAAAAGGTCATTTTCAAACTCTTTGGCAAGCCATAAGGTGAACAGCTTCCGCTTGTTCTTCTGCCTCAGCATCTGATTTTGAGAAGTATTACCTGCAAAGTTACTGTAACTTGCTCAGTGAATAACAAAACAAATGGCACTTCTTGTGGTTAATCTTATACTGAATCCTCCCAGTTATTTTCATGAAATAATCCAAAAAAATTGTAGGAGTTGCCTTAACTGTCGCCATTAAGTGGATGGGAGCAGGGAAAGACTCACACGTGCTATCAGCAAGGGCAGCTCAAACTTTTGGAGTAAGTGTCCCAGGCTGCTCAAACCAGAGGCCACTTATGCATACCAGATGAGGGAGGTTTACACTGGATTGCTAAAGGAAAGGCTGTTCCATGAAGGAAATTAACATGCTACAAACCATTGAGGTCCTTACAGACATCCTATCTTTTTAAGGGAAACCATAAAACTATCAAGGCAGATCTGAGTGCCACCAATCAATCCGCCATTCCAGGGGAGCAAGATTTTAGCCCTGTCCAGCCCCCTCATGGTTTGGACTACAATCCCAGGAAGCTTAAAGTATCCGCATGGAGATGATTCAACCAATCACCAACATCCTTCCCTCCAAAATGAAGCCATGGCTTCCCAACCAGACCCTGTGGCGAGGGAAGATACTGGGCCCCACTTTCCCATGCTGTACCCCCTACATCCAGCATAGAGAACACACACACACACTTAGGAAACAGGCGTGAGCTTTTCTCTCCTAGAGAAACCTGGGCGATGGGGGCTTTGCCAACTCTTCCAGGAAAAGTGCTTCCTCTTTGAAAACTGAGGCTCCACAGCAGGGATGCCCAAACTTTTCTGGCCTGCATCCTCTTTGAAAACTGAGGCTCCACAGCAGGGATGCCCAAACTTTTCTGGCCACAGGCCAGTCACATGGTCCAGGGAGCCGGTCACTATGTCCCATGGGCCAGATCTGGCCGTCAATGCCAATCCATCCGGCCTGCAAAGCCGTCATCGCTCCTGGAAGCAGAAGTAAAACACGCCCATACGGATGAATTGGTGTCGGGGGCCGGATCTGGCCCGTGGGCCATAGTTTGGGCACACCTGCTCCAGAGCTTCTTAGATTCCCATTCATTTCTTTCCCCTGCCAAGACTCCAAGAGTCCTAGCTGCCGGGAAGGAATTTCCTTTCTGGAGAATCCAGGGAAGCGGCAGTTTTGCTTCTCACGGGGATATTACAGGAGTCTTGATCCGAATCGCCAAAGATCTTGCCCATCCTCCCCCTCCGGCCCCATGGGAAGTGTTAAGTCTAAAAAACCCTTCTTTCTAAGAAACTCCCCCCCCCCCCAAAGTTCTCTCCCTCCCAGTTGCCTTTTCCCAACAACATCCCCGTCCCCGACACCATCCATCCTCCCCGCCGCCCCTTCGGAGGGAGAAGCCAGGAGGAGTCCGAGTTCATCCCACACCAATCTAACGGGATCCGGCGTGAAAGATCCGGATGCTCCCAACCTAGCTCATCCGGAACCGGGCGATTGCCTTTGGACCCACCGCACCGACCGACCGACCTCCCACCTCCTGAGAAGAAGAAGAAGAGCCACCCAGGAGTCCTCCTCCTCCTGGCTCCAACTCTTCCTCCCCGATTGATTCCCCCCTTTGTTCCCTCCTCGGTTGCAGCAGGCAGGCAGGCAGGCGGTGGGGCGCGCTCCTTTCCCTCCCCTCCCCGTCCCCGTCCCCGTGCAGCCCCGGCTGGCGCGTCCCGGGCCCGGCTGATCTACCTGGGCCGGAGCGCCTCTAGCGCGCGGGTCTCTCTTAGGGCTCCTGCGGCGGCGTTGGCGGCGGGAGCAGCGACTCCGCCTTGAGTCCCGCGGCGCCCATCGTGCGCCCTTGCCCTCGGTCTCTTAATGTTGCCCCCCTGGCTTGGCCCGATCTGGCCCACGCCCGGCCCACCGCCGCCGCCGCCACCTCTTCTTCCTCCTCCGCCTCCTCCTCGCCTGCCGCGCCAACCCTGCTCGCCTTGCCCGCCCTTGCGCTGCCCTGGAGGTGGCTACTAGGCTACTAGCTTGGTTCCCGGGCTGCGCCCGCCGGAGAGGCTGGGGTTAGTCCCCCCCCTCCGCAGGGCAGGCACTGGCTGCGGTCTCTGTCAGTCAGCGCCGAAAGGAAGGGGAAGCCGGCTTGGGACAGCCCCTCTCGCCCAAAGGAGGAGGAGGAGGAGGAGGAGGAAGAAAGGGGGAGGCTGGGCCCGGCTGCCACGCTTGCTCCATGGGGGAGCTGGCCCGGCGGCCAGCTCCGTGCGCCCTGGTTGAGGCCGCGATGCGCCTAGGGCGCACGCCTAGCGGCGCTTCCCTTTACCCTCCGGGAGTCCCATATGTCTTCCCGGCTGGCTCTCTTAGTTTGGGGAGAAAGGGCGCCTCCCCCCAAGTCCTCCCACTGGAGACAAGCCCCTTTTGTTTGCATTTTTTGTTTTGTTTTTGCATCCTGGACTGGCTTGTTTGCCTCTGGGTTTGGGAAGAAGAACTGCCAACCCAGCAGTTGGAAAGCAAGAAATTGCAAGTAGATAAATAGGGACCACTTCGGTGGGAAAAGTAAACAGCGTTCCGTGCACTCTGGTGTCTAGTCATGCCTGCCACATGACCACGGAAACGTCTGCAGAAGCAGACAGCACTGGCTCTTCGGCTTGGAAACAGAGATGAGCACTGCACCCTAGGGTCGGATACGACTGGCTTTCGAGCAAGGGAAACCTTTACCTTTACTTTGGGAAGAAGGCGAGCCTTGAGAGGTCTCGGGAGGCCTTGGAAGTTTTTTCCAGAGAGGAAACAAAACAAGGAAAAACCCGTGTGTGGCACCTTAAAAGACTGACTTCTTCTGCTGCTGAATGCGAATATAGGCGATCGTTTATGGGGGATCGTTGCATGCATGCGGCGGATGAAAGGCCACTGCATTATGTTCTCAGGACAGTGTTGGTGGCTGATCGCCGTGATGATCGCCTAGGACCGTGATGGCAAACCTTGGCATTCCAGATCTTCTTGGACTTCAATTCCCAGAAGCCCAAGACTAGCCACCACGAATCCACACGAATGGGTTTGCTGCGATTCATCCAGCACGCGCCGTCCTCGTCGCTCCCGGAAGCGGAAGTGAAACGCATGTTTTGCTTCCGGGAACGAGGAGGGCGGCGTGGGCCGGATGAATTGCAGCAAACCTATTCGTGTGGAGTTGCAGGGGCTTGGGCTTCTGGGAATTGAAGTCCAAGAACATCTGGAGTGCCAAGGTTCACCATCACGGGCCTAGATGATCGCCTATATTCAGATTCGGACACGGCAGAAGAAGTAGTTAGTTTTTTAGGTGCCACTTTTTTTGGTCTTTTATTGTTTTGTTTTGCTTACCCTCTGATACCCATGGAAGTTTTGTACAGTGGAACAGGGCTGCCATCAGAAATTTCCGGGCCCGGTACGTGCCCCCTTTCCACATTTTGGTCACGCCCCTGTGGTTTCCTGTGCATGCGTGGTTTGTTTGCGCATGCATATATCAGTGGTTTCCCAGCACCACCACACCCTGTGGTTTTCTGCGCATGCGTGTTTTGTTTGCGCATGCGCACATCATTGGTTTCCCAGCGCCACCATGCCCCCGTCATCTCCAGGCTCGGGACGGGAGTCCTTATGGTCTCCCCCCCCCCCCCCCATTGGAGGCCCTACAGTGGAACCTCATACAACAATCGCCCCATATAGCAACAAAATCGCATAACAATTAGGCTTTGGGGTGGAAATGGCCTTCCGCATAACAATTTTCCCTATGGAAAAAAATCACAACAATTTTCAATGGGAAAAACCACTTAGCAAAAATAAAATAAAATCGTTGTACGATGCATCCCATAGGGAAAATTGCTATACGATGCATGCATCATATAGCAATTGTTTCGTACAACAACGAGCCCCGTGGAACGGATTAAAATTGTATGAGGTACCACTATATTTGTTTTCTTAAAAAAGGTCAGGAAAAGCACTAAACTAGAGGCGGCCTTTTGTTTGGAAGGCGGTGGACTGCGTTGCCTCTGAGCTTGTACAGAGTGCCTTTTCTCTTGGCAGAGGGCACCACCATCTTTAAGGGGCTGCGGCCGCTTAGTGTTTAAGACGCCGTGCTTGCCAACTGGAAGGTTGGCAGGTCAGCAGTTTGACACCCGAGTGTAAGTTTCCGTTCTCTGTACTAGCTCTTGCCAACCAAGCACTTCAAAAGCAAAAAATTGCAAGTAGATAAATAGGGACTGCCGTGTTGGGAAAGCTAACAGCATTCCGTGTGCTCCAGTGTCTAGTCATGCCTGCCACATAAACACAGAAATGTCTGCAAATGCAGATGGCACCGGCTCTTTGGTTGTAAACGGAGATTAACACCACCAGCCCCTAGAGTCAGACAGGACTGGCTTTCGACCTTTACTACCATCTCTAGGGAGAGCTCAAATATGTTTGTGTATTTTGTGAAAGGAGAACAGAAAAACAGTAGCCATGAGCTAGAGGCTGCCTCTTTTTGTTGCATCTTTGGATCATGTTGCTACTAAGCATGAGGGTTTTTCCTTTGGGGGCAGGCGAGATTCCAGCTTCTTTATAGGAAAGGCCATACATAGAGAGGCAGAATATCACTGCACAGCAATAATATAAATAGCTTTAAACTAGTATCCAATGAAAATGTATTGAACACTAATAATCAAAATATTGGTGCTTCATTAAAACACCTATCTTGGGTAGATCTCAGGGAGCTGCTCCCTTCGCTCAGACCAGGGATTCTCAACCTGCAGCCCGTGGCACCATTTCATGTGGCCCCCCACCGCCTCCACCACACTAGGAAGTGCCATGTGGTATAGGAAGGGCAAAATGGCCATCCGGCCCCTGAAGCTGTCTGAGGGAGCATGAATCTGGCCCCCAGCTTTAAAAGGTTGAGAACTAACAGAACTGGGATGGATTAGTTAAGGTTGATAAAGTCCATATAAGCAATGTTGAGTCAGACATCTGATTTTTAAATTGGACACAGTGGCCAGGAGCATGTTGTTGAGGTGATTAAACTCAGGGAGGTTAGCGTATTAGCAGTGTGGCATAACAACTCTTTGTCTGTTTCCTTGTTTATTTTAAACATATTTTTTTGACTGGAAAACCAGTGGAAAACCATTAGTCAGATCTGCTTTAATCTGGATTCCTGCATTGAGGTTGGATTTGATAACCTCCTAGGTCCCCTTCCAACTGAATTACCTTTATTCTGTGATACAGATTTGTTTGAAGTGGGTTGCATAAATCTTTAATTTCATATAGAAGTCTGTAACATGCCAAATAACGCCAACTATTAAAAGATGAGACAAGTAAACTTTTATGGGAAGTATAGTGTCAGTAATAATTTGCCAAAGGCCTTGGTGAATCCTTTTTTTAACCTAGTAGCTCAAGTAAATCATTGTAGTTGCCTGGTAAGCCATTTTAAGAAGGGCTTTCCAGAAACAACTGGGACTGCGTTCATTTAGTAGTTAAGATGCTGAACTTAACGACTGGAAAGTCAGCAGGTCAACAGTTCGAGACTGTGCTGACCCACCCCAACGGGCACGGTTGCCGCATAGCGGTGCTAACCAGAAAGTCTATTCAAGGAGAGTCCAAAGAGCAAGCCAAGGTCTGGTTACCGCTAGTTTAAGCAAGCATCTAGTCCAAAGGATGTGCAGGGATGTCATCAGGGTTGGCAGAGAAGTCAGGGTCACGACAGGTAGGTCAGGGTCTAGACAGGCAATCTCAAGAGGTATCCGAAGTCAAGCAGGGCATTGGTATTTGCACAAAAGAATTGTACCGATGCTTGAATGCTGGAACAAGCTTGCTTAAGAGCCTCCCAGCTAATGGGTATCAGCTGGGATCATTCTGTGGAAACGAGTTCTAGCTTGCTTGCGTCTCAGCTGCAACTCCTTTCTGCACTTTTTCCTGGCTAAGGGCTGATCACTGTCAGAGGCAGACTTCTGGACTGATAGGTCATTTGCCTGGGGAAACAGAGTTGGACCAGAAGCAGACTGAGATTCCTGGTTCAGGACATTCTCAGGTTCAGGTGCAGGCAGAACTGGGTTGGGCATAGGAAGTGCCTCCTGATCCAGGTCATCTTCAGAGTCTGACGAGGACTGGATCACAACAGAGACTCAAGTGCTGCATGATGGAGTGAGCTCCCGTCTCTGTCCCTGCTCCTGGTCAAGGACATATAATCATCTATTATTATTAATAATAATTTTGTGTCAGAAATTATTCCGGGTTGAAAGGATTTTTGTGGAAGAAACTCTGCTCAGGGGATGCCCGAATGAGGCTCCTTTCAGTCCCCAAGAACTGGGACAGAGACAGGTGCTCAATCCGTCATGCAGTACCCGGGTCTTGAGGTGTTGATTTGCTGGCCTTCCAGCTAACAAGGCGAGCTTCCTAACCACTGAGCTACCACAGCCATCATCTATTGTTGGCATGGTGTTTGTATATTGATCATTTTGGTTATCAATAAATGAATTTCTGTTTCAATTGATTGTGCTTCCTCTCTCTCAATCTCCTTCCAAGAGAACTGTGGTAAGACAGCCTGCGCCTAAGACCTGCTGGGTCTTGATTTTAGGGGCTATTTGGCAACAATGAATTGGTTTCCTGGGAATAAAGTGTCATAATTGTTAATCCTAACTAGAAGAGGTACTTTAAATTAATGAGACGTATACAAGGACTGTAGTGGCTCAGTGGTTAAGATGCTGAACTTGACGACTGGAATGTCAGCATGTCAGCATTTCAGGACTCGAATGCTGCATGACGGAGTGAGCTTTGTCTCTATCCCAGCTCCTGTCTACCTAGCAGGTCAAAAACAGGAAATTGCAAGTAGATAAACAGGTACTGGCTTCACTGCATAGGGGAAATACCTTTTCGGAATTGGAATTGGCTGATCCTATTAATTTCACATATCTTTTGAATTCTAAAGAACTGAAGAAGTCCACTCCACAGGACCCCCACAACTTACAGGGTAGGCCCTTCTCTTTCCCTTTCACATGGTTGTTTGTAAAGTTACAGGATTCGTGTCGTGGAATGAATAATTATCCCCCTCATTGCACTCCCAAACAATGAGAAAATAGACCCTCTTGTTGGTATTGCTCCACAGGGGTTCCCAACCTATGGCCCACGGGCCAGACCTGGCTTGTGAGGCCATCTCATCCGGCCTGTTGCTGCTGTCTGCTGCACCTAAAAGTGGAAGCGGGCACATTTACGTCAGCTGTAAAATGCGCATGTGCATGTGCAAATGCATCCATGGCTGTTGCAAATGCAGAAGTAGGGCATTTATGATAGCCATAAATGCGCCTGCTTCCCGGGGTGTGTGGTCCAGCTCGCTCAGCTGTCCAGGGGTGTGGTCAGGCCCACAAGGTAAAAAGGTTGGCCACCCCTGATCTAAGAAGGAGAGAAGTAGCAGTGGATGCTGAGAGAACTAAGCAAGAGAATGACCCCCGAAATCCTCTGAATGGATATGAGCCTCAAGTCTGTCAGCTCAGATACAGGAAGAGCTTTATGGCAAGAACCAAAACTCTTGAGGGTATGCAAGAGCAAAACCAAATTAGAAGATGGAGGAAGGAGTTCACTGGACAAGGAACATCATTAAAAGTGGATATAGCTAAGGAACTCGACCTCCCTACGTCACTTGGAGGACCCTGAATAGACTGAGGGTTGGAGTTTGTAAATGCAAGACCAATATGCTCAGGTGTGGGCTGCTGGTGGATAAAAACATGGTATGCAAATGTGGAGAGATACAGAATCCAGCTCATTTATTGGTCTGCCATAATTACTGCCAGAGTGTGTATGATGATTTTGCCTTTTTTTTTTTGTTCTATGGTATTGTGATAGAAAAATAAGTTAACAACAAAAGTAATACAAAATTGGTTATGAGTTCAGACTTAAATAAATATTTAGATAATGAGAATAAATTCATAGAATAAGAATTACTTATTGCATTGATTGTTAAGGATTAAATGTTTTATTGTGTATTGGATGTATTTTTTGTAATTTTTATTATGTCTTGTTTGTATTTTATCTTGTATTTTACTTTGAAAAAGTAATACAAAATTAATAAAAAATAATTAATGCCAGAAATGTGCACCAATGAGGACTTAAGTTTGGTCAATTACAAAGAAAGTGGCTTCATTTTGGCAGTCCAGGGTTTGATTGGGACATGAAAGGAGAAGACTCCCAGCCAAAGGCCTTAGACATGAGGTCACATCTGTGGCATGTCTCTACACACATCTTTTCATAGAATGCTAGTGGGACAAAAGTGAGAAACAACTGAAACTAGTGAAACTGTCCAATGCTTGTCTTATAGCTGTGATGGCGAACCTTGGCTCTCCAGATGTTCCTGGACTTCAATTCCCAGAAATCCAAGCCCCCGTGAATCCACACGAGTAGGTTTACTGCAATTCATCCGGCCCACACCACCCTCATCGCTCCCGGAAGCGGAAGTAAAACATGCCCATATGGGAGTGACGAGGGCGGCGTGGGCCAGATGAATCGCAGTAAACCCATTCATGTGGATTCACGGGGGCTTGCACTTCTGGGAATTGAAGTCTAGGAACATCTGGAGTGCCAAGGTTTGCCATCACGGTCTTATAGCTTGCATCACTTGTCAAGACAGATCAGAAACACTTTGTTCGCTAATCTGGAGGAGACTGCGGAGTGCGGACACATCTATGTTACAAATGCAATCCAGTTTCAAACTGGTTTAAAAGTCCTGGAAGGAAAGCAAGGTGGGGACTGAGCAGCTTCCCTCTTAGACATTTCCATTTTTCGGGGAAATCTAATAATATTCCTCAAAGAAGGCGTGGACAGCTTTGATGGTTGAACCAGATTCCATTTGAAGACTTCTATCTGGCGTCCCCTTCGGACTGCCATTGCATAAGCCAGCCACTAGATAGCGCGCTGAGCATGAGAAGAGAGAAGACTCGGGTCCTGTGCATTTCAATAAAGTGCTTTCCCTCACCTCTTGGTGGCTTAAAACTGATTGTTGGTTTGAAGAGCAGGGGGAGAACACCTCTTGAAAAGTCAGACTGTTTTCCAGACTTGTCACATGGCAATGCAATTGCACGCACGCTAATGGCATCCATGAGTGTGCATTGTTTTCATCTTTTAACAAAAAGTGATATGGTCCATTTACACAAGTGGATGGCAAGACTGGGGGATACCTTTATTAGACCCCCCAATTTATGGCTTGTGTTTGTTATATTTTTGTAGTGCTATTGTGCTTGTCTGTTTTATTTATAGGCCACCTTTCTCCCAGTGTGGGACTCCAGGTGGTTCACAATATTAAAAAGATCAAATTAAAACACAATTGATTGTGCGATTAAAAAGCGATAAAACTAGAATAATAATTGACATGCATTAGAAACAGGCATCAAGCATCAAAAGCCCCATCAATTAAAATGTCACAAAGCCACAATTTGATTGTCAAAACACTTTTCCTTCCTTCCTTTTCTAGAACACTCAGTAGTTTCTTCATGGCTTTGTAATACAGGGTATTGCCCAATTGTGGGTTTCAATTCCACTCCCTTCCCCGTGGATTAGTTTACAAGTTTCAACTTCCAACTGTTTTTGTCAAACATCAAACATTGCCACGTGTGACCGATTAAATGTTATAACTAAATAGCCTGATCATCAGCTGTTAAACATTACCCAATAGGACTCTTTCATGCCAACTTTCTGTGAAGAGAAAAACTCCCATTAAATATCAAATACTGAAATTTGTTTGAGAATGTTATATTTCGGGACTGTTGTTGATTGTGATACATTTGTGCAGGGCAAAACTGCACTGCATACTTTGCGTAAGAAATTGCTGTCAACTATAGATTAACTTGTTGTATTCAAATTCCATTTTGTCTTCTATAAAAGTCTCTCAAAGTTAGACAAGATTTTTCACTGGCCACCCATTCAGGCTATGAACAGATCAAGATGCTTGCTTAGGATGGGAGTCTTGGTTCTGCACATTTGAATACCTCCAGGTTGTAGGAAGGTCGATCAATATATTGAAAATCTTCTTGTTTGCAGAGAGGGGAAGACATGAGATAAATGTTGTTGTTCAGTCGCACAGTCGATTCCGACCCTTTGCAACCCTATGGACCATTGATCTCCAGGTACCCCTGTCCTCCACCATCCTCCTCAGCCCGCTCAGCTCGATGCCCGCTGCATCCACAATGCCATCCAGCCATCTCATCCTTGGCTTTTTCTTTTGCCCTCCACCTTTCCCAGCATCAAGGCTTTCTCAAGTGAATCCTCTCTTCTCATTTGGTGTCCAAAGTACTTCATCTTCATCTTTACTATTTGACCTTCTAAGGAGCAGTCAGAACTGATTTCTTTCAAGATTGACTTATTTGTTCTCCTCCCTGTCCAGGGTACTCTCAAAACTCTCCTCCAACACCACATCTCAAAGGCGTCTATTCTTCTGCGCTCAGCCTTCCTAATGATCCAGCTCTCGCATCCATACATTACCACCGGGAATATCATTGCTTTGACTATACGAATTTTTGTTTGCAAGGTGATGTCTCTACTTTTCACTATGTTCCCCAGGTTTCTCATGTCTTGTCTCCCTAGAATCAAATAAAAGCAAGATAAATAAAAGCAAGAAATTACAAGTAGATAATTAGGTACCGCTTCGGCGGGAAAGGTAATAGTGTTCTGAGCACTTCGGTGTCTAGTCATGCCACATGATCACAGAAATGTCTGCAGATGCAGACAGTGCTGACTCTTTGGCTGTAAATGGAGGTGAACACTGGTCCCTATAGGCGCTTTTTAGCAAAGGAGACCTTTACCACCCTAGTTCACCCTTGCTCGAAAGCCAGCCGTATCTGACTCTAGGGTTCAGTGCTCATCTCTATTTATAGCCAAAGAGCCAGCACTGTCTGCATGTGCAGACGTTTCCATGGACATGTGACAGACATGACTAGACTCTAGAGTGCACAGAACGCTGTTTACCTTCCCACCGAAGTGGTGCCTATTTATCTACTTGCAATTTCTTGCTTTCGAACTGCTAGGTTGGCAGGAGCTGAGACAGACAGGAGCTCATTCAATTGTGGAGTACTCAGGTCTTGAAATGCTTACCTGCTCACCTTCCTGTTGTCACATTTAGCATCTTAACCACTTGAGCCACCACACTCATAACTACCCTACTACTGTATATAGTAAATAACTTACTTCTTGCAGGTTCAACACCTGTTCTCTGCCCTCCCACTCCCTCACATATCTCCCTTATAACCCAGGCATCCTGACTTAAAGCCCTCACTCCACCCTGTCACACGCTCCTGCCTCTGCTTTGCCTTCTCTCCCCCCCACCCCCCAACACCCCTCAGGCCTTCATCTTTCACACTTTCTCATTAAGTGTCTGTCTTTCTCCTGCCAATTCTGGCAAGTTGGGGCAGACCAACCGGTTCCTTCACCAGAAGGAGGGGAAGGGGAGGGGAGAGGGAGGGGGGGTACCTCCATATCAGCCTTGTTCCCCAATACTCAGGTGTCCTCACACCACTCTGAGGCAGACTCACTGTGCAATCGTTATCTGCATCCCAGATTTTTGCAATGTCCTCAACGGCCTTAGACCAGGAGTTCTCAACATTTTAAACCTGGGGGCCGGGTCACGCTCCCTCAGACAGCTTCAGGGCCGGACGGCCATTTTGCCCTTCCTCCACCACATGGCATTTCCTGGTGTGGTGGAGGTGGTGGTGGTGGCCACATGAAATGGCACCATGGGCCGCATTTGGCCCAAGAGCCACAGGTTGAGAATCTCTGCCTTAGACATACACACTGACACAGACACACACAGAGAGGTGCGCTCACGTGCTCATGCACGCACATATTTGGCAGCGAAGAAGAGGTAAGGATGACTGATTTATGTGGGGAAGGAGACGACAGAAGTTTCATAAATTCCGTGCAGCAGCTGCAAGGTTAAAAGTGAGGGGGCTGGAGGCTGGAGACAGATCGGCAAACACCTCCTGTTTCTTTGAAAGCCATTTATATTTGCTTAAAATCTGGAAGCCTTCTATGGATGAAACTCCCTGCCAAACAGCCACCCATCTGCCCCAGGCCCTGACAACGACGAGGAGGCGATTATTGCAGGATATTAGGATTACTTCTATATTCGATTTTGATCCCCTCCCTGCTCTATTTAATGGCCCAGCTATTTGGAAGGGTGTGCTGTTTTGTAATCACCTTCCCAAATCCAGGGAAATGGATGGATGATTAGGAGTTGATTTTTTTGTGCATGCAGGTTCTTGAGTTGTGAAGGAGAGGGGCAAAGACAAAATGCTGTTCCCATTGTGCTCTTTTACAAGCTCCCTCACTTTGCTGCTCACGCCCCATGGTAGCGCTGCATTCATTCACAAGAACTGGCCACATGGTGTCAATCGTGGCCTAGAAGAGTTACCTCTAGGGCTACAACTCCCAGAATCCCCCAGCAATGAGTCATAATACCAAAAGTAACTTTCCAAAGTTCTCTCTCTCATATATACACACATATTATCTGCAGCACATGACCCTAAACACAAACCACTAGGCCCCTTTCTTGGTTTATATCCAACTAACCCCAAACTACTGTAGAGTCAAATATTGCATGGTAAAGTAATACTTGTGTACATCCCATTAATTTTAAAGGATCCCCTATAGTTAGGATTAACAATTATGACACTTTATTCCTAGGAAACCAATTTATTGTTGACAAATAGCCCCTAAAATCAAGACCCAGCAGGTTTTAAGCGCAAGCTACCTTACCACAGTTCTGCTGGAAGGAGAATGAGAGGGAGGAAGCCCAATCAGTTGAAACAGAAATTCATTTATTAATAATACACAAACACCATATCAACAATAGATGATTATATGTCCTTGACTAGGGTCATTGGTTAAGAGGCCCTTGCTTAGATTTAGGATTTAGGATACCTATAAAATAAAACACCACTAGTAAAAACAAACTTTTCTCGAGATAACACTAGTCAAATCAATTTCTCTAAGTAAATCACATACAAAAGCACTAAAAGATTAGTGCTGGATTAAGCCTATAAAACAAAACACAGGTCACACGTCGATCGACTCTGCCACTCAACACAAATTCGCGCTACTACGGAGCAGCACGTAAGATGCGTGCGCAGACAGAGACGGCTCCGCCTGCATATGCATCTTTACTCTTTGGTGTGCATCTCCAATGAGGTGTCGGCGAGTCTCTCTGAGTGAAATTTTTTAAAATATCCATGCGATTGCATGGAATATTTAAATTTGGATTTTCATTCTAACTGAGAGTGGGTGCCGGGGCGGCCCATAGCATTTGCTTATCCTGCTATATGGCTGATCCAGCACCTCTTCAAAATGGTATTTTGCTCCTTGAATGACAACCGTGCTTCCGCCATTTTCCTTGATTGTCCTGCCTGTCACATGGTGGCGCTAGCATTCATTCTTTTGACCAAACATCATACTAAACATTGCTACCGTAATTCAATTCAATTTCAAAAAGAAACGTTTTCAAGTTGTGGGAAGTCCTGCAGAATTTACAGGGCAAGAGGCACAGTACACAACACACACGTGCACACAGAAGAATTCAGAGGCATAGGAATTGGTACAAAATAAACAACCTCTGCTGGATGTTTTAAAAGCAGCTACATTTTGGCAAGATTACACGTGCCCCAGCTGTGCATGGTTGGTGTTCCTCAGTATTTGAATCGATTCAGAACCTTCAAAATTGACATAAATGTAGGAATTTTGTTTTGCAAATCAAAACGCACCCTCCCTGATCTACCCAGCAGCCTGTACTTTAGATAACATTATGAAAATTGACCCCAGCACAGTTCTCATTACTCTGCTATGCTTGCAAGCTGGAGAGTTTAAAGAGTGAAACCTTCCCGGCCACTCCCTCCTGCCTCTTCTCCAGCTTTTATCAATTACTTTTTGAAGAGGAAAAGGTGGGTTTAACTTGTGTGAGAGACTAGGAACATGGAATGACAGTGACTCTAGAACAAGGGTGCCCAAACTACAGCCTGTGGGCCAGATCCGGCCCCTGATGCCAATTCATCCGGCCCACAAAGCCCTCGTTGCTCACAGAAGCAAAACCTCTGTTTCTGGGAGCAATGAGGGCTTCGTGGGCCGGATGAATTGGCATCAGGGGCTGGATCTGACCCACAGGCCATAGTGATCGGCCCCCTGAACCACGTGACCAGTCCGTGACACAAAAAGTTTGGGCATCCCTGCTCTAGAACATAGACTCTTCTTGCCTATGTAGTGTGGAAGCTGCGTTGTTGGAAAGTGAAGGAAACCACGCAACAACAAAATCAGGCGTTGTGCCTGATGACTGGAAGGTAGCGAATGTAACACCAATTTTCAAAAAAGGATCCAGGGGTGATCCAGGAAATTACCGGCCTGTCAGTTTGACATGTGTCCCAGGTAAAGTGATGGAAACCATCCTAAAAGATAGAATTAATAGGCACATAGAAGAGAAGGCGCTGCTAAAGGAGAGCCAACATGGCTTTTGCAAGGGCAAATCATGCCTCACTAATCTGTTGGAATTTTTTGAGAGTGTCAACAAGCATGTGGATAAGGGGGATCCAGTTGACATTGTTTATCTGGACTTTCAGAAGGCTTTTGACAAGGTCCCACACCAAAGGCTCTTGAATAAACTTACCAGTCATGGAATAAAGGGACAGGTCTTGTCCTGGATCAGCAACTGGCTAAGGGACAGGAAACAGAGGGTAGCACTAAATGGACACTTCTCCAAGTGGAGGGAAGTAAAGAGTGGGGTCCCCCAAGGTTCAGTACTGGGACCCCTGCTTTTCAACCTCTTCATAAATGATCTAGAGGTAGGAGTAAAAAGCAAGGTAGCCAAATTTGCTGACGACACTAAATTATACAGGGTAGTGAAAACTGTGAGAGATTGTGAAGAGCTCCAGAGGGATCTCTTGACACTGGGGGAGTGGGCAAAACAGTGGCAAATGAGCTTCAACATCAGTAAGTGCAGAGTGATGCATGTTGGGGCAAGGAACCCCAATTACATTTATAAACTGATGGGGTCTGAACTCTCTGCGACAAACCAGGAAAGGGACCTTGGTGTCCTGGTGGACAGCTCAATGAAGGTGTCAACCCAGTGTGCCTCAGCAGTGAAAAAAGCAAACTCAATGTTAGGGATCATTAGGAAGGGTATAGAAAATAAGTCAGCAAGTGTCATTTTGCCTCTTTATAAATCTATGGTGAGGCCCCATCTGGAATATTGTGTACAGTTCTGGTCGCCATACCTCCAGAAGGATATTATGGAGTTGGAGAAAGTACAGAGGAGGGCAACCAGAATGATTAGGGGACTGGAACACCTTCCTTACCATCTGAGGCTGCAACGGTTGGGCCTTTTCACTCTTGAACGACGGCGTCTAAGAGGTGACCTGATTGAAGTTTATAAAATCATGCACGGTGTGGACAAAGTAGATAAGGAAAAACTGTTTTCCCTATCGCACAACACTAGAACTAGGGGACACTCCATGAAACTTTTGGGTACTAGTTCTCAAACAAATAAGAGAAAGTACTTTTTCACCCAGAGGATTACTGGTCTATGGAACTCCCTGCCAGAAGAAGTGGTGACAGCTGTCAGTCTTGACAGCTTTAAGAAAGGATTAGACAAGTTCATGGAGGACAAGGCTATCAATGGCTATAATTATGGCTACCTAAGGACAACCTCCGGGTTGGAGAGATAGGCAGGATATCTCTCAATGCCATTTCCAGGGAATCCTAAGCAGGTGAAGGCATCTGCTTGGGAATACCCTGAAGGAAATGGTGAGCCACTGTGTGAGACAGAATGCTGGACTGGATGGGCTGTGGCCTGTTCCAGCAAGGCTGTTCTTATGTTCTTATGTTCTTATGACCCTTCGAAACGTAGGATGCTACCAAGGCTAATTTGCTGCCTGGGGCCTCCCCATCTCCCGCCCTGTGGTTGGTGGGTTGAGGGGCCCTCCAGCTCCCGTTCTGTCATTCTGTCTATTCTCTTGCCTCTTCCTCACCCATATAGCTGCGATCCCTCCCTGCAGCCCAACCCCTGGGTTTCACTCCCTCACTCTCCAGTAATGTCAAACAGTTGTTCTGTGGTCGGAAAAGGGCTGTTTTCAACCAGCAATTTGGAAAAGCACAAGCGTGTGCTCAGGGTGTTATGGAGCAGCAAGCAGGGTTACAGGCTTGTGGAAGTAGCACACAAACCCATGAATACACACACAGTATTTGTTGCCTCAAGTGAGCACAGAAGGCACCATCCAGCACCCAGTCGCTGGACGTTAAGACGCTAGGGTTGATGCATCGTGCTTTGTTGTTGTTATTTTTAAAAGTCTGAGAGCATCTATTTTTAAACAGAAAAGTGGGAATGAATATTGCAACTTCTGTTTACAAGATTCTACTGTAGCTCATGTTCAGTCTGTTGAGTATTCCAGTTGTTGTGTTCTCAATAATATGCCTTTAACATATATATCATGTGTTCTCAATACTATGCTTTGTGTTCTCAATACTATGCCTTAACATATATATCAATGTAACCCGTTGCAATTAGGACGCGAGCTAATGACCACCTGGTGGCAATAGCGAGTGCCCAGCTCACAGGTCCCAATTCCCCAAGGAACCACAGCGCGGGAAGATTCCCGCCACTACCTCACCTGGACAAGAAGGGCGTGACCAGAAATGACGTCACGCCAACGGTAGCCAATGGGCTATCGTGGAGCCACATTCAAATGTATAACCACCGTATATATTGAGCTGCTCGTCCGCCATTACCTCATGTTCCCCCTGGCCACCATGCAATAAAGATGTGTTAAGCCAATCCTTCGGCTGTTCCTTTGTCTTGGTTCTCATACACTAAATTGGCGACGAAGGTGGGATATGGCTTCCCACGAGACCAAGACACATGCCGGTTTCGACATCAACAAGCCGGAAGACTGGGAGCTCTTCGAAATGGACTTCCAAGATACGCTGGTGGTGTCCGACATTACGGACGAGGGAAAGAAGAGGGCCATCCTCACTCGGATGCTGGGAAATGCCGCCAAACGAGTATTGGTGGACCTAGTATCACCGAAGAAAGTGAGCGAGCTAACGGCCAAACAGCTTCTGAAGGTGATGCACGACCATTTCCAGCCCACGGTCTCGATGTTTTTGGCTCGAGACGCGTTCTGGAAGAGAGTTCAAGCGCCTGGTGAGTCCATCGCCGCTTTTGCAGCGGCCCTGCGGTTGGCCGCCGGCCCATGCAAGTGGGAAAATCTGGAAATCACCCTCAGGGACCACTTGCTGTGCGGCCTGTGGGACGAAGAGGTTCAGCGGAAACTGATGAACCAGGAGCCGCCCCCGACGCTATGCGAGGTCGTGAAGGCGGCCCAGGCCGCGGAGGCCACCAGGGCCGGAGTCAAGGGGTTCAGAGAAAGGCCCCCACAGCCCGACAAGGCAGCGGGCTCGGTGCAGGCGGCCAGGCGCACGCCAAAATCGTCCACGGAGAGTAGCGACGATGAGGACGTCCGGAAGGTGTGGAAGGACGGCCGACGCTGCGACGGCTGTGGAGCAGCCCATGACCGCATCAAGGGTCCGTTCCGGAAGGCCGAGTGCCACAACTGCGGACGCCGGGGACACATCGCCAAGGTCTGCAGACGGCGGCGCAGAGACCAGAAAGGCCCGTCAGACCGGCCGCCGAAGACCAAGGAGGGCGCCCGGCCTGCGAGGAAGCAAGACGGCGTAGGCCGCATCTCCGACAACAGCAGCGACGAGGCCCCCGTGTACAGCGTGTCCTTGGGACACCCACGTTATTTTGTCGAGGTACTGGTGCAAGGGGCCCCTGTTAGGATGGAGATAGACTCGGGTTCTTCCTACTCAATTATGTCCCAGCGGGAGTTCTTGGGAATTTCCCCCCACGTGCGCCCTAAGCTCAAAGCGTTGAGGTCCACGCTGCGGGACGTGCAGGGAAATAGCATTCCGGTGTTGGGGGTTGGAAAATTCAAGGTCCAATACAAGCAACACGCCGCGGAACTTCCCCTGGTTGTTCTAAAGGGGGGAAGTTGCAGCCTCCTCGGGACTCAATGGTTTAAGCCCCTGGGTTTGTTCATTGGGGGGGGTGCATGCCGTCGGGACTGACCCAATACAGGAGGTGTGTGACGCGCACCCCGAAGTTTTCAAGAAAGGACTCGGAAAATTCAAGGGACCCCCAGTAGCGTTCGACCTGGACCCGGAGGTCCGCCCTATCAGACTCAAGCCGCGTAGAGTGCCTTTTGCACTAAAGGACAAGATAGAGGCGGGACTGGACAAATTGGTGGGCCAGGGGATTCTTGTTCCTGTTGATTCCGCGGAGTGGGAAACTCCGATTGCAACTGCGCTAAAGGCCAACGGGGAGGTTCGCATTTGCGCTGATTATAAGTGCACCATTAATAAGGCGATCCGCCCAAATGCGTATCCGGTGCCGGTAGTCAGCCACCTGTTGGCCAGGTTACATGGGGGAAAGTGTTTCGCCAAACTTGACCTAGCGCAAGCCTATCAGCAACTCTCAGTAACCTCAGCTGCAGCTGCTGCGCAAACGATAGTCACTCATAAGGGGGCGTTCCAGGTGACGCGCCTACAGTTCGGCGTGAACTCGGCGCCGGGTATTTTCCAGTCGCTCGTGGAACGCCTCTTAAAGGGACTGGAGGGGGTCTTGCCATACTTTGATGACGTGTTGATAACGGGGGGGAGCGAGGAGGAGTTGGCTGAAAGGCTGGACAAAGTGCTGGCGGTGTTCGAAAAGGCGGGGTTGAGGTTGCGGAGAGACAAATGCGTTTTCTTCGCCAAAGAGGTTGAGTTCTTAGGCTTCCGGGTGACCCCCGAGGGAATCAAACCCTCCAAATCAAAGGTAGCCGCCATTCGAAATGCCCCTCGCCCCACCTCCAAGCCCGAATTGCAGTTGTTCCTAGGGCTCTTAAACTTTTACCATTCCTTCCTGCCGCGGAAGGCATCGGTAGCAGAGCCACTTCACAAGCTACTTAAGAAGGGCGAGGCGTGGAAGTGGGGCGAGAGCCAGGAGAAGGCATTCAGTGACCTGAAACAACTCCTAGCGTCTGACGCCATTCTCACCCATTTTGACCCCAAGAGACCAGTGGTTCTGATATGCGATGCATCCCCAGTGGGGGTGGGGGCGGTGCTGTGCCACGTGTTGGAGAACGGGAGAGAGGCCCCGGTAGCATTCTACTCCAGATCCCTGTCCCAAGCGGAACGAAACTACGCTCAAACAGACAGGGAAGCGCTAGCAATAATTGCGGGGACCAAAAAGTTCCACGATTTCCTCTATGGCCGCCCTTTCACCATAGTGACCGACCACAAGCCCCTGCTAGGCATTTTCACTGCAGACAAACCCACCCCTCAAATCCTGCCCCCTAGGATGTTAAGGTGGGCCATCTTCTTGAACGCGTATCAGCACGTGTTAGTGTACCGTCCGGGAAAAGAGATAAGCCACGCGGACGCCCTGTCGAGGTCTCCCCTCCCCAACGCTAGCAGCATCGTGGGCGAGGAAGAACGAGACCGCCCGGTGCTCCTGATAGAGGTCTTAGATTCGCCCCCCATTGTACCCGCAGACATCGCCAAGGCGACCGGCAAGGACAAAACGCTTGCTCTAGTCAGCTCCTGGGTACAGAAAGGATGGCCAGCGTCCTCGCCGGCGGCAGAGTTCGCCCCTTTTTTCAGGAAGAGGCTAGAGTTGTCCATAGAGAGGGGGTGCCTTCTGTGGGGCCAGCGGGTGGTAGTCCCCGAATCCCTGAGGCCTAGGGTGCTCAAACTGCTGCACGTCAGCTACCCTGGGATTGTGCGCTCCAAGGCTCTGGCCAGGAGCTATTTCTGGTGGCCCCAATTAGATGCCAACATTGAGCACATGGTGGGCGTTTGCGAGAGATGCCAATGCTCCCGACCCGAAGAGGCGCGTCTGCCGCACAGGGAATGGGACGCGGCAAAGGGGCCATGGTCGCGGGTGCACATCGACTTTGCGGGGCCATTTAGAGGGACACTTTTTCTCCTCGTGGTGGATGCTTACTCCAAGTGGTTGGAGGTAATTCCAGTTACGAGCACCTCTTCGGCAACGACGGTGAAGCATTTGCGGAGGGTTCGGTATACCCGACACCCTAATTAGCGATAACGCTAGTTGTTTCACGTCCGCTGAGTTCAGGGCGTTCACGGAGATCAACGCCATTCGGCACATCACCTCCGCCCCTTTCCACCCGGCAACAAACGGCCAGGTGGAGCGCCTCGTGCGCACCACCAAGGACGCGCTGAGGCGCATGGGTCCCGGGGATCTCAACCTACAAGTGTGTCAGTTCCTGCTAGGATACAGGGTGACCCCCCTAGCTTCAGGGTACTCGCCCGCAGAGCTCTTAATGCGTAGGAAGCTGACCACGATCCTGACCAGACTAGACCCAACGAGGGTGGAGGACACAGGGAGGAACATCGGGTTAGAGGTCACGAAGAGTTTCGAAGTGGGTGCCCCAGTGCATTGCAGGAACTACGCAAGCGTGGGGCCAGCCTGGGTCCCGGGCGTCATCGTTGGGCAGACGGGTCCCATGTCGTATTGTGTGGAGACCAGTGCCGGTCTACTCCGGAGGCGGCACGCGGACCAGCTCCGGCGCCGGGTTCCGGACGAACAACGTGCAGACGGCGCAGAAAAGAATTCAACGTTAGGGTTCTCCCCCACCCGTTCAGCCCAAGGGGGAGGAGAGGGGGGCCGGAGGTCCCCACCTAGGGGGGAGGGAAAGGAGTCCGAAGCAGTCCTCATAGCTATCCTGCGGAATCCTTCTAATGACACTCTAGGGGATAATTCTGATTTTCATTTACAAAACCGGGGGGGTTTTCCGGAGTGGTCCCCCACCCATCCAAGCGAGAAGCGGGGTTTTTCGTTAGTCCCTAGTGCCCCCGGTTTTTCCGTCCCTTCCCCAAAAGCCGCAGAGCCGCGGCAAGTCACTAACGAGTTTCCCTCTCCCGTTGCAGGACAAGGAGCCGGGACATGCCAGCCTGCAGCACGCCCAAAGCGCGTTTGCAATAAGCCATCTTGGATGAGAGACTTCGTCTCATCCTAGGGGGGAGGGATGTTGTGTTCTCAATAATATGCCTTTAACATATATATCATGTGTTCTCAATACTATGCTTTGTGTTCTCAATACTATGCCTTAACATATATATCAATGTAACCCGTTGCAATTAGGACGCGAGCTAATGACCACCTGGTGGCAATAGCGAGCGCCCAGCTCACAGGTCCCAATTCCCCAAGGAACCACAGCGCGGGAAGATTCCCGCCACTACCTCACCTGGACAAGAAGGGCGTGACCAGAAATGACGTCACGCCAACGGTAGCCAATGGGCTATCGTGGAGCCACATTCAAATGTATAAACACCGTATATATTGAGCTGCTCGTCCGCCATTACCTCATGTTCCCCCTGGCCACCATGCAATAAAGATGTGTTAAGCCAATCCTTCGGCTGTTCCTTTGTCTTGGTTCTCATACACTAAACCAGTACAACCTTAGCATGTAGTAACCAGAGAGACAGGAAAGACTAGCTTGATCTAAAGGAAGTTGTTTTGCATTGTTTGCCTGTAATTACAAATAGAAAGGTTCTTTCCTATCTCAGAGATTACTTGGCCCTATTTGCATGTGTTTGTTCTGGCCTTCAATCTCTTGCTTTCTGCTCCAGAAGTGGAAAGATGTCCTTTTGAGCTCCTCCATTTTCCAGGCCACATGGCTGGAAGAAAGACTTTACTTTTTTCTAAACCAACTTCACCAAGCTTCTGACCTCGTTTTGTGAGTAAATGATAATTTTCTTTCTCTCACGTGTCTAGTCCAAGTATATTTATTAGCTGAGAACTGAGCCTACTCCTGTCTGCTAGGTAGTGGTGGGCTTCATTTGGTTTATTTTTGGTCACACATGTTTACAAAATGTTATTAAGTGACCCTATGAGCATTTCTCACCAGGGGAAACATGTGGATTGATTGGTGAGAATCTATTAGATTCGCTATGTAGGGAATGTATATAGCAGGGGTGGCACCATTTCATGTGGCCTGCTGCCGCCCTTGCCACTACCGGAAGTGGAAGCGGACGCTTTTACAGCAGCCGTAAAATGTGCTTGCGATTGCTGTAAACGCACCCGCAGCTGTCGTAAATGCATTTACGACAGCCGTGGACGTGTTTTATGGCAGCATTTATGGTGGGAGGAACCATTTGACTGGACCACTCAGCTGTCCAGGGGCATGGTCCGACCTGCGGTGGGTATTCCTGGTTTATAGCAATAACAATTACACTTATATACCACCACATAGCGTTTAGTGCAATTTCTGGGTGGTTCACAAGTTAACTAGCATTTTGCCCCAAACTGCTGGGTACTCATTTTACTGACCTCAGAAGGATGGAAGGCTGAGTCAACCATGCTCCCCAGCAGGAACAAACTCAAAATGTTTTGGCTGCAGTACAACAGTTTAACCACTGTGCCTAAATTTCCACCTGGAGACAAATATCAGATCCACAGTTGGGGCAAAGACCATGTCTGTAGAAGCTAGAATAAAAGCAAAGCATTGTATGTACCACTATGTTATGTCTGTAGTGCTTTCTTTGTCTTTAAAGTTACAGTGGGAAGCTTAAATTATGATTTCCATAGTTCGGGGAACATGAATGAGCTTGTAAAAACATTCATTCCTCTTTTAATAGGGATGTTCATAAACTTAGATTTTCTTAAATAATATCAGATGATACTTATAACTGTTGTAAAGCAATAGTTCTCTATGATGTGTAATAGACATGCAACCCACTTCATACATCAAAACAGGGGGATTTTGAGCTAGCGGGGGGAGGGGGAGGTATCCAGCCCACCAACTTGTCTATCATCCTCCTTCCCCCTCTTCCCAGATTCTACCCACACAGAGATCAAGAATGTATGCAATCTAAGGCAAAATAACACATGGTGTTAGTTCAGTTCACACCATCCAAGTCAAGGTAAAAATCCACTAAGTTACTGTAATGTATAAGGGAGAAAATCCTGCATGCATCACCCTTCATTTATAGCAGTGGTGACGAACCTATGGCCTGCGTGCCAGAGGGGGCACTCACAGCCCTCTCTGTGGGCATGCATGCTGTCACCCCAGCATAGAGTTTGCCCTGCCCCTCTGTCCAGCAACCCAATGGAAGCGCTTCCTCGCCCCCCCACCTCCCCAGCACAGAGTTCGCTCCACCCCTCTTTTTGGGCACTCAGTCTCTAAAAGGTGGCCAGAATCCTATTTATCCCTGCTGATGTTTGAGTTCATTGGCATAAATCTGAACGGCAAAGTGTTGTCAATTAAGAAGTCAGCATAGGCATTTGGTGTCACACACCAGCTGCGTGCCTTGATGTGTAACCACAGATGTCGGTGCCAATTTCTTTACTAGCAGCAAGTCTTTGCTGAAATTGACACCAATCAACTAATGCTGGTGTATAATTTTAAGTTAGATTCCTGCCAGTAATAACAAACTGAACCATTTGCGGCTGTTTTATGACACACAGATCTGTTGCCTGAGCCAGCTGTTGCATTCTGTCTAATATTAGGGCCTTTCCCCTCTTCCTAGATACCGCCCAATGGTAAATGACTAGAGATTCAGCTTGAAAACTAAGCAGAGGAATAGATGGGACTTTTCTTCGATGCAGTTCAGTCCCGAAGGAAGAAATTGGAGAGAATTTATTAATTATGTATTTTATAAAACTAAAGGAGTCAAGTCTGGTCAAGTATATTCAACTTTCTGGAAATAGGGGAGTCAGGCCATGTTATCCTATGGTAATAGTAGACCATATTGCCAGCTACTCAACGCCGATCATCAGGCGGCGGTTAACTAACTTGACAACCCTGAGGACTAATGGCTTTGGTGCCAAAATCCACAGGGCAGGGTGATGGTCCCCAAGTGGATTAAATCCACTTGAATCTATCTTGATGGAGGGCAGCAGCTTCATCAATACAGGCCTGGGGTTGATGAGGCTTTTGCGTGCCACAAGGGCTCAGGACCAGAAAGTGACTTGTCTAATTGAACCAGTGGTATTGGAGTCACACTACAATGTGGAAGGCAGATGAAAGGCCACTGCATTATATTTTCAGGACAGTCTTCATGGCTGATCGCCATAATGATTGCCAATATTTGGATACAGCAGCAGAAGAAGAAGGAAATGGGAGATAAGTTATAAAAAGATAAGATAAGATAAGACTGTCCCATGGTGGTGGGTGCACAATGTTGATGTATTATTAAGTTGTATAAAGGTAAAGGTTTCCCTTGCTTGAAAGCCAGTCATATCCGACTCTAGGGTTCAGTGCTCATCTCTGTTTCAAAGCCGACGAGCCAGCACTGTCTGCTTCTGCAGACGTTTCCGTGGTCATGTGGCAGGATTAAAATAAATGATGTTTATTTCTTTTTTTGTATTAGTGAGTTTTGTGTTAAGTTTTGTTATGATTGTTCTTGTTTGTATTTTTGTTTTGTATAATAATAATAATAATAATAATAATAATAATAATAATAATAATAATAATAATAATAATAATAATAATAATAATAATAATAATAATAATAATAATAATAATAATAATAATAATAAACAACTTTTTAAAAGGAAGAGCATGTGGGGAATTCATTGAAGAGCAGAGTTACCTTGAGGACTGGAAACACAAATTCCCCATGCCAAAAAATATACCTATACATGTTTCTGTACTCACAAGCTGTGGTACTCACAAGCTGTAGTAACAGGATCTGTAGGCCAACTTTCTCTTTTGTATTCTTTTGCACACCCACCTATCACACAAAACGAAGCATCCTTACTCACAGATAGAGAAGCAGACACACACAAAAATTCCTACACAAGTGCATCTGTCTCAGACAAATTCTCAATTCTGGCCAAATTGTCAGTGCTGCACACCTCTCACCTCCACTCCTCCCGGTTTAGCGCTTTCTTTAAGAGAACATATCCTCCAGCACACAAGATGGTGGTTATTGATACCAAAATTTATGGCCACATGTTGCATCAAGGGTTAATATAATACCAAAGCACTAACACCCCCCCCCACACACACACAACACAAATGTAAAAGCCAATTGCTTATCCTGAACCAGACGGTCTTCTCCCTCCCTGCCTTTCATACAACAGCTGCATGAATAGCCTTCAGCACTTCTGCTCCTTCTCATTTACAGATAGCTTATATTACACACACATATTACATTTCACATGTTCACACACAAACACTTGGCTTGGCGAACTTAATTTAAGCTTGGATTTACCTCTCGATTTTCATTCCAGCGTCCGTGTATTGGAAATGTGAGATCCATTGATGAAATAAGAGTGCTGCTAGGCATGTGCAAAGTGCCAACCCATCCAGAGGGAGTAACCATCACTAGCTTCCCACATATCTGGGATTAAGGCACCAGGAGGTAAGGATTCCATAAAGGATTGAGCCTTGATGCTTCTTGTTTGAAAAAATTTCACACTGTTTGTCCACAAATATTCACACACATTATCCTGGCATCAGTATTGACATGGAAACACAAGATCATATGAAGACAGGGGAAGAGCACTGAAAGGGAAGTGAAAGCGTTGCTCACAACGAGTCATAAGCAATTCTTCTCCTTCTTCTTCTATATCCAATTCCGAATACAGTATTGGCTTTCATCATGGCAATCAGTCATGAGGACTGTCCTGAGAATATAATGCAGTGGCCTTTCATCTGCCTTCCGCATTGCATGACACCAGTACCACTGATCCCATGAAAGTGACATGAGTCACTTTCTGGTCCTGAGCCCTTTTGGCACACAAAGTCCTCATTAGCCCCAGGCCAGTATTGATGAAGCTGCTACCCTCCATCAAGGTGGATTCAAGTGGGATTTAATCCACTTGGGGACCATCACTCTTCCCTATGGACTTTGCCACTCAAGGCTATTAGTCCTCAGGATTATCAGGTTCGTTAACTGCCATCTGATGATTTTTATTTATTTATTTATTTATAATTCAGATTTCTATGCCGCCCAATCAGGTGAACTCGACTCAGGGCGGCTCACAACAGGATTAAAACATACATATTAAAAACAATTAAAACCCCAACATACCCACCCACCTATTAAAAACTAACCACATTAAAACTGCCCGCATTAAAAAGATGTGGAGGCTTCATTTTATAAGCCAACAGGCGGGGTCCACTCTTCCATCTGGGCCCCACACCTGCCCCATCAGGCAGGTTTTTCTTTTCTGAAAGGCAGCAGCTCCATCTGCACCCGCAACTCTACTGGCAGGAGGTTCCACAAGGCCGGTGCGGACATGGAAAAGGCCCTCCTTCGTGTGCCAGAGAGGAGAGCCCCTCTGGCAGATGGAACAATTAGAGAGCCCCTCCGGTCCGCTCTGGTTGGACGGACAGACGTTCTTAGGGCGATGCGGTCTCTAAGATACTCTGGCCCACTACCATGTAGGGCTTTAGAGGGCAAAACCAGCACCTTGAATTGCACCCGGAGACAAACTGGTAACCAGTGCAACTCCCGAAGCAATGGTGAGGCACGAGCATAACACCCGCACCCCATCACCACCCAGGCTGCCGCATTCTGCACCAGCTGTAGCCTCCGAATGGTCGTCAAGGGCAGCCCCATGTAGAGCGCATTGCAATAATCTAGCCTGGAGGTCACCAGAGCATGTGTGACCATGACCATGAGTCCCGGTCCAGGAGCGAATGAAACTGACGGATGACGCAAAGCGTTGAGTCACTACCAGTATGGTCTACTCTATTACCATAGCAAGATAACCTGGCCAGACTAAAACATCTTCAGGGAGATATATTTTTGGAATTACAGTTCTCATAAACTCCTGGGCAGAATCCTCTAGGCTAGGGCAGTGTTTCCCAATTTTGGATCTCCAGATGTTCTTAGACTACAGCTCTCAGAAACCTTCATCATTGGCTGTGCTGATCAAGATCTGTGGGAGCTGTAGTCCAAGGACCTCTGGTGACCCCAGGTTGGAAACGACCCCAGGTTGGAAACTAATTTGACCTGAACGATTCTGGCAGCTAAAGCCTGCAAATGGATATTTCCTCCCCTCTCAACTGCGGGCAGTGGTCCTCCTGGAATTACACTTAACCAACGTCTTGGATCGAGTTGCAAGAGGCTCAACGGACGGACGAGCATGTACAGAGGCCACGATCCCATCGCAATTCATTGATGAGTAGCCTCGCTGAACTCTGAGAAATGTCTTTCTGAGTAAACGTGCCTAAGTCTGGGCTTGCCCACCCGTCCAGGATTGCACCGGGAAAGCGACGCTCCTTTCCCAAGTTCAAAGGCGTCGGGGCGCAACGGGTAATTAAGGGCTTCCCTGCGGCGAGATGCGAGGAGGGCCACTCTCTTTGAAGACAGACGTTCAGACACAAACACGCGGAGCAGGAGAGATCGGATGACCGACTTTTAATTGCTTTTAATTCGCTTAGGAACTTGAGTCAAGATTCCTTTCGCCCCCTCCTCAACACTGAATTCCTTTATTTCTTCTGCATCGGAGAACGAGATGCCGTAGGTCGCCTGCTTTTCTACACGTGTCTGTTTGTGTGCGTGCCTGCGTGAGAGAGAGAGAGAGAGAGAGAGAAGGAGATTAGTTTTTAGGACAGCACCCAGAAACCTCAAGCCAGCCGAGGGATTCTGGGATTTATTTTTTTTATTTTTATTTTTTTTGGGGGGCTGCGGTGGTTAAGACGCTGAACATGACGACTACAAGGTCGGCAGGTTCGAGACCCGAGTACTGCGTGACGGAGTGGGCGCCCATCGTCTGGCTGTCCCAGCTCCTGCCAACCGATCAGTTGAAAGCAAAAAAATTGCAAGTAGATGAATAGGGAGCACTTCGGCGGGAAAGGTAACAGCGTTCCATGCACTCCGGTCTCTAGTCTTGCCTGTCACGTGATGACCACGGAAACGTCTGCAGACGCAGCATGTAGTGCTGGTTCTTTGGCTGGGAATGGAGATGAGCACTGCACTCTAGAGTCGGATACGACTGGCTTTCGAGCAAGGGAGACCTTTACCATTACCACATTACCTTATTTTAATTTGTACAAGTTAGGTGACGAAGTAGTACACGTGTTGCGCTCGCGTAAGTTTGGCGCGCATTGTGGAAAGGAACACCGGAGAACGCTAGCAGACACACACCACCTGCTGCCCCTCTTTCCTGGGGATGAGCCGTGCGAAGTTCTGACACGCAACTGGCAGGGAGAGTGTTACGAATTCCTGACACTCTTGGATGGGGCTGTTCTCACGGCCGCCGCCCCCCTGAAACTCGCGTGCATAAGTGGAGGTTGTTTGCACCCCCCAAAACAACAACAACAACAACAAAAAGGTCAACTTGATTGCCACTAAAGAGCTCGTCCTTACGTGGTGGCAAGGAGGGTCGTTGGAACACTATGTCAAGGACTAAAGTTGGTGATGGAGTGTGGGCGCCGTAGTACAACTGGTGTCCGGAAACACTTGCAGTGTGATGAGTCCCCCATAGTGAGGAAAAGTGAGCAATAGCAATTACACTTATTTACCGCTTAGTGCACTCTCTGGACAAGTTCACAAGTTAATTAGCATTTTGCCCCAACACATGCTGGGCCTTCATTTTACCGACGAAGGATGGGAGGCTGAGTCAACTTTGATCCCCGTTAGGATTGAACTGACAACGTTTTGGCTGCTGTACAGTAGTTTAACCACTGCACCAACAGGGCAATAGAAACTAGATTTATATACTGTCCCATAGTGCACTCCCTGGGCCCCTTTACTTTAAAAGTTACTTTTTGGATTCCCCCCCCCCCCCATCCATTCATTAAAATGAGTTGGGGATTATGGGAGTCGTAGTTCCCCAAAAGGAAGTGTTCCAGCTCTACTCTACAGGCTTGCTCCTCCAGGTGTCAAGCTGTGACCTTGAACGTGTGTGTGTGTGTGTGTGTGTGTGTGTGTGTGTGTGTGTGTGTGTGTGTGTGTGTGTGTGTGTGTGTGTGAGTGTGTGTGTGTGTGTGTGTGAGTGAGACCAGGGAGGGGGTAGAGTTGTTGAGTCCTTCCCCCCATCCTACTGTAGCCCCTCACGCTTTGGGGTCACCCCTGTCTCATTCAGCTCTAAAGCATCCATGCAGCTCTTTGAACATCACTATGGAATCCCTCTTTTGCTATCTCTGGAGCAGCAGAAGAGGACAGAAATAGCCGGGCCTGGGAGACTAACTATGGGATGCTGGTGAACAAAAGGCGTCATGCGTGGCATCCCAGGCACCTGGCTTCAAACAGAGATGGGATCAGGGCAGGATCAGGATCTGCCAGGTGCAGCTGGAGACAGATCTGAGCAGAGAGGAGGTGGGGGAGATAGCCATTCCTGCTGGATTCTGTTACTGGGAGCTGCGTGTGCGTGGGTGGTGGTGGGGCAGCAAAGGGGAGGAAGGGGGGAACTGGAGGGTCCTGTGGGCACAAAGACAAATGATCAGCAGTCTTGGTTAGAACCACCAAAGCCAATGGGGTGGTTCTTCTTGTTCTAGTTCTGAATCCAAATATTGGTGATCAACCATGAAGACTGTCCAGAGAATATAATGCAGTGGCCTTTCATCTGCCTTCTGCATCGCAGCATGACACTCGAACCCAATCCACTTCTGTGAATCACTTTCTGGTACTGAGCCCTTTTGCCATGCAATTGGTGAAGCTGGTGCCCTCCATCAAGATGGATTCAAGTGGGATTTAATCCACTTGGGGAGCATCACCTTTTCCCTGTAGTTAGATCTTTGTTTTAACTAAACAGCATTGAAGGCACATAAGGTACCAGTTTCTAGGCATCACAAAGCTCTTCTTTGTCTGTCAAGTTTTAGAAGCAAGCTCTGTAACTTTTTGCCAGAGAGGATTATTTAATATCAGTTATTACAGTATTTAAATTCATATCTTGCCTTTCTCCTGGTGAGTTCAGGTCAGTGTGCCAGGTATGGCTCCTTCCCGCTTTGTACAACACAGTACGGTTTGTACGGCTGAGAAGTGACTGACCCAAAGGGACCCAATAAGTGTCATAGCTTGGTGGGAATTTGATTTCTCAAGTCCTACTCACATTGGTCATGGCTTCTTCAAGAACTCCTCTGCATGTGCATGCATGTATATGCATAGAAACAATTTAATTAGGAGTTTGTACTAAATCCAGAACTGGCACAGGAACCAGTAAAGAACAGCCGTGCAGGTTTAAGGCTCTGCTGCTCAAAAGCCAAACGCCACACTGCTGAGCTATGCTGTCCTGGCTCCCATTTGTCTCTTTGATACATTTAGCATTTCTTTAATTCTTCCTCTTTCGTGTCCAGATCAAACTTTCGACTGCCAAAGTGAAGCCACTTTCTTGACTTTGTCGTTGGCTAAACTTAAGTGCTCAATGGTATATGTTTCTGGCAGTAATCGGCAGACCAGCAAATGAGCCGGATTCTGCATCCCCACATTCACGCAGGGTGTGAGCCAGCAGCTCCCACTTGAGCATGTTGGTCTAGCATTTAGGGACTCTAACCCTCAGCCTATTCAGAGTCCTCCAAGTGACAGAGGGGAGGTTGAGTTCCTCAGCCATATCCTCCTTTAATCTTATTATTTGTCCAATTAGCTCCTTCCTCCATCTTCTAATCTAGTTTTGCTCTTGCGCACCCTCAGGAATGTTTGTTCTTGCCAAAAGCTCTTCCTGGATCTGAGCCAGAGGACTTGAGGCACATATCCATTCAGAGGATGACAAGGGTTGCTTAGTTCTCATGGTATCCGCTACTATTTCTCTCATTATCTTAGGCGGAGAAATACCAAGAAGAAAGAGGATATATTTTCTCAACTGCTGTAGGTTTGAGGCATCCTGTTACTAAGCACATTGTCTCATTAACAGTGATGTCAAGTTGATTCTATTGATTAATATGTTGTACTCAGTGATGCACTGCAATTTTTTTTACTACCTACTCTGTGGGCTGGCCAAATCTGTGGGCGGGGCCAAATCTGTGGGCATGGTCAAACAACCTGCATTATGGGCTATGGAGGTGGGTGTGGCCAACCAAGTGGGCATGGCCTGGGGGAATTTCCGCTACCGGTTCTGCAGAACCTGATAGAACCTGCTGCAGTGCATCACTGGTTGAACTGTGTTAGGCAGTGGTTCAAACAGAAGGATTAGCTGTGCTGGCTTGCTCAACAAGTTGCTCCAGCTGGGACACCTTAAATTACTATATCTTTTCATCAGCCATCTTGACACATGTTCATGTGTTGCATTCAAAAACTAAAAAAATATATAAAATTGTATAAATAAACAGTAAAGGTTGCCCTTGCTTGAAAGCCAGTCGTATCCGACTCTAGGGTTCAGTGTTCATCATGGTTTATAGCCAAACAGCCAGCGTTGTCTGTGTCTACAGACATTTCTGTTGACATGTGGCAGGCATGACTAGACACCAAAGTGCACGGAATGCTGTTACCTTCCCATCAAAGTGGTACCTATTTATCTACTTGCAATTTCTTGCTTTCAAACTGGCAGGATCTGGAGCAGACTACAAGAACTCACTAGTCATGCAGCACTCAGGTCTCAAACTGCTGACCTGCCAACCAACCTTCCAGTCATCAAGTTCAGCATCTTAATCACTAAGCCACCACAGCCCTTTTAAATAAATGCAGCTAGTTGAACCCAGATGTATCTAGAGCAGCCGTCCTAATTACCACCTTCAGCTCCAGTACTAAAGTAATAGCAGAATTTAGGAAAGCTGGCCGTAAAATTTTAGGGGAGTTGTAGTTCAAAAATGTAACTTTTTCAAGTTCTAACTTTAGGGGAAAGAGTGCCTTCCATTTCCCATCCTTTCTGCAATTCATCAGGGCCAGATTAAAACAAAAGGGATGTGGCATTGAGTGGGTGGAGAACGGAGGTTTTTGAGGCTGCCTCCTGCAGCTGGGAGCCAGATGAAACCAAAGCTTGTCACACTGTGGCACACTTTGATTTGCATCTTCCTTAAACTTTAATTAATGGACAGGAAGAGACAAAAATAATAATAAATAATCTACCCCACACATGCACACTATTTACCCGGAACCACTTGCTTTTTAACACCACAACAGTACTGTATTACAGATTTCCTCAGAGACAGTGTTGTGAGTCCCATATGGGAGAGAAAAATGGAAAAGGGGTTATCCTTTACAAAATTTCTGGTTCTTTGCTGTATCAATGCTGGCCAGCCCTGCCATGGGGGGTGGGGGGGTGAGAGAGAAGACTACCTTGGGCAGAAATGACAGGCATTGGCCCCACCATTGGACAGAATGGGGAAGTCAGCCGCTCCAGTTGTTGTTATTGTACTGTATTTTTGCTTCTTGAAATGAGGAGAGATGCTTAAGAGGTTTTCTACATTATTGTGTTTTTCATTTGTTTCTTGCCTCCTGTGCCAAAATAATTTGACTCTCTTCGAATAGTACTCACTTGAATTCACTTGTTTACGGGGTGCAATTAGTTGTCCTTCATCTTCACCTCAGACACACGCCGAGAGAATGAAGCAAGATAAAGACTCTCAACTGAATGGATATGTGCTTCAAGTCTGCCAGCTCATATCCAGGAAGAGCTTTATGGCAAGAACAAATATTATTGAGAATACACAAGAGCAAAGCCAAATTAGAAGATGGAGGAAAAAAGCTCACTGGACAAGGAATAACATTACAGGAGGATATAGCTGAGGAACTCAACCTCCCCTACACCACTCGGAGGACCCTGAATAGGCTGAGGGTTGGAGTCCCTAAATTCAAGACCAACATGCTCAAGTGAGGACTGCTAGTGGACAGCAACATGCTGTGTGAATGTGAAGAGAGGCAGAATCCATCTCATTTGCTGGTCTGCCAATTACTACCGAAGACATGTGCCAATGAAGATTTAATTTTGGCTGACAACAAATCCAAGAAAGTGGCTTCATTTTGGCAGTCCAAAGTTTGATATGGACACAAAAGAAGAAGACCTCAGACACAAAATGGCTTCAGCCAGACCACTGTCCCTTTCACCACCTGAGAGGGAATATGGGGATGATGAACTTATTTTAGGCATTAAAATTAAAATTCATATTCCTTTGATACCATGTTTTCTGTTAAAAACAAATGTATGTGGAAAGTTTAAGGCAAGACAACTCTGCCTTGTGCAGATGCTAAGGACTGTAGCCCCTCATCCACCTTGACCATGACCTTTGCTGGCTGGGGCAGATGATATTCTTAATTTATAACATTGGAAAGGTACTAGGTCAGGGGTTCCCAACCTTTTCAAGCCAGGGGCTGGGTGGGTCACACTCTCTCAGTCAGTTTCAAGGGCCAGATAGCCATTTTTTTCTTGAATGCCTTTGGAAGGGGTAGGAGAGGGCACATGAAATGGTGCCATGGGTCAGATCCAGCCTCCAGGCCAGACACAACAAGGCCTTAGGTTGGGAACCCCTGCACTAGGTTGTTTAGCCCTGGATGGTACTTTGATATGTGCCAGGTGCTTGTGTAGTCACTGGTTCATGTAAGAAGAGCCCTGTTGTATCAGGCAAGCTATTATTTCCAGATGTTTCTCTTTCCAAAGTATTCAGACTGAGTATGTCCATAAGGTGAAGGTATAATCATAAAAGAAGAAGCTGCTTCATGTGCTATCTCTGAACCATTTTCTACACTGACTCAGTGGCAGCTAGTGACCAAAATTTTACAAGGGTAAGGAATTTGCTCTGGGTTTGAGTCAGAATTTTCAAGATGCTCTCCGATGAGCTGAATCTATTTTGCGAAAACCTGGAAAAGACTTATCACCCTGCCTCCAACCTCCACCATGTTGACTCCTGATTGCTCTTCAGGAAGGCTTCCTTCTCTCTGTCCTTTGCCCCTACTTGGAGATGCCAGGGATTATCTGTTTATAGGGCCAGCCCTTCCTGTAGGCAGACTGAGGCGATTGCCTGAGGTGAGAGATTAAAGGATGCCATGAAAAAGCAGCAAATTGCTAGTAATTTTGTTCTTATTTTTTGCTGCTGAATAGAGGAGGAGTGTTTATTGTGGAGTTTTCTGGTCCATATGCTGAAATAATTTAGCTAAATTTTGGTTCTATGTACTTTTATTTGCACCAGACTGCGGTGGCTCAAGTGGTTAAGATGCTGAACTCAAAGACCGGAAGGTCAGAGTTCGATTCCCGAGTACTGCACGATGGAGTGAGCTCCCGTCTCTGTCCTAGCTTCTGCCAATCTAGCAGTTCGAAAGCAAGAAATTGCAAGTAAATAAATAGGTACACTTTGGTGGGAAGGTAAACAATGTTTTGTGCACTCCAGTGTCTAGGCAGGCCTGTCACATGACCGCGGAAACATCTGCAGACGCAAACAAGGCTGGCTCTTTGGCTATAAGCAGAGATGAGCACTGAACCCTAGAGTTGGATATGAGTGGCTTCCGAACAAGGGCGACCTCTACCTTTACTTTACCTTTATTTGGTTGAATGGGGAAATCAGAATTATAATGGGCAGACTCTGTATATAGGGTTGCCATACGTCCCAGAAAACTGAAATTGTCCCGGATTCAAGGTCAGAAAAGTTGTCCCGGCCAGTTCAATAAAACTCATGTTAAAGTCCCAGATTTTAAAAACTTACTAATTGTGTATTATAACACACCATTAAAATAAATTTGAACTCTCGCCATCAAACAAGCGATTTCCTGCCACATTGGAGTTGAAGTATACCTGGAGACAAATCTTAATGTCCTTGCCTCACATCACCGCCTGATAAGTATTACCAGTGTGTTTCCTGGAACTGAGGACGTTAAGAATTGACCGCAACACGACTTCTCAGAAGTACAACAGATCATCTTACCCTAAGAATTAACTGTATAAATAAATTCATTTATGTATTGATATATTTCATGTGAAAGTGTTTTATAGCTCTCATTATATTATGTTTGTTTTTAAAAAAGGCTATTTTGTAGATAACCCACCCATTTTTGTCAAGTATACCTCTGTCCCGGTTTTGTGGGAAAGAATAGTGGCAACTCTATCTGTATAGAAGGGGTATCCTGTCTGCCAGAACTGCTCTTCCTATCTTAAAAGCAGAGCTGGTTGGGCAGCAAGGTGGGATATTATTTTCCATTATATTTCCTAGAATCTTACAGCCAGTCTGGCCATGAGCCCTGCAGACTTGGAGCTTGTGGAAACTGTAGTCCAAAAAGTAACTTTTCTAAAGTATGCTTAAAGCTCTCCTATCACTTCCACTCATGACTCAGAGCTCAGGGAGTTATTTTTCTCCATGGATCTGTCTAATCCAGGCCATCACAGCCAATGGACATGGTCACATCCTGCAATAGCGCATTCAAAAATTAACAATGTGGTGTGTGGAAAAAGTTGACTGTCTTTTGTGCATCTCACATCCCCAGCCAAACACATTTCACTGACTGAGCCCAAATTCCTAGTTTTATGGAGGGAAAACAAGAACAAAATATATTTGTTTATCCACGTTCCCTGTACTTCACATAACTTTGGAAATATATATTATTCCTTCTCTCCCTCAGTCTGCCAATTTTGCGTCCCATAGTTTGTATCAAGGGGCACCTGAGCGTTCAGCATATTCTTTCTTATAAAGTGAAGGTTTTATTCACACAGTATTGCAATCCACTTATGGAATTCATTGCTGCAATAAAGGAGTAACACTACAGTCACTAAACAGCAAAATCCACAGCACAGGATGATGAGAAGGCAAAAACATAAGGTAGGAAGGGAATTTTTTTTTTCTCTACTAAAAATTGGAGGTTGGATAAGTTAAGTAGTTGACTTCAGCTCTCAGAATCACCAAGCCTTCATAGTTAGTGGCTACGTTGGTCAAGGATTCTGGTTGCTGTAGTCCAAACAAGGAACTTTCCCAAGCTTTTGCTGTACATTCACTTGCCCATGTTTCACAAAGTGATTTTAAAAATCTATATATTCTTGATTTCCTACCATGCAAATAGATATAAACTGAAACCTTACTGCGCAAGATTTGGAAGCAAATTGCTGTAAATTAAGGAATCTCCAGATTGCAATGGCTTAGTGATTAAGACTCTGAACTTGATGACTGGAAGGTCAGCAGTTTGAGACAAGTGCTGCACAACAGAGTGAGCACCCGTCATCTGTCCCAACTCCTGCCAACCTAGTAGTTCGAAAGCAAGAAATTGCAAATAGATAAATAGATACCACTTCTGCAGGAAAGGTAACAGTGTTTCGTGTGCTTTGGCATCTAGTCATGCCTGCCAAATGACCACAGAAACATCTGCAGACGAAGACAGTGCAGGCTCTTTGGCTGTCAACGGAGAGGAACACTGAATCCTAGAGTTGGATACCTCTGTCTTTACCTCCAAAGGCAGTGATGACGAACCTTTTAGAGACTGAGTGCCCAAATTGCAACCCAAACCCCACTTTTTTATTGCAAAGTGCCAACACGGCAACAGGGGAGGGAGGAAACAATCCCATTGGGCTGCTGGGCAGAGGGGCGGGGCAAACTCTGTGCTGGGGCAACTGCACGGGTGCCCACAGAGAGGGCTTCGAGTGCCATCTCTGGCACGTATGCCATAGGTTCACCGCCACTGTCCTAAGAAATCTCCACAGTCATTATTTGTGGCATACTGAATAGTGTGGCTTGACATGCAACAGATAATGTCTACAGAGGTTTCTTAACTAATAGCAATTCACATGTAAAATATACGCCATTTGTGTAACTGAACACCAGGATTCCAGCCCAGGTGTATTTAGTGGATATAGTGTAAGTATAGTGATCATTTGCCTCCCTTAACAGAAGAGAGTCCTCTAAAGGGAGTTCTCTAAGGAGGAGAGTTTCAGGGCCCCAGAGTGCCAAATGAGTAGTAACATAGATCACTTATTGCCTCCCTCTTCATGGTGAGATGTATTGCATATCTGTGTAAATCACAGCTGCTCTTTCTCAATATGAATCTGTCCCAGTTGCTTAGTGTATGCAAATGGTATGTGGATCTGCTGTTTCTTGTCTTCACCTTTGACAACATGTAAAATGGTCATCAGACATAGATGATCCATACTGGGGCTGGGTGGGGAAGAGGGTGAAACAAAGCAACACCCAGCAATGTTTTAATCCATTGTATGATGTCTTCATAAACTAAAGCAGGGATTCTCAACCTGCAGTCCACAGGCCAGATGTGGCCCACGGCACCATTTCATGTGGCCTCCACCACAACAGAATGTGGTGGAGGAAGGGCAAAATGGCCGTCCGCCCCCCGAAGCTGTCTGAGGGAGCATGACCCAGCCCCCGGCTTTAAAAGGTTGAGAATTCCTGATCTAAAGCTGTGATGGTGAATCTTGGCACTCCAGCTGTTCTTTAACTTCAGCTCCCAAGTCTCTGTGAGTCCACACAAATGGGTTTACTGTGCATTATCACGGTTCTAAAGTATACCATATACCCCTCCTTCTCTGATTTAGAAAAACTCAGTCTTCCAGTCTGCCTGGTCTACAAAGAAACTAAGTTTGGCACTGACATTCCCAGTTGGTTATGGAGTGTTAGGAGGAACCCGTAGCCTAGAAAGCAGGAGTGGTTGGGAAATGACAGCCCACAGGTGGAATGAGGCCAGGAGTGTGGTAAAATTATTTTCTTTGCCAGTGAGACAATTCTGGAAGTTATAGCCTAAAAAGCTCTGTTGAGTGCCAAAATCGAACAGGATTTTACCCAGTCCTCACTTTTTGCATTCAGCCAGCCAAGAGGAATCTTTGCTCCAACTCACAGCTTCAAAGGCTGTTTTCTTCTCTCCTAATTTTATTTGCAAATACTAGTTGGAGGCTGTTCACTTTCAAGCAGCTCAGCGTTATCCTGGAGTCAGCCAGCAATCTGAAAGCGGAGGTGGGCTGAGGGTTTGGCACCCCGCCACTGATAAATTCATCTGCCAATGAGCCCGAGTGGTCAAGGAACCGCTGGTGTACGTGTTGTGGGGGGAGTGGGAAAATTCTCAACTGTTGTGATCCAGAGGCAACAGTGGGTTGTTTTTGCAGAATGTGCAAACACGCACAAATACACACACACAAAGAGAGAGAGAGAGAGAACCAAGCCTGTCTTGAGTGAGTCTTGCTCTGTGGAGTCCCTTTGCTCATGAACGGAAAAACAGAAAAACAATCTCAGCTGTCCCAGAACTGTCTCGCTAGTGGTCTGGCACAATATGGGAAACCCCTTGTTCAATCCAGAATAAGAAAACAATCAGTCCCCATCACTGCCCTTTGTGCCAGTTTCTCCAAATTTAATTTCATTCCTGGCATGACACAAAAGACCGAGGGCAGCTTCGTAGATCCCATGATTCCGCTCAAGCGATACTCTAAATGCATGTTTCACTTTTGGATATAGTCTCCCCTGGGACAACATTTACCATTTGGGAGTGTATATTTGGCTCTTAAAGCCAATATTCTAGCCCTCATTGCTGCCAAGTCATGTTCAAAGGTTTTTGACAAGCATGAAGCACGTAGGGCAGTGGTGGCTAACCTATGGTACACGTGCCAGAGGGGGCACTAGAGCCCCCTATGTGGGCACGCGCACCGTTGCCCCAGCACAGAATTCACCCTGTCCCTCTGCTCTGCCCAGCAGCCCAATGGGAGCACTTCCTCCTCTCCCCAGCACAGAGTTCATCCCGCCCCACTGCCCAGCAGCCCAATGGGAGCACTTCATCCCTCCCCCAGCACAGAGTTTGCCCCACCCCTCTGTGACGCAGACAGCAGCCTGTTGAGTTTGGGCACTCGATCTCTAAAAGGTTCGAAATCACTGACGTAGGGCATCACAGTCTGATCAGTCTTGTTTGGCTGCCCTTCCTCAGCTTGGTTTGTAACATTTCAGCAAACTTGCCTATGCACCTTCAAGCCTGTGCAGTTGTAAGGACTAGAAACTTGAATTTTTTAAAAAATGAATGGGCAGTAGTTTTTAGTATGCAGGAAATGAGAGGTTCAGCCCCAGGTCAGTGGAAATGAAAACCCTGTATAGCTACAGATGTGCTATTTTGTGCAAATAGACAACTCTGGGCTCCTCAAGCCAATGACCTGGTTTAAGATGGCTTCCTGTGATCCTAAAAGTAAGATCACTTAGACCAGGGGTCCCTAACTGGTTTCATGCTAAACATTTTCCCCACTGACTGGTATCTCACTGCACACAACCGGCAGATGAAGGGAGAGCAACATGGAAGAGGGGTCCAACCACCTGCCTATCTGCTATGTCTGAAGCCAATGCTCTCTCTCTGTTTGCTGGGCAGACCCAGCAGAACATGTAGAGGGCAGAAGGTAGCCATCAGGGCTCCCAGCGCCACCCACCCCTGTGGCCCAGTTTGGGACAGCCCGTGGCCTAGTACTGGTCTGCGGCCTGGTGGTTGGGGACCCCTGACTTAGGTAGGGCTAACCCTGGTAGCTCCTGCTCCATAATTTGCTAGTCTCTTCTTCAATTCAGAGCTTGGAAAAATTATTGGACTCCAGTGCATTTCAAATTGTTAAATTGTGTTAAATATGAATGCTGCTGTTGCAAGCCATGTTGCTGTGATTGCTGCTGTTGCAAACAATGTTGCTGTGATTATTGCTGTAGCTAATCCATGGGTTCAATTCAGGGCCATAGCCAGGGGGGCTGGGGGGGGGCGAAAACCCTCCTGAGCTAACAGCCCCCCACCCCCAAATCATCCCGGAATGCCATTGTTATATATGTGAATGTGACATTGTTGCCTCTCCTGACAATTTTTGTCCCACCTGAAAATATCCCCCCCCCCCCCCCCCCCCACAATCTAGAATCCTGGCTACGGCTCTGGTTCAATTCCTTCTTTCCTTCCTTCCTTCAGATTCAGATGGTTAGTTGGTTGCTGTCATAGCCTCTGCTAAGCTTCTGAAAACCATTGTGTTTATCACTGCAGAAAACTAGATATTTGGCAAAATTGAGCTTATCCAACAGAACTCTGATTTGGATTGTGTACGTGTTGTGTATGCAAGGACACTGTTGCTTTAAGTAAATGAATGTAACCAGCCCCATATCACAATGTATCACAGCTGCTAAAAGAACGCGAGCGGACCGCCCATTGAGGGCGGATGCGAGCGTTCATACTCACATGGCTCAATCCCCAAATCACGGACAGCCGCGGGAACTTCTCCGCATGAAGAACTACAGAAGAGGGGGGCGTGCCTCTAGTCGACGCCCCCAACGGTGGCAGCCAATGAGCCACCGTGCAACCAGATCCAAATGTGTTTCGTTACTGTATATAATGTGATGTACATCCGCCATTACCACATGTTCGTTCTGATCATCAACCAATAAACCTGTGTTAGTCCTCATTGCGACTCCTTCTTTGTCTTCCGTGCAAGACACCAAATTGGCGACGAGGATGGGATCAATGGCGAATCCCAGAGTCAAGACGTACCATTTCGATGTCAGCGAGCCTGACCAGTGGGAGCTCTACGAGTGCCAGTTTCGGCACGCGATGGAAGCAGCCGGCATCGACGACGACGCGTTGATACGCTCCCATTTCCTGGCCCAGGTGGGACCGGCCACGCTGCGCATTCTCATGAACTTGGTGGCGCCAAAGAAGGTTGAAGCAGTGCCTATCGACCAACTCCTGGAGCTGCTGAGGGCACATTTCCAGCCGCCCGTGTCGATCTTTCCGGCCCGGGTCGCGTTCCATCGGCGGGACCAGCGTTCAGGCGAGTCCGTGTCCGACTACGCAGCGGCCCTTCGACTGGCGGCCGTGCACTGCAAGTGGGACGACCTGAACCAGGCTCTGCGAGACCGTCTGCTGTGCGGCCTGCGGGACGAGGAGCTACAACGGAAGCTCATGACCCGCGACGAGCACCTCTCGTTCAATGAGGTGTTGCGAGAGGCGCAAGCGGCCGAGGCGGCCAGGAGCGGGGTCAAGGTGTTCAAGGCCCGCAGCACAGCGTCCGAGCGGGCCAAGTCAAGCGGCACGGCGGACTCCAGCAAAGGCAGCCTGGCGGGCACCTAGGTCGCCCGCCGGCACTCCAGAGACCTCCGACGACTCGTCCGTAACGGCGGACTCCTACACCAGCGAGGACGACGGCATCCAGAGAGTAAGGAAGCGCGGGGAGCGGCGGCAAGACCGAGAGCGGCAGGACCGCCGCTGCGACGGCTGTGGCGCGGCCCACGACCGCACGAGGTGTCCCTTCCGCAAGGCCGAGTGCCACAATTGCGGTCGAAAGGGGCACATCGCCCGAGTTTGCAGGCGCGGGCGATCCGAGAGCAAAGGCAGTTCCAGCCATCCCCAGCACCACCAGCGGAAGGCGGCCGGTTCCAGGAAGGTGTCCACCATTCACGGCGAGGACGGCGTGTACCGCGTGGCCCTGGAGCACCGGCGATTCTACGTGGAGGTACAGTTGCAGGGGCGCCCCGTAAAAATGGAGATAGACTCAGGGTCGTCATACTCCATACTGTCCCAGAGGGAGTACTTGCGCATCCCCCCAGAGGCGCGGCCCAAGTTGCGGGCCATGCGGTCCCATCTGCGGGACGTACAGGGAAACGGGATCCCAGTGTTGGGGGTGGGGAAATTCAAGGTGAAGTTCAAGAATTTCTCCGAAAGGCTGCCCCTAGTGGTCCTCAAGGGGGGGAAGTGTTGCCTCCTAGGGACGCAGTGGTTTGCTCCCCTGGGAATAGAACTGTCCGGCATCCATGCCATAGAGACTGACCCAATGCAGGACGTTTGCAATGCGCACCCGGACGTTTTTAAAAAGGGGCTCGGGACTTACAGGGGGCCCCCAGTTTCATTCGAGTTGGACCCAGAAATCCGGCCCATCCGCCTTAAGCCGAGGAGGGTGCCCTTCGCACTCAAGGACAAGATCGAGGCGGAACTGGACAAATTGGTGGGGCAGGGGATTTTGGTTCCAGTTGATTCGGCAGAGTGGGAGACGCCGATTGTTACGGCCCTTAAATCAAACGGGGAGGTCAGGATTTGTGCGGACTATAAATGTACGATCAATAAGGCCATTCGGCCAAACGCATACCCAGTGCCCGTGGTCAGCCACCTGCTGGCCACACTCCATGGGGGGAGGTGTTTCGCCAAGTTAGACCTAGCCCAGGCCTATCAGCAACTTTCAGTGACCCCAGCCGCTGCCGCTGCGCAGACCATAGTAACGCATAAGGGGGCATTTAAGGTAACGCGCCTTCAGTTCGGCGTGAACTCGGCCCCCGGGATCTTCCAATCCCTCGTGGAACGCCTTTTAAAGGGGCTTCCAGGAGTTCTACCATACTTCGACGATGTGCTGATAACAGCGGGGAGCGAGGTAGAATTAGCTAAAAGACTAGATGGGGTCCTCTCAGTTTTCGAGAAAGCGGGGCTTCGGCTAAGGAAGGACAAGTGTGTGTTTTTTGCGAGGGAGGTTGAGTTCCTAGGGTTCAAGGTAACCCCAGAGGGGATCAGGCCCTCAGAGTCCAAGGTTGCAGCCGTACAGAACGCCCCTCGCCCCACCGCAAAACCGGAGCTGCAGTCGTTTCTGGGGCTCCTTAACTTCTATCACTCGTTCCTGCCTAGGAAGGCATCGGTTGCGGAGCCACTGCACGCCTTGCTAAAAAAGGACGTGGTTTGGCGGTGGGGGGACAAACAAGAGAGAGCCTTCCGAGAGTTAAAATCACTCCTCTCCTCAGATGCGGTCCTGACTCATTTTGACCCTAGGAGGCCAGTGGTTCTGGTATGTGATGCGTCCCCGGTGGGGGTGGGGGCGGTCCTGTGCCACGTGTTAGAGAGCGGGCGGGAGGCCCCGGTGGCTTACTACTCCAGGTCCCTTTCGAAGGCTGAGCGCAATTACGCGCAGACAGACAGGGAGGCACTGGCCATAATTGCAGGGACCAAAAAGTTTCATGATTTTCTATACGGCCGCGAGTTTACGGTAGTGACTGATCACAAGCCGCTTCTGGGGATCTTCACTACCGGCAAACCTACCCCCCAAATTCTCTCCCCCAGGATGTTGCGTTGGGCCATATTCCTCAACGCCTACCAATACGAGTTAGTCTACCGCCCAGGGAAGGAGATCTCCCATGCAGACGCCCTGTCCCGATCTCCCCTCCCTAACTTGGGGGATTCCGCATGCGAGGTAGAGCAGGACCACCAGGTCATGTTAATCGAGTCCCTCGACTCACCCCCCATTGTCCCGGCCGACCTCGCCAAAGCCACGGCGGCCGACAAGATCCTAGCCCAGGTTAGCTCATGGGTGAAAAAGGGGTGGCCCACTACTCCCCCAGAGGAACCGTTCAAACCGTTCTGTAGGCGCAGGGTGGAACTTTCCCTGGAAAGGGGCTGTCTACTCTGGGGCCAGCGGGTGATTATCCCAGAGAAATTAAGGGCAAGGGTACTGAAGTTACTACACACCAGTCACCCGGGGATCGTGCGGTCCAAAGCCCTAGCCAGAAGTTTCTTTTGGTGGCCACAGATAGACGCTGACATAGAGCGTCTAGTGGGCACGTGCGAGAGCTGCCAGAGCTCCCGGCCCGAGGAGTCCCGATTACCACGCGGGCCGTGGTCTCGTATCCATGTCGACTTCGCGGGGCCCTTCCGCGGGGCCACGTTCCTACTGGTTGTCGACTCCTACTCCAAGTGGTTGGAGGTAATCCCCGTGAGCAGCACCTCCTCCGCGACAACCATAAAGCAGTTGCGCAAGCTCTTTGCTTGTTTCGGCCTGCCAGACGTCCTCGTGAGCGACAACGCAAGTTGTTTCACGTCGACCGAGTTCCAAACCTTCATGGAGAGGAACGCAATCAGACACATTACTGCTGCCCCATTCCACCCCGCCACAAACGGTCAGGTAGAGCGCCAAGTGCGCACTACGAAAGACGCACTGCGGCGCATGGGTCCCGGTGACCTGAACCTACACCTGTGCCAGTTCCTAATCACCTACAGGACCACCCCCCTAGCTTCAGGGTTCTCCCCGGCCGAGCTGCTTATGAAGAGGCGCCCGGCAACGCTGTTTGACCGGATGGATCCGTCCAGGGTGGAGGATGAGGGGAGAAATATAAATTTAGGGGGGGGGAGCTCCAAGAACTTTTCCACAGGGGACCCGGTTCATTGCAGGAACTACGCGGCCTCGGGGCCAGCGTGGGTGCCGGGGACAATCATCGAGCAAACGGGGCCAGTCTCCTACAGGGTCGAGACGAACTCAGGGCTAACATGGAGACGGCACGCCGATCAGCTCCGAAGGCGAGTCACTAGTGAGGGGGAATCAGCGTTAGGGTCCTCCCCCACCCGCATTACCCAAGGGGGAGACACGGAGGCGTCCGAGAACACTTTGAAAGAGAGGAATGAGTTTGTCCCCGCATATGAAGATGATTATAATTTCCCGTACCAGGGGGAGTTAGCGGAGTGGTCCCCCACCCGTCCTAGCGAGAAGAGGGGTTTCAGTTCAGCCCCTGGTACATCACGTCCCCAAAGCTCGGGCATGCTAGAGTACACCATAGTCCCGGCCCCCAAAAGGCAAACGCCACAAAGACAGGCGACCAGCGAAATCTCGCCAGCCTCAAATCCCCAAACCCCCGATCAGGCAGCGGGAGATAGCGGGTCCACGAGAGTCTCATCGTCAGTTCCGAAGTTCGTGCTAGGTGGGTCCCCGGGCTCTACTGGCAGTAGGCAAGGGTTCACTTCCCAACTGTTCATTCCATTCCCGTCCCCACAGGCAAGGTCAACGCAGCCTCACAACAGAACCACTAACGGGTCCCCACTTTGCATTGCAGGACGAGACCGCGCGGAACCTGGAGCCACGGGCTCCCCTGTGTTAGGGCAAGCGGCCGCACGCCCCAGACGCATGTGCGGCAAGCCACAATGGTTAAGGGACTTCGTCCCATCCTAGGGGGGAGGGATGTTGTGTATGCAAGGACACTGTTGCTTTAAGTAAATGAATGTAACCAGCCCCATATCACAATGTATCACAGCTGCTAAAAGAACGCGAGCGGACCGCCCATTGAGGGCGGATGCGAGCGTTCATACTCACATGGCTCAATCCCCAAATCACGGACAGCCGCGGGAACTTCTCCGCATGAAGAACTACAGAAGAGGGGGGCGTGCCTCTAGTCGACGCCCCCAACGGTGGCAGCCAATGAGCCACCGTGCAACCAGATTCAAATGTGTTTCGTTACTGTATATAATGTGATGTACCTCCGCCATTACCACATGTTCGTTCTGATCATCAACCAATAAACCTGTGTTAGTCCTCATTGCGACTCCTTCTTTGTCTTCCGTGCAAGACACCAAAGTACGGCCTACAACATTTCCCCTCACCCACACATGAGGGCAACCAGGGCACTGCTTTCTCTCCCAGCTTAGGCAACCTCAGACACCTCACTCCTTGTTTCCTTGTGAGGCAGAAGGTCTCCTTATGTAATGTATGTATACTGTTTGCCCTCATGTATATATTTTATATATATTTTACATGTCGTTGTGCTCATCATTAATTGCCAACCACACCGGACACCAGCTTCCACTCTACTGATGGTGACAAGCCTAGCCATCCAGGGGAAAGGCAAACATCTGTCTTAGATTGTGAACATTTGGATGTATGTGTAGGCAGAGATTAGTAAAGTTGTATTTCTGTGAATTGTAATTCCCAGAATTCCCCAGCCATGTGGTGGGCATGGGAATTAGGGGAGAGGAATTAGGCGGAGAGGGACTGTGGTGGCTTAGTGGTTAACACGCTGAACTTGATGACTGGAAGGTTGGCAGGTCAGCAGTTTGCAACCCTAGTGCTACACAACGGAGTGAGCACCCGTCACCTGTACCAGCTCCTGCCAACCTAGTAGTTTGAAAGCAAGAAATTACAAGTAGATAAATAGGGACCACTTTGGCAGGAAAGGTAACAGTGTTTTGTGTGTCTAGTCATGCCTGCCACATGAACACGGAAACGTTTGCTCTTTGGCTGTAAATAGAGATGAGCATTGCACCCTTGAGTCAGATATGACTAGCTTTCGAGCAAGGGCAACCTTTACTTAATCCAAAGCAGATCCTTTCTGAACTCTGCTATTATAGAATACAGTACCATGATTTTCCCAGGGCCTCTGATCTAACCATCCATGGCTAGTTTGCTACAAATAAGTGGTGGGGTTAGACCTGCAAGCACCAACACAAGGGAATATGGCAGTGGTGCTCAAACTACAGCCCGCGGGCTGGATCCGCCCCAACACCAATTCATCCGCCCCACGCTGCCCTCATCGCTCCTGGGCGCACTTTACTTCCGCTTTCAGGAGAGATGAGGGCAGTGCCGGCTGGACAAATTGGCATCGGGGGCTGGATTTGTCCCTCAGGCCGTAGTTTGGGCACCCCTGGTTTAAGCAGAGAAAACAGCAGCTTAAAATCTATCTCATCCTGTTGCAAAACAGATTGCAAGGCGCATTTTACTTCCGTTTCCATGGGAGGAACCACATGACTGGCCCATTGAACTATGTGACCAGCCTGCTGAACCACATGACCAGCCCACGGCCTAAAAAGTTTGGGCATCTGTGAAATATGGGGAAAGAAAATGTACTCTACTCATGCACTCTGACACCTTCATCGGTATTCTGACCTATCCATATCTATCAGAACTTCCCAAGGAGGTGTAACTAAGCTCTTGGAGACTGTCTTCATTTTCTCCCTATTTTGTGGTCAGCGTTGTTTATGAGAAATGTGAGTGTGTGGGTGTGGGTCTGAGGTTTTGTGGTGTTTGCCTCAATGCTTCAGAGAGTTGGTGGCATTTCAAAGTACGGATGCTTCTATGCTTCAGTGTTCAGAGGAGTTTTGTAAGTGTGAGATTGATATATGCATATATGCATCAAGTGTGAGATTGATGCATATATGATTTCTGTCCCTCCCCCCTTTCAATGTGCTTGGCTGTTCCAGCTACTACCTGCCGACACCCCTCTACCCCCTCCTCATCTAACAACCCTGGAGGAGATTCCAAGCCCCCTTCAAAGAGGGCAGGTTTCTGCAGGCCCCAAATCCCAGCTGGTTTCTTCTTCTTTCTTTGCGGAAACCCCCTCAACTATCTTTGCTGGCTGCCAAAAGACACAGAGACAAGCCACATCATACCTAATCTCCCCCCTTGATCCCCAAGAAAATGCTTTTCCCCCTGTACTCCATCCCCCACTTCTTGAGAGCTTTGAACCTGAAAGGAAGGAGTACATAAAAGAAGGGAAAGGTGAAGTCCTTTGGGGCTGATGCCAACCTATAAGAATCTCTTTCTTCACCCTGTCTTCTGCCCTACTTCTTACCCAGTTTGCTCACCTTAACACCCATTCCTGAGAAGGCTGTTAAGTTCTGTCTCACCATCAGCCACAATATGCATCCCTCAGCCATCCAGGGGAAAGGAAGACATCTGTCTGAGATGTCTGGTGAACATTTGGATGCATGTGTAGGCAGAGATTAGTAAAGTTGTATTTCTGTGAATTGTAACTCCCAGAATTCCTCAGCCATGTGGTGGATAATGGGTCTTAGGGGAAAGGAATTGGGTTGAATGGGGTGTGGTGGCTCAGTGGTTAAGATGACTGGAAGGTCAGCAAGTCAGCAGTTTGAGACCTGAGTACTGCACGATGGAGTGAGCTACTGTCTCTGTCCCAGGTCTTGCCAACCTAGCAGTTCGAAAGCAAGAAACTGCAAGTAGAAAAATAGGGACCACTTTGGTGGGAAGGTAAACAGTGCTCCGTGCGCTCCGGTGTCTAGTCATGCATGCCACATGCCCACGGAAACGTCTGCAGATGCAGATAGCACTGGCTGTTTGGCTATAAACAGAGATGAGCACTGAACCCTAGAGTTGTATACAACAGGCTTTTGAGCAAGGTCAATCTGAATGGGGTGACTACCTCAGGCAGTATATTTTTGGGGTGTGGGGTTACAGCAGTTTCAGCTTCTAGGCTATTCTTCCTGAACTCCCTGTTTGCTTCTGTTGCAGGACAGTGCTGTATACACCACACAGGCAGAAATAGCTTTCATAATTAACCCGTTGTCATTGTCTGCCAGAAAGGACCTTGGTGCTATTCTGGTATTACAGACTCAAAGGCGGGTAAGGCTATAACACTTGTAAGGGAAGAGGATTTGCATGTGATTCTTATATACCCCTCACCTAGCTATCCCTTTGGATCATCAGCACACACACATATGTTCAGCGCTTGTGGTCCCAGCCTTCCCCGCTTTTTAATTATAATATCTGAATAGGACTATTGTCCTATTCAAGTAGAATTCAGCTGTCAGCCCAGCCTGTTTGTGCCTATGGACTTGGGAGCAGGTACCATCTTGTCTTTCACTTGGAGTCGCTGAAGGTCTTGGGCATAATCATTGTTGTTTGCCCGCTTCATTTGGTGCTCTCCACATGTGCACTTGGTTTCAAGAGGGGGGCAAAATTTAGCTGCCCATCCTATCCTACCCTAAGTCCATTGAGGAAATGTCCTTACTGAGTGGCACCCAATCTTGTCTTATATTCAGCATTCTCCTTCTTAGCACTAGCCAGCCAGTTATCTCTGGGGAAAAAGATTGTCTTCCAGGATTACTTGTCCACAACACCAGATATCTAGAAGCAGGGATGCTGTCGAGTCTAGGATCATGGGGAATGTATTTCTCTGGGTCTCTGATCTGGTACAGTATGTAATGGTAATTTCTTATCAGAAATTATTCTGGGTTGAAAGGATTTTTGCTGGATAAACTCAGCTCAGGGGATGTCCGAATGAGGCTCCTTTCATATCCTCAAGATCTTTTCCCACTGAAGTGGTCCCTATTTATCTACTTGCAATTTCTTGCTTTCAAAGTGTTAGGTTGGCAGGAGCTGGGACAGAGACAGGTGCTCAATTGTCATGCAGTATCTTGGTCTCGGACTGCTGACTTGCCAGACTTCCAGCTAACAAGGCAAGCTTCTTAATCATTGAGCCACTGCAGCCCCTTCCAGTATGTGTAAAACGGTTGGTCAATTTATGGCCTTCTAGTTGTTGTTGTTGTACTCCAATTCCCCTGATTCCTAGTACTGATGGGATCTGCAGTCTAACAACATAGGCAAAACCTCATCTGCTGCATATTGCACTTGATCTTAGCCAAAAGGAACAAGAACCAATAAAATATTTTGGAAGGTATGTCCTGAGTTTTTTGGCTAGAGACACTACGTGGCAAAATGTGGATCCATATTGGCATGCTCAAATTTTGCACAGATTTGTACCCCATTAACAAGGGCCCTGGCTTAGTGGTTAAGATGCTGAACTTGACATCCAGAAGGTTGGCATATCAGCAGTTTGAGACCTGAGTGCTGCACAATGGAGTGAGTTCCCATCTCTATCCCAGCTCCTGCCAACCTAGCAGTTTGAAAGCGAGAAATTGAAAGTCGATAAATAGGTACTGCTGCGGTGGGAAAGATAACAGCCTTCCATGTGTCCTGTCATCTAGTCGACCTGCCACACGATAACGAAAATGACTGCAGATACAGATAGTGATGGCTTTTTGGCTATAAACCGCCCCCTGTAGTCAGAAGTGACTGACTTTTGAGCAAGGGAAACCTTTACTTTTACTAACCTGGGCCCTAAATCTTGCCCATCAATGCTCCTGCCTAAATTAATACGGATCCTAAACATCTTGGCTCCATCCAGCCACAAACAGATCCGTCTTTCACAAATTTGTCAAATAAACTTTTGCCCATTAACAGCTGTGATTACCCATATCCAATTTTTCATTGACACTACAACATGCTTCCAAGTCCGTGTAGCTGCCACAAGCTTCCAGGGAAAGAATTCTGGGGAACTATGGGGCAGCTAAGGTGTTTTTAATTTAAAGGGCTTGAACAGAGCTGTTTTCAGCAAAATTACAGTTCTCAAGAGCCTTTGAAGGAAAGCCTCAATAGTTAAACTGGTTTCTCAAACCAGTTTTAATGTTACAGCGTCAACATTTCACAAACCACACTGAATTTAATAGCTGATGCCTGACGCTTTCTAAGTGTCCTCTCCTGTCCCCCAGCCACTTTATAAAATCAAGAGCTTAATGCATTTCTTCCATTTTTATTGCATTCCTATTCCAAGAGCTCAGTCAGAGGTAGGACAAGCAATGTTTTGATACGATGGCTAGAACCCTTGCAGAATTCTGGGAATGGTAGTTTGAATAAGTCATTCCCCCCACCCCCACCCCGTCTTTAGTAAGAACAACATAGATGGTGGTTCCTGCGGTGGCTTAGTGGTTAGACGCTGAACTTAACGACTGGAAGGTTGGCAGGTCAGCAGTTCAAGACCCGAGTGCTGCATGACAGAGTGAGTACCCGTCATCTGTCCCAGCTCCTGCCAACCTAACACTTTAGAAGTAAGAAATTGCAAGTAGATAAATAGGTACTACTCTGGTGGGAAGGTAAACAGCATTCCTCGCAGAACTGGGCTGGGCATAGGGAGCGCCCCATAATACAAGCCATCCTCAGAGTCCGATGAGGACTGGATCACAACACCTTGTTAGCTGGAAGGCCGGCAAGTCAGCAGTTTGAGACCTGGGTACTGCATGACAATTGAGCACCTGTCTCTGTCCCAGCTCCTGCCAACCTAGCTGTTCGAAAGCAAGAAATTGCAAGTAGATAAATAGGAACCACTTTGGTGGGAAAAGATCTTGAGGATATGAAAGGAGCCTCATTCGGGCGCCCCCTGAGTGGAGATTCTCCAGCAAAAATCCTTTCAACCCAGAATAATTTCTGATGCGAAATTACCATTACATACTGGACGAGATCAGAGGACCAGACAAATACATTCCCCATGATCCTAGACTCGGCAGCATCCCTGCTCCTAGATGTCTGGTGTTGTGGCAGTGGACAAGTAATCCTGGAAGACAACCTTTTCCTGCTTTTCTCACGAGTTTCCAGAGTGCTAAGAAGGAGAATGTTGTAGATAAATAGGTGCCACTATTAGACCATGGAAACAGTTTGCACATGCAGATGGTGCTGGCTCTTTGGCTGTCAGCGGAGATGAGCACCGCCCTCTAGAGTTGGATGCAACTGGCTTTGGAGCAAGGGAGCCCTTGACCTTTACTCATCCAGTGGTGGACTCAAAGTTTTTTTACTACCACACTGTGGGCGTGGCGTACTCTGTGGACCTACTCTGTGGGCGTGGCCACGTGGCTGGGTGGGCGATCTAGTCATGCCTGCTGCATCACTTCGGTTACTGCAGGTGGTTGCCAACAAAATGGACCCTGCCCTACGCCCCCACCCCACTGCACATCCGCAGGGGGCATCAGCCACCATCACCTCTCTTTCGTCTCCCCACCTGGCCCCAATGGGGTCCCCATCTTTTCTGAGCCCCCCTCCTGCCTCTGACTCTTCTTGGCGTCCTCCTTCCCCGTCCCATCTCGAGTTTCAAGCGGAGCCTTCGCCGCCCTCTCGCCGCCCCCCACCCTGCCTGCCTGCCTGCCTGCCTGCCTGCCTGGGCCCTCCCCTTCGGGATGGGACGTCCCAGGGGCGGCCGCCGGTCGGGGCGGGGAGATCTGCTGGGAGTGGGGTGGGGAGGGGCGGGGGAGCCGCCTTCCCCTCTGCCTGCGGCTGCCAAGGGAGCGAGCAAAGCAGGGCCCGTCGAAAGGGCTGATCGGGGCTGGAAGAGAGGGGTGGGTGGGCGGATCGAATCCCCATTCGGGAGCCAGGGCTGCTGCAGGTGGCGGCGCACCTCGAGGGGGCGGGATCGCTTCTCCTCCCCCGGGGTCTTGAACCGCCGTCGGCCCCGCGAGGGAAGCCAGCCGTCCAGTTACGCCAGCAACGCTTTCCCTTCCCGCCTGTCTAACTCTGGATCGGAGGAGTGTTGGACGGACCCTCTGAGCTGCCCCCCACCCCACCCCCGGACTGGGTCTTGGGGAGCTACCTGACGTCCGATGGCACCTGGCGAGGACGCGCCCTAGAGCCACGCCAGTCCCGCCCACCTCCCTCCGGAGAGGGACTCCGGTGCGACTCCGCATTCGCACCCGAAGATCTGGGAGGGTGGTCACGGCAGGATTGGCTGGACGCCCAGAAAGGCGGGGAGTATAAGATTGAGATCCACAAGCATCCCTCTCTCCTCCTGGCAAGAGATCTACCCGATCCAGGCGGGCTCGGAAGCTGCGAGGAAGACAGGAACAGAGGAGGCAGACAGACAGAGCTCTCCATCCGGCACCCCGTCGGGGCAGGCAGGGTCGCCTCCTCCTCCTCCGTCGCCCGGAATCCACTGGATCCCAAAACCACCGGGGAGGCGCGGATCCCGGCACTAGGGAAGCCAGCGAGCTCAACCCCGCCTGGGACAAGCCACCCTGAAGGTCGCCCGGGATCCGCGGGACTAGACGGGCCCATCATCATCATCATCTCTCCGACTCGGTCGCCGTCCTTTGAGGGAGCCATGTGGCCCTAGATCAACTGTGACCGCGGATCGAAGCCGTCCAACCGCCCACCCCACCGCCCCCACCCCGCTCCCCTCCCCTGGACGTAATCGCTTCCCTGGATCGGGAAAGGGGAACGAGAGACCCCAAGGATGGCCAAGGACCCAATCCACTGACAACCACCACCCCCTTTCTCCGTCCGTCCTCAGCATCATCCCGGAGCGCTCCCGGATTGTTTCCTCTCCCCCGATTTCTTCAGAGGGGGGAGACCCACCGCCTGAGCGCCTTCCCTCGACGGGGGCGTTGACAGGTCAGACGGGACGCCCTAGAGACCCTCCCAGCCGCAGATTGGCCTTGGGGCTCCCTCCGGTTGTGGGGCAGCCTGGAGGGCCCCAGAGAGAGAGAAAGGGGGGTGACTCCGTCCAGAGATGCCCTGCACAGTTTTGGGGCTCTTGTTGGTGCTCCTTCGAGGGTCACGGGCCCTGCAAAAGGCAGGTGAGTGAGCCCTCCAGTGTTGTGTTGTGTTGTGTTGTGTTGTGTTGTGTTGTGTTGTGTTGTGTTGTGTTGTGTAGGTGGCTGTCACAAGGCAAAATCTTCCAGGTTTGTATCGGGGAGGAATCAGAGGAACTCCTGGTTTGTTTTGAGTCTCCACTGAGTGCGATTGAACAGGACCTCTGTGTGTGTGGTGTGTGTGTGTGTGTGTGTTTGTGCCTCCTTTATTGTGTGCATTCCTTAATACTGTACCAATATTTGTTGATTGATGATCACATTCACACGTCATGTTTTGCCACCAGTGAGTTGAAGGGAGCATCCCTGGCTGCCCTCTTACTAACCCGTTGCTAGGTGGGCCAGATGGAGAGAGGAAGGAGCCAGGATTGGACCAGGGTTGTGCTCTTGTGAGGTGCAGGTCTGTGAGCCCTTGTGGTGCAGAGGCTAAGCTGTAATACTGCAACCCAAACCCTCCTGATGGGGATCAAGGTCGACTCAGTCTTCTTTCCTTCTGAATTTGGTAAAATGAGGACCCAGCATGTTGGGGGAAGAATGATAATTGCCCAGAGAGTGCACTGAGCACTACAGGGTGGTATATAAGTGTAAATCTATTGCTGTTTGGAAGAATTGGGGGTTGAAGAGATTTAGCACGTGAATGTCCTCTGAATGTCCTCGTCAACACATGTGTGAGGTGAGAGCATTGGGAAGGCTTATAAAAGAAGGTAAAGGGAACGAAATTGGTTCTCTCAAACCACTGAACCACTTTCACATCAGACACTCCTTTCCTCATTCTTGGCCTGGCAAGACCCACCCTCCTTCCTGAACTTCTTGTTTCTCCCTCCCTCCATGCTAACACTTGGCCTGATGAGCCCCCAGCCTAAAAACACCCTTAAAAATACCACACTTGTGTGGCCACCTGTCCAGCTTGATGGCAGACAGACAAAGCACAGCCAATTTCACGCACGGCCCTTCTTAGACAGCTGCAGGCTCCAAACAGCAGAGCCTGAAGGGAAAGAAGGATGAGAGAGAAAGAGAGAGAAAAAAGGAGAGGAGGAGGAGGAGAAGAGATTAGAAAAGTTTTGGACTAACAGTTTCAACAATCCTTCAGCATGGTCGTAATGGTTGAGGGTGGGATTTTAGTGACTGGAAGTTGCAGTTCAAAACAAGATCTTTTTCATGGCTTAGATTGGAGAGAGAAAGAATTTCACCTACAGCTTTTCCTAGCCCAGACAGCATCTTGTCTCCCCAGACATACTTGGCCGCTGTCCAGGTTACCTGTCAGATGGAATCCCAACTGCCAAGAACTCGCTCTACAGGGTTGGGCTGGGTTATAATCGGGGAGAGATTGATTGTAGGCTGCAAAGTTGCTGATAATGCAGTGGAGGGCCACCCCACCCCTCAACAAGAAATGCTCCCACAAAATGAGACCTTCCCACCTCTGCGCCCCAAATTCAATTATGCTTCAAAGATATTCATCAGCTTGGAAAGTCACTCCAAGATTTAGGCCACTAAGAAGGAAGAGTCATGTGTATGCATATGGATATATGGATATAGACTTCAGAAGTTAGACGCTTGATGAGTCAGAACAGGAGAATAACGATAAAGATCATAATTATGTGTTAGTGTTCATATTTTATTAATGTTATTACTTTTTCTCATCATCAGCATGCTGCCAGTTTACATGAAACTATACAAGGAATGGAAAGAAAGGTTGGTGGCTTAAAGTGCTTGTAGTTTAGAAACTGGCCAGAGAAACAATAGAAGAAGAGGAGAGGAAATCAGATGAGGGCAAACCAGGAAGAATGATTTCAGATATTTGTACACAAAGTTAAAGGAAGGGTAGCTACCCCACTCAGCAGACATGTTGTGCTACGAATCCTATCATCCCAACCAGAAGAGAATATGTTTTGCCTGCATATTGGTCTCAAGCCTGGTTGGTGTCATCTCCATTTTTTAAAAAAAGGATCTGGTTACTAGATCATAAGAAGGACCTCTTCTTTAAAACCCCCAGAGAGACCTAAGTGGACACTGCAAGATGAGATGGACGAATGGACTGCCACATTATTTCAGGCAGCTTTGTGTGCTCAGAAGCCAGCCAACCCAGATATATTCTGGGCTCAGGACCAAGTTGTAAATACTGTCCAGGTATACAGAAAGAATCCATCCATTTTCCAAGCCCGCCTTTCATCTTTTCCTCCCAGGAAGAGAGAAAGGCGTCTGGCTACTTTCCCAGGCCAAAAGGGACCTAAGATCCCAGGGATGGGCTGTGAATTTGCTGAAATCATGACTACTCCCATTGCCAAGTTTCCCATCCCCACTCACACTCACACCCCACCTGTGCCTTAAAAATCAGTATGATATTTTGAACTGTATTGGGTCCCCATAGATCCTAGCTTGGCAAAAGAACATACAATGACTTTTATGTAAAAAATTCTCATGATGAGGTGAGGACGAGGAGGAAGGAGAGAAGAGACGGCTAGGGTGGCAAAGAGTGAGAATGAGAAAAAGATCACTTTCTGTGGAACTTTGCAAAGTTGCAAATTCCACTTGCCACCAGCTCTAGCTTCACCTATTACTCACTCCTCTTCCATAAGAAAAAATGTTTCCCCTCTCCTAGATTAGAAAATTAGGCTAATGTGGGTGGGGTGTGAGAGAATGGTAAAGGTAAGTCATATCTGACCCATTGTGCAGTACTTGGGTATCAAACCCTGGCCTTCCAGTCATAAAACTCAGTGCCTTAACCACTGAGCCACCACAGTCCCACAGAGAGAATGCAACAGAATGAGACAGGGTCAGATCATCACTCAGTGAGGGAGTTGGCTTGTTGACCTGGTGGCCAATTTCTCTCTCCATGAGTGTAATTTACTAACTTGCAGGGTTGATGTAAGGATAAAAAGGAAGAGAGCGCCACATGCATTGCTTTGAGTTTTCTTGGAAGGAGAATGTCGGATATGCAAACAAACACATTCTGTAATGTGGCCAAGTAAAGATCCATTTTTGAAAAGGTGGATGGCAAGCAGAAGCTCAGCAGATCAAAGTGGCTTAATGGCATGCAGCTGGATGGAGAAAGATCCACAGAGTTAGAGTTTGCGATATGGGCCTCAAAACCCAGCTTATTGCCTCGTTTGTTCTTTTACCAGGATGGTTCACAGTTTTAGTCCACTTCCTTTCCAATAGGAAATGTTGACGACTCCCATTCTATTTTTCCATGTTTGGGAGGATGGTGAGCAAAGGCCAGCTGTAATGCTCCAGCATTTTCATAAGAGGACACTAGGGTGTCAGATGCAGTTGGGCCTCTTCATTCTTTCCCAATTCATTTTGTTCTAAGTAGAGGCTGGCCCCTTGGTAGAACAAGTTTAATGGTTTGCTAGCGCCCAAATCGAATTCACTTAAGTCTTTGTTGGAGTTGGGACATTTTTAGCACTTAAGTTGATACTAAATTGTAGGTGACTACGATGATGATGATGATGATGATGATGATGGGCCTTCAAGTCAGTTCTGATTTATGGCGACCCTGTCCATGGTTTTCTATGTAGAAAATCCAGAAGAGTGGTTTACCATTCCAAAGAAAAATCAAATCTATTATTTTACTCCTGTCATCCCATTGTATTTTGAACCTGAAGAAAAAGGAACAGCTGTTCTTTTTCCACCCACACCACCAAGCAACCATCTCTTGCTTTTCAGCTACAGTAATTTGTAATAGATAATGGATAACGTAAGTTTTCAAAGTGAATGACCCTTCTTCTTCCTTTAATCAAAACCCTCACAGTTGGCTAATTCGGTTTAATTCTGTTACTGCTGATTTCTGTTTATAAGGAGTATTTATAAGCTTCCCCCTTCCTGCAAGGGCAGTTTTTGGGGTTTGTACACTCACAGTGGGCATTTCTTCTTTAACCAAATAGCCAGTGGTGGGCTCCAAATTTTTTTTTTACTACCACATTGTGGGGGTGGTATGGTGGGCGCGGCCAGGGCAAAAGCCCTGCATTGCACCCAAATTAGGACTACTTTATTTCAAAACTTGGATGGGTGGGGCTAGCCAGAATTTCTGCTACCAGTTCTGGCAAACTGGTGCGAACGTGCTGATGCCCACCACTGCAAATAGCCCCCTCCCATGTCTCCTTGATAGAGGACTCAATGATCCAGAGGGTTCTATCTAGCTCTGCAGTTCTGGATTATAATACTTGAAAGATCACAGGCTTCACTTATTTGATCTCTTTTAATCTTTTCCTCCAATGAGTTCAAGCTCACAGTCATGGCTCTTCACCATGTTACTATGTCCTCTCAACTCTTTTGCAAAGTGGGTCAGACTGAGAGAAGGTGACTGCCACAAGATTATCCAGTTGGTTTCATGGCTCATTGAGGACTCAAACCCAGATAATGTATTGCTAGTTCAATCTATATCTCCCCCTGTGATACTACATTGGTACTCTTGTGTTTTATGTGTACATATGCACTGAATCAGAATCTGTGAGGTTTATTAGCTACTGTTTGAATTGTTATGGGTTTATGTGTCTTCAAGTTATAACTGACTTATAGTAACCCTAATGGGGCTTCCACAGTGAGATATTTAAGAATGTGGATGTTGAATGATTGTCGCTTCATAACCCTGGGCTATCAGCTTCCCTCAATCAAACATCCTCCAGATGTGTTGGACTGGTAGGGCCATTAATTTACACAGAAGTGTGGCTTCTGATCTTGCTATCGGCCATTGCTGCATCTTGTGGTGGTGAGGTCCATTAAGTTAATAATGGTCTCATGTTTATTCTTGGATGAGTCAGCACTGCTATGTTCTTGAACAAGGAACTGCAGGGCTTATGGAAGAGAGACAATTATTTAAGATTCATTAAACTGAATTTATTGATCAATCACTTTCAGGTAATTGTCTGCTGTATGCAGACAGCACTGTCTCTTCGGCTATAAACAGAGATGAGCACTGAACCCTAGAGTCAGATACAACTGGCTTTTGAGCAAGGACGACCTTTACCTAGTGTAGTTTAACACGGATATACTGTATAAGCCAACAAAGTGACTCCAACGTCTGCTACTGTCTGGGGGGAAACCCCAAAGAACAAAAACAAATAGCCTCTGTTGTGCAAGCCCCAAGTTGTTCAAACCCATTATGATCCTTCCATGTGGAAAAACTATCTTCTGTTCTCTTTGTCTAAGTATAGCAACTGCCTTCATCTGTTTTTACATTTCCATTGACCTCAAAAGATCAGCTGCATCTCATGGTATTCCTCATATGCTGTAGCCTGCAAACTTGCTTTAGGTCTTCCTCTCCATTTGCTTTGACCTCAGCATCTTAAGGGTAATTTGGCTACTTCAGCTATTTATTTATTTATTTCTGCCTTCCTTCCAACTGAGCTGAAAACAACATTATATGGCTCTCCTCTTTCTCTCTTTGTCCTGCCTTTGAGGTAATTCAGGAAATGACCCAAAGTAATTTCCTAGTTTTCATGGTCATTTAGAATCTAAATCTAGGTCTTCTGAATGTATTGTAGTCCAGTCCTAAATACTGTGGTGTACCCATATATACTGAGTTGTAAAGATTGAGTTGTTTATATTTATATATATAAGGGTGGGGGGAGAGCCAGCCAGTGTGACATTGCACAAGCTGAATAGTCTTAGTGTACCTTAGAAGAGAACAACTCAATCTTCAACTCTCAGTTTTGAAGAAATGCAATCAATACTGCAGCAGAACAAACATTCTTGAGGGTATGCAAGAGCAAAACCAAATTAGAAGGTGGAGGAAGGAGCTTGTTGGACAAGGAATATAACATTAAAGGAGGGTACAGTATGGCTGAGGAACTCATCTTCCCCTACGTCACTTGGAGGATCCTGAATAGGCTTAAGGTCGGAGTCCCTAAATGCAATACTGTACCAACATGCTCAAGTGAGGGCTGCTGGCAGACAACAACACACTGTGTGAATGAGGAGAGATACAGAATCCGTCTCATTTACTGGTCTGCCGATTACTACTGGAAACATGTGCCGATGAAGATTTAATTTTGGCCAACCAGAAAAGCCAAGAAGGTGGCTTCATTTTGGCAATCAAAAGTTTGATCTGGACACAAAAGGAGAAATACTGCAGCAATGTGACATATTATGCACAAGTGGGACCTGTAACAAAGTATTGTAATGGAGCCCGGGCTGTCGTAGCAGATCCTGTGTCCACAAGTGGTAAAACAAAAAACTTCATTTCTTCCTCCTATTCTAAAAAGTGTAGTTGGTCATGGGAAGAAAAGAAAAAAACATTGTCTGAGATCCTGTGTAGATACTATGCTCATAAAGCAGAGCTGGGGGAAGCTACTGCCATATTGATAAAGTCTAGCCTCCTATAAGGCCTCTTTCCACGTTCTTCTGTTTCTGTAGCACCGGCAGCTGTTGCCAGCTGCCAGCCTGAAAATATTTTATTGCTTAGTGAAGGGAGGGGTGTGCATCTCTAGAGAATGGGAAAGGGTGTATTTGCCTGTTTTCTTTCTCTTCAAACAGGACTGGGGAAACTGGCCTGCCTAGATTAAGACATGTGGAAGCTTTAAACGATGCTGAGTTTACTATAAACTCCATATGAATAAAATGATACGTAATATATTTTTAACCACTTAGATTCCTCCCTCATAATATGAGTCCATAAATTATAATGAATTATCTTGTGTACAAAACTAACATTGTCTCAAATTGCTTGTTGGACTTTATCAGCTTCAGTGGAGCAGGATGATGGAAATAGTTATTTTTTGAAATCTGGAAAGTTGCAGGATCTCTACTTTTATCATAAATCTCCCATGTGTAATCAGGTAATGTCAGATAACACACAATATAGTTTTATTTCCATTCCCATCTCCTTTTTATAGTGCCTCTAATTTATCCTTCACAGTTCATCCATCCCTTATCTAACTGGTTAGATTTCACTTCTTTATAGCATATTTATTTATTTTATTTTTTTTTATTTATTTATTCAATTTATATCCCGCCCACTCAACACAAGGCCGACTCTGGGCGGCTAACAACATAAAAAGTAACCCCAGGGCAACCCAAGGAGTTTACATACAATTCACAAATACAATAATAATCCTAAAAACAGTTAAAACAGTAAAAAAGTTAAGACTACCCACCCCCTAAAAAGCAAGGGCTGCAGGATCGAAAAGGCACCATGGGGAAGGGTTCCTCTACACCAACCACCCCATGGTGGTTACCCTTCCACCCGCACCCCACACTTGACCTGCCAGCCAGGTTTTAAGATCCCTTCTGAAAGGCAGCAGCTCCGTCCGAAGACGTAGCTCTGTTGGCAGGAGGTTCCAGAGGGCCGGTGCAGACACGGAGAAGGCTCTCCTCCTTGTGCCAGAGAGGCGAGCCCCTCTGGCTGATGGAACAATTAGAGAGCCCCTCCGGTCCGCTCTGGTTGGACGGACAGACGTCCTCAGGGCGATGCGGTCTCTTAGGTAACCTGGCCCACTACCATATAGGGCTTTAAAGGTCAAAACCAGCACCTTGAATTGCACCCGGAGACATACTGGCAACCAGTGCAGCTCCCGGAGCAGTATTCTGCTCTAGCAAGGTACAGTATTTGCTTTCTCTCCTTTTTTTCTAGCATGGCTCTTTTCAACTTTTAGAGTTCTCAACCTACGGCCTGAAGGCTGGATGCGGCCCACAATACCATTTCATGTGGCACCACCACCACCTCCGCCACACCTGGAAGTGCCATGTGTGGCAGGCAGAGCCAAATGGCCATCTGACCCCTGAAACTGTCTGAGAGAGCATGACCCGGCCCTTAGCTTGAAAAGGTTGAGAACCCTTTTTAAAGAGGATAGTTGCTTGAGTAATCAGAACCCAAGTTCCAGTTCTGAGAAACTTTTTTTGATTTTATCCCCCCCCCCCCCCCCCCAATCTTCAGGAGTGAGTGCCTTCATAGCAGCTACTTCAGTAAGTTAATAATAGTTTTGTGTCAGAAATTATTCTGGGTTGAAAGGATTTTTGTGGAAGAAACTTCACTCAGGGAATGCCCAAATGAGGCTCCTTTCATGTCCCCAAGAGCTAGGACAGAGACAGGCACTCAATCCATCATTCAGTACCTGGGTCTCGAACTGCTGACTTGCCAGCCTTCAAGGCAAGCTTCTTAACCACTGAGTCTCCGCAGTTAATTCCTTATGAGACTGCTGCAGACTCCTTAGTCTCACAGTGGATTCCACAGTATGACCCAGGCAGTAAAAGTTACTTTAAAAATTACAATTAGTATTAGAGCAGTCCGAAGTTATCCATAACAGAAAGGTGGTGGAATGATGCCTGTTGTCTCACTCAAAGATCAGAGTCTGCTCCTAACACAGGACTAGATTAGGAAGCATTGGTCAGAACTCATTTGAATAGTTACACTAGAGTAAGTGCAATGGTATTGCTTAGAGCAAAAAAAAGAAAAAAGCTGCTAATTAACAAGGCACACATAGAATTGATATTTACAGACCAGTTGTGCGACTCTACATGCAATTGGGACTCAATTGGATTCAAATGTTACTCTACATGCCACTGGGATTTTATATTCAATTGGATTCTGGCTGCTGACGCTCTAAGGCAGGGGTGTCAAAACTTTTAGGGCTGCGGACTTATCAAGTGGTCGAGTGTGCCAGTCATGTGGTTCCTCCTACCCAGAATCAGAAGTTAAACGCACTTGTGTGGCACTGAATGTTCATGTGCAGAATGCTGCCATTTATGACAGCTGTGGGTCATTTATGACAGTGTTCTGTGCATGCATGGGTGCATTCAGCGCCCACACGTGCATGTTTAACATCCACTTTTGGAAGCAGTGTGGGCAGTGTGGGCTGGATTAATTGGCACCATGGACCGGATCTGGCCCATGGGCCATAGTTTGGACACCACTGCTCTAAGGTATGTCAAAACTTCATGGTACTGGTACTAACAAAAATCTGCATTATTCCAATAGCTCAGGGATTTAATTATGGTTGGGAATTTGATTTCACACTGTGCTTCCTTGACAGGGGCTGGACACGATGATCCGTAGATCATCAGTTATCCATAACAGAACAGTGGTTAAATAATACCTGTGGTCCAGATCCTAATTTCAGGGCTGGATTGGTCAGAACTGATGATGATGATGATGATGATGATGATGATGATGATGATGATGATGATGATGATGATGATGATGATGATGATGATATAAACTGGAAATCTGTGTTGTTTTTCTTTGTATAGGTTCTTTCTGTCTAAGACCCCAAGATGTAGCTCACTTAGCTAGTGCATAAATTTAGTACTGCTTGGATCGCCAGAACATAGATATCTTGCAATCCAGAACCCAATATGTAAATACAGTGGCAAATCTACTACATTTCTTTTTCACAGATTTGTCCTATTCTTACATGAAACTAAGGTGTGTATGTGTGCCATAGGAGACAAAGGGATTCAGACTCACATCTAGGGTTGCTGGGACAGCCATGTAACATCATTGCATTCTTCAAACTGTGCATGCATCAGATGGGCTGTCAGGGAGAAGAAGGAATTCTCCATCCCAGTGTATGGTGGAGGTTTGGTTTCTTAGATATGGGTATTTCTTGCTCCCTTCCAGCTTTCGAGGAAAAGGGCTGAGGATGACTCTTTGTCCCCCAAACTTCAAGGTGAGCCAAGGAATTTTTGCAAAGAATTATTTCACTGCCTCCAGGCCTTTCTTTCAATTATCTCACTTGCAAGTGTCTCCCCTCTCCGACGGGCTTCTCAGGGTGCTGTTTTGCCTTCACCACTTTCAAGAAGGATATCTGAAAGAAAGGCAGGGAGGCAGTGAATTAACTCTTTGCAAAAATCCCTTGGTGATCTTGCTTCCTTTTTTCAAATTTAAAAATCCGGGACTTTTACATGTTTTTTTCTTGAACCGGCCAGGACAGCTTGAATCCGTGAAAATCCTGGCAAACCGGGACATATGGCAACCCTACTCGCATCTTAATATGATTTTACCTCACTTTTCATTTTCAAACAAATGCTTGGACAGATGCTTAGCTGTCATGTGAAATTCATAGTTCTCTGGATTTTCCTGTGGAATTCTTCAACCAAAAAATGCGTACAAAAATGTCCATACAAAAACCTGTGCGTATGTTAAAAATGGATGACATTAGAATTGCATAGACGTCAAAGAAAAATAGTATGTTTAGAAAAGGCACACCAGAGGTTTAGTCATCTATAGGTTAGGGGACTTTGGGGATTTGTAGTTGCAGGTGGACAAGCAGTCTTTCAAGAAAGTTTGGCTGGCAGGACCAATTTTTTTCCCTCCCCAAAAGATCCTAGTAGAGAAAGGAAGAAGAAAATAAAAGAAGACATACAGATATGCAGATGACAGTTCCAAATGTGTGAAAACACCCTTGCTTTCAAGTTCTGCTTTTTAAAAAAAGGACAGGCACTACAGTAACGTTTGGAATTCTTGTGTATCCCATTCTTAGTCCTTGTCCTGCCGCCTGTTGGCCTTCCAACAGCTGCGGCCCCAGTGGGAGGAAGCCTTCTACAATAGTACCAAAATAGTTAATCCCTCGTTTGTTGGACGGGAACTATTTCTCTCCCCACCCACCCCTGCCCCAAATGTGTTCAGACACATTCATGAAACATTTTTTGCTGTCAATTCCACAGAGTCCTGGGCCATTTGTCCCTGTGATGTCCCATTCCTGATCTGAATTTCATTCCTCCCCCAAGGCGCATCTCAGATTCATGCCCTCTCCATGTAAACAGCCCTATTGCTAGGACCAAAAACCTAAGCTGGCAACAGGCACCGCCATGGGCTCGGCTAGACAGCAAGGCTCCGACTCACTCGGAAGGCTTCCATGGCCCTCCACAAAGCCCTCAACACACACACACACACTTACATCTCCTTTTTTTGCTTTATATCAGTCTCCTGTTTATTATGTTCTCAGCTATTTCCATCACCAGCAACAGGTGGGCCCTTGTCCCCCTGGGGCTCATGTCTACTAGGTTGGGGGAAAGGCATTTGGTTACATCACAAGAGGTTTGGGCTTGCAAGGGTGGGTGGCAAGGAGGGAGGGAGATGGAGAGAAGCAAGAGCCTGACAGATCTAATCCCAGCTGTGGAAGGACATTAATATGTCTGGGATAGAACAAGGGCGGGCAAAGAGCTAGGACGCTTGTGTTCTTGGGAAGGCAAAGAGGCAACAACTCCATCCACTCACCAACTCTGATGACAGCCCTTTCCCTACCCCACCAATGGATGGATGACCAACACCTGGCTCTCAATGTTTCTTCTTCTTCTTCTTCCATTTCCTGGCTTGGCTAGGCCTGGTACTTCTTCTGATGTGATTTCTATGTGTGGAAAGGGAAGGGCTGGAAGCCATGGTGGGCTCCAGCAGGTTTGGATAGGTTTGGGAGAACTGGTAGCAAAACTGGATGGCCCAGCCCACTGCCCACCTCCTCCTCCTCCTCTCACCCCACTCCGGATGCGACTCCAACATCCTTGCTGCTGGTTCCAGGTGCCCGGAGTGGGGTGAGGCTGAGCCAGCAGTTACTCTGCTGCAGTTACTCTTTAAAGGAAAATTAGAGCATCAAAGTATAATGCTAACTAATGTTCTGATGAAGTGGGCTTGATCCACAAAAGCGTTTGTGTTTTCAGACTGTAATTCCCAAGATTCTACCTTTTACCTTTTAAAATACAGCAGTTTAGCCATGCCCACTCAGTCACCTGGCCACGCCCACAGAATTGGCCACACCCACAGAGCTGGCCATGCCCAAAGAATTGGCCACGCCCACAGTGTGGTAGTAAAATTTTTTGAAGCCCACCACTGGCTGGAAGCATCTCCTTCTGTAGAGGTCCAGGAGGACCTCTTGCTGCTATGAGTAGAGGTCAGAGAATAGGATGGGGAGTATCACTTCATTTCTCTCCTCTCCTCCAACTTTTGTGCTTTGCCTGCACTTGACTGTTTTAGCACAGCAAATTACATGTGCCTTTGAACCCTTGGATCCTTCTCCTTGAGTCACCTTTTTTCTCAAACATGAGTTTTAAAAGGGTCTCTTGTGTTTCTTTGCCTACAGCCAAGTTTCACGAAACACCCTCCCTACCGATTCCCTCTGAATCTTCAAAGCCCCTGCATGCTTTAACTGATTACACATTTAGCATCTCTAATCTCTTTTTGGGCCCCTCACCCTGAAGGCAGCCTTAGGATGTGTCCCTTGTCTTTCAAGCTTGTCTTGTCACGCTTGCTCTGATGTTCCTCCGGTTTCACATTTAAGGGTTATGAGGTTAGGAAAGAGAAAGGAGGAGGGGCAGCCAGAAGACTCTTGTGAAGACAAGGGCCCTTCCTTCTTCAGCAGGTCTTCTGAAACACTGTGTTTGTTCTCTGGTCTTCTCACAAGCTTAGAAATCTTATGTGTTGAGTTATTACTCAAACACCCTTCCCCCAATCAGCCCGCAGGCTTGAGCATATGTGAACTCCTGTCCAAAAGAATAACTTTTTCAAGCTCTAATTTAAATTTTCCAGCTTTAACATGAATACTGTACCCAACTGTTACAAATAACGCTGTCTGTGAGAAGGCAAAACTGTGTCTTTTCCTTGCCATTGATGAATTAAGGAGTACTGTACTTCCACTTATTCAGGATCAGGACTTATTTTTAGTTTGAGAGCAGGGTTTCAAGCCCTCTTAAACTTAAGATGCTTAGCATATAGGATTGTTCTCAGCAGATTGAAAGGATGTTCCTGTATCTAGCAGTGGTACTCCAGAAGTTAAAGTTTCCAAACTCTGATTTTCCTTCCTCCATGTAAACTAAAAACAAATGAACAAGGCAGGTGGTGGAATCGAGATTCAGCAGCAAGAAGTTTGTTCGGCAACTCATCTAACTGCAGGTTTCCTCCAAGTTGCTTTTGTGGCTTAGTTTAATATGCTCTCAACCTATTGTTAAGTGGCCATCACAATGTAACATAGCTATGCCTTAGTAAAAAATGGAATTCATTACAATAAAACACTAACTACTTAATGTGTCACTTTTTATTTCCAAGTTCTAGTTATTGGTAAATTGTTAGGTAAAGGTCAGCCTTGCTCAAAAAACAGTTATATCTGACTCTAAGGATCAGTGCTCATCTCTGTTTATATATATAACCAAAGAGTCAGCGCTGACTGTAGATGTTTCCGTGGACATGTGGCAGGCATGACTAGACACCGGAGTGCATGGAACGCTGTTTACCTTCCAACCAAAGTGGTACCTATTTATCTACTTGCAATGTCTTGCTTTTGAACTGCTAGGTGGGCAGGAGCTGTGACAGAGACGGGAGCTTACTCCAGCATGCAGCACTCGGGTCACAAACTGTTGACCTGCCAACCTTCCAGTCATCAAGTATAGCATTTTAACAACTAAGCCACCACAGCCCCTTGGTAAATTGTTATTCAGCTGCAATTCCTCTAATCCAGAGGAGGACAAAATTTGACCCATGAGCCACATACAACCTTCAAGGCCAGATAACTCTCCCTCTCTCTCTTTTTCTCATTTAATCTCCCCCCTTCTCTACACAGGTGTGGGGGCTTCCCTCTTACATCACTGCTTCTCTCTCTCTCATCACAAACACACTCAATCTTAAATTTAAAACTTTTGCTGCTACAAGGTGCAGAGGAGCTTTCCAGTAAAAAAAAAAGTGTTTGAAAAAGATTTCTAGAATGAGATGAGTAGATAGGATGTGGCACATCACTTGATTTGCTTCTGAAACACATCACAAGCTTTGCAAATGTATGGATTTCCAGCAAGAGGCACTGCAGTCCATCACTGCTGTTGGGAGGTAAAGGTAAAGGTAAAGGTAAAGGTAAAGGTTTCCCTTGCCCAAAAGCCAGTCGTATCTTACTCTAGGGTTCAGTGCTCATCTCGGTTTCAAAGCCAAAGAGCCAGCGTTGTCTGCTTCTGCAGACGTTTCCATGGTCATGTGGCAGGCATGACTAGACACCGGAGTGCACGATATTCTTCTGCAAGAAGACAAGCCCCACCAATTTTACATTCGTTTTTGGGGACCCAAGTTCATTGAGCCTCAAAGCCAACTTGGGACGTAGTGGGACCAGCCATCCTCTCAATGCTTCACTCAACTCACTGGATTATTGTAAGCACAAATGTGTATGTGTGTGAGTGATATGTGGATTATCCAACAACGAAAAATTTACCCAACTTTGAAACAAACAATTCAGTAGTAGTAGTACACAGGTTTGTGTTTTCAGACTGTAATTCCCAAGATTCTACCTTGGGAACTTTAGGAGTAGTACAGTAAAACCCCTACTTACGAAAAAAAGTCCATTCTGTAGGCTTTTGCTTAAATTGGTTTTTCATGTAACTCGAAGCAAACCCATAGGAAAAAATATTTTTTTACATAAATCGAAGCAAACCCATACGAAAAATGAAAATTTTATGTAAATTGAAGCAAACCCATAGGAAATCGTGTAAACCGGGACATAGTTTTAGCACAAAATCATTATGTAAGTTGAATTTTATGTAACTTGAGGCATATTTGTCAGGGTTTTACTGTAGTTCAAAAACCACAATGCTGTACGTCTCTAATTAGCAGTATTACCCGTTTAAGTTAGCAAAGGGAAGAAATGTAATGTACTGTATTGCCATGAAAAGAGCTGACGCTGTGATTGTCTCTTTCTCCTTTCTCACCATTGTCCAGAGTTCTCTGAATGTTTTACGGTGAATGGGGCTGATTATCGGGGCACGCAGAACAGAACTTCACTGGGGAGTTCTGGACGTTCCTGCCTTTATTGGAACCAGACCCGGGAACATGCATACAACACGGCAAAGTACTCGAATGGTGAATGGGGGCTAGGCAGCCACAACTACTGCCGTAATCCGGATGGGGACGTGCAACCTTGGTGCTACATTTCGGAGAATGAAGAAGGGATCTACTGGAAGTACTGTGACATCCCCACATGCCACAGTAAGTGTGGAATACCGGGGAAGGCTCTATTTGTGTGTTTGTGTGTTAACTCAGGGCTACCTTAACAATTAATGAGGGAAGAACTCCAGGATTAGGACAATCTAATTTGCATTGTTTTCCATTGACCTCATGATACATAAAAGTCAGTGCGAATCATTTCTCTGTAGTTGTCCCCATGCTGGGTTCCCCCCCCCCCCAATATTTTTGACCAACAAATTAATTTACATAGGTTCAGGTGATATGATCTCTTGAGCCGATGCAGTGGGTGACCAAAATTGGCTCTTCCCGCTTTCTAGTTTAAGGTATGAATGTTAGGAAGAAATCAGCAAAGAGGAAATTTGCCGCCACTTTTGTTTACAGCTTGTTAAGGTAGTTCTAGAGTTGCTGTGCCTTCTGGACATCTGAATAGCTGCAGTAGAGTCGCCTTAACAAGGTGCTAACAAATTCAGATTGGCAATTTCCTCTGCTCTCTCTATCTCTCTCTGCTGACTCCTGTGTGATCTGTTAATACAAATCTACTCTGGGGAAACCCAGCTTCCCAGGTATGGCTTCACAAAGGGCCACTTCCAGTGGTGGGCATCAGCAGGTTCGCACCAGTTCACCAGAACCGGTAGCAGAAATTCTGGCTGGCCTCACCCACCCAAATTTTGAAATAAAGTAGCCCTAATTCGGGTGCAACGCAGGACTTTCCCCCTGGCCACACCCACCATACCACGCTCATAGTGTGGTAGTAAAATTTTTTGGAGCCCACCACTGGCCACTTCACATTCACTGCTGCATAGTCACACCCCCATAAAAATTACTTTTTTTGGATGACAACTCCCCTAGCTCCCCAGTCAGTACAATGGCCATTCTGACTGACTGAAGGATTTTTAAAGCACTTATCCAAAAAATCCAAAGCCCAAGGTAAAAAACTGTCAAGTGCCAAGTTTTCAATCAATGAGAGTTTTCTGCAACATTTTGATCCAGCCATAAGAGAGCTGACGTTCTTGACTTGCACCCTCTCAAATAAGCGCCAGATCTTATTCCTGAAGATCCAGCTCTGATTTATCTTTTTAAAGGTAAGTCCCTAGCAACGATGTAATTGATACCTCTTCTTGTGCCCTGCAGTGCCCGGCTATGTTGGTTGTTTCCTGGACTCTGGGACGCCCCCAGCTTTGAGTGGAAGCAGTGGCACTTCCACCAAACTCACAGTGCAAGTTTGCCTCAGCTTCTGTCGCAAGCGGAGTTACAAGGTACTGTAAAGCCCTCTTCTAGCTGTGAACCTCTCATAACCACAGATATTTTCTCTCTTGTAGAGGTTGTATCATGGTTATACTCATATTGGATGAAGCCGCTGCAAACTCTGATGCTGTGTTGCAACCAAATTAGACTCCAAGGTTCTGTAGACAATAAGTTCATCTCATCCCTTCCCTTCTCCATTTATTTTATCTTGAATGGTCAACTGTACCAGTTCTGTACTTTTCCTTTCTCATTAAGTGATGGAAGTATTCTAGCACTCTGCATTTTGTGTTCTTTATGATTTCTTGATCTTTATTCATTCTTCCTCATACTGCTTTATTTATCCTTTTAATTGAACACATTATTAGCATCTTCTGATAAATCCACATTTCAAACACTTTTACCTTTTTTATAAGCTGTGTTAAAGTCCACAATGCCATGCCATATGATAAAATTGAGGATATATGGCATCCTACAATGCACATCCTCAAAGCCTGTCCTAAGTTTTTGTTCCATATTACATTTTTCATCTTAAGGGAGTTACACCAGACCATTTCTACCACACTACTATGTTTCCATTGCTAATTCATACAAATTTCAAGAAATTTACATTTGGGGTATTAAGTACAATTATATCCTGCCTCCCCCACAATACCAAGGTGACATACACAGCTTCTTTTGGGCGCAGTGGTTATATTGTTGTACTGCAGTCAAAAACTGCTGGAATTGTGAGCTCAATCTTGACAGGGACCAAGGTTGACTCAGCCTTCCATCCTTCCGATGTCAGTAAAATGAATACCCAGCATGTTGGAGACAAAATGCTAATTACCTTGTGAACCGCCCAGGGAATTCACTATGGGGTGGTATGTAAGTGTGATTGCTAATTGCTAGCTTTCCACTCCTTTGGTCCTCACAACATCCCTCTGAAGTAGGCCAGGCAGAGAGAGTATGTGAAATCCAACCCGCCATCCACTACAGACAAAATGTCAGCAGTGAATTCAATCAACCAATCAGTCAATCTTTATTACAGTTGACAGAAGTTAAAATGAGGGTACTTAAAATATTAGAACGGAGATGTATAAAGAATTAAGGTTGAACTGGCTTCAAATACTAATGGTGGGCAAGTGGAATAAAAGATATAAAGAGAAGATACAGTCTGTAAGGCAACTGACAGATTTTGAAGAAATGATATACGGTACAAGATAAGAAAAGGCTTAATGGGGATAAAAGGAGTAGTGAATAAGTTGTATAAGATGATAAATTGTGCTGAAGAACCCCAAAATGTTCTTTAAAAAATGTGGGAAACAGACTTAGATATAAATATTTCTGAAGAAAACTGGAAGAAAAAGTGGGGAAAAAGAATTATGCGAAGCTTGTCCACAAAGGTTAAAGAACATAATTATAAAATTTTGTGGCAATGGTATGTATATGATGCCAGTTCGACTAAACCAAATAAATAATAGTAACTCAAAAGTATGTTGGAGATGTCAACGGGAAACAGGGACATATAAACATATGTGGTGGGACTGTGCAATTGTCGCTGAGTTTTGGCATAAAATTGAACAAGAAATAGCTAGAATTTTGGATATTAATTTAAAATTGAATGTGAAAATTTTATTGTTGACAGATTTAGAGGATATGAATTTGGATGCAAATATACAGGATTTACTAGCTGTTTTCTTAACATTAGCAAGACAACAGATTGCCAGAAATTGGAAAGGTGGTTCGAATTTAGACTTGAGTAAATGGTATACTGATGTCTGGGACATGGCACTTAATGAAAAACTTACATGGGATTTAAATATAAAAAAGGGTTTTTAAAATAAAATAAATTTTGGGACATTTGGAAGCCATTTCTACAACACACATTGGGGAAAAAATAAAGGAGACAAACCTGTACCGGAGATAATGAGGTTTTGGCAGAACAAGTAAGATAATAGAAGACAACTGGTAAATTCAAGGACACAGGTTTAGTTCACTAGGGTGTTTTATGTATTTGTATCATGAGAAAGCAGAACACCATACTAATGAGAAGCGTTTGAACAAAGTATTAACATATATACAGTAAAAGCATACAAGTAGAATGGTTAAGAGATCTGATGTATTGAAATGATTAATTTGTATCACTTTTCTTTTTATGTATTATTGTTATTTTTTTCTTTCTTTTTATTATTATGTTTATGTATTTCTTGTATTTTTTCAGCACTATTATTATTATTATTATTTTAAAATATTCAATAAAATATATTTAAAATGTATCTTAAAAAGGAGCATTTCTGCTCAGAGTTAAGGAGTAGTAAAATTAGTACTTAAGATTAATAATGTTACAACTACAGTATTACTAAGCCTGTGTGGTGAATTCAGTCTACACTTCCTATTGGAGAAGGGTGATGTAAATTAAATAAATAAATGTTTATACTGAAGATGAGGGTGGCGTTTAAGCCTCACTAAAACGGAGGAGATCCATCACCAAAAAGGACATTGTTTTTTCACATCATTGCACGTGCTAATATCTATGTATATGTCCAAAACTGAAGGGTATTGACTATGGATGCACAATATCAAGGTCTCTGAATTCCTTCCTTCCTTCCTTCCTTTACTTTTTAAGTCCAACTTAGTTCTAGCAGCCCTTGAACTGGAAACTATTGTTCTCTAGTGCTTTAAATAGAGGACTGTCCTTCATGATAAGAGACACGTGGCCATCCTGCAAAGAACGGAGACTGTTTTTCTGGACAATTTCTCTCCCAAGGGCTCTATGGGGACTGTAGTTCTATGAGGAAAGGCAATTCGTGCAATGCTTTGACAGAAGCCATGAATGTTCCCTTAATGCTTTGTTTATGTGTTTGTTTATATCCTGCCTTTCAACAAAGTTCCCAAGGTTCCCATACTGGATCAGCTGATGTCATGCAAATACATGAAAGGAAGACCTTTTGCCAGTCTGTTGGCAATTCTACGGCCTGTACAGATCTGTTTTGTCCCAAACATCATCCCATCAGCTGTAATTCAAGACATATGCAGCAAATGAATGGAAAGAAATTAGGGCCTGCAGTGAGGTCAACCAACCATCCTACTGAGACACAGATGGTTGCTAAGGGAGCCACAGATTCCATCTTTCTTCAGTGTGCTGCCAAGGTTATTCCAAGACACTTTGCCGCCCAAAGTGAGGGGAAAGAAGGGGTGTTCCCTTACCCCTTCTGACAGCATTTGGCAAGCTTTGTGTTTGGACCTCAAGGCTTGGATTCCTACTGTCAGCACAGCCAGAAATAACATTTCTGAGCTCAGCCCTTCCATTCAGAAGCACAGCAAATTGCTATTTGAACGTTATTTCCACACTGATGTTGAGGCAGAACCTTCCACTTTACATCAGGCAGTTTAGGGGGTGCCAAGCAAGTTATGGGGCACAGACAGTTCTGTTCTTCAACCCCCTAGCTGCCACCTCACCTCTCCCTCTTGAACATCTGCTCCCTAAAAGAAATACTTGACTCCGTGTAATGCTACTCAGTTTATTCTACCATCTTCTTGTCAAAAAAAGCAGGGGCCATTTCCCCGTTTGCCAGCTAGTCTTGTCCTTATTTCATGACGTCTGCCAGTGGATGAGATTAGGGAAGCTTCAAACTTTACCATACCCCCTCCCTTTTGAATTCAACTAGCCAATTCCAAATGAGATGGAGCTTTGCTGTGGAAGCAGTAAATGTGTTTTTGTTGTTCCAGGCGATCAGATTTTATGAGCATAGCGAATGCACAGTTGTTACCCATTTATTGCACTTAGCTCTAACGTCTGCCCTAGCTGTTAGGGTTTCTGTTCCAGAGAATCTGCCTTGTCTTCTCATAACACAAGTTTTTTTAAAAAAATCTCTCTTTTTTTGCACCTGGAGAAAATGTTACTTAGCTTGCCCCTTACCATGACTTCTATTCAGTCTTCCTCCTGAGAAGCAATTATTTATAATTTAATGTTTGTTTCGTGTTTCTTCCTAGAGAGCAAAGTTTGGGGAAATTTTGGTTTCAGATGCCAATATAACTTGACAAGTCATAGCGGTTGTGGGCAATTGTCATTTCACCTCAGGAAATGAAATATTTTTGTGCACCGGCCCAACAATATAATTTCCAGTATCAGTTTTCTGGACCAGAAGTTGGAACGTTGCTGTTTTAGACTCCAGATAACAGAATCCTTGAAACAGCTTGGCAACTGGTCCAGTGGGATTCTGGGAGTTGTAGTACCAAGAAGTAATGCCAAAAATTGTTGCCGAGAGTCGTTGCCAAGTTGGGCAGCAATAGAAATTCGAAAAATAAATAAATAAATAAATAAATAAATGAAATCCTGTTGCATTGTTACGCAAAAGGTGTAAATTTTAGAGGCAAACTGCTCCAAGCTAAGAAGCCTCCATAGATTTACCTGTTACGTACCAAGTGCAACAGGTAATGGCCCAAATCCTTTTGCATAGAGTAGGAAGTTATAGTTAGAGCTGACCTATTTGAGTCACTGGTTACGTGAAAGCCCCATTGATTCAATGGGCCTACTGTAGTGCAATTTACTCTGCTAGGCAATAGGATTTTAGCCAATGTCTATAGCATACCTGTCAAGTTTTGGATTTGAAAATAAGGGAAATTTTCCGACACCCGCCATGAGCCATCCCACCACCACAACCAAGCTCCAGTATATCTCAAATTTTAAGATAGGTATACAAGAAATCTCGTTTGTTGTTCCTGTCGGCACAAATCTCGTGACAACTGCTTCCACCCAGGCTACTGCACAGTTCTCACAAGGCTACACTGACATTTTTAAATATATATATATAATACGGGAGATTTATGGGAAAATACTAATACAGGAGGACGGCGGGAAAGAGGGGTAAAATACGGTAGTTTCCTGGCCAAAATGGGAGACTTGACAGCTATGGTCTATGGTGGCTTCTCTACCTGAGGCAATTCACCTACAAAAGCTACACAATTTGCATAACAGTGCAACGGTATTTGATTGTTTCCAAGCTCTCTTCTTGACTAAGCAATACAGTGCTGTCTTTGTGTAGAATATGTAATCCATTGCTTCACAAAAAATTACAGATTCACTGTTACATTTGATTTTCCGAAAAGTCTTGTTCACTACAAAAAATAATAAGAGGAAATCCAATCAAAATGAATGTATTGAAATGTGATAGCTATTTATTGCTTTCATAAGGGAGAGACTCCCAAATTATAAACCACTTAAGAATCTTTCTGGAGATACTTTACAAAACAAACTGAGGTAATAAAACTGGGAACAAAATGAGGTCACCTTTAATTTTACAAGAGAGGTTTTTGTATGAAAAAAAACATAATTTGTTTACTTTTAATCTCCAATGCATGTAATTGTTAATGGCTATTGAGAAATAAAAATAATATTTTCAAAACGTGTGTAAATGCAGAATGAGCTAGTAAGTACTAAAACACTTAAGAGATTGTCCAATAAAGCTATCTACAGCTATAGATCGGGGTGTGTAGATTTGTCTTTTTGGACTACACATCACCAAATTCCCTCCAGCTGCCTAGGGAATTTTGGGAGGTGTAGTCTGGAAACACAAATCTGCACATTGTGACTGCAGCATCTTTGAAAAGCTACTTTGGTTGATCCATCATTTGTTAGATGCATTTCTTCTAATTGTGAAAATGGTGCTTGTATCTCTAAATTATTAGATTATGTATATGGTGAGGAAGGGACTGTGGTGGCTTAGTGGTTAAGATGCTGAACTTGATGACTGGAAGGTCGGTAGGTCTGCAGTTCGAGACCCAAGTGCTGCATGACAAAGTGAGCTTCTGTCTCTGTTCCAGCTCCTGCCAACCTAGCAGTTCGAAAGCAAGAATTTGCAAGTAGATAAATAGGTACCATTTCGGTGGGAAGGTAAACAACGTTCCATACACTTCCATGTCTAGTCATGGCTGCCACATGTCCACGGAAGATGCAGATGCAGACAGTGCTGGCTCTTTGGCTATAAACAGAGATGAGCACTGAACCCTAGAGTTGGATATGACTGGCTTTCAAGCAAAGGTGTCCTATATGGTGAAGAGTCTTTTTTCTTTTCTTTTGCTGATTTGTAATAATTTGTGTCCCACTTTCTGAGTTAATTCAGCCTCCATCTCAAATTTTCAGACATATGCTCCAAGCACAGATTGGCCATAACCTGTGAAGTGAAAGGTAACATGGCTTCCATACATTCAGGCCATTATGTGCACTTACTTTACACATTTTAGTCTGAGCACCAGTGCAGTCCTCAAGTGTTTAATACCCATGTAAACACTTATAAACTCGCCTTTAAGTTTACTGCAAAGGCATAAGAGAAATGCTCATTCCAATCCAGAGGAGGTTTGGGTGAGTTTAATTTCATCCCCCCCCCCGAAAACTACTCAATTACACTTTTTAAAAGAGAGCTGAACAGTTTTAAAGAGACATCTTACATACTCTTGAGTTATTTGGCATACCTGTCAAGTATCCCGTATTGGCCAGGATTTCCCATATTCCAGCGCCGCTTTTCCTACTTTCCCGCCCGAAGCCGCCGCCATCCTGTAATTTGACGGTGGGGAAAAAGTAGTTACTGAGCATCCCCTTCTGCGCAGCACCCTTCTATGCAAGCGTAGAAACCTTCTACGCATGCGTAGAACCCTTCTACGCATGCACAGAAGGGTTCTGCACAGAATGAGATGCGCAGAAGGCTTCTACGCATGCGTAGAAAGGACCTGTGCAGAACGGTTCTATGCAGGTCCCTTCTGCGCATGCGTAGAAGGCTTCTGCGCATGCGTAGAAGGGACCTGCGCAGAATGGTTCTGCACAGGTCCCGTATTGTCCGGAGCCGCGCTTGACAGGTATGGTTATTTGGCATTGGCCAAATAGATCTGTCCATAGCTTCATGTTCTTTAGATGAATTGTCGATTGATGGGGCTATTTGTTGTTTTCGTTCCACAATTCATTGCCTTTGTCGCACAAAAAACTGTCAGGATCATTTTATACGGAGAGATTCATCTAGTACCTGAACTCATTTTTAATCTCTCTCTTCTTCTTCTTCTCCTCAAGTTTGCTGGATTAGAAGCTGGTTATGCTTGCTTCTGTGGCCATGAAGCAGATGTCCAGCGTAGTCAGCCAGTGAGTGCTGTGGAATGCGACCAAGTCTGCTTTGGCAAATCCAGTGAGCTATGTGGGGGTGACGGCCGGATTGGGATATACAATGGTAAGCATGAGCACACAGACACATTTTCCTAGAAATTTATTTTAAAAATGAAATGTTGTTGTTCAGTTGCACAGTCGAGTCCGATCCTTTGCAACTCCATGGACCACCACATGCCAGGCATCTCTGTCATCTGCCATCCTCCGTAGTCCGCCCAGATCTACGTTCACTACATCAACAATGCTGTCTAGTCATCTCATCCTCTGCTGCCCCCTTCTCCTTTTGCTTTTGATCTTTTCCAGCATCAGGGCCTTCCAGCATGAGTCCTCTCTTCTCATTTGGTGGCCAAAGTACTTGAGCTTCAAGTTCAGTATTTGTCCTTCCAAAGAGCAGTCAGGGTTAATTCCCTTTAGGATTGACTGATTTGACCTCCTTGCAGTCCAGGGGAATCTAAAGAATCTTCTCCAGCACCCACAGTTCAAAGGTGTCTGTTTTTCTGTGCTCTAAAATGAATGAGTGCTATGCAAATGGATGTGATGTGAAATATATATTCAATCCTTTTAAAAAAAAACCTCTGGGTGTGAATGTGGGATATTGTTTCTGTGTCAGAGATGCAAAGTACCAGGAAATAACCCAACATTGCCTTGCAATATTGAGCTCATTTTGTTAAAGGGGGGGGGGGGGGGGGATACCAAATTTCCCACAGCAAAGGGCAGCCTGAATGTTGATGACACCAATGTGAGCAGGTTAACAGACAGCAAAAAGGGGAATCCTCTGAATCTGACTCACCCAAACACAAAACAATTTCCGTGGCAGTGTGATTTCAATTCATAACGATAGAAATATATACAGAGTTAGATTATTTTCTTTTTCTCTCACTATACTACAACTGTGGGAGGGGGATATCACCCCACAAAGCAATAGGCAGAAAGTTTAGGATTAACTTCAAGATATTTAATAAGAGACAAAACTCAGGATAAGAACATATTCAGGGTTTAACTGCGGGGAATAAAATCACAGATACTGTCGATCAGAGGTTCCCAAACTAAGGCCATGGCATCATTTCATGTGGTCCCCCACCCCTCCAAGGGCATTTGAGAAACAAAATGGCCACCCCTTTGAAGCTGTTGGGACAAAATGGTCACCCCCATCATACAGGCAGGGCAAAATGGCCATCCGGCCCTCGAAGCTGACTGAAGGAGCGTGACCTGGCCCCCAGCTTGAAAAGGTTGGGAAGCCCTGCTGTAGATGGTGTTGTTAAGCTATATTGCAATACTGTATAGGGTTTTGGAAAAGAGGCAGGTTATTTAAAAGTACCTTTCCAATTACATAAGTGTATCTGTTGTTCTATATAACCAGGAATGGGCAAATTATAACATATGGGTTACTTGTGACCTGCACACACCCTAGTGTGGCCTCTAGCCCCTCTGGACCCAAACATTTTAAAAAATCTTGTTTGAAAATAGCCTGCCACTTCCTTAGGACCCTCTAGAGAGAGAATAATTGGTCATAAGATGTTGGGTGTATATTTTTTAGACCTGAAGTAATGGTGTTTAAAATTGGAACCAACAAGAAGTGCCTAACCTTTTCCTATGACTCAAAAAGGCTATTTCTGCTCAAAAAAAGGACCCAGTGGAGCCCAAAACTGCCTGCTGAATGACCAACTGGGGTGTGACTGTAGCCTTCAAAGGTTTACGGGAAGGGTAAAAATGGCCCACAGATCTGATGGAAGTTGCCTTTTCTTGCTAGATACACACTTACACAAGAGATGATTCCCTCAGTTTTATTTGCTGTTGGTTTTATTGTAGCTTATTTTTGTTAGAATTTTATGTTATAATTTTATGGGGGTACTTTTTAAATGCCTGTTTGTTGTATGGCGGACTTTATGTTGTTAGGCGCCTCATGTCGGGATTCATTCTCCCGAGAGAGCTGGGTATAAGTGCAACTATAATAATAATAATAATAATAATAATAATAATAATAATAATAATAATAATAATAATAATAATAATAATAATAATAATAATAATAATAATAATAATAATAATAATAATAATAATAATAATAACAATAATAATAATAATGATGATGATGATGATGATGATGATGATAATAATAATAATAATAATAATAATAATAATAATAATAATAATAATAATAATAATAATAATAATAATAATAATAATAGCTAACAATTGCTGCCAAAGGCCTCTCTCTACTCTAGGGATGCTCAAACCTTTTGGGCTGAGGGCCGGTCATGTGGTTTCTCCCACCTGGAAGTGAAAGTAAAATGCACATGCGTGAGCACCGAATGTACCTGTGTATGTGCAGAACGCTGCTGTAAATGACTCATGGCTGTCATAAATGCATTTATGACAGCCATGGATCATTTATGGCAGCTTTCTGTGCCCTGCATGCATATTTTACTTCCTCTTTCGGGAGCGGCACTGCCGGCGCAGGTAGCGCAGGCAGGATTAATTGGCATGTTATGTATGTACAATGTTGCTTTAAGAAATGTATGAATGTAACCTGACCACAATTTCAATGTAGCCCAGCTGTTAAGGAACACGAGTAAGCTGCCCATAGAGGGCAGCTGCGAGCGTTCAACTCACATGGTTCTCATTCCTCAAATCATCGGCAGCCGCGGGAACTCTCCCGCACTATCAACAACTACGGAAGAGGGGCGTGACTTGGAACGACGTCACGCCGGTAGCAGCCAATGAGCTACCATGCAACAAGATTCAAATATATTGTACTACTGTATATAATGTGATGTACCTCCGCCATTACCACATGTTCATCCTGATCATCACCCAATAAACCTGTGTTAGTCCTTACTGCGACTCCTTCCTTGTCTTCCGTGCAAGACACCAAATTGGCGACGAAGGTGGGATCGATGGCGAATCCCAAGGTCAAGCCTTACCAGTTCGATGTCAGCGAGCCCGAACAATGGGAGCTCTACGAGTGCCAGTTTCGGCACGCGAAGGAAGCCGCGGGCGTCGACGATGACGCGAAAATGCACTCCCACTTCCTGGCCCAGGTGGGGCCGGCCACGCTGCGTATCCTGATGAACCTGGTGGCCCCCCGGAAGGTGGACGTGGTGCCCATCGACCGCACCCTGGAGCTACTGGGCGAACATTTCCAGCCCCCCATGTCAATTTTCCCGGCCAGGGTCGCGTTCCACAGGCGAGACCAGCGTCCGGGAGAGTCCGTGTCCGCCTACGCGGCGGCCCTCAGGCTTGCAGCGGTGCACTGCCAGTGGGAGGACCTGGACACGGCCCTCCGAGACCGCATGCTGTGTGGCCTGAGGGACGAGGAGGTCCAGAGGAGATTGATGACCCGCGACTATCGCCTCACGTTCAACGAGGTACTGCGGGAGGCCCAAGCAGCCGAGGCAGCCAGGAGCGGGGTCAGAGTGTTCAAGTCCCGAGGGGCCACGTCCGAAAGGGCCAAGTCACCAGTGCAGGCGGCCCGGCGGACATCGGCGAAGACGGCCTGGTGGGCCCCCAAGTCGCCCGCCGGCACCCTAGCGACGTCTGAGGAGTCGTCCATGACGGCAAACTCCTGTTCCAGCGAGGATGACGACGTCCAGAGAATAAAGAAACGCGGGGAGAAGCGACAGACCCACGAGCGGCAGGACCACCGCTGCAACGGCTGTGGGGTGTCCCACGACCGCACGAGGTGTCCGTTCCGAAAGGCCGAGTGTCACAATTGCGGCCGAAAGGGACACATCGCCAGAGTATGCAGGCGCGGGCGAGTCGAGGACAAGGGCGCTTCGAGCCATCTCCAGACACACCAACGGAAGGTGGCCAGCACCAGGAAGGTCTCAGCCAACTTCAGTGAGGAAGGCGTGAACCGCGTGGGCCTGGAGCACCGGCGTTTTTTTGTAGAGGTACTGTTACAGGGGCTCCCAGTGAGGATGGAGATAGACTCGGGGTCATCCTATTCCATCCTGTCCCAAAAAGAGTTTATGCGCATTCCCCCAGAGGAGCGGCCCAAACTGCGGGCCATGAAGTCACACTTACGGGACGTGCAGGGAAATGGGATCCCAGTGTTGGGGGTGGGGAACTTGAAGGTGAAGTTCAAGAATTGCTCTGAGAAACTGCCCCTAGTGGTCCTCAAGGGGGGGAGATGCTGCCTTTTGGGAACGCAGTGGTTCGCTCCCCTGGGAATCGAACTGTCCGGCATTAATGCCATCGAGACTGACCCAATGCGGGACGTGTGCAACGCACACCCAGACGTTTTCAAGAAGGGGCTCGGGACGTACAAGGGCCCCCCAGTCTCCTTTGAGCTGGACCCAGAAATCCGGCCCATCCGCCTCAAGCCAAGGAGAGTGCCCTTCGCCCTCAAGGACAAGATCGAGGCGGAACTGGACAAATTGGTGGGGCAGGGGATTTTGGTTCCAGTTGATTCGGCGGAGTGGGAAACGCCGATTGTTACGGCCCTTAAGTCAAACGGGGAGGTCAGGATTTGTGCGGACTATAAATGTACGATCAATAAGGCCATTCGGCCAAATGCATATCCGGTGCCCGTGGTCAGCCACTTACTGGCCACATTACATGGGGGGAGGTGTTTTGCCAAGCTAGATCTGGCGCAGGCATATCAGCAGCTCTCTGTAACCCCGGCTGCTGCCGCTGCGCAGACGATCGTGACGCACAAGGGGGCATTTAAGGTTACGCGCCTTCAGTTCGGCGTGAATTCGGCCCCTGGAATTTTCCAGTCCCTCGTGGAACGCCTTTTAAAGGGGCTTCCAGGCATTCTCCCATATTTTGCCGACGTGTTGATAACGGCGGGGAGCGAATTAGAATTAGCAAAGAGGCTAGACGGGGTCCTCTCAGTGTTCGAGAGGGCAGGACTTCGACTGAGGAGGGACAAATGTGTATTCTTTGCGAGGGAGGTCGAGTTTCTCGGTTTTAAGATAACCCTGGACGGAATCAAACCCTCTGAGTCCAAGGTTGTGGCCGTGAAAAATGCCCCTCGCCCCACCGCAAAACCGGAGCTGCAGTCATTTCTAGGGCTCCTAAATTTCTATCATTCCTTCCTGCCTCGGAAGGCATCGGTCGCGGAGCCACTGCACGCGCTACTTAAAAAGGATGCGGCTTGGCGGTGGGGGGACAGGCAGGAGAAAGCGTTCAAGGAGCTTAAGACACTCCTATCCTCGGATGCTGTCCTGACCCACTTTGATCCGAAAAAACCAGTGGTTTTAATCTGTGATGCGTCCCCAGTGGGGGTGGGGGCGGTTCTGTGCCACGTGTTGGAGAGCGGGCGGGAAGCCCCGGTGGCGTATTACTCAAGGTCCCTCTCGAAGGCCGAGCGCAATTACGCGCAAACAGATAGGGAGGCCCTGGCCATAATCGCGGGAACGAAGAAGTTCCACGACTTTTTATACGGCCGCGAGTTTACGGTAGTGACGGATCACAAGCCACTTCTGGGGATCTTCACTACCGGCAAACCCACCCCACAAATTCTATCCCCCAGGATGCTGCGTTGGGCCATTTTCCTCAACGCCTACCAGTATGAGCTAATCTATCACCCAGGGAAGGAGATCTCCCATGCGGATGCACTGTCCCGGTCGCCCCTCCCTAGTTTAGGGGATCCCGCATGCGAGGTCGAGCAGGACCACCAAGTCCTGCTGATCGAGTCCCTCGACTCACCCCCCATCGTCCCGGCCGACCTCGCCAAGGCCATGGTGGCCGACAAGTTGCTGGCCCAAGTTAGTTCCTGGGTTAGGAAAGGGTGGCCCACTACTCCCCCTGAGGAACAGTTCAAGCCATTTTTCAGGCGTAGAGTAGAGCTTTCCCTGGAAAGGGGCTGCTTACTCTGGGGCCAGCGGGTAGTTATCCCAGAGAGGCTAAGGGCTAAGGTACTGAAGCTGCTTCATACCAGTCACCCAGGAATAGTATGCTCCAAGGCTCTGGCCAGGAGTTTCTTTTGGTGGCCCCAGATAGACGCAGACATAGAACGTTTAGTGGGCACGTGCGAGAGCTGCCAGAGCTCTCGGCCCGAGGAGTCCCGGCTACCCCATAGGGAATGGGACACGGCCCGCGGGCCATGGTCCCGGATTCATGTCGACTTCGCTGGCCCCTTCCGCGGGTCCATGTTTCTGCTGATAGTCGACTCCTATTCCAAGTGGTTAGAGGTAATCCCCATGAACAGCACCTCCTCTGCGGCAACCATTAAACAGTTGTGCAAGGTCTTTGCCTGCTTCGGCCTGCCAGACGTCCTCGTTAGCGATAACGCTAGTACCTTCACGTCTGCGGAGTTCAAGACGTTTATGGAAAGAAACGCCATCAGGCACATTACCGCTGCCCCTTTTCACCCCACCACAAACGGTCAGGTAGAGCGCCAAGTGCGCACTACGAAAGACACACTGCGGCGCATGGGTCCCGGTGAGTTGAACCTTCATCTGTGCCAGTTCCTCATCTGCTACAGGACAACCCCCTTAGCTTCAGGATTTTCCCCAACCGAACTCCTCATGAGGAGGCGTCCGGTAACACTTTTTGACCGGATGGATCCGTCCAGGGTGGAGGATGAAGGGAGAAATATAAATATAGGGGTAGAGAGCTCCAAAAGTTTTTCAGTAGGGGACCCGGTTCACTGCAGGAACTACGCGGCCTCGGGGCCAGCGTGGGTACCAGGGACGATCGTTGAGCAGACGGGGCCAGTATCCTACAGGGTCGAGACTAGCTCAGGTCTACTCTGGAGAAGGCACGCCGACCAACTCAGAAGGCGAGTCACCAGTGAAGGGGAATAAGCGTTAGGGTCCTACCCCACCCGCGTTACCCAAGGCGGAGACACGGCGGCATCCGCGGATACAAATGCATATCCTGGGTTCTCAGCCACAGAGGAGGATACTTTGGAAGAGAGGGATGAGTTTGATTATGAGTTGCAGTACCAGGGGGGTGTCGCGGAGTGGTCCCCCACCCGTCCTAGCGAGAAGAGGGGTTTCAGTTCAGCCCCTGGTACGTCCAGTCCCCCCAGCCCTTTTGTTTTAGAATATACCATAGCTACAGCTACCCGGAGACAAACACCCCCAAGACAGGCAACAGGGGGGAGTCCGCCCACCACAGTCTCTAGAACTCCCGGACAGGTAACAGGGGGTGGCGAGGCCACGAGGGCCTCCTTGTTGGTCCCGAGATTCGTACTTGGGGGGACCCCAAGCTCCTCAAACGGTAGGCAGGGGTTCACGTCCCAACTGTTCATTCCATTCCCGTCCCCCAATGCAAGGTTACCGCAGAGTCCCCACCGAGCCACTAATGAGTCCCCCCTTTCCGTTGCAGGACAGGACTCCGCGGAACCAGGAGCCTCCGGCTCCCCTGTGTTAAATCTAGCGGCCGCACGCCCCAGACGCACGTGCGGCAAACCACCATGGTTGAGGGACTTCGTCCCATCCTAGGGGGGAGGGGTGTTATGTATGTACAATGTTGCTTTAAGAAATGTATGAATGTAACCTGACCACAATTTCAATGTAGCCCAGCTGTTAAGGAACGCGGGTAAGCTGCCCATAGAGGGCAGCTGCGAGCGTTCAACTCACATGGTTCTCATTCCTCAAATCACCGGCAGCCACGGGAACTCTCCCGCACTATCAACAACTACGGAAGAGGGGCGTGACTTGGAACGACATCACGCCGGTAGCAGCCAATGAGCTACCGTGCAACAAGATTCAAATGTATTGTACTACTGTATATAATGTGATGTACCTCCGCCATTACCACATGTTCATCCTGATCATCACCCAATAAACCTGTGTTAGTCCTTACTGCGACTCCTTCCTTGTCTTCCGTGCAAGACACCAAATGGCACCATGGGCCACCGCAGTGCTGCCACTCTGTCGGATGATAGGGCTGGCTTTGGTACACTGTTCCTCTGAATGTTGTAGAAAGCTAGGTCTGAAAGCCTTCTAGTTAGGCCTCTTTCTGCAAGTAAGCTACATTTAGGAATCCCAGGTGTGTTCTGTCAGGTGGAACTCCCACAATGTAGAATTCTGAGAGTTAAGAGGCCAACAAATCCAAATGACACAGCCCTAGCTGGCATGATTTCTTTGGTGCAGATGGTAGTGGCAGTACCAGCAAAATTTACCAATTCTGCAATGGAGAGCTGCCACAGAGTCTTCAAAACATGAATGTAAGGGCCATTTCTAGCCCATGGAGTGCGTGTTGCCCATTCCTCCTTTGGTGTCTTGCACGGAAGACAAAGAAGGAGCCACAGTGAGGGCTAAACACAGATTTATTGCATGATGGTCAGGATGAACATGTGGTAATGGCGGAGGTACAGCTCTTTTTATACTGCAACAATACATTTGAAAAGGGTTACACGGTAGCGTATTGGCTGCTACCTGCGTGATGTCATTCTGAGTCACGCCCTTCTTCTCCAGGTGTTCCTTGCGCGGGAAGGTTCCTGCGGCTGCCGGTGATTGGGGGAATTTGAACCATGTGAGCTGAACGCTCGCAGCTGACCTCTATGGGTAACTAGCTCGAGTTCCTTTAACAGCTGAGTTAGTTACATTGTGATCATTGTCAGGTTACATTCATACATTCTTAAAGTGATACAGTTACATACACAACACCTCCTCTGAAGCAGAGCATAGAAAAGTTACTTCTGGGAGTCTCCATACCAGCGTGGCAACTAGTTTTTCAAAACAAAAGTGACCTTTTTTTTGGAGCTCTGAGCTTACAGTGTTGCATTTGTTCAAATGGTCATCTGACCATCTTTCATTTAATTAAAAATAGTTATAAAATAAAAAATCTCAGCTTTAACCACAGAATCATACTTCCTTTGGAGATTTCAGACAAGTAGCAGTACTGTACTTCTTTCGGGGGAGGGGGAGCAATATTTGTCTGTTTTAGATAAACCAAAGATGAAACAAAACAAAACAAAACACAAAAGTATTCTGACACCTTTAAGACTAGCTGACATTTCAGTATGAATTTTTGTGGGTCACGACTCCAAACATCGGTGGCGGCAGCTGCAACTCATATCAGAGAATACTTTTTTCCTGAAGTAGGAAAAATGCCATTGGCTTGCCATGAAATGACCCACACACTATGATCACTGAGCCATCTCCTGCGGCGCATATGAAATGAGACATGCAGGATTTAACACCGGGACTGCAATGGACTGCCGCAGCCTTGAGCATAATAACAAGGTTAATCCATCTGGCATGGCTTCGTCCGCCTCCATGACTGTTGGGAATCAGAAGTGGGGGTTTTTTGCCGTTGGGCCCAATATGCCATTTTGCCGTTGGGCCCAATATGATGGTTTCCAGTGGCATTTCCTCCACTGAGGGGACCATCACCCCACCTAAAGGAGCTCATCCGCCAGTAGCCATTGGCCTCTTTAGGGAGTCAGGTTATTTACAGCTACCCAACACTTGGCGTTGAGTCTCTGGCGATACGGTCTACTCAGTGGTGGGCTCAAAAAAAATTACTACCACACTGTGGGTGTGGTATGGTGGGTGTGGCCAGGGAGAAAGCCCTGCATTGTGCCCGAATTAGGACTACTTTATTTCAAAACTTGGATGGGCGGTGCCAGCCAGAATTTCTGCTACCGGTTCTGGCGAACTGGTGCGAACTTGCTGATGCCCACCACTGGGTCTATTTCCATTACCGTAGCAGGATGTCCAGCCAGACGTGGTCTTCAAACATACTGCTTTGTGTATAGACGATGCATTCATAGAATGCAGCAGACATCTTCTTGGATGATGAATTCCTTCATCTTTCTTATATAGTAGGGAATGGTTCTTCTCTTGCCAGATTTAATGGGGGCACTTAAAAAAAATCAATAACGTTGTTTTAATCACCAACTCTAACAGATTAAATATTGCAGCAGTTGACCGCAGCCTTATTCTGCTACTCCACTAACGGCATCCTCTCTTGTCTTACAGTCTCTATGGGGGCCTGTCACGAGAACTTCAGTGAACTCTCTGGAGTGATCTATTCTCCACAGTTCCCTGATGACTACGATGCCAACAGCAACTGCACCTGGGCTCTACGACCCCTGGGCTGCGATTCTGTGGAACTCACCTTCCGGATCTTTGATGTCCATGATCCCAATGACCGCTTGGAGTTGCGGGATGGCCACAGTAATCTCTTGCTGGCCCAGTTTGATGGGCACTGGAAGCCAGGGACCCCTCTGCTTCTCCCCACTGACTACTTGCTCCTCTCTTTCCAGTCAGACCAGCTTCTGCAAGCCCAGGGTTTTGCCATCTTGTACCGAGGTAGGCTGGTACTTAAGCCCAAGGCCCCATTGGCACCTCAATATACCTGCCTGTGCAGGGTAAAGCTGGCAAGCTAAGTGTATTGGCTTAAACAGCTGTGATTCTTCAGAGAGGTTCTCCTGGTGGGTCTCAACCAGTGGTGGGCATCAGCAGGTTTGCACCAGTACATGTGTACTGGTAGTAAAAATGGCTGGCCCCACCCACCTCCCCGCCCTTCTAGAAGAGGCTTCAGAGGGGGCTGGCTCCATTTCACCCTTCATCAAAGGCTTTTCCTGGGCTCCGTTTCACCCCAAAGCGCATCCCCAGCCACTCCGGAGACACTTTGGTGTGAAACAGAGCCCTAGAAAAGACTTGGACAAGGGGGAAATGGCTTCAGAGGTTCGCTATAGAGTGATGAAAATAGAAGAGGTTTCTATTTTCATAGCTCTATAGCGAAGAGTAGTCACATGGCCAACAGGCCACACCCACCCAGTCACATGGCCACGCCCACAGTGTGCTAGGATTTTTTTAAAATGCCCACCACTGCTCTTAACATTATTCGGCTTCAGCTTGGAGGAGAATAGCAATGACAAATGAAGTTTCTTTCTGGACTACAGCTCCGAGAATCTGCCTCTACTCACATGACCCATGACGGTCTTGGTGGGAGGATTCTGGGCCTTGAAATCCAAAATGGTTACTTTTCTGAATCACAGCTTCCTGTGACACTATCTGCCATAAGCCCTAAATTCCTTCCCGCCACATTCTCAAGGGAGTGTAGCAGCCCTGTTTTGCATTACTGGGTCTCTCTAGGACAGTCTAGGAGTGCAGTTCCTTGGCAAAGCACAGAACCTCACATGCTTGTTTGCTCCAGCTCCATAACAAAATGGATTTATAAAAAGTATTCCTTAGAATAGTTAAAGGTTCCCTTTTGAGATGAGAGGGACTGCAATGGCTTAGTGGTTAAGATGCAGAACTTGATGACTAGAAAGTTGGCAGGTCAGCAGTTCGAGACCAGAGTGCTGCATGACAAAGTGAGCTTCAGTCTTTGTCTCAGCTCCTGCCAACCTAGCAATTCAAAAGCAAGAAATTGCAAGTAGATAAATAGGTACCACTTTGGTGGGAAGGTAAACAGTGTTTCATGCACTCCAGTGTTTAGTCATGCCTGTCACATGTCCACAGAAATGTCTGCAGGTGCAGGCAGCACTGACTCTTTGGCTGTAAACAGAGATGAGCACTGACTCCTAGAGTTGGACACAACTGGCTTTTGAGCAAGGGCAACCTTTACCTTACTGTTACCTTTGGAACGAGGCATTCTGGGAGTTGCAGTCCCAGAAAGTGACTGTTCTAAGCCTTGGCCGAAATAACAACAGCTGCAGAGTGTCCTGATCCCTATATGGGGCTGCGAGGAAGGGCGGGTGGGAGATCTGGGAACACGATGAGCGCAGGTCTGTCTTTGAACTCCTGGACTCAGCCCAGCTCCAGCTAACTTTTCCTTGGGGCAATTATTGTGTCAGCATCTCTAATTATAAGCTCTCAGTTCCACACCTGCAAAGGGAGGCAGATGAAGGACCGAGTGTCCCTTTGAACTGGGCCCTGGGAAAAACAGGAGACGTTTTCTTCCGAAACAGCCATTGTGAAACCCTTGGAGTGTGTCATCTGCACTGACTCCCTCCCTCCCTGCTGCCACAACACCTTTGAAATCACAACACCACACTCCTCTGGCCTAACCCAGTGGGTTAATTATGGGCCACTTTTTTCTCCTGACGTCCCTTTGAATCCTTGTGTGGCCTCAGGTCAGTAGCCAAAAATGAGCGTCTGCCTGCAATCTGTCATCCCTCATCCCAAAACTTTTTCCTATGGGAAGGGATGAGGGAAGACAGAAAGCAGGCAAAAGAAGAAGAAGAACCAAACACGAGCGGTCCAAAAATATATTCTTGCACATTATTAGTAAAAATTAATAGCATCTCTTCTTTGAACTGTTATTCCAGTGCCTCTGTATAACCACAGCGATGTGTGTGTGAGTGCCTCCCCCCCCCATGTTGGTTTATTTGTTCTTTTGGTTTTTTTTTTTGAGTGAATGATGAGAAGACAATTATCTTTTGGGCTACAACTCTCAAAACACTGAAGCCAGTGTAACGACTGGAATCATTTCCCATCCTCTAACTCAGGGGTGGCCAAACTTTTCGGATCACATGGTTCAGCAGGCTGGTCAGGTGGTTCCTCCCACCTGAAGCGGAAGTAAAATGCACCCACGCATGTGCAAAACGCTGCCATAAATGCACTCGCAGCTGTTGTAAATGCATTTACAACAACCATGGGTGCATTTAGAGCAGCGTTTTATGCATGCATGTGTGCATTTTACTTCTGCTTCTGGAAGCGGTGCGGGCAATGTGGGCTGGATGATTTAGTGTCGCGAGCTGGATCTGACCCACAGGCTGTAGTTTGGCCACCCCTGCACTAACTGGTATCCTAAAGGGTACAAACAATGTAAAGAATCAGTATTTTTCCTTCAAGGCTCCAGGTTCAAATTCCAAAACACTTTTGACAGGTATGGACTTTGCCTGGGAAACTTAAGGGAGCAATACTGTATGTGTTCACTACATTGACCTTGGGGTTATCATCTGCAAGAAGATGTTGGTCGGTTGTGCATTAGAGGAGAAATTGAAAGCATGTCCACATGTTATGTGTCTATTTGTGTTTTTGCTGTTGGAATAATAGTAATGGGTCCATTTAAGTAACAAACTTTCCATACCATATGGGTGTGGTAAAAACCGCATGGATGGTGATGTAACTGTTTTTATATACAGTAAAACCCCAACTTACGTATGCCTTGAGTTATGTAAAATTCGACTTACGCAAGGATTTTTCGCTAAAATGGTGTCCCAATTTACGTAAATGTCCTGATTTACGTAACGTGATTTCCTATGGGTTAGCTTCCATTTATGTAAATATTCATTTTCCTATGGGTTAGCTTCCATTTAGGTAAAAAAAATGATTTACGTAAAAGGCTACGGAATGGACTTTATAAGTTGGGGTTATACTGTATCTAAAAATAATTACAATAAGCACAAAAATAAGGCTGAGGCTCTGAGAGTAGGGTAGGTTATAAGTTTACTGTTAAAGGTCAACCAGTAGTTCTCATTTCTCTACAGGGGTGAAGGGGTCTTTGGTCAATTTACGGACCCTGCCTGGTGACGGATCCCGTCTTGTCCCGACTTCTTCGGATTGGCTGAACTCCACCTGGACCTATAGTACCAGCGATTCTGCCATTGGGGTAGGAGGTAAAGAGGCAAATATTCTGCAGCCTTATCCCCTAAAGCTAATACTTGTGCTAACCTAAACGGCTACTTCACAAAACAGACACCAGTGAATCTGTTTCCCTCCAAGTCAAAGAACTTGTGGAAATGGCTAAACATTACATGCAAATTTCAACACAGACAGGCCTAAACAAATTTGAACTTTTTTATCCAAAGGTTTTCATACTTAACCATTCGTAGTTGAAATTTTTGAAATGGTAGCCAGGTTAGTCTGTGCAAGCATATCCAAGAATAAACCAAACCAAACCTCGATCCACGAAAGCTAACATTAAAACACAGCAGCTAGTCTTTAAGGTGCCACAACACTTTTTTGTCTTGTTTTGTAAAGAATGTAACTTTCCCAAGCTTTGTTTTAAAGATGTATTGGCAGGGGTTAGAAAAAAAATAACAGATTTATATGATGATGGGGCTGGGTAGATTTTATTTATTTATTTGTATGATTGGTAGAAGGGACTGCAGTGGCTTAGTAGTTAAGACATTGAACTTGACGACTGGAAGGTTGGCAGGTCAGCAGTTTGAGACATAAGTGCTGCATGACAGAGTGATCTTCCATCTCAGTCCCAGCTCCTGTCAACCTAGCAGTTTGAAAGCAAGAAATTGCAAATAGATAATTAGGTATTGCTTCATTTGGAAAGGTAACAGCATTCTGTGCACTCCATTATCTAGTCATGTTTGTAACATGACCACGGAAAAGTCTGCAGATGCAGCTGGCTCTTTGGCTTTAAGCAGAGATGAGCATTACACCTTAGAGTTGGATACGACTGAGTTTTGATCAAGGGTGACCTTTACCTTTACCTATCATTGGTAGGCTACCTTTTTCCCAGTGAATGGACCTGAGGTGGCTCACAGTGTTTAAACAAGTAAAATTAAAAAACCACAATAAATTAAATGTTAAAATGTATAATAATAATAATAATAATAATAATAATAATAATAATAATAATAATAATAATAATAATAATAATAATAATAATAATAATAATAATAATAATAATAATAATAATAATAATAATAATAAACAACTAGATTAGACAGTTTAAAACTTTAAGAGCAATTGTAGCTAAAAACTAGCATCTAGGAACTCAGTTGTTATTAAAAGCTGCCTGAAGACGTGGGTCTTCAGCTGTTGGCAGGAGAATAAAAGTGAAGGAGCTAACCTAAGGCCCCAAGGGAGAGCATCCCACAATCTGGAAGCAGCGAAAGAAGATTTAAGAGGGAATGTACAGGAAAATGATATAGACAGGAATTCAACTGATTTTACCCACCTCTAATAGGCCCATTCAATTCTGAGTTGCAAGCATGCAATCCTGCCATCAACCACAAGGAGTCACTAACCTTTTACACAACTACTGCAGTAGTTTGAAAACTACAGTTTATCTATCTATCTATCTATCTATCTATCTATCTATCTATCTATCTATCTATATATATATATATATATATATATATATATATAGAGCAAAGCAAGTTTGTTGTTATTTTCTTATTTTGTACGTTTCCCCCCTGCTAACCAAGTAAAATAGGAGACAATTTGGCAAGGCACTGGCAGCCCATAGTCCTGTTTAACCTCTGCCAGAAAGTTTGTTCAACTCACTTGGTTTGTGCAGTTTTCCTATGTTTAGGCCAGAGGTTTTCAGACCTTTTTAGGCAGTCACTGGGACCAGAAGAATCTTTTTTTCCCCCAAAGAAGGCTGCAGGATCCTGCAATCAAAAAAGTGTGGATTGTATAGGTTTCCCTTGCTCAAAAGCCAGTTGTATCCGACTCCAGGGTTCAGTGCTCATCTCTGTTTCAAAGCCAAAGAGCCAGCGCTGTCTGTACACATTTCTGTGGCTACATTATGTGCCTTATTTGGCTAAGTGAGTCTAGAGTTCTCATTTGCCAGCGTTCATCCAATGCTCTGGACATATACAGGTGTGTGTGAGAGAGTCTCCAGGTGTATCTTTTGCTACTTAATATCCTCTTCTCCATCTGGATGTTGGAAATACCTAATAAATCTGCCGCCACCTATTTATAAAGATTTTCTTTTTATAGAGTGGCTAAAAGGTGCTTTAAAGCCATTCCTATGGGCCAAACTGGACAGCGCTTTGAGCTAGCTCATCGGATCTGTTGTCTCACTTTAAAACACAAAATTCCCAATGCAAACTGTCTCTCAAAGTATTTTGATTTTGACCCATTAGTCAAAAGTGAGAAGTATCTATGTAGCTCCTTAATGGGGTAAACAGCAGCTTGAGTGTGTGTGTGGTGCGCATGTTCATCTGGAGAGATGATACCATCCTCATGTGATATTACCAATCCAGATTCATCATACCAACTGCATTTTCATCTAACATAGAATTAGATGGGAAATCTGGCCTTAGATCACTGGTCTTTCTTTGTGCCAGCAGACTGGAAATAGCTATTAGCTCTCTGGGGGCTCAGTGGGTAAAAACACTGTGCTTAGAGACTGAAAGCACAGAGTTCAATTCCCTGAGAGCTGCATGACAGGGGACATGAAATGAGCCTCATTCAGGCATCCCCTGCAAAAATCCTTTCAACCCAGAGTAATCTCTGACACAAAAATACACATACACATTGGCTTTTTTTTTTTTGAATTATTGACAGACAGCAAATAGAGTAAAATGTTACATGAAACACCATGGTATCTCTTTTTACCACAAATAGATCTTGGACAGCATTTCCCAAAGAAAATACATAGAAATGAAAGACAATTGCTAAAATATATGTACTGTATTATTTTTGCAGTGTTTGCAAAGAGGACAATAGGGAGAGGTTTCTTACAAGTAAAAGTCTGGGCATTGCTATATCTTGAAGGGGTGATTGATGTAAAGGCATGTTCAGATAAAATTACTGCACAGATTCAATCCCAAAGCCTCTCTGCAGCCATTTTAATCATCCCTAATTTCAATGTCATAAACCTCTTAAACCAGGGATTCTTAACCTGTGGCCCACAGGCCAGATGCGGCCCAAAGTGCCATTTCATGTGCCCCCCATCACCTCCACCACACCCAGAAGTGCCATATGGTGGAGGAAGGGCAAAATGGCTGTCTGGCCTCCAAAGCTGTCTGAGGGAGCGTGGCCCAGCCCCCGGCTTTAAAAGGTTGGGAGCTCCTGTCGTAGACAAATGTGTTTGGGGTTTTTTGTTTTGCACTATAGTTCCCAGAATTATCTAGCCAGCATGGCTTGTAGTTGTGTTGCCAAAAATTTACTTTTTCTGGGCTTTGATTCAAATCGTCTTCCTACTGGGAACTTAGCTTGCATATTTCAAGAGAATGTTTAGCTTCTCTGAATAGCAATATCAATAGCAATTACACTTATATGCCACCCCGTAGTGCTTAGTGCACTCTCTGGCTGGTTCACAAGTTAAGTAGCATTTTACCCTCAACAAGCTAGGTACTCATTTCACAGACCTCAGAAGGATGGAAGGCTGAATCAACCTTGATCCCTGGTCAGGATTGAACTCACAAACCTTTGGCTGCAGTACAGCAGTTTAACCACTGCACCACCAGGACTCTTGAAGTGGCAACAGGGTTTTTAAAAAGGAAAGTAGTACAGTAAATGAACACTTTCTTTTCTGTCCTGTCAAGCAGCCTTCCTGGAGCAACCATTCCAATGTTCTGGACTCTAGCCAGGATGGGGAGGATGGGATTGGAGTCCATAACTTCCAAAGGATGCTGAGTTGAAGGAGATAGCTACAACGGTCTTCGTACTGATGATTAATTTATCCTTTATTTTAGGGTGGATTGGGGTTTTTTTGCGGGGGGAGAATTTTAAAACCATGATAAGTAAATGGTGCCTTTTTCTTTGTAATACAGCTTGGGTGATGTACACAGCCACAGGGACCTTCATCTTAGCCATTATCATCATCTCCTATCATCTGCGCAAGAGGTATGTTGGGGGGCAGTGGTGTCGGGAATTGGCGGATGGGTTTAAGATGCAATAGACAAGTCCTGCTCCTTCCTCTTAGAAGGGTACAAGGACCCAGTCAACTATGTGTGAGAGCGTGCATTGTTACTGGGGGAGAAAATACTCCTGACTGATGCAATCGGGCAATTTAATACTTCTAAGTTCTGGAATGTATGTGCAAACGTAAGGAGTTCTTTAGGACAAGGGAGAGCTTGTGCAGGTACAGCGATGGAATTATGGCACACATGGCAGTACATAGAAGAGGAGGGGAGGCCCAGGGAATGCTATGAAGGTGTATGTAGCAATCTGGATGAGATCAATCCAGGACTCTTATGAGTCCTCTGCATTTCTTTGAGGAAGAATTGGGATTAGGCAGAGTAGAGGTATTCTAAGTAACTGATTGAGTAGCACAAGAGTAACTGATTGTAGCAGCAGAAGAAGAGAAGAGGGGAAAGTACCTCCAGCCATTTGGCGCAAAATATGAAATTGGGGCACATGCTGATTATTATGAATGGTCTGTGAGGAAGGGGTTTGCTTGCTTGCTTGCTTGCTTGCTTAAAATGTCCTCAGAGTTGTAGAAGCACAAATGTATGTTCAAAAATGAAAACCATAAAAGAGGAAAAATCCTGATTCTGTTTGTATCCTATGTTTAGTCAAGAAAAAAGGAGAGGAGAATGGGAGGGATAAGAAACTTTTAAATGAAGGGCCAGCTCTACCATTAGGTAAAATTGGGTAAATGCTTCCTGGCTATTCCTCCTGAACTCCCAGGCCGTTCCTGAGGCAGGTTTCACCTGCTGATCTGACCTGTTTCTAACCATGGGATGGAAGGAGGCACCATCTTGTCCTCCATCTCAGGTAGCAATAAATCTTGCGACCGTCTTGCAATCAGGGCAGTCTTCCCAGCTGAGAAAGGGAGAATATTGAAAGCGTGGGCTGAATTTACTGACATCCAACACAAAACATGCCTTCCAAAGCTCCAAGCAAATAAACAACGGGAAGCCATCTAGAAGCCAAAAAATGCCCCTCACCTGAAAGCCACACTGTGCCCCAGGGATCCCACTTGTTTTAATTGATTGAATAATGAATGAATTAGTGAATGGGCTGTTGAGACATTGTTGGTGGCCTGCTTTCTCCATTCACCCAGTTGTCTTGTTTGCTTTTCCCTTCTGTCTTAGGACCTGCCTATTTGTGCAAAAGAAGGCCGGCAATTCTCTGGCCCCCTTCTCATCGAAAGGCCCACGGAGCCGCTGCCAATGTCTTGGAGGTGAAGCGTGGGCCGTGGCTTACCGACACACCCGTGTGGTGATCTGCACCACGCGTGGCGCCCCACACCACCGCCCCTTACACAACAGCAGTGGGGTTGGCAGTGACGACGAGGCCTCCTCAGACTGCTTGTGCTTGTGTCATAGTTATGAGAACCTCTCTTCCACCAACCAGTCCTCTCTCAAATCTCTCATCTCCACAATCTGAGGCAATACAGATTATTCCTTAAGCCTGTCAACTCCATGAATGCCAGCTCCTTCTTCCACTGCCAACCTTCTGCTGTGTGGACTCACCTCAAGAGACAAAGGACTAAAAGGCAGTCCTGTGCTGGGTACCCTGAAAGGGCATGGGACAGGGAGTGATGAGGGCATCTAAAATGCCAATATGTATATATATGTTTTTTTTCTTCAATCCAAGGGCACCATTTTATGTTATAAGTAGTGGCACGTCCTGGTGTCCCACTGGGCCAGCACAGGCCTGCTAAAAAGCTAACCTGATCTTGTCAGGGTGGGAGGCAGAAGTGTGTGGGGACCTAATGGAAACCAAGGGCTTCCCTGGCACTGATACCAGCTATCCAGAGAAATGGAAGGTTGTTTAATAGCACTCATGCTGCTTACATATGAGTCCTACGTTGACAGCTCAAGTGCCGTGGCAATTTTCTAGGATCTTAGAATGCTACGACAGTGGCTGTTATCAGCACATCCTGCTGGAGGCAATTTGTTGGCCAACTCTGAAGCAAAGAGTCCTGTTACCATGCTGAAATTTTGTAAATACTTCCTGTTGGGCAAAGAGGAGTGGTAGAAGTCCTTATTGCAATAGGACTTATGCTCCCCACTGCACGAGAATTTAGGACTGTGTGACAGAAGAAGCCTATTTTCTGTAATGCACAGAAATATGATTTCATGGAAATACAAAGACTTGCTTATCGTGAGGGTATGTGGCCGTGTCTACAGAACAGTGTGTATGTGTTGCGTGGGGGAAAAAAAGATCAGTTCAACAAGGAAAGTGACTGGTTTGGGGATACTGAACAAGGAGTGGGTGGGAGAAACAGAACTGTGTGCTGAACCCATCTCACCCTATGTCACTTTAGGACATTTGAGTGCAAACAAAGCCTGTGAACGGTGGACAGATGGAGGCCGGATCCTTTGGGGGCTTACAAACACACCAAAGAAGAAAGAGGGGAGATCAAATCCACTGTTTTTGTTTGCTGCATCTTACAGGCACATAATGGACTTTGGAACATGAAAACTTCATTAAATTATTTTCATATCAGTGGGAACACTCCTCTCTTATTGCACTTGAATTGGAGTTCAGTCCTAGGTGCCAAAGGTTTAAAGTGTTCATTTCCTTGACCTGATATAAACAGGATATTGGGCGTACTCTGGGTAACAGCAGCCAGCTAATATTCCTCACACTTGGTCAGAAGAAAGAAACTGTGGAATGAATTCACCAAAAGGAGGTTTCATTTTGACAGTTTCAAGTCTGAACTAGACACGAAAGAAGAGGAAGAAAAACAGAATATTAATTCATTCCAAAAGCAGATACACACAGAGTTTCCAAATTTCATCAAAGGTTGCTCATTGTAAGTAAACCTTCTCTTTGGGGTGCTCTCTTTCCAAAAAGTCCTGTGGAGAAGGGCAGGGCCAAATGATTAGGGGCAAATGAAACTCCTCACATTATATTGTTTACTTACTTGGTTGATCTGTGTTTCACACGTCAGGTTGACGTGGTGAATTGAAGCATCACCTTCCAAGATTTTAGCAGCCTCTCACCATCGGAAGGTCCTACTGCTACCGTAGCAGGGTCCGATGGGGCGTGGGGGGACTGAGTCCCATGTTTTCGATGCTCCTTTAGCTATTTTAAATATGACAACACAGCTGGCTGGGCTCATGTTGAAGTTGGCTATATTAGAGCAATGTGCTGGCCAGGTGCATTGTCCGAATACCCAACCCACTTAGATCATCTGCAGTCCTAGACTGGAGAAACTGTTCCAACTGCTAGCCAACACCTTTGTGGCATGAGTGAACCTACCACGGGAATACACCCCGCCACCATAGCCGTCAGACAGCTAGGGTCACCATTGTGCCATGTTGAGGCATGAGGTACTATATGCAGCAGTTTGGAGTTACTAAATTATTGTTTGGGGTTACTAAATTTAGGAACATTTTGAGGGGTAGGAGTAAAAGGTGACACAACAGAGGTGCATAAAATTCTGCATGGAATGAAAAAACATGTAGATTTGTAACATTAGAATCCTAGGTCATGCCATTAAGGTGATCGATGGAAGGCTTAGGATAGGTGAAGGGAGGTGATTTTCCCCAGAGCACATGTTTAGCTGCAGCTACCTGTGACCTGAACAATGGGATAAGTAATCATGTTTTGGATTTTGTAATAAACATTAAGTAACAGTTTCGTGGGGGAGCAGTGTGGTAAACGTTTACAGAACTGCAACATGCTGGGAGGGCGTTTTATGCCTTCCCTCTGAAGCAGTGATCTTAATGTAATTCTCACCACTACCACACAATAGTTAGAAAACATTCCCAGTGCAACCCATGGCAAGTTTCTTCTGTATGATAATTGCTATGGAGGAGAATGATTCCACAGACATTGAATTCTGAAAAAGCGTAATGTGACTGCTAATCAGTTCCACAGCGTGTGTATTTAAACGGCACTTAAAATGATGGAATTTCCTGCCATGTGAGACAGGGATGACTCTCATTCTGGAATGCTTTGAAAGAAAATCAGGCATATTCACAGAAGAGGGGGCTACCAGTATTGGTTAGTCAGGACAGCTATATGATATTTACAAGAGGAGAGAGAGCGTTTGCAAATAACATGTTTACAAGGAACAATGTTACCAACATCAGCGGAAGTAAAATGCACCCGTATTTCCACTTCCGGGAGCAACGAGGGCTTTGTGGGCCAGATGAATTGGCCTCAGGGGCCGGCCCTGGCCCACGGGCTGTAGTTTGGGTACCCCTGGTTTAGAGAGCTATCCAGTGGTGGGATTCAGCCAGTTCGCTCCAGTTCAAAAATTTCCAGTAAAAAAATTTGAATCCCACCACTGGAGCTATCCTTACAAAGTCTGTTTCCTGGGTGATGTCGGGGTGGGGTGTAGAAATGTTTCTCTTCTGGGAACCATAATTACTGGAGCTCACAGCCTGTTTACCCACATGCTTATTGGAAGTAATGAGCAAAGGAGCCCGGCTGCTGGGATTCTCTTTCCTTATCAGCGGCAGTCTTGGAATACATGAAAATAGGAATGAGTAGTTTGAAAAGGTTATTTTGGTTCCCAGAAACCCTTAGTCAACACGGCCAACATGATGGCTGGTGGATCTTGGAAGTTCCAGTCCATTCTTCTTCTTCCGTATCCGAATGCAAATATTGGTGATCATCATAGCGATCAGCCATAAAGACTGTCCCGAGAATACAGTATAATGCTGTGGCCTTTAATCTGAATTCCACATCGCAGCATGACCCTTGTACCACTGATTCAGTTCTGCAAATCACTTTCAGGTCCTGAGCCCTTTTGGCATGGAAAGTCTTCATCAGCTCCAGGCTAGTATTGATGAAGCTTCTGCCATCCATCAAGATGAATTCAAATGGGATTTAATCCACTTGGGGACCATCAACCTTCCCTGTGGACTTGGGCACCCAAGGCTGTTAGTCCTTAGGGTTGTCAGGTTAACCACTGCCTGACACTTGGCATTGAGTTGCTGGCAATATGGTCTACTCTATTACCATAGCAGAATAACCTGGTCAGACTTTTTTACACTTCTTGAACTCTGGAAATCAGTGGTGTTGAGAACTTCTTAATGAAAAATAAGAGCTATTTTCCTTCATCTAAAGAAAAAAACCATCCCATTATACATTTTGATTTCATTGCTGCTGCTGTTATAACCGAATATAAACCTAGTATGTTATCAGTCCTGAAGTCGGCTTTTGAATATGTGGTAAATATGCCAATTATAATGTCCATGTTGTCAGCACCACAATGCTTTTCTTTAGGAATGTTTAGTATGGAATGTATAATTTACATTCACTGCATTTCCCTGCCATTTGTTCTACTGCCTAAATAAACAGGCCCAAATTTGAAATTATTTCAAAACCAAGACCACAGAAATGTGCAATGATAGACAGATATTATAGACCAATTGCAATTAAAATGTGCACTTATAGTCAGATATTATAGGGGCTGCAGTGTGTTGGGAAGTGGCTCCATGGTTAAGAAGCTCACCTTATTAGCTCGAAGGCTGGCAATTCGGTAGTTCGAAACCCAGGCACTGCATGCCGAACTGAGCACCCGTCTCTGTCCCAGCTCTTGGGGACATGAAAGAAGCCTCATTTGGGCGTTCCCTGAGTGAAGTTTCTTCTGCAAAAATCCTTTCAACCCAGAATAATTTCTGACATGAAATTATTATAGATATTATTGCTACATGAGACAACAGCAATGCTCTTGTACAGAGGGCAAATCAATATTCTACAAGGCAATTCTAGAAATGGGGACCGCCCAAACCAATATATATATATATATATATATATATATATATATATATATATATATATATATATATATATATATATATATATATATATATATATATATATATATATATATATATATATATATATATAATAAATTCAGATCAGCAACAAATTTGGCATAGTTGTAGTAGTCTGCTCTTGGTCTGTGCCTAATTTGGGGAAGTTTGGATGAAAAGTTTTTGAGTTATTTTTTTACAAAGTAAAACTGTTTTTATGCCTTGATCAGAAATAGGTGATCCCAAACTACTCCAGTTTTAAAATGCCTCACATAAATTGTAAAGACCAATCTTGCTTGTTTTGAAAGAGAATTGTTGACCCTACCTGGTTTTTTTTTTTAATTTGGAAAGTATCCAGCTTGCAAATCACAAAATGGTTATTCTCAGATCTGTGTCTCCCAACTTGGGCAATTTGATTTCAGTTTTTTTAAGAGGGGGAAAATTGATGGATGGTAAGAAATACTTTTCATACTGAAATAGCAACTGCATTTGTGTGTGTGTGTGTGTGTGTGTGTGTGTGTGTGTGTGTGTGTGTGTGTGTGTGTGTGTGTGTGTGTGTGTGTAGGCTTCCAAAAGGAAATCCCAGCACAGAAACCTACATGCTGCATTAATAAGGCACTAAGTGTAATTAATACATTGTTGTAATTATTTCTCTTCCACTGGGTTTTCATTAAGTAGTGCACAAGTAGAAAGTGTCTTTAGCACTTACTGTGGATGTTTTATGCATAGTTCATGCATAAGGCAAATAGGAACCTGGGCCTTGTATCAAAAAATTACTAATAATCTAGAGACAAGAAAAAGGGTTAAATTTCAGAGTGTGCAAGAACTGTTACAGTGGATTTGCACTACTTGCACTAATCCCATCCTTACAGTTACTTGTTAATTTATTAAGTAAAGGTCACATCTTGCTAAAAAGCCAGTCATATCCGACCCTAGGGTTATAAATGGATGCAGATCCATTTATAGCCAAAGAGCTAGTGTTGTCTAAGTCCGCAGATATTTCCGTGTTCATGTGGCAGGCATGACTAGGTTTAATCAACTTGGGGACCATCACCCTTCCCTGTGGACTTTGGCATGCAAAGCTGTTAGTCCTTAGGGCTGTCAGGTTAGTTAACTGCCGCCTGACTCTCGGCATTGAGTTGCTGGCAGTTTGGTCTATTTTATTACTATAGCAGGATAACTGATCAGAAATATATAGATGCTGAAGAAAATACTAGACCCATATTGACCACTGTAAGAGGAACATAACTATACAAACAACATGTTTAGATGTAGATCCTCTCATGCTATGTAGCATATCAGGCAGCAAGGATTCTCCAACGGTTTCAGTCTTGGGTGAATACTTCAGCATCTTTCCATGTAATTTTAAGGGTCTTTAAATCTGTCATGGAAGTTCTTTACCATGTATTTTAAGGGTGTCCTCATTGTCATTTGGCATTAGGAGGGGTCCAATTTATTGCCACCTAAGGGATCTCATTTTTCTGCATATGGAAAATATGGCCTGCCATTTGGAGTCTTCTTTGTGTAACAATGCTATGTAATTTGCACAAGCCACTCCTTCGAAGTACCTCCTCATTCGTAATATGGTCACAATACTGAATCTTTAAGATTCAGCAAAGGCACCTCTGCTGGAAAATGTCAAGTCTCTTGTGGATACTTGCTGATACCTCCCAAGTCTTGCAGGCAAAGATGGCTGTTGGGATCACCATGGTGGCGAATAAACGGAGTTTAGTTTTCAGTGATATAGATGGCAAGGAGCAGATCTTACTCATTCTCTGGAAGACAGCTGTTGCTTTTCCAAAGCATTATTTGATGTCCATCTCTGCATCTCCATTTTGGGCAACCACCCTGCCCAAATAAGTAAACCTTTCCACTTCCTCTAGTTGCTGTGACCCGAGTAAAAGGTAATGGTCACCCTTGCTGGAAAGCTAGTCATATCCGACTCTAGGGTCCAGTGCTCATCTCTGTTTCATAGCCAAAGAGCTAGCACTGTCCACTTCTGCAGACATTTCTGTGGTCGTGGCAGGCATGGCTAGACAGTGGAGCGCACAGAACGCTGTTTACCTTCCCCCTGAAGTGGTCCCTATTTATCTGCTTGCAATTTCTTGCTTTCGAACTGCTAGGTTGGCAGGAGCTGGGACAAAGACGGGAGCTCATTCTGTCCTGCAGTAATCAGGTATTGAACTGTTGACCTGCCACCTTCACATGCATGGCCTTCGATTTCTTGGCATTTTTCCTAAGGCCAATTTTCTTTGCTTCTCTATCCAGGGCAGTTGCTGCCTGTTGTAGTTTCAGCTCATCTTCCGGGGTACACAAAGCCTCCTCGAAGATTGTGGTACAGTGGTACGTTGGATAAAGCCCGATTTGGATAAAGTCCGATTTGGATAAAATCGCGGTTTTCATGCACACGTGATGCATCGCGTAAAGTCCAAAACCGCTAAAAATGGACGTTATCCGAGGTATTTGATATAAGAACCTCGGATCTATTTTTGGACGTTATCCGATGCATCGCCCATTTGATTTGGATAAAGTCCAACATCAGATAAAGTCCAAACTTGTGGAACGGAGTTTGGATTTTATTCGAGCGATGTTCTACTGTATTCTTGAACCACAATCGGGCGTACCTTGGTAATGGTAACCTTGTGTTGCTGGCTAATCTTTCTCACACTAGGTCAGGCGCAGGGAACTGCAGAATGAACTCACCTAAAGGTGCCTTCATTTTAACAATGCAGAACGGAGGCGATACCTTCTATAGGGTCACTTAATTAAAAAAAAAAAACAGTTTTAAGTTTCACGTCTGGCCTAGACAGGGAAGAAGGCAGAAGCTCATTATCCGCGAGCAAAGTGATGTAATTAGCAAACAAGCAACATAAAGCATTGACATCTTGGGCATCAGTGAGCTCAAATGGACAGGGATGGGTGAATTCAGCTCTGGAAACCATCATATCTACTACTGTGGGCAAGAAAACCGTAGAAGAAATGGAGTAGCCATAATTGTCAATAAAAGAGTGAGAAAAGCAGTAATGGGATACAACCTTAAAAATGATAGAATGATGTCAGTCAGATTCCAAGGCAAACCTTTCAATGTCACTGTGATCCAAATATACGCACCAACCACTGGTGCAGATGAAGCCACAATGGACCAGTTCTATGAGGACTTACAACACCTCATAGAACAGACACCAAGAAATGATGTCCAAATTATATTAGGAGACTGGAATGCCAAAGTAGGCAATCAAAAAGTGGAGGGAATAACAGGCAGGTTCGGTCTTGGAACACAGAATGAAGCAGGGCAAAGATTGATAGAGTTCTGCCAAGAGAACGCACTGGTCATAGCAAACACTCTCTTCCAGCAACACAAGAGGCGACTCTACACATGGACATCACCAGATGGCCAACACCGAAACCAGATTGACTACATACTCTGCAGCCAAAGATGGAGAACCTCCATACAGTCAGCAAAAACAAGACCTGGAGCAGACTGCGGCTCAGATCACAACCTACTGATTGCAAAATTCAGGCTTAGACTAAAGAAAATAGGGAAAACACGGAGACCAGAAAGATATCACCTAGACAGCATCCCTAAAGAATACGCGGTAGAGGTGATGAACAGATTTAATGGCCTAGACTCGGTAGACAGAGTACCAGAAGAATTATGGACGGAGATGAGGGACATCATGCAGGAAGCAGCAAAGAAAATCATACCAAAAGAAAAGAAGAGTAAGAAAGCAAAGTGGTTGTCTGATGAGGCTCTTAAAATAGCAGAGGAAAGAAGGAACGCCAAAGTCAAAGGAGAAAGGAAAAACTACAATCATTTGAACACAGAATTTCAAAGAAAAGCAAGGAGAGATAAGGAAAACTACCTAAAAGAACAGTGCAGAGAAATGGAGGAAAACAACAAAATAGGCAGAACCAGAGATCTCTTCAAAAAAATCGGCGAAATCAAGGGAACATTTAAAGCAAAAATGACCATGATAAGGGACAAAGATGGAAAGGAGCTAGCTGATGCAGAAGAAATTAAGAAAAGATGGAAAGAGTACACAGAGGAACTTTACAAAAAGGACCTCAACACTCCTGATAATCACAATGATGAAGAAATTGAACTTGAGCCAGACATCCTGGAGAGCGAAGTCATAAAGGCCCCAAAGAGCACTGCAAACAACAAAGCTAGTGGAGATGATGGTATCCCAGTTGAATTTTTCAAAGCGCTAAAAGATGATGGCGTCAAATTACTGCATTCAATATGCCAGCAGATTTGGAAAACAAAACAGTGGCCACAGGATTGGAAAAGATCAGTATACGTCCCAATCCCAAAAAAGGGCAATGCCAAAGAATGTTCAAATTATCGAACAATCGCGCTCATCCCACATGCCAGCAAGGTGATGCTCAAGATAATACAGGATAGACTTCAGCAACATGTGGAGAGAGAATTACCAGAGGTGCAGGCTGGTTTCAGAAGAGGCAGGGGGACTAGAGACCACATTGCCAACATACGCTGGATCATGGAGAAAACAAAGGAATACCAGAAACAAGTTTACTTTTGTTTTATTGACTACACTAAGGCATTTGACTGTGTGGACCACAACAAGATGTGGCAAGTAATTAAAGAGATGGGAATTCCAGAGCACCTCATATGCCTCCTGAGAAATCTGTACATGAACCAAGAAGCAACAGTTAGGACAGAACATGGAATAACAGAGTGGTTTGGAATAGGAAAAGGAGTAAGACAAGGCTGCATTTTGTCACCATGCTTATTCAACCTATACACAGAGCACATAATGCGCAGTGCAGGGATGGAGGAATCACAATATGGGATTAAAATCGCTGGGAGAAACATCAACAATCTGAGATATGCAGACGATACCACCCTAATGGCAGAAAGTGAGGAAGACCTAAAGAATCTCTTGATTGGGCTGAAGGAGGAAAGTGCAAAAGCTGGCTTGAGACTCAATATCAAGAAAACCAAGATAATGGCAACAGGCCCAATCAGTTCCTGGAAAATAGACGGGGAAGAAGTAGAAGCAGTGACAGATTTTACTTTCTTAGGATCAAAGATCACTGCAGATGGGGATTGTAGCCATGAAATAAAAAGGCGACTGATTCTTGGGAGACAAGCGATGAGAAACCTGGGGAACATAGTGAAAAGCAGAGACATCACCTTGAAAACAAAAATTAGAATAGTCAAAGCAATGGTTTTCCCAGTAGTAATGTATGGATGTGAGAGCTGGACAATTAGGAAGGCTGAACGTAGAAGAATAGATGCCTTTGAAATGTGGTGTTGGAGGAGGGTTTTGAGAGTCCCCTGGACAGCGAGGAGAACAAATAGGTCAATCTTAGAAGAAATTAACCCTGACTGCTCATTGGAAGGTCAAATAGTAAAGATGAAGCTAAAGTACTTTGGACATCAAATGAGAAGGGAGGATTCACTTGAGAAGGCATTGATGTTGGGAAAGGTGGAGGGCAAAAGAAGAAGGGGGAGGCCAAGGATGAGATGGCTAGATGGCATTGTAGACACAATGGGCACAGAGCTGGGAGGGCTGAAGGGGATGGTGGAGGACAGAGGCGCCTGGAGGAAAATGGTCCATGGGGTCGCAAAGGGTCGGAGTCGACTGTGCGACTGAACAACAACAACAATATATATCCCAAAATGGGATTATAAAAACCAGATCGAAGAGATAAATGAAATCGTGGTTGAGGGCGCGACTTTTTCCTACTACTGTAATTAGGAGTATACACCCTAAGCAAGTTTACCCTACACGCCTCCCCGTCTTTTGGAGGCGAGAGGCGCCCTTGGACTCTATTACTCATATGTTACTAGCACTAGCTAGGCCAGGCGCGCCCAATCCCAGCCAGCGGGAGGGCGCGTCTCTCTCTCTCTCTCTCTCTCTCGGTTATGCAAATAGCCGACGGTCTATGAACATGGAACGTAGCCAGCAGGCGGGAGGGGAGGGGAGGGGGGGAGCACCGGTTATGCTAATAATAGAACGATACGCTTCCCAACCCGCCCAGCTGGTTGGCTGGCGGGAGGCAAAGGGGGCGTGGCTTCCCACACTCGTCTTGCCCATGTATCCTTTTTACGCCCTAGTCTCGAATCTTGCAACTGCGGTGCGGAGATTATGCAAAGCAGCAGCAGGGCGGTGGGCGGGGCTTGATCAAAGACCGAGACACCGGGGTGGGGGTGGGGGGGCGGGCGGGGGGGGGGGAGATGTTACCTGCATCTATTATGTTAATCAGGGAGATGGGAGGGTCGGATTGTGAGCTCAGTTCTGGGCGGGGCGGGAGGGAAGCCGTGGGGAGGAGCTGCTCCTGGCAGACAGGCTGCAGCATCAGCAGCAGCAACGGCAGGAGAGCCGGAGCAGGAGGAGGAAGAAGGCGAAGAGGAAGATGCAGAATTGCCCGGTCAGCAGCTGACCCCGGGGGGGGAGCCCGGCCATGGCCTTCCTGGGGGGGCCCCGGCTCCTGGACTTTGCCAGCTCCCCCCCTCACCTGCAATTCAACCGCTTCGTGCTGACGGGCTACCGGCCGATCAGCTCCGGGTTCGGCTGCTTCCGCAGCCTCTTCTACTTGCACAACGAACTGGGCAATATCTACACCCACGGTGAGCCGCTCGGGGTTTCCTCTCCTCCTCCGCTTTCCCTCCCCCGGTGCCTGCCTGCCTCGAATCCCCGCTGGCTGGCTTTCGATGCCATGCTTCCGCCATCTCCCCGCTTCGTGCCCCCACCCCCACCCCCCGACGCTTCTTGCCAGCCAGCCTGCAGGGCCCTCCCCGCGATTGCACCGGCCGCCAGATCCAGCTCGCCGCCAGGAGACATCTGGCCGCCCCTGGCCCTGGCTCTCCTTGTCCGGAGATCCGACACCCTTGGGGCGGGAGGGGGACTCGTGCTGGTGCACTTCGACGTCCATGTGCTGCTCTTCATCAGCATCGTGCTCAATACTCTCCCCCTATATCCCCACTACTACTGGCCCTGCAGGTCCTGGGCTCGTCTTCGCTGTCTTCCAGGCCTGGATTCCTATCCCCAGGAAAGGACTTTTGAGACCCCAAATCCGTGAAATGTCTGTGCTTCAGTTCTATAGGACATGACGATCACTCTCTCTCTCTCTCTCTCTCTCTCTCTCTCTCTCTCTCTCTCTCTCTCTCTCTCACACACACACACACACACACACACACACACACTCTCACTCACTCACTCACTCACTCACTCTCAGCCGTGAACTGCCCCTGCCCCATGAAGGGGCATCCTTTTCTTGGCATCCTTCTCATCAAACATGCAACAGCTCTATTGTAACATCTCCCCTCCCTCTCTTATGTGTGTCCCCATAGATCCAGGCTCCACTTCCTTCTTTGCCTCTGTCCCTCCCAAAAATATACATGCAGCATTCATTCCTTCTACTTCTCTGGGTGCTTGTTGTAGAGTAGAGTTAGGGGTGGCTGGTATTCACGGTGAAGAAGTGAAGTCAAATTTTCTTGGCCAAGGTGAATGATCCAGAGTTTGGGGCAAAGTTTAGAACTCAGACTGGTGGTGGGGCTTTGTCAGATGATCATGAATGGTTTCTGTTCTAGCTTTCATGTTGTATTTGGTGTGGTTTTATGGCTGAACAGATAGGTTGAAGGGTGTGTGTGTCAAAGGTGGGAGACAGCACCCACGCTTTACATCCTGGAAGTCCCAAATCTGGTCCCTGGTAGCTCTAGTTTGTCATTGGTTGTGTCAAATCACATCTGACATATAGCAACCTTGATAGGGTTTTCAAGGTATGTGAGATCTTTAAGGAGTGCTTTTGCTAATTTCATCCCCCCCCCCCCAAAGCGTCCATAACTGAGTAGATATTCGAAGCCAGATCTTCAGATTCCTAGTCTGTCACTCTAACCACTATACCCCACTGGGGACCCCTACCTCTATTTTGAGAGGGAGCTAAATAATAAAGAAAGACCCAGGCCCCTGAGTTGGTGGAAAGGTGGACTAAATTGGCCAGCAATTATTTAAATATTATATAGGTGACATTGATATACTGTATCCTGCTTTGCTTCAGCACCCTCAAGGTAGCTTGTGTAGCTCTCTTTCTTCCTACTTTATTCTTATGACAACCCTCTGAGATAGGGCCCACTTAGAGGGTATGACTAGCCCAAAGTCATATATGATATTTAGCTCAAGCTGACCCATGTCTCTGTCACGACTGGAACCTGGATTTTGTGGGTCCCAAACCAGTTCACTAACCACTACACTTTATTGGCCTTGGAGCGCATTGGTACAAAGTCTGGATTCAAACACATCAAAGAGAAACAAAATGTGTGAGAGAAACAAAATGTGTGATTCTCCTTCACTGGTTTCTTTCAGTCCCTGGTGAAAAGTGAATGGGAAGGGAGTTTTGTTGTTCTTTCTTCTTTTTCTTAGAATTACCTCTGTATTCATCACTATGCTCAAGTACAGTACCCATCTTGGCAAAAGGCATGCAGCTTTTTTGTGTCATTGGTTTTTGTGGCAATCTGCCGAGCTGACTGTGCTAGAATACACTGCAAAGAAGTAAGACAGCAAGCTCTACTTTGACTGGAGTGAGAGGGGACGAGAGATGTTATATTTATGCTTCAGCATAAATGGGGATAGGCATTCTTAACTGGCTGGATAGCTCAGTGATTTAAGCAGAGCCAGAGGTTGGGAGTCTGTGCCCCACTCTGCTTTCTGGGAGAAGGGCCTTGGGCAAGCTGCACACGGTGCCCCCAAAAGAAGGAATGGTAAATCACTTTCATGTATTCTGTACAGTACTTGGAAAAATCTGAAAAGAATTGCCATGAATCAGAATTGACTTAAGAACACATAGTTTTTGCTGGCTGAATAGATGAGCGGAGGTTGAGAGTTTGATTCCCAAGTGTGTCTTCTCACAGAAGAGACAGACTAGCATTTCCCAACCTTTGGATTTTGGACTTCAATTCCCAGAAGCCTAAGTCAGTACATTGGCTGATCATTGCTCTGGAGAATTGACTTAGGCTTCTGGGAATTGAAGCCCATAAACCAAAGATTGGGAAACACTGAGCGAGACTTTGTAATCATGGGCAAGGTGCACAGTCTTAGGGCACTCCTAGAAGAAGGGAATGATCAATCACTTCTCTACCTAGAAATCCTCAAAAGGGGTTGCTGTAAGTCAGAATTGTCGACTCTTGACAGAAACAATTATTATCATGAAAATAAAGCAGCACAAGATTGCTGGTTCCTTCCTGGAAGTTTGTTAATGCCTAGTATAGTTTTACAAATTTGAGTAACCCAGGTGATTAAAGCATGGGAGCAAAAAAACTCCACATTTTCCTTCTGAAGAGCTGTGCGAAAGAACTGGCAGATTTGGTGCTCAAGAAATAGGTTGAAAGAACATGGTGAAACAGCTGGATTTGGTTAACATTTAGAGGGGAGCAGTTTGAGAGATAGTGCAGGATATTGCCCTGAACTTTCCAGAGGAGGAAAATAGAGAAATAAATGGAGAGCCAGTGTGGTGTAATGGTTTGTGTATTGCTCAGGGACTTGAAACACTCTAATTGTATTCCCACAAAGAAAGAAAAAGGAAAGAAATAAGTTGCTGCCTAATGAAGTGATACAAATAGGCTTTTGTAAAAGGCTCATGTATTTTGGTGTGGAACTACTTCATAAACAGAAACTTTTCAAAAAATCAATACAGGCTGACCCTTTCCTTCCCAGGGGATAGGTTCCAATACATAGCATATATACCTGAAACCAACGGGTAACAATGAACCCTATATTTAACATATATACCTGAGTCATAGAAGTAGGGGAGGGTTTTTAAATGCCTCTGTCGTTCTACATGAGAGCTATCATGAATGTCTGCCTACATTCCTTGTAAACATTACACTGCAGACAGTGACCTCTAGTGGCCAGCTGTGGTACATCTATATTATGTATTCAGAGATATTTTTTTTTTTACTAAATAGTTTAAGACCCATGGATAACTGAAACTGTGGATAATGAACCTAGGGATATGAGGGGGTGACCTATGTTATACATGTAGTATTTTTCTCCTGTCTTGAGGTAAGAGGGGAAAAATCTGTCTTGTACAAATTTTTTCTGAAAGGATTTAGACAGCAGAAAAGTCGTACATGATTGATGTTGAATTTCTCAAAAAAATCTTGCTTTGGAGTAAAGCATTCTTTCATTCTAAAATTTGTCAGTACTGTATAAATAATGTTTAGGTTCATTTCTTCTCTTTTTGCCTGATGACATGCTTGGCTTCCTTCCTTCGGTTTGTTGTCATATGAGCAATGGACCTCCTTGGATAATCATGGCTCACTCAGTCTCCATTGTTGGGAGAGAACAATTTGTGTTAGTTCTTTCTCTTTAGAGGCAAAGTGCAGATATAAGTGCTGAAATAAATAAATATCATCATTTCTAACAAGAATGGTTAGATGGCTCCGCAAAAGAGCAGTTGGCACATATGATTAAAGCAACTTAACAACCCACAGTTATGATGCAATAGTATTAAAGGTGGCTCCATTTTTTAGTATTCCCTTTATTTCTTCTATTATTGCAAAATAAGTGAAGAACTAGCTCTGTGGTATATGGGCTCCTGCTGTTTATTTGGCCCTTGGTGTCTGCCCTGGTCCATCACTGTCTGTAGACCTACCATCTTGCTTCATTTCTGGGACAGAAAGTTAAATGTGTGTAAGTAAGTAAGCAAAAGTTGCTGAGCACCTGGCAGTTGTGTAAGAGTAATAAATGAGAAATAATAATATGTATGCATCACTTTTTGCATGTCCAAAGAACATCATGTTCATTACCCATTAATCTTTACATCAGCTTTCTTGTTGTAATTCTTGCATTGCAAATATAAGTGTCCTAGTATCTGCCAGGTGTACTCCTGACTAGGGTGGAATCTGAACCCAGAAGTTCCTAAGACTTGTCTGGGCTAGTACACTGCACTAGCTTTTATGTTTACAGGGTGTAACAAAATATAAAGCTCTTATTCTCTTAGGGATTAATCTAGGGCTATAGTGACAGTCCTTGTTTTTAGTACTGACCCATATCAAAAACATTCTTAGTCCCTTTCTTGAATATGTATAGTACTGTGCAAAAAGTCTTAGGCCACCACAAGCTCATTTGGAGAAAGTTCAATGAGTGGTGTGTGTGTGTGTGTGTGTGTGTGTGTGTGTGTGTGTGTGTGTGTGTGTGTGTGTGTGTGTGTGTGTGTGTGTGTGTGTGTGTGTGTGTGTGTGTGTGTGTGTGTGTGTGTGTGTGTGTGTTATAACTCAGACACCCTAACTCCAAACTTCACCATACTTGGAAAGGATTGAGAGGAAAGTCAAGAAAAGACATGGTCCAATTTTGGTTTGTCTAGGTGGCTCGGGAGTTGAGCTCTGTTACCACTGGTCAGTGAGAGCGAGAAAGGTTCTCTCTCGTTGTCTTGTGTTTGAATTTGGGATCTCCCCCCCCCTTTTTTAATGAAGTTGGAGCCTTATTGACAGTCAAATGCAGATGATGGAAATAGTTTGTATTATTTACTGTTACTATAGACTAATAATGTGTCTGATGTGTCACAGGTTGGGATTGTGAAGGTCATGAAACCTTGCCCTTCTAATGGAGGACCTGTCCTTATGTTATGTCTGAGCAGGTAGCTACTTAAAATTGGCACATTTCTTTGCCCTGCTTTGCAGAATGCTTTCATTTAGGCACAATATCCTGGTAACACAAGAATATGGAAACTTGCTTTTTAAAATAATAATAATAATAATAATAATAATAATAATAATAATAATAATAATAATAATAATAATAATAATAATAATAATAATAATAATAATAATAAAATTCTGTTTTAAATAATAATGAAATCTGAGGTGTTCAGAAAGTTAGATTCTGTTATCCTGCATTCAGCACTTTTACCGTCCCTCCCCCCAGAAAAAAACAACCCAAAATTTTGTGGCATATGTATACTTTCCCTCCCTTGGTATTCTTTTCAAATATTTAGCTATCCCTTTCTCTTCTCCTACACAGGTTGGCAAGAACAAGAGCCTTAATGAGGGAGGGAATTGTTCTCACTCTGCCAGTGTCAAATGAGGGCAAAGTGCAGCGGAAAAACAGTGAAGCAGTTATTGTTTCATAGACTCTTGGAAGGCGGTTGTAGGGCCCTTGTAACTTGGCCAAGGATCTCAAAGTAGTTAAATGCTTACAAGCTTCAGAGAAAGCAATAGGGAATGCATGAGGGATTTGACACAGTGGTTAAACTGCTGTACTGTAACCAAATGGTTGTGAGTTAGATCCTGACCATTGCTCAAGGTTGACTCAGCCTTCTATCCTTTCATGATCTGTAAAATGAGTACCCAGCATGTTGAGGACAAAATGCTAATTAACTTGTGAACCGCCAAGAGAGTGCACCAAGCACTGTGGGGCGGTATATAAGTGTGATTGCTTATGTGAGTGTTTAATTGATCAATACTCCCAGGTTCACAAAATGATATGAGAAGATCAAAATCTTGAGTTCAAGGAGTGGACCTCTGATCTGTAAGCTAAGGGTGTATAAATAGACTAACTCCTGCACACTGCAAAGGTTTCTGGCATATGTCATGTCAGTGAGATCTCTCATAGTTCACAGCAGGGGTTCTCAACCTTTTTGAGCCACAGGCCATACCCACGTCCCCTCAGGCAGCTGAGTGGGCCAGACTGGTGGTTCCCCCCACCACAAATGCTGCCATAAAACACATCTGTGGCTGTTGTAAATGCGTTTACGACAGCTGCGGGTGCATTTACGGCTGTCATAAATGTGTCCTCTTCCACTTACGGTGGTAGTAGCAGTGGCGATGTGGGCCACATGAAACGGTGCCTTGGGCCGGCCCATGGGCTGTAGTTTGAGAACCCCTGATTTACAGTCTTCCCACACAACCCAAGCACTAGAATGGATTCAACATAGTCTTCTGTCACTGGATCCACCAAGGGGAACATCCAGCAGCAAAAGGATGTGTGTTCAGGGTGTTTGTCCACAATTCTCTGCCATTTCTCCTCCTTTTTCTCAGGGAAACCAGATGGGGATTGTGAATGCAGTTTGGAAGCCTCTGGTTTAGAAGAATATATCTGCACTATGAACTTAGATTCTTGCTGAGCAGAGTTTAGGGAAATGTTTATTTTCCTTGAAATTTTGGATGCTGGGGAGCGATTGTTCTTGTGTTCTGCTGAGCCAGGCGAGAGAGACGGTCAGTATATGTAGGTGTGCTTTCTTAGACTGGTTTCCCAAGGAGAATCATCTTGCAGGTGCCATGGATTCCATGTCACAATGTTAGTAGGGTGTGGCTCTTGAGAGGAAAAGCACCAGAAACCTGGGATCTGTTTGGTAGCGTCAGTGCCCAAGGCTGGGTTTCACAGAAGAAAGTTGTGGGAACTGTTGCACTTGGTCAGGCTGGAGATCTATATAGATCGAAGGTCTGTGGGGCACTCAGAAGCAGAAGATAAAAGTGGCATGACCATTCCTTGTTTTGTCCCTGTTTAGCTCTTTCACCAAATTATACTCTCCCTACATACAGAGGTTCTGTTTAGTTCTTGTGGCTTATGGCTATCGGATGTAAGACAGTTCTTTACCCTTGGCTATAGCTAGGCTGATGTTTGGTAGAGACATTCTCTGTTGTAGCTCCGTGACAGACATTCTTCCATGCAGAAGATTCCAAGTTCAACGGGTGATATCTCAGGATATTTATTTATGGATTTATTTATTTTGTAACAGACTATGAATAGATTGTCCCTGAAACCTTGGAAAGTGATTACTATTTTAAAACCAACTCCAAAGCTCTTCTTTTCTCATCTTTGTGCTCTTTTCAGCACTGCATTTCCACCATCTCTGTTTAGACTTGATATGTGTAGAGAAGGGTGATTAATTTAGGGGATCACAACTCTCAGAATCCTCTCCCCATCCTGTCCCTAATATGCTCATGGTAGAATAACTAAGGGATTCTTTGAATTGTTATATAAGAAACTCTACATCTTTTTCAGGCTCTGGGGAAAAGCATCTTTGTGTGTTCATGAGATTCTGGTCTGAGTCAGTTTTTCTCTCCTCAGCAAACCCAAGAATCATGTGGGAGAATTACCTTTTCAGTTCCCATGGGTTAAGCTCTTTTGATCCAGGTTAATCCAGGCAGAAGAAGTTACTGTGTTCTCCTAGCTGTCCCAGAGAGCCCTTGAGGAGTCCTAATTCAAAGGATTAGTATGGCTTCCTTCTCATCTACCCAGGAATTTTAAACCTAATATTCAAAACCTGATGTTTTCCATTTCCAAATACTTATTCTGATGATGGGTGGAAGGGGCTGGGGCACAAGGTGACTGGTAGCCTGTTGTGCGGTAGTAAATTTAGAAGCGCAAAAACTCATACAGTAATTACAATCTCCATAGCTATGGAACCTCCTCTACACCCCCCCCCCCCCCACACACAAGAGGAGTCCAAAATGCAGGCAGCTGAGTCAGTCCATGTCAACAAATGAAGAGTCGGATGATTTGCAAGGTTAATAGCTCATAATTACCATTCAAGAACAAATACGTTGCATGACAACAAGGGTAGCTTGCAACCATATGCTGTTCCTGAGAAAATCTATTCTAATTACCCTGAGATTACAACTAAACTCAGAAAGAGCAGAGGATTTTGAGAGATAGATGGTTGATATCACAATCTCTATTCAGGAAGTCGAGAACTTTGATCCTGCTGAGTTTGGACTCATCTACCACTAGTGGTGCAGAAAACCAAGATTGCACCCAACTTTGAGGCAGAAATCTAAAGCCCCACTCACTCCCACGAGCCCTCAACAGCAGAAGTAATGGGTTCAAATTTCATTCCAGGAAGTTAGGATCCTGGTTTTAAATCTTAATCAAAATTTCTCCAAGCAAAAAAAGCTGCCTGAAATTCATTGGACACAATCCCCTACTTTTCTGGCTTTGCCTCCTGGTAAATAACTGTAACAGCTCAGACATCAGTTCAACATGAGTGGCTCTCTTACATCACTGCTTGCTGGTTTAATATGAAATGTTCTGTGTTTATATTTTGGTGGTTTCTGTGTGTCAAGTGTGGGGAGAAAAATCAAGCTGTAAGCCAATGGCTTCTGTAAGAGAAAGAATTGTTAAAGTGGATGGAAGAAATACTTCTGGTTTTCTTTGTGTTCTCCCTCTTCCTCTAGAGTAGACATTGGAAAAGAGCTATCTGTATGCACATGCGTAACAAGATGCTATGTACAGCACTTAAGCTATTTCTCCTAGTTGTCCTTCGTTGAAGACAGCACACCTGTCTTTCAGGCTTATCTCTCCAGCTATAAGGGCTGGAATCTTTATTTTTAATTTGGGACAGCAAATTGAATTTGTGTGTGTAGGGTATATGACGTACATAATATGCTTCTCTCTCCTTACTCATTGAGATAAGTTTGGGCTACGAAAGGATAACTTGGATAATGTCTACACCCATGATGGCGAACCTTGGCACTCCAGATGTTCTTGGACTTCAATTCCCAGAACATGAATGGGTTTACTGCAATTCATCCGGTCACTGCTGCCTTGTTGCTCCCAGACAGGCGTGTTTTACTTCCGCTTCCGGGAGCGGCGAAGGCAGTGCGGGCCGGATGAATTGCGGTAAACCCATTCATGTGGATTCACAAGGTGCTTGGGCTTCTGGGAATTGAAGTCCAAGAACATCTGGAGTGCTAAGGTTCACCATCACAGGTCTACACAGTGAACTTTACAGATGAGTGGAAGTTTGAGCTTTTAAATGAGTGTTTTCAAACTAGCATCCTGAATGCTACCCCATGACTGATTCTTTATGGATACGTGGAAATGAAGATTGGGAATGGTGAACATATAGTGCAGGTGTTTTAATCAACAGGTGGTTAGGATCTGAGATTGGCTTATGGACTGGGGAAGGGTTTGCTTCATTCTCCAGATTTGGAGAGAGCACCTCCCTCTCCTCTAATCATAAACTCTGTGGAACACAGATATTAGACTTTCGAGCAGTGTTTCCCATCCTTTGGTTTTTGGACTTCAGTTCCCAGGAAGCCTAAGTTAATTCCCGAAAGCACTGATTAGCCAATGTACTGAGTTAGGCTTCTGGGAACTACTGGGGCTTTGGGAACTACTGCTTTAGAGGGTGTAGTACAGTATTTTTGGACTACACTACCCAGATCCATAATATTATGTTGGCTGGGTTTATGGGTTCAAAAATAACTCATCCAAGTTCTAGACAGCCGTCTTGAGTGGACCCATCAGAAAACTGTGATAAGCTTCAAAGATTTTGCATGACTGAGGAGGATATCATGGGTTGACCATGTGACTAATGTAGAAGTGTTGCACCTGATGGATAAAGAACGAGAACTCTTTAAGGCCACTAGACAAAGAAAGCTCCAATACCTTGGCCACATCATGAGGGACAACACAAAGTATAGAATAATCCAATTCGCTCGGCAAGGAAAGATTCCTGGGAAGAGAGGCCCTGGGTGTAGCCAGACCTCATGGTAGAAGAACCTGGCATGTCCTCGGAAGAACTGTTCTGAGGAGTTAAGAGCAAGAAGACTATCGCCATGATGATAGCCAATATCCGGAACAGATATGGCACCTGAAGAAGGGGGGGTGGGATGTAGTGGTGGTGGTTTCTTTGGAAGGGAGACAGCTGTATGAGTAACAAGATCCAGATTCTCTTTAGCTCACTGACATTGGGACCAAGAAGGGCACTGATTTCATTCGTTAACCCTAAATGACCCGCCTGATACATGACACATTTTCGGGCTCAAGAGATGCTTAAAATTAAATGTCCTTTCCCATTAGAGTAGACCTGTTGAATAAGTAGAACTTACATTATTGTTGACTCACCAATGGGTTATTTTTAGCATTGTGTTGAGTATTCTTGAACTACTTTTCAAACCCCTCAGCAAACAGCAGGAATCAACCATGTTTTAAAAGTAGTTTCCCAAGGCCTGATTTTACAAGATCAGCTACAATATTTACTTTTTTTTCCTCCTGAGGCAGAGGGACTGATTCAGGCGGGGCTACACAGAGTGGGATCCATAGAGCTTTATTCTTTAAAAATTACAAGTATCTTATCTCCCACTTTGTTTTTTTTACATAGATTGACAAATACATTTTTTGAAATGGTATAAATTTTTTTTAATCAGTCAAATGAAATAAGAAGCCTGCTTGACAACATTAAATAATTACAGCTTTTAAAACCCCTAGAAAATTGGAAATAAGTCAACAGTAGCTAAGAGGAGTTCAATATTAATTTGCTGCTCAAGGTTTAGGAGAACAGGACAGACCTAGCACAGTGTCCGAAAGATGAAGGAACTAGGAAAATGTGCTTAGGAAAGTATGGCCTTCTCTACCTGCTTCACTTGTAAAGTTCATAACTGCCTTATTGGGAAAAGCCAAAGACTGTCTGAACCCATTGTTTTAATGGGGTCAGATGGATGACCCTGAGAAACTTACAGAAGAGGCCAAACTGCAGACTGGCAGGCTATCTCACAATCAGTGATGGACATCTGGTGAATAGAGAGTGTCCCGTCTGTCAGATCTAAATACTTTTGGTGTGGCTACCTTTTTAAAAATCTGTTAGTCTTTTAAAATAATTTAGATTTTTACTCTTCCTTAGGATGATTGCACAAGGAAAAATACTATTTCTTGTAACATCTGGCCCAGAAACTCCAAATCTTCTCAATGTAGGTGTTTACAGCCATATTGAACACTCAGCTCTGGAATAAATAGCGTTTTCTCCCTGGGTTTCTTATTTCAAGACTTCTTAAATATCGTTGCCCTCCCCTGTTTCCAACAGAGTGTACCACTCTCTGCCTTCCTTTCTATCCTCCAAGAACAGCGTTTTATTTAGCTTCTTCCAGATCGCTAATGACAATCCTATTACAGACTCAGCTCTTCTCTCTCTCTCTTTCTCTTTTCCCAATTTCTCCAACTGGTCGGATCTGTCAAGTCCTTCTCCTCTGGTCCAGGGAAGGAGGACAGTTCCTGTCCCAGATATGCTGAAATAGCAACTCCTGGTTTAAGTGGCTTAACGTTTTAACAACTGACCTGGGAGGTGGTAAAAAGAATCATGTCTGAACTTTTGCAGTGGGTGGATGTTTAAAGGCAAGAACAGGACTATCCATTTGAGCATATGTTCTTCATAGAGCTTGTAAAGGTTCCTATTTTGGACTAACAACAATTCTCAGAATCCCTAAAGCCAGCATGTCTAGTCCTATCATGGTTATAGTAGCCATTACTTTATAGAGAGAGGGGGGGTGGGGAGAATCGTAGGAGGAACTTTGAGCTCTAATTCTTTTTCTGTTTTATCTTTACCTCTCGCATTCTTGTGTCCCATCGATTCTCTGCGATCTGGATTTCAGCTGTTGTGTAATTTGCTTTGGGCAGAAAGCTGCACCTTTATAACTCTGAAGAAATACAGCACGCCTTGATTGGGCTAGATTTAAATGATAACTACAGAAGAGAGAGTTGTCCTAATTATCAGGAAGCAAAGTTGTTTGGATTGAAGTTTAGGGTGCGGCAGTTAATATGAAGATCCGAATAGTGAGATCTACATATTCCCAATGTTGCTATATGGCAGGGGTGGCCAACCTTTTTACGCCGCAGGCCTGACTACGCCCCTGGACAGCTGAATGGGCGGAAGCATTTACCCCCCGGAAGCGGAAGCATTTACAGCTGTCATAAATGCAGCCACTTCTGCACTTACAACAGCTGTGGATGCACTTGCGCATACGTGGGTGCATTTTATGGCTGACATAAACACAAACACACCTCTTCTGGGTGCAGCGGAGGCAGTGACGGGCCAGATGGAATGGCGTCGCTGGTCGGGTCCGGCCTGTGGGACATAGGTTGCTATATGGAATCAAAGCTTGGTCATTGACTAAAGCATCTGAAAAGAGAATAAAAGCTTTTGCAAAGTGGATGTACAGATGATTGCTAAAGATATCGTGGTTTGACCATGTGACTAATGTAGAAGTGTTGTGCCAGATGGATAAAGAACAAGAACTGTTGAAGACCATTAAGCAAAGAAAGCTCCAATACCTTGGCCATATCATGAGGAACAATATAAAATATAGAATTATCCCAACTCACTCTGCAAGGAAAGATCCCTGGGAAGAGAGGCCCTGGACATAGGCGGAGTTCATGGCTGAAAAACCTGAGAGACTGGTGTGGCATTTCCTCGTAAGAACTGTTCCGAGGTGTTAAGAACAGAACAGGAAGACTATCGCCAGGATGATAGGCAGTATCCAGAATGGATATGGCACCTGAAGAAGTTAATATGTAGCTTGAAGCACATGTGTTTTTGCAGGGGTGAGGGCAGGATCTTTTCTTTTCAGAGTAGGCTCCAGAGAATGTGTGAGAGAAAAGCAGACTACCTGAGATCTTGATATACTGGTGCCATATCAGATTTTTCTCTCCGAGATTTTCTGGCTCACAGCATGACCTCATGACTGTTTAATGCTACATGGCCTTGATGCTTCCTGGTCAAATGTCTGATATGTGAGACACATCCTTTGAGAGAAGGCTGACTGAGATTGCACATCTGAGACGGGAGTGCAAGCAATGAGTGCAGAAAATCGTGAATGGTGGAGAAGAAATGTCATTGTGTGTGTGGGGTTTTTTTGTTTGTTTAAATAAGGGGATGGAGAGTACAGTCTGAAGCTTCTCTGATCAGCTCTTCTTCTTAGACCTGGTGACTGGCTTGGAAATGTGAAGGGTTTCGTTGTCGTCCCCCCAACCCCACCCCAATCTCTTGCTGAGTTTGTTTCTTCCCGTGGGAAAGCAATTCCTCCTGAAAAATGTCATGAGTGTGTTTTAGGAAACCAATTCAAGCATCCTAAGGGACTGCAGACAAACTGTGCGAAGCTCTCGTAACTTGATCGGGAAAGTTCAATGAGATGACCCAGGATTACACATTTTAGTGTGTCTGTTTTCATCTTCTTTTTATCAGTTTTTTAACTCACATGCACTTGGTCAGGACACGGAGTCCTCCTGAGTCAAGTTTGCCCCAGAAACTATTTAGAAGCAAAGGTTTGCAGAGTTACACGCTGTGTTGTTATGGAGTTGCCGTGGGGCTTGTTTAAAAGGTTTGGCTGTGTTGTGGAGACATTTGCCAGAGTACAGCTGGCGCTTAGGCCCCACAATCCCTGCTGTCAGCAAAACACAGTTGCAAATTATGTACTGATGCGGCTTGCTTGTCGTCCTTGGGGTTGTCCTGTCGGGTGGAGGTGTTGAGAAGAAGAAGTGGTGGTGGAGTGTGGGTGGGGGGTGAGAATCAGAGTAGGAATATTTGTCAAAACACCAGCTTCTGGGGTGTGTGTGGGGGACATTAGCTCTAGACTACTCTAAAAACACCAGTCTTGTCTGATTTCACTTGTTACCTAGGATCAGATCTGGTTAGTACTTAGATGAGAGACTGCCAGGGATCTCTTAGTAGGGCCAGGAAGGAATCCTGAGTGAAAATTTGGAGATCAGAGAGTAAACAAAACAAAAGACAAAAAAAAAAAGCTATGGCACCTTAAAGACTAACTCCTGTATTTTAATGTTAGCTTTTTGTGGACCAAGCCCACTTCATTTGGAGAGCTGCTGTTAGAGTTAATCATTAGGGATCAAAGACTCCCTGTGGCTCAGTAGTTAAACTGCTGTACTGCAGCCAAAACTGCTTCTGATGTTGTGAGCTCAGTCTTGACCAGGCTCACAGTTGAGTCAGCCTGTCATCCTTCCAAGCTCAGTAAAAATGAGTACCTAGCATGTTGGGGACAAAATGCCAATTGCCTTGTGAATCTCCCAGAGAGAGCACTAGGTGTTCTGAGGCAGTATATAAGTGTAATTGCTATTAGAGATACTAAGGTCTTTCCTTGTCTCCCCCCCCCCCCCCCCTCCAACTCTCTGAATCCTGTAAGAATTCTCCTGACAGAATTCTGGGAGTTGCAGCCTACAGATTCATATTTACAGAGCCTAAACAGCTGCAAGACTAAATTTCCCTGGTCAAGGTGAATTAAATGTAGGGTGTCTTAGTATGGGTCTATGGGCTGGAATTCCCAGAATTCTGGTACTTGAGATCGATCAATCAGCCAGTCAGTCAATCAATCAATCAATCAATCAATCAATCAATCAATCAATCAATCAAAAGAACAGCTCAGTCAGGCTGGGCGGCTGCATTGTTTAACTCAGGGGTTCCCAACTTACGACCCGTGGGCCGCACCTGGCCCATGATGCCATTCCATCTGACCCATCTCCATTTCCCCCGCACCCGGAAGTGAAAGCAGGTGCATTTGCACCAGCCATAAAACATGCCTCCACATGCCCAAATGTGCCTGTAGCTGATGTAAATGCGGAAGTGGGTGAATTTATGACAGCTGTAAATGCACCCACTTCTATTGGGCATGGTCTGTTCTGTGGGCATGGTCTGCCTGCAGCACAAAAAAGGTTGGCCACCCCACACTAGTTTCTATATTTGATTGAGGCGGTTGCTCTCAGTTTATGCTTTGTAGGATTGGGTAGGGAACCTATGATTTTTTTTGTCCTTTTTGGACAATTGCTCCCACAATCCCTTACTAGCTGAAATGTTGAGTAAGTTAGATAGGAGTTGCAAACCAAAAACAGCCAGAGAGCCACATTTCCCCACAACCTTTCGGCACACATCTGTGTGGCCTGTGAGTTTAAGATGTGCATGCTTGCCAACTGAACAAAGTTAACTTCAATAAAGTGTATTTTGGTTTCCTTCCCTTTGAAGTGGGATGTCAGCAAAAAAACATGCATTACATTTCTCAGCTACTTGTCTCTGTTAATGGTGCAAATAATATGTGAAGAAGGAAGAAAAGGCAGCTATTAAGCAAAAAAAAAAAAAGGTGGTTGTCTTTGCAACAGTTTGGGAAAAGTACATTGGATGAGTGAAGTGGAATCCTTAGTGTTCAGTTGTGTGAGCTGTAGTCTAGCAAAAGAACTTTTCAAAAACTCCATGCCTCTCTTTTCTTTTCTAACCTGATTGAAATCCTGTGCTTTTAGCATGCATCAGAATGTCAGGTTTTCCTGGCAAGAGGAAAAGCAGTGATCCATTGAGCAAAGTACTTCTTTCAGCTAAATGTGTTTGCTTTGCGGCTATTCAACATTAATGGTTAATGACACAGAAGTCTTGCTAATAGAAAACGTTGACAACCCCTTTTGGGTTGTAGCGACAGCTGTGGGCTTTACTGATAGACCTCCAGAGGTTGAGCTGCTGGTTCAGTCTCCCTTAGGTTCTTTTCCATTTCTCTCTGTGCCACTGATGGAGAATTTCTGGCTCCCTAATGAACTTCAAGGAGGGTGTTTATCCCAGTACTAATTGAGATTTGGCTTCAGGCAACCTCATTTAGCTGAGTAATTGGGCTCTGGGAGACCTAATATGTTTGTGTAAAGCACCAACTTCTGGGGGAAATGGGGACAGAAAGAAGAGAATAAAGGCGAAAGGGAGAGCCCTAAGAGCCCATATCACATTGTAAGGGCATAGGATGCACCTTCTGTCACCTCCCATACATACTTCCCTCCACCATATTACTTACTTAGGTCTTGGTAGGATTCAGAAACCTTTCATATTTCAAATGATGTTGGACTACACCTGCCATCATCCCTAGGTCCAGTGTTGCAAATGGGGACTGGAGTCCCATATTGTCTAGACCAGTGATGGTGAACCTTTTAGAGACCAAGTGGCCAAACAGAGGGGTGGGGCAAACACTGTGTGGGGGGGGAGGGAGGAAGCACTTGCATTGGGCTGCTAGGCAGAGGGGTGGGCAAACTCTGTGCTGGGCTGATGGCGCTCATGCCAACAGAGAGGGCTCTGAGTGCCCCCTCTGGCATGCATGCCATAGGTTCGCTACCACTAGTCTAGACTCTAGACTTCTAGAGGATCTCAAAACCCCTGTTCTTATAGATTAGTCCATGCAGGTTGAGGGGAGGACACTCCCTCTTTTCTCTAAAAACTTCCACAAAATTTCTCATAGAACAGATTATAGACTTGGGGGGATATAACAGTGGTTGAAGAAGTTATTTTTAGACTACAGTACATGTGCAAGAATTCCCCCCGCCCCCAAATCATGCTATGCAGGCCGAGGGTGGTAGTAGGTCTTGGAGACTGTAGTCCAAAATCAGCTCTCCCCAAGCTCTAAATTGTAGGCTTCTCTCCCCACCCACTGTGTTCTTGCTTCTGTCTGTCACTGTCGGCTAGCAAGACAAAATTGACTAAATGGTTTCAAGGGGCATCCGCTGTGTCAAATGAGTGCCAGTGGGTTGTCTCTAGTCCAAAATGCTTTTAGACGTGTTTCCTGATACTTATTTGATGACACATGGATTTTCTCCCAGCTCTGTCCTCCTATGACTAATGGTAATGGGGAAAGAGTTTTGTTGTTGGTGGGAGAAATGTAATGACAGCCTCACCCCAGAGCCCAAACAGCTAGAGACAAGTGTGTGGCATAACTTTTAGGTTGATGCTGTTATGTGGCAAGAACTAAGCAAAATTGCAAAGGGAAAATTAAGTTTCCACTGCTGTCCTTGCTTAGACTGGATGTTAGATCTGCTCTATATTTTCATTTATGTCCTTTCTCTCTCCCCAGGTATACCCCTGCTGGGATGTCTCTTTGTGTTGCCACTGACCATTCCATGGACCCACATCTCAGTATCTTGGCTGGGTGTTGCCCACTACTTGGCTTGTGTTTTTCCACAGCTGGGAAGCGTGCTCTACCACCTCTTCATGAACCATGAGGGAGGCCCTGTTGTCTACCATACGTTGCTTACTCTTGATATGTGTGGAGTATGCATGGTCAACACCCTGGGTAAGTTTAAAGTGGCAACTGGTTGACTGGCATGGCGGAAGTAAAGGACTAGGGCAGAGAGGAAAGTTTGAACTCTGGGTAGTAAGTAGTTCCTGAGAAGTGGAAGGGTAGATGATTGTTGGGGGGGCGGGGCGGAGGGGCCCCCGGAGGTGCAGGGCAGAAAAGGACAAGAAAAATAAAGAGTTGGTTGGAGCAATTTCTCTATGAGGAAAGGCTGCAATGTTTTGGGCTGTCTAGTTTATTAACCTTTCTCCCTTAATTTTTTTTAGTATGTGAAATTACACGTGATATGGAGAAAATGGGTGTAATATTAGACCTTGTTGTTCAGGCAAGGTGAATGGTGGGACATTCAGGACCAATAAAGTGAATCACTTCTTTACCACTTGCTGTCACAAAATATGGTGACAGCCATCAACCTGGAATGACTTTAAAAGCAGCTTAAACATGTTGATGATGCAATAAAAAGCTATTAGTCAGGATGGCTATACTGTATATTACTTCTAGCATTTGTATGCTGGTGAATACTAATTACTGGAGGACACGAATGAGAGAGGGCTGCAGAGCCCCACATGATCTGCTTGTGGACATGTAGCTAGGTTATGTTGGGAATAAAAAGTGGGACTTGTTAGGTCTTTAGTTTTATTAAGCACAGCTGCTCTTAAAATCCTACAATTGATGCAATGTAGGAAGTTGTCTTATCCCAGGTCATCTTATTGCTTTAGCTAACCGAGCACTGTTTGTTGTGATTGGCCATAGCAATCAGAGACAGCCCTTTCCCATGACTTGCCACCAAGTCATTTTAACCAGGACCTGTCAGAGATTGAACTGGGACATACTACTTGTAAACCATGTGTTTTGCAGTGTGAACCCTCTCCCCTGTATGTTCCAAGGCTGGCAGAAAATCTGGGGAAAGGAGGGGAAATAGAATTGTGACAAATGATGAATTAAATGATTTTTGGGAGGCTTAAAGATCAAATTAGACATTGATAATTTTACTTTTTGGACCACAGCTCTTAAAACTGTCAACTTCAGGAAGATTCTGAAAGCTTTCATCCAAAGTGGTAACTTTCCTAGAAGTAGTAGGTCTATGTCAAGAGGTTATGGAGGGGTAGCACAAAGTGGGTGCTGGAAACTAGCCACAAAAGTTTTGATGACTGGTTGCTTTGTCCTTTTTATCCTTCCAATTGATTGTTTCTCTCTGTTCCCTGCAGGTGCTCTTCCCATTATCTACTGCACGTTGGCCTGTTCCCCCATTCTCCGTACTATTTCCCTTTTGGCGTACACTGGCTTGTCAAGCTATGGCATCTTTTGTGCGGTGACTGCCCGCTCCAGCGTCCGGCGCCTGCAGGCTTTTGCTTGGCAGGCCCTGTTCCGCTTCTTCTTCTTCTACCTGCGTTGGGTTGGGTTGGGTACTGGTCACCCTTCATCGTTGTGCTCATACCTCACAATGGACGGTCTGGCCTTCCTCGGGGGAGTCATCAATATCTCACGGGTGCCCGAGCGCTGGAAGCCGGGTCGTTTTGACTACTGGTTCAATAGCCATCAAATTATGCATGTCCTAGTGGTAGTCAGCATCCTGTTTTTACACTGGGGGGTTGTGGCTGATCTACGGTGGATCGCCAGCAATGCCTGCTAAGTGGAATGACTACGCTGAATCTCAACCAGCCCCTTCTACTGGAGAATCCTACCGAATGAGACGTGGGAGACTTCAGATCCGTCACTTATCATTGTTCAGTCTTCTACAAGGGCTGAATTGGACATGGAACTCCATCTACAGTATTTAAAACATGAGTTAAAATTATTTTTTCTTCTTGGGATCCTGGTTTCCAACTGGTTGAGTAATCAGATCAACATTTAGTCAATTCAGATACTTCTGGGTGAGCAGTAACTGATTTCCACTGATTTAGGCCAGGTAGTGGTTTCCTGTTGTAGCAAATTGCCACCACAGGGGTGAGTAAAATGATTTAATTAAGGGATGGCTTGGCTTCTTGCCTTACAGCCTCATAAGTAGTCAGGAATCATTGACCCTACTAATGATGGTTCTTCATTAATGTAAGTCTTTTCTGTCACTTCTTGTTGGTTGTAGGTCTTGCTGACACAGCTAGACTTTTGTTAGAGGTGGTAGTGGTGAAGAAAGAATGCCATTACATAGACATTATTTTCACCTATTTTAATGGTGAAATATGCACTGGTAAAAGAGTGATTTAGTAGGAGACGCTTGTTTTGAGTGCAGTTTCTGTGCTTCATAGAAACAAGATATTCAAACAGACTTTTTAATCTGAGAATCTTTGAGACATGCAATATTTTCTTATTTTTTTTAAAAAAACAAGGGCTGGTAAGACACCTGGATATCAAGGTCAGCTGCACTGAACAATGTTAACGACCTTGTGGAAAGAAATTGATGGGATGTAACTAACCAGTTCATTGGGGAGGATCCTCCCTTCTACATTTATTTGCTCTGACTTGAAGCACTTGAACCAGCGTCTCCCCCTCTTCCAAAGGGGGGGCATCAGGGGCCTTGAAACTGGATTGGAATGGATATTCAGAAGTCCATGTTTTTACTTCTCATTATTTGTATCAAATTTAGGACTAGGGCTCTTGCAGTATGCTTCAGTTCCTGGTGAAAATAGTTGGAATTCAGCTCAGAATATCCATACTTGAGTTAGATATTTTGTTCTTCTATTAATGCTTACCCAGCTAGACTTCGAGCAGAGAAGATGCTTTTCAGAGTTCAGTTTAGCTTTGTTTTGACTTACTTCCTTCTCATTTCTAAGTCACTGTTGTAACTGCTGTTATGAGAACACACATTTGCTGCTAGTTTCTTCCCCTTTATTACTTTCCTATGTTGAGTAAAGGGCCGTTTATTCATTTCCCAACATTGGGTCATTTAATTAACTGGCTTTTTGAATTGGCCATATTGAAAACTCACACCTGGAATTCTCTTTTGTTTGTGGAATCCTCTGGTTGATTCTTGCTGAGGGTAAGAGTTAAACTTAACTTACATTTATGATCAGCTGCTGGATTACTATGTGGGGCATTTGGAGAACAGAGTTAAAGATGGAAAGTTGAATCCCAAAATAGTATTCCAACAAGTTATTTTTCCCTTTCCTTTATACTGTACTATTTTTTTGCCGGAGGTTAGACATCGAGAAGCTGGACATTTTGGCCCAGGGCCTTTACCTGCTGGCTCATATTTAGATGCTCACTTAATGTGAGATAGTAATCTAAACGAAATAAAACACATCTCATAATAGGATATCAGTTGTTTGATAGAATGGGGTAGACTGCCTCAAGAGTTGGATGCTTACTTGTGAAATGGTCTGGCTTTTAATGTAAATCAAAGGTGTGTGTGTGGGTAGCCTACTAAATGTTAGGCTGCAGCTCCTATAATCTATGATCATTAGCTATCTAGCACTGTAGTGGCTTAGTGGTTAAGATGCTGAGCCTGGAAGCTCAGGTTTTGATACCCAAGTGCTGCATGATGGAACTTGCCGAGACATGAAAGGAGCCTCATTCGGGCGTCCCCTGAGCAGTTTCTCCATCAAAAATCCTTTCAACCCAGAGTAATTTCTGATATGAAATTTATTAGCTATCTAGCTGGGACTGAGGAAATCCTTTACAAAGGTTCCCTACCTTTATGGTCATTCAGCTAGCTTATTCTTTTTGCAGCAAAGGTATTTTTTTTAAAAATGACTTGGCCTCTAAAGAATGCAACTAAATCAATTACTGACTATCCAGCCAAGATTGGTAGTCTTTATTAAATATATTTTAATATAAATTTAATACCAAGAAATGCATTTATCTGGGTTATCATGTGGCTTCAAAAAGGCAGCTGTATGCATTTCCCCTTTTCAATGTGCAATACCACCTTAATCCATACTGTTAAGTGGGTGAGCAACAGACCACATGTAAGAATAGTTCTGGTGTGTGGGTTTCACTGTGTAACAGACTATGCCTACCTGGATTTTGTGATTCAAGGCACTCCAGATGTTCTTGGGACTTCAATTTCCAGAAGCTCCAGCCCCCGTGAATGGGTTTATTGCAATTCATCCAGCCCGTATATGGGCATGTTTTACTTCTGCTTCCGGGAGCAACGAGGGCAGCGTGGGCCAGATGAATCGCAATAAACCCATTCATGTGGATTCACGGGGGCTGGTGATTCTGGGAATTGAAGTCCAAGAACATCTGGAATGCCAAGGTTGACCATCATGGCTATATGGTATGTAGTTGTTATCTTTCTAATGAATGAGAGTGAGTTGTCCCTTGCAGTCTTCTTCTTGGGAACGGGGTGAATGGGAGTTGTGAATTTGAGCAGAAAATCAGCCAGATGGGAAAGGGATGAGCTGACCCCCCACCTCCCATTGTCTGTATTCTCATGTGCCTGAGGCTAGGTCTAGGCTTTTTGGAAAAGGTTACCTGCAAGTGCATGTTACGTTAATCTGGATTTCAGTCATCTTTAGAGCAGCGATACAACTGTCCGATTAAAAAATTGGAGTGACCATGTGCAACTCATAGCAAGCAGCTGAAATGGAAGAATATGAGACACATTGTGCATTGCAATAGTTATTGTGAATGTTTCAGCTTTGAGGATACAAAATTAGGCCTTCTGTTTATTTACTACTGATTGTATTCTGCCAATGCAGAAGAAAGGTGCATTGAGAAGACTGCGCAGGTCTGCATAATGAGGAGTAAAGGACTGAGTCAAAGCCTCCCACTTTTGAGTGTGAAGCATCTTTTCTGAGCTGCTATTTTAGACTGGGCATGCCCCTGCTCCCAGCCTATTTTTGTCTCTTGTTATCTCAGGGTAGACGGACATGGTTAATGTTCGCAGCTTCTTTGGGCTGAAGCTACATATCTTTTTCAATAAAAGAACAAGGCACCCAACTTTTTAAAAATGCACTTCATACAGAAGGGAGGAAAAGAAGGGAACTTTAGGTGCTTTTGGTCCAGAACCTTCTGTTGTACAGATAGTAGGGCTGGGCTTCTAATAAAGAAACATCTAAACAAAACTCATCTTTCTCCTGGCTTTTCATAAGTAGTGTTATTTTTAAAATGTTCTTCAGAAGCTTCCTCAAATGATTATACTCTTTCTCAGTTACTCATGGCAGATTAAAGACAAGTTCCTTAATCATAGTCCAGCAACATCTACATGCCAGACCCTAAGAACTGTCCATAACTTTAAACCTGGACCAGATAAGAAACTCCTGCCTATTGGCTATGGAGCCTAGGGTAGTGAGAAAGCTTGACCACTGGCTGAAAGGTTCAGCTGACCAGCTACACTAATGTTGGAACTCTTTCTTAACACAGTCTAAATCTTGTGGTTGGACTGAACTACACATGTTAAACAACTGATAAGTGGAATTCTTGTAATCAGTGTCACTATGCAAAATAGAAATATCCTAGTATTCTAGCTTCTAGGAAAACAGAAAGTTTAATTAAGATTGCATACTTAGTCTACGACCAATGATTTTCAAGCATTGATTTCAATTTTGACAAACACCATTTAACTTTGAATAACCATGTCTCATACTGGTCTTCTAACTCGAACTACAGTCACACACAACTGCAGAAGAGATACAGCATTCAGCGAAAATTTCTAAATGCATTTATTGTTGATTCCTGACAGCTGCCACCTTTTGTAAAACCCCAGAATAGAAGTTAATAAATCTCTAAGCCAGACCCCATAAATGGCAGCACATCCCTTACTCACAAACAGGAGACAAATCTTAAAAAGGAAATATGTATACAGTAATATGCATTCAATCCATTCCCATATAAAAGAGGGACCTCTTTACCATCAAGTGACTGAAGATTGTGCAATCTGCTTTCCACAACCAGATACTGCTTTGAGGGTCTGAAACAAAGTATCTGCATTTCAAAAACTGCATCACTGTGAGGATCAAGCAGGTAATGTATGCATAGGGAAGATTTTCTGCTACCTCTACATCACAGCTCAGCCTCTCTCAGCATACCGGGCATCTGTGTGGCACCACCTGGAGAAGCTCCTCCATGTACTCACCAGGAACCCCAAGCAAACCGTTAACTAATGAACCAAATTCTCCCTCAGCTCTCGCATTTCTCAGATGCAAGGGAGTCCTCAAACAAGCTTAGTAGGTTTTTTGGTTCAAAAGTGGAGGTTTGATTTGAGCACTGGGGAGCAGCTGCCTCCCATTCATCTTCCTCATCATCATCGTCATCAAACACTAGTGTGCGTCGCAAGCTGTTCACAGGCAGTGAGTTTGATGAGGCATGGTTACTACTTGGGGATTTGTGGCCGATACAGCTGAGATTGGGACTGTCTTGGAGAAGCAAAGACCTGTAAGGGACAAACAAGTACATGTGTTAATAACAGTCTGTTCATGGTCCAGATCTCTTGCTATGATCTGACTTGGCAGTGGGGAACAAAACATAGCACACACGACAACAAAAACTTCACAGTAAGAAAGACTCAGTAAAGGTTTCACGTTTAGAAGACTATAACATCCACGGAACTGCTTCTCAGCCTTTCATCTCTGGTTCCATCAGCTGCTCTATCAGAAAACTTGAGTCCCACTGTGATAGAAACTCAAATCCCCCTCTCCACTCAGAGGGGCATACATACAAAGGAAGTAGATTTGGTCCACGAAAGCTCAGTTACATACAGGAGTTAGTCTTTAACTGCCACAATGCTTTTTGTCTTATTTTTTGCTTTTTTTTACTCCCAGACATACAAAGGAATACTTGTACTGTACACTTATACAGTGTAACAGCTATACAGCACTAAGTTGATGGGCAAAGAAATGGGATATCGGGAGAAACACAGTATCCAAAGTTATTGTTAGTATATCAAAAAGCCAAAAGCATAGTTCATAGAAGTGGATGGTATGATATGTTGTAACACCTGCAAGACAACTGAGCGAGAATGAATTCTTAGTAACTGTTATGAAAGTTACTGTGTGTCATTACTTCTGTGTCTCAACAATGCCATGTTTACCATTGTTTGAGAACCAGTGCTTTACAGTATTGAAGGTATGTTTATTCTAGAAGTTAGCCGTGTACATGTTTATTCACTGGCTGAGTCATTAACATGTTTGGACATCAATCTACAACTTAGCATTCTTTCTAGAAGTTCAGTTTCAGACTCCATATTGCCACTTCTTGGCCAAAAACAGCTCACCTGCTCTTCCTGCCACTAGTCTGCTGAGGTGAGAAGTGCCGTGGCGTGGAGGTACTTCCTGTACACTGGCATGTGTTCAGTACTGAAGACAGTCTGAAAAAGATACAATTTGAAAATGTATGTATTTGCTAGCCATCAGCTTTAAATTCACGAAGCTAGTAAAAACCAAAAGGAATTCAGGCGCATTCTGGGGGAAAAGGATGTTGAATTAAGATTATTTATTTATTTACATTTATACCCTGTCCTTTTGATGCAAGCACCACTCATATAAAACATACCAAGATCAGCTTCCTAAATTGAAAGCACATACTTGAACATTTCATGTTGTTGCATGTCTTGTTCTTAGAAAAGGAAGCTGGTAAGTCATCTTCTGTCACCTTTGGAGTCTACCTCTGAGGAGACAGACTGTAAGAAGGAACAAGTCAAAGAGCACAAACTTGAATTTACAGAACTTGACAGCTTGATCTGTTTAGAATAGTTCAAAACAAAAAACAGGTTAAGATAGAACTTGACTGTGCTTCAGAAACAGAAATTAAAATTGCACAGTGAAATAATAGTTTGTTTTAGATACAGGTATAATTAATAGTTCACTCAAGATGCAGACTGAAACGACAAAGATGTCTCCCAAAAATTCAGGATTGTCTGAAGAAAGCCCTATTGTCAATACAAACCATTACTTTCAAAATGTTAGGAAGGAGAGTTCAAAAATTAGTGTTAACCAATTCTGGGGCTACAGATTGCCACACCTTTAAATAGGCTACTGGGTAGAGACAACATGCCATGGAACCAAAAGTAGTACAATGGCTAGGATTTGCCTCACATTATGGGACTAATTCACACCTACTATATGTGAAGAAGAAATTCATAACTATGTAATTTACTTTTATTCCACCAGTCCCATCAAAGATGAAAGCACCTCACATGGTAAAAAAACAAAACCAACCAGACAAACAATAGAATAAACAGAAAGCTGCTACAATAAAACTACCAACTTTAAACTTATAAACTTCAACGCTTAAGAAAACAAGTTAAATAAACTGCATAATTCATAATCGGCATAGCTTGCACAGTTTTTAGAAACTTGGCCATCCGAGGATTGTTGTGCAAGGGTTTTGTATATGACTGTGATGGCGAACCTTGGCACTCCAGATGTTATTGCACTTCAATTCCTAGAAGCCCAAGCACCCTGTGAAGCCACACGAATGGGTTTACTGCGATTCATCTGGCCCGCGCTGCCCTCGTTGCTCCCGGAAGGTGTGTTTTACTTCCGCTTCTGGGAGTGATGAGGGCAGCGTGGGCCAGATGAATCGCAGTAAACCCATTTGTGTAGATTCACAGGGTGCTTGGGCTTCTGGGAATTGAAGTCCAAGAACATCTGGAGTGCCAAGGTTTGCTCTCTTGGGTATATGTAATGGTCATGTGATAAGACCATGCTTGGCTTGGGTAGGGGAACAGGAGAGAGCATGCCTTCCCTCCCTCCCTCCAGATCTAATCCACTCACTTGTCTGGGGACTGCAGATCAACAGAGTAAATGCAGTTGTGATGTCCAGATGTCTCTGCTTGCTCAAAAACATCTTCACCAAGGCTCTCTTCCACACCCTCATCTTCCTCTTCACCCCAGCCACTAGAAAGACTGCTGTCTTCCAAGGGAAGGACAAGGGGAGAATGTGGAGGTGTGACTGGAACATTCTGATGCCAGAACAGTAGCCAGTGAGCTGGGCTGCACATAGTATCCCAAAGCCATTGCATGATCCTGAGGAGCGTCTGTAATGAAGTGGGGAAATGTATGAATACCAGGAAAGGTCACCCCAAGAAAGGATTACAACACCACACAATGTCAGTGAGCAGTAATACTTACTTAACTGGTACTCATACATAAAAAGGGACATCAAAGGGTTTGGCATACCACTAGAACTATCCCATTTTCAAAACAACAAAGCCCATTATAGGCTTAATCAAGCCCAGAGCAACACAAGGAACAGATTAATTCAAATTGTTCAAAAGAAAATTGATAAAGATATTTATCACAAAGATGTGTTGGGTTGGAGAACAGGAAAGAGCTAAAACAATTAGTACAACTCAAGGAAGGGTATGTCTTTGTAGTACCATGTACTCAAGAGAAACAGATCAGCATTGTGATTATCTCTGGTGAGACTCATATTCACCTTGCATATGGAAACTCCTTGTTGAATCCCAGATTGTGCTAGCAACATTAACTTTCGCCATCTTGCAGTTTTCTGCATGAGGCTAGAAGCAAGCAGCACTTCCACTGATGGACGGAGCTGATGATTTGGCTCCAGCATGGCAGCCAGAAGGATCCTCAGCTCAGAAGAAAGACCTGGAAAGGGAAAGACTATTGATAATGCCTACCTTGCTTTACTTTCTGCAACATATTAAATCTTCCATGTCATTAGTGCTCTCTCTCAACCCTCCTGTTTTTAACAGCCACTTCTCAATTTGTCTGCTTCCTATAAACACTGGGAAACTCCCTGTATTTACAAGTACAGTACTAGGTAAATGGACATCCCCTCCTCTTCCACTCACCTGCTGTAAACTCAGGGGGCATATAACCTTGTCGCAGCTGCTGCCAACCTTCACCTCCATTGGGGAGCTCCATGTTACAGGCAATCTCTAAAATGGTAACGCCAAGGCTGGAATGAAAGAAATAGAGACAGATCAGTAACTGAAACAGTCAAAGCACTACTGGATTATACCATACCTTTCTAACAAGTTAATTATGAGACAGAAGGCAAGAGGCACCAATGTAAGACTGGTGGCCATCTTAGTCTCCCTCCTCATCTTGCCCCACACCTGAAGACATCAGCAGCTTTGGTGTACTCTCCACGGAGCAACTCCGGAGCCATGTAGCGCGGGTCTCCTTCTTGAGCATCGCTCAGATCTCCAGAGTCCAGTTCCAACATAAGCCCAAAGTCACCCAGCTTACAGACATTTTTAGATGAGAGGAAGATGTTAGCTGGCTTCACATCCATGTGCAAGAGACTACGACTATGTAGGTGATGCAGACCTTGAAGCAAGTCCCAGAGGAATGCCCGCACCTGCCATTCAGGCAGTGGCCCATGCTGCTCACAGTACTGCAACAGGCTGCCTGGGCACAATTCTGTCTGGATGTAGAGCTGTCCACGTTCCTCCCAGGCCTGTATGAAGCTCACACAGTTGGGATGGTGCCCCACACGTTCATGCTTGCGCACCTCAGCCAGTTTCCGCTGCCTGTCACCTTCACCTCGGAATGGTTCCACAGAACGCTTCACTGCATACAGCTGTCCATCCTCCTTAGAGCGTACCTCAAAGAGAGATGAAATAATACATAAACCCCATATACAGATGAAGGTTTCATGATTATTCCCCAGTGGAAGGAGAAAAACTCTAACATTCAAAAAGATAGTGTGATGTTGTGACAAGAATAGATTCTGATGAGGCAAGTCAAAAGTAACAGCAAATAAACAGAAATGCATACCGTGGATACAGATATTTAAAGTACTAAATTTTAGTAAAGTCTCTCTAGTTGAGCATTCTTTCCCAGTGATCTGGCAAATGCACTGAAAAAGCTCACAGAGTGTGGTGCCAAAGGCCCATTTTCACACCCTCTCCATACAAGCTAGTATTCAGCTTCTGAACATGGAGGCCCAATGTAAATGTCACAACTAATTCCCATTGATACACATAGCCTCCATTTAATCCTAATCCCTTTCTAAAGCCACAAACAGCTGCTATCACCACACTGTGTTAGAAAAATGCTTTAATTATACTAGACATGAAATAAAATTTCTTACATTAAGAAACTGGTAGCCCCTGTGCCACTGCCTTACTTTATATACTTCACCAAAAGAGCCTCGCCCCAGACGACTCAACTGCTGGAAACACTGTCTAAAAAACATCTCTCTTTTGGAGGCATCATAGAGGCAGCTGTACAGAAGTGGCTCTTGCCTCTGTGCACCATGGAAGGAAACACTGCGTGGTTGAAGTCTGGTCCATGGTTGCAGCCGGCGGTCAGAGAAAATTCGGCTTACAGTCAAGATGCTCTTGTGTCGTGGCCGTGGAGGGAGGGTGTAGCTGAGTTGCTGGCGGGATTTTTTGACTGAAAAGCTGCATTCTGCTTCCCGGAAGAAGGCAGGCACTGGTAGAGGAGTGTGGCTCAATTGAGACTTAGCCTCAGCATAATCAAGAGCTACTGGCATTATCTGAAAACAAAACATAGTAATTGAGATTAAATGGTAATGTTTTCCACTGCCAAAACTTGAATACAGTAATTCTCTGGTACCAGGCTTGTAAAGTTCAGAAGTCATTAGGTCAGAAATACAAAAGAATTGAGAATATAAAAAATGATATATTTTTAGGCTATGCCTACAACTAACATGAGACTCTCTAAAGCATACTGGGGAGAAAAATGGAATCCTTATGGATTAATAGTATTTTTCAGTATCAATTGTGGGTACTTTTTCTCCATGTACAACAGAAGAATCTCATTTAAATAGCCTCTACTGCTATATGCAAGAGCCAAATTCATAGGCACATATTACTTGTGAAATAAGAAGATAGTTTATCACTGTATCTTCAAACTATGGCAGCAAACAAAAAGTTTTGCAGTGACTTTCAGTTCTATTTTACAGTATGGACCTCTTTATTTGTGTCATTTGAGACAGTCAGAGGTTTCCACAAAAGTCATGTCCCTAACCTGCTGTCTCCAGACACAGGCCATTTGAGGTAAGATTTATTTCATCCATCTGCTGTAGTTATCCCAGAGCCATCAATAACAATGATTTAGTTTTCTAATGGCCTTAGTGATTCCTGGCCATTAGAGAACTAAATTCCTGAGGGACTGCAGTTGCTCAAGTAGTTAAGATGCTGCCTGGAAGGCAGCAGGTCAGCAGTTCGATACCCAAGTACTGCACGATGGAATGAGCTCCCATCTGTCCCAGCTCCTGCCAACCTAGCAGTTCGAAAGCAAGAAATTGCAAGTAGATAAATAAGGACCACTTTAGTGGGAAGGTAAACAGCATTCCGTGCACTCTAGTATCTAGGCATGCCTGTGGCTGCCACATATCCATGGAAATGTCTGCAGATGCAAACAGTGCTGGCTCTTTGGCTATAAACAGAGATGAGCACTGAACCCTAGAGTTGGATACGACTGGCTTTCGAGCAAGGGTGACCTTTACCTAGTGATTCCTGATTAACCACAGGACATTCAGATGAAACAAGTGTGGAATCTGAATCTCTAGAACAGTGGTTCCCAATGTGAGGCCCACGCCCCACAAAGGGACTTCAATTCCCAGAAGCCTAAGTCAGTGCATGGGCTGATCAGTGCTTTGGGGGAATTGACTTAGACTTCTGGGAATTGAAGTCCAAAAAACTATAGGTTGGGAAAACAGTTCTAGAGCAGGGTTTCTCAACCTGTGGCCCGCGACGCCATTTCATGTGCCCCACCTCCACCACACCAGAAAGTGCCATGTGGTTGTGGAAGGGCAAAATGGCCATCCGGCCCCCGAAGCTGTAGGAGGGAGCGTAACCCGGCCCCTGGCTTAAAAAGGTTGAAAACTCCTGCTTTAGAGGCACTCAGACTATAGGAAACAAAGCTGTCAGCAGAATAACAGAAGAAATACTAAACAGAAAAATCATAGTTTCAAAGTATCAATTTATACCAAAAGTTACTTGCTTGCATTATCTGTCATAGTCTATTTGAATATCTATATGAAAAGCAAATTCTGCAATCTGTACATGCTTTCCTTGGAATTAAGGCCTCCAGAAAAGCGAGACTTATCAATTTATACACATCAGGTACAGAGGTACACAACAGATACCATTAAGTCTTACTCTTATGTCTGAAGAAGTGGACTTGATCCACAAAAGCTAACATTAAAATACACCATTTAGTCTTTAGTGTTTACTCTCTGATACATCATCCATCTGAGGCATGCCTGCTCCAAAAGCTCTGCCTTTCCTCCTTTACTACCCTATATTGATTGGAAGAACCACACACACACAATACTCAAGCCATCTCTTCCATCTCTTTTAACAAAAAAATCTTTTCTTTGGCTTGAGCATTTACCACACCCCATTCCCAATTCTTATACCTCAGTTACGGCAACTGAGCCTAAAACATGTGCAATGAACATGATAGCCAGCCTAGCTGGGAAGAATGGGAATTGCGGTCCAAACACGTCCAGAAGGGTGTGAGCTTCGAAAGACACCCCACAGAAAATAAATAAATGACATAGAATTAAATAAGACATATGTGCAAAAGAGAAAGAGAGAATGAACCGTAGTCCCAAGTTCAGGGAGGAAAGGGTGAATAGGCTTGTTCCTTTTACCTCAGCCACTAGCTCTGGGGTACACAGAAAGAGCCTCCTCGAAGATTGTGGTATTTTTGAACAGCAACCTTGTGTTGCCAGCTAATCTTTCTCACACTAGGTCAGACTGAAGGAACTGCAAAATGAACTCACCAAAAGTTGCCTTCATTTTGGCTGTTTCACATCTGGCTTAGACACAGAAAAATAAATAAATAAAGGTAAAAGGTAAAGGTTTCCCTTGCTCGAAAGCCAGTCGTATCCGACTCTAGGGTGCAGTGCTCATCTCTGTTTCAAAGCCGAAGAGCCAGCGTTGTCTGCTTCTGCAGACGTTTCCATGGTCATGTGGCAGGCATGACTAGACACCGGAGCGCACGGAACGCTGTTACCTTCCCACCGAAGTGGTCCCTATTTATCTACTTGCAATTTCTTGCTTTTGAACTGCTAGGTTGGCAGGAGTTGGGACAAAGACGGGAGCTCATTCCTTCCTGCAGTACTCGGAATCGAAATGCTGACCTTCCGCCACTTCTTAGCCACTTGAGCCACTAAGACATTAAAACAGAGTTTCCTAACCTTTGGTTTTTGGGCTTCCAATTCCCAGAAGCCTAAACCCATTCCCCAAAGCACTGATCAGCCAATGTACTGACTTAGGCTTCTAAGAATTCAAGTCCCCCCTGTGGGGTGTGGGCCCCACGTTGGGAACCACAGCATTAAGAGGATGCGTTAAGCCTCACCAACTCCACCGGTGGACATAACTCAGGCCACCAACCGCACAACCATTTTCGACCAATGCTAGTTCTAATTTAAAATAATAATAATAATAAACCCATAAAGGTGTGTCTTACCTCTTTCCACTCCTTCCCCACCACCCACCCCTCAGGAATGTTTTGTAGGGCCGCCCGCGCGCGCACCTCCTCCCTCCACAGAAGAAGAAGAAAAGCCTCAACGCAACGCCCGAATCTCGCGCCAAAATTCCAAACAGCCCCGTCCACTTCCGCTCTCTTACGTCACGGCTGCGGCGCGCGCGCGCCGCCGGCGCACCGCCCCTCCTCCCTCAGTCGCGGAAGATGGACAAGCGGCCGCTCGCTCGCGCGGTCTCGCGCCTCAACCTCCCTCCCCCTCCCTCCGGTGTTTGGCCTATCAGGAGCTGAGAAAGATTAAGGCGCGAAGTGTGTTGAGGGGAGGAGGGGGGAGGGGGAAGAGATAGACCCCGCCTACCTAGTATGTTCGGCTCTCGGCTCTTTTGTTTTCCACCCACGTCATTTTCCCCTCACAGACTGAGGGAAGGGAAGCTTAAGCTTCCTCCTCACAGAGGGGGGAAATAACACCCAGCCCAGTGGAGGCTGTTAATCGTGCCAGAACAAGAACCTTGTACAGTATCCCTGTCTCTATGAAGGGTTTCTTCCTCGTTTGTGGTTATACATAAGCACACATATGGTTCCTTTGGTCCAGTTCAGGGTCCCACAACCTTTCTTCGGTTATGTGTCCCACCTAAGCGTCTCGAAAATCCTGATGTCTGTCCACCACCACCACTGTGACATATAATATTTATTATTCAGGGACTGCGGTGGCTCAGTGGTTAAGAAACTCGCCTTGTTAGCTGGAAGGCTGGCAAGTCAGCAGTTCGAGACCCTGGTATTGCATGACGGACTGAGCGCCCGTCTCTGTCCCAGCTCTTGGGGACATGAAAGGAGCCTCTTTCGGACGTTCCTTTAGCGGAGTTTCTTCCACAAAAAACCTTTCAACCCAGAATAATTTCTGACACGAAATAAATAAATTTATTATTATTATTATTATTATTATTATTATTATTATTATTATTATTATTATTATTATTATTATTATTATTATTATTATTATAATTGTTCAATTTGTATGCTGCCCCACTCGCACAGTGACTGGGTGGCTGACAAAAAATCACAGAATATCACATCACCTTACAAACAATAATACAATAATGCAGCAGTAAAAAAAAATCAGAAACAATTTATTATTATTATTATTATTATTATTATTATTATTATTATTATTATTATTATTATTATTATTATTATTATTATTATTATTATTATTATTATTATTAAAGTGAACTATTCTCGTGGAGGAAGCCTGAAAGGCCATTAACTGTTAATAACTGATTCTTGAATCCCCCCCTCCCCTAAAAGTCAAATTGCCACCCTGTGGTGAATGCCCCAAGGTGGGAACCACAGATTTAGTCTTAGTGCATTGAGGCTATCCTAGTTCTGCGAGGGAAACCAAACTTTTGTCACTCTTCAGACTCACTAGGAATCTTAAAATACTAATGGAAAAGAAGCTTCCTCACACAAATGGAAGCTGTACGCTCCCCCTCTTGTATTTATTCTTGGTGGATTGGACTTGGTAAATCAATTTGTGTTTTTTTTTAAATCCATGCTAAAGTAAAAACAGGAAAAGCTGATGATATGGTTTATACAGTACTATATTTTTATCAGGATTTTAGGTAAAGGTCTCCCTTGCTCAAAAGCCAGTCATACCAGACTAGGGAGAGGTGTGTATCTCCATTTACAGATCTCCATTTACAGCCAAAGAACCAGTGCTGTTTGAGTCTGCAGATGTTGCTATGGTCATGTGGAAGGCATGACTGGAACTCATAGTACACTCACCTTTCCTGCCAGAGTGGCGCTCTCACACGCACACACAGACGTGCACACACACACACACACACACACACACACACACACACACACACACACACACACACACACACACACACATTGTTGCCCATCCTGAAAAAATATTCACCCACCCACATCTAGAATCCTGACTATGGCCCTGGCTAGGTTGGCAGGAGCTGGGACAGACAGCGGGAGCTCACTCTGTCACACAGCATTCTGGTCTTGAACTGCTGACATGCCTACCTTTTGGTTGTCAAGCTCAGAGTCTTAACCACTAAGCCACTGCAGTCACTTTTATCAGGAAGTGAGCCCCTTAATACCTGGAGTTCAGTCTGAATCAAAACAGATTTATGTTCTGTTGTACTTTAAGGTGCAAAAGATGTCTTGTTTTTCACAGCCTTTCAGAAACTTAACAGTTGTTCCTCCATATATAATATCCCACCATACTCAGTTATTGTTTATTCTCTCTTGAACTGTGTTTTAAAAGCTGACCCATGCAGAACTTAGAAATGTTATTTTTGTGTTAAAAGTGGCCATAGTGGATTTTGTCAGCTTTAATCCAAAAATAGTAAAGTACTGTATTTCCAAGCTCCGTCACCGGAGTGTCCCAATCAAACAGCTAAGAGGATGGTCCTAATCACCCCACCTCTCTTCCTTCAGTCCATAACAGCTAGGAAAGATCAGTGATGTAGTGTAGTGTGGATCCCCATGAAAATCTGCATGGCTATGTTCGTAAAATGTTGGCAGTTTTGTTGGTTGGTTTTAAGAGGGGAAAGCCAGTTCCAATTATTCTACCCACCCCACTCCTCACATACACTCAACCAGAAGGAACACATCACACAGTGCTTTCCTTACATGAGGTGCTATGTTCCATTAAGTTCTTTCAGATTTATGGTGGACCTGTGAGTTAAGAATCTCCCAAATATCCTGCCATTAATAGCCTTGCAAAAACTGTTTCACTTTACTGAGCCCTGTTGGCGCATTGGTTAAGCTGCTGTGCTGAAACCAAAAGATGGTGAGTTCGATCCTGACCAGTATCAAAGTTGACTCAGCCTTCCAAGGTTGGTCAAATGAGTACTTATCATATTATTATTTTTTTGGGGGGGATACTAATTAACTTGTGAACTGCCCAAAGAGTGCACTAAGCATGATGGGGCAGTATATAAGTGTGATTGCTTCCATCTCATACTCATTTTTCCTTTCTTCCTGTGGCATCGTTGCCTCCTAGCAACAATGTTTTGTCCAGTGAAACTCATCTTCATTTCTATCCAAAATACATATTGGAATTTGTCCAGAATGCCGTAGCCAACAGGTACCCTATGCAAAATGAGATGTCTATCAAGTTCTGCGAATCTGTCATCTGAAGGAAAAGTCTGAGAACAGCTTTCCTCTTTACTCAGGGATGCACAGCCTTAAAAGGGTGCAATTTCCTGTGTTTTCTCACACATTTGTCTGCCTTTTCTAATTGCATAAAATATTTTGAAGAAAAAAAGACAGAACAGCTGCAGAATGTCTTTTGGCTAAGAATCTCTGGAAGCACCTTTGGAGCAAACAATATTTCAGCCTGTCATAAGACTGTGGTCATGCTTAGGTTATGGGAAACCCAAATCACCACCACCCCGTCCTTGATGCATTTTTCAGAAAACACAATGGATATTTGAAGAAGTGCAAAAGCTTGTTTGGCATAATATTATGTTTCTCTTATCAAGAATAATAAAACACAAAACAAAAGAACTGTAGATTTTTTTAATTGAAAAGATGTTGGGGCCTGGACTTCCAGTTACACACTAAGATGGAAATTGGCTTTAGATTGCCTTCTAAGAAGTGAAATGTGTAGGAGTCCCTTCTTCTGAAGGAAAGAGATTTCTAGCTTCACATGCCCCATTCTATAGCTGTGGTCACCACTGTGCTAGCAGCCTTGGAAAATGTGCTTACCAAGGCTTAAAAAGCTACCATGCAAGATTCTTTTGAAATGAAACACTTTGTTGTTGTTGGTCCTCAGAATTAGTACCAAAGATTGCCCAGATGCCTAAATCTTGCTGCAGGAAGTTCCTTTGAGAAGTATCTCAGCTCAGCATTTTCCAAAAGCACAGCGAACTGTGAAAAAGTGAGAGAGAGAAAAAGATGAAGACGATAAAGTATTATTGCAAAAGAAGGGCAAAGAAAGACATGAAATGGGAAGGAAATATTGGCTGCATTCATCAAATAATCAGATAGCAATCAATGTTCAAGCATTCAAATGCAATCCAGGCTTCTAGTACATTTCTTACAATACAGTGGAACCCCGTATAATGATAATTAACAACTTGTATAATGAAAAGTTTGTACAACAAAGAGGATTTGCGCTAACTGCTATACCGTATAAAGAATTTTTCTTGTTATACGAAGCAATGCATCTCTATGGGAAAAATCACGCAACAAAAATCTCTATGGGATGCATCGTACAATATTTTTCTTCATTGTACAATTTTCCCCATAGAGATTTTCGTTATATGATGCATCCCATAGGGATTTTCGTTATACGAGGCATGCTTCATATAACAAAAAAATTGTATAACGAAGAGCCTCGCAGAACACACTTTTTTCATTATATGGTGTTCTACTGTACCTTGTAATTTAATTCATCACTAACCTTCCTTCCCCATCCTGAAGGAACTCACTTGAAACTGAAGGCACATGTGAATTGCACATTTTTAAAAAGGATCCCAAAAACTTTATAAAAATGTTCAGAATCCTGACATCCACTGAGTGTGGATCAAATCTTAGTCACACCTAGTGAAATCCAAATTAGTTGTTATTAACTTCCTATGACAAAATCAAATGACAATCCATTATTTTGTCCTTTTACCATACCTATACATGACAGTATTCTTAGGAGATAAAATACAGCTATAATTTTTTAAATAAAATATCTGTGGTAGTCATGGTCACCTTTTATTCTATGGAGCTTTCAACTATACAGAATGCAAATGGGTAAGAAGAATGTGAGTTTCAGGTGAGGTTCAAAAATCACTAGAGTTACAGAAGATCAGGAGATTTTGTTTTATTCCTTACCTCTGTACCTATTTCCCAGAAATTCATTTTTCCCGTAATTTGATTCTTTCCCTCCTAGAGTCAGAGGAAAAAAGAAGGATAAATCTAAGTCTGGTTTTTTTTCATTTTCCTGGTTTGCACTGCCTTTTCTATTTGATACAAAGTAAGTAGTCCTCCATAACTAATTTTGTGGCCTAACTTAGTCCATCACCATTCTTACAGTAGGACACAAACAGTGAAAATGCTTAATTTAGCCATGACTGAATTGTTCGAATCTACTGTTTCAATAAAATCTAAAGTTATTTGATTGCATTGCTATTTTAAATTAGGTTTACTGTTGCTGTTTTGTTTGACATTTTTACTTCTGTTATCTTTATATATTTGTTTTAAAATTGGCTTGCTCATGATATAAATGATAATAATGACATTTTGGGGCTGTGGTGGCTCAGTGGTTAAGAAGCTCGCCTTGTTAGCTGGAAGGCCAGCAAGTCATCAGTTTGAGACCCAGGTACTGCATGACAGACTGAGCACCTGTCTCTATCCCAGCTCCTGCCAACCTAGCAGTTTGAAAGCAAGAAATTGCAAGTAGATAAATAGAGACCACTTTGGTGGGAAAATATCTTGGGGACATGAAAAGACGTCTCCTGAGCGAAGTTTCTCCAGTAAAAATCCTCTCAACCCACAATATCTGACACAAAATTATTATTATTAAGACATTTGGATGCCCAAATATAGTTAAAAGTAAACTTTTTTAAAAAGAGAGAGATCGGTTTTATGACAAAAGTGGGTTATTACATAAAACATCTTGTGGTGATTTTTTGTTGCTGTCAAAATGTGCAATAGTGGCAATTTCCTTAATTATAAAGTATCTATAAAGGCAAAGGTCAGCCTTGCTAGAATGCCAGTTGTATCTGACTCTAGGGTTCAGTGCTCATCTCTGTTTATAGTCAAAGAGCCAGTGCTGTCTGCATCTGCAGATATTTCCATGGACATGTGGCAGACATTACAGTACTGTATAGTACTTCAGACATAGCACCCTTCAGTATTAACACTAATAAAAGTGCTACTTACCAAAGCCTCCAAGTACCTGTCCAGGGCCATACCCTCCTGGCACTTTCCCAGTTGCAAGAGGACCATATGCTCCTGCTAGACAAAAGTAAAAAGCAAAACACAGTGAAGGTACCATGTAACACCTAGTTATAAAATGTGTTAGACTACTCCAGCAGAAAGTACTCTAGACATCAGGCTGGGGGCACTGTCAGAAGGAAGGAACCGAGACATAGCAGGAGTCTTACCTGCCCTCAGTCCATTAGTTTGTGAATCACCGCCATTCATATAACCCAGCCCATTTCCATTGTCTGCTCAGGGTGGAGAGGAAGCAAAGAGTTAGAGGAAGAAACAGCATAACACAGAATATAACTTCAAATGCAGCAGCCACTCTTCTTTCTTCTTTGCCTGAGGTCTGGAGCTTAGAGTTAGAAACTAGACTCTTAGGATAATCAATGTGATATATGCCATTAACTGCTGATAATGTCCAATAAGGAAAACAAAATGGGTATATAATCTGCATACAAGAATCAATGGATACACATCTAACCCCCAAAATAGCAATATTCAGATTTCAGTGGGAGGATATTTCCATTTCAGGGGAGATTCCATTCCTGAATTCAAAAGAGAAGATATCCACTTAGATTTTATTTGCAAGTTTAACACTGTTTATTTAGGACTAAATCTGGATTAAGTTTTCCTCTACTACTATGTGTTAAATTACCACTTCAAAGCTAAAAAGATTAAGTAATTGGTGATTGCTGTTTTGAGTGGTCACGTCATTGATTTCATATATTCATGTGATATTTGGAGAGGATTATCAGGCTGCAAAGAATGTTACAGGAATGTGACCCCGCTGTTTACATTACATTTTCTGTATCCCTATATATATGTGTGAAAATATCTGGCAAATCAAGATAACATTGTATGCATTTGATGACATAGTCTTTATGAGACTATAAAAATAGGGGTACAATAAATCTTTTATTCTTTTAAGGCATCAAATGATCTTTTTCTATGTTTGCTGTAACAGATCAAAATGGATAACCCATCTGGACTGAGAGCCTGGACTGTAACTTGTATTTTAGCTAGCAATAAATTAGCCAGCTAGTTGATCCTCTGTGCCCTCAGACGCCAGCTATTTTATTTTACTTTGGAATGTATTTGTTTGGTTGGTCTGTTTTTGATTTGTTGTGTGTTTTGTTGGGGTATTTTATATTTCTATGTACACCGCCCAGAGTGGGAAATTTCCCAAATGGGCGGTATAGAAATGTAATAAATAAATAAATATTTTAGAAAGGGGAAAGAAAAGCGGTACAAGGAAAATAATTGGTCTTCTCCTAAATCGTGCTTCTGGTCATATCCAGATTGTTTTCTTCTTCAGTAAATAATAACCCTCAATCACCTCCCTGTCAATTTCCAATTTCCAGGAATATCTGAGCACTGGCTTATTTCTGTTGAAAAATAAGTCACTACTCAGTTCACTTTCATATCCCAATTCTTTTGAAATAGAATTTCTTACCATCTAACCCTGACTGTCCAGGTTGTGATCCATATGGCAGCTGCGACCCACCTGGACAAAACAGACAAAGAAACAGAGGATTAATTTATTTAAAATATAATTGCTATATGTTTCACAACTGCCTAGAGATCTTTTCCCTTTGCCCATCATAGTTTGCCAGGATGTTCAGACAATTTGGGACAAGTTTTAGTTACTTGGAAGTTCTTCGAAAGTCAACAACTGAGCCTGTTCTGTCATGATTAGATCTGCCAGTGGAAAGTACTACATTCCTTCCTCAATCTTGTGGTCTAGTCAGTTTCACTTTTAATGAAAAAAGGCCATATTGAAATTAACTAGACCAGAATATTGCTGGCTATACTCTGTTTGTGGATGAGAGTAAGATCAAGGAAAGGAAGTCTACCAGATATCAGCCTAGATATTTTTGGAAAAGAACAGAAGGTAGTAAGGTGTCACCAGAGCTGATCTTGGTTTTCTCTCAATGGCCAGACCAACAGGCATATGGCAGCTAGTTAGGTCCTACTCCTTCTTCCAGTGCCATAGCCAATTCCAAATATTGCCTTCCATTTGCTTTCCACATCGCAGTGTGACACCTGTACCACTGATCCAGTTCTGCGAGTCACTTTCTGATCCTGAGCCCTTTTGGCACACACAGTCCTCCTCAGCCCCAGGCCAGGATTGATGAAGCTTCTGCCTTCCATCAAGATGGATTCAAGTGAGATTTTATCCACTTGGAGACCATCACCCTTCCCTGTGGGCTTTGCCACCCAAGGCCATTAGACCCCAGGGTTGTCAGGTTAGTTAACTGCCACCTGATGATTGGCATTGAATTGTTGGCAGTATGGCCTACTTTGTTACCATTGCAGGATAACCTAGTGTAGGAGTCAGCAAACTTGGCTCTCCAAATGTTCTTTGATTTCAATTCCCAGAAGCCCTGATCAGCAAGTGTGCTAACTTGGGATTCTGGGAATTGAAGTCCAAGAGCACCTAGAGAGTGAAGTTTGCTGACTCCTGCCATAGTGTGTTGTTCCCAGTCAATCTCAGAATATAAAGTCTAGTTTTCCACTAGTGCTGCTATCTGTTACCCAAGTCTGTACTTGGTCTCTGATGAGGGTCAACACCTGGTTGTCTCTCCCATTTTGCATAAATAGCAGCTGAAGGGGCAATTTTGGCAGCTACAGCAGTAATTCGGCTTCAGTAGGTGTGGAGAGAGGCCCAATGTGACCCTTGACTCCCATAAGATGCCAGCCCCCTCTTCTAAAGGTTCTAAAGCAAGGATTCGCAACCTATGCCCCATGGGCCTAATCCGGCCTGTAGCACCAATTAATCCAGCCCACAGTGAGGATCCTGGAGTCACCACTGCTGCTGCTACTGGAAGCGGTAAAAACATGGAAAAAATGCCATGAAAACGTGGCGAAGAAATCTGAAAATGCAGCGAAAATTCACCGCCTTGGCTCCTGCCACCACGGGAAGTGGTGAGAGTGGCAAAAATGCAGCAAAAATGTGCTGGAAGCAGCGGAAGCAGCAGGAGGAACCACACTTCTGGCCCACACATCTGTCTGGGGGTGTGGTCTGGCCCACGGTGTGGAAAGGTTGTGAACCCCTATTGGAACATTTTACAAATTAACCCTCAAATAATCAGCGCATTATGTTAAATTCTGCTCTGATATTTATCCAAAATATAATCAACTCCACCCATAGGCCTCATCATGGGGCTTTCATTTTGTTGTCACATCACAGACATCACGCAACTGATTAACCTAATCACAAAAGCTATGGCTTTAAGTCTGCAAGATCTGAGTAGAACTGTAAATGACAGGGGTTTTTTTAGGTTTTTTTTTTTTAGGAGGAGTACTAATTCACACCTCACCATACATTGAAAGTGACTAGAGGACACATAACAACAACAACAACAACGACAACAACGACAACAACTTACCATATCTCCCAGCACTGTAGTCTCTTCCTAGTCCTGCAGCCTCTGGTTGTTGTGGTTGGCCACCATAGGAAAGCTGCCCTGCCCCGTTGACACAAAGAGTCATAAGAATGGAAAACTACTAGATGGCCCAGAAATACAGATGGCAATTGTCACGCATTTTCCTCCCCAGTGCTAAGAACAGCTGAGTAAGATATCTGATTACTAAGTCAGAGGTTGGGAGTTCAGTTCCCCAGAAGTGCCAGTCTGTGTGGTCTTGGACAAGGTGCATAGTCTCAGGATGTCCCCAGGAAAAAAAAATGGTAAACCACTTGTGAGTATTCTAGTCTACATGAACACTTTGAAAAGGATTGCCATAAATCAAAATGGACTTGATGGCACACAATTATTATCAATTACAGTATAGCTAAACCCATTGCAAGCCAGCCCAACCTCTTTTTCTTCTACAGAGAAATCCAGCTGGTTGAGAGCCCCAATGAAAATGTGTTGGAGGGAACAGATCTTTTCTTTACACAACTGCCTTAAGACTCACCTCCATATTTTGCAGCGGTGGGATCCATAGCAGGGTCTCCTAATAGAGTGCCATAATGAGTCTGGGCACCTGAAAGGAGACACATTGCAGATATTAGGTATGCAGCCATTTCTCCCTCACTGGTTTTGTAAATACTAGTTGCTGAGGCTGTCTAGGGCAGAGGTGGTGAACCTATGGCACACGTGCCTGAGGTGGCACTCAGAACCTTCTCTGTAGGCACCCATGCAGTCACCCCAGCACAGAGTTCATCCCGCTCTTCTACTCAGCAGCCCAATGGGGTTGCTTCCTCCTCCCCCCAGCACAGCATTCACTCTGCCCAGCAGCCCAATGGGAGAGTTTCCTTCCTCTCCTGTTGCTGTGATGCCACTTTGTGATAAATAAGTGGGTTTTGGGTTGCAGTTTGGGCACTCAGTCTCTAAAAGGTTTGGCATCACTGGTCTAGGGCCTCTTCTGAGGTTGGAGCTTAAGGAAATGATAGGAGGTTCTGGAGTGGAATTCATGTGATTTGGGGTTAATTATTTAAGCTCTGCAATGTATTTATCTCCCCCTGTACATTGGTTACTACTCAGTCAGAGTTCACAAAAGTGACTTTTTGAGACTACAATTTCCAGAATCCCAGTGATCATTCTAAGATTCTTAAAATAACTTTTGAAACTCTGCTTCTCTGAAACATAGTCTACATACTTTCTTGCAACTTTATAAATAGTGGTCAGTGTTACATTTGAATACTTTGCTCTCAAACTGAAAAGTCTCTAGGAGGCCTTGAGCTGATCTCTATCTCTCAGCCTAGCCATAGGGATGTTGTGTTAAAAGGCCACTCCAATCTCTTTGGAGGAAGTGAGAGAAATAAATATAAAAATAATAATCTATTATTGCTGCTATTACCATATCCATTTGGCTGAGGTCCAGTGCTAGGAAAGCCATTGCCTCCAGCTCCATAACCTGAAAGGAAAAGAAAAAAAGTCATTTTTTGTGATCTTCCATAATCTATTACTGTTGAATTCTTAATCTCTTTACCAGGGATGGATTTGTATAAATAAAGTGACAATCACTTTTCAGACTAGAGGCTGTCACTCCATACATTGGTAAAGAGCTCCACCCTCTGGACATACCTCTTTATTGCAGGAAGCAAAGCCCAACAACAATTCTTATTGCATAATTGAACACTTATGTGGTCCATCTCTACATCAATGTAGCTGATGGACTACCAGTAGCAGAAAACAAGTTTCACATTCAATCATAATTTGAATCAGCCAGTGTGAAAAACATGTAGTAGATCAGCAGGTAATTGCACAGAACAGTTAGTAGAATGGTCTGCTGCTACTGTGAGACTGAGTAGGAACCGAGAGAATAGAAATACTGTAAAGGGCTGAGTTCTGCATTGTAGTGAAATAGTGTCAGTAGGTATACAGAATTACCTTGTTTATACATAATGAACTTCTTCACACATTAGATAACTAAGCTATAAAACTCATTACCACAAGATGTAGTGATGGTTACCAACTTGGAGAGTATTAAGGTTACAAAAATTCATGGGAACATGATTTAACAGCAGCTGCTGATCACAATGGATGATTATATATACTATCTCTAGTATCACAGATGGTATGTCTATGAATACCAGGTGCTGAAGCATATGAGTGAGAAATTTCTATTGCTCTCACATCTTGCTTGCAGGCTTCTGTAGTTAGCCATTGTGGGATCACAATGATGGACTAGATAGGCCTTTAATAGGTTTGTTTTTCTTTTCTTAAAGCAAGACAAACCATTAGTCTAACTTTCTGCCTGGTTTGCTCCTTGAGCAAAGATCTGAATTTGGAAACCTCTGCATGCCAGGTCTCCCATCATTGGACAACATCTTCTTCTTGATGGGGCTGCAAATAGGCATGGTTGTATCAAAGTATGCATAGTTAAAGCATTGGTCTTCTCATTAGTCACGTATGGCTGTGAGAGCTGGACCATAAGGAAGTATGAGTGCAGAAGAATAGACACCTTTGAACTGTGGTGCTGGAGGAGACTTTTGAGAGTCTCCTGGACTGCAAGGAGATCACTTAAGTCAATCCTGAAGGAAATCAACCCTGACTGCTCCTTGGAAGGACAAATACTGGAGCTGAAGCTCATGTACTTTGGCCACAAAATGAAAAGAGAGGACTCACTAGAGAAGACCCTGATGCTAGGAAAGATCAAAATCAAAGGAGAAGGGGGCAGCAGAGGATGAGAGGGTTAGACAGCATCGTTGATGCAGTGGGCTTAGACGTAGGCAGACTCTGGAGGATGGCAGATGACAGTGGAGCCCGGCATACAATGAACCATGGGGTCGCAAAGAGTTGGACTCACCTGTGACTGAACAACAATTATCAAAGGACTCTGTAACCAAAGGCAATTTTGTCACTAGCTACATTTGTCTTTCTTGCCCAATGCCATGTTCTCTCTCTCTCTCTCTTTGTATCTTACCATTTCCATTTCCATTCTGGAGTCCATTGCTTGGGAAACCACCAGCTCCAGCACCACCTGGATAGGCTGTTGAACAAAGCATGGATAGAGAGAAAAATCAAGAGAGAAATCCCTTCTCTCCTGCTCTTTCTCCTTTTCTTCTTTCGCCAATAAAAGGCATCATTTATAAGCAAAAGTTGTCCTGGCTTTATTTTTCTTTTTAAAAATGCACTTGCCAGTTCATTCAGCAAATGAAAATATAACTTGTTCCATGTTTGGGGAAGTGATGGGACTGGCCATGTTTCATTTACACTTGCCGTTTGAAAACCTATGGCTACTCTGAGATTGTTTGAGTGTAATTATGCATAGTTTAAAGGAAAGTTGAGAATACAGCCCTTCAAAAAGAAAATTGCAAAAGGAATCCTCAAATCAAATGAATGATTGCCCAAAATTAGAAAAGAATTGCAAATGGGGGGGGGGGGGGGGGATCTTCAAATTATTGATTTTATCTGGAAAACTCAAATTAATACAACAGAACTTTCTAGCATGCACAGGGTGCTTTTCCTATAGAAACAAGTAACCACAAGGGACAGGGGTTCTTGGTTAAAGGATGAGACTTCTCAGCATACTTGGGACTTTCCTCTACATCAGTGGTGGCAAACCTATGGTATGCATGCCAGAGGAGGCACTCAGAGCCCTCTCTGTGGGCACTGTCGCCCTATCACAGAGTTTGCCCTGCCCCTCTGCCCAGCAGCCCAATAGGAGCTCACCCTCTCTCCCCCCAGCAGAGAGTTTGCCCCACCTCTCTACCCAGCAGCTCAATGGGAATGTTTCCTCCCTTCCTCCAGCACAGTGGGTTTTGGGTTGCAGTTGGGGCACTCGGTCTCTAAAATGTTTGCCATCACTGCCCTAAACCTACTTATCTTTGGTGGTAGGGTCTTATGAGCAATTCCCACCAACTCTTTGAACTTACCTTGCTGTATTCCTGTTCCTTGATAGACACCAGCACTGGGCCCTGCTCCATAACCTGCTCAGAGAAATAAATAAATGGGGAGGGAGTAATTTGTTATCTTTGCACAAAATATCATAAGACGCTTATGCAATTTCCTGCCTCATGTATGGAAATATTTTTGTGTGTTTGTAGTACAGTATATGCACCTTTACATGGTGAGTGTTAAGCACCACTTGCTGATGGGCCTCAGGTAGCAAAATACTCTGAGCAATTCTGGTTAGAAAGGATCAAAAGAACATTATATACTTTGGAGTGACAGGATGGGGGAAAGGTTAGAAGTGACAAGCAGATGTGTTGGACTAGCAACTTGCTTTTGCTTCTAAATTAAAGCAGACAGTCTCACTATGGTGACTTTTGTACATGTACTGAATGCTGACACATATACAGTACAAGCTTGATATAATGGGGCATATTCAGAATGCAAAAACAGCCTCCCAGATGGCTAAGGTACTATTACCTGCTTTGGAAGGTTTGCCTCTAGGTCCAAGAACTATGAGATAAAGAAAGAGAAAGTCAGGCCAGAAAAGAAAGTAGAAAAATTATAAATATTTAAAATAGGCTTCTTTACTTTGTGCTAAAAAGCACATGATCTGCAGGAGGGGAAATCATTTAAACGTCTGTGCACATTTTTGAATGTTAATTATATTAGCATATATGGGTACAGTTACATAAACTTGCTCTTGTTAATCATGATGAGAGTCAAAAAGCTCTGTGACTCACTCAAGCTGCACTTTGTGGCTACTAAAAATCCTACTCAGCCTTTCTCTAGCTTTTCAAGGTTACCAAACACTGCCCACAACCGACCGGCCAGCAAAGTTTACATTTCATCATTTTAAACATAAGCAAACATTTTCTGGATCATTACTCTTCTACCAACAATACACAACAATTCTGATCAATTCTTCTCAGTGTCTGCTCTGGCCCTATGGAACCTCCTGCCAATTGAGCTGCGTCTCCAGACGGAGTTGCTGTCCTTCAGGAAAGGGCTAAAATCCTGGCTGGCCAAGCAGGTGTGGGGCACTGGGGATGCGGTGACCCCCACTTGCTGGCTGATGTAGTAAGAACACTCTCTCCCTTTTTAAATCTCTTTTAATCTGTACAGGTCAGAGTAATTTTTGGTGGTAGTTTTAATAGGTTTTTTAAATTGGTTTTTAAAATGTGATTGGTTTTATTTTCTGTGAGCCACCCAGAGTCTTCGGAGTTGGGCGGCAATATATATCAGGAATAAATAAATAAATAAATAAATAAATAAATAAATAAATAAATAAATAAATAATATTTCACAGATAGTTATAATCCTGTTTTTTCACTGAAGATGGCTACCTCAGCTGCTCCTCCAAATTTCAGAGCTTTCCTATAATCTTCAGAGGTAGTATTAATTTACTCCACTATACTATGTCCTTGGGGACTGCGGTGGCTTGGTGGTTAAGATGCTGAACTTGACGACTGGAAGGTCTGCAGGTCAGCATTTCGAGACCCAAGCACTGCAGGATGGAATGAGTTCCCAAGTAGATAAATAGGAACCACTTTGGGGGGAAGGTAAACAGTGCCCCATGCACTTCAGTCATGTCTGTCACATGTCCATGGAAATGTCTACAAATGCAGACAGCACTGGTTCTTTGGCTATAAGCAGAACACTGAACCCTAGAGTCGGATATGACTGGCTTTCGAGCAGGGTGACCTTACTGTGTCCTTTATGGACTGAATACCCAATGCAAATATTATTATTTTTCTGCTGTGTGTATGTAGACAAGAGAAACAAAAATATCTGATTGTTTACTATGGGACCTGCAAGGTATAGAACAGCAACTTATATACTAAGTGTAAGCATTCCATTCTTCTGAGATCATTAAAATGAGTACCCAGCATGTTGGGGGCAAACTGCTAATTATGTTGTGAACCACCCAAAGAGTGCACTAAGTGGTATACGATGGCTTATAAGTGTAATTGCTACTCCTATAGGTAAATGCAAACATTTATAGATCCTACAGATATGTGCCGCCACCCTGCTTTAATACGCAATTTCTTCTCCTTGAGCAAGGAGCTGAAATCTTGGTGGAAAAAATATTTTGAGCAATTCACATTATCAACATTTTAAGAAGGCACTGTGAAGAGTTAAACACCAGGACACTGATCTGCAAGGGATGGGCAGAAGAATAGATTTAGTAAACAAAAATAATTGATAAAAATGAACAGCTTGTAATCATGCATATATATTCTACTGCTTGTATATGTGCAGTTGAAAGTAGTATGATTTGGACAAATTGGACTAATGAAGGAAGTGATCTTTCCCAACATGGGATCCTCAATATACATTGGGCTACAGATCCCATCATCTCTGTGGATGATATGGGTATTGCAGCCCACCACATTAGGAGGGTGTCTGTCAGGCTGATAAAGGATACCACTGGGGTATATTTAAGGGAAAAACCAAAAAGTTGAAACAGGCATGACAAAAGGCAGTAAAAAGAAAGAAACCCAATGATTGAGAAATAAATAAATGACGTATCAAGCTCTTACATAAAAGTGTAAGAAAATACAGCAGCATCCAATGGTGAAAAACCTAGCTGTTGTAGGACTTCACCCCAATCTCCACTTCAGTGACATAAAATTAATATGACCAGTCAACTATTTTTAGAAAATCAGTAAAGAGAACAATGTTTTGGCCAAGAACATTGTTTGGTCTCACAATGGGCCTCTGAGTTTATAGGAAGATTTGGCAGGCAGTCAAATGTCATGTTTTGTTATGATTGTTTGTTTTTGGTAAAGTGAATATTCAAACAAGATGTTTTACTCTTTTGGAGCAAAAAGAGGACAAGGAAAAAATGAACTATTTCAGGGAAGGGAGGTGCCAATCGAACAGGTCGCAAACAAGGAAAAGACAGAGGAAATTGTCTGAGATGTACTCTTACCTCCAAAGGGAAGACCAGCATAGGGGTAACCAACACCTCTGTAACCTGAACACAAAGATGCATCCTGAATTATGACATAAATGGCATACCCATAAGTTCCTTGCTTACTTTGATTTTGCAAATCACTATAATAAAAACATGCAACTTGCTGGACTTAAGAAAGTGCATAGCATATCCTGCCCAGAACCCACCCAGAGCTACATTGCTGCCACATTTATAACAATGATGACACAAAATTATTATTATTACCATTGGCTACAGAAATTTGGCAGCTTTTGCGGCAGAGCTCTGTGGAACAGAAGGGTGCGGTGTAAATGGCTAAACTATATAGCCCCACTGATACAAAGGGCAAAGGATACGTTCTTTCCTTATTACAACAGGAAGAGGAGACAAAACCGACCATTTTTTTTTTTTTAGGGAGGCGCACCAAGTCTGCCAACTGTATAGTATTGAAGGTACAGTAATACCTCATACAAAGTCCGCTTCGTACAACATCGAATTCATACAACATCGCCTAATTCCTTGAAAAAAGATGCCTCATACAAAGTCGCTGTGACGTTGTATGAGGCATTGGGATTTTCCCCAGGTTGCATTGTGCTTGGGGAGTATAAAAGGCAGGACACATGTGTGCATTGCTCTTGTGGATTTTGCACGAGGCGAAGAGTGGTTAGGAGTGATTTTGAGCGCGATTTTGGATTATTTTGAATTTCTTCGTCAGAATTTCTAGAAGCATTTCTGGGTTTTTTGCAGCATTCTTCGGGTTCTTGGACAATCAGGGTTGTTTGACATGTTTTTTAAATGTATTTAGCCTTTAGAGAATGATTTCTTAAAGTTCTGTCAGTTTCCTGTCTGTTTCCTTGACTTTGCACTGAAGTCTGTGCTGTTACAGTACAATGTATCTCTATGGAAACGACGTTGTATGAGGCATCGCGGCTAGGATTTGGACGTTGTATGAGGCATCATGGCAAGGATTTTGCATGCCTCATACAAAGTCCAAATCCGTATAAAGTCCAAACTTGTGGAACCAAGTTTGGACGTTGTATGAGGTATCACTGTACTGGGTAAAGATGGAGGTGGTGCTAAAAAAGAAGGTGTAAAGGCCACATGCTCCCGTTTCCCATTGTTGCGCTCTCTCTCTCTCTCTCTGTGTTTCTAAATTGAAGCACCCCAAACATTTCAGTTTTTCTCAGCAAGAAAAATCTTCTGCATCATAATTTTGCTTGCTACTTTCTTTCTTTGTTTGCTCTGTGCAATATCTTACAATAGTCTGACCCCTGCCCTAGCCTATGTATGTGCATAGGATGGCTGATGTTCCTTGGTGAATTGAGGGAGATAGAGGAATCCTACCTGCTCCATATCCTGCTGGGACTCCATAACCTGTGTGGAGACAGAAGGTATCAAATGGAAAAAGGTTAGGCGAGAGGACAGACGACATTAGTGACTAAAAAGACTGGTTCCCAATTAATCTCCCTGATGGTAGTATTCCGCTGCAAATCCCACGTCAAGTCTCAAATGTGGCACAGCGGTGACCTGGGCCATCCAACAGCTACGGTGTGTGTGTGTGTGTGTGTGTGTGTGTGTGTGTGTGTGTGTGTGTGTGTGTGTGTGTAAAATACGGGCTTCCATTCCTTGTGGACCAGAACATGCTAATGGTGAGAGCCCGCTGATGGTGAGAACCTGCTAAAATCTCATGGGAGACAGTGCTTCGATCCACCATGTCAAACTAGACATGTGAAGTATGGATCAACTAAGTAGATGATAGTATTGATAGCCCTTAAAGGCCAAGGGGGAAGTTCAAACATCTGGCTTGTGGTATCGACCTCTTCAAACCTACAACCCCTCCACCTAAACTAGGTGCAAAATAGTGGTTGACCTGGACAAATGCTAAAAATTAAGGAATAGCATGGTTTTGAGCCCAGGTTTTACTCAATAATTTGTATTCAATTTTAGAGCCAACACAGCTCAAGTTCCCACCCCAACCCCCACTATTCTGAATAACTTAATCTAGAGGCAAAGCAATTTCAGACTTCTCGCTAGACAATGACAGATGCAAATTAAGCCAGCAGGTGATGTGATATCTTAATAGATAAAACTTGCATGCAGATGGACTTGATTTTTCAAGTCCATTTGCATGTGCAGAATGTCACAGAGATGTTTACCAATGTGTGAACTCCTCGCTGAAAAAACGACTTCAAGGTATCCAAGGTATTCTAGCAGCATGGCTAAACTTACCCAGACCTGCGGGCAGTCCTTGGGTCCCGTAAGTAGGATATCTCCCTGTCACAACAGGAAACAAAAAGGGAAACAATGAAAACAAAAGGACAATGCTAAGATAGAGCCCTTTCTTTCAACAGCTGTCCTTGGTTAAATATTATCAGGACCAGCAAGATCTAGGTTCAGATTCTCCCTTGGTCATGAAGCAAACTGGATGATCACAGCCGGTCACAGTTATCTATTGGCCAAATCTGCCTCACAGAAAAATTGTCAACAATCTCTTTGCATGTCAACACAGCATGACACCAGTACCACTGATCGAGTTCTGTGAGTCACTTTCTGGTCCTGAGCCCTTTTGGCACACAAAGTCCTCATCAGCCCCAGGCCAGTATTGATGAAGCTACGGCCCTCCATCAAGATGGATTCAAGTGGGATTTAACCCACTTGTGGACCATCCCCTTCCCTGTGGACTTTGGGACTTTAGTGTATGAGAACCAAGGCACAGGAATAGCCGAAGGATTGGCTTAACACATCTTTATTGCATGGTGGTCCGGGGGAACATGCGGTAATGGTGGACGAACAGCTCAATATATACAGTGGCTATACATTTGAATGTGGCTCCACGATAGCCCATTGGCTACCGCCCGTGTGACGACATCCCTGGTCACGCCCTTCTTGTCCAGGTGAGGTAGTGGCGGGAATCTTCCCGCGCTGGAGTTATTGCGTAATTGGAACCATATGAGCTGGACGCTCGCTATTGCCACCTAGTGGTTACTAGCTCGCGTCCTATTACGGAAGGTTACAGTGTTACAGTTGATAGGTGTTACATTGTTGCAAAGCATAGTATTAGGAACACAACATCCCTCCCCCCTAGGATGAGACGAAGTCTCTCATCCAATATGGCTTATTGCAAACGCGTTTTGGGCGTTCTGCTGGCTGGCTTGTCCCGGGGGCGCTACTGCTTCTCTGTCCCCTGGTCTCTTGTCCTGCAACGGGAGAGGGAGACTCGTTAGTGACTTGCCGCGGTTCTGCGGCTTTTGGGGAAGGGACAAACTCCATTGTGGAAAAACCGGGGGCACTGGGGGCTAACGAAAAACCCCGCTTCTCGCTTGGATGGGTGGGGGACCACTCCGAACCCCCCCCCGGTTTTGTAACTGAAACTCAAAATCTTCTACTGGGTCATTGGGGGCATCCCACAGGCTATCTATGAGGACAGACTCCTTCCCCTCCCCCCTTGGTGGGGACCACTGGCCCCCTTCTCCTCCCCCTTGGGCTGAACGGGTGGGGGAGAACCTTAACGTTGAATCCTTCTGTGCGCCGTCCGCGCTTTGGCTGTCCGGAACCCGGCGCCGGAGTTGATCTGCGTGCCTTCTCCAGAGTAGACCCGCACTGGTCTCTACACAATACGACACGGGACCCGTCTGGCCAACGATGACGCCCGGGACCCATGCTGGCCCCGCGCTAGCGTAGTTCCTGCAATGCACCGGGGCACCTACTTCGAAACTCTTGGTGTCCACTAACCCTATGTTCCTCCCAGTGTCCTCCACCCTCGTTGGGTCTAGCCAGGTCAGAATCGTGGAGAGGTGGGACGGCTGGGGTGTATGAACAAACAGGGGAAGGTAACACTCCCAAGAAGAAATTGTAAAAATACAAGTGCTTTAATAAAAGGAATAATTCACATATATGTCCTATGCTGAGGTATGTTCGGCATGGTGTGATGATGGTGAGTTCAACACGCAATAAACTGAATCATAAGCGGCAGATGTATCTGTAGTCCTGTGCGCGGAACTCACTCACACTCCAATGATACAAATAAATCGTGTCCTCGAACATGCGTAACAAACTGGGACCCTTGAAAGTAAATTTGTATCCTCACGGTGCTCAGTAAATACAGACAGGATTGTGAACTGTTGTACAAATGAGATGCAGTCTCTAAAAGTCCGTAGTCAAGAGATCATCTGTACAGCTCAAAGGGCTGGCGCTGGGGGTGGAAGGTGGAATCCTTCTCCGGGCAAGGGTTCCCAGATGACGAGCATCAATACACGATGGTAGACAATAAAGTTGACAAAGTCACGATGCCCTTCCGGTATATGGACATTTCGAATCTCTTCCTCAAGTTTCTACAATCATATAAATGTACACAATGTGAAATCTACCATTAATGGGCGATATAACACACCACAAACGCATGTTAACCCATAAGATCTAACGATTGTATTCACAAGCATATAAATATAGTCAAAACAGCTTACATACCTAATAATTTCTCATTGCGCGTATCGCACCTCTGTTGCCAAATTTCTCCTTGTGTGCACGCGTTAGCTCTTACCTACCGCGTGTTTTCTATATATACCCGAAGTTAAGGAGATACGGGACATGTGATTGTAATAACTGAAACAGAACAGGTGATTTCTACTGTTAAGCTTTCCGCATGTCTTAAAGCAGCAAGAATCTGCTTAGTTGACAGTATGTAGTTCTATCTTACAAGAATGCCGAGAGGTCCCATTCGGTATTTAGCCCGTGTGGGGCCAAAGTATTGAAGCGGTGGATGTAATACGCTTCTTTTTGGAGTAGAAATCGATCTACATCAGTCATGCAGTATTTGCTATGTCTGAATGTTTCTAAAACCACTGCCTTGATGTCCTTAATCGTATGCTTTTCCTGGAGAAAATGGTTGACAAGTGGAGCATTTGGGATCTTATTCCTTATGCGAGAAACGTGCTCGCTCAGGCGCACCTTAAGCGGTCGCCTGGACTGTCCCACATATGCCAGCTGACATTTACATATTAACATATACACGATTTCTTTTGAGTTGCAATTAGTGAAATCTGTCAGGTTGAGGACAAAGTCGCTGCTGGGTACATATACTTTATTAGTGGTCCACATGTGGCCACAGTATTTACAATGGCCACAAGGTTGATGTCCACTAGTATAAGGCTGATGGACTACGTTGGAGCTAATAAGATCAGTTCTTGAGATAAGGTTCGCTATGGTCCTGGTTCTCCTGAATCCAATAGTGGGTTTATATTGGCAGCCCGGCACGGAGTCCAGAATGTGCCAATGTTTCAGAATTATCTGTTTGATACGTTGGGCCATGGGGGTGTAGTCTACTGACCAGAATAACCCTGGTCTAGTGCGTTGCTTCTCAGTGCTGTAATTTAATAAAGAGTTCCTATTCCGCAAATCCGTCCTGTGTTTGGCAGATTTAATCACATCGTTAGGGTATCCCCTGCGATGGAGGACAGTAGTTATTTTATCCGCTGCTTCTGCATAGTCATGGGATCGAGATGAGTTCCTTTTGGCCCTGACTAGTAAACTATAAGGGATGTTGGCCTTTAAGTGGTGGGGATGAAAGGAGCTATACTGCAAGTAAGCAAACCGGTCGGTAGGTTTGTGATAGAGTTTTGTTTTAAAAAGGTTATTGTCAATGAAAACAGTTAGATCTAAGAATGAAATAGAGTGAGCATCTGTGACACATGTGAATTTGAGCTGCTGATGTTGTGCATTGATCCAGCTACAAAAATTGTTAATGGCTGTATGATCCTTGAAAAGAAAAAAGAGATCATCAATATACCTCTTATAACATAGGATGTTTGAAAAAAATGGATTGACCCGTGGATCCAGTATAAACGTCCTATCAAAATGGCACATAAAGATGTTGGCCACTGAGGGCGCAAAATTCGACCCCATGGACACTCCCTGAGTTTGTAGGAAAAAAGAATGTTCGAATCTAAAAAAATTATTCTCGAAACATATATCCAGTAAATCCAGCAAGAATGCCGACGAGGGATGAATATCAACCCTGCTGTCTAAGTGATGAGCAATCAGTGTGCGGACTTCCTCCAGCGGAATGTTTGTATAAAGAGATGTAACGTCTAATGTTAGGAGTACCGCATCTTGTGGCACTGGAAAATTTTCCATCAACTGGATAAAGTGTGTGGAGTCCTGGATGTATGAAGGGGAGAGGATAGCAAAAGTTCTTATATGGTGATCTATGAATTTAGCCACTGGTTCTAACAGGGAATTGTTTGCGGATATTATAGGTCTACATGGGATGACCAAGTCATCCTCTGATAATTTATGCACCTTAGGCAATAGGTAGAAAATCGGAACTCATGGGAATTTATTGAGCAAGAAACGGTAAGTTTTGTCATTGATATCCTCCATGGCCAAGGCTCCCTGCAACACTACTGTAATTATATTGGTGACATGTGCAGTCGGATTATGTTCCAACTTACGATAACAATCAGTATTAGATAACTGTGAATAAGCAGCTGCCAGATAATCTTTCTTATTGAGGAGAACAATGCCTCCTCCCTTGTCGGCTGACTTGATTATGATGTTTGGGTCGTCACCTAAATTTTTCAATAATTTGATATCTTTTAGGGAGAGATTAAACTTTCTGTTAAACTGTGACTCCGCAGATGTGATATCACGGATAATTAATCTTTTAAATACCTCAATAGAGGGATTGTCTATAGCAGGTGTAAATGATGATGGTAGAGCGAACACATCAGGAGCGCGTGTGTGCTCCGCGTCTTCCTTGAAAAATGCACGTAATTTTAATAACCTGATCAATTTAAAGATATCAATCTTAGTTTTAAAGGGGGAGTAATGGGGAGTAGGAACGAATCCTAGACCCAAATTCAACAGCTGTGTTTCTCTTACCGTGAGCGACCGACTTGATAGATTAAAGACAAGGGAGGGAGTTATTTCTTTCTCGTTCTTTTCTGGGGTCTCCGTCCTAAAAAATCATTCTGTCTGTTGGCTTGTGAAGTGCCGGCCATAGCTGGCATATGTGGGACAGTCCAGGCGACCGCTTAAGGTGCGCCTGAGCGAGCACGTTTCTCGCATAAGGAATAAGATCCCAAATGCTCCACTTGTCAACCATTTCTCCAGGAAAAGCATACGATTAAGGACATCAAGGCAGTGGTTTTAGAAACATTCAGACATAGCAAATACTGCATGACTGATGTAGATCGATTTCTACTCCAAAAAGAAGCGTATTACATCCACCGCTTCAATACTTTGGCCCCACACGGGCTAAATACCGAATGGGACCTCTCGGCATTCTTGTAAGATAGAACTACATACTGTCAACTAAGCAGATTCTTGCTGCTTTAAGACATGCGGAAAGCTTAACAGTAGAAATCACCTGTTCTGTTTCAGTTATTACAATCACATGTCCCGTATCTCCTTAACTTCGGGTATATATAGAAAACACGCGGTAGGTAAGAGCTAACGCGTGCACACAAGGAGAAATTTGGCAACAGAGGTGCGATACGCGCAATGAGAAATTATTAGGTATGTAAGCTGTTTTGACTATATTTATATGCTTGTGAATACAATCGTTAGATCTTATGGGTTAACATGCGTTTGTGGTGTGTTATATCGCCCATTAATGGTAGATTTCACATTGTGTACATTTATATGATTGTAGAAACTTGAGGAAGAGATTCGAAATGTCCATATACCGGAAGGGCATCGTGACTTTGTCAACTTTATTGTCTACCATCGTGTATTGATGCTCGTCATCTGGGAACCCTTGCCCGGAGAAGGATTCCACCTTCCACCCCCAGCGCCAGCCCTTTGAGCTGTACAGATGATCTCTTGACTACGGACTTTTAGAGACTGCATCTCATCTGTACAACAGTTCACAATCCTGTCTGTATTTACTGAGTGCCGTGAGGATACAAATTTACTTTCAAGGGTCCCAGTTTGTTACGCATGTTCGAGGACACGATTTATTTGTATCATTGGAGTGTGAGTGAGTTCTGCGCACAGGACTACAGATACATCTGCCGCTTATGATTCAGTTTATTGCGTGTTGAACTCACCATCATCACACCATGCCGAACATACCTCAGCATAGGACATATATGTGAATTATTCCTTTTATTAAAGCACTTGTATTTTTACAATTTCTTCTTGGGAGTGTTACCTTCCCCTGTTTGGTCAGAATCGTGGTCAGCTTCCTACGCATTAAGAGCTCCACGGGTGAATACCCTGAAGCTAGGGGAGTCACCCTGTAGCCCAGCAAGAACTGACACAGTTGCAGGTTAAGGTCCCCGGGGCCCATGCGCCTCAGCGCGTCTTTGGTGGTGCGCACGAGGCGCTCTACCTGGCCGTTTGTCGCCGGGTGGAAAGGGGCGGAAGTGATGTGCCGAATGGCGTTGATCTCGGTGAATGCCCTGAACTCAGCGGACGTGAAACAACTAGCGTTATCGCTAATTAGGGTGTCGGGTATACCGAACGTGCTAAAGACCCTACGCAATTGCTTTACTGTCATTGCCGAAGAGGTGCTCGTAACTGGGATCACCTCCAACCACTTGGAGTAAGCATCCACCACGAGGAGAAAAAGTGTCCCTCTAAATGGGCCCGCAAAATCGATGTGCACACGGGACCATGGCCCTTTTGCCGCGTCCCACTCCCTGTGCGGCAGACGCGCTTCTTCGGGTCGGGAGCATTGGCAGCTCTCGCAAGTGCCCACCATGTGCTCGATATCGGCATCTAATTGGGGCCACCAGAAGTAGCTCCTGGCCAGAGCCTTGGAGCGGACAATTCCCGGGTGGCTGACGTGCAGCAGTTTGAGCACCCTAGGTCTCAGGGAGTCGGGGACTACCACCCGCTGGCCCCACCGAAGGCACCCCCTCTCTATGGACAACTCTAGCCTCTTCCTAAAAAACGGGGCGAACTCTGCCGCCGGGGAGGACGCTGGCCACCCTTTCTGCACCCAGGAGCTGACTAGAGCTAGCGTTTTGTCCTTGCCGGTCGCCTTGGCAATGTCTGCGGGTACAATGGGGGGCGAATCCAAGACCTCTATTAGGAGCACTTGGCGGTCTTGCTCTTCCTCGCCCACGATGCTGCTGACGTGGGGGAGGGGAGACCTCGACAGGGCATCCACGTGGCTTATTTCCTTTCCTGGCCGGTACACCAACGCGTGCTGATACGCGTTCAAGAAGATGGCCCACCTTAACATCCTACGGGACAGGATTTGAGGCGTGGGCTTGTCTGCAGTGAAAATGCCTAGCAGGGGCTTGTGGTCGGTCACTATGGTGAAGGGGCGGCCATAGAGGAAGTCGTGGAACTTTTTAGTCCCCGCGATTATCGCTAGCGCTTCCCTGTCTGTTTGGGCGTAGTTTCGCTCCGCCTGGGACAGGGATCTGGAGTAGAACGCTACCGGGGCCTCTCTCCCGTTCTCCAACACGTGGCACAGCACCGCCCCCACCCCCACTGGGGATGCATCACATATCAGGACCACCGGTCTCTTGGGGTCAAAATGGGTGAGAATGGCGTCAGACGCTAGGAGTTGTTTCAGTTCACTGAATGCCCTCTCCTGGCTCTCGCCCCACTTCCACGCCTCGTCCTTCTTGAGTAGCTTGTGAAGTGGCTCTGCTACTGACGCCTTCCGAGGCAGGAAGGAGTGGTAAAAGTTTAAGAGCCCTAGGAACGACTGCAATTCGGGCTTGGAGGTGGGGCGAGGGGCATTTTGAATGGCGGCTACCTTTGATTTGGAGGGTTTGATTCCCGCAGGTGTTACCCGGAAACCCAAGAACTCAACCTCTTTTGCGAAGAAAACGCATTTGTCTTTTCGCAACCTCAACCCCGCCTTTTCAAACACCGCCAGCACTTTGTCCAGCCTTTCAGCCAACTCTGCCTCGCTCCCCCCCGTTATCAACACGTCATCAAAGTATGGCAAGACCCCCTCCAGCCCCTTTAAGAGGCGTTCCATGAGCGACTGGAAAATACCCGGCGCCGAGTTCACGCCGAACTGTAGGCGCGTCACCTGGAACGCCCCTTATGAGTGACTATTGTTTGCGCAGCAGCTGCAGCTGGGGTTACTGAGAGCTGCTGATAGGCTTGCGCTAGATCAAGTTTTGCGAAACACTTTCCCCCATGTAACCTGGCCAACAGGTGGCTGACTACCGGCACCGGATACGCATTTGGGCGGATCACCTTATTAATGGTGCACTTATAATCAGCGCATATGCGAACCTCCCCGTTGGCCTTTAGCGCAGTTACAATCAGAGTTTCCCACTCTGCGGAATCAACAGGAACAAGAATCCCCTGGCCCACCAATTTGTCCAGTTCTGCCTCTATCTTGTCCTTTAGTGCGAAAGGCACTCTACGCGGCTTGAGTCTTATAGGGCGGACCTCCGGGTCCAGGTCGAACCCCCAACACCGGGATGCTATTTCCCTGTACGTCCCATAGCGTGGACCTCAACGCTTTGAGCTTAGGGCGCACGTGGGGGGAAATTCCCAAGAACTCCCGCTGGGACATGATTGAGTAGGAGGAACCCGAGTCTATCTCCATCCTAACAGGGGCCCCTTGCACCAGTACCTCAACAAAATAACGTGGGTGTCCCAAGGACACGCTGTACACGGGGGCGTCGTCGCTGCTGTCGTCGGAGATGCGGCCCACGCCATCCTGATTCCTCATGGGTCGGGCGCCCTCCTTGGTCTTCGGCGAGCGGTCCGACGGGATTTTCTGGTCTTTGCGCCGCCGTCTGCAGACCTTGGCGATGTGCCCCCGATGTCCGCAGTTGTGGCACTCGGCCTTCCGGAACGGGCACTTGATGCGGTCGTGGGCCGCTCCACAGCCGTCGCAGCGTCGGCTGTCCTTCCGAACCCTCCGGACGTCCTCGTCGTCACTGCTCTCCATGGAAGATTTCGGCGTGCACCTGGCCGCCTGCACCGAGCCCGCTGCCTTGTCGGGTTGTGGGGGCCTTTCTCGGAACCCCTTGACTCCGGCCCTCGTGGCCTCCGCGGCCTGGGCCGCCTTCACGACCTTGCGCAGCGTCGGGGGTGGCTCCTGGTTCATCAACTTTCGCTGGACCTCCTCATCCCACAGGCCGCACAGCATGCGGTCCCTGAGGGCGATTTCCAAGTTTTCCCACTTACATGGGCCGGCGGCCAACCTCAGGGCCGCTGCAAAGACGGCGATGAACTCGCAGGTGCTTGAACTCTCTTCCAGAACGTGTCCCGAGCCGAAAACATCGAAACCGAGGGCTGGAAATGGTCGCGCATCACTTTTAGAAGCTGCTTGGCCGTCAGCTCGCTCACTTTCTTCGGTGATACTAGGTCCACCAATACTCTTTTGGCGGAATTCCCCAGCATCCGAGTGAGGATGGCCCTCTTCTTTCCCTCATCCATAATGTCGGACACCACCATCTTGGAAGTCCATTTCAAAGAGCTCCCAGTCTTCCGGCTTGTTGATGTCGAAACCGGTATGTGTCTTGATCTCGTGGGAAGCCATATCCCACCTTCGTCGCCAATTTAGTGTATGAGAACCAAGGCACAGGAATAGCCGAAGGATTGGCTTAACACATCTTTATTGCATGGTGGTCCGGGGGAACATGCGGTAATGGTGGACGAACAGCTCAATATATACAGTGGCTATACATTTGAATGTGGCTCCATGATAGCCCATTGGCTACCGCCCGCGTGACGACATCCATGGTCACGCCCTTCTTGTCCAGGTGAGGTATTGGCGGGAATCTTCCCGCGCTGGAGTTATTGCGTAATTGGAACCATATGAGCTGGACGCTCGCTATTGCCACCTAGTGGTTACTAGCTCGCGTCCTATTACGGAAGGTTACAGTGTTACAGTTGATAGGTGTTACATTGTTGCAAATCATAGTATTAGGAACACAACAGGGACCTAAGGCTGTTAGTCCTCAGGGTGGTCAGGTTAGTTAACTGCCGCCTAAGACTCAGCGTTGAGTCGCTGACTGTATGGTCTACTCTAGTACCATAGCAGGATAACCTGGCAATCCATACTGTTTTGTTTATAACTACACAATTTCATGGCTTTTATGATAACGTGAGTGTTTTCTTTGATTTTACTGATGTTACAATTACATTTGTTTTTACTTGGTTTTTATTTTATTTTACCATGATTGTGAGCTGCCTTGTGCCCTAATTCCTGGTGGAAAGGCAGAGTATAACTGCATTAACTAATTAATTAACTAATGGACTAAGAACACACTAATGGACTAGGAAGACCTGTATGTGGCTCAAGTGGCTAAGACGCTGACTGGGAGGTGGAAGGTCAGCAGTTCGATTTCCGAATACTGCAGGACGGAATGAGCTCACATCTTTGTCCCAGCTCCTGCCAACCTAGCAGTTCGAAAGCAAGAAATTGCAAGTAGATAAATCGGAACCACTTCGGTGGGAAGGTAAGGGCGTTCTGTGCACTCCGGTGTCTAGTCATGCCTGCCACATGACCACAGAAACATCTGCAGAAGCAGACAGCGCTGGCTCTTCGGCGTTGAAACAGAGATGAGCACTGAACCCTAGAGTCGGATACGACTGGCTTTCGAGCAAGGGAAACCTTTAAGAACACACTGAGTTCCTTTAAGGAGAGGGGTAGCAAAAAATAAGGTAGGTAAAGCAAAGCAAACACAATTTACACTCACATTTAAATTCAGGGGTTAGTCTTTAAGGTGCTACAACATTTTGTGTCTTTTTCCCCTGTTTTTTTTTTGTTTACTCTCTGATATGTATGAATGTTGTTCACAAAAGCCAAAGCAGGGGTTGTTTCCTGTTCAACTATTTGGAATGAAGGAAGTCTTCCCTCCATATTTGTTACAAGACTTACCAGCTTTGACACCAGCTGGTCCCACTCCAGCTCCTGGTTGCATTACTCCTACCCCTACAGAGAAGGAGAGAGAGAGAGAGGCCACAAAGGTTTACCTGCCTTGTGTCTTGGTTATGGAGTCCAAGAGAGCGATCGAACAGAATGGGGGAAAGGAGAGAAACTCCTCAATGCAATGCCAGTGTTTGAAATGGCTGATGTGAAGTGGGGAGCAGTAATGGTGATAGATCAGGGGTGGCCAACCTTGGCGCTCCAGCTGTTCTTAAACTTCAATTCCCAGAAGCCCAAGTCAGCACACCTGCTGATCAGGGCTTCTGGGAATTGAAGTCCAAGAACAGCTGGAGCACCAAAATTGGCCACCTCTACATACATGGAGTATATTCTCTCCTCTTCTAGATCTGCATGTACTCCTAAGCTTTCCTTCTCCTTTCTCTGAGGTCACTTCTGTCATGGAATGAAGTTGCTCATTCCATGTTTCCATGTATGGCAGGATACATGGAATGAGCAACTTCATTCTATGACAGAAGCGACCTAGAAGGGGGGCGGGAGATGCCCCTTCAAGATGGCGACACATGGAAGCCACATGGCAAACTTGGGGAAGAAGGGGTGTAACTTGGTGTGTGATTGACATGTCTTCTTGCTGGAAGGTCATTGGGGGTAAACCCTAAGGAGGAGGGTCAAAGGGAGGATCGTGATGGGAGGAGTCTTGTCCGGGAGGAAGACACCTCCCACATTCATTCAATCTCTCTTGGGAAGCCTGCTGGCAAACAGCCAAAATGTAGTCTCTTGGAAAAAAGGGGGCGCGGCTTGCTTCCCCCCCCCCCCCCAACAGATTGCTTTAACTATGTGCTTTTGATCTTTTACTGGAATGTATTTTGGACTTTGCTGTGCTTGTAATACAATTATGAAAATGCCTGAAGAGACTTGGAACGAGTTGTTTGCTCGACGCTACCTGATTTGCCTGATGGAGAAGCCTGAACTGAGAGGGCCAGATCTGGCCCAGGGAGCCAGATCTGGTACACTCTTGCAATCCCATCGTCAGGAAGCTGGAAAAGCTTGGCCTGGGTATATGCGGATTGTCACAACTTCCTACATCTTCATCTTGGGTAGAGCAAGACTTCTCTGTCTTATGCATTGGTAGAAACCAGATTTAGGGTCCTATAACCAAATAAACAGGGGTGCCCAAACTACGGCCCAAGGGCCGGATCTGCCCCCAACACCAATTCATCTGGCTCACACCACCCTTGCCGCTCCTGGAAGCGGAAGTAAAACATGCCCGTACAGGTGGTGTGGGCTGGATGAATTGGTGTTGGGGGCAGATCCGTCCCACGACACTTCAGGCTTGGTTGGCTAGGAGAATTCTGGGAGCTGTAGTTCAAAAGAGGAACTTTCCCAAGCTCTAGTTACCTCTTCCAGAGTCATCAATCAAGCTGTTGGGTGTGCATCAGCTGATTTGGTTTCAGCATGTGCAAATGTACAGCCATTCACTGAGGCAGACTTTGAGGAATGAAGAATTCACACTTTTCAAGCAATATCATCACTATTTTGCTTCTACTGTGCAGAGGAGAGAAAAATGATACAGGATACTTGCCTTTTATGTAGGACGGCAGATAAAGACCTACCCGGCCATTTCGCTGTGGTTTTGTGCCTAAAAGGGAAACACACACAGACAAAAGATGAATGAGTCATGTAGGCTAAAAAGAAATCTCACTCCCAATATATAAATTTTATCAGCCTCAATTCTTATCAACTTCTACTCCCAGGATGACTCTGTGTCTCCTGTGGCATCCTTCACCCACACCCACCACTGTATGTGTATGTGTTTATGCGTGTGGTCATGCTGAATAGCTCAGTGGTTTAGGTATCTGGCTATGGACCCAGAGGCTGGGAGTTTGATTCCCCTCTATGCCTCCTTGACAGGGCCTAGACCAGTGGTTCCCAAAGTGGGACTTCAATTCCCAGAAGCCTAAGTCAGTACATTGACTGATCAGTGCCTTGGGGAATTGACTTAGGCTTCTGGGAATTGAAGTCCAGAAACCAAAGGTTGAGAAACACTGGCCTAGACTGAATGATTCATAGGCTACCTTCCAACTCTTAATTGTAAGATCATCATAATCATCCAGATGTTGTTGGACTACAACTCCAATTGCTAGTATAGCCAATGTTGAGCAAAGCAGGGAGTCTTCACCCATCAGCATATGGAGGGTTACAAGCTGCCAAACCTATTATATGAAAAGGGACATCCAGTCTTTAAGGACAATGGAAACTCTTGTCTATGCTTGGCAACCCAAGCCTTAATATGAGACTAGCAGACTATTAGAGCCCACTTTCCCCATTGTATAAAAGGAATTCCTCAACTGGTAGACATATTTATTTATTTATTTATATCTGGCAGGCACTGCTCCACATAGACTTCCACCCACCATAAATTGTCAGTTTTCAAGTTGTGAAAACAAGCTGCTCTCTCCAAGAAAGTAATTCCACTCTCACATCTGTTGGGAAACAATCCATCATATCATACCTGACAGGTCTAGGTTTTTCCGCAGAGGTCCTTTCAAACCCTATGTCTTTAATGCCAAAAGGTTATTTAATTTTAGCAGGGAGACATTTGGGCCTCCTGGCACACCTGTGACCCACCCATGTCTCCTGGCTTTGAGAGCTGGCCTGCCTCATTTGACTGCCTGCCTTTATGGCTTCACCAAGGGATGTCTAACCTTCTTTCCCCAGGGAGGGCACTGATTCAGATTTAATAAGTGTATCAGCCTGGCAAAGGGGCATAGAAGGAGATGTAGCACAACAGGAAGTAAATGGATATGTATTTTCTTCCCAGACTGAGTTTTTCCCGACAAATCAAGGGGTGAGAAAGAATTTTGGCAGTGGTTGGTGGTCATGAAAGACACACTGAGTCCTTGAAGATGAAACCTAAGACTCTTGGCACATTCTTCATCCTGCCTTAAAATGGCACCATACAAAAAGATCCCTCAACTGCTGTCAGGTTTAATTAATCTAGGACAGGGATTCTCAACCTGTGGCCCACGGCACCATTTCACGTGGCCCCCACTGCCTCCACCAGACCTGGAAGTGCCATGTGGCAGAGGAAAGGCAAAATGGCCGTCCAGCCCCTGAAGCTGTCTGAGGGAGTGTGACTTGGCCTCTGGCTTATAAAGGTTGAGAAGTCCTGATCTAGGACTAAATATATCATAGGTATTTCTTTACTCAAATTCATGTACACTCTTACTCTCGGGAAGCCTTCCAGGATGTTTTGGGCTCCCATTTCTGCCCATTGCCCATGCTGGCAGTGGCTAATGGGAGGTGGAGTCCAACAACATCTGGAGGGACACAGCATGTTCACTGCTCACCTAATAATCAATTGTTGCAGGTTATTTTAATGATTGGAAGAAAAAAAAGAACATAAGAACAGCCTTGCTGAAACAGGCCACAGCCCATCCAGTCCAGCATTTTGTCTCACACAGTGGATCACCATTTGCTTCAGGGTATTCCCAAGGAGATGCCTTCACCTGCTTAGGATTCCCTGGAAATGGCATTGAGAGATATCCTGCCTATCTCTCCAACCCGGAGGTTGTCCTTAGGTATCCATAATTATAGCCATTGATACCCTTGTCCTCCATGAACTTGTCTAATCCTTTCTTAAAGCTGTCAAGACTGACAGCTGTCACCACTTCTTCTGGCAGGGAGTTCCATAGACCAGTAATCCTCTGGGTGAAAAAATACTTTCTCTTATTTGCTTGAGAACTAGTACCCAAAAGTTTCATGAAGTGCCCCCTAGTTCTAGTGTTGTGCGATAGGGAAAACAGTTTTTCCTTATCTACTTTGTCCACACCGTGCATGATTTTACAAACTTCAATCAGGTCACCTCTTAGACGCCGTCGTTCAAGAGTGAAAAGGCCCAACCGTTGCAGCCTCAGATGGTAAGGAAGGTGTTCCAGTCCCCTAATCATTCTGGTTGCCCTCCTCTGCACTTTTCCCAGCTCCATAATATCCTTCTGGAGGTATGGCGACCAGAACTGTACACAATATTCCAGATGGGGCCTCACCATAGATTTATAAAGAGGCAAAATGACACTTGCTGACTTATTTTTTATACCCTTCCTAATGATCCCTAGCATTGAGTTTGCTTGTTTCACTGCTGAAGCACACTGGGTTGACACCTTCATTGAGCTGTCCACCAGGACACCAAGGTCACTTTCCTGGTTTGTTGCAGAGAGTTCAGACCCCATCAGTTTATTAATGTAATTGTTTTTTTTGCCCCAACGTGCATCACTCTGCACTTACTAGTGTTGAAGCTCTTGTAACAACAAGATATCTTGGAATGTGTTTGCCATGAGTAAGGGAGAAGATTTTGTATGTAGAAAGAGATGGCCAACATATAGATAATATTTTATAATACAAATATGTAAAGATTTTGTAATGAATATTTTGTCAATAATGGTACATTTGGCTACAATTTTCCATTTTCCCTATGTATGGCGACGTTTGGGACACCCTGTATAAGCCTATCGATACTGCCCCAGAGAAAATCCTATTGATAATAGCAGGCTTTATTACAGAGTAAGAAAGCACTGAATAGCACTGTATACCTGTGCTATGTCTCCATTTCATTATTTTATCTTATTATTAAAATAGAATTTTAAATTGTAATAGCACAATCCTATGCATCTTTACTTAGAAATTAGTACGTGGAATCCACTGCTAGATGGTGTATGGGATTTCAATCTGAAGGCCAAATCCTATACCCAAAATATGGCAGTTGGGGGACTATACAATCTTCTGGTGGTCTTCATCAACCCAATACAGTATTTGTTTTGGAATGCAACACTCACCATCCCATGAGCTTCTGGAATATGTATTCGAATAAGTCTAAATAAATCCAAGTTGGAGAAGCCTACATTTGTAGGTTATGGCAGGTATAAATTGCTCCATCATTCTGCTAACAGATTTTTTTCACCTTCCCTGATGTTAATGCAATCCATTAACTGTGGTGGCTCAGTGGTTAAGAAGCTCACCTTTGTTAGCTGGAAGACCAGCAAGTCAGCAGTTCGAAACCTGGGTACTCCATGATGGATTAAGCGCCCGTCTCTATCCCAGCTCTTGGGGACATGAAAGGAGCCTAATTCAGACCTCACCTGAGTGGAGTTTCTCTAGCAAAAATCCTTTCAACCCAGAATAATTTCTGACACGAAATTATTATAATGCAATCCAAAGTGGCTCCACTAGACTTTTAACCCACCTAGACTTTCAACTCATGTCTGGCTAGGTTATCCTGCTATGGTGATAGAGTAGACCATACTGCCAGTGACTCAATGCCAATCCTCAAGTGACAGTTAACTAATCTGACCATCCTGAGGACTAACCGCCTTAGGTGCCAGAGTTCTCAGGGAAGGGTGATGGTCCCCAAAAGGATTAAATCCCACTTGAATCCATCTTGATGGAGGGTAGCAGCTTCATCAATACTGGACTGGGGCTGATGAGGACTTTGCATGCCAAAAGGATCAAGACCAGAAAGTGACTCGCAGAACTGGATGAGTGGTATGGGTGTCATGCTGAGATGTGAAAGGCAGATGAAAGGCCACTGCATTATATTCTCAGGACAGTCTTCATGGCTGATTGCCATGAGGATCACCAATATTCGGATTCAGTTATGGCAGAAGAAGAAGAAGAGTTTCAACAAGATTTTTCTTAACATCTTTTTCTCACTCTCCCCAGCTTCTGGCTTTCCTCATCTCGCAACATTTAGCTTGATGATAGCTTCCGAGGAGTTCAAAAGATTGCTTGCTTCTTTAATGGTCTTACAGATGGGCTTATTATCATACTGTACTATTATTTTTGCCTTTTCCCTCTTCCTACACTCCACTGACCAACACAACTCGTTGTAATTTTTCTCCCCAGCATTCTTGTAGATTTTACATCCATACTGGAGGCTGACTTTGGCACAACCTTCCCTTTAAAACTAAAATATAGCTTAAGAAGGTAAGTATAGTACTGTACTGTATTGATGTTTCATCATTCTAAAGTGGAAATAGGACCAGACCCTCTCTAATTCTGCAGAATAGATGTCATTTGAAGCTTTTCAGTGGCCAATACATTGAGTAAATGTTTCCATGTGTTAATGCTGTAAAATTGCAACCAATTTTAGAATTCAAAGTCCCAATTGGGCTATTAGGTAATTCTACACTCTACACTAAATGATTTTACAGCCCCTCACATCACCTCACATGTTATTCACTTCCTTCAAAGGCAACAATCTTATTGATGCTACTAAGGGTGTTTGGACTTTACCTCTTTGCTGCATAATTATCCTGAACCTTTCATGTGCATCCTTCCATTAGGACATTCTAAAGAATTATTAGAGGAATTGAAGTTAATTTTAAACCTGCACTAGTAAACTGTTGCTCTCTTCAAGAATGAAGAGTAAACTCTACCCAGTATCAATTCCTTGCTTTCCCCCCATGTTCTACATGTTTCTCATGCCCGCACATTTTATTCCAACATATCCTGATCTTTACAGCCTGGATTTATAAAACACCACTATATTTTAGTCTTTACTTTCATCTGCTACAAAATTCAGAGATGATCACCACCCTTGCATCACTATGAAAAAAAGAGCTTGACAGTCAACAAATTCATGGTCAATAGACAGGCATGTACAGAAGACAGTAGATAGGCAAATACACATAAAGATGAGCATAGATTCTGTACACATTTCTACAAACCTCTTCCTTGTCTCTCCCATCTATCATTTCAAGAGATTTCAACCTCTGGAACCCCCTATCTGGGATGGCTTCACTGTTTTATTTGAAAAGTTCTGGCCGTTGTCATCTAACAAGTACTGTAACTTGCCCAAACATACCTCCCTGCAGGCTGATCGCGGCCATGCACAAGAGCAGAAATGAGATGCAAAGACTCAAGCCAGCCATCCTGAAGCTGTCTGCAGTCACCTTTCTGACTCTCTGGGTGTCATACAATGTTGGGATTAAAGAGGGGGGCAGCACCTTTTATATCCTGACCATTCTCCACCCACTTTCCATATTCTTTCCTCATTGGGTACCTAAACCCCACTCCCTTTACTATACCCAGTGGAATTTGAAGAGGCCCCCAGGGGAACCATGTGGGGAGACAGACAGTACACCATTCTGCTGCTGAAACCTGTCATGTAACAAAATACTCATTCACACTTGCTGTCAATGCTCTCAGATACAGTGTCTCACTCCTCTGTGAGTACAAAACTCGTTGGAACTGTTATCTATACATACATTAACATCAGAGGTTGTATCATATTCATTTAGCACTGAAGGAATGTCAATACAAAATGCCAATATGTTTTGAAAATGTTCAAGATTTTTAGTCATTGATGCTAAACTTAAGAAACAGCAAACATTTTGTAAACAAAACAGTAAATTTGCCTCTTTAACTGTTCAACGATGAGTGCTCTCTGTCCTTAGTTTTACAGTTGTGAGATAGTAGGTTTTTGTTATGTATGCATGTACAATGTCTTTTTAAATGTATGAATGTAACCAGCCACAATCACAATGTATCTCAGCTGCTAAGGAACGCGAGCAAGCCGCCCATAGAGGGCAGCTGCGAGCGTTCAGTCTCACATGGTCCACATTCCCCAAATCACGAACAGCCGCGGGAGATTCCCCGCATGACAAAGGACTACAGAAAACAACTACAAGAAGAGAGGCGTGACCTGGGCGAGGCCACGCCGGTAGCAGCCAATGAGCTACCGTGCAACCAGATTCAAATGTATTATGTACTGTATATAATGAGATGTACCTCCGCCATTACCTCATGTTCATGCTGACCATCAATGAATAAACCTATGTTAGACCTTCCTGCGACTCCTTCTTTGTCTCCTGTGCAAGACACTAAATTGGCGACGAAGGTGGGATTGATGGCGAATCCCAAAGTCAAGCCGTACCAGTTCGATGTCAGCGAACCCGAGCAGTGGGAGCTCTACGAGTGCCAGTTTCGGCACATGATGGAGGCCGCCGGCGTCGACGACGACGCGAAAATGCGCTCGCATTTCCTGTCCCAGGTGGGACCGGCCGCGATGCGGATCTTGATGACCCTCGTGGCCCCCCGGAAGGTGGACGAAGTGCCCATCGACCGCATCTTGGAGAAGCTTCGTGAGCACTTCCAACCGCCGGTTTCAATCTTCCCAGCCCGGGTCGCGTTCCACCGGCGAGACCAGCGCCCAGGCGAATCCGTGTCCGCCTACGCGGCGGCCCTCCGGCTGGCAGCGGTGCACTGCCAATGGGACGACCTGGACCAGGCCCTCCGAGACCGCATGTTGTGCGGTTTGAGAGACGAGGAGCTGCAGAGGCGCCTGATGACCCGCGACAGCCGCCTCACGTTCAACGAGGTACTGCGGGAGGCCCAAGCAGCCGAGGAGGCCAGGAGCGGGGTCAGGCTGTTTAAGTCCCGAGGGGCCGCGGCCGAGAGGGCCAAGTCGCCAGTGCAAGCGGCCCGGTGGACACCAACAAAGACTGCCTGGCGGGCCCCCAAGCCGCCCGCCGGCTCACCAGCGATATCCGAGGAGTCGTCTACGACGGCAGACCCCTGTTCCAGCGAGGACGACGACGTCCAGTGGATACGGAAGCGCGGGGAGAAGCGTGAGACCCGCGACAGGCAAGACCGCCGTTGCGACGGTTGTGGGGCGCCCCACGACCGCACGAGGTGCCCGTTTCGCAAGGCCGAGTGCCACAACTGCGGCCGGAAAGGGCACATCGCCAGAGTTTGCAGGCGCGGACGGACCGAGGACAGGAGCGGCCCAAGTCACCCCCGGGGACACCAGCGTAAGGCGACCGGCACGAGGAAGGTCTCAACCGGCTTCGACGAGGAAGGCGTCAACCGCGTGGGACTAGAGCACCGACGTTTTTTCGTTGAGGTACAGTTACAGGGGCTCCCAGTGAGAATGGAGATAGACTCGGGGTCATCCTATTCTATCCTATCCCAGAGAGAGTACATGCGCATTCCCCCAGAGGCGCGGCCCAAACTGCGGGCCTTAAGGTCAAACTTGCGGGACGTGCAGGGAAATGGGATCCCAGTGTTGGGGGTGGGAAAGTTCAAAGTAAAATTCAAGAACTATTCCGAGAGACTGACCCTAGTCGTCCTCAAGGGGGGGAGATGCTGCCTTCTGGGAACACAGTGGTTTGCTCCCCTGGGAATCGAACTGTCCGGCATTAACGCCATCGAGACTGACCCAATGCAGGATGTGTGCAATGCGCACCCGGACGTTTTCAAAAAGGGGCTCGGAACGTACAGGGGCCCCCCAGTCTCCTTTGAACTGGACCCAGAGATCCGGCCCATCCGCCTCAAGCCAAGGAGAGTGCCGTTCGCCCTAAAGGACAAGATCGAGGCGGAACTGGACAAACTGGTGGGGCAGGGGATTTTGGTTCCAGTTGATTCGGCGGAATGGGAAACGCCGATTGTTACGGCCCTTAAATCAAACGGGGAGGTCAGGATTTGTGCGGATTATAAATGTATGATTAATAAGGCCATTTGGCCAAATGCATACCCGGTGCCTGTGGTCAGCCACCTACTGGCCACGTTACATGGGGGGAGGTGTTTCGCCAAGCTAGACTTAGCGCAGGCATATCAGCAGCTCTCGGTAACCCCAGCTGCTGCCGCCGCACAGACGATTGTAACCCACAAGGGAGCCTTTAAAGTGACGCGCCTCCAGTTTGGCGTGAATTCGGCCCCCGGGATTTTCCAAGCCCTCGTGGAACGCCTATTAAAGGGACTCCCAGGTGTTCTCCCCTACTTCGACGATGTCCTGATAACAGCGGGGAGCGAGGCAGAGCTAGCCAGGAGATTAGATGGGGTCCTCTCAGTTTTCGAAAAAGCGGGGCTTCGCCTTCGAAAAGACAAATGCGTATTTTTCGCAAGAGAGGTCGAATTCCTCGGGTTTAAGGTATCCCCAGAGGGAATTCGCCCCTCGGAGTCCAAGGTCGCGGCCGTAAAGAATGCCCCCCGCCCAACCGCAAAGCCAGAGTTGCAGTCTTTCCTAGGGCTCCTCAATTTTTATCACTCATTTCTGCCAAGGAAGGCATCGGTCGCGGAGCCACTGCACGCCCTACTAAAAAAGGGCGCGGCTTGGTGGTGGGGGGACAGGCAGGAGAAAGCATTTAAAGAGCTAAAGTCACTCCTTTCCTCGAATGCTGTCCTGACCCACTTCGATCCGAGAAAACCAGTGGTTCTAGTATGTGATGCGTCCCCGGTGGGGGTGGGGGCGGTCCTGTGCCACGTGCTAGAGAGCGGGCGGGAGGCCCCGGTGGCGTACTATTCAAGGTCCCTTTCAAAGGCTGAGCGCAATTACGCGCAAACGGATAGGGAGGCCCTAGCCATAATTGCGGGAACGAAAAAGTTCCATGACTTTTTGTATGGCCGCGAGTTTACGGTGGTGACTGATCACAAGCCGTTGCTGGGGATCTTCACTACCGGCAAACCGACCCCCCAAATTTTATCCCCCAGGATGCTGCGTTGGGCTATATTCCTCAACACTTACCAGTACGAGCTGATTTACCGCCCAGGGAAGGAGATCTCCCATGCAGACGCACTATCCCGATCCCCTCTCCCTAGCCTAGGAGACCCCACATGCGAGGTGGAGCAGGACCACCAAGTCCTGCTGATCGAGGCCCTCGACTCACCCCCCATTGTTCCGGCCGACCTCGCCAAGGCGACGGCGGCCGACAAGACCCTAGCCCAAGTCAGCTCCTGGGTTAGAAAAGGGTGGCCCACTACTTCCCCGGGTGAGGAATTCCAGCCGTTTTGCAGACGCAGAGTGGAGCTCTCCCTGGAAAGGGGTTGCTTACTCTGGGGACAGCGGGTAGTCATTCCCGAAAAGTTGAGGGCCAGGGTGCTAAAGCTACTGCACACCAGTCACCCGGGAATCGTGCGCTCCAAGGCCCTAGCCAGGAGTTTCGTTTGGTGGCCCAAGATAGACGCAGATATAGAACGGTTAGTGGGCACGTGTGAGAGCTGCCAGAGCTCTCGGCCCGAGGAATCCAAGCTACCCCGCAGGGAATGGGACACGGCCCGTGGGCCATGGTCCAGGATTCATGTTGACTTCGCTGGCCCTTTCCGCGGGGCCACGTTCCTACTGGTAGTCGACTCCTACTCCAAGTGGTTGGAGGTAATCCCTATGAGCAGCACCTCCTCCGCGGCAACCATTAGGCAGTTGCGCAAGCTTTTTGCCTGCTTCGACCTGCCAGACGTTCTCGTGAGCGATAACGCGAGTACCTTCACGTCTGCAGAGTTCAAAACGTTCATGGAAAGAAATGCAATTAGGCACATCACAGCTGCCCCGTTCCACCCCGCCACAAACGGTCAGGTAGAGACGCACTGCGGCGCATGGGTCCCGGTGAGTTGAACCTGCATCTGTGCCAGTTCCTCATCTGCTACAGGACAACCCCCTTAGCCTCAGGTTTTTCCCCAGCCAAACTCCTCATGAGGAGGCGTCCGGTAACACTTTTTGACCGGATGGATCCGTCCAGGGTGGAGGATGAAGGGAGAAATATAAGCATGGGGGGAGGGAGCTCCAAAAGTTTTGCGATAGGGGACCCGGTTCACTGCAGAAACTACGCGGCCTCGGGACCAGCGTGGGTACCGGGCACAATTGTGGAGCAAACGGGGCCGGTATCCTACAGGGTCGAAAACAATTCAGGTCTACTTTGGAGAAGGCACGCCGACCAACTCAGAAGGCGAGTCACAGGGGAGGGGGCATCAGCGTTAGGGTCCTCCCCCACCCGCATTACCCAAGGGGGAGACACGGCGGAACCCGCGGATACAAACGCGTATCCTGGGTTCCCATCCACAGAGGAGGATACTTTGAAAGAGAGGGATCAGTTTAGTAATTATTTTGATTTTCCGGACCAGGGGGAGTTAGCGGAGTGGTCCCCCACCCGTCCTAGCGAGAAGAGGGGTTTCAGTTCAGCCCCTGGTACCTCCAGCCCCCCCGGTTCCTGCATCCTAGAGTACACCATAGCTCCGGCTCCTAAAAGACAGGCAGCCGGCGGGAGCTCGCCCGCCCCCGCCGCAATCTCCCGAACTCCCGAACAGACAGCAGGAGGTGGCGGGACCGCGAGGGCATCCTCGTCGGTCCCGAGGTTCGTGCTGGGAGGGTCCCCGGGCTCCTCAGGAAATAGGCAGGGGTTCACTTCCCAGCTGTTCATTCCATTCCCGTCCCCCAAGACAAGGGCATCGCAAGCTCCCCACAGAACCACTAACGAGTCTCCATTTTCCGTTGCAGGACGAGACTCCACAGAGCCAGGAGTCACAGGCTCCCCTGTATTAGGTCAGGCGGCCACACGCCCCAGGCGCACTTGCGGCAAGCCACAATGGTTGAGGGACTTCGTCCCATCCTAGGGGGGAGGGATGTTATGTATGCATGTACAATGTCTTTTTAAATGTATGAATGTAACCAGCCACAATCACAATGTATCCCAGCTGCTAAGGAACGCGAGCAAGCCGCCCATAGAGGGCAGCTGCGAGCGTTCAGTCTCACATGGTCCACATTCCCCAAATCACGAACAGCCGCGGGAGATTCCCCACATGACAAAGGACTACAGAAAACAACTACAAGAAGAGAAGCGTGACCTGGGCGAGGCCACGCCGGTAGCAGCCAATGAGCTACCGTGCAACCAGATTCAAATGTATTATGTACTGTATATAATGAGATGTACCTCCGCCATTACCTCATGTTCATGCTGACCATCAATGAATAAACCTGTGTTAGTCCTTCCTGCGACTCCTTCTTTGTCTCCTGTGCAAGACACTAAAGTTTTCATATACTGAACTGGAATCACAACTCTGCCAAATCCACCTTTTACCTACTGAACATATTTTTTTTGGCATAATTGTAGGTGCTGCATTATAGAGAACTAAGTAAGAGAATGACCTTTGGCACCCTCTGACTAGATATGTGCCTCAAGTCTGCCAGCTCAGATCCAGAAAAGCTTTAAGGCAAGAAACATTTTAGATGGCACACAAGAGCAAAACCAAATTAGAAGATGGCAGAAGGAGCTCACTGGATAAGGAATAACATTTAAGCAGGATATGGAACTCAAACTACCCTACATCATTTGGAAAACCCTGAATAGGCTGAGGGTCGGAGTCCTTAAATGCAAGACCAACATGCTTACATGGGGGCTGCTGGCAGACAACAACATGATGTGTGAATGTGGAGAGATACAGAACCCAGTTCGTTTACTGGTCTGCCAATTATTACCAGAAACATGTACCAATGAAGATTTAATTTTGGCCAATAACAAAGCAAAGAAAGTGGCTTCATTTGAGCAGTCCAAAGTTAGGTTGGGAAATGAAAGAAGAAGAGCAAAAGATATCAAAGCTGGGAATAAGTCTGGCCCTACCATGAGACAACGCAAGACAATCGCCTCAGATGGAAGATCCTAGGGGGCAGCAGTAGAGACGCAGTGATGGCGAACTTTGGCACTCCAGGTGTTCTGGAACTTCAATTCCCAGAAGCCCTGATCAGCAGGAGTGCTACTTGGGCTTCTGAGAATTGAAGTCCAAGAACACCTGAAGTGCCTTGGAACCCCTTGCCCAATTTCTCTCTCTTGGAGGACAATGCGATATGTGCAGTGGGCTCCAAAAAAAATTACTCCCTCACTGTGGGTGTGGCCAGGGGGAAAGTCCTGCATTGCTACTTTATTTCAAAATTTGGGTGGGTGGGGCCAGCCAGAATTTCTGCTACCGGTTCTGGCAAACTGGTGTGCACCTGCTGATGCCCAGCACTGGATATGTGTGACTCCACACTGTCTTCCACCCTACCCTTCTGTCCTCAGTTTTACTGAAGAACATTTTTTTAACAACAGCATGATAAGGTGAAAATTCAACAATGTCTGAGCAGTGGAAGAGCTGCACCTGTTGGACTTTTGCCTTGCATTACCCTCTTAGAGGCACAGAGACTCTGTTCGTTATTTTTAAAAAGGAAGGGAGAGGAGAGAACTCTACCTGCTTTTTTTAAAACTTCAAAGTCACTCTATGGAGTCATTAGGAAAAATCTGCTATCCTTTTCCAAGATAAACACTATCTTGGCTTCCACCACTCTGCTTGTAACATGCCCGTCTGTATGTTTGTTAAACTTTCACATCCAACCAGCTGTGTAACTTCCTCCTTTTAGCTCTATCCCCCCACTTCCCCCCTTTAAACTGTCTGGATGCTATGATGGCTGTTACTCATGGGGTTTCTTGCCAGCTCTTGTTCACAAAAGTACCTCAAAATTCTCCTGCTGAAAGTTCAGGAAAGGCAGTGTTTGGAAGCTGAAATACACCTGGCAACCTGTTGGCATTTTGAATTAATTATCATCCGTGCCATTTCTTCACTTCACTGCCTTGGCTTCCCAGACTTTGGAGAGAGTACCAGATTTATACACATGATGAACAAGTTACATGTTCAGAGAGAGATATGGGTAACTTGTGCTTCCCCGCATATTCTTGGCACCAGATCCCAGCATCTCTCACATTGGGTATGCTGGCTAGGGGTGACGAGGCTTAGAGTGCAGTTATACCTGGAAGGTCACAAATTGACCTTTTGGGTAATGCTATGGGGTTTCTTAAACTTGGCAAGCAGAGACAAGCAAAGTATGATTCTCCAGATGTTGTGGGACTGCAACTTCCATCAGTCCTAGATAGCAAAGAAAATAGAGGAAAATGCTGGGAGCTGAAGTCTAAGCACATCTGGAGGTCAGCATTGTACCACTGCTGCTTTAGGACCTCAGTATATATTTTAATCTGGCCACTTCACATATAGGTAAAGGTCACCCTTGCTCGTAAGCCAGTCTTATATAGCCTTTGATGAACCTTTAGCCGCAGGGCCGTAGCCAGGATTCTAGATTTTTTTTTTTTAAAAAAAGGGGGGGCAATATTTTTTCAGGAGGGGCAACAATGTCGCGCACACACACACACACACACACACACACACCATTGGCATCACAGGGTGGGGGTTGGGAGGGGATGGGCTGTTAGCTCTGAGGGGGCTGATTCCCCCCTCCCTGGCCACCCCATGGCTACGGCCCTATTTAGCCGGCATCTATAGCAGGGTTCCCCAAACTTTGGGTTTTGGACTTCAATTCCCAGATTCAGCCAGAGACACCCGGGGGTTGGTTAGGTCCCTCTCGTACAATTGCCCATTTTTTCCTCCACACACCCTTTCTAGATCTTTTTATCTTTTTGGTATTTCCTGATTCTGGGATGTGACCTTAAATGCATCTTCACAAAGTTTATGCCTGGCCTATCTCTATGAAGTGTATGTCCCCTACTAATTTGGGGTAAAATATGCACATACACACAGAGATTATTCCTGCTTTCTCTGGGCGTTTGATAAATGCATCAACCTTCTCCCTTCATGAGCAGTTCAAACAACAGGACAGCTACATGGGGACCCAGTCCTCATGTCCATGAGTGCAGCATGGAGGAATAGTTCTCATTAAAGTGATGTGTTTTACAACAAGGCAGGGGCTGATCTCAGATGATCATTTGTGGCCAGGCTCTACACCAGGAATCTGCACGGGGATCTGTGGCAGTAGCAGAGATGCCATGGTTCAGCTGGGGCTAGTCTTCAAAGAGCTGGAGACCCTCTTCTGCTGCTACTGTAGATCACAACCACCAGAATGACCCTAGACATCCTCTGAACAGATGTGAACCTCATGTTCGCTGGCTCAGATTCAGGAAGAGCTTTATGGCAAGAACAAAATCAAATTAGAAGATGGAGGAAGGAGCTCTCTGAACAAGGAATAACACTCAAGGATGATATGACTGAGGAACTTGGCCTCCCCTACATCACTTGGAGGACCCTGAATAAGCTGAGGGTCAGAGTATCTAAATGCAAGACCAACATGCTCAAGTGGGGACCATTGGCAGAAAACAACATATGCTGTGAATGTGGAAAGATATAGAATCTGTATCATTTGCTAGTTGGCTGATTATTTCCAGAAACATGCAATGATGAGGATTTACCGTTTGGCCAATAACAAAGCCAAGAAGGAGGCTTCATTTTGGCAGTCCAGAGTTTGTTTGGGACACGAAAGAAGAAGAAGCCATCAATCAGTAGAGATGGGCTCCAGCTGATCGACAGTGATGGTTATAGATATGCACACTGACTCAAACAACACATAACCTAAAATCGGAGTTAAAAAAACACATGATTTCAGCACAGTGTTTTGAGCCAATGTAGACATGCTCTCACAGATGTAGAACATGTGCTTTGCATGCAAAAGGCAATGGTGCCATCAGGGCAGGCCCTTCAGGCAAATGTCCAGGGTTCCACTCAGCAGAAAAGACAAGGGAGTGGAACCAATTGCAACAGGTCAGGCTCAAAGTATGGAAAAGTTATATATTTTGGACTGCAGCTAATTCAATACTACTTCCAGCAGTGTCTGTGCAGGCTGGAAAGCTCTAAAATCTGTACCTCAAAAATGGCAACATTGCCCAGTTGTGGCCTGGCAGAATGCTTTTTCAATAAAGCAAAGCCACACATTCCACAGTCTTATGCAGCAGCCATGGTGATGGGAGCAGGGGTTGGGGCTGTAAGATCATTCATTAAATCCAGAGTCTAGAATTACCAACTTTGTTCCATTGGCAGGAGGTCTAAGACTGAGTAACTTGGCATTTCAAGGTAGGTTTGAGAGAGCTGCTGTCAGTTTCGTATAAACCAAGGAGGGGAAGAACATTGCCCTTTAGATTTTGTTGGACCACAACTCCCATCATTTCCCACCAGGGGCTATGCGGGCTTGGAATGATGATTGTTGCAGACCAACAACTCCTGGAGAGCCACAAACCAACCACTCCTGTGTTGATAATGCTAAGTTACATGGCCTAATGATTAAGAATAAAGTGGGTTCCTGTGCTCTGTCTTGCCTTTGGGTCCCCTGTCTGAAGCTTAGTTGCAGTACCTGCTCATTTACAGTAGATAATATGATTTAATCAGAGTTGGAAATGTTACTTTTCAGATTGCAACTGCCAGAATCCCCAGGCATTGTCTGCACGCCAAGAGTTTTAAGTCCAAAAGACCATTTTCTCAAACACCACTTTTAAGTTAGACCTGGAGGAAGGTTTTGTAATTAAGAGGCAGACCACATATGATGGCCTGTCTAAATACAAAGGTACCTCGTACAACAATTTTAATCCGTTCCTTGAGGCTTGTTGTTGTACAAAACAATTGCTATACGTTACATACATTGTATAGCAATTTTTCTTATGGGTGCATCATACAACAAATTTTTTTTTTGCTAAGTGGTTTTTCCCATTGAAAAAATTGTTGTACAATTTCCATAGGGAAAATTGTTATGCGGGACGCCATTTCCCCCAAAAACCTAATTGTTATGTGATTTCATTGCTATACGTTGCGATTGTTGTATGAGGTTCCACTTTAGAATTTCATATGCCTTATTTCTAAAGGGGCCAAGAAGGCCAGTTTTTCCATCTCTTTCCTTCTTGTGGTGGGTAATATGAAGCCTTCCAGATGCTGGTGGACTGTCACTTCCAGCACTCTTCCCCTTTGGCTATCCTGGCTAGGGCTGATAGATGTTGTAGCCCAAGAACATCTGTAGCACTTCGCTACCATCCATGCCCATTCCTACCGTACATGGTTGTGTAGCATTTCAGGACAAATACTAATTAAATAAAAGGAAATTACTCAAGGCAACTGAATAAAGAAATCTCAAGTCTTTCTCTTTGTCTTCTGCCACATCACCTTGGAATACAGCCAGTTGTATCTAATTTGTGAAGACAAGCAGGGCTGCACATGATTAATACTTGAAAAGGCAATGAAGTAATACTCTATGGATTGGCAGGACAGGCGAGGAAAGAATGTTGGTTAAGATCCTGGAGAGCCCTGGCTCAGAATAAAGCAACTTCCTATATTATCTCTTGAACCAGTGATTCTCAACCTGCAGCCCTTGGGCCAGATGTTGCCTGCAGCTCCATTTCATGTGCCCCCACCACCACCTCCACCACACAGGGAAGTGCCATGAGGTGGAGGAAGGGCAAAATGGACCCTTGGCCCTCAAAGCTATCTGAGGGAGCATGACCCATCCCCTGTCTTAAAAAGGTTGAGAACTCCTGGATTAAACCATCAATTATGCAATTTGGACCAGTTAATATTTCTGTTTTGCCAAATACAGGGGACATTGAAAAGCAGCTGTAAGTAGGACAGACATTAGTAAAACAGGAACACACATCTTCCTTACACTGAGGTAAGACTCTCTTTGTCTCTACTAAACTAGCAAAACTATAGTCTTGCTTTCAGTTTAGTTAAAGTCACTTGATGACCTTAAACTTTGCCTTCTTCAACTTGTGACCCTCCAAATATCCGGAATCACATCTCTTATCATATTGAGCTACCATAGGCATTAGCAATGTTGGCTTAAGATGTTAGAGTTAGAGGGTCCTTCATCTGGAAGGCAATCAGAAGACAAAGGCTGCTTATTCCAGTGGGTGTTTTTTTAAAAACGTTTGTTCTTCCAGATGTTGTGATTTCAGTTCACAAAAGGCTTAGCCCCTAGTCAGGAATCCTGGAGTTGAAAATTAAACTCTCAAAAGAGCAAGAATCATTACATTAGCTAGTTTATTATTTCTCCCAGTTTAGCCCATCTTTCAGAGATGTTGTAGGATCAAACAACAAGGTGTGTTTACTCTGTATACCACACTGAATTTACAGAAAAGGTGGGATGTAAATGTAAAACCTAACCAGTTTGTGTTCTGCCTAATTAGAATTTAAAAGAAGTGTCCATAAGTCTTTGAGTTTGATCAGATCTACACCACCTTAATTCACCACCTAGTCAAGAAACCTTATTTCAGACTTTACAGTTGAGTTCTCAACCTTTTTAAGCCGGGGGCTGGGTCACGCTCCCTCAGACAGCTTCAGGGGCCGGATGGCCATTTTGCCCTTCCTCCACCACATGGCACTTCCTGGTGTGGTGGAGGCGGGGGGGGGGGGGCACATGAGAAGAAAATATGCTCAGAGTTTTAAGCTTTAAAAAGGAAACATCTTTATTCTCACCTACCCACCTCCAACCCCAGATTTTTGTGTTTTCTGCTACATGTTGTCCAGTGACATTTGATTCAGTTTTCTGTTTCCATCTCTCATTTGTTCTCTTGTCCCACCCCCCCCCCCACCCCTCCCACCCCGTCCCTCGTAAGAATCAGCTCTGAACGTTACCTGCTCAAGAAGGACTGAAATTCAGCTTGTCAGTTCTGGCAGGTTTATTCTTCATGTTGTTTTTTCTTCTGTTACTTGTTTGTAGGAGTTTCCCCTTACTTAAAATACTCTGCACTCCCTGATTCAAAATCGGGGTGCTTCCAGGACACGTTTGAAAGAAAGGTCATTCAAGAAGGAAAATTGCCATGTTCTAATGGTGCAAGGAAAAACCAACAAATCCCATTTATTAGTCCACTTAGTTAAACTAAGAATAAGCAGAATGGAAAGATACAGAAGTGTTGGCACACAGCTAGAAGATGCCTTGGAGATGTCAAAGAGAGGTTTTTGACACCTTCTTGTAGGTATGATGCAGAAGAAGCCAAGAATAATAGGTTCTCTGAAAGGCGAGTCCTTCTGAACTATGTTTTGGGAACTAGGATGCCAATACTAGTGATCAGGGCTAATAATAATAATTTTATGTCAGAAATTATTCTGGGTTGAAAGGATTTTGCTGGAGAAACTCTGCTCAAGGGATGCCCGAATGAGGTTTCTTTCATGTCCCCAAGATCTTTCCCCACCAAGGTAGTCCCTATTTATCTACAGTACTTGCGATTTCTTGCTTTCGAACAGCTAGGTTGGCAGGAGCTGGGACTGAGACGGCCGCTCATTCTGTAATTCAGTACCTGGGTCTCAAACTGCCAACTTGCCGGCCTTCCAGCTAACAAGGCAAGCTTCTTAACCACTGAGCCATCACTCAGGGCTGGGCTAAGACATTTCAATGCAGAGCACCAATTACCCCCCTCATCCAGTCAAATAAAGGAACTTAGTGCTCAAACCAAGCCATTTATTTTTATGTTTGGCAGAGGGTGCAGAAAATCCCACAAGCCAACTTCTCATCCTTGGCGTTGAAAGGAAAGTAACAACAAATTAAATTGGCCAACAAATTCTTGCCATTTTATGGCTGCCTCACTTTGCCTTAAGGTAAAATTGGCCCACTCAGGAAGTGATGAGATGATGGAGAACACTGTAAAACAGAGGTTCTCAACCTAAGGCCCGTGGACTGGATCCGGTTCATGGTGCCATTTCATGTGGCCCCCCCACCCCTCCAAAGGCATTTGAGAAACAAAAAGGCTGCCCCTTTGAAGCTGTTGGGACAAAATGGCCATTGTGCAGGCAGGGCAAAATGGTCATCCAGCCCCCAAAGCTGACTGAGAGAGCGTGATTTGGCCCCTGGCTTGAAAAGGTTGGGAACCCCTGCTGAGGTGCATGGGTTACTCTGACCTTCTGCATATTTATTTAGCAGAAGCAGACCTATCATTTCCCCTAAGCTTAGAGGGTAATAGGCTGTGACTGCATGATAAAATACAACAGAAAGCAGTGATGTCGAACCTTGGCAGGTGTTCTTGAACTTCAATTCCCAGAAGCCTTGATCAGCAGGAGTGTTGACTTGGGCTTCTGGGAATTGAGCAAAAGTCTTAAGCCCCTGCCAGCTGGTTTGAGGGATGAGTGATTTGGGGGCACATAACTCAGTCCCTGAGCCACCTAGACACACCAAAAATGGAGAGAGTCTTCTGCTGGTTGTCTTCTCAACCTCCTCCAGATTTGGAGTTAAGGTGTCCAAGTTATGGCCCTATTCAGCCTTTGAAATGTTTCTTTTTTGCAAACCACTGCTCTGCACTTTGTCAAATACTACACATGAAATTTTATGGTGCTGCAAGTTTATAGTTGGCCAGGGAGAAAGGGGCCTCCCTGTCTGCCCCTAAAGGGATTATCATCCTCTTTTTGCATCTCCACTAGAAAATGCCCATCCTGGGAGCAAACGTCAGACTGCAGGTACATTCCTGGGCGAGGAATTTAACAGGTGGGCACAATGTTTGGGAGTCTGAGGGAAGTAGAGCAGGATGGCGTAAAACCAGATGGCCAGACAAGCACACAAGGTCAGGGGGCAGAGAGGGAAAGAATGTGGCACACAGTTTGTGTGGAGAGTTACAACAGCTCTTTGGAAACAGAGTCAGTACTGGTGAAAGCACATCAGTGAGATCAACAAAGCCAGTAGTATGGGAAACATTCAGACATGTCATTCCCTTTGAGACTGACTGAAATCACCGGAATTTACATGGAATCTCTAAACAGGCTTAGCAGAGAACAACACAAAATGAATGTTGAACATATAGTTGAGCATTGCCAGGCTGAACAGGAACTCTCTTGTCATATTTTCCAGCAATGCACCTTCCCTGGATAGACCTTGGAATGTTACTTTTGAAAAATATTTAGTTCCATAAGCAAAGACAAACCAGGTGTTCCATACATAAAATAAAATAAATGCAGGAGGAAGGGGTTCCCAACCTTTTCAAGCCGGGGGCTGGGTCATGCTCTCTCAGTCAGCTTTGAGGGCCGGGTGGCCATTTTACTCTGCCTGCACGATGGGGGTGGCCATTTTGTCCCAATAGCTTCTGTTTCTCAGATGTCATTGGAGGGGTGGGAGCATATGAAAGCACATGAAAGCATGACCAGGCCTTAGGTTGGATACCTCTGGCTTAAGTGATCCTAAAAAGGGTACCGCCTTCCTATACTGTGGGTACTGTGATAAAATAGATGTTCGTGGAGACTCTACAAGACACTACTTTCAATTGTCTTTCATGGAAAAGAGACCCGGTCAGGTCTCCCACCTTTTATTGCGATAATAAGCAAAACAGGTTCCATAAATCCAATTGAAGTATCCAAAGGAAAAACATAGCAGTTGCTAAAATACTAATCTGACTAAAAAACTTAAAAATAAAAAAGATCCCATTCCTGGGTCCTTAGCTCTCTAAACCTAAGTCCACATCACTTAACTGAAAATAAGAAAATGCATAAAAAAATTAAGAAAACATATAAAATCTAAGAGTAGACCTAGTCTTGTCCTAGAAATGTTAAAGTCCGAAGATTGCTGGAATTTCAGCTAAGTGTTGCTTTGGCGAGAAATGCACTAAGTCCAAAGACCTAGTCTCACTCCTTCTCCCAAAGAAACGGCCTGGCTTTGGCCCCATTTCAAAGTTCCATGTCCACTTTTCCTGGCGATGATTCAAAGCTTCAAAGTGCTCCGCTGCATCCGATGAAGACCTTCTCTAACCTCTCAAAAGCTTTTTATCCTGAAAAAGTCCCTCTTTCTCCCACTTTAGGAATTTATGGGTGTCCTTGAGATTAGATCGGGGAGATAAGATTTTTGTTATCTCTCTGAGATCTCCCAAGGTCAAAACTATCTGGCAAGATGCCCAAGGTCGGACTTCACACCCTTCTCTCTAGTGTGGGTGAATGACCTTACAAGTTCAAAAGAATATAAACTTGACGTTCACAGGTGTTTTGAGTTCTGGGAAATCCCTCCTGATGACTCTAAGAAACCACTAGAGGCACTACTCCCAGTGACGTAATGCTATCTAAGAAAGCATTCATACTAACTGAGTGGAAAAGTTCCATTTCTCCCAGTGAGAAGTGGTGGGACCTGATTCAGATCAGGTCACATTTTCCAAGTTCATTACAAAGGTTTCCTTGGTTTCTCAAATCAAATTGAACCTAATCTTTATTACGGCATAGAACAGCAAAGGGAACAGAATTTAAAATGGGAATACTTAAAATATATCAAGAGACAAAGTTAAAATGAGGGTGCTTTAAAAGGAGCATTTCTGCTCAGAGTTAAGGAGTAGTAAAATTAGTACATGGATCAATGATTTTATAGCTATTACTAAGTATATGCTGTGGTGCTAGTAGTTTATTTGGTTGAAGGTCCTGCCAGGATTGTTCTTCTGATCTTACATGCTGTGGCACAGAACCTGGTAGTGTTGTGGGTGAAGGTGGGTCTTTCATCAGATAGCAGCCTGTGGGTGTATGTGCCGTTTGTCTGGCCAGGATACTTTCAAGTAGTGGTGGAGATATGAACTTGTTCCAGATCTATACCTATAAAATGGAAGCGTTAACCATTGGAATGTGACAAAGGATGTTGCACCAGGCCCCACTAGCCCGTAATGGGCCTCCGTTCACTCTCCCGAACCTGGTTCGCAGGAGCCCCCCGGACGCTAACAAAAAAAGGGAACTTCAATTCCCAACGTTCCTTGCACTGCGCCACACCAGAGCCAATCAGGCTGAGCAGCGCGGCAAAAGGAACGTTCGGTAACGCGCCACGGCCAATCAAAAAAAAAACCGCAGGGGAAAAACCGCTTCAGTAAGCAAACACGCGCAGCCAAAACTACAAGCCCCAGCGTCCTGCGCACCATTGGCACGCAGAACGCTGAGGCAGCCAGCGGGCGAAAAATAAAAGTAAACAAAAAAGGCCCGCCGCCGCTGCCCTTCTTCCCCACAGGCCAGCCAGCATGGCCCGTGGGGAAAAAAAGAAATCCCTCCGCCGCCGCTGCCCTTCTGTTCGATGGGCCAGCCGGCGTGCGAAAAATAAAAGTAAAAAAAAACAAAACACCGCCACTGCCCTTCTTCCCCACAGGCCAGCCAGCATAGCCCATGGGGAAAAAAAATAACCCCCCGCCACCGCTGCCCTTCCGTTCGATGGGCCAGCCAGCACGCGAAAAATAAAAGTAAAAAAAAAACCGCCGCCGCTGCCCTTCTTCCCCACGGGCCAGCCAGCATGGCCTGCGGGGAAAAAAAAGAACACCCCCCCCCCGCCGCTGCCCTTCCTTCCCACGGGCCAGCCAGCATGGCCCGCAGGAAAGAAAGCCACCCCCCTGAAAAAGTAAACACAAAAACACAAACCAAAAACAATCAAAAACACTCAAAAATCCAAAAAGGAAACACAAAAACAAACAAGAAAAAACACACAGACCCCCCTCCAAAAAAAAAATCCCAACCCCCCCCCACCCCCCAAAAAAACGCAACCCAGACAGCTTACCAAAAGACATCTTCTATCTATGATGACCGGAATTAAAAACATAAGAACATAAGAACAGCCTTGCTGGAACAGGCCACAGCCCATCCAGTCCAGCATTCTGTCTCACACAGTGGCTCACCATTTCCTTCAGGGTATTCCCAAGCAGATGCCTGCTTAGGATTCCCTGGAAATGATATTGAGAGATATCCTGCCTATCTCTCCAACCCGGAGGTTGTCCTTAAGTATCCATAATTATAGCCATTGATACTCTTGTCCTCCATGAACTTGTCTAATCCTTTCTTAAAGCTGTCAAGACTGACAGCTGTCACCACTTCTTCTGGCAGGGAGTTCCATAGACCAGTAATCCTCTGGGTGAAAAAGTACTTTCTCTTATTTGTTTGAGAACTAGTACCCAAAAGTTTCATGGAGTGTCCCCTAGTTCTAGTGTTATGCGATAGGGAAAACAGTTTTTCCTTATCTACTTTGTCCACACCGTGCATGATTTTATAAACTTCAATCAGGTCACCTCTTAGACGTCGTCGTTCAAGAGTGAAGAGGCCCAACCGTTGCAGCCTCAGATGGTAAGGAAGGTGTTCCAGTCCCCTAATCATTCTGGTTGCCCTCCTCTGCACTTTTTCCAGCTCCATAATATCCTTCTGGAGGTATGGCGACCAGAACTGTACACAGTATTCCAGGTGGGGCCTCACCATAGATTTATAAAGAGGCAAAATGACACTTGCTGACTTATTTTCTATACCCTTCCTAATGATCCCTAGCATTGAGTTTGCTTTTTTCACTGCTGAGGCACACTGGGTTGACACCTTCATTGAGTTGTCCACCAGGACACCAAGGTCCCTTTCCTGGTTTGTCGCAGAGAGTTCAGACCCCATCAGTTTATAAATGTAACTGGGGTTCTTTGCCCCAACATGCATCACTCTGCACTTACTAATGTTGAAACTCATTTGCCACTGTTTTGCCCACTCCCCCAGTGTCGAGAGATCCCTCTGGAGCTCCTCACAATCTCTCACAGTTTTCACTACCCTGTATAATTTAGTGTCGTCAGCAAATTTGGCTACCTTGCTCTTTACTCCTACCTCTAGATCATAAGAACATAAGAACATAAGAACAGCCTTGCTGGAACAGGCCACAGCCCATCCAGTCCAGCATTCTGTCTCACACAGTGGCTCACCATTTCCTTCAGGGTATTCCCAAGGAGATGCCTTCACCTGCTTAGGATTCCCTGGAAATGGCATTGAGAGATATCCTGCCTATCTCTCCAACCCGGAGGTTGTCCTTAGGTAGCCATAATTATAGCCATTGATAGCCTTGTCCTCCATGAACTTGTCTAATCCTTTCTTAAAGCTGTGAAGACTGACAGCTGTCACCACTTCTTCTGGCAGGGAGTTCCATAGACCAGTAATCCTCTGGGTGAAAAAGTACTTTCTCTTATTTGTTTGAGAACTAGTACCCAAAAGTTTCATGGAGTGTCCCCTAGTTCTAGTGTTGTGCGATAGGGAAAACAGTTTTTCCTTATCTACCTTGTCCACACCGTGCATGATTTTATAAACTTCAATCAGGTCACCTCTTAGACGCCGTCGTTCAAGAGTGAAAAGGCCCAACCGTTGCAGCCTCAGATGGTAAGGAAGGTGTTCCAGTCCCCTAATCATTCTGGTTGCCCTCCTCTGTACTTTCTCCAACTCCATAATATCCTTATGGAGGTATGGCGACCAGAACTGTACACAATATTCCAGATGGGGCCTCACCATAGATTTATAAAGAGGCAAAATGACACTTGCTGACTTATTTTCTATACCCTTCCTAATGATCCCTAACATTGAGTTTGCTTTTTTCACTGCTGAGGCACACTGGGTTGACACCTTCATTGAGCTGTCCACCAGGACACCAAGGTCCCTTTCCTGGTTTGTCGCAGAGAGTTCAGACCCCATCAGTTTATAAATGTAATTGGGGTTTTTTGCCCCAACATGCATCACTCTGCACTTACTGATGTTGAAGCTCATTTGCCACTGTTTTGCCCACTCCCCCAGTGTCAAGAGATCCCTCTGGAGCTCTTCACAATCTCTCACAGTTTTCACTACCCTGTATAATTTAGTGTCGTCAGCAAATTTGGCTACCTTGCTTTTTACTCCTACCTCTAGATCATTTATGAAGAGGTTGAAAAGCAGGGGTCCCAGTACTGAACCTTGGGGGACCCCACTCTTTACTTCCCTCCACTTGGAGAAGTGTCCATTTAGTGCTACTCTCTGTTTCCTGTCCCTTAGCCAGTTGCTGATCCAGGACAAGACCTGTCCCTTTATTCCATGACTGGTAAGTTTATTCAAGAGCCTTTGGTGTGGGACCTTGTCAAAAGCCTTCTGAAAGTCCAGATAAACAATGTCAACTGGATCCCCCTTATCCACATGCTTGTTGACACTCTCAAAAAATTCCAATAGATTAGTGAGGCATGATTTGCCCTTGCAAAAGCCATGTTGGCTCTCCTTTAGCAGCGCCTTCTCTTCTATGTGCCTATTAATTCTATCTTTTAGGATGGTTTCCATCACTTTACCTGGGACACATGTCAAACTGACAGGTCGGTAATTCCCTGGATCACCCCTGGATCCTTTTTTGAAAATTGGTGTTACATTCGCTACCTTCCAGTCATCAGGCACAAAGCCTGATTTGAGGGAAAGATTATATATTTTGGCTAGGAGATCAGCAATTTCATCTTTAAGTTCCCTGAGAACTCGTGGATGGATGCCATCTGGTCCTGGTGATTTGTTAGTGTTTAGTTTAACAAGACATGCAAGGACCTCCTCCCTGGTTATTTCTATCTGGCTTAATTCTTCGGTTTCCCTCCCTACGAAGATAGGCTCTGTTTTGGGCATGTGTCCTCTGTCTTCTTCAGTGAATACTGAAGCAAAGAATTCATTGAGTCTCTCTGCAATCTCTGTTTCCTCTTTAATAACCTCTTGCCTTCCATTGTCATCTAATGGTCCAATGGCCTTCCTAGTTGGGTTCTTACTTCTAATGTACTTAAAGAAGTCTTTGTTATTTCTCTGAGTATTTTTAGCTATATGCTCCTCAAAGTCTTGCTTTGCTTTCCTGATTGTTGCCTTGCATTTGTTCTGCCAGAATTTATGTTTTTGCCTGCTGTCCTCATTCGGACAAGCCTTCCATCTTCTAAATGAGCTTCTCTTGCTCTTGATCACTTCCCGAACAACTCCTGTAAGCCACATTGGAGTCCTCTTGGACCTGGCAGTGCCCTTTTTCCTTTTGGGTATGCATTCCAATTGAGCCTCTGTTATTGTTTTTGTAAACAGCCTCCATGCCTCTTGGAGTGTTTGGACTCTCTCAATTTTCCCTTTCAGCTTCTTTTTTACTAGTTTCCTCAACTTTGGGAAATTTCCTTTTTGAAAATTTAAGGTCTCTGTGTTAGATTTTATCAGTGACTTGCGGTCTATGATCAAGTTAAACATAATTGAGTTGTGGTCACTGTTCCCTATTGGATCAGTCACATTAACATCTTGCACCAGATCCTGAGTATTACTCAGGATCAAGTCAAGGATTCTTGTACCTCTAGTTAGGTCTTCAACCATCTGTCCCAGGGAACAATCATTTAGCATATCTAGGAACTTTATCTCTTTATCATGTGCTGAACAACAGTTCACCCAGTCTATGTGAGGGTAATTGAAGTCCCCCATTATAACCAGGCTTCCCTTCTTGGATGCCTCCTTTACAACATTCTCCAACTGCCAGTCTCCCTCAAGAGTTTGGGTCGGAGGCCGATAGTATATGCCTACTGTTAGACCATCCTTGTGGCCTGGTACTCTTACCCACAGAGCTTCTAATGGTGACTCCAAATCACCTAGATATTCCAATTCATACGATTTTATCACTTCTTTGACATACAAGGCCACACCACCTCCCATTTGCCCCTTCCTATCCTTCCTGTACAGTTTGTAGCCTGGGATAACTGTATCCCATTGGTTATCATCCGTCCACCAGGTTTCAGTGATACCAATAATATCAATATTCTTATCTATTGCTAAGTATTCCAGCTCCCCTATTTTGTTCCGGAGGCTTCTGGCATTTGTATACAAGCGTTTATATATGCTTTTCTGACACAGTCTTTTGTGTCCAGTTGCATTGTTAGACTGCCTCTTGCATCCTTCTGCTAGAATGCTAGTGACTAGCTCCTCGCTCTGCTCAGTAATTTTTGCATCCTCCTCACTACTCAAGTACACACTTTTCCGAACCGGATGCTGCCCAGCTCCTGTCGGCTTTCCCCCAGTTATCAGTTTAAAAGCTGCTCTGCAGCCTTTTTGATGTTGAGTGCCAGCAATCTGGTCCCATCATGGTTCAAATGCAACCCATCCCTCCTGAACAGATTTGGCTTGTCCCAAAATGTTCTCCAGTTCCTGACAAATCTGAAGCCCTCCTCTCGACACCACCGCCTCATCCACGCATTGAGGCTTCTGAGCTCTGCCTGCCTGGTAGGTCCTGCGCGAGGGACAGGCAGCACTTCTGAAAATGCTACCTTGGAAGTCCGGGACTTCAATCTTCTTCCTAACAACCTGAATTTGGCTTCCAGGACAGACCGCTTGGCCTTCCCAACATCATTGGTACCAACGTGTACCATGACAACTGGCTCGTTCCCAGTTCTCTCTAACAATCTATCTAGATTTCTTGTGATGTCTGCAACTTTTGCACCTGGCAGGCAAGTCACCATACGGTTATCATGTGCATCACAAATCCATTTCTCTGTATTTCTAATTATTGAATCGCCTAGTACAAGGAGCCTCTCTCCTGCAATCTGTTCATCTACATGCACCTCATCAACCATATTAAGGGAGAGAAACTCAGTTTGTTCCTGTTGTTTATCTTCCTGGATCTCATCAAGTGTGATGAAGGAGAGATCATCAAGTGGAACCAGTTGTTCCTCTGTGTGTTCCTCATCAGGTGTGATGAGGGAAAGAGCCTCAAATTTATTCTGTAATTTCAGACTCTCAGAGTGATCTCCTACTCTTTTCCTCCTTTGATGAAAAGGAGTTGTAAGGTTTTGTGATTTTCTCAAATGAGAAAATAAAGAAAAAACTTACTGGAAGCGACACCCAGAGGACAGAAGAGAAAAATTGTAGAGAGGCAAGAAAGCTCAAACCCCCCCCCCCCCCCCACCCAGAGGCCAAAAGAGAAAAAAACATTCAAAAATATTGAAACTAATAAGATTAATTCCAAAATTAATCAAATAAATTATAAAAACATTCAAAAACAATCACACTAATCTCAAAAAATACAAAAAAACCAGAAATCAATTTTCACTTAAAAAAACCAACACAAGAAATAAAATGCGTAAAAATAAAGATTTTAAAAACCAAAATTAAATTTTAAACTAAACTAAATAAAATAAAATAAAATAAAATAAAATTTGCATAAACATAAAACAAAAACCTTCAAAAACCAATTTAAAGAGCACGGCACTGAGGAAGCCGGCACGCAAAAAAACCGCCCCCAAAAAAACACTGGGAGCGCAAGTCCACCGCAGCCGGATGCAGCGCCTCAAAGCCACAAAATCACAAAACCTTACAACACCATTTAAAACAGCCCAGCACCATTGGTTCATGAAAAAAAAAACACGAAACCCTTTACTATCCAACACAATTTTAAAAAGCCCGGCACTGCCGGGCAAAATATGCTAGTGTCTCTATAAAAAGGGCAGCTGCAGAGAACATGTCCTGTGGTTTCAATTTCTCCAGTGTCACAGGGGCATTGTCTCTCTGTCATTGGTGTCATTTGAAACTTTCCCTCGACAACTGCAGAAGGGAGATCCTGGCAGTGGGCTAGCATATGCCCTCCGATTATTTGGTGTCTCAAGTTGGAGCAGGTATGGGGGCTGGAGCAACAATGTGTCTCCAAGAGCCTGGAGCCTGGAAGGTAGGGACCCTGGTTAGGTCTTCTTGCCTTTCCATGTCTAGTATGCTCTGTTAAATGGCCTGTTTTGCCTGGTTGTGACTCATGGCCTGTATGAAAGGTTGGGAGAGGCCAAGATACTGCTGCCTGGATTGGATTGGTTTTTCCCCATGCTGATTAGAAGTTGTCCTGGAGAGTTGGAGGCACCAGGCCATTGGGATTAAACAAAATTTTGAGTAGCTATCCACAATCTTGCCTCAACCTTTATCATGCCCATCTCCAGGCAAAGGGTGGTGTTGGATACACAGCAAGGGGTCTGGAGTGCTGCACATAAGAATTTAGATTGCACTCTTCCCATAAGAGCCAGGTTGTTAGGTGGGGAGCCTGATTGGACTCCGTAGAGTAGCTGTGGCAGGATTTTGCCATCAAATAGTTTGACTGCAGCAGGGATGTATTGGCCTCCTTTTGGCCTCAGGAATTTTAGTATGGTGAAGGAGGGTCTCTGGGCTGTAAGAACAGTGTGTGTGTGGTATGAGCATTCCTTGAGCCTGAAGCTTGGAGGACTACTCCCAAGTGATTTAAAGTTGGTGACCTGTTCTATCTTGTGACCATTTATTCTCCAGGTATGCTTCTTAGGTCTTTTAGCAAAGGTTATCACTTTGGTTCCTTAGTTTCTATGGCTTGATTTCTGAAGAAATGTAATTTTTAAAAAAGAAACTGAAAGATGGAGAAAAGAGACTATGTGGGTGATATTAGGTCATTGGAATAATCCAGTCCTATTATCCAAATAAACATGTTTTTTGTGAGTTGCTAAATGTGTCTCAATTTCCATCCTGTGTGGTGAAAGTATACACAGTTTAATTCCCTTATAACACACCTTGAAATAAATGCAGTCACACAGATGCACCTTGTTGGCAATCAACACAAACCTCCAAACAAGACAGGCCTCAGACATTTTGCTGCTCAAGGATGAGCAATGAATGACAACCCCGTCCCAAAGTTACTGTTGGCAGCATAGATGTTTCACAGGTCAAGCAAAGAGAATTGAGCCTCCTCTCCCATTTGGGTATGAGGTGCCCTTGCTTGAACCCTGGGCCACCCTGTTGTATAATTCCCTGCCACCTTATTCTGATGCTAGAGATGGAAAATGCCAGTAGCACCTCTCCAGATTCAGCAATTGTTTTAAATTGTCCTGTAAGCCACACTGAGTCCCAATTCTGGGAGGAAAAGCAGCATATAAATGAAATAAATTCATCAATAACCTATACCTATAAATCCAAGGGTTAACCATTGGAACTTGCTATACATTTCTGCACCCGTCCATCCTATCCCGTACTGAGCCTCCTGCACTCGCCCACACCCGGTCCGGAGGTTACTGCATGGTTGAGAAATGCGCCAGTGGGGCAAGAGTCCCACGAAACTGAACAAAGGGAAACAACTTCAATTCCCAACATTCTCTGCGCTGCGCCGCGCCACAGCCAATTATGCTGAGAGGTGTGAGCAAAAAGAATGTTGGGAAACATGGCGCGGCCAATTAAAATCGAGCCGCAGGAAAAAAAAGCCGCACGAACACAAACCACAAACACAAAACTACAAGTCCCAGCATCCTGCGCACCATGAGCGTGCAGAACGCTGAGAAAGCCGGCGCGTGAATATAAAATTAAAAAACACAACGGGAACGCAAGACCACCACAGGTGGACGCAGTGCCTCAACAGCCATGCAAAAAAGCCACAAAGCTCCACCGCGAGACCTGCTGGACTCCCTCTCCTCCATGCTACCTCGCCAAAGACCACCACCGGCCTCAAGGAAAGTTGAGCAGGGGTGGAAAAAACCCCTCAAAAACAGGCAACAGTTCATCAAGGGAAGCACCCTCCCTGGCGGATGACTGGCTGCTGCCTTTGTACTTCCGACAGAGGTAATACAAAAGCAGCAGCCAGAAATCTGCAAGGAAGATCACCACCCCTTACGGATCGCTGCCTGCTGATCTCCGGTTAGGTAATCTGGGAGAGAAAGGAGACAGAGAGAAGAGAACCATCGTCAGGCAGAGATAGCTCTTCTCTGCTTCCTTTCTCCCCCGACCTACCTAACGAACCTTACCAGCCAGTGAAAGAATGGGCTGACTGCCTCCTCCTCCTCCTTTCCCCCATTGCTGCATCAAAACCAAAATTCGAAGCAGCAATGGGGAAAAGAGGAACCGACAGGCAGCCCGTTCTTCACGCTAAAGTAAACACCAAAAACAAACACCAAAATTAATAAAAAATAATAAAACAAAAATAAATCAATAATTTAAAAAAACATTAATAAACAAAAAAGTAAACCACAAAATACACAAACAAAAACATCCACCATACCACAAAAGCACATACAAAACACCTAACTACAACACAAAAATACCTAACTCTAACAACACAACAACCACAAATAACACAAATAAACAACAACGAAATCACAAAAATTAAACAAAACCAGAAATAACCAAACCAATTAAACAAACCTAAAACTAAACCAAAACAAAAAAGAACAAACAGAAACACCTCCCGGCCCACTACCACAAAAACAAAACAAAGAAAAACCCCAGAAGAAAGAAAACCAGAGAACTCACCAGCACGTCCTCCCTCCACGACGACCGGAACAGAAATGAAGAAACAAAGACTACTTACCGGAAGAAGCCCCACCCAGAGGCCAGGAGAGAAAAAACAAGTGAAATGAAAACAAAACCACTAACAGCCCCACCTGCAGGGCGGAATAATTAAAACAACTAAAAAACACTACAGCCCTACCTAGAGGCCACAAGCGTAAAAACAAGTGAAAAACATAACAATAAATCAAAAGTTTACACAAATAACAAACATATGTTACATAAAAAAATAAAAAAATTTATAGCATCCTCTGTTGATTTTTAACTCAAAAACACCCCCCCCCCAAAAAAAAAAACACAACACCAACCTAATCACAATTTAAAACAGCCCAGCATCGCCGGGCAAACTATGCTAGTAAATAAATAAAATTGCTCATCGCAGAACTTTACTTCAACCTGGTGGGTATGCTGCATATCACCCTGCAGATTTTATTCTTAGCTTTAATTTGCAAGCCAATCATAGCCACATCTGGTTAATAACTGGATGGAGGCTACCGAGGAATAGAATGGAACTGTAGATAGAACTAAGAAATAATCCTGCCAGAAACTTTGGACAGCTGCTACCTGTCAGGGTTTCCAATACTGGCTAGACCAGATAAGGCAGAAATACATATTCCTAGTTGATGCCTGTGGGATGTGTTGAGCTACAAAGGTCCCTTCTTTTTGCAAATGAGGGAGACTTGGGCAAAACAGTTCTAGGGTCTTAAGAACTTGTTGTTGTTTAGTTGCACAGTCGATTCCGACCCTTTGTGACCCCATGGACCATTGCCCGTCAGGCACCTCTGTCCTCCATCATCCCTCTCAACCTGCCCAGGTCTGTGCCCATTGCATCTACAATACCATCTAGCCATCTCATTTTTGGCCACCCACTTCTTCTTTTGCCCCCATTTTTCCCAGCATCAAGGCTTTCTAAAGTGGATCCTCTCTTCTCATTTGATGTCCAAAGTACGTTAGCTTCATCTTTATTATTTGACCTTCCAAGGAACAGTCAGGGTTGATTTCTTCTAAGATCAACCTATTTGTTCTCCTTGCTGTCCAGGGTACTCTCAAAACTCTCCTCCAACACCACATTTCAAAGGCCCCCATTCTTCTGCGCTCAATTTTCCTTATGGTCCAGCTCTCACAACCATACATTACTACCGGGAATACCATTGCCTTAACTATGTGAATTTTTGTTTGCAAGGTGATGTCTCTACATTTGGTTTCTCATAGCTTACCTCCCAAGAATCAGTCACCTTTTTATTTCATGGCTGCAATCTCCATCTGCAGTGATCTTGGAGCCTAAGAATGTAAAGTCTGTCACTGCTTCTACTTCTTCCCCATCTATTTCCCAGGGAGTGATAGGACCTGTTTCCATTATCTTGGTTTTCTTGATATTAAGTCTCAAGCCAACTTTTGCACTCTCCTCCTTCAACCTAAGCAACAGCTTCTTTAGGTCTTCTTCACTTTCTGCCATTAGGGTAGTGTCATCTGCATATCTCAAATTGTTGATGTTTTTCCCAGTAATTTTAATTCCAACTTTTGATTCATCCAGCATTATATGCTCGGTGTATAAGTTAAATAGGCAGGGTGACAAAATGCAGCCTTGTCTTACTTCTTTTCCTATTCCAAACCGCTCCATCATTCCGTATCCTGTCCTAACTGTTGCTTCTTGACCCATGTACAGATTTCTCATGAGACATATAAGGTGTTCTGGTATTCCCATCTCTTTAATTACTTGCCCCAGGCCTCATAATTCTTTTGTTCCTGTGGATATTTTATGAGTACAGACTGGTGCAGCCAACATAATGCAGCACAAGCACTATAAAAATGGATTTGGAGAGATCCCTGTTGCTGATAGACTACTGAGCCTATGTGAATAATTTTCAAACGGAGAGGAAATAAAAGAAGATAAAGGACACTGATCAATCTTCCAGTTTTTCCAATTTGAAAAGGCCTTTCGTTGACAGAATTAAAACATCTTATTGCTTGTCTTATAAGAGGGGAAATTTTACTTTTCGGAATACAAATTCCATAATCCCCCAGTCCACATTTGAGTGGAGATTTCAAGGAGTTGTACTTCAAACTCTGCTTTTCTTCGAGTCACCATCTGTGCCAAATCTGCCAATCTGTAATCACCCCCAGTTTTACTTAATGTATTTTATTACATAACATAAAATTCTGAGCTATGAATCAAGGCCACATTGCTTGTCTGCTACAGATTGCCTTGTTTAGCGAGCTATATAATTAATCCATCCACTGGATGAAGGCTTGAACTCAGATCCTTTAAAAGCAAGTGTTCAATTGAATCCCGTTGTGTTCCAAAAACAACAATTAAAAGAACACGGGGACTCTGAAAAAGGAAAACGTTGCAGTGCAAAACAGATGGCGTGGGGGAGGGCTGCTCAGTAAATAGGAGAGCTGGTGCTTTCAAAAGTGTTAATTGAGAAACCTTTGGATTGGGACTCAGATTAGGACATGGAGCAGAGAGATCAGACATGAAGATTGTCCTGGAGACAATATAATGCAGTGGCCTTCAATTTGCCTTCTGCACTGCAGTCTGCTCCCCAAACCACTGATCAGTTCCATGAGTGACTTTCTGGTCCCGAGCCCTTTTGGCACACAAAGTCCACCTCAGCCCCAGGCCAGTCTTGATGAAGTTGCTGCCCTCCATCAAGATGGATTCAAGAGGGATTTAATCCATTTGGGGACCATCACCCTTCCCTGGGGACTTTGGCACCCAAGGCCATTTGACCTCAGGGTGGTTAGGTTAGTTATCCGCTACCTGATGATTGGTGTGTTAAGTCACTGGCAGTATGGTCTGCTCTATTATCATAGCAGGATAACTTGGCCAGACTAGGCTAAATGCCTATGTCCCCACTAATCCCTTCATCACCTAATTCTTTCATTACCTGAGCGGAGTTCCTCCAGCAAAAATCCTTTCAAACCAGAATAATTTCTGACACAAAATTTTTAAGCAGAAAGAACACCAACAGAATCTTAGTCCCAAAATATAGTTGAATAGTAAACAATTTAAAGCCAAATAAGAGTAGGCAAAAAGAGAATGGGGTGGAAGAGGATGAGATGGCTGGATGGCATTGTTGATGCAATGGGTGTAGAGATGAGTGGGCTGCAGAGGATGGGGTGCCTGCCATGCAGTGGTCCATGGGGTTGGACTCGACTATGTGATTGAACAGCAACAACAAGAGTAGGCTGGCTCAATAAAGAAAACCATGGTTTTGAGCTTGCAAGACCTGGGTAGTATTGTTAATGATAGAATCATTTAAATTAATTATATGCCATCAAGTCAGTTCCAACGTATGGTGACTCTTGCCAGAGTTTCCTGGATATCAAGTATTCAGAAGTAGTTTACTATTCCCTTCTTCTGGTAGCAGTCTAGGACTGTGCAGCTTGCCCATGGCTATGTAGGCTGGCTTTGTTCCTGGGAAGTACATTGAGTAGAATTCCCAACCTCTGGTTCCATATCCAGGTGCTCCAACTCACTGAGCTATCCGATCAGCCATAGAACCTTTTGGAGGGCAGTAGTTCATAGGATGGGGTTGCTGTGGCTTAGTGGTTAAGACACTGAACTTGACAACTGGAAGGTCCGCAGGTCAGCGGTTTGAGCCACGAGTGCTGCATGATGGAATGAACTTCTGTCTTTGTCCCAGCTCCTGCCAACCTAGCAGTTTGAAAGCAAGAAATTGCAAGTGAATAAATAGGTACTACTTCAGTGGGAAGGTAAACAACTTTCTGTGCACTCCTGTGTCTAGTCATGCCTGCCACATGACCACAGAAATGTCTGCAGACGCAGACAGCACTGGCTCTTTGGCTATAAAATACAGTGGTACCCCATATAACGAATGCATCATATAATGAAAAAATTGTATAATGAAGAAAATTTGAAAAAACCATTGCACCCCATATAATGATTTTTTTTGTTATACGATGCAATGCATCTCTATGGGGAAAAAACTGTACAATGAAAATCTCTGTGGGAAAAATCATACGATTTTCCCCTAGATGTTTTTATTATATGGTGCATGCATCATATAATGAAAAAACCGTATAATGAAGTGCCTAGTAGAACGAATTATTTTTGTTATACAGGGTTCTATTGTAAGATACGCACCAAACCCTAGAATCCGATACAACTGGCTTTCAAGCAAGTGCGATCTTTACCTTTACTAATTCATAGGGTTACCAAAAATGGGAAGTGACACAATGGCATATAATGACAACACTGCCAACTCTGACTAGCAGCAATTATTCCAATAGATAATCAGGGATTTCCAGATAATGCTAGAAAGCAAGTGTACTTTAGAAAGTAATTGCTGCCAGTCAGAACTGACAGTACTGGTGTAGATGGACCAAGATTCTCACAGAACATAAGACAACATCTTTAGTTTATAAGGAAAATAGGTGCTGGATCAGACAAGGCTGAAGATAATCGAATCCGGATGGGTGACAACTCAAGTTGATTAGAAAAGCTAAAAGTTACCCTTGCTCGGAAGCCAGTCATATCCGGCTCTAGGGTTCAGTGCTCATCTTTGTTTATAGCCAAAGAGCCAGTGCTGTCTGCATCTGCAGACATTTCCGTGGACATGTGGCAGGCATGTCTCAACACCGGAGTACATGGAATGTTGTTTACCATCTCACCAAAGTGGTCTCTATTTATCTATTTGCAATTTATTGCTTTCAAACTGCTAGGTTAGCAGGAGCTGGGACAGAGACCCAGGAATCAAACTCTGACCTTCCAGTCAGCGAGTTCAGCATCCTAACTACTTGAACCACTACAGTCCCAAGTTGTTTACACAGGCACAATTTTGACAAGAAATCCACCAAAGCCAGGAAAAACCCAGAGGCTGTATATTAGCAGGGGAAGTACCCCCCCATCCCCAAAGGGATATTCTTGCTACAGTGACACATTTGGAACATATGAACCCAATGAAAATTGATACAGTGTGGGAAAATCCTCAAAATGTCAAAGAAGTACATAGATACAGCTTTGACCCTTAGATCTCCCCTGATGAGCTTAAGTGAGACCCACATTAGAAGCTGGCCTCTGAAGTCTTTTCTCTGTCTGTAGATCTTGGCCCCTACCCAGGCTAAACTTGGTGTGATGCTGTGTGTTAATATTTGGGATGGGTGTATCGTCTGATCCCACGAACCAGGGAGCGGCTGATTTTTATTGGCGTGTCCTGCGCCACCACACTCACTTTGTACATACGGCAACACACTGTTTGCCGCCACACAGCTGTTTTCGCTTGAGTTTGCACGGTCTACCTAACTGGGTAGAAAAGCGTGTATGTGTTGGGGGAGGAGAATGCGCAAGAAAGTTTGGTGAGACATGAAAGGGTGTGAAAACCAGGCCTTTTCTTCCCTTTTCTCTTTGATGCTTTGCCTTCATCTTTTTGTTTTCATTCTTAGAAAGGCAAGGACACTGTTTGTGGAAAGAAGAGAGACAAAAGGAGAGAATCCAGAAAGATATAAGTGAACAAAATCCCAAACTAAAAACAGATCAGGCTAGCTAACTCTGAGCATTACAAGAGTTCTAGACTCTCACTGAACAGTAATTTAAGCATCCTAACAATCCTAATTTCCTTCTCGACCATTCCCCATTGGATGGCTATTCCAGTTTTAGCCGCAATTAATACGTTGGTATTTCTTGATTTATTTGGTAGGACTGGGGTGGATTTGTCTACAGAATTAGGGAGAAAAATGATTCTTGGCCTAAAGCATGGATTCTCAACCTGCGGCCCATCGGCTGGATGCAGCCCGCAGCACCATTTCATGTGGCCCCCCACTGCCTCCACCACACCAGGAAGTGCCATGTGGTGGAGGAAGGGCAAAATGGCCATCTGGCCCCCAAAGCTGTCTGAGGGAGCGTGACCTGGCCCCCGGCTTAAAAAGGTTGAGAACTCCTGGCCTAAAGAGTGAATTGGCTCTAAACTGGACCATCAAGTCACAGATGTGCAAATGATGATATGTTCCCTGCCACACAAACATTTTCAAACTCATTAAAGGCAGATTTGCACATACAGATACAGTGGAACCTCGGTTAACCAATGGTTCAGTTAACATAAAAATCGTATAACAAAAGGAAATCCATAGAAAGTAGTGGCTCAGTTTATGAGATTTTTTTTTGGAAGTGATTAATTGGTTTTCAATGAATTCCTATAGGAAACCATGTTTCAGTTAAAGTACTTTGGTTTTCAATGCATTCCTATGGGGAAATTGCATTCAATGCATTCCTATGGGAAATTTGTTTGAAGTAATTTTTGCTGTAAAAAATGCCCCGGATAATGTATTAATTATGCTAACCGAGGTTCCACTGTATTCCATGTATATACTGTATCAATAATTATCACACATGTGCATATATACACAAGCTGACGCATTCTGGAATTCATTTATCTCTGGAGAGGCTTTCTTGGTGGTGTTTTATGGGCCTGAGCTCCACTCTACAGTTATTTGGAGCAAGGCATTAATGATGGTGTCATTAACCCTATGTACTAGTCTTCCCTCTGATAACAAACATGTCCCAACATAGTCTTTAATTTTTAGGCAAGCTGAAGACCTATTCATATAAGATGACGAAGTTGAGCACTGCTTTATCATTTAACTAGCAAGGGTTGCCCGGCGTTGCCGGGCTTCCCCCCCCCCCCCCCGTGTGTTTTAATAAAAAATGAACCAATTTTATTTTTGCAATAGTTTTACATTGTGTTGGAAGGTTAAATTGTGTTAATTTTTTTAAAAAATTGCTTAGTCTGTAATTTTAATTTTTTAAATGTTTATTTATGTAAAAAATTTTTGGCTTGGCTGTTATTAACTGTGATCTGCTTTTTTGGGCTTTTTTGAGGATTAATAAAAGAAGAAAGTATGATATAATTTTTTCAAATTGTTTTATGTAAGCTAATAATGTTTTAGTTTTTTGAATTTTTTTAATTAGTTGTACCGTAGGTAATAATTTTAATAATTTAAAAGTAAATGTTTTTTACATTCAATGTTTTTAAAATGTGTTTAGATGTTTTGAGTTTAAATTTGAGTTATAACTCAGCACAGGATTTTTAAAAGTTTCTATTGTATTTTATTGACATATATTTGTGATTTGTGTTAAAGTGTGTTTAGTGTAATTTTTTTAACTTGTTTTTATTGGTGTGACCTTTTGTGTAAAATTGTGAATTTGTGTTGTTTTTGATTTGTTTTTACTCTTCTGGCCTTTTGTTTGGGGCTGTTGTGTGTTTTTGAATTGTTTTTACTATTGTGGCCAGCAGGTGGTGCTGGTAGGGGTTATTGTATTTTGATTTTTTTTCTCTCCTGGCCTCTGGGTGGAGCTTCTTCTGGTAAGTAGTGTCTTTCTTTATTCATTTCTTTTCCAGTCCTGGTTGAGGTAGCACCTCTTTTGGTAAGTTTGCTTGTTTTCTTTGTTTTGTGTGTGTGTGTGGGCGGGGGGGGGGGGGGGAGGGGGGTTGGAGTTTGTGTTTTTTGTCTGTTTGTTTTGTTTTTGATTGTGTCTTTGTTTAGTTCGTATTGTTTTTGGTGTTTTTGTTTTTGTGTATTTTTGGATGTGTTTGAGTGTTTTTAGTAATTTTTAAAAAAATATTTATTTGGTGGTGGGGAAGGTACGTGGTCATTGGGGGTTAGGAAGGGTGGGCTAGGTGGTGGGGAGGGGGGCATGGTCATTGGGGTTAGGAAGGGTGGCCTAGGTGGTGGGGAGGGGGAATGGTCGTTGGGGTTAGGAAGGGTGGGCTAGGTGGTGGGGAGGGGGGCATGGTCATTGGGGTTAGGAAGGGTGGCCTAGGTGGTGGGGAGGGGGAATGGTCGTTGGGGTTAGGAAGGGTGGGCTAGGTAGTGGGGAGGGGGGCATGGTCATTGGGGTTAGGAAGGGTGAGCTAGGTGGTGGGGAGGGGGGCATGGTCATTGGGGGTTAGGAAGGGTGGGCTAGGTGGTGGGGAGGGGGCATGGTCGTTGGGGTTAGGAAGGGTGGGCTAGGTGGTGGGGAGGGGTTTTTAGTGTGTTATGGTGCTTTGTGTGGAGACGTGAAAGTAGATCGGGTTTCCCCTTTAATATCAGTGGGTGAGCGGATCGATTCCCTCCCCCCCTCCTTAAAACAACTCCGTTTATAAAGAGAAGAAAAGACGGAGTTGTTTTAAGGAGGGGGGTGGGAATCGATCCCGTCTCCCTGGTGTCCTGAGTCCAGAAGGGTTTGGGAAACATACCCCTTTTGTTCCCACAAACCTCCCAACCCAAGGGGAGACAGGGGAGAGGGGGATCGCAACCCCCACCCACTGATATATAAAGGGGAAACTCTAGTCGGGACCTTCAGGCGCCGCGGGTGAGGGAAAGAAAGCCAGCTGGTGTTTACTTGGCTGTGAGTTGTTTTTCTTTTAAATTTTTCGGGCACCGGTTTCCTCAGCATTCTGCGCGGGCGCGCAGGACGCTGGGGCTTGTAGTAATGGGTTGGTGCTTTGTGTTTTTGCTGCGTTTTTTAAAAATGCTTTTCTTTTGATTGGCTGCGGCGCGTTTCCGAACGCTGCGCGTGCAAGAGCCTCTCAGCCTGATTGGCTCTGGCGCGGCGCGGCGCAAGGAATGTTGGGAAGTGAAGTTGTTTCCCTTTCTTCGCATTTGTGGGGCTGTTGCCCCACTGCCGGTTTTCTAAATCCTTCGTTGACCTGTGTACCCAGATCGGCCGTGTGTACGAAGGGTGAGTGCAGGTAAGTAGGGCGAGGCATAGCAACCTATAGCCAGTTCCAACGGTTAACCCTTGGATTTATAGGTTAAGATGCCTGAAGCTTTTTGCATGCTAGTTTGAAATCTTCTGCTATCAGCAGCTGATCAGTGTGCTTGCAAATAAATGAATAAACCATAGCTATCCACAGTTCAAAACAAACAAAAAAGAAACACAACCTTGCTGCTTTCACTGTTGTATTCGCATATTGGTAACACACAGAGGAGGGGATTGCAGTGGCTTAGTGGTTAAGACACTGAACTTGATGACTGGAAGATCGGCAGGTCAGCAGTTCGAAACTCGAGTACCACATGATGGAGTGGGCTCCTATCTCTGTCCCAACTCATGCCAACCTAGCAGTTGGAAAGCAAGAAATTGTAAGTAGATAAGTAGATACTGCTTTGGTGGGAAGGTAAACAGCATTCCATGCACTCTGGTGTCTACTCATGCCTGCCACACATGTCCACGGAAACATCTGCAGACACAGACAGCACTGGCTCTTTGGCTATAAACAGAGATGAGCACTGAACCCTAGAGTTGAATATGACTGGCTTTCAAGCAAGGGTGACCTTTACCTTTACCACACAGAGGGGACACATCAGTTTCTACCTCTACCTTATTGTACAGGTGGATGTTATTCAAGGTACCTTCTAATAAGAGCATTTCTTCCAGAGTCACAAATAACATCCTGGGATTGCACATTGGCATCTTTCTCCAACAACAATGTGCCTGGTAAACAGAAGCAGCTGCTTCCTGTTCAATGTTCAAAACCAGGCTCTGGCTCTTCCTCTTTAAACTGAGAAACACTGTACATTTCAGAGGAATTAAGCAGTATGTTTTCTCAGTCATACTAGTGACACTGTGACTGCTTTCACAACCAGGGTACAACTTCACAGGCACAATTTGAATGATAATGAGTCGTGTGAAGAAGATCCTTCAGTGGTGGATTAGGGACACGTGTACAATTGTCATTATTGACAGAAGGCAAGGTTGAGAATCCATCTTACAGGACTCATCCTCCAAGCTTTCTTTTTGTTCCATCAAAGGCTGAGGAGAAAATGTTTATAATATTGAATTCAACCCCCACCGCCCTGTGCATATTGTATATGGCAGTGATGGTGAACCTTGGCACTCCAGGTGTTCTTGGACTTCAATTACCAGAAGCCCAAGTCAGTACTCCTGCTGATCAGGGCTTCTGGGAATTGAAGTTCAAGAACACCTGGAGCGCCAAGATTTGCCATCACTTGTATATGGTATGTTGAATACTGTATATTCTTAATATATTAGGATTGGGCTTCTTGGTGGGGAGGGGGCAAGAGAGACAGGGCAGTGGTATGTATTAATCTCTCCCCCCCCACCCCCCACTGAGAATTCAACTCAAATTTATGCATTTGATTTTGGGGAGAAACCCTGAAAGCAATCTCAGGGTAACCCAGTTCAATGATCCTCCACCGTTACCTATGGTTTTGTCATAGAATTGGAGTTTCTAAATGCAAGGGTAGATTTTTACCATTAGAGGGCAGCCAGCAACTGGCCATGGATCCACAGGAACCTTTCATGAAAAACTCACCCTTTTCCCTTGGAGAATTCTCCTTTGTCATTATTCATTCCACTTTCTTTTTTCACACTCCTGCTTCCTCTTCTCTCAATGGCAGCCATGTTTTTATTCACACCAGTGGATTTTCAGGAAACAGAGCAGATAATGTAAAACCAGGTTGTGGATCTCTTTTTCCTGGTACTGAACAAGGGATTTTCCAAATGCAGTGGTAGTCACTGGGCCAGATTTGGCCTCTGCTACATTTTTTCTCTCTAGTTGTGTCTGGCAGTCTCACCAGGTTATCCTGCTATGGTAATAGAGTAGAGAAGACCATTTTGCCAGCAACCCAACGCTGATTGTCAGGTGGCGGTTAACTAACTTGACAGCCCTGAGGACTAACTGCCATGGGCGACAAAATCCACAGAAAAGGGTGATAATCCCCATGTGGATTAAATTCTGCTTGAATTCTTCTTGATGGAGGGCAACAGCTTCATCAATACTGGCCTAGGGTTGAAAAAGACTTTGTGTGCCAAAAGGGCTCAGTACCTGAAAGTGACTCACGGAACGGGATCAGTGGTACGGGTGTCACACTGTGATGATGCAGATGGCAAATGGAAGACTACTGCATTATACTGTCCCCAAGACAATCTTCATGGTTGATTGCCATGATGATAGCCAATATTCAGAATTGATTATGGCATGTTAATAATAATAATAATAATAATAATAATAATAATAATAATAATAATAATAATAATAATAATAATAATAATAATAATAATAATAATAATAATAATAATAATAATAATAGGGGGAGGAAGAGGTAGAAGACAACAATGCAAAGCCAGGATGTAGATTTTCTTTTACCTGGTATCTTTTCCAAGACAGGGAGTTTGCTTATAGTAATACTCATGAGGGATTTCTTAATATCTGTTTAAAAGAAAGAGAGCACAAACTCGCATATTAATTTTACTTCCTGAGGAAATCTTACTCGATTGATTGTACACATTGTAGTGAATCAAATGATTAAGCTGCCACTTAAAATGTCATGCATTTCCACATAGTTCAGTATTATTGTTCTATGACCGCCATAAGCATTCTTTATTTTTAGATACTGCATTCACAACACTGTATATTTCTGAATTGGGGTGATGGTTCCCTTAGTGGAGGAAATACCATTGGAAACCATCATATTGGGCCCAATGGCAAAATGAGTGGAGGAGGAACTCTAATTCCCAACAGTCATGGAGGCGGAAGAGGCCGTGCCAGATGGACTGGCTGTGAAGGCGCACCTTGTCAATATCCTCAAGGCTGCAGCAGTCCATTGCAGACCCACTGTTAAATCCTGCATGTCTCATTTCATATGTGCCACAGGAGATGGCTCCATGATCATAGTGTGTGGGTCACTTCATGGCAAGACAGTACCTATTTATCTATTTGCAATTTCTTGCTCTCGAATTGCTAGGTTGGTAGGAGCTGAACAGAGATAGAAGCTCACTTTGTCATGCAGCACTTGGGTCTTGAACTGCTGACCTGCCGACCTTCCAGTCATCAAGTTCAGTGTCTTAACCACTAAGCCACTGCAGTCCCTTTCAATACACTTGTTGTTACCCAAATTGATATTGTTTTGCCAGAATGTGTGTGGGAAGGGGCAGGCAAGGCCGGGAATTAGTTGGGTCCCAGCCAAATGTCTCAACTTATCTGCACTGCTGCTCTGGGAGGTAAATACCTGTTGTAAAACAGTACAAAATGACCTCTTGGTGCAGATGAATAAGGGCAAGTTAACCTTCCTTGTGGCTTTGTAAAAGTAAATGTTTGGGTAAGAAAAGCAAAAGGTTCCGATAATACAATCGATTTTCATTGCCGCTAATTTTATCTTAAATAAGAAAGAGTGGTTTGGTACCTTATTGTTTGATATAAACTTTATTCGTACCTCAAGAAAACTTATGCAAAATTAAACAGGATGGAATAAAAGAGACGACTAGATAAATATTGGAGGGAGACACTAGAAGTGCTTCTAGTTCCTGTCTAGGTGGTTGATCTGGATTCTCCATAAAATGAGGTGAAATCAGAGATGAGAAATGTTATTGTTTTGGACTGTAACTTCCTGAATCTCACAGCTGGGATAGCCACTGGTCAAGCTGGCCATGAGATTCTGGAAGTTGTAGTAAGAAATTAATAGCAAAGCTTTTCTTCCCTTGAATTATTTATACCAATCTTGGAGAACAAAAGCATAAATGGAATCAACCATTATTTCATAGCTCATGGTCTCTTATTGTTCTTCTAGTGGTGCAGTGGTTAAACTGCTGTACTGTAGCCAAAACTACTGGCATTGTGAGTTCGATCCTGATGGGGATCAAGGCTGACTCAGACTTCCATCCTTCCAACAGCAGTAAAATGAGTACCCAGCATGTTGGGTGCAAAATGCTGAATACCATGTGAACTGCCCAGAGTGTACATTAAGCACTGTGGGGCAATATATATAATGCAATTGTTAATTCCTACATTTCTTGTTGTTTAGTCTGACATGGATTTTTCCAGGTAGGCTCATTGCTGCTGGTCCTCAACAATTGCAAAATTGGCCCTTCCTCCTCCTCTGTCCTTCCTTGGATCTCTGCCCAGGTCAGGTCTGAGCCTAATCAGCACATGCCTGGAAGGTTTGTCTCTTTCATATCAGCCCCGGAAGGCCCCCCACTGACAGCATATTTTGGTGCCTCCCAATTATGCAACAAAATGTTTGCATTGCTCTCCCACCTCCATGCCTTCCCTCCTACCCCTGGTAGATTTATGCTTTGTGTGTTTATGGAAGCAGGAGGAAGTAGGGAACACCATTAAAGCATGCAAATGTGTTCTGTCCTTAGATCTGTTATCAATTTCTTCTCTGTGGAATATAAGAAAATAATAAGAACCAAAGAAGTGGTCTCCATATCCATACCAATTGTTCTCTTTGACCATTCTGAAGTGACACCCGCCATGGTGTCATGGTCAGAAATTATTCTGGGTTGAAAGGATTTTTTGCGGAAGAGACTCCGTTCAGGGGATGCCCAAATGAGGCTCCTTTCATGTCCCCAAGAGCTGGGACAGAGACAGCTGCTCAATCCATCATGCTGTACCTGAGTTTCGAACTGCCGACTTGCTGGCTTTCCAGATAACAAGGTGAGCTTCTTAATCACTGAGCCACCCCAGCCCCTTTCAAATCCATATGATTTCCTCTTTATTCAACAGTGCCTCTGAGCATGTGCAGAATAAAGATACTCTCTTTCAAAACTGTGATGATGTTTAACTCTTGTGTGTGATTGTTGGTCTAGATGAGGCACTGTTTTATACTGCTGTTTAAAAGAACAGGCGTTGCTTTCATTGTTCGTTGTGATACAAATGACCATAATAGGCAGTTTTGTTTTTATGGCACTTTTCAAAACAAAAACCTCCCCATAATAAACCAAACTAGGCGGTAGGAGACCGGCTGGCTGAGGATCTCCATATTAAGTTGAAACCTGCATGAGGATTTAAACACTTTCTTCCCCAATCCTTATCTTTATGTGAAATGCTGATCAAAAACTCAGCTGCAGGCAGTTTCTCAATCAGCATTACACACAAGGCAAAGACATTTTTAAAATAAGAATCTAAGTGACACAGCACATTAGTGATGGTCCAACAGACTAAAAAAAATTTGTTTTTACTTCTCCTGCCCCTCTGCAGAGGAGCAGGGAAAGTGTTCAATTTGCCAACATCCTGAAGTGGCTCGTTTATTAACAATACTGGAAACAGGGTTGCTTAAGGTCAATATGCAATTTGGATGCAAGGATTGTACCAAATTGCATATCGTTCCTCCCCCTGACTTCAAGTGACCCTGTTTAGACCACACCAGCCTGTCAGTGCAGTCATAACCTAAGCTGGCTATGACTGTTGAAAACATGCAGTCTACACAACACTACGACTTCTCTCTGTTCTCTAGAAATATTGTAGCAGGTGACTGCATAGGAGGACAAACTATGCACGTGCGAATGTTGGAGCAGGAGTATTTGCTGTTACATTCCACCTTCAAGGTTTTGTTTTTAAACATTGTCAAACAGGTTGATATCAAAGAGGTTTGAACAGAGGACAAAGACAGGATGGCAAATATAGGCACTGTTGGGGAATGTCAGTTGAATCTCATTTCAACACAAGGGAAGAGGTGGCTTCTTCCAACATCATCCAACACTTTGTTGCCTCTCCATGTCTGTCAGAATCTGTTCAACTAACTCACATTGTCTAATGATAGGGTTAGTAAAGGTAAAGGTTGCCCTTGCTTGAAAGCCAGTTGTATCTGACTAGGGTTCAGTGCTAATCTTTGTTTATAGCCAAACAGCCAGTGCTGTCTGCGTCTGCAGATGTTTCTGTGGTCATGTGGCAGGCATGACTAGACACCTGAGCACTGTTTACCTTCCCACTGAAATGGTCCCTATTTATCTATTTGCAATTTCTTGCTTTCGAACTGCTAGGTTGGCAGGAGCTGGGACAGATATGGGAGCTCATTCCATCATGCAGTACTCAGGTATCAAACTGCTCATCTGCCACTTTCCAGTTAGCATCTTAACCACTTGAACCTCTTATGAAGGAATACCAACTACCCTTGGTTTCTATTTACTACGATGCATGCATGCCCTTCTATGATTTTTATATATATGTATAAGAAAACCAACTAGGCATGCCTGCCACATGTCCACGGTAACATCTGCAAACGCAGACAGTGCTGGCTCTACAAGTAGATAAATAGGTACCACATTGGTGGGAAGGTAAACAGTGTTCTGTGCACTCTGGTGTGAAGGCATGTCTGCCACATGTCCACGGAAATGTCTGCAGATGCAAACAACGCTGGCTCTTCAGCTATGAAACTGAGATGAGCACTGAACCCTAGGGTCAGATACGGCTGGATTTTGAGCAAAGATGACCTTTACCTTCACCTTATAACAGGGGTGTCCAAACTTTTCGGGCCATGGGCTGGTCATATGGGCTGGTCATGTGGTTCAGCAGGTTGGTCACATGGTTCCTCCAACTGGAAGCAGAAGTAAAATGCATCTTGCAATCTATTTTGCAACAGGATGAGATAGATTTTTAGCTGTCATTTTCTCTGCTTAAACCAGGGGTGTTCAAACTATGGTCCGCAGGCCAGATCCGGCCCCTGACGCCAATTCACCCAGGCTGTGCCACCCTCATTGCTCCCAGAAGTGGAAGCAAAATGCGCCTGTATGGGCTCATTTTACTTCCACTTCTGGAGCGACAAGGGGGCGTGGGCCGGATGAATTGGTGTCAGGGTCCGGATCTGGCCCACAGGCCATAGTTTGGGCACCCCTGCCTTATAACAACATATGACACTTGCGTTAGGAGCTTGATGTATTTAACTATCTTCAGACCCATCCCTGGTTTAATTCAGTTTTTGAAAATATTTTGCTCCAAAAGCTGACATGCTCTTTCGGGATATTGTTAATCACCTGGAATGAACAGTGAGAAATAGATTCAGTAGGAATTGTATAATACTGGAATTTTATATATTGGAATTTTGCTTTCTTGGCCACTCCCCTTTCCTTTGAACAGGTATTTGATGTAAACAGCATAGGTAGGTTTCAATTCTCAAATATTCTGCTTTTCCCACTGTTTTTAGTAAAGGTAAAGCTTTCCCTTGCTTGAAAGCCAGTCGTATACAACTCTAGGGTTCAGTGCTCATCTCTGTTACAAAGCCTGATTTTAGCATGGGTTTTATTTATAATGAGATCATTTCCATCCCCTCACAGTCTGACTTTTACCATCCAAATTGTAGGTAATATATTGTAGGATAGTTGGTTCTTTAACTAGACCAGGGGTGCCCAAACTATGACTCGTGGGCTGGAGATGGCCCACACCACTCCCGGAAGTGAAAATAAAACACACCAGTGCATGTGCAAAATGCTGCTATAAATGCACCTGCGGCTATTGTAAACATGTTTATGACAGCAGCATGTGCATTTACGGCAGCGTTTTGCGCACGCATGGGCACGTTTTACTTCTGCTTCCAGTGGGAGGAACCACGTGACCAGCCCATGGCCTGAAAAGTTTGGTCACCCTTGAACTGGACTAATAAATATCCTCTTGGATTCTAAATTCGCGGAAGACAGATTATTGCACAGTAGAGGAATATAGTAGAGAAGGGGACTTAATCTGAGATATATAGGTACATTTATAGGTAGAATAAGTGCGTTAACCATTGGAATGTGACAAAGGATGTTTAGCCAGGCCCTACTAGCCCGTAATGGGCCTCCGTTCACTCGCCTGAACCCGGTTTGCAGGTAACTGTCGGGTTGAAATTTGCGCCAGTGGGGCAGGAGCCCCCCGGATGCAAACAAAAAAAGGGAACTTCAATTCCCAATGTTCCTTGCGCCGTGCCGCACCACAGCTAATCAGGCTGAGCGGCGCGAGCAAAAGGAACGTTCGGAAACGCGCCGCGGCCAATCAAAAATAAGCTGCAGGAAAAAACCCGCTGCAGTAACTAAAATCGCGCATGCCAAACTACAAGCCCCAGCGTCCTGCGCGCCATGAGCATGCAGAATGCTGAAGCAGCCAGTGCACGAAAAATAAAAATAAAAAGGCAGGCCGTGAAACCTACACATCCCCCACTGCCACATACAGCGGTGATGGGATTCCCGTGGTCCGGCAACCCAGCTTGGCCCACGGAAATACCCCACCCCCCCACCCCAATGCTGCATCAAACGGCGATGGGAATTCCCGTGGTCTGGCCACCCAGGCCGGCCCACGGAAATACCCCCCCACCCCAACGCCGCATCAAGTGGCGATGAGAATTCCTGTGGTCCGGCCACCCAGGCCGGCCCATGGAAATACCCCCACCCCAACGCCGCATCAAGCGGTGATGGGAATTCCCGTGGTCTGGCCACCCAGGCCGGCCCACGGAAATACCTCCCCCCCCCCACACCGCATCAAGCGGCGAGGGTATTTCTCCGACCCAGCCCCCGAGACTGGACCGAGGAAATACCCCCACCCCAACACAAAACAACACCATCCAACAACAGTCAAAAATAATCAAAAGCAAAATAAAAACAGAAAAAGTAAACACAAAAACATCCAAAAACACAATCCAAAAACAGTCAAAAATAATCAAAAGCAAAAAATAAAAGACAGAAAAAGAAAACACACAAACATCCCCCCCCAAAATAAAAAAACACACACACAAAACCCAAAACAACCCCCCCCCCAAAAAAAAAAAGAAAAAAAAGAAAACCAGAGACCTTACCAGGAGATGTCTTCACTCCATGACAACTGGAACTAAACTGAGGAAAGAAAGAGACGACTTACCGGAAGAAGAAGTGACACCCAGAGGACAGTAGAGAGAAATAGTAAAATACAAGAATGGCTTACCAGCCCCACCCAGAGGCCACAAGAGAAAAAACATTCAAAAATATTCAAAATAATAAAAAATAATTCCCAAATTACTGAAATAAGTTATCAAAACATTCAAAAATATTCACAAAAATCACAAATAATTCCAAAAAAAGAAATAAGTTTTCACTCAAAAAAACAAAACATCTAAACACAGCATAGAAACATTGATTTTAAAAAAACATATTCTTACACATTCTAAAAATTATTATCCAAGGTACAACTATTTTAAAAAATTCAAATAGTAACACATTATTTGGTAAAATACAATAATTATAAAAAAATATATCATCCTTTCCTCTTTTTAAAAACAAAAAACAAAAAATCACAGTTTATAACAGCCCATGCGTAAAAATAAAAATTTAAAAAAACACAATTAAAAACTAACCTCATTTCCATAAACATAAAACAAAAACGTTCCAACACAATTTAAAACAGCCCGGCACCGCCAGACAAAATATGCTAGTTGTTAATAAGAATAACAGAATCATTTTATTGCGAATGGATGTTTTATCTGCATGTTTTCAGGAAACCATGTGTGACTTTCGGTGTCTAGTTTTGCAGACTAGAACAAACCAGGGCCTACCTGTTTGGATTATGGTTGTCTGTAAACAAAGATTTGAAAGTACTATATTGCAGGGTTGGGGGTGGCGGGACAGGGGGCAGAAGAACACAATATGCAAACCTATTAGATTTGTGACTCTTTATGTGATGACATCCCAAAACAAACTGACAAGGATTTTTTTTAAAAAAATCTTCTGGAAGCTTTTTTATCACAGGAAGAGTATTGTTCAAATGTTCAGAAATATCTTCCGTTTAAGACACACACACACGTATATACACAGCCCTGGGGGCACAGTGGTTAAACTGCTGTACTGTAGCCAAAACATTGTGAGTTCGATCCTGATGGGACACAAGGTTGACTCAGCCTTTCATCCTTCTGACATCGGTAAAATAAGTACCCAGCATGTTGGGGGCAAAATGCTAATTAACTTGTGAACTGGCCAGAGAGTGCATTAAGCGCTATGGGGTGATATATAAGTGTAATTGCTAAGGAAAGGTTTCCCTTGCTCGAGAGCCAGTCGTATCTGACTCTAGGGTTCAGTGTTCATCTCTGTTTCAAAGCTGAAGAGCCAGCGGTGTCTGCTTCTGCAGATGTTTCCGTGGTCATGTGGCAAGCATGACTATTATTAAAACAATAAAAAAGGAAATGCCGTACAACTACAATACAATACAAATATATTTGTGCACTCATCACCTGGGGACCTTCCAAATTGTTCATAAAATCCACATAGTTCAACTCGCCTCCTGTTTCCAGAAACTATATGTTTCTTGATCCGGTTTCATACCTTTTCTCTTAACCAAAACATAATCCATGAACTCACCCCAAATATCTTTAAAGTAATTTACATTAATCAAACCTTTTTGGATAGTAGTTGAAGCAGCATCAGTCGGAACTCGCATATCAAATACAGTGGAGCCTTGTACAACAATTGCCCTGTATAGCAACGAAATCGCATAACAATTAGGTTTTGGGGGGAAATGGTATCCCGTATAACAATTTTCCCTATGGAAAAAATCACACAACACACAACAATTTTTCAATGGGAAAATCATTCTACGATGCATCCCATAGGGAAAATTGCTATATGATGCATGTATCGTATAGCAATTGTTTTGTACAGCAACGAGCCCTGTGGAATGGATTAAAATCGTTGTATGAGGTACCACTGTAATGACAATTCTAACTGCTGCAGCTTCAACTATCGTTCGTGATCCCTTGAGGAAGGGCAGCCAACATATGCTCAGAGGAGAAGGTATACTTTTTCTCAGAGCAAAAGCCAGCAATGCTGTTTGGAAGATGTGCAACCGCACATACAACCACCAGGTGGAGCATCCTGTAGTGTTAATGGGAGGTTAGTTGGGGAGGGAGAGAGAAATCAAGGTGCTGGGACACTTGATCTCCCCCCAGGTGAGGCCGGCCTAGGCCTCCTGCTCTCTCTTCACTGCTTGCCTTTGTTCTCCAGCCCAGGACGTCTCCCTTGGCAACGTGATCCTATCTGCCTATGAAACTGGAACATAAGTGTTGGTTGTGCACGTCAGTGACCTAGAAAGCAAGCTCTGAGCACCATCTCTTCCTTAACCCCCTTCTTTCATCCTCACCACCACCACTCTCGCCCCGGCCTGTTGCAGCAATAGCCATGGTTTCAACTATCAGTCCTCTTGAGAATTGACCTGTGTTACTGTGGCCTTGCTGAGATGCCAGGCTTGGCTGAGGCCGCTGGAAACACTACCTCGTGTAGGGCAGGTTTCTGAGGGGCTGGTGTTCAGAAGAGCTGGGGACAGAGTGTGTGGACAGTGTGCTAAAGAGTCCTGGATTCAAGTTTCACCTCAATCCCTTTCGGCTCAGGCTCAGCTGCTGTTGTTGTTACGTGCCGTCAAGTAGGTTCCAACTTATGGCGACCCTATGAATGAAAGATCTCACAAATGTCCTGTTCTCAACAGCCTCGCTCAATTCCTGCATGTTATAACCTGTGACTTCATAGAGTCAATCAATTTCTTGTTCGGCCTTCCTCATTTCCTGCTGCCTTCTACCTTTCCTGGGGTTATTGTCTTTTTCCAGAGTGTCTTCCAGTTTCAGCTTCATCATTTTTATTATAAAGATAAATGGACATTACAGAAAAAAAGAACAATAAGACAATAAACAACCAAATAAACAACCAAAACACTATACAATATGCAAAAATACTATGTGCTCCCTTCACCCAGCAGAACAATACTTATGATTCTTTCATTTTCTTTATTCTCTATAATTTATCATTTATCCTTCTTTCCAAAATGTCATTTCTGCCTCCAAAGACAGTTCAGGCTTGGTTTGCTCTACGACTTATTTGTTTGTCTTTTTAGCAGTCCAGGATATCCGCAAGCTCTCCAGTACCATATTTCAAATGAATCAATGCTTTTCCTGTCAGTTTTCTTTACTGTCCAGCTTTTACACCCATACATAGTGATCAAGAATACAACAGTGGACAATTTTAGTCTCTACTGACACATCCTTACACTTGATTATCTTTTCTAACTCCTTCATTGCTGCCTTTTCAGGTCTCAATTTTCTCAACCTAATCTTTCCTGCAGATTTTTAAATAGGTAACTTGTGAGGTTGGGAAGAACCACCTACAGTTCTGAACATATCAGAGATATAAACATATTGTCCTGTAATGTTGCAGTATCTGTATTTTATACTGTCCTTCAGTCTACAGGCAACTCATAGACTAAGAGTGGAGTTTCTCCAGCAAAAATCCTTTCAACCCAGTGTAATTTCTGACACGAAATTATTATTAATGGGAACCTGACCTCCAAATTTTAGGGACTGTTGCTCCTGTTCCTGCAATGAACCATTTATGCTTCATAAAAAGTGTGATTGAAATACTGTAAATAAATAATATTGTGTAGCTACACATATAATTATAATTAGCATTATAAACTGCCTTGGACTTTTGTAAGAAACAAATATATGTATTTGTTCAGCCCTGGGTTTGTAGACTACAAAGACAGACAAGAATGCCCCAAAGCAGACAGAAGGTACCACTTAATACACATTGTTTGGTGCTGTGTTTGAGAGGTCAAGGCTTCTAAGGCAAAAGGTGTTGAGTCCAAAATTTATTATGAAATAAGGCTTACCTAGATGGATGTGGTGCTTAGTGGTTAAGATGACCAGAAGGTTAGCAGGTCAGCAGTTTGAGACCCCAGTGCTGAACAACAGTGTGAGTTCCTGAGGGCACACTACTTTGGCATAGCACTTTCTCCCTTGCCTCTTGACTCATGATGGAGAACAAGAGAGGGGATGAAAACATACATGTGTGCTTGTTAGCTTCTTGTAGCTTGGTTTGAGTCTTGTTTCAGGTCCAGAACTGGATGGTGTGACTTTTTGGCATAGTTGGAAGTTATATAGGAAAGACTGCACAGAGCCTGTGTAAAGTGCCTTTCCTTCTAATAAAATAGCTAGTACTGTATTGTGTTTCACAAAAAATAATTTCTTAATTGAGCGATTGATGTCCCACCCTTCATCCAAGGAATTCAATGTATTGCATAGGGCAGGGCTTTCGTCCTCTATTTCACAAGAACCATGGAGGTAGGTCAGGTTGAGAATAATTGAGTAGCCCAAGGATAGCCACTGAGGTAAAGGTCACCCTCGTATCTGATTCTAGGGTTCAGTGCTCATTTCTGTTTACAGCCAAAGAGCCAGTGCTGTCTGCAGACATTTCCGTGGACATGTGGCAGGCATGCCTAGACACTGGAGTGCATGGAATGCTATTTATCTTCCCACTGAAATGGTACCTATTTATCTACTTGCAATTTCTTGCTTTAAACTGCTAGGTTAGCAGGACCTGGGACAGAGGCGGGAGCTCATTCTGTCATGCAGTACTCAGGTCTCGAACTGCTGATGGAGTTGTCGAGTTCAGTATCTTAACCACTTGAGCCATGACAGTCCCTGATAGCCACTGAGCTTCACTGGTAATTGGAGATTTGAATTAGGGTCTTCCCAGCCCAGGCCAATGTACTCACCACTATACCACACTAGTTCTTAGTATAATGCAAAACAGAATGGGTACACAAGGGCTCTGAGTTGGATGCCATGCCTTCCTAACAGTATATACCAGGGATTCTCAACCTGTGGCCTGTGGGCCAGATGCAGCCCACGGCATCATTTCCTGTGGGCCCCCACTGCATTCACCACACCAGGAAGTGCCATGTGGTGGAGGAGGGGCAAAATGGCCATCTGGCCCCCGAAGCTGTCTGAGGGAGCATGACCCGACTCCCGGCTTTAAAAGATTGAGAACTCCATATATATATGGAAAAATCTCTATTAACCTCTTTGCCCCTAAAAGGTGGTAATTAGTACTATATTGCCTCTAAATTTGTACATTTCATCTGATCAAAATGGCAAATAACCCACAATAGGCTTATCTGCTTTGATGTATCTAATCTGCTTTTAAATTTGGTACTGTCCAAAGGAGATAAGACTTCATTTACACAATTGCATGGCTTTTAAAAAGTAAATAACAGGTGTAGGACCCCACCCTGTCTGGAGGAACTCTAGCTTAGTAAGAAGGGAACATAACACCCTCTCTAGGTTTTTAATCCTTCTGAGGGGCCTATCTGTTGTTTGCACTGGAAAATCTTCCATCAGCCTGAGGAAGACCTTCTCTTGTGATGGAATAGCAAGTGTGGGGTCATATTCTACCCAGCAATGTAAATAATCATTGTGGTACAACACTGCCAGCATGTTAACTTGGTACCATCAAATGTTAACTGGCCATCCTGTGAGTTCCAAAATTAGCTAAGATGAATTATAACCTTTTTTCTTGACAATATAAGTATACAGTTAAAGATCACAATGAAGCTTGCATAAATACTTTAATTAATTGTGCTAATTTATAGTGTGGCCTGGAAAAATCCATTATGAGAAAACAGTTACAGTGGTACCTCGCTTAAAGAGCATAATGCGTTCCATGGGATTGTTCTTTAAGCGAGTTTGTTCTTTTAGCGAAACACCATTGTAAGTGACCAATTGTGACTTCTGATGGGGGGGGGGGGGGAGATTGTGAACCCAGATTTAGTTGCTAAGCGAATTTTGGTTGGTTTTAGTTGTTAAGCAAGGCGACCATTCAGAGAAAATTTGGCTCTTTAAGCGAGTTAGTTTCTAAGCGAGGCACTCTTTATGCGAGGTTTTACTGTACCAAAAAGTCCTGAGTCATCTATCTCAGCAGAGCAGGCTTGTGCATTTCTGAACATTCTGAAAAATATGTAATGGCAAGATAAAATATGAAAATTGGTATATACAGTAGATATAATATATAATCAATATATAATTGATTTTGTTGATAAAATCTCTTTTCCCTTCAAAACCTCTCTGGCTGTTTCATTTATGTTTAAATAAATTTATAAACTGATTGCTTTTTCGAGAGTTGTCAGGTGACAATCCCATAATAGGGAAAATGATTTACTAGAATAAGTTACTCAAGAGAATTGAAATACTGTACTACACAGTCCTTTCTTCTTTTAATTACCTCTGATATGTTTGTGTCAAATGACAGAGAAGCACTGCTGTATGTAATGATATTAGTGGTGTAGTTAGTGGTGATTTAAATTGACTAAAATTTTGGACTTCTGCGGTGATCAAATACTCAACTATGGAACATACCTAGTTGGATTGGTAAAACAATCAATCAACTTTACGTTGTCACGTCAAAGTTACAGGAGGAAGGGAGGCAAATAGACAAACCAACCACGATCATTGGTATAAAGATAGTTATGGAAATATAGTTACCACTAACCAAGATGAATATGAAATGTTGGCAATGTCTTTCTTGCTCTCTGATGTTTTCCCAGAACAGCCTGGTGCCTCTTGAATCTTCAAGGCTCTTAGACAGTTGCCCTATATTACCTCTTAGACCAGTGATGGTGAACCTTGGCACTCCAGGTGTTCTTAGACTTCAATTCCCAGAAGCCCTGATCAGCAGGAGTGCTGACTTGGGCTTCTGGTAATTGAAGTCCAAGAACACCTGGAGTGCCAAGGTTCGCCATCACTGTCTTAGAATGAGTTGGATCTGGACTAGTATAGCTTGCAAATAGGCAGTATCACTACTTTCTGGTCTGACGGTATTAAAGACATGTGAGTGTTTTGAAGGGGTGGGGAGTGACTGTCATCCCCGGATCTTAAAGCAACTACTCTGATAAGGTAACCACAGTGCCAGGAACAAATAGACAAACATAATTAAGAAGTCATGCTTATCTTCTGTGGTTGCCAGGTTATCTAACCATTCCCAAGTGGTGTGTGCAGAACTCCCTTTTTATCATACTATGGCAATATGACGTCTGACTGGCGTCAGAAAATTCTCCATTAAACTGCCCTAATACTTTACCCCTGCAGTTCTTGAACCGGCATGAAGAGATATCCACTATTCTGCATTTATGTGGAAGTTTACCCGTCTCTGTCCCCCAGCTCCTGCCAACCTAGCAGTTCAAAAGCAAGAAATTGCAAGTAGATAAAAAGGTACCACTTCGGTGGGAAGGTAGCAATTTTCATGTGCTCTGGCGTCTAGTCATGCCTGCCACATGATTATGGAAATATCTCTAGACGCAGACAGCACTGGTTCTTTGGCTGCAAAAGGAAATGAGCACCACCCCCTAGAGTTGGATACAACTAGCTTTCAAGCAAAGGAGACTTTTTTACTTTTACCTTTACTTCAGAGTGGTATTTTGGGGACAAAGTAGACTAGAAAAGAAACTAGGTTGCATCTATCCTCCCCTCTTGTTGGGTGCAGTTTTTGGTGGTGAGGAACTCTAGGTTGGGGAAATGACACAAAACAAATGATTCTTTGAAGAAACTACTGTACTTCCATCTTCATCAATTCCCAACACAGATGTTTTATCCAGAAAAGAAGAAGCTAATGGGAGATAAAATCATGAAATTGTCATAGGTTTTTTGTAGTTTGGTTGTATCCAGTGTGGTGTAGTGGACAAAGTGACAGATTTGAACTCAGGAGATCTGGGTTCACATCTTTTCTCAGCTATGGAAGCTCATGGGCTTAGGAGTTTCACTTACTGTATCTTGAAAGCCCTATTAAGGTTGTTATAAGTTGATTCCAACTTAATGGTACAAGACACCTACCACTTGGCGGTGAGAACGTGTGGTATAAGATCCAGATGTCCTTTATTTAAATCTTGCCTGTTCTGCAAACCTACTAGGTGGCTTTAGATCAAAAGTAGGGAATCTCTTCCAGCCTAAATTCAATTTCAGATTAAGTTAAAAATAAATTTTGTGTCAGAAATTACTCGGGGGGGGGGGGGGGGGGGAGAAAGGATTTTTATTTATTTTTTTGCTGGAGAAACTCTCCTCAGGGGGTGCCCAAATGAGGCTCATTTCATGTTCCCAAGATCCGTCATGCAGTATTATTATTTTTTGCTGGAGAAACTCTCCTCAAGGAGTGCCCAAATGAGGCTCGTTTCATGTTCCCAAGATCCGTCATGCAGTATTTGGGTATCAAAACCTGACCTTCCAAGCTCGGCATCTTAACCACTAAGCCAGTTTATGGGCTGCCTTTTAGTGATCGGCAAAATGGTGGGACTAGCCTCACCATCCAGAATATTTTACTTTTGACTGCTTAGTGCCAATAATTGAGTCTTAGGAGAGACTTTTCAAACTTTTAGAATGGAGGAAAATGTATGCAAAATTTTGGAAACCACCTGACCTCAATATAAGCTCCCTATATGACTGCTTCACAGCTTTAAAAATCTTTGGGGAAGGTTAGGGTTGCCATAATTCTCTCCCGCCAAACCGGGACAGCCATGTGACATCATTGCATTCTTCAAACTGCGCATGCATCAGATGGGGCTGTCAGGGAGAAGAAGGAATTCTCCATCTCAGTGTATGGTGGAGGTTTGGTTTCTTAGATATGGGGATTTCTTGCTCCCTTCCAGCTTTCGAGGAAAAGGGCTGAGGATGACTCCTTGTCCCCCAAACTTCAAGGTGAGCCAAGGGATATTTGCAAAGAGTTATTTCACTGCCTCCATGCCTTTCTCTCAATTATCTTGCTTGCAAGTGTCTCCCCTTCCCGGTGGGTTTCTCAGGGTGCTGTTTTGCCTTCACCACTTTCAAGAAGGATAACTGAAAGAAAGGCAAACTCTTTGCAAAAATCCCTTGGTGAGGGGTGATCTTGCTTCCTTTGTTCAAATTTTAAAATCCGGGACTTTTACATGTTTTTTCTTGAACTGGCCAGGACAGCTTGAATCCGGGAAAATCCTGGAAAACCGGGACATATGGCAACCCATCTGAGGCTGCAACGGTTGGGCCTCTTCACTCTTGAACGACGACGTCTAAGAGGTGACCTGATTGAAGTTTATAAAATCATGCACGGTGTGGACAAAGTAGATAAGGAAAAACTGTTTTCCCTATCGCATAACACTAGAACTAGGGGACACTCCATGAAACTTTTAGGTACTAGTTCTCAAACAAATAAGAGAAAGTACTTTTTCACCCAGAGGATTACTGGTCTATGGAACTCCCTGCCAGAAGAAGTGGTGACAGCTGTCAGTCTTGACAGCTTTAAGAAAGGATTAGACAAGTTCATGGAGGACAAGAGTATCAATGGCTATAATTATGGATACCTAAGGACAACCTCCGGGTTGGAGAGATAGGCAGGATATCTCTCCATGCCATTTCCAGGGAATCCTAAGCAGGTGAAGGCATCTGCTTGGGAATACCCTGAAGGAAATGGTGAGCCACTGTGTGAGACAGAATGCTGGACTGGATGGGCTGTGGCCTGTTCCAGCAAGGCTGTTCTTATGTTCTTATGTTCTTATAACCCTAGGGAAGGTACTTCTCTCAATCCTATGGTATTTATAGGAACATTTGATGAGGATGAGAATTTAATTTAATTTAAATTTAATAGTCATATTTATATATGCCGCCCAATCAGGCAGAACCCGACTCAGGGCGGCATTACAACAAGTTCTAAAAACACATAAAAACACTTTAAAAGACCCATATCCCATCCACTTTAAAAGATAGGGACTGCTCAGTGGCTGGCCCCAGACTGTTAATTGCCCTCTCTGGGTAGGCCAGATTTGCCCCCTACCTTAAATTGGCTTTTAACAACTGAACTAGTTAACTGAGAAAGAAGATTTATTGATGGAGGCTGCACATTTTTACAGCTTGCTTGTGCTTGTCTGTGCATGTTTAATTTTTTTTAAAATTTAAACTAGTGATCTTATTACAAGATCACTAGATTTATTGCTTTTTAAATAATGGTTTAATAGTTTCATTGTTTTTTTTAAGTATTATAACTTCCTGTGGTTTTTTTAATGTGTTTTTTAACAACTTACAAATTGACTTGGGTGTCCAAACTGGGAACAAGGTGACATTTAAAATGAAATAAATAAAATTCAGTGGGTGGTGAGGAAAGGAGCATGACTGTCTAGGAAACCTTAGAGGACCACTTTGGGACTCCAGGAGGGATGGATGTGGTTAAGGTTTTTCAGCTTTGTTAATTTAGACAGACTACCTCAAGATAATCCTCTCTCCCACTGCCCATAATATGGAGTTAATAAAGTTGACCATACCATACAGTGGTGTCATTGCAGTAATGAGGAATATTGGAATAATGCATGCATGACTCTCTGTGAATATTCTGTAGCAGTGATGTGCAAAATGTAGATCAGGATCTATTGGTACATCTCTAGGTAAAGGGTAAGGTCGCCCTTGCTTGAAAGTGAGTCATATACGACTCTAGGGTTCAGTGCTCATCTCTGTTTATAGCCAAAGAGCCAGTGCTGTCTGCATTTGCAGATGTTTCCATGGACATGTGGCAGGCATGACTAGACACCTGAGTGCATGAAACACTGTTTGCCTTCCCACCGAAGTGATACCTATTTATCTACTTGCAATTTCTTGCTTTTGAACTGCTAGGTTGGCAGGAGCTGTGACAAAGAGGGGAGCTCACTCAATCGTGCAATACTTGGGTCTTGAACTCTGACCTTCCAGTCTTCAAGTTTAGCACCTTAACCACTAAGCACACCACAGTCCCGATAAATCTCTAGGTATCTGCAATAGACCAGCAAAGGTTTCTTTGTCCCAGTTGTATAAGAATAGCACCAATTTAAAAAAAAAATGCGGCTAAGGAGGCATATTTGAAGAAGAATAGGGATAGGATTAATTTTGTTTTCTACATTTTTAATCCTTTTAAATCAAAGTTTGAAATATTTCTTAATTTATTTATTTCTCTGAAATAGAAAGCTGAAAGAAAAGATTTGGGGTGGGCTGTCGATCTAAGGTACTTGTGGTTACATCTTCATTCCCAAAAGACTAATATTCTAAAGTGATGTATTCACAATACAGGTATAATGTCTCTCTGCTTGTTATCTCTGTGAGAAAATAATTCATTGATTAATTCTCTAACCAGGAAACAAATGCTTACTTTCCTTCTGTTTTTAAGAGTACTGTCCAAATTGATGAGTTTTTGTTTTGAGGGAATATGTTTAGCTCCGGACTGTCAGCAGAGTGATTATCGCATAAAGCTAGAACAAATGAACAAAAGCAAGCAACCCATTAATAAAAGCAAGCTATTTATCCTGTTTGTATGCCACCCTATCTGCAAGAGACCCACTATCAACTCTTTATGTAAACTAGTGTGGGAAGTTTGAGAGAAGGACTAATCCTAAATTAGAATTCATCAGAAAACTGGATACTATCTTTAGTGGGTTGAATTGAGGCCAGTGTTCTTTTACCTCAGATATATACTAACTAAGTTGTCCATTTTATATATCCTTTAGTGTGTAAAAGTGGCATTAAAGCTAGCTTCTAGGGTTGTTGAGCTATTTTTAAGGAATGAGACTTCTAACACCTCATTTTAAATTTTTAAATATGTTTTTAATTGTATGTGTGATTTTTTAATTGTGGTTGTAGATTCCTTTGGAGCCCTTGGGGGTGAGAAGCAAAAAAAATATTTATTTATTTATTTTATTAGATTTCTATCGCTGCCCGCTTGCTGAAGCGACTCCAGGTGTCTTACAATCAACCAATAAAAACAATTAAATATAAAAACATCCCAACAGCTATTAAAATAATAAAAACATTAAAAAACTATTAAAATCCCCCCCCCATTCACCATAGGTTAACACTAGAACCCAGATAGCCGTTCATATGAACTGGAGGGGAGGGGGGCTGACAGCCAAATTTTAAGGCCTTTTCTAAAGGCCAGTAGCTCTGACTGGTGGCTTAGTTTGGTTGGCAGAAGGTTCCACAGGGCTGGAGCAGCAACCGAAAAGGCCCTCCTTCTAGTGCCCTCTCTAGCCATTGGTACCATTAGGAAGCCCCTCCTAATGGGCTGGGGGGATGGGCGGATGTCCTTGGGGTAATGCAGTGTCTTAAGTATTATTATTATTAATTTTCATTATTAATTTTTATTTATATACTGCTTTACTTGTCGTGAGACAACTCAAAGCGTTTTTACAACAGGATCGCATATACATATCAATCAATAACAATACATAAATACTAAATATGAAACAATATGAAACAACACTAAAATACTAAGGTACAAGAGATACAAGCTTACACTTATAATTATCAAAGAACAAGGTCACTCAGCTAAGCAGCCAGGTGGTGACGGGGGCTGGGGGGAGGCAGTGGCAAGGTCCCGTGGCGTTGGGCGCGGTGTCCTTCTTATCCCTGCCGAGGTGGGGCTCCGGGGAGAGCAGCCAAGGTGCCTCGAATCCCCTGGCCGATGACGGGGGCCAGGGAGAGGCAGCAGCAAGGTCCCGCAGGCATTGGGCGCATTGTCCTTCTTATCCCCGCTGAGGTGGGGCTCCGGGGAGAGCAGCCAAGGTGCCTCAAATCCCCTGGCCGATGACGGGGGCCAGGGAGAGGCAGCGGTGAGGTCCTGCAGGTGTCAGGCACGTCGTCCTTCTTATCCCTGCCAAGGCGGGGCTCCGAGGAGAATAACCTGGTCTACTACTATGTAGGACTTTAAAGGTCATAACCAGCACCTTGAATTGCACCTGGAGGCACACCGGCAGCCAATGCAGCTCCCGCAACAGGGGTGAGGCATGATCATAACGGCCATACCCCATCACCGCACGGGCCACTGCATTTTGCACCAGTTGCTGTGAGGAGGTTCACAGCACGATCGCTGTGGCTCATGGCACACCATGATCATAAATCGTGGGTGATCGTTCTCCTTGCCTCATCTGTTTCTACCGTAACTTAGAGGCCCCAGCTTGGGCCTCTAAGCATTACTCCAGGCCTTCTGGCCCTCCCTCCCATGCCCAGGGATAGCACGCAGCTTCTGTCCAATCAGCAAGGTGAGCACGAGGCAGGCATGCTGATATTTAGCCAATTAAGTAACCTTATGCTATCGCAGGTAACCAATAAGGATATATTGCATACCCTTCTCTGGAATTTTCTTTGTCCTGTTATTCCTAATAAACTCCATCCGGGCTATCTTGCCCTATGCCTCTTCATGAATTAAGCCTCCGCTGTCTCCTTGATCCCAAAACACAACAAGTTGCAGCCTCCGAATGGTCATCAAGGACAGCCCCATGTAGAGTGCATTGCAATAATCTAGTCTGGAGGTGACCAGAGCATGAGTGACCATAAGCAAGGAGTCCTGGTCCAGAAACGGGCATAATTGATGAATCACTCCAAGTTGAGCGAAAGCCCTCCTGGCCATGACTGCCACCTGCTCTTTGAGCAGGAGAAGTGAGTCCAGGAGGACCCCCAAATCATGCACTTGGTCCGTTTGGGGCAAAAGAGCCCCATCCAGTACCAAAGGTAGTAACTCCCAGGATAACACAGTAAGCAAGCAGGCAGGCAGGCAGGCAGGCAAGCAAGCCCCTTTTCTTTTAAAAAAACACATACACATTTTTCTTCTTGTTTTGTGGGTGAGGAGATGATTGTACCTCATCCTTAAGGTGGAGCAGGTACATTTCTCCTACAAAATGACTAGTGTTGGCTCTGTATTTTCTGGTATAATCCTGCCCTGGCTCTGAGATCTTCTGGGGAAGTCCATTCTTCATTCCCAACACCTTTGCAGGAATGTTAATTAAGAGAATAGGAGAGGGCTTTCTCAGTGGTTGCTGCCATACTGAGGAATTCCTTGCCAAAAGTGGCTAGTTGACCCCTTCCATGTCATCTGTTGGCTGACTGGCAATGGCTTGTTTATTCAGGCCAGTTTTCAACAGCTGACTCACTGCTCAGTGGTACAGGTGTCACATTGCAATGTGGAAGGTAAACGGAAGGCCACTGCATTATACGGTTCCCAGGACAATCTTCATGGCTGATCGCCATGATGATAGCCAATATTCAGAACTGAATACAGCATTTGAAGAAGAATTATCATAAAGAAGTGTGTTTGTCTGTAAGATGCCACAACACTTTCCCAAATATTTTGATGACTCTAGAGAGAATTGATTTTTACCTGAATCATCCTAATGCAGTGATGGAGAACTTTGGCACGCCAGGTGTTCTTGGACTTCAATTACCAGAATCCCAAGTCAGCACTCCTGTTGATCAGGGCTTCTGGGAACTGAAGTCCAAGAACACCTGGAGTGCCAAGGTTCGCCATCACTGTCCTAGTGCAAGCCATCTACTGTATTACACTGCACAAGCTCTTAAATGCTGAGCTTCACCATTGCTGTGCTTTTGCCCCATCCCAGAAGGAACCTTCTGTCTTCGTCTCTGTCTCTCTCTGTGTGTCTAAGCTACGTTTTCATCCCATTTTATTTTAAAGTGCGCATGCAGCATTTCTTGCACTCCTTTCAAACTGGCTGGCAATATCTGTACCTCCTTCCTAACAAGAATTCAACCACTGGAGCTGCCTATGTCTCTATCTCTTCCCTCTCCCACTCCTTCATTTCACCCCTGCTTGTTTTTCTCAGCCTCTCCCCCACCACCCCCACCGCCTTTCTCTACAATGGGCAGCTTCCCAACTAGCCAACAGAAAATAAAGAAATATTCAAACTCTCTCCTCCACCCCACTACCCAGTCTGTCGTTACCATGGATCCCCCAATGCCCTTCTTGGCTTGGCCATTCTGCCCCTCCCAGCCACCTGTTGAGGGCTCATATAACCCGCCCCACCTTGTCCCTTAGCAGGGGCTCCCACAGGATCCTTCTAGACAACAGCAGGTACCTGTAAAGGCGAACAGTTCAATAACAAACAGCCTGTTGGAGCCGGAGGGAAGCAGAGGCAGTGGATTTATCCAATGTTCCACCACCAGCTTCTTCCAGGGCATTTCTTCATTGCTGTTCCCACACCTGTCAGCTCGGAAAGTGGTGCCTGGATCTCCTTGGAGACTGGTATCCTGGGATTTCTACCCCATATCATAAGCCATCTCTAAGATGCTGCAGACTGCCATTTTCCTGACTGATCTTCCTTGCAGGTAACCTGTGAAGGTCTCAACTGTAGCATTAGTCCCATAAAGAGAGGCAGTTGGGTAGAGAAACCGACTAAGACTCTCTTCCCAGGCCCAAACATTGTGGAAATATTATTCCAGGACTTACTGCCTCAACCTATTCTTTGAGAGACGCTTTGAATCCTGCTGTCAGACTAAAGCTCATTTCTTTGAATCCTCTACTTGCTCTGTCTTTGTAAAGAATAGCCTGCTGCTGGGTTGTGCTGTCCATAAACAGTGATTCCCATACCCCCTCCTGGAAGGTGGCAGAAGAAACGTGTGCTTTGCAATTTAGGCCAAGGGTCCATCAGGATGGCCTCTGCAAGTCTGGAGATCTTGGCCATGGGCCTGTGCATCATTGGCTGGGTGGCGACCATCGTTGCCTGTGCCCTGCCCATGTGGAGGGTCTCGGCTTTCATAGGAAACAACATTGTGGTGGCACAGATAATCTGGGAAGGGTTGTGGATGAATTGCGTTGTGCAGAGTACCGGTCAGATGCAGTGCAAGATCTATGACTCCATGCTTGCTTTGTCTCAAGATGTCCAGGCTGCACGGGCTCTCATGGTTGTCTCTGTGGTACTGGCCTTCTTGTCCATGTTTTTGGGCATCATTGGAGCCAAATGCACCAACTGCATGGATGATGAAGGTGACAAGGCACGCGTCGTCATCACCTCAGGTGTGCTCTTCATCGTCTCGGGAGTCCTCGTCCTCATTCCTGTGTGCTGGTCGGCCAACTCCATCATTCGTGACTTTTACAACCCGATTGTGGCAGAATCCCTTAAGAGGGAGTTGGGAGCGGCTCTTTATGTCGGGTGGGCTGCTTCGGCACTGCTTCTTCTTGGGGGGTCACTTCTGTGCTGCTCTTGCCCCCCAAAGGAAGACCGTTACCCTCCTCGCATTGCGTACTCTGCCCCAGCCAGGTCCACTGTGCCTCCAGGTAGTGGCATTGACAAGCGTGACTATGTATGAGCAGCTATTGTGCGAAAACATGGAAGTATTATGTTTATGGACTCCAATTCCCAGAAGCCTTCAGGTAACTGCAATTGACACGACCCAAGGATGGGTGCATTCTGGTATTTGTAGTCCATGAAAGTAATGTTCCGAGCTCTGGTTGTCTGTGTAAGTAGTGTGTTGGTGGTGAAAAGGACATTATTAGGCCCAAATCATCACAGACAACCCAAAGGACTTTTGCTGTTTAATAATGGGACAAAGATAGTCTGGGCTAGCCTCTAAAAGTGGGCAATTCTGGAATGTGTTTATATATGTGTATACAGTATATGTTTATCTCTGTGTTGTATATGCCAACACAGGTACATGCATTTGACTTACAGAAAGAAAGATCTTAGAAAAACATGACTAAATAAAAGGGTATGTGAGAGAATGAACAAATATTTATGAAAGAGATGAGTGGAACAGCAAACATAAATGGAATGCAGAAACAGAAGGCTGGGGAAACCAAAGCAGAAAGATAGGACAAACATACAGAAAATAATAATGGCAAAATGAGCAAACAGGAATGAGACTGGGAAATATTGTCCAATATTGGATGAAATTAGCTTACGACCAAACAGATCAAAAAACAAATCACTTTCTAAATGAGAGAAACAAATGACAACAGGTTTTGCTCCAAGCATGAGCCGGCATGACGAGTTTGGGTAATAGGGAGCCAAAGAAAAAAGGTATCTAAAATGAAGGAACAGCCAATGGATGGTTATATTGCACAGGAACGAAATAGCTCCAAGAGGAAACTAAATTGAATATGGCGTCAGGTGAATATGAATCCTGAGGGAAGCAATAATCAGATAGGAGGACATAACTTCCCCACGAGGCTGCTACAAGAATGGCGAATGAAACAGCAAGCCAGAAATGGATGTTTCGGCTTGGTTGGTAAAGGTTGGGAGGTGGAGGAGGCAGGAGACCCTGACCCTGCCTTGCCTTGGACTGGTGATCTTTGCTCGCTGGTTAATAATTTGCCAAGGACTTGTCTGTTCCCCGTGGCTTGGGCAAACAAAGGGGGCTGTTATTCTCCTCTGTCGGCTCTGTACTTTTTACCACACAAGATGCCTCAGATAGCACTGGACAGAAATGGCTCTCACACATGTCCAGACACATCAGTTGCCTCTGGCCTTGAGGCTGTTTTGTGTGGAGAGCAAAAGCTTTCCATGGTCTCCTTTTTAATTCTTCAGATGTTCCCTGGGAAAGGGGGAGTGGAGAGCTTCCTGAGGTAAATTTAACCCCTTGCAATAGGGGGCCATGGAGATCCCCTTTGTGTGGTGCCTTCCCCACAATCCAAGCAGTGTGTCATGTCATTGGAAACTGTGTTATTCAGAAAAAAGAAGACAAGTTATTTTAAGGGGGCTGCATCAGGATTTTTGTGTGTGTAAAGAGGGACTGTGGGGCATTTGGAAAGTGGGGCAGGAGGAGAAATAAGGGGTGGGAAAGATATGTTAAATATTCCAAAATCTGATTTATTTCTAACAAGATTAAAAGTGGTCGAGAGTACATAAATACCACAAATATGACAGCATCTGTCACAGAGGCTCTTGGCGCCTATGCTAAGTCAAGCAATATACAAATGTAATAAACAAACAAATAAATATTCTTTAAACCTCCCTGTGTAAGTGGTTCAAATTATTCAGGAAAGACATTGTGCATAAGTTCAGGAACTCTCTTCCCACTGCTACACACATGCCTTGCCATTCAAAAAGGTTTCATAACCCTTGTTATTTCAGGCTCACATGCAGTTCTGGTCTGTAGGAAGGGTAGTGTAATGATAAAATTCTGCAAGTGTGTTAGAAAGCAATAATGATTCATTATTTAAAATTAAAAGCTGTGTCCATAATTCTATGTTGGTTGGAAATGGTTGGTAGCTACTTAGTGCCGTGATGGTGAACCTTGGCACTCCAGATGTTCTTAGACTTCAATTCCCAGAAGCCCCCGTGAATTCACACGGATGGGTTTACTGCGATTCATCCGGCCCATGCTGCTGCCCTCATCGCTCCTGGAAGCGGAAGTAAAATGCGCCCGTATGGCGGCATGGGCCGGATTAATTTCAGTAAACCCATCCGTGTGAATTCACGGGGGCTTCTGGGAATTGAAGTCCAAGAACATCTGGAGTGCCATGGTTCGCCATCACAGACTTCGTGGGAGTGAAAAGCATCCAGGACTGCTCAGGGCCTCATTTCTTTTCAGCAAGAAGGGGGAGGAAGCCCTCCTAGTTTTTAATGGGGATCACTTGAAGATTCATTTTTAGTTTCTGGAATTAGGTTCAAACTATGCATCACAGTGACAATGTCCCAAATATCAGAAACTATCAAGAGAGAAATACATTAGCAGTGTTTCCACAGTGAAGAAGCAGAAGCAAACTGTAAAAATGCCTCAGAATTGGCACTTCAGAGGAAATATGCATGTAAAAGCACATGTAGAATGTATGCAAACGAAAGAAGTAAAAAGAACAAGAAGTCTTTTGGCCAGTTAAAATGATTGATCTGATTCAGGGTCAATGGCAAAAACAATAGTTTCCTGGAATGCATTGTGTCTTCTTCTTCTTCAGGTGCCATATCCGTTCCAGATATTGACTATCATCATTTTTGACATGAAATTTATTTATTTATGCTGATAGTCTTCCTGTTCTTAACTCCTTGGAACAGTTCTTCCAAGGACATGCCACACCACTCTCTCAGGTTCTTCAGCCATGAAATCCATCTGCGTCCAGGGCCTCTCTTCTCAGGGATCTTCCCTTGCATAGCGAGTTAGAGTACAGTATTCTATATTTTATGTTGTTCCTCATGATGTGGCCAAGGTATTGGAGCTTTCTTTGCTTAATGATCTTCAACAGTTTTTGTTCTTTATCCATTTGGTGCAATACTTCTACGCTAGTCACATGGTCAACCCATGATATCCTTAGCAGCCGTCTGTAGATTGTGTCTAAAGGCATGAATTGTAATTCACAAAATTCCACTTTGAAAGATATGTGTTAATTTAAAAGGAGCAACAATAGTTTTCTTTCTTTCTTTCTTTCTTCTAATAACTTGATTACAGCATATGCTTCCCTGGTCTGGAATTTATTTCATCAGTTAAAAAGGCATTCAGACATGTTGTTCCTGTGGAAACGTGAAACAGAAAAGTGGGAAATTAAAGTTTTCAAAAAATTACAGGTACAAACATATGGGAAGTCAAAAGGTTTGAATATTTGTCTGAATTGATTTTGGAAATGGTGCTTTTAAAAGGGCTACAGCCGCCCAAATCCTCCAGCCATTTTAACAACTGCAATTTCTCCAAATGCTGCCTCATACTGACTTCATATTAATGGCTCTTCAAAGTTTCAGATAGCAGGCTTTTCAAAACCTATTTGAAGATTTTGGAGATTGAACTTGCATGTTATGCCTACAAGATATTGAACCAAAATCACACTTTTTTTACTCTTGTTGTGTAGGCGAGCTTGCTGTGATAAACTTATTAGTGAGGAAAACAGACTGGTATATACTGAGAGGGACAAAGCCCTAATATAGAGATGGGGTAGGGAAAAAGATGGTAGTGAAGGAAATAAAGAACCAGGTTTCCCAGGATGAGTACCAGGTCTGATTACAACAAAATGCAAAATACAGGTGCAGATTATCTACAATGCAAAGTGTGTGACCTTCCTAGTTGAGCTTTCAGGGTCTCACCCACTAACTAGGGAAGCAGGGCACGTGTGTACATCTGGCATCTTTGGGGTAGTTGCCAGCGGTCCATTGCCCTGGCAAAGCTCAACGTAACTCCATGGGTTTTCTCTTCTGTGTCTTTGCCTTCCCAATACTCTGAGTAGGACCTGTGGCTGAGTTTTACTGGTACAGTACTTAAATTTCCCACAATATTCCAATGGAGTGGCACACTGGGGCATTGTGGGAAAGGAAAATGCCCCAGCCAAATAGACATACACACACTGTAGACACTTTCTGCTTACCACTTAAGACTGTCAAAAAGCCAATCAGTGAGAGCTAAGAAACTTTACTGTTTGACTACAACTCTCAGAATTCCCCAGTCAACATGGCCAAGAGAGGTCCCATCAGAAAGCATTTCCCCAGGTCCACTTCCAATCCAAAGTTAGTTCTATAGGAAAAACTACGGTCCTTTGCACAGAGATTTAGGGCAGAAATATTCAGGATGTCTTGTCTTTTCACCTGATATGAATGAATTGCAGTCTGATATGTATTGCAGTCATGTTGTCTTGACTCCCCCACTCTGCTCCTCAGCTACAAAGGGGCATTAAGCCTTTGGAGGGCATATGTCTCCTCAATGTCACAGCAGAGGTACAGGCATTACACCCATTCTTAGACCTCATATACACACAGCCTGAACTCCAGACATCTTCTTTGAAAGGCTAAGAAAGTGGAAGGGACAGAATATTGTTACATCTTCCAGTCCAAAACACAGCAAAGCTAAATCCTGTGAGGAGAGTACTTTTTATTCAGTACTGGAAATCAAGTGTTCCTATTAAGAAGTATACAGAACATGCTTTGCACATGGGAGGAATGGATAGGTTGACTGCTGGGGAAGCATGTGATCTGAGTAGTCCATGTGCAGAAAGATACCTAATCTGCAGTTAACCTTCTCTGGTTAGAACCCAGGATACCAATACTCTAGAAGTGTGGGATCCATTTAAAAAAAAAATAGAATCCAGAGATCCACCAGATTAACCCAGTTGAAAGAGAATTTTGGATTAAAGAATTCTGTCTGAGGCTTCATGTGTTTGGAGTACCAGAACTGAGATAAGCTTCCCAGAACTTTGGAATCTTACTTTTTAGGACTCCAGTTTCCACAAATCCCCAGTCAGCCTTGAACTATAGGCTCTGCTAATTCCTCAGATAAAACACTCCAAGTTTTCTTTACTTTGGCAACACAGGGACACAAAGGTGTTGTGGTTCTGTAGCTATTCTGTTGAAAGACTGGGAACCAAAATGCCTTGGGGATCTACCATAAACCATTCACAGGTCTGTAGGAGATCCATATCTGTCTTATGTCCACTCATGCTTTAGGCCAAGGGTGGGCAAAGTGCAGCCCTGGGGCTAGATGCAACAACAAAAAGGATATTTTTGTGGTATCCAGCTGTTTTCCTCAAGCTAGGTTTCTTCCTGCAAAAAAATGATTAGAAAATTGCTAGCTTCATTTATCTCTTAAAAAGAGACCTCAGGAACACCTAACACTGCTTTAACATTAAAAATTAACATTTCCCCTACAATTCCAGGAATGATTTTTCAGTTTTGCATCTGGTATCTCTGCATCTTCTCAGAAAAGAGAGAGGATCCCTGGGATGTGTGCATGTGCATAGGTCCTGAAACAAAATCACTTTTTGGGGATGAAAAGGATGTGTAGCTGCCGGAGGATTGCAGGGAAAGGAAACTGGACTAAGACCTTCTGAAGTTACCCACACCACCTGCTGTGCGCAATATTTAATATTTAAAAGAAAGATTCAGAAGTTTACACCAGTTTGTAGGCCAGTACCTGGAAGACTCTTTCCTAATGCTTTGTTTGATGAAGGTGGAGCTGAATGGTTGTATGTGGTCAAAAACAGTTAGTGTTTACCTGGGGTCAAGTGGCTAAGACGCTGACTGGGAGGCGGAAAGTCAGCAGTTCGATTCCCGAGTACTGCAGGACGGAATGAGCTCCCGTCTTTGTCCCAGCTCCTGCCAACCTAGCAGTTTGAAAGCAAGAAATTGCAAGTCGATAAATAGGGACCACTTCGGTGGGAAGGTAACAGCGTTCCGTGCACTCCGGTGTATAGTCATGCCTGTCACATGACCACAGAAACATCTGCAGAAGCAGACGACGCTGGCTCTTCGGCTTTGAAACAGAGATAAGCATTGAACCCTAGAGTTGGATATGACTGGCTTTCAAGCAAGGCAAACCTTTACATTTACTAAGGCTGTATCCCTTTTTCAAAACAGTTTCCCCTCGTAGAGCTGTACTGTGACCAAAACTGCTGGCATTGTGAATTCAATCCTGATGGGACTCAGTTTGATCCTGAGTGGTCCACTTGGGGACCACTCAGGGTTGACCCAGCCTTCCAACCTTCCAAGGTCAGTAAAATGAATACTCAGCATGTTTGGGGCAAAATGCTAATTACCTTGTGCACTGCCCAGAGAGTGCACTAAACACTATGGGGTGGTATATAAGTATAATTGCTATTGTTATTTCCTGGGCTCAGCCCTGGAGCAAATTAAATCTAACTTAAGGAGAATTGATATACTGTATACTGAAATGAGATGTTATTCCTGACAAGAATGGGGATATAGACTTCCCAATTCGTTCAAAGAATTGAGTAATTTCAGTCATATCAAAATATACAGTACTAACTAAAACCAATGGGCGTTGCATTTATTTATTTATTACTTTTATACCCTGCCTTTTCTCCAATGAACTGAAAGTCTCATAGGAGGCTTCCCCCCCCTCTGTTCTCACAACAGTCTTGTGAGGTAGATCAGGCTGAGACTGTCTTGAGCTATCCTTAATTCTTCATGGGCCAGTATTTATTTATTTATTATTCGATTTATAGGCCACCTTCCTTGCCTCGGCGACCCAAGGCGGCTCACATCAGATAAAACATCTTATAGGTTAAAAAACTATTGCTAAAACAATAAAATGAATTAAAATTTATAAAAACCCATAACCCTTTGATTAAAACCTCAACAGGCTAAACGAGCCAATCAGGCTGAGATGTGCTGCCAGATGCACCCCATGCCTGCTGGCAGAGCCAGGTTTTCAGAGCCTTTCTGAAGGGGTACAGTTCTGCCTGGAGGCACAGTTCTGGTGGCAGGAGGTTCCAGAGGGCCAGGGCTGACACAGAGAAGGCTCTCCTCCTGGTCCCGGTAAGATGTGCATCTCTGGCTGACGGGACCACCAGAGAGCCCCTACGGTCCGCCATCGTAGGACAGGTCGAAAACCTCGGGACGATGCGGTCTCTTAGGTATCCTGGTCCACTGCCATGAAGGGCTTTAAAGTAGCCTCTGGATCCACCTCTTTTGAGTCCTAATTCTACAGTCTAATAATCTGATCAGTACCGCACACTGATTAGCTGTAATTTTAATAATACTCTGGCTTTTTTTGTTTGGACCAAACAGAAGGTAATGATGATAAGTCATGTCAAGTAAACAAACAGATGAAGAAGGATTAAAAAATATTCTTCCACCTATTCTAAAACTGCAATGGTAGTAGAGGAGGGAGGTGAAACTATATTTTGGGGGGGGGGGGAGTGGAAGAAAACAGATTTGCTTATCTTATTGACTGGGAATCCTTGTTTCATTCAACCCCTCATTCCAAAACCTTTATCAAGTACATTTTAGGAATAGTTTTCTCTGAAGAATAGAGGTACTAGCAGTCGGGTGGGTAGGAAGAGCAACCTGCTGTGTTGGCTTCCTTCCCTTGTCTGGAACAATTATGCACTTCTGTCCCCCCACCCCACTCCCGCTCCAGGCTTTTTTTGGATGTGGTCCCAGAAGTCGACCTGGTAAGGCGAGATCTCCATCTGACTTCTTGGAGGGGTACCAGTACATTCCAGTGCCAGCCCGAGCCTTCCTCAGCCAGACACGTAAGGGACAAGCAAGCCTGTTTCCTTGGCATGGGAGACACAAAGAGAAAGAGTTGTCTCTTCTCAAAGACAGGCATGAGTTGAGATGGGAAGAGAGGTGCCAGGGGGTGGGGGATAAGCAGCAAGGTTTTCAAGCTCATCATTGAAACAGGGCCCCTGGAAAAGCATACAAGGCTCGAACAATCCCAAAGGTGTTTGCCAGCTGATTTGCCTGTATTCAGGATAAGCGGTTGTATCCCTTTGTTAGTGAATGAGAAAAGGAACTGCTCTAATGTCAGCAATGATGATCATGATGACAACGATGACTAGCAACTGTGTTGCCTTGGGAAAATAATAATTTCTTGTCAGAAATTATTCTGGGTTGAAAGGATTTTTGCTGCAGAATCTCTGCTCAGGGGATGCCCGAATGAGGCTCCTTTCATGTCCCCAAGAGCTTTTCCCACCGAAGTGGTCCCTATTTATCTAGTTGCAATTTCTTGCTTTCAGATTGCTAGGTTGGCAGGAGCTGGAACAGAGACGGGCGCTCAATCCATCATGCAGTACTCGGGTCTCAAACTGCCCGCAGCACTGGTAAATCAATGCTGAGAACTCTATTTGAACAACCTGAGAAGTGTTGCAATATGTGAGAATTGACTTGAGGGCATATAATTGTTCTTGTTATTTCATTCATTCATTCTCATTGAACAAGACTACAGTACCTACTTTTTAAATACAGAATGGTAGTCAGTCTGTGCTCAGGCAAATATAGACCTGCCGTGCTGCTTATCCATTTCATTCTCCCCACACACACACACCCTCACCTTCCCCTTAGGTGAATACTTTGGTCTTCACAATAGTCAAGATGGGGAACCTTAACCCTACCAACTTTCTCCACCCATCCTGGTCCTGACTCATCAAAGGAGGAAGAGAGAATTATTTGAGTGGCTTTTCCTCATCTACATATCACGGGGTACACAGAAAGAGACTCCTTGAAGATTGTGGTATTTTTTTAACTATAATTGGCCATACCCAGTTAACGGCAACCTTGTGTTGCCAGTTAATCTTTCTCACAGTAGTTCAGGTGAAGGGAACTGCAGAATGAACTCACCAAAAGGTGGCTTCAGCATTTACCATTCTCCCTGTCTAATGTTAGAGCCAGACTAGCTGTTGACCAAGGTTGCTTTCCTGCCTTTCTTGTTTGGCTGGATCTGACTTCACCAGTTTAAGATAAGGGTGGACAACCTATGACCATGTAGGGCCTACAATAAGGGGAGCAGGGAGTGAATCCTACGGTGTTAGGGTGACATGCTTCTCTTCCAATCCAAGGTACTTCCCTAGCCAGCATAGTCAATGATGAAAGATAATGGCAATTGTGGTCTAGCATTATCTAGTGAGGCAATGTTATCCAAACAGATTTCAGAAGTTCTTTTAATAGAAAAGATATGGCAGCTTTTCTGCCTAATCCTCAAATTTTCAAGAAGGATAAAAAAAATATACAAGGTAGAATAATGTGCATTGCGTCATACTCGGCATGTCTCCCAGATCAAAAAGTGATGATTCAGAACAAGAATGGGGTTTGGTTATAGTCTGAGGAAGTCAGGCTTCTAATCTTCACTGTTAAGACAGCAGATAGGTGCTTGTGCATAGTCTAAAACCAATGCCATGTAAATGTTGTATGACATAAGGCAGTGTAAGATCCTTTTTTTCCATATATGGTGCAATTGCTTGCAGGTGAGTTTGTTTTGGGAAGCTGTTTTCAAAGAGCTAGAAATCATAACTAACCAAATCTACAGTGAACTCCTGCTCGTCATTTGCATGTGTAAACCATAAATGCTTGTTAACTTGATGTTTGGTGGCAAGATGAATAATCGCAGCAATTGAAAACAGGGAAGAGTCTCACATGATTACATCAAAATTTAGCAGGAAATCTCATCATAAAAAGAAACTTCTCACCTATACAGTCTGGAAACATCTTATAACCATTTAAAAAAGATGAATAGTAATGTGAGTGCTATTCTTCCTTTTCTAACTTAATGTGGACTTGTGGAGAGAGCTACTGTTTTAGAAAAGTTTGCTGGCAATGCTGCAACTTTATATTAGTTGGTATCTTCTGTTATAGGCTGGCTGGATGGCTCAGTGGGTTAGGTATCTGGCTGTAGAGCTGGAGTTTGATTCACAGTGCCAGAGTGTAAAGCCATGGGCAAGCTGTACAGTCCATGGGCAACCCTGAAAGAAGGGAATGGCAAAACATTTCTGTGTATTCTCAATCCAGAAAACTCTGGAAAGGGCTGCCATATATCGGAATTGATTTGACAGCGAAAGATTAGATCATAATTTTTCTTCCTTCGCTTTGGATGAATGATTGAATGAATGGAATAAGCACACAATGTCTATTCTTGCAAGAAATTAATGAAGACCATCCCGGAGGACCTCAAAACTTGTTGACACAAAGGCTTATGACCGAGCCCACCACGTGAACAAGGCTTTGACAGAAGTAGCCATTTGTTTTCATACTGTTAATAATGTGTACTCCTATACAGGTGTGTTCTGGGCACCTTGGGAGGAAGTGATGGGGGCGCCTGGGGGGGGGGGTTGGGAGGGGAGAAATCCCATACATTCCCATTACTTCTGCCTGCCTCTGGGGGCCGCCAGTCGCTGGGGCGCACTGGGATAAGTCCCTGTATCAGGGCCGTAGCCAGGATTATAGATTTGGGAGGGGGGTTCAGGAGGGGTAAAAAAAAGCAGGGGGGGGGCAACAATGTCACACTCACCTATATAACATTGGCATCATGGGTGGGTTGGGGGGTGGGCTGTTAGCTACCCCAGACCCTCCTGGCTACGGCACTGCCCTGTATCCCTGTGGACCAGCACACCACTGCCCTACACAGTGTCTCCTCCCATGGACAGGTTTTTTTTTTGAAATCTATATTTGAAAGCTCTTAACTGAGCAATTGGTTGCACAGACTAACAGAACAACCTCTTTGCAAACTGCTACCTCATAGCACTGCGGTGGCTCAGTGGTTAAGAAGCTCGCCTTGGAAGGCCAGCTAGTTGGCAGTTCGACAGCCAGGTATACCAGATTGAGCACCCGTCTCTTTCCCAGCTCCTGCCAACCTAACAGTTCGAAAGCAAGAAATTGCAAGTAGATAAATAGGGGTCACTTTGTTGGGGGAAAAATCTTGGAGACATGAAAGGAGCTTCGTTCAAGCATCCCCTGAGCAGTTTCTCCAGCAAAATCCTTTCAACCCACAATAATTTCTGACACAAAATTATTATTATGAGGGCTATTGCTGTTGAAGGTAAACTATAAACATTTAGGGAAAAAAGAAACAATTCTTCCAAATTGCAAGAGTCTGGCCAGAATTTATTTATTGGTTTTAGATTTATATGGCCACCTTTCTCACCTCAGTGACCCAAGGTGGCTCACAGCATTGGATTAAAAACCCATCCCCCCATACAATAAAACCAAATACTAAAATTGTCTAAAACATTTAAAACATCATAAAACTTCCTTTATTACTTTAAAAGAGAGGGGCGTCTGGGCAGGAGAAAAGAAAACCCCGGACAGGGCTAAATAAGCCAGCAGGGTTGAGTTGTGGTGCTGGATGGACCCCACACCGGCTGGCAAAACCATGTTTTTAAAGCCTTCCTGAAGGGGGGCAACTCATCTGGAGGCGCAATTCTGATGGCAGGAGGTTCCATAGGGCCGTGGCGGATACCAAGAAGGCTCTCTTCCTGGTCCCAGTGAGGCACGCCTCCCTAGCTGTTGGGACCATCAGGGAACCCCTACGGTCTGCCCTCATGGGATGGGTTGAAAGCCTTGGGGCAATGCAGTCTCTTAGATATCCTGGTCCACTACCATAAAGTACTTTTAAAGGTTAAAACCAGCGCCTTGAATTGCACTTTACCCCTCCCACTCACCCACCCACCCCTATCACAAATGCCAAGTAGCAAAAAGAAAAAGAACCCAACTTTTGAGGTTGATTATTGGGTTTTTGTTGTGTACATTATTTTCATAATATTGCTTTGTTGTTGTAATTTATTATTTCTGTAATTGGATGTTTTATGATTGTAAGCCACCCTGACTGGTGCTTGCATCAAAAGGGTAGGGTATAAATGAAATAAATAAATAGTCCAAGGCCAGTTACTATATACAAAAGCCAGTAATTTTTATTCAGGTCTTGTTTTTTTAAAAAAGGGAAAAAAACTGGCATCCAGTATGAAATGCATGCAAGGTCATTTTGCAACAAGTTAACAACAATAACAAAACATTCCAGGAGGCCACATCCTGTTGCTTCATAATATAATATTACACAACACATCACAGCTTTAATTACCCTGGCAATTACCACCCCCTTCTCTTCTCCACCCCACCCCACCCCCTAAAAGATCCTATTGAACAGGACTTGATCATCTCCAGGGCATTATTGGCAAGTTTAACATCCAGGGATTAAACAAAAAGATCAAACACATTTATCATAAACTACTTGGGGTAAATTTTCAGATCCAGAACTTAATCTAGTGACATCAAAGAGGGCACAGATGTTGAGTCCAAGATGTTAACTAGAAGAAAGGTTCTGACTCTTGTAAGGTACATCTATTAAATGGATGTGGGTAACAGTAGAAGGAGAAATACTGATGGGGCCAAATACATCAGGAAGTCTTGGAGCAGGACATTTCTGCCCCATTATGTGGAGCCCCAGGGAGGATCCAATTCTGCTTCTCTTTCAAAGGAGATGCAACAGCAGTGAGCTTTCGGGACAATAACCGACTCATCCCAAGGCAGTGCTCCTAGACATAATTCTTGCTGGGGTAATCACTGCGGGGCTGAGAGGCAGCGGCTGTGTACCGGGCACTGTAGTTGTTGCCTTCCTTCTTGGGGCAGTTGCAACACAGCATGGCTCCGCCCAGGATCATCAAGCCCGAAGCTGCCCAGCCAATGTAAAGAGAAGCACCCAGCTCTCTCTTCTGGCCCTCCGATACTAGCGGGCTGTAGAACTCACGGATAATGGTGTTGGCTGACCAGCAGACGGGGATGAGGCAGAGGATGCCAGATGTCACAAAGACGGCACCAGCAACAATCATGATGCGTGCCTTGGTATCTTCTTCCTCCACGCAGTTGGTACACTTGGCTCCTATGATGCTGATCATCAGGGCCAGGAGAGCTAGGAGCACCGAAATGACTGTGAGTGCCCGGGCAGTTTGGAGATCTTGGGCTAGGTTCAGCATAGAGTCATAGACCTTGCACTGCATTTGACCAGTGCTCTGAACCACACAGGACATCCATAGTCCTTCCCAGGTGATCTGAGCGGTCACAATGTTGATGCCAATGAAAGCAGTGACCTTCCACATGGGCAAGGCGCAGGTGAGGATTGCTCCTATCCAGCCGAGGACCGACAGGGCCATGCCCATGATCTGAAAACCAGCAGACACCATGGCTTCGGTGTAGACGGACCTGTAGAAACAGAACAATGAGACTTTACTTAATATCCAAGCAGAGTTATTCTTACTAATGCAAGACATTACTGTCAGAATTTCAAATTGCAAATTTCACAGTGTATATATACAGGAGGACATATTATGTTTAAGACATAGACTGGAAAGATGTTTTTCAGCTACAGCTTCCAACATCCAACCTAGCCAACTGGGACATTAGTGCAAGTTGAAGCTCCCCAAAAGTAATATTCCAAAACTTTTCATTAGAGGGCATCTATGATCCGACCAGGTACTTATCCACGTTTCTCCACAAATATCCAATATTAAATTAGGGTCCTGAAGGCCACTACCTTGTCTAGATTAAACGCAGCCTCTCTCAACCACGGGCCTCCTGGTCATGGTTTATACTTCCCCATCATTCAATGTCAGTAATAATGGTAAATGTAGTACAACATACTGGTATTTACAAATTCAATGGATGGGAACCATTGTAGTAGAAAGAGGTCTCTCAAAATGTTTCCCAAACCTGGGTTCTCATACATATTACATCTTACAGCAGGGGTTCTCAATGTTTTCAGGTTGCGGGCTTGACCATGCCCCCTGGATAGCTGATCGGGCTGGTCACATGGTTCCTCCCACTGGAAGCAAAACACGACAGTGCCTGCGCATTTTACTTCCACTTCCGGAAGTGGAGAGGGTGGCACAGGCCAAATGAATTGACATCAGGGGCCAGGGCCGGCCCAAGGGCCATAGATTGTGAATGCCTGTCTTACAGAATCAGTTGGCTGTGGTGGCAGCTGCTTCTGTGAAGCTTCACAACATCTTTGGTCTCGCTTTTGGGGAACTACTCTGCCTTTTGATGTCTGGCACAGTTGCCAAGGAGTATACATGTATCATGCTGGAGAACAGGTATGGTAAACTGCAGCCCTCCAAATGTAGTTGCTCTGACACTTCCAGCATTTGTTACCATTGAATATACTAGCCAACTCCATACGGAGGGGCCAATCTTTCTCCGTTCTGGGCTTGGTTGATCTGGAGAGGTTCTGGTTGGGCTCTAAAGCCAAGCAGTTGTGAAGCAGTGCAACATGAGCAAAATTAAGAAGCAATGGACCTTCAACATGAGTCAAAACAAGAGATCTCACTGATAACTGTTTCACACGCTTGTACTGAAGGCTCTCCTCACTGAGCCGGTTTTCCCCTGTCACTCCTTGGCAATGACTAAGGATTAGTTGCACGCAGTTATACAACCTGTTTTTTCCAGCAAAACCAAGAATCTACAACGTTCCATTGCCCATCCATTACCAGGGTTAAATATTAGGGGGAGAAATCCCTTCTGGCTAAGTCTAGCTTGGAACAAAGTTTTGTTTAGGTAAAGGTCACCCTTGCTCGAAAGCCAGTCGTATCCGACTATAGGGTTCAGTGTTCATCTTTGTTTATAGCCAAAGAGCCAATTCTGTCTGCATCTATAGACATGTGGCAGGCATGCCTAGATTCCAGAGTGCACGGAATGCTGTTTACTTTCCCACCAAAGTGGTACCTATTTATCTACTTGCAATTTCTTGCTTTTGAACTGCTAGGTTGGCAGGAGCTGTGAAAGAGCTCACTCCATTGTGCAGTACTTAAGACATTGAACTCCAACCTTCCAGTCTTCAAGTTCAGTGTCTTAACCACTTGAGCCAGTGCAGTCACTAAATGTTGTGTTTACCAAGCTAAAATTCATTCTTTCTCATGATGTGTGTGTGTGTGTGTGTGTCTGTGTGTTGTGCAAGATTAAAACAAGGAGCTGTCCTGGTGATAGAAGTCCAAGTGTTTCAGGAATTGTATCCACACTGTTACCCTTAACTCCATCCCAACATGATGACCAAAGCTCAATGGTCAAACATTCACTTAAGTCTACTTCATGACATTTACAGTTTTTGCTTCTTACTAGAGATCAGACATTGGCTATTGGAAAAGACCCTGGAAAACTGCTGCCAATTAGAGCAGGTCTGGTTAACATTCCCCTCCCCACCCAAAAAAGGAAAAGAAAAAAGAAAACCTCACCACTTTTTAAGTTTAAGCAAAGAATAAGAAGTAAGACTGTAAACTTGAAGCAGGCGCTGTTTCACATGCCAATCCCACCCATCCTTTGACAGCACGAAGAACCCATGTGCTGCGATTCACCAAGTGCCTCTTCTTGAGTACACAATGTATTCTTTGCTGTAGCTGCACCTGAACTGGAAATGTAGCTTTTTATTTGCCCCCAAGCTAGGATTTGCAAACCTGTGATTGTGGTACTGGTAGAGAGACAAATAGGGGAATCAGAGGCTGCTGGTTCAGATGGGATTGCATTCGGTGTCTTAAGTTAAAGAGGTTCCAGAGCACACAAGGACAGGCAGGAGTAGTGCATGGACCACCACTGCATCAATAGTCGAGATGAGGAATTTGAAAAAGGCTAGAAGGGGGTGCCCAAACTTTCCAGGCCACGGGCCAGTCACGTGGTATCTCCCACTGGAAGCGGAAGTAAAACACGCCTTGCAATCTGTTTTGCAACAGGATGAGATAAGATTTTAAGCTGCCATTTTCTCTACTTAAACCAGGGGTGCCCAAATGATGGTGCACAGTCCAGATCCGGCCCCCGGCACCAATCCATCCAGCCTGTGCTGCCCACTCCCAGAAGCGGAAGTAAAACCCACCCATATGGGTGGGTTTTACTTCTGTTTCCGGGAGTGATGAGGGCAGTGTGGGCCGGATGAATTGGAATCGGGGGCTGGATCTGGCCCACATGCCATAGTTTGGGCATCCCAGGGCTAGAACATAACTCTTTGCAACTATGTTAAGTCAATTCCCCAATGCAGTGATCAGCCAATGTACTGACTGAGGCTTCTGGGAATTGGAAGCCCACCGGTGTTCTGCAGAACATAACTTGGAAACGCTGCCCTAGTGAACATGACCAATGATGAGAAAGGGCCTTCTCAGTGGTTGCCCCGAGCTTTGGAATACACTGCCCTGAGAAGCCAGGTTGACTTCTTCTTACTTGTTCTTTCATTGTCAGGCTATGACTTTCCTCTTCAGGCTGACTGGTAATAATCTCAGGAGTGCTTTCCTTATTAATATGTTTTTTAAATGTTTTAAAATTGTTTCTAATCTTTCAGAAATCTTATTCTATGTTTAATTGTTTTAAATATATCTATGCCCACACTGTCTGCATCTGCAGATGTTTCCATGGACATGTGGCAGGCATGCCTTGGCACCGGAATGCATGGAATGCTGTAGATAGGTGGCATATAAATATAAACAATGCTTTGGGTAGAATTTTTTGAATTAACTAGGTGAAATTTCTTATGCTCCACTACGAGTCTTGTTGACCAAGAAACATGAAAGGCTCCAACTTCAGGAAAGAGTGGTCTAAATCAAGAATTTTAGGAACAGTGTACAGGGCTTTCCCCTCCTTTACTTCTGTACTCTCCCAGGTAACTCAGGAGGTCTGATTCAGACACAAGCCAATGTTCTGACTTAGCAGTCACCCAACTTCGCCAGGGTGTGTTTCAGTCGAAACAAAGGCAACTGTGAGATAATTGTTTTCCTTCTTCTCATGATGAACAGGCAAAGACCATCTGCTCCCATTTTTTTCACTTTATTTTTTTTTTGTATACCGCTTAACTCAACCAGAGGTGACTCTAAGCGGTTTACAGCAAGGAAAGTGCAAGAAGCAATAATAACAATATACAAAATCAAAAGCTTTAAAAAATCACACAATAAGCTAAATACAGCAATGCAACAAATACAGAATACAGTAATAAGTAAGTAATCGACCAACAAATACAAGATGCTATAAGCACAATGACTCACCCCAGCACCCCCCCCCCCCCGAAAAGTCCCAGAGTGGGAAAAATAGACCCATTGCCATCATGGCCCCAAGTCCTAGCCAATGGCAAGAAGATGGTGAGGTATCCTTGGGGGTGGGGGGTGGGGGGCGACCAGGATAACCCGCGGCATCTCCCACCTGTCTCCACTCCCGGGAGCCGGATGGCGTGGGCTCCCGGGTGAGACAGGGGGTCTCTCGCCACGGCTGCTTCTTCCCTTTTCTTCCCATGCTAATACTGTACACAGATACTGTACTTAGAATAGCAACACTTTTGCAATAGGTGGCTCGCACCCTCCCTGAAGATCTGCTTCTAGCAGGCAACAAAAATACCTGTCCTTTGAGCAACCTCAAAAATGCATCACTTCCTGTTCTGAGTTCCCGACAGCAGAGTCACACAAGAATTTTATTGCCCCTGGCATTTGGCAACACTGAGTGGAAGGAAAAAACCAAGGAATATTTACTGTAACTATTTTTAAAATATTAGGCAACAAGCAAGAACGCCGATGCCCAATTGCTGAGGCTCAATATTTTCACTGTCATTTCGGTTTCAATCAAGTCACTTAGTAGGGTTTCATCCTACCTCAAACTTGAGACTTCAGACTAGGCTGTGTGGAAAGGACAGGGATAAATATGTAGTCAAGGGTCTAAAACAGGGATCAGCAACCTACAGCCCATGGGCCAGATCTGGCCTGCAGCACCAAATCATCTAGCCCACAGCCTTTGCTTCCGCTACTGCCAGAAGCAGTAGAAACAATTGTAAATGTGTCCATAGCTGCTGTAAATGTGTTTACACCAGGAAAAAGACAAAAAAACGCTCAATCGAAAAATTCACACTTTATATAGTCTTATTAGAATTATATATTCAAACAAATGTAAATCTTCACTTCAGATAAGTAATGTATTCACTTCATACAATACTGTGAGATAATAAATCAAAGTTCTGCTATTATATCTTCAAGAATTCATAGAGTAAATGAGGAAAATCCAAAATCTTCAAACACAAAATTTCTTTGAGTACTTTTAGTATAAATCAATATAGTCAGTTGGGGCAAAATGCAAAGGTAAATCCACAATGAATCTAGACTGTTCCGGTATAACCAGCTTTTCACGTGTAGCTTCCTCAGGATAAAGGTTCTGTAATATGCGTTAAAGAGCCTCTAAACAGTATTGTATGAAGTGAATACATTACTTATCTGAAGTGAGGATTTACATTTGTTTGAATATATTTTTCTAATAAGACTATATAAAGTGTGAATTTTTCGATTGAACGTTTTTTTGTCTTTTTCCTGGTGTTTACACCACTCAGCCATCTGGTAGACAGCATTTACAGAGGGGAGACCACCAGTCCAGCCCCCTCAACTGTCTGAGGGAATGTGACCAGGCCCCCCCCCCCGACTTTAAAAGATTGCCGGCCCCTGGTCTAAACAGCAACCCAGCTTTTGCTATCTGAAACAATTCCTTTTAGCTGGGCTTTATGGTAGCCTCCCAAAGCTCAATTTTAATCTTAACTGCAGTTGGCGAGTTCTACGAATCTAGTGGGTAAAGATATTTAGTCTAAAGAAGGGATTCTCAACCTGCGGCTCACGACACCATTTCATGTGCCCCCCCTCCACCACACCAGGAAGTGCCATGTGGTGGAAGAAGGGCAAAATGGCCATCTGGCCCCCTAAACTGTCTGAGGGAGCATGTCCCGGCCCCCGGCTTTAAAAGGTTGAGAACTCCTGGTCTAAAGTGTGGCACTATCTACTCTATGACACAACAAACTACAGCAAGACTGGAATAAGCATATGCTAGTAAACAGATGGCTGGAGACTCTGTGAGCTATAATCCAAAAAAGTAACTTTTCCAAACTCTGACATACATCACAAACATGATCATGTGACCATGATGCCTCCAAAATGCCAGGCAAAGCCTTTGCCAAGCTTTGCTGCGGGTCAGTTTTGAGTTAAAAGCCATGTTTTAAACAAGGTCCTATCCTCTAAAGCACACCACAAAGTCCTGGGTTAAGGGATGGGTTCTAAAGAAATACTCCTTGGCTCTGATCATTATGTACCAAGTTTAGCACTTGCAGATCAATCACAGCCATGAGTAAAAAATAATAATAATCAAAACTGCAAAACAAGTCAGTCTTCTTTCATGGAAACTGGACCTACTTCATTGTTCCAGGTAAGTAGATCTAAGGCTCGGGGCATTGCCAAGCATAAAGCTAAGGCATTTATGAAGGTAGTTCTTGCATTTCTTGCTATAGAAGGACGGCCTGGGACAAGGACAAAAGCAAACAGGAACTAACTGGTCTGGCAATTGAAACTCAGCCATTTCCAACAGCATAGTAAACCCCCCCCCCCCCAAAAAAAAAAATAGAACAACAATGTAATTTAGGGAGTGGAGACTATATAGAAGGGTGTGTGTGTTATTGTCCTGAGTGGAGGGGAGGGAATTTCCCACTAAAATAGATGGGGGAGGAGTGCCCTCCACTCAAACCACTGGAGCATTCAGCACTGTCCAAATAAAGGGCCTTTACATCAGGGTTTCTCAACCTTGGGCCTCCAGGTGTTCTTGGACTTCAGTTACCAGAAGCCCAAGTCAGCACATCTGCTGATCAGGGCTTCTGGGAATTGATGTCCAAGAACATCTGGGGGGTCCCAAGGTTGGGAAACCCTGCTCTAAACCATGCTTGTTGCAGAAGAGGATGGAGACAAAGAAAAATTGAGGCTAGCCATAAACTGGAAGAGATAATATATATATATATATATATATATATATATATATATATATATATATATATATATATATATATATATATATATATATATATATATATATATATCTGACTTTACATAATTGACAGTCACAGACTTCAACAGCCCCAGAAGGATGGGATGTACACTCTTGATAAACGAAGCTGTGTATAGTAAAAATAAAGTTTGCTCTTGCTCAAAAGCTAGTCATATCCGACTCTAGGGTGCAGTGCTCATTTATGTTTACAGCCAAGACAATGCTGTCTGTGTCTGCAGATGTTTCCGCGGTCTTGTGTCACGTATGACTAGTCACTGGAACGTACAGAATGCTGTTACCTTTCCTGTCAAAGAGGTACCTATTTCTCCATTACAATTTCTTGCTCTTAAACTGCTAGGTTGGCAGGTGTTCACTCCATTGTGCAGCACCCAGGTCTCAAACTGCTGACCTACTAGTTGTCAAGTCCAGCGTCTTAACCACTAAGCCATTGCAGTCCCTAAGCTATGTATAAGGAACCCTTTAAAATGGAATGTTTGATTAACAAAATCCACCAGCAAACTCGGTGTGTTCCACTTCAACCATATCTGCACAATCAACTATTTCGGCACCACTTGTTACTATGACATCCAATATTTTAGTTTGTTTTGGAACATTCTAAATCCCAATTTATTAGGCAAGCAAAGCAGCGACAGACCTGCCTAAAAGCAACACCCTCAACCCTGCCTAATCCTAGGACAGGTGAAAAATTGGCTGAGTGCACTTAATGGTAAAGAAGCTGCTTGTTATTTCATGCATTTTTTCAGAATGCTGCCTGTGGAAGGCACAGCTCTTGCAGCCTGAAGTTGAAACTCACAAAAGGTGAACTGTTCATATGCGAGTGACATAAAAGAAAATGCCTAAGGGCTTTTCTAGAAAAAGAGAAAAGAAAGGAGGAAGTTATAAGGCTGGAGACAGAGAGAAAGTTAAAGAGTTCAAAATGGGTGGTTTGACATGTTGTCCCTCTAGGAGCATTGGAAATTGTAACTTTTGCCTCCCCTGATCCCCTAGCTCAGAGTTCCTCAAACTTGGCTCCCCAGGTGTTCGTGGACAACACTTACCAGAAGCCCAAGTCAGCACACCTGCTGATCAGTCCTTCTGGGAAATGAATTCCAAGAACATCTGGAGAGCCAAGTTTGAGGAACCCAGTCCTAGCCAGTTATGGGTACCCCCAGACTTATTTTATTTATTATTCATTTATTACGTTTTTATACTGCTCATCTGGGATATTTCTCACTCTGGGTGATGTACATACGGTAATAAGCAACAACAAAATAAATATCAGATGGCATTTGAAGGCAAGCAGGCTCAAATCTAAACAATGAATTTATTGGCAAAGTAAAATGTTCTTTAAAATTTCTACCAAATGCAGGAGACAAGATGAATAAAAGAAAAGGGAGAGCTAGAAAAAGTTTGTGTTTTTTAAAAAAATTCCAACTCCTAATATTTCTCCCAATTAGCATTGTTCCTGGCTAGCATACTTGAGAAGAGATAACTTGTCTCAGGTAGTACATTCAGCCATGCTTGCTGTAGTTTATTCCTTGCAACTTTAGCATCTATATTAACAGCGTCCATTCAAATGTTTATTTTCTTAATGCCTTGCATCATTTATACATCACTTATTAATTAAAAATGCCATCCATTTTAACGCCACATGAAACTAGAGTCAATTTTTCACCCTGACTAAAAGGACACATCTTTCCAGCTTGTTTATGTTTATTTATTTATTCACATTTCTACCCTGCCCTTTTGGTGCCAGCACCATTCAGGGGCAGTTTACAATTGACATTTTATATATATATATATAAAAAATCACCCAATATAAACACAAGCTTGCTTTGTTGGCAATATGTGAAACTATCTTGATTCCAAGATTTAAATTTGAACTTAAACCCTCCCACTTTAAGACATTGGTCTTAAGGCGCCAATAGTCCTTATAAGATTTGCCAAAGCCCTCTATAATAGCCAGCAGTTTAAGATGGCCAACACCTACGTCACCATCATCTAGAACAAAGACTGGATCTTCATACTCTGCCATGAGGCATACAATGAAACCAACATGACCTTCAAGAGGTGCGGTGGAGAAGTCCCCCATTTGATGTCTTACAACTACAGAGTGGTTCTTTGCAGGATTACCACAAGAGACAAGACACTTTTTATCTACTTTAAGAGTTTCAGTTTACACCTTGCCATTTCAAACAGATTTGATGCCTGGAATTTTACAGGTGTTAAGTGAATTCTCCTTTTTTTTGTTCCTGTTACTTATAATTTTACTCGGTTTGGCTTATTCTTTATGTTTAATCTCTTAAGAGTCATTGTGCAGATTTTTTTGAAATTTTGCTGTAAACCACCCAGAGTGGGAGAAGATCCCAGATGGGCGGGATATAAATCTAATCCATCTTCAGAAAGCATTCGATGTTTCAATAGAAGAACCCAAGCCTTGCTGCTTGCTTAGAGCATCTGAAATTTCTTTTCTGCTCAGCCATAGGACATACAGTACTGTACGTATATACATTCCTAACAGAAAAGGAAGTCAACTTGCCCCAAGTTTGAAAGGGACGTTACTTTTTTGGACCACGACGCCTAGAATCCCCCCTCCCCGGCCAACTTGCAAAAAAAGTTACATTCTCCCAGCTTTAAAATTCACATTCTAAGACACCAGGTTGGTTCTGCTTCCCTCGGGAGTTCCGTGTTCCCACAGTCACACGTTCTACCGTGACTATCAAATTACTGGCGACCAGCTGCGCGCAAATACATTTTGAACACAAACACGCGGGTTTCAAAGGGCCATTTCGCGACGAGGGTGGGAAGCAGGATCGTTATTTTCCCCTGGAGTGGAGGGGGCATTCCTGCATAATCCCCCACCGATGTTCCCCTTAGGGGGCGAAAAGACACACACAATCGTGACCGTTGAGGCTCCAGAGAACAAAAGGCTTTCTTTGCCCTGCCCCACCTCTGCGTTTACACAGGTCTGCTGGGGGCGGGGTGGGGGAGAGAGGGCGGGGCCACCGCCCCCCCCCTTCAACCGAAACTGCCCCCCTCCTGAGATGGAAAAAAAAAGGGGGGGTTTCTATCTTCTATGGGTCTCACTCGCCTGGCCCAAACTGCGCGGCAACGCCCACACGCGGACCTTCCTCTTCACTCACCTCCCGGATCGCGGGTACTTGGTGTCTCCACGCTCAACAGAGAAGATCGGAGAAGAGGATTCGAACCAATAACTCTTCCTCGCCCTCCAAGGGCTCAAAAAACCAGCCCTTTTTTTTCTTACTCCGAAAGTTAGCGGGTTATTATTATACAGTGTGTGTGGAGGAGAGGCGCGCGAGGGAAATCCCGGGACTCGAACTTAGCGCGCTGATTTAATGACCGGCGGGGCGATTCGATTCCAGATAATAATAATAATAATAATAATAATAATAATAATAATAATAATAATAATAATAATAATAATAATAATAATAAATTTTAATTTATATCCCGCACTTTCTCAGCCTAAGCCGACTCAAGGCGGCCATTGCAACATGTAGATATCATACAATACAATAATAAAGAAGCGTGAAAAGTAAATTCAATACAATAATCAATAGTCAATGCTAAACATAAATTAAATTAAATCAAATTAGAGCTTTGGGAAGAAAATATACTTTATTTCCCCACCCACTCAGACTACCAGCACACCTCCTCCCCCCCCCCACCTGAGTTGCTTCCCCCTGCGCTTCTTATTAGAAACGTTGAAATGCTTCGGATGCTGAGGATCGCGCGCTTTGCTCGGTTTCAGCCTGCAGTATAACGTCCTCTAACAAGGACCGGCGATCCTTCTTCCTCACCGCGATCTTTATTCTAAAAATCGTTTTAGCAACCCCAGATTTCCCACCTGGTTCCCCCCCCCTTCCCGGTACTAAAGAATACCATAGCAATTCCACTTAGATACCGCACCATGGACGGTTCACAAGTTAATTAGCTTTTTTTAAAAACAAACAATAATTTCTATTGAGTTTTCAAATTAAATAGTAAGAGAACAATTAGTATTTTTTGCCCCCAACATGCTGGGTCCTCATTTTACCGACCTCGGAAAGATGGAAGGCTTTAATCAACCATGAGTCCTGATCAGGATCGAACTCGCAACCTTCTGGTACAGCAGAGCAGAGGGCTGCGTCCAGGCGCAAGATCCGAAATCGTCGGTCCCCCCCACCCCCTTAAGACACGGATGATCCAAACACCTGCGACCAAACCGGTTTAAGACGACACTGCTCCGTTTACTCCGCAATAACGCCTTCCCACCCTCCGATCCCCCGTTATCATCTTACCTTTAGATCGGCACCAAAGAGCGCAGGTGTTCACGTCGAGCAAGCAGACGCGCGGCGCCAGGAACGCAGATAATAAGGGTCAGCTTTTCTGCTAGCTGGAGCTCCTGGCTGCGCTGGGCACCTGGCTATATACCCCTCATTCCCACCCCTCTCCAGGCCACACCCTCGCTCATTCTCACCGTGACGTCACCGACAGGTGAAACTGGTGGCGATATGGGACAGCCAGGAAAGGTGGGGAGAGGAAGCCGGTGGAGACTGGCCGAATCACTTGCTCCCCCCCGGGGGGGGGGGGCTGAAGGGGAAACTGGATCTAGCCCATCATGACTTCAGCGGGAGAGGGTGGAAGAGAAAGAAGTTTTGTGCGGGAACTTGGATCACACGCGATATCCACCCTAGCTTTAACTCCCTGATCCAGTTTTAGTTAGGAGCATGAATTTCCAGGAATTGGTAAGAAAACTCCCAGAAACTAGTAAAGGTAAAGGTTTCCCTTGCTCGAAAGCCAGTCGTATCTGACTCTAGGGTTCAGTGCTCATGGTGTTTCAAAGCCAAAGAGCCAGCGCTGTCTGCTTCTGCAGATGTTGCCGTGCCATGGTCATGTGGCATGCATGACTAGACACCGTAGCGCACGGAACGCTGTTACCTTCCCAACGAAGTGGTCTCTATTTATCTACTTGCAATTTCTTGCATTCAAACTGCTAGGTTGGCAGGAGTTGGGACAAAGATGGGAGCTCATTCCGTCTTGCAGTACTCTAGAATCGAACTGCTGACCTTCCACCTCCCAGTCAGCATCTTGGCCACTTGAGCCACTGCAGTCCTCCCTGAAAGAAGGGAGGGCTTAAAAAAAAAAACACCATTAGCCATGCATCCCCATTGGCATCTGTAAATTTGATGCATTCCCATGGGTTGCTTGTTTGTTACATTTGTATGCTGCTTTTGCTAAGGGATAGCTTGATGGTTTATATCTCTAATGGTGGAATTGGAGGTTCAATTCCACACTGGGGTCCCAGGAGAAAACCATCCCAAGAATTTTATTTATTTATTTATTATTTTATTTATTTATTTGTCTTTCCATCCCCCATTTGGGATATTTCCCACTCTGGGCAGTGTACAACAGTTAAAAACCATGTAACATTTCGTTGACATTCAACAACAGCAAACAAGTAATGTATGTGTACATCAGGAAAAAGAGACTGCAGTGGCTTTGTGGTTAAGATGCTAAACTTGATGATTGGAAGGCTGCCAGGTCAGCAGTTCAAGACCTGAGAGACTCCTGTCAACCTAGCAGTTTGAAAGCAAGAAATTGCAAGTAAATCAATATGTACCACTTTGGCGGGAAAGGTAACAGTGTTTTGTGCACTCTGTAAATATATTGAATTATTTTTGAAAAAGAATCTGATTCCTGTGATTCTATTGAATTATTTGTGAACAATTAGCCACAAACAATTTCACTCTTGTCTAGTCATGCCTGCCACATGACCATGGAAACATCTACATATGCAGACAGCGATGGCTCTTTGGCTGTTAATAAGATGAGCACTGCCTCCTAGAGTCAGATATGATTGGCTTGTGAGAAAGGACCGACTTTACCTTTAGTCTAATTGGCTCTCTTTCTGACCTCTAAGATGGCATTCCACTATCAGTGGGAGTCTATTGGGGTGGGGGTGGGGGTTCTTGCCCCTTCCAGTCTTACATTTATTATGTTGATACATGTAAACAAGCACCTTAAATTCTGCAGCATATGATATGTGTGCAAATTACACTCGCATTCTGCTGTGCAATTTTGTCCCTATCCGAGGATATTTTGGCAGCTCGTCTTAAACCCAGTAGGGACTGTGGTGGCTTAGTGGTTAAGATGCTGAACTTGATGACTGGAAGGTCGGCAGGTCGGCAGTTCAAGATCTGAGTGATGCACAATGGAGTGAGCTCCCATCTCTGTCTCACCTCCTGCCAACCTAGCAGTTTGGAAGCAAGAAATTGCAAGTATTTATTAGTTCAAATTTATATTACCGCCCGCTTGCCGTAGCGACTCAGATAAATAAATAGGGACCACTTTATCAGTAGATAAATAGGCACCACTTCGGTGGGAAGGTAAACAGTATTCCGTGCGACTGAACAACAACCAGTGTTTAGCCATACCTGCCACATGTCCACGGAAACGTCTGCAAAAGCGGACAGCGCTGGCTCTTTGGCTATAAACAGAGATGAACACTGAACCCTAGAGTTGGATATGACTGGCTTTCAAGCAAGGGTGACTTAGACCTTACCTTTACCTTAATCCCAGTAACCAGTATATATTTCTATAGCACAGCCCCAATGGTGAACCCTGGCCCTTGGGCTGAATTTGGACCCCTTGAAATCCCAATCCAGCCCTCTGGAATTCCTGAGGAGGTCATTCCCATAACATTTCTCTGGTCCCATAATTGTGGCAGTTTCCTACCATTTTGGCCATTCTTTCCCCTGTTCTAAATGGTTGTCCTACCTCTCCTCAAGGCTTCCTTATGGGTTGAAAGAACTTTAAAGTAAAGTATACTTTTATTTTTGACTCCAGCCTTTTCTGAGGAAGTATCAAGCACCCTTTCCAGAGGGGACCCAAGTGCACCTCTTGGTCTGAAAGATGCTACTCCTCCCTTCCTAGAATATGCTACTCATAAAGGCTTTTCTTTCCTGTTCTAGAATAACATAAGAATAGCTCAGTTGGATCAAAGCAACAGTTTTCCTACTGAAACAAAAAAATCTCCCTCTGTGTTGGAGCAGATGTTTCCATGATAAGCAGTCAAGACATGAAAGCCATAGCTTTCTGTTGTTTCCTCTCTAGCCAGTAGTACACTGCCTATGAAAATGGAGATTTTGTCTTCGCTGGCATCACCCTTGAAGTTTCTTGTTGTTGCTTGCATTCAAGTTATGTCGGACTTGTGGTGACCCTACAAATAAGCAGTTTCCAAAATGTCCTTTCCGTGAGGTTTCGTCTCTGTTTAAAGACACCATAGCAGGTGGTGGCTACAGTCAGGTCTCAAGACTTTCCAGATCTGGAAGCACAAGCAGTGATGGTGAACCTTGGCACTCCGGGGGTTCTTGAACTTCAATTCCCAGAAGCCCTGATCAGCAGGTGTACTGATGTGGGCTTCTGGGAATTGAAGTCCAAGAACACCTGGAGTGCCAAGCTTGGCCATCACGGAGTCATAGACCAACATCTAAGTCCCAATGGGATTTTATATCTGCATTGTAATTAACAACCTTTAGGAGCCAGAGCCTAAAATCCCACAGTTTCTACCATTCACATGGACTCTGAGAATTAAGGGTTAAAATGGAGGCCATTAGATGTTCACATTCTTGAGTTTCTGGGACAACAAGGAAGTTGAGTAGAGAAGGTGGGGGCTGGGAACTAGGAGCTTCAGAGTAATCTTAGGATGATCAGTGGGTTGTTCTCTTCCAGAAGTATAGCCAGTTTAAAAAAAATACACAAACACAGTCTTAGTTTCATTGTCAGCTAACAATAGCCAACCCTCCCCACCAGATTAAGAATTTTTGGAGGAGAAGATTCAAGTGACATTCCAGTAGTTTCAAGTTAGATTTGAAGAAGTTTCTTTACAGGCTACTACAACTCCTGGGAGAGTCCTGAGAGTCCCCTGGACAGCAAAGAGAACAAATAGGTCAATATTAGAAGAAATCAACCCTGACTGTTCATTGGAGGGACAAATAGTGAAGATGAAGCTAAAGTACTTTGGACATCAAATAAGAAGGGAGGAGTCACTTGAGAAGGCCTTGATGCTGGGAAAGGTGGAGAGCAAGAGGAGAAGGGGGCGTCCAAAGATGAGATGGCTAGATGGTATTGTAGACACAATGGGCACAGAGCTGGGCGAGCTGAGGAGGATGGTGGAGGACAGAGGTGCCTGGAGGAAAATGGTCCATGGGGTCACAAAGGGTCAGAATCGACTGTGTGACTGAACAACAACAAAAACAACTTCCAGAATCCTCCAGTCAGAAGGAACTTGGCCAGATTGTGATCTCAAATGGGTTTGATTTCCAGCACGAGCAGATTTTTATTTGATTGAGTAAAGAGGGAGGCATGAAATAGTAGGCGATTTGGGCATGCCATGATCTTGCTGAAAGTCAGTATATTCAGTCAGTTTCCTTCTTGAATGAAAGGGGGGGTTTGGGTATTTGAAGAACAAGGACATGGTTTGGTTGCTGCAGCTCCCCTGCTAGGTGTAAATTATCTACCTGACAATGACCCATTGAAATGGACCCAGTTGGGAGATCCGGCCCTTTCTTATGCACAGAAAAAGGGAAAGAAATTGGAACTAGGGACAGAAAGAATCCCTACTGGTCTACTTTCAAAATATGGAATACAGTAGTGGGTTTTCCTGAGGCTGAAAATCAACTGCAACAGTTATCTCATATAGAGCTATTTTCACAAAAGTCAAAATGTTGCAAGCTTAAAGAGTTCTCCAGCAGCCTTCATCAGATTGTTAAAAGAATGCTGTTGAATTCAAAACTATGCACACTGTTTTATAATGTTTTGACTGTTGGTCCCATTAAAGACATTATCTATTTGCTGATTTTAGAGTCTTTTTCCCCCCTATGATTAGTTTTGCTTCCCCAGTGAACAGGACCATCACCCTTCCCTGTGAACTTGAGCACCCAAGGCCATTAGTCTTCAGGGTTGTCAGGTTAGTTAACCGCTGCCTGACACTCGACCTTGAGTCACTGGCAGTATGGTCTACTCTATTACCATAGCAGGATAACCGGCCAGATTGAATCCTGCTTGCATCCATCTTGATGGAGGGGAGCAGCTTCATCAATATTGGCCTGGAGCTGAGGACCAGAAAGTGACTCGTGGAACTGGATCAGTGGTATGGGTGTCATGCTGCGATGCGGAAGGCAGATGAAAAGCCACTGCATTAAATTCTCAGGACAGTCATCATGGCTGATTGCCATGATGATCTCCTATATTCGGATTCAGATATGGCAAAAGAAGATGTGAACAGGAAAACCTCTCCCTGTTGAACTTCTACTTTATGTGTTCCTTCTTAAGACTCTGAACAACTGTCTACAAGAAAGCACATAAGCCTAAGCCACATGTTGTGTGAAGCCTGCAATAAACTGGGCTTATTGTAATATGTGATCTTTAAATTACCTTGCTTGCCATTCTCTTTGGCTCTCCTCTAAGATATTGCTTCAACATTTCCAACAGTAGTGGGGAATATATGGTCCTACAGAAGTTACCAAACTGTGACTGCCTGAAGTTGTCGTTACTATAGCGAATGATGAGGGATAATGGGAATTTCAGACCACCACCACGACCAAATTGGGAGGCCTACACATTTCCGATGACTGGTGCATGTGGTCTCAGTGCTTTGCAGAATAACTGTAATATAAACAAATGATTTGAACTTACTATCAAAAAGCTAACAATCTTAAATATATAGTCAGACACAGAGACAGTGTGATATAAAACTGAAAGACAGCAGAAAGAGTGGATGAATGAGAAAAGGCTATGGAATGGCTAGCTCTGTTTTAGTCATATTTTCTTTGAGTAAATCAATTCAGATTAATGGCATATAAGTAAAGTTAAAGGTCTCTCTTGCTCAAAAGCCAGTTGTATCCAACTCTAGGGTTCGGTGCTCATCTCCATTTCTAACCAAAGAGCAAGCAGACATTTCCATCGTCATGTGGCAAGCACGGAATGCTTACCTTCCCACCGAAGTGGTCCCTATTTATCTACTCGCAATTTCTTGCTTTCGAACTGCTAGGGTGGCAGGATTTGGGACAGAGACAGGTGCACATTCCATCATGCAGCACTCGGATCTCGAACTGCTGACCTTACAGTCATCAAGTTCAGCATCTTAACTACTAAGCCACCACAGTCCTGGCATACAAGTAGCCATTGCTAATTTTAAGGTGCCCCCCTGCTAAATTTAATTTATTTCCTTCACTATGGAAAATTCTGTATCTAACTCACAATCAACAAATGCAACCTGATCTAGTTTACATTAAATAAATCCCTCTAAAATCAACAGGACATTGACAATGCAGGAAATACTCAGGGATTGGGACACTGTTTTATGTTGAATATGCAGTGTACATACCCATGTATATCAACTGGATCTTTTCCTCTACTACTAGGATTCTACTTTTTTGACAGCAAATGATTTGGATGGTGTGGTTGATTGAGCTGATGCTGGGTTCTGGTGGTTTGTAACTGTTATGTCTGAAGCTGTGCCACTTGGCTACAGCAAGAGCAGAGAGAGAGGCAGGACAGGTAGAAAATAGCTGCTGTTTAAATCCTCTTCTCTCCAGACCTGGTGCCTGGGTCTGATGATCCTTTTCTTCTTCCCTTCCCATTTGGTTGTTTTCTTTCCGCTTCTTCCTTTTCCTCTCCCTTCTTTTAAAGCTTGGTGTCTAGTGCTAGAGAGTGATGCACTGTAAAAACATTTACTACCCACTCGGTGGGTGTGGCTACCTGTGTGCATGGCCTCAAACCTCCCCTCCCTCGGAAAAAAAAGAAATCTACTTTACTCTCTTGCTTTGCGGAGATGAGGAGGAGTAGTCCCAGAGAAGCGGCGCTGCTGGGAGGTGAGCGGGGCGAATCGGTGGGCTGGCGCTGGCTGGTCTCCCCCTCCCAGCACCACCGGAAATGCACCCTTGCCGGCAGCACTGCTGGGAGGTGAGCGGGAAAATTGGTGGGCTGGCGCTGGCCGGCCTCCCCCTCCCAGCGCCGCCGGAAACACATCCCATTTGCCTCGCCCAGGGCCGAAGGTGCAAGGGAAGTGCGGAGATGAAAGCGCGCCTTCGGCTCTGGGCGAGGCAAATGGGACGCCGCGTTTCCAGCGGTGCTGGGAGGGGGACGCAGAAAGATGGGTGTGGCCGGCCAAGTGGGTGTGGCCTTGAATTTCTACTACCGTTCGCCAGAACCGGTGAGAACCTGCCACAGTACAACACTGGCTAGGGAGCTAGGTGATCAAAGAAGAGCATGGAATCAGCAGAGAGAAAGGAGGAAGTTATCAAACAACTTTGTTTTCAGCTTATTAAGGTAGCTTGTCTCTAACCTTGCCTCCTGCAAATCTGGATGGCCAGAGTAGAGCCACCTTTAAATGAAGACAAAGCTGAGACAATCCCCCACCCCCAAATCTTTTGAATCCTATGTTGAAGTGAATTAACCCCAGAGACATCTAGGCCCCTGGGTGTGACTTTATAGAAGATTCATTCACATTTCCCCCACTGAATAGCTACAACATATTTCTTCAACACATGACTTCATTCCTATGCTTTTAGTAGACAAGATAGTAACACAGTGGGATTTGTACCACAGATATTCAGGAACAGGTTGTACAGTTTGAGTTAGAACCATTGAAATTCACAGCAGGGCAGAAAATTAGATTACTCAGCCTCATTTCCAATTCCCACCCTGTTTTTTTTTAAATAAACTTTTTTCCTTTTTAGAGATACCAACAACTCAGAAAGAAGAACCTACTTAGCTTGTTCAAGTACCAAGTGACATGCAAAAACTAATGATCAGGTGAAAAATGTTGAGAGGGAGAAACATTCTTTCTTATGACACTATAATTACAACAAGATGTTACAGTACCTTTTTTTGTTTCTCTAGGTCAGGAATTGCCTTTTATGCATTTTAGCTCTAATACTGTACTGTGGTTCCCACTGTGGGGCACACGCCTCACAGGAGGGCAATTTGAGAATGAGTTAGATCAAGTTAATGACCTTTTAGGTTTCCTCAATGTGAATAGGAGTTCACTTTTTGAATAATAAAAATTATATGTCATGGGGTGGGGGGTGGGGTCAGGATTTTAGAGATGCTTAGGACGGTGGGACGTAGCCAAAAAAAGGTTGGGAACCACTTGTTGTTGTTCAGTTGCACAGTCGATTCCGACCCTTTGCAACCCTATGGACCATTGTCCTCCAGGCACCTCTGTCCTCCACCACCCTCCTCACCCCGCCCAGCTCTGTAGCCACTGCGTCTACCACACCATCCATCCATCTCATCTTTGGCTGCCCCCTTCTTCTTTTGCCCTCCACCTTTCCCAGCATCAAGGCCTTCTCAAGTGAAACCTCCCTTCTCATTTGATGTCCAAAGTACTTCAGCTTCATCTTTACTGTTTTACCTTCCAATGAGCAGTCCGGGTTGATTTCTTCTAAGATTGACCTATTTGTTCTCCTCGCTGTCCAGGGTACTCTCAAAACTCTCCTCCAGCACCACATCTCAAAGGCATCTATTCTTCTGCGCTCAGCTTTCCTTATGGTCCAGGTCTCCCACCCATACAAATATGGCTCTCAAATATCATTCTCAAATACGAAAACTATACTGGTCTTCATTTCTGTGGCACTTTCCATGTAAAATAGAAATAATCACCTAATTTTGGGATGACCCCCATTCCATTTCCAAAATGATCAACACCATATTATTTGAGTTCACTACTGGACACAAATACGACTGCACCTTCTGTTGTACCAAAAGGGTGGGCATTGTTCTTGCTCTTCAGTAAAAGACTGAGCATGCAATTCTGAAGTAAAACAAGAAGGAAAGAGCATTATTTTAATAGCTATTCACTTCCTTGGAAAATATGACCTTGTTGATTTTTCCACATTCCACTAGAAGCACTAAATAAGCTTTTAGGTCCCAGACCACTTATTCTTAAATATCTTTGTAAATGCCCATGGGCATACAGTATTCTAGTTCGAATTGCAATGCCAAATGTTTCCTCCATGTCCATGGTTTTGTGAGTAGCTTTCATGACTTGTTTTTACAACCTCGGGTTTTATGACTGGCTTTTAATGTGCCTTTTATATTTTTAGTATGTAAATATAATTCCTAAGGTTTACATTGAATGGGTAAAAAATGTGAGTTGAGATGGATCAGGTTTACTTCCGCTCTTAAAAACAAAATACTATGAAACCTGCTTAGGATATTCAAGACAGATTCTGTTATTGAGAACTCAATTCTCCTTTGGGGGAATTTCAAATGTATAATATCAGCCATTCCCATTACCTTATTTAGGAGGGGAAAAAACAAGAAAAGAGGAAGGAAAAGTAATTACAGTATTTTGAGAAGTTGCAGGGAATTATGTGTATAAAAAGGCAGTTTTATTTCAGAGAACATTTGGTGAAAGGGAGAAATGACATTTTAAGAAAGAAAGTTTAATTAATTTTTCCTGTCACCAATATGTGTTCTTTGTTACTGTGTTGTTGTTTTTTAATTGGGGATTATCATTTCTGTTCTTGTTGATATTTATAATTTATTCTATTTGTTTTATTGTAAAGATTAAACAAATTGAATAAATTATAATTATCAACAAGAACAAAAATGATACCCCCCCACAATTAAAGCAACAAAAACACCCCAGCAACAAAGAACACATATGGCTGGATAGATGGATAGATAGAGAAAGGGATGGATAGATAAAAAGTTCCTAGCCTTAAATAAACTGAAAATAAAAAGCTAGCACATAAGCTAATAGGTTGGGCTCAGGTATGAGCAGATCATGGTGACTGAGGATGATGGAAGTTGTTGGCCAACACACCAGGCAAAAATAAATTGTGCCTCAAACGGGATTTATTCTTTGCTTGTCTACACCGTTTGGTCCACCGCTCTCTTTCAACACACCAGGAAGGCATGAGATTGAGGAAACACTTTGTTCTCTATGTTTGGATATCTTTTAAAAAACATGGAAATTATTCAAAAATCTACCTCCCACTTTTAGCATGAAGTGCTACAATCTCTTCCATCACCACAGCAATAACCTTAGTTCCACTGCATATGCAAAGCGGGCCTAAAGGTAAGGTATTGTGTAGAACCCAAGTTCAGACTGCAGTGGCTCAAGTGGCTAAGACGCTGACTGGGAGGCGGAAGGTCAGCAGTTCGATTCCATAGTACTGCAGGACGGAATGAGCTCCCGTCCTTGTCCCAGCTCCTGCCAACCTAGCAGTTCAAAAGCAAGAAATTGCAAGTAGATAAATAGGGACCACTTCGATGGGAAGGTAACGGCGCTCCGTATGCTCCGGTGTCTAGTCATGCCTGCCACATGACCACGGGAATGTCTGCAGAAGCAGACAGCGCTGGCTCTTCGGCTTTGAAATACAGATGAGCACTGAACCCTAGAGTCGGATACGACTGGCTTTCGAGCAAGGGAAACCTTTACCTTTACCTACTTCAAATAATTTCACAAAGCTTGGGAAATTATGAAGAAATGTAGCCTGGTAGAACACATTGTTGAATTTTTATTACAACCCATAAATGCTTCCACACCAAGGCTTTATTGGCAGTAGAGGTAAACTAATGCAGAATTAAATTGGTGATAATTTGTTTTCCTTCCACAATCCCAAATGTTCACAATGTGATTAAACAAGTGACTGACTCTAGAGCAGTGATGGCCAACCTTGGCACTCCAGGTATTCTTGGACTTCAATTACCAGAAGCCCAAGTCAGCACTCCTGCTGATCAGGGCTTCTGGGAATTGTAGTTCCAGAACATCTGGAGTGCCAAGGTTCACCACTGCTCTAGAGGGTGGTGCTCATCTCAGTTTACAGCCAAAGAGCCAGCACTGTCTGTGTCTGCAGACATTTCCATGGTTATGTGGCAGGCATGACTATACTCCAAAGTGCATGGAACACTATTACCTTTCTCACTGAAGCGATACCTATTTATCTACTTGCGATTTTTTGCTCTTGAACTGCTAGGTTGACAGGAACTCAGATGACAGGAGCTCAGTTCATTTGAACTGCTGAACTGCTGATCGTCAAGCTCAGCATCTCAACCACTAAGCTTACGTGGCCCTGTAAAACACACTATCCATCCTCAATTTAATATATCTAGCAAGAAATAAAGCAACAATGAATGGCTTCATTACACATTAACATAACTTACCTTCATTCTCACTTGCTAAAGCTTGAATGGAGTAGGTAGCAGATGCAGTTTTGGACTAGGGATACCTACTTGGCCATGGAAACTCAATGGGGTGTAGATTGGGCAGTGGTAAAACCACTCCTTAAATATCTTATGTCCTTGAAAAATCCCACCAGGGACACCATATATTAGAAATGCTTGAAATCACCTAATAATAAAAACAAATTTTTTTTACAGGCAGTTTGCAATAAGCATATAGTATCACGCTGGCCCTACTATTTGACAGAGAAAGGCAGGTGCCTCAGGTCACAAATGCTGGAGAGAATAGCAGGTAGTTGTTGAGGATTGTGCTAAATAGGCCTCATGGCATGCCACATACCCTTCTGAGTTGACCAACGGATGTCATTGTGCTATTAGCAGCGTCAAAATTAGATCACACTGCCAATCTAGTTGTCGTCTGTTACAAAGTGGAGAGGCTCCATTTTCCACCTAAATATCTTGGGTCAGTCTTGCCTGGAGAGACTTAGATTTAGAAATCCCGCTTAGCCATAGAAGTCACTGACTAGGTACCTTTGTGCCAACACAGTCACTATCTGTCGGTATCATCTACTTCAAGTGTTGTTTTAAGGATAAACATTCTTTGGGTGGGGCATCTTGTATGCAGTTCCCAAGCTCATGGAGGTAAGAGTAAGAGAAAAGGGTAACAAATATTAAACATAGGACAGCTCAAAGGCTGTTATTTTAGATGATTAATTGTATGCTGTGGAATTAGCATAGATTAAGATATTAGATGATCAATTGTATGCTGTGGAATGTAAGATTATTTGATTGACAGTGGGGAAGGGAGTTGTCCGCTTTCATTAAAATAAGAAAAATTGACTTGAATTTAATTTGCATGTGTGGCCACTTGGCTTAAACCTAATAGGTAGGTGTCTATCAAGGTAATGTTTCTGTACGACTGATTCTTAAAGATGCAAGCAACTATACAAAGTCATCTTCTTCTTCTGCCGTATCCAAATCTGAATATTGGCGATCATCATGGCGATTAGCCCTGAAGACTGTCCTGAGAATATAATGCAGTGGCCTTTCATCTGCCTTCCACATCCCAGCATGACCCCTGTACCACTGATCCAGTTCCGCAAGTCACTTCCTGGTCCTAAGCCCTTTTGGACATGTGGCAGGCATGCCTCAACACCAGAGTGCACAGAACACTGTTTACCTTCCCACCAATGTGGTACCAATTTATTTACCTGTAATTTCTTGTTTTTGAACTGCTAGGTTGGCATGAGCTTGGACAGACGGGAGCTCACTTGGTCATGCAGTACCCAGGAACCGAACTCCGACCTTCCAGTCAGCGAGTTCAGCATCTTAACTACTTGAGCAACTACAGTCCCATTGTAAAGTTACTGTGCCTTGATTGTCCACTACAGTACTCAACTACAGTTCTTCAAAATCCTTGGCATCACAACAGGGATCTTTGACAATACATTGTCTTGCTGGGGAAATCACTTTCCTCCCATCTGCTTTGAAGACTATAATTCAAAAGTGAACAGCGAGTTTTGATTGGAGTGACGGATAATGCTAATTAAAAAGTCCTAGCATTTTGCCCCTCTGAGCTCTGACTCACATCTTAATCTTTTTATTCCACCGAAGCCTGAACTTTGCCATTGGAAGTTTTGGTCAGGGATGCAACAGCTGTAAACAGTGATACTCTATTGCATCTGAACCAGTTTCTACGGTTCTTCAACTGTACTTCTCTCATTTATTTCACACTAAATGATCAGCTGCGACAGTCTGTATGTTTCATCAATAGGTGTCACATTTGCCATGTAGCACCAGTCTTTTGAGACTGCTTTACAATTTCTTGTAGAACTAGAGTCTGGAGAAGTTATATTCTGGGCTGTAATGTCCAGGCTGGTCCAAAGTTCTCTGAGATCTAATCTGAACACGCAAAGATATTTTTCTGTGATGGGATGAACTGTGAAACACAAAGTGTTGTTAAGTGTCGGGCAAGCTGTGGGATAGGGCAGTTTCGGGCAGGTAAAGGTTTCCCTTGCTTGAAAGCCGGCCGTATCCAACTCTAGGGTTCAGTCTTCATCTCTGTTTGTAGCCAAAGAGCCAGCATGTCTGCATCTGCAGATCTTTCCGTGGACATGTGACAGGCATGCCGTGCCACTGGAGTGCATGGAACACTGTTTACCTTCCCACCAAAGTGGTCCCTATTTATCGGCTTGCAATGTCTTGCTTTCGAACTGCTAGGTTGGCAGGAGCTGGGACAAAGACGGGAGCTCATTCCGTACTGCAGTACTCAGGAATCGAACTGCTGACCTCTTCCGCGCCTCCCAGTCAGCATCTTAGCCACCGGAGAAAGCTGAAAATAGGAAGTAGAAAGTGCACTCTGTCTGGCATTGCAAGCAGAGTGGTTTTTTTTTAGGGCCTTTAGAAAATTTTAACTACAAGTCCCATAAGCCCTTACCATTACCATGCTATCTGTACTCCTATCTAAAAGACCAAGGGCTTCTCCCTAGCCACGGTCTACATTCAGAACAGAACTGGTTCTTCCCTCCCACTTTCCCAACCTTTGAACAGACAAATTTAAACTGGGCTTTCTACCTCAGCCTGACCTTTGTTAATGAGTGGGTGATCAACATGCTGATCTCATTGCCGTGAGAAGCTCAACTTCTGTTTTGCATATCAAAACATCTGTTCCAAATACAGTGGGCTTCTAAAGGGGCTGCCGTGGCTCAGTGGTTAAGAAGTTCGCCTTGTCAGATGGAAGGCTGGCAAGTCTGCAGTTCGTGATCCGGGTACTGCATGACAGATTGAGCACCCATCTCTGTCCCAGCTCTTGGGGATATGAAAGAAGCCTCAATTGGGTGTTCCCTGAGTGGAGTTTCTTCTGCAAAATTCCTTTCAACCCAGAATAATTTTTGACATGGAATTATTATAGTGGGCTTCTATGACCAGTTTGGACAATGTAGTTTAAGGGTAAAGGTCACCCTTGATTGAAAGCCAGTTGTATCCAACTCTAGGGTTTAGTGCTCATGTCTGTTTATAGCCAAAGACACTGTCTGCATTTACAGACGTTTCCGTGGGCATGTGGTAGGCATGACTAGACACTGGAGTGCATGAAATGCTGTTTACCTTCCCACCAAAGTGGTACCTATTTATCGACTTGCCAGGGTCTGCGGGAAGGTGGGAGCCACCACCGTCACAGCTGTTCCTGCTCTCCGGGCCTTGCCATCTCGGAGAGGTGAAAAGGAGGAGCCGCCGCCACTGCTGCTGCCCCGCACGCTCCCTGCCCAGCCCCGGGAGTCCTCACCATCAGCTCCGGGGTCTGTGGGCAGGTGGGAACCGTCGCCCCCGCAGAGGTTTCCTCTTCCGAACTTTTCCGGGTTCTATGCGCCGCTCAAGGACATTGGATTCTGGGTTTGTTGCCAGACTTTTTAGGAGAGATTGCAGTTTGTTATGTTTGTGTTTTCATTGTATATTTTGATATAAATATTGTATTGATTGTATTTAAAAAATTGAACTTTGTATTGCTGTATATTTGTATTATGTACTCATTTGTTCTTTATACTATTATTGTATTTCTTTCGCAGACAGCACGCATGGGTGTAAACCGCTTTGAGTTGCCTTTGGGCCGAGTAAAGCGGTATATAAATAAAAAGTGAAATGAAATGAAATGAAAATTTATTGCTTTTGAACTGCTAGGTTGGCAGGAGCTGGGACAGAGTCTGGAGCTCACTCTGTTGTGCAGTAATCGGGTCCCGAACTCTGACCTTCCAGTCTTCAAGTCCAGTGTCTAAACCACTAAGCCATTGCAGTCTTGAGCTTTGCAGATTTACTTTGTTGGATGATCTTTCTTAAACCCCTCATTGCTGGAGATTCTGGGAGTTATACTCTAAAATGTAAGATTTGCAAGTTCTGGTTTAGTTTGAAGTTGTTCCACAGCCTTGTCTGAAAACCCAACAGAACACCAAAAACCAAAACAACCAAATTTGCCCATGGGCCTGGGATGAATATTTGGAACTGATTCAGATCTCGAGTATTGAGGAAGTGAGATCCTCGAATTCTCATTCACACTCATAGTTTCCATTAAAAAGTTGGGGCAGTTGTGGAAGTGGATGTCTCAACCAGCCTTAATCCATCATACTTTGGTATGGTTGCCTGGTCAGCAGCATCTCCTTCTATGAGATTTCGGAGCCAAAACTAGACACCAAGGATTGAAGCATTGTGATTTTCCCAGTGATGTCACAAAGGTGGGGCAGCATAAAAGAGCTGGAACTATTTTTGTGTGTCCACTCTAAGTGATTGTGGGAGAGGTTCTTCTTCTTATGTGTCTAGGCCAGATGTGAAACTGCCAAAATGAAACCACTTTTTCGTGAGTTCTATGGGGACTTGATGACTAAAAGATCAGCCGGTCAGCAGTTTGAGACCTGAGTACTGCACAATGGAGTGAGCTCCTGCCTCTGTCCCAGCTCTGTCCCAGAAATTGCAAGTAGATAAATAGGGACCACTTTGTTGGGAAGGTAAACAGTATTGCATGCTCTCCGGTGTCTAGTCATGTCTGCCACATGTTCACGGAAATGTCTGCAGACACAGACAGCACTGGCTCTTTGGCTGTAAACAGAGATGAGTACTGAACCCTAGAGTCAGATATGACTGGCTTTCGAGCAGGGGCGACCTGTAGGTGAGTTCATTCTGTACTTCCTTTTGCCTGATCTAGTGTGAGAAAGATTAGCAGGCGCATGGTGGCTGTTGCCCGGGATACTCCTGATTGTGGTTCAAAAATACCACAATCTTTGAGGAGGTTCTTTCTGTAAACACAATAAAAATCTGCATAAATGGGTCCCGGATCCAGATAAGATGCAGCTAACCAAGCAGTATAGCAACTTTAGAGCCATGGGGGGAAAGAGAGGAAAACATGTTTTTGGCGATTGAACAGGTAGCAAAACAGAATGAGCAATTGCTGCGATTGCTGCTAGGCTACCTGTCTCAATCTGCCTGTGTTTTGGCTTGATTGTTTTGAATCTTACTTTTGGGATACCTGGGACCACGTCCACAATGGCTTAGTGGTTAAAATGGTGAACTTGGAGACTGGAAGGTTGGCAGGTCAGCAGTTTGAGACCCAAGTGCTGTGTGACAGAGTGAGCTCTCATTGTCTGTTCCAGCTTTTGGCATCCTAGCAGTTTAAAAAGCAAGAAATTGCAAATAGATAAATAGGTACCACTTTGGCAGGAAAGGTAACAGCATTCCATGGGCTCCAACATCTAGTCATGCCTGCCACATGACCACAGAAATCCTGGCTCTTTGGCTGTAAATGGAGATGAGCACCGCCCCAGTGGTGGGCATCGGCAAGTGCGCATCAGTTTGCCAGAACCGGTAGCAGAAATTCTGGCTGGACCCGTCCATCCAAGTTTTGAAATAAAGTACAGTAGAACCTTAGACAACAACCGCCCCGTATAGCAATGAAATCGCATAACAATTAGGTTTTGGAAAAAAAAGGGCATCTCGCATAACAATTTTCCCTATGGAAAAAAATCGTACAGTGAACTCCCGCCTAACAATGCGTTCGAATAGCGTCATTTTTGATTAATGACGCTACAGACATACCCCCGTGATCATTTGAATGACAAAAACATAATTATTTGAATAACGACGGTATTTTTACCATTGTTATCCAAATAACGACGTTTTTGTTGTTATTCGAACAACAACGTTTTCTGCATAACGACGCTACTTGGGGAACCAAGTAACGTCATTATGCGAGGGTCTACTGTACAACAATTTTTCAATGGGAAAAACCACTTAGTGAAAAAAATCGTATGATGCATCTCATAGGGGAAATCGCTATACGATGCATGCATCATATAGCAATTTTTTGTACAACAACAAGCCCCATGGAACTGATTAAAATCGTTGTGTGAGGTACCACTGTTAGTCCTAATTCGGGTGCAATGCAGGGCTTTTCCCCTGGCCACACCCACCATACCACAACCACAGTGTGGTAGTAAAATTTTTTAGAGCCCACCACTGACCGTCCTCTACAGATGGATACAACTAGCTTTCGAGCAAGGGATACCTTTATATTTTCCTTTATCTTTGGGATACAGCTTCATACATAACTTGATTTCTTTGAAGTGAGGCATGTCTTTTCCTCTCTTTGGAAACTAAATACATGTTGTATGCCCAGCATGAAGCTTGAGTGAGCCCAAGACTTTGATAGTGATCCTACACAGGTCAGCTTTTCTCCCCTGGACAGACTTATGTGAGGATGAGTTTACCTGAGTCCTGCGTGGTAGAATTTTTTAAAATTTCATATGACTAAAGTCCCATGCAGCAAATAAAAGCAGACATAAAGACAGGATATAAAACACCACTTTCAAATACAGTTACTAGAAATGCTACAGCTATAAAACGCAGTAAGTGAAAGCGTGGGTGGGAGAAAAAGAAACCAAAGCCAGCAATAAAATGAATAAATGAAAACAATAAACCAATAAAAATCCTCATCAAATGAGGGCATCAGCATAGCAATTTAAAGCTATCTCTGTGTGCAGTTGGCAGTCTTGGGAGAGGCAGTCACTTGTATGTGAGTAATACTGACAATGAGTAGTAGACAATAAATCTTTTCCAGAATAGTTTTAGAATGTAATGTTATTGAAGTACAATTAAAAACACAAAACATGAATAAAGAGGAAAGAGTGTACAATGTTGGTTTAGATTAGAACATTCAAGACCGTAACCCTAGCAGTCTGGTCAGGTTATCCTGCTATGGTAATAGAGTAGACCTTACTACCAGCGACTCAATGCCGAGTGTCAGGCGGCGGTTAACTAACCTGACAATCCTGAGGACTAATGGCCTTGGGTGCTGAAGTCTACAGGGAAGGGTGATGGTTCCCGTGGATTAAATCCCACTTGGATCCATCTTGATGGAGGGCAGGAGCTTCATCAAGACTGGCCTAGGGCTGATGGGGACTTTGCGTGCCAAAAGGGATCAGAAAGTGACTTGCGGAACTGGATCAGTGGGATGGGTGTCATGCTGCGATGCGGAAGACAGATGAAAGGCCACTGCGTTATATTCTCAGGACAGTTTTCATGGCTGATCACCATGAGGATCGCCAATATTCGGATTCATATACAGCAGCAGCAGAAGAAAACCCACTGAGTGGCCTAGGGCTGGTCATATTCTGTCTCAGCAACCTGAAATACAAGTGCAGATAATGATAATAAAGCCCTTCAAGAAAATGACCAGAAATGCGAAGAACTGTGTTGATCATGATCACGGATGGCAAACCTTGGCACTCCAGCTGTTTTTGAACTTTAGTTCCCAGAGGTCCTGATCAGCAGGAGTACTGACTTGGGTTTCTGGTAATTGAAGTCCAAGAACAGCTGGAGTGCCAAGGTTGTATGCCCAGCCCAGCTCTATATCAATAAACCAGTGAAAGCACTGGTGTGCTTTGGCGATAAAAATGAAGGGGGGTTGGAAATGTAGAATTAAAAAGTAACTGATAAACAGAAACAATTATAACTGGGAAATCTTCAGTGTCAGTGATTTGCTGATGGCAAGTTCTCCATGATGAGCCAGAGGAGACCGATTAAACTAGTCATCAGTTATGGCTTTTGAATGGTCAGAAAAGAGGCATTCTCTGTTGTATAATTCTGTCCCAGCTCCTGCCAACCTAGCAGTTCAAAAGCAAAAAATTGCAAGTAGATAAATAGGTACCACTTTGATGAGAAGGTAAACAGTGTTCCATGCACTCCAGTGGCAAGGCATGCCTGTCACATGTCCATGGAAAGATCTGCAGATGCAGACATGCTGGCTCTTCGGCTACAAACAGAGATGAACACTGAACCCTAGAGTCGGATACGATCGGCTTTCAAGCAAGGGAGGGCAACCTTTACTTATGTCTAATTTTCTCTTGTAAAACTTTTTAAATATCTTGTAAGCTGGCCGGAGTGGGAAATATCCCAGATGGGTGGGATATAAATGCATAATAATAATAATAATAATAATAATAATAATAATAATAATAATAATAATAATAATAATAATAATAATAATAATAATAATAATAATAATAATAATAATAATTAATATCCCGCCTTACTCGGCACAAGTGCGACTCAAGGCATCTTATAGCAAGAAATATACACTACAATTACAAAATTACAAAGTATCAATCTCCATGAAAAGAATTAACAAGATAAATGTATAGTATACATACAAAATATAAATACAGATATGTTTTATAAATAATAAAACTGATCACTATGAAGGCTTTTAAAGCTTAAGAAAAGTTGTTATTTTTGTGATGTGCTGACAAGTCTGAACTGATTTATGCAACCTTAACAGGGCTGTCAAGGAAAGTGAGATGTTTAAGAAGTGATTTTACCAGTTCCACACCCTCAGTGAGTTTCCATGGCTGAGTGGGGATTTAAACCCAGTCTGTCACTCTATCCACTACACCACTCTGAATATCTCAAAAAGTATTTAGGACAGGGGTGCCCAAACTACAGCCTGTGGGCCAGATCCTGCCTGCGGCACCTAATACTCTGGAATTAAAGCACACAAACACGCATGTGCAAAATGCTGCCATAAAGCACCCATGGCTGTCGTAAATACGTTTACGACAGCAGCAGGTACATTTACGGCAGTGTTTTGTACATGTGTGGGCACATTTTTCTTCCGTTTCCGGTGGGAGGAATCATGTGACTGGCCCACTCAACCATGTGACTGAGTAGCCTTTAATTGAAATACAAATATAAATGAGATCTTGATATGTATAATATTTTTTGAAGTTTAAATTAGAGGAATAAGCTAAGAAAATGAGAATATAATGAATATGTGCTGGTTTTGTTATTGTTGTCATTATTGTTATTATTAGTATTATTGTTTTTTTCCTAGTTTTTTCTTTCTCTTTATTTTTTCATTGACTTGTTTTTCTTTTATGTTTAGTAATGTATGTTTTCCTTCTTGTTTATTATTTTTTGTTTGTTGTAAAATTAATGTAAAAATATTTCAAAAAAGAAAAAGAAAACAAATTAAAGCATAAAGAAAATGTCAAATTTAAGAGGAAGCCATGGCCTTTGTTCAAAAAAAAAACCCCACATACAGTATCGGAGTGCTGTTGCTTTTTCCGTTGCTTCTCCTGCTATGAGAGAAAAAGAATGAAGCCTCTTGAGGGTGGGCAGTGTAGTGTAAAGAGTGGGAAATTAGGAGTCCTGAGACCTGAGTTCAAATTCCAGGCCAGGCATGGAAACTTGCTGAGGAGTGGTCATGGTAAAAAACTACTTCTTCACAGTGTCGGGTGCCTTGAAAAGCCTATTAGAGTCACTCAAAGTCCAGTGATACCTGATGGCAGATAACAACGTCGTGCAGAAACATTTGTTGTTGTTGTTCAGTCGCACAGTCGATTCTGACCCTATGGACCATTGTCTGCCAGGCACTTCTGTCCTCCACCATCCTCCTCAGCCCGCCCAGCTCTGACCACACCATCCATCCATCTCATCTTTAGACACCCGCTTCTTCTCTTGCCCTCCACCATTCCCAGCATCAAGGCCTTCTCAAGTGAATCCTCCCTTCTCATTCGATGTCCAAAGTACTTTAGCTTAATCTTCACTATTTGTCCCTCCAATGAACAGTCAGGACTGATTTCTTCCAGTATTGACCTATTTGTTCTCTTTGCTGTCCAAGGGACTCTCAGGACTCTCCTCCAACACCACATTTCAAAGGCGTCTATTCTTCTGCGCTCAGCTTTCCTAATGGTCCAGCTCTCGCAACCATACATTACCTCCGGGAATGCCATTGCTTTGACTATGTGAATTTTTGTTTGCAATGTGATGTCTCTGCTTTTCACTATGTTCCCCAGGTTTCTCATAGCTTGTCTCCCAAGAATCAGTCGCCTTTTTATTTCATGGCTGCAATCCCCATCTTTGCTGATCTTGGATCCTTAGAATGTAAAATCTGTCACTGCTTCTACTTCTTCCCCATCTATTTTCCAGGAACTGATTGGACCTGTTGCCATTATCTTGCCATAGTCCTTGCTTTTCTTCATCCCAATGTAGTGTCCTTTAGAAAGATAAACATTGCTCTTTTTTTTTTTGAAAAAAAAATTGTAATTACATATATGCACCCATTGTTGTTGTTATAAAGATTGGGGGCCTGAGGAAGAAGTCCCCAATGTTCAGAAACCATCTGATCTTGGTTTCCAAAGCAGAGTGGCAAAACAAGTCTGTCTATGAGTTTAGTGTATGAAAACCAAGACACAGGACACAGCCTCGGGCTGGGTTAACTCAGGTTTATTGCATCGTGGACAGAGGGAACATGAGGTAATGGCGGATCGATAGCTCTTTATATACTGCAGTAATACATTTAAACGTGGTGCCACGGTAGCCCATTGGCTACTGCCTGCGTGACGTCATTGCGAGTCACGCCCTTCTTGTCCAGGTGTAGGTGGTGGCGGGAAAGCTTCCCGCGCTGTTGCCTTTGATGGGTTCTGACCAAGAGAGCTTGGACGCTCGCTGCTGCCAGCTGGTGGTCATTAGCTCGCGTCCTCATGCAGGGTTCATATGATACAGCTGAAGGTTACATTGTTGCAAGGTTACATTGGTTCAGATACATTGTAATCCATGTGGAAGGTAAAACCCTTAGAACACAACATCCCTCCCCCCTAGGACGAGACAACGTCTCGAGCCCATGCTTCTAGACACTCCCCCCTAGGAGACAAAATCTCTCAGCCAAGATGGCTTGTTTCGAACACGCTGGGGTCTCGATGCGGGCTGCCTCTCCCCGGGTTTGCTACCTTCTCTTTGTCCCCTGGTTTCCTGTCCTGTAATTTGAGAGGGAGACTCGTTAGTGACTTGCCGCGGCTCCGCGGCGTTTTTGGGAGGTGTGCTCTTACTTAGGGAGGAACCGGGGGCACTGGGGACTAACGAAAAACCCCTCTTCTCTCTTGGATGGGTGGGGGAACACTCCTGAAAACCCCCCCGGTTTGCTAAATCAAAACCAAAATTCCATTCGGGGGCAGCGGTCGCGAACTCCTCTCCCCCTTCCCCGGCCTCTGATGGAACTGGTTTATCAAACGGATATGAGTCGGGGCCGCTGCTTCTTCCTTCCCCCCTTGCTTGGGACTGTTGTCCGCTGCTGTCTCCCCCTTGGGTTAAGCGGGTGGGGGAGAACCCTAACGCTGAATCTTGTTGGTGATCCTCACTGACTGGCCCACTTACTCGGTGCCTCAGTTGGTCTGCGTGCCTCCTCCAGAGGAGACCGGTGTGGGTTTCGACCCGGTACGACACTGGCCCCGTCTGTTCTACAACCGTCCCCGGCACCCAGGCTGGCCCCGCGCTGGCATAGTTCCTGCAATGAACAGGGTCGCCGGCGGCGAAACCTTTCGAGACTGCCAGCCCCACGTTTTTCCCTTTATCCTCAATTCTTGTGGGGTCCAGCCTGGACAGGAGCGTAGTCAGTTTCCGCCGCATCAATAGCTCTGCCGGCGAGTAACCTGACGCTAAGGGGGTCACCCTATACGCTAATAAGAACTGACATACTTGGTGATTCAGGTCCCCGGGGCCCATGCGCCGAAGCGCCTCCTTTGTTGTACGCACCAACCGTTCCACTTGGCCATTCGTGGCCGGGTGAAACGGCGCGGACGTGACATGCCGAATGGCATTCGCCTCCATGAATGCCCCGAACTCTGAGGAGGTGAAGCAACTCGCGTTATCGCTGACTAAAGTGTCGGGTAAACCGAACGTTGAAAAGACTCTCCGTAGTTGGTTGATTGTAGTGGCGGAGGATGTGCTCTTTACCGGAATGACCTCCAGCCACTTTGAGAATGCATCCACCACCAGGAGAAACATGGTTCCTCGGAAAGGGCCAGCGAAATCTACGTGCACTCTGGACCATGGCCCCCTTGCTGTGTCCCATTCCCTATGCGGGAGGCGGGCCGCCTCTGGTCGGGACCCCTGGCACGCCTCACAAGTGCCGACCATGTGCTCAATGTCTTCGTCCAGCTGTGGCCACCAAAAGTAACTGCGGGCCAGCGCTTTTGAGCGAACGATGCCCGGGTGGCTGACGTGCAGCAGTTTGAGAACCCTCGGCTGCATGGGTGTTGGGACCACCACCCGTTGGCCCCACAACAGGCACCCCCTTTCTAGGGACAACTCTAGCTTCTTCCGCAAGAATGGGTCGAATTCCTTGCTTGGGGACGATGCTGGCCACCCTTTCTGCACCCATGAGCTGACTTTCTCCAGCGTTCTGTCCTTGCCTGTCGCCCTAGCTATATTGGCTGGTACTATTGGGGGTTCGTCTAAAACCTCGATTAGCAACACCTGGCGGTCTCTTCCTATCCTGGCTTTTTGGTCGTCCGACAAAGGCAAAGGAGATCTCGACAGCGCATCAGCATGGCTGATCTCCTTTCCGGGCCGGTACTCCAACTCGTGTTGGTATGCGTTAAGAAAAATGGCCCATCGCAACATTCTCGGAGATAGTATCTGCGGCGTTGGCTTGCCTGCCGTGAAAATCCCTAACAGGGGCTTGTGATCCGTCACGATTGTGAACGGGCGGCCATACAGAAAATCGTGAAACTTTTTGGTCCCCGCTACTATTGCTAATGCCTCCCTGTCGGTTTGTGCGTAATTTCGCTCTGCTTGGGACAGGGACCTTGAGTAAAACGCAACTGGGGCCTCCCGACCGTCATCCAACACGTGGCAAAGCACCGCCCCCACTCCCACCGGTGATGCATCACAGACTAAGACCACCGGCCGTTTGGGGTCGAAGTGTGTAAGGATTGCGTCCGATGTTAACAGTTGCTTTAGTTCGTTGAACGCCTTCTCGTGCTCGTCACCCCACATCCATGTCTCCTCTTTTTTAAGTAACCGATGAAGCGGCTCGGCCACGGAGGCTTTCCGCGGAAGGAATGTATGGTAGAAATTGAGGAGCCCCAGGAATGACTGTAGTTCGGTTTTGGATGTGGGGCGAGGGGCCTTCTTAATGGCTGCCACTTTGGATTTGGACGGCTTAATACCCTCGGGTGTGATCCGAAACCCTAAAAACTCGACCTCGGTTTCGAAAAAAACACATTTGTCCTTCCTCAGTCTCAGCCCCGCTTTCTCGAACACAGTTAGCACTTTATCCAATCTCCTGGCTAGTTCGGCCTCACTCCCCCCTGTTATCAATACGTCATCAAAATAAGGCAACACCCCCTCCAGCCCCTTCAGGAGGCGTTCCACAAGCGACTGAAAAAGGCCGGGTGCCGAGTTCACGCCGAACTGTAAACGCGACACCTGGAACGCTCCTTTATGTGTGACTATCGTTTGTGCCGCGGCCGTGGCGGGAGTTACGGGGAGTTGTTGATAGGCTTGTGCCAGATCGAGCTTAGCGAAACACTTTCCCCCATTTAGCCTGGCCAACAGGTGGCTGACCACTGGCACCGGATATGCATTAGGGCGAATCGCCTTGTTAATTGTACACTTATAATCAGCGCAAATGCGCACCTCCCCGTTAGCCTTCAGCGCTGTTACAATTGGAGTTTCCCACTCCGCGGAATCAACAGGAATAAGAATCCCCTGGCCCACCAATTTGTCCAGTTCCGCCTCTATTTTGTCCTTTAGTGCGAAAGGCACCCTGCGCGGTTTGAGTCTTATCGGGCGGACCTCCGGGTCTAGGTTGAAGGCTACCGGGGGTCCCTTGAATTTTCCCAGTCCTTTTTCAAAAACGGTGGGGTGCGCGTCACACACCGCTTGTATCGGATCCGCGCCCACGGCATGCACCCCCCCTATGAACAAACCCAAGGGCTGAAACCACTGCGTCCCTAGGAGGCTACAATTCCCCCCCTTTGAGAACGACTAAAGGGAGTTCTGCGGAATGTCTTTTATAACGAACCCGAAATTTCCCGACCCCCAGCACGGGAATGCTGTTCCCTTGTACGTCTCGTAGCGTGGACCTCAGAGTCTTAAGTTTGGGCCGCGCTTGGGGGTCGATCTTCAAGAATTCTTTCTGGGGAATTATGGAATAATAGGACCCCGAGTCAATCTCCATCCTAACGGGGACCCCTTGTACTATTACCTCAATGAAGTAATGGTTTTGTCCCGCGGACACGCTGAACACGGGGGCGTCGTCCTCACTGCCGTCCGAGACGCGACCCACGCCGTCCTGCTTCCTCGTGGTTCGGGCGCCATCTTGGGGTCTCGCTGGACGGTCCGGTCTGGCCGAACGGTCTTTCGACTGCCTCCGGCCCTCTTTCCGATTTCTGCATGCCCTGGCGATGTGCCCGCGCCGGCCACAGCTGTAACATTCGGCTTTCCTGAAAGGGCACTTCGCACGCTCGTGGGCCGCCCCACAACCATCGCAGCGGCGCCCCCCTTTCCGGACCTTCTGTACCTCTTCGCCGTCGCTGCCATCTGTAGAGGATCTCGAGGTTCGTCGGGTCGCGTGCACCGGCTGTCCTGACTTGCCGCGCACCGAGCTTTCCGCTTTGCTGGCCCTAGGACGCCACTCACGCCACTCGTGTATTTCGTCCACTCCCGCATTCGTGGACTCCGCGGATTCCGCGGTCTCTACGACCTCGGCCAGCGTGGGTGGCGGCTCCCTGTTCATCAGGCTGCGCTGCACTTCCTTGTCCTTCAGGCCACACAGCACGACGTCCCTCATGATCATCTCCAGGTTGTCCCACTTGCAGGGAACGGCGGCTACCCTCAGGGCCTCCACGAAAGCCTCTACCGACTCATCCGGTGCTTGGACTCGCCTCCAAAACGCACTCCTAGCGGGAAACATTGCCTTCGAGGGTTGGAAACGCTCACGCAGCAACTTCAGTATGTCGTCGGTTTTGAAGTCATCCAGCGTCTTCGGTTCGATCATGCCCACCAGCGTCCGCTTGGTTTCTACTCCCAGCATTCGGGTGAGGATGGCCCTCTTCCTTTCCTCGTCGTCTTTGACTTTGAGTTCCACCAATGCCGCCTTGAAATCCATGTTAAAGATGGTCCAGTCTTGCGGCTTGGTAATATTGAACCCGCTCTGTGTCCTGGCACTTTGGGAATCCATCATCCCACCTTCGTCGCCAATTTAGTGTATGAAAACCAAGACACAGGACACAGCCTCGGGCTGGGTTAACTCAGGTTTATTGCATCGTGGACAGAGGGAACATGAGGTAATGGCGGATCGATAGCTCTTTATATACTGCAGTAATACATTTAAACGTGGTGCCACGGTAGCCCATTGGCTACTGCCTGCGTGACGTCATTGCGAGTCACGCCCTTCTTGTCCAGGTGTAGGTGGTGGCGGGAAAGCTTCCCGCGCTGTTGCCTTTGATGGGTTCTGACCAAGAGAGCTTGGACGCTCGCTGCTGCCAGCTGGTGGTCATTAGCTCGCGTCCTCATGCAGGGTTCATATGATACAGCTGAAGGTTACATTGTTGCAAGGTTACATTGGTTCAGATACATTGTAATCCATGTGGAAGGTAAAACCCTTAGAACACAACAATGAGAGAGACAGAATGAAGTCTATCCTCACTCTCACAATAGAGAAGCATATTATCTTGACATCTGTCTCCAAAGAACTGCTTGTTCTTTGGCTGATCCTGCAACAAGCCCTGGAGCCCAGCAGAAAAGCCAATGGTTGGGAGCCCAAGGCCAGAAAGGCCAATGGTTTCTTCCCATTGAAGGCTGAAGTGCATGGCAGGATCGTACCTGTGTGTGCGCATGAGTCTGATCCCAGTTATGCCTCAAGTGTCTTTGCTGCTATTATTACAACCTGCTTGTGGGGAAAGAGCCTTTACTCTCACTCTCCATGTTCACCTGCACAGAAGTACCATAGGTTCTGTGTAAACACAAGATTCCTAATTCAGAGAACAAAGAGCCCATTCCATCTCTCCCCTACCACTCCCCTCTTTTGTCTTTATGCAGACAGAGAGCTCTGCCCTGCCCCTACTTTCCTAGCACTAAAATTTTGCTCTCTCCCCCCCCCCTTGAAATGGTTTGGCAATCACCGCTAGAGCGGGCGTGGCAAACAGCAAACACTTTTGTGGTACCTTAAAAGCAACAGACAGCACTACCTTAGGCTGAAGAAATACAAGGGCTATGTTTTGTGATGTCCACTGTCATATGGACTAGTGCCCTGTTCTTCAGGTGCATGAGGCGCTTTCCCAAGTTGGTCCAACCGAGACATTCTGCTAGAATAGAGGTATAAGCAAGGCAGCTGAATATGCTTCAGTCCCACTGAGGTGACAATGTTCTGCACCACCCATCATCTTCCACCTGAGGCAACTGTTCCAGCTTGCCTTATTGTGTCACAGTGGCGCAGTTGGCTGGAGGGTACAGATTGCTATGTGCTGTAAAAGCCATCTCTGACTTCTTCTTTCCTGTCAAACTTTAAGCTGCAAAAATGAAGCCACCTTCTTGGCTTTGCCGTTGGCCAAACTTAAATCCTCATTGGTGCATGTTACCGGTAGTAATCGCCAGACCAGCAAATGAGCCAGTTTCTGTATCTCTCCACATTCGCACAGTGTATTGTTATCCACCAGCAGCCCCCACTTGAACATGCTGGTCTTACATTTAGGGACTATGACTCTCAGCCTATTCAGGATCCTCCAAGTGACACAGGGGAGGTCAGGTTTCTCAGCCTTGTCCTCCTTTAATGTTATTCCTTGTCCAGTAAGCTCCTTCCTCCATTTTCTAATTGGATTTTGCTCAAGAACAAAGATTCTCAACCTGCAGCCCGTGTGCCAGATGCGGCACATGGCACCACTTCATGTGGCCCACCACCACCTCCACCACACCAGGAAGTGCCATGTGGTGTAGGAAGGGCAAAATGGCTGTCCGGCCCCCAAAGCTGTCTGAGGGAGCATGACCAAACACACACACACACACACACACACACACACACACACACACACACACACACACACACACACACACACACACACACACACGCTTAAAATGGTTGAGAACTCCTGTTCAAGAATGTTTGTTCTTGCTACAAAGCTCTTCCTGGATCTGAGTCCATGGATCTCTTTGTAAACCCTATGAATGCCCCCAGATTATTCTCTATTGTTGCTCTGCCCCCTCCTGGGCTTGCAATACAATTACATGGCTCCATACTCATACTTATTTTATTTATTTATTGCATATATACATACAGTACAGCCCATCTGGGTACTTTCCTACTCTTGTCTTGGTGTAAAACCACAGTGTTTAGAGAAAAGTGACAGTAGACTTACTTTGTATTGAAATACTGTTTTTCTTTGCTACTCTGGTCAGGTTATACTGCTAGAGTAGACCATACTGCCAGCGACTCCATGCCGAGTGTCAGGTGGCAGTTAACTAACCTGACAACCCTAAGGACTAACAGCCTTGGGTGCCGAAGTCCACAGGGAAGGGTGATGATGGTCCCCAAGTGGATTACATCCCACTTGAAGCCATCTTGATGGAGGGCAGCAGCTTTATCAAGACTGGCCTGTGGTTGAGGAGGACTTTGCGTGCCAAAAGGGCTCAGGACCAGAAAGTGATTCGCAGAACTGGATCAGTGGTACAGGGGTCATGCTGCGATGTGGAAGGCAGATGCAAGGCCACTGCCTTATATTCTCAGGAAAGTCTTATTGCTGATAGCCATGAGGATCACTAATATTTGGATTCAGATACGGCAGAAGACAGTAGGCTTACTTTCCTTTGGAATACTGTTTTTCTTTATTCCTCCAAATGGGCGGCCTTCAGACCAGGTAGACTATAGTTCCCAACCTTCCATTAAACATGGCTGTTTGGCTGGCATACCTGTTTCTGCTAGGAAAGTCACATGAGGAGGTGGTAGTTGGCAAGATGATAGTGGTTATCCTTACTGGTATTGCTAATATCCTTGTTATTTAAAATGATATTCATTTCCTTAGCAAGCACAAGGCAGCATCATGACTCATTGTTTGGGTAGCCCATGGCTTGGAAGCATCATTTTTGTTTTCGGCCTACAACTCCCACAATCCAGAATTGCCTCCAAAAATTATCTCAGTAGTTATATGCCCTTTTCTTTTCGTTTTTTCAGACCACATCCCTTTTCCCGACGGTCTACCAAAAGGACAGTTATTAGTGGGTCGAATGACAAAGACTAAGGAGGCATGGCCAGGAGGGAATTTGCACAACTTCGTGTTATATGCCAGTTACGCCCGCTTGTAGATCAGGACTCCTTGCTCATGGTCACGCACGCTCTGGTCACCTCCAGTCTTGACTATTGTAATGTACTCTACATGGGGCTGCCCTTGATGACCATTTGGAGGCTGCAACTGGTCCAGAATGCAGCTGTTAGGGTGGTGATGAGGTGTGGGCGGTATGCCCGTGCCTCGCCACTGCTTCAGGAGCTGCACTGGTTGCCAGTGTGCCTCTGGGTGCAATTCAAGGTGCTGATAATTACCTTTAAAGCCCTACATGGTAGTGGGCCAGGATACTTAAGAGACCGCGTCACCCCAAGAACATCTATCCGTCCCACCAGAGCAGACAGGAGAGGCTCTCTTATTGTGCCATCTGCTAGAGGGGTGCGTCTCTCTAGCACCAGAAAGAGGGTCTTCTCGGTATCCGGCCCTCCTGCTGATTGAGCTGCATCTCCAGACAGAATTGCTGCCCTTTAGGAAAGGGTTAAAAACCTGGCTGGCAGGGCAGGTGTAGGGCACCAGCGACGTGGTAACCCTGGCCTGCTGGCTAATTTAGTAGAACACACACACTCTCTCTCTTTTAATCTTTTTGCCAGTAGTTTTTAATTGGTTTTTAAATTGCTTTTTAAACTGCCATAGGTTTTCTTTTCTGTGAGCCACCCAGTCTTCAGAGTTGGGCAGCAATACAAATTAGAAAATAAATAAATAAATAGAAAATACCCGGTCAGCCAAGGAAATTCACTGGGAATATGCAAGCCCTCCTTATATATCTCACTTATCCTGAAAATCTATACATTGGTTCCAACTTAACAGTACCTTACAACAATAAAGCAAGAGGATAGGCCTTGCAGAAGACTCTATCATTTGTATAGCTGCCTTGGTCGCGTCTGATTTAAACATAAATAGCCATAAGGAAGAGGGATATTCTTCCCATTTTTTATTTTTTTTGCAATGTACTGCAAATCTATTTAAATTACAAAACACTATTTCTAAGTTGGTACTGTACGTCCAAATTTCACTTAGGCAAATCATTATCGTCCTTTTGTATTTTCTTGGATACTGTGCAAGTAGACACCCTAGTCAGTATGCAGTTGTTACGGTGTTCCTTTTTAAATTTATCATTTTGGGTGTAAGCATGTTAGAAACTTTGGTGTTCTGAAACCAAGACAATGGAAGTTTGGCTTAAAACATCTTTATTGCATGGAGTACAGCACGAACATGTGGTAATGGTGGAGGTACAGCTCTTTTTATACGGTCACTATACATTTGAATGTGGTTACACGGTAGCCCATTGGCTACTGTCAGAGGTACGTCAACCTGGGACACACCCTTCTTGTCCAGGTGTATCTGTGGCGGGAAGGTTTCCCGCGGCCGTGGTGATTGGGGAATATGAACCATGTGAGCTGAATGCTCACTGCTACCACCACTGGTAGCAGTTCGCATTATTATGCAGCTGGATACAATGTCTCAATACAAGCTATGATAAGTATGCATTTCCTGTGGAACCGGTTACATTCATCTTTAAAGGCACAAGTATACAGTTACAATCCATACACAACAGAAACAAAATTAACCCCTCCTTTTTGCGTCTTTCTTTGGTTCTACTGTATAAATAAATGCATGTAGCAAATATTGCAAATCTGGCTGGCTAACTGGTGTTCTTTAAAAAAACACCTATCTGTCAATTTTGTAGTATGTGCCTTAACAGCCAAATGTCATGTTATAGAAAGCAAAGCTGAAGCCCTGGGCCCATTTGGATCAGTACTCCATTGAGAAAGTGGTCACTAACGGACTGTGGTGGCTTAGTGGTTAAGATGCTGAACTTGTTGACTGCAAGATTGACAGGTTAGCAGTTCAAGACTGGAGTACTGCACTATGGAGTGAGTTCCCATCTCTGTCCCAGCTCCTGCCAACCTAGCAGTTCAAAAGCAAGAGATTGCAAGTTGATAAATAGGTGCCACCTCAGTGGGAAGCTAACAGCATTTAGTGTGCTCCAGTGTCTAGTCATGCCTGCCACATGACCAGGGAAACGTCTGCAGATGCAGATAGTGCTGGCTCTTTGATTGTAAATGCAGATAAACACCAAACTCTAGAGTTGAATACTACTGGCTTTCGAGCAACGGCGACCCTTTACCCAAGGCTATCTGCTGGGTCTCAAGTTGTGGCTTGGGATGTGGTGCTGGCCTTTGCAGGATACGAACCTGTTGGTCCTTGCTGTACTTCACTGATGATAAAGGAAGGAGAGAATTAAATAAAGAATGAAAAGCCATGCAAAGGCATATTTGCGCTGCATACATAGGGCAAGCTTATCTTGAAAAGATGTCAGCCAAAGTTTCAGACTCTTTTTGTAGGATTGGCAGCTGTGGGGGATCAAACAATGGCAGGGTATTTCAAATCAAGGGCTGTTCAAACTTGGAGAGCTACTTGATAAAAGTTTTATTCAAGAGGGCTTTTCTTCTGCATTCTTCACCCCATTTTAATGAAAAGCGTTACATTCCCTGCATGCCTCTTTTGCCAAGACGAGTGAAATCACAGAGGTTACCTAAAGTTCTCCTCTCAACTCCCAGAATCCCATACAAGCTCACCGCAAGAAATTTTTTTTAATAGTCAGGCAGACTCCACTGACAGTAAAGGTTGCATTCTTGCAATGTGTCCACAGCTGCAGGATAACACTTTTGGGAAGAGGCCACTGTGTAAGACTTGAGATAGCTTAGTGCCGTGATGTCTAACCTTGGCCCTCCAGATGTTCTTGGACTTCAATTCCCAGAAGCCCAAGCACCCTGCAAATCCACACGAATGGGTTTACTGTGATTCATCCGGCCCACGTCACCCTCGGAAGCGGAAGTAAAACGCGTCAGTCTGGGCGCATTTTACTTCTGCTTCCAGGAGCGACGAGGGCAGCGCGGGCCGGATGAATCGTGGTAAATCCATTCACATGGATTCGCAGGGTGCTTGGGCTTCTGGGAATTGAAGTCCAAGAACATCTGGAGTGCTAAGGTTTGCCATCACGGGCTTAGTGGTTCTGACCAAGAGGACTTCCACCCAGTCTTGCTGGCAGGCTTCTTGTTGGTATTTGATTGGCTAATGTTGGAACAGAATGGTGCCCCATGTGAGAAAACAGAAACAAAGCCGTTTGTTGGATTTCATTCAAAGTTCTTCCCATAATGGCCAACTAAACGTTGATAAGAAGCCTGCAAGGACAATATGGATGCAAGAGCACCCTCCCTTTTGTGTTCATTGCATCCAGTAGTTATGCACCTTAAAGGCAAACAGATGTAAAGCATAAGAACCCTGGTGGTGCAGTGGTTAAACTGCCATACTGCAGCCAAAATGTTTTTGAGTTTAATCAGCCTTCCTTCCTTCCACGGTTGGTAAAATGAGCATCCAGCATGTTGGGGGCAAAATGCCAATTACTCTGTGAACCACCCAGAGAGTACTATAAGGCAGTATATAAGTTTCATTAATATTGCTATTTTGCTGTGAGCTTTTTTGAATTACTATCTGGTTTCTCAGACACATGGAGACACAAAGGGCACACATTTTGCTACTTAGATTCAGTTTATAGGTTTGGCCCTGAAATGTTCAGTTAACAGGATGCTGCCATTTTGGCACCCCAGATTTTTAGGTTAACAATCACATCTTCATGCCATGCCACATAGATGCTTCTTTTTTATTTAAGCTGCATGTCGTATATTTGCTGCAGCTACTACTGGAATTCACTAGTTAGCTTTCTCACGGTTCTTTTTCTTGAGTTCTTCATATGTGGTCTACTTTCCCCTACTTTGTCTGCCAGGTGCACACCATTTTGTAATTGACAGCTTCATTGGCCACCTTGACTAATAGTCACAGACTTCCTCAGCAAGAATATGCCTATCTTTGACTAGGTAGCCAATCTGATCCAGAAGGATTCTTCTTGTGTTCAACCATAAAAGGTCTCCTTTGTTCAAAAGCCAGTTGTGTCCAATTCTAGAGGGAGATGCTCATCTGTTTACAGCCAAAGAACTAGCTCTGTTTACATTTCCATGGCCATGTGGTAAGCATAACTAGATGCTGGAGTGCATGTTATGCTGTTACCTTTTCCATCAAAGAGGTACCTATATATCTGCTTGCAATTTCTTGCTTTTGAACTGCTAGGTTGGCAAGAGCTGGGACAGATGAGAGAAACTCACTCCATCATGTGGCACGTGGTTCTTGAACTACTGACCTGCAGACCTTCTGGTCATCAAGCTCAGCATCTTAACCACTAAGCCACTGCCCATACCATATTCCATAATATAAAAAACAAAAATTAAAGCAAATCACGTATACGCAGGAATAATGAAGCTGGAAATCCATAATATAGTGCAAATGAACTTACAAGCCTGCCCAGATCTACAGAGAAGGACGTCCCACTGAACACCAGGAATTGACTTTTAAGAATCAAAATAAAATAATGTACAGTACATGTGGGTGTAGCTATGTATCTACTGTACACAATATTAAGATTGAAAATCCCATACTGTGATGGCAATACAAATGAAGTGTGTTGAAATCTCTTGATAGGCATGGAAAGTATGATGGGAACCAGATATTCCTTCCAGGTTTCACATACATCTCCTCTAGGTAACTATGTAAGGTATTTGAAAACACTAGCATCAGTTTAACCATCTCTCCCTTGGCCAAATATGGTCAACACCTCCAGCTTTTCCTCTAGCATCATACATTCCAAAGTCCTGTCCTTTTTGTCTTTGTTTCTTACTTTAGTGTTTGGGAATCAAGACAATGGAGGCGGCTGTAAGCTAGCCTAGCACATCTTTATTGCATGGAGTACAGCATGAACATGTGGTAATGGCGGACAAACAGCTCTTTATATACGGTGGCTATCCTATTGAATATGGCTCTTCGACAGGCATTGGCTGCTGTCCAAAGTGACGTCATCCTTGGTCACGCCTTTCTTGTCCAGGTGAGGTGAGCGCGGGAATCTTTCCCGCGCAGCTGAAGGCATTTGAGTAATGTGACCCATGAGAGCTGGGCGCTCGCTATTGCCCCCGGTGGCCACTAGCTCGCGTCCTCATACAGAAGGTTACAGTGTTACCTGTACCCATTCGTGTGGTTACAAATACATTCAATACACAACATCCCTCCCCCCTAAGATGGGACAAAGTCCCTTAACCAAACTGGTTTCCCGCATGTGCGTTTTGGCCGTGCGGCCGTTATGCTTGACTCGGCCATGCCCCCTCGTCTGTGTCCTCCTGGTTCTTGTCCTGCAATTGGAGAGGATGACTTGTTAGTGACTCGCCGCGGGCTTTCAGCTTTGGGATGGGCAGGAGAAGGGGGAGGAAGGTTTTCTGATGCGGATGCGGACAAACCGGGGGCACTAGGGGCTAAAGAAAAACCCCGCTCTTCGCTTGGACGGGTGGGGGAACACTCTGAAACCCCCCCCCCCCCCCCGGTTTGGTAACTCAAAATCTAATTCAGGGGCAACAGTGGCAAACTCATTCCCCTCCTTCGAGGGACTGGGTAGAACTACAGGGGCAAACTCGTTCCTCTCTTTCAAGGGACTGGATAAAACTGGCGTATGAAAAGGATATGAGTTTGAACCTATGCTCCCCCCCCCTTGTTTGGGACTGTTGCCCTTCGTTTTCTCCCCCTTGGGATAAATGGGTGGAGGAGGACCCTAACGCTGAACTTTGCTGTTGAGCCCCTCTGTCCGGCCCCCCAATCACTCGGTGCCTAAGTTGGTCAGCGTGCCTCCTCCAGAGGAGACCCATGTTGGTCTCGACACAGTATGAGACTGGTCCTGTTTGATTAATGACTACCCCCGGCACCCATGCTGGCCCTGTGGTGGCGTAGTTTCTGCAATGAACAGGCTCTCCTATCTGGAAGTTTTTGGTGGGGCTGTGCTCAATGTTTCTTCCTCTATCCTCGACCCGGGTGGGATCCAATCTAGTTAATAATGAGTGTAACTTCCTTTTCATGAGGAGTTCCGCGGGAGAGAATCCCGACGCCAATGGCGTCACTCGATATGCCAACAGAAACTGGCAGAGCTGCCGGTCCAGATCCCCGGGGCCCATGCACCGCAGCCCTTCTTTCATTGTGCGCACCAGACGTTCCGCCTGGCCATTTGTTGCAGGGTGAAAGGGGGCTGAGGTAATGTGCCGAATGGCGTTGGACTCTAAGAACGCCTGGAACTCGGCTGACGTGAAGCAACTCGCATTGTCACTAATAATGACGTCAGGTATCCCGAAGGTGCATATCAGTTTGCGCAGTTGTTTTATGGTTCCAGCTGATGAGGTGTTGCGCATTGGAATTACCTCTAACCACTTGGAGTATGCGTCCACCACCAGCAGAATGAACCCCTGAATGGCCCTGCGAAGTCTATGTGGAGGCGGGACCACGGCCCCCTAGCTGTGTCCCATTCTCTGTGTGGGAGGCGGGACTCCTCAGGCCGAGAGCTCTGGCAACTTTCGCAGGTGTTCACCATGTGTTCAATGTCTGCGTCTAGCTGAGGCCACCAGAAGTAGCTTCTGGCCAGCGCCTTAGAGCGCACAATCCCTGGGTGGCTGACATGTAAAAGCCGTAGCACCCTCGCTCTTAATGCTTGTGGGACCACCACCCTCTCCCCCCACAACAGACACCCCCTTTCTGAGGACAACTCAACCCTCTTCCTGAAAAATGCAGCAAACTCGTCTGCGGGGGGAGCTGTGGGCCACCCCTTCTGTACCCAGGATCTCACAAGGGCTAAAGTTTTATCCTTGGCCATTGCGGCAGCAATTTCCTTGGGCAAAATGGGGGGTGCATCTAGGGCTTCTATGAGGAGGACTTGGCTATCCTGTTCTACCTCACACTTTGGGTCCCCCAGGTGGGGCAGAGGAGACCTTGAGAGGGCGTCCGCATGGCTTATCTCTTTCCCGGGGCGGTACTCTAACGACCCCCTGTATGCATTCAGAAAAATCGCCCACCTAAGCATCCTGGGGGAGAGGATCTGTGGAGTGGGCTTGTCTGAGGTGAAGATACCCAACAGCGGCTTGTGATCGGTTATAATGGTGAATGGGCGACCATACAAAAAAATCATGGAACTTCTTTGTACCTGCGACAATGGCAAGTGCCTCCCTATCTGTTTGGGCGTAATTTCGTTCTGCCTTGGACAATGATCTTGAGTAGAATGCAACTGGGGCTTCTCGCCCCCCCCCCCCTAGCACGTGGCACAGGACCGCCCTCACCCCCACTGGTGAGGCGTCGCAGACCAAGACTACCGGCTTCTTTGGGTCGAAGTGGGTTAGAATAGCCTCCGAGGAGAGAAGCTGCTTGAGTTCCCTGAAAGCCCGCTCCTGCTTCTCTCCCCACCACCAAACCGCATCCTTCTTCAGCAACCCATGCAGGGGCTCTGCAGTCGTCGCTTTCCTGGGCAGGAAGGAATGGTAAAAATTCAGCAGCCCCAGGAAAGACTGCAGCTCTGGTTTCGCGGTGGGGCGAGGGGCGTTTTGAATAGCTGAGACTTTGGACTCAGCAGGTTTCACCCCCTCAGAGGTTATACGGAACCCCAGAAACTCCACCTCCCTGGCCAGAAACACACATTTGTCCCTCCGCAGCCTCAACCCCGCGGATTCGAAAGCTGTAAGGACCCTATCTAGTCTCTGGGCCAGTTCTGATTCGCTCTCCCCAGATATCAATATGTCATCGAAAAATGGCAAGACCCCCGGTAATTTCTTTAACAAACGTTCCACAAGAGACTGAAATATCCCCGGCGCCGAGTTCACGCCAAACTGTAGGCGCGTCACCTTGAATGCCCCCTTGTGAGTTACAATGGTCTGCGCAGCAGCTGTGGCTGGGGTTACTGGAAGCTGCTGGTACGCCTGCGCCAGATCTAGTTTAGCGAAAACTTTTCCCCCATGTAAAGTAGCCAGCAGATGGCTAACTACCGGCACCGGATAGGCATTAGGGCGGATCGCCTTGTTAATTGTACACTTGTAGTCAGCGCAAATTCGCACCTCCCCATTTGCTTTCAACACTGTAACAATAGGAGTCTCCCACTCTGCAGAGTCCACCGGCACTAAAATCCCTTGCCCCACTAGTTTGTCCAGCTCCGCCTCAATTTTGTCCTTTAGGGCGAATGGAACCCGACGTGGCTTGAGTCTCATTGGGCGGACCTCCGGGTCCAGGTTGAAAGAAACTGGGGGCCCCTTGTACTTCCCGAGTCCCTTCTTGAATACCTCTGCGTGTGCGTCGCACACTGCCTGAATCTCATTCCCCCCGATGGCATGGACGCCGCCTATGAAGATGTCCAGGGGTTTGAACCATTGTGTTCCCAGGAGATTACACCCCCCCTCTCTTAGGACTACCAGGGGGAGTTTCCTTCGGAGTCCCTTGTACCGTGTCTCGAAGTCCCCAATCCCCAATACTGGAATTACATTTCCCTGCACATCTCTTAAGTTCGCCCCCATCTCCTTGAGTTTGGGTCGCTCCTTGGGGGGAATCCGCAAAAATTCCTTATGGGAAATGAGGGAGTATACAGACCCCGAGTCTATCTCCATCTTCACAGGGACCCCTTGCAACAGTACCTCAGCATAAAAATGTGGTTGCCCTAGAGGCACGCTGTGGACGGCCACGTCGTCTTCCGCGTGCACTCGCAGGCACACGTGGTTCCCCTCTGGGTCGTCGCCGCCATCGCAGACTCTCCCGACGCCATCCCGGCTCCCCGTGGAGCGCTTACTCTCTTCCCGGCGTTGCTTGCAGACCCTGGCGATGTGGCCCTTCCGCCCACAGTTGTGGCACTCAGCCTTCCTGAATGGACACTTGCTCCTCTCGTGGGACGCTCCGCAACCATCACAGCGCCGACCCCCCTTCCCTTTCTTCTCGCTCAGCCCTTTCCCGACCTTCCGGACCCCCTCATCTTCACTGGAGCCTGGGGTGGCAGAAGCCTCTGAGGATGTGGGCGAGCGTGGGGCAGGGGTCGCCCTCCAGGCCGCCTGGACGGCGGATGCAGCTGCCTCGACTGGTGGGGGCTTTGCCTTGAGAAGCTTGTACCCGGCCCTCATGGATTCAGCAGCTAGGGCCTCTTGTAGTACCTCTTTAAAGGTGAGGTCGTGGCCTCGGTTCATGAGCTTCCTCTGGGTTTCCCCGTCTCTCATCCCGCAAAACATCCTGTCCCTTAGGGCCACGTCTAGAATCTCCCGCCATTCGCATGGGGTTGCTAACAACCGGAGGGCCGTTGCATACTCGGATACGGACTCACCCGGCTTTTGGTTCCTCCTCGTGAAGGCTGCCCTGGCGGAGAAGAAGGACACCTTGGGCTTGAAGTGGTTCCTCAGAACCGCCAGTATCTCAGTTACCGAAACCTGGTCCACCTCTCGTGGTGCCACCAGATCCATCAGCGCTTGCACGGCGTGGAAACCGAGCATCGTGATGAGAAGACCTTTCTTCTTTCCAGCGTCAGTGATGCCAGCATACGCCACCGTGCTCTTGAAATGCATTTCAAACCAGTCCCATCGCTCGGGATGGGTCACGTCGAAAACTGGTTGCTGTGACATTGTCTTGTCCCCGTGGGAATCCATAATCCCACCCTCGTCGCCAATTTAGTGTTTGGGAATCAAGACAATGGAGGCGGCTGTAAGCTAGCCTAGCACATCTTTATTGCATGGAGTACAGCATGAACATGTGGTAATGGCGGACAAACAGCTCTTTATATACGGTGGCTATCCTATTGAATATGGCTCTTCGACAGGCATTGGCTGCTGTCCAAAGTAACGTCATCCTTGGTCACGCCTTTCTTGTCCAGGTGAGGTGAGCGCGGGAATCTCTCCCGCGCAGCTGAAGGCATTTGAGTAATGTGACCCATGAGAGCTGGGCGCTCGCTATTGCCCCCGGTGGCCACTAGCTCGCGTCCTCATACAGAAGGTTACAGTGTTACCTGTACCCATTCGTGTGGTTACAAATACATTCAATACACAACACTTACACACTATAGAAATCATCCGCCACTGAGGAAATGGAAAGATGATGCAAGTTGCACTTCAACACAGTAATTTTACCCAGAACTCAATCAATTGTACAACATAAACAAAGCAACAATGAAAACAAAAGTACAGTATTGTGGCCATCTTAAAGTCAAATACTGAAAATATATTTCAGTGACCTTTTCTGAATTCCAATCCAGTTTCTTAAACACATGGAGACATCGGATACAGTCTGGAACACCCTAGAAGAGTGGACTAGTAGGCTACTTCTGAGTAGTTTAAAGCTCAGGAAAGTCAGAATTGACTTGTTAGCATGTAATTATTACTGTGAGATCCTTATATCATACCATCACCTGTACACAGAAAATGACAGATCTTTAGGTCTTAGTCTGAAGAAGCAATATTTCATACTGACGCATCGTGCTTCTTCTGACACAACCAAAGGGTTGTAATTTACTTTCAGAACAGACTCAAAAATGGTGGCGGCGAGGAGAGATTATTCTCAGGACAGTTGACAGAGCAGGTGGCCTTTTGACCTCTAGCTGGGACTGTCTTTCATAGCATCTGCAATTAACTCATAAGCAGATGTGTAATTTCAGAATGTTTATTTTGCAATGTAACAAAACCAAACTAATCAAACTAACCCCGATCAGGAATCTTCTGTTATTACCATTGTAAATAACCACACTGATTCTATGTTGTTATTGGTTAAAATAGCACACTGATTTGCCAATCCATTTGGTACACCAACCAACCATTGTGTACCTTTTTACCTGATATGTATAAATTGATACCATGAAAACTCACTCTTATATCTGACAAAGTGGACTTGATCCATGAAAGCTCACATTAAAATACAGGAGTTAGTCTTTAAAGTGCTACACTTTTTGTCTTGTTCTCTCTGATATGCTTTCACGAAACAATTGCCCCCAAGAGCCCCCCCCCCCAAAAAAAAAATTCCCTATGTGATGCATCATACGATTTTTTTGCTAAGTGGTTTTTCCCAATGAAAAATTGTTGTATGGATTTTTTTCATAGGGAAAATTGTTATGCAGGATGCCATTTCCCCCCAAAACTTAATTGTTATGCGATTTCGTTGCTATATGGGGCGATTGTTGTATGAGGTTCCACTGCATTTCAAAAAATTCTTGGTTAGATAGCATGTTTCCCTGCTGGTCATTTAGCATTCCTCACCTAGGCTTACATTTATCTTTGATTTCTTGGATATTCTGGTAGAAATCTGTTTTCTTTAGTGACACTTCATTAGATCACTTAAAAAAATAGAACACTAAATTACAAGCAGCATCAACTATCTGGACATGGCACCGGACATAGTACAGAGACGCCATTGGTCACACTGATGGATGATCTCTGGCGGGAGCGGGACGGAGGTAATCCGTCCGTCCTTGCTCTCCTTGACCTCTCAGCGGCATTCGATACTGTCGATCACGGTATCCTTCTGGAACGGCTCAAATGATTGGGGATCCAGGGCACTGTGTTCTCCTGGTTTTCCTCTTTTCTGGAGGGTGGACAAGTCGGTGTGGTTGGAGAGCGAGAGGTACAGCCCTAGGCTCCTCAAATATGGGGTGCCTCAGGGTTCGGTGCTCTCTCTTCTCCTATTTAACATCTACATGAAGCCGCTGGGTGAGATCATTCGTTCCCATGGGGTGCGGTACCATCAGTATGCGGATGACACTTAGTTGTACGTCTCGGCCTGTGGGGACCCCAGTGATGCTGTCAAAGTCCTATCTAGGTGCCAGGAGGCCGTTGGGGTCTGGATGGGGACCAACAGGCTTCAGCTGAATCCCAGCAAGACAGAGTGGCTATGGATAAGGGGCCCCGCGCTATCCCGGGAGCTACCATCTTTGGTTCTGGAGGGGGCTATTTCGCCCCAGACAGACCCGGTGTGCAACTTGGGGGTCCTCCTGGACTCGCTGCTGCTGCTAGAAGAACAGGTGGGGGCTGTGACCAGCTTTCGCCCAACTTCGGGTGATTCCCCTGGATCGGGACTCCTTGCTCATGGTCACCTCCCAACTAACTACTGTAATGCGCTCTACATGGGGCTGCCCTTGATGACCATTCAGAGGCTGCAGCTGGTCCAGAATGCGGCGGCCTGGGTGGTGATGGGGTGCGGACGTTATGCCCATGCCTCACCACTGCTTCGGGAGCTGCACTGGCTACCAGTTTGCCTCCGGGTGCAATTCAAGGTGCTGGTTTTGACCTTTAAAGCCCTATATGGTAGTGGGCCAGGATACCTTAGAGACCGCATCATCCCAAGAGCGTCTGCCCGTCCAAATAGAGCGGACCGGAGAGGCTCTCTAGTTGTGCCGTCAACTAGAGGGGCACATCTATCTAGTACTCGAAAGAGGGCCTTCTCCGTGTCCGCACCAACCCTCTGGAACCTCCTGCCAACAGATCTAAGGCTACAAACAGAACTGCTGCCCTTCAGGAAAGGTTTGAAGACCTGGCTGGCAGGGCAGGTGTGGGGCCCTAATGGGAATACGGTCCCTTTACTGGCTCACAGCAAGATAACAATCAGGAGCCCTCTCTTTTTTACAGTGTGTGGGTGGGATTACTAGAGGTTTTATGTGTTTTTATGTTTTTAAAATTGTTGTAATGCTGCCCTGAGTCGAGTTTTACCAGAGTGGGCGGCGTATAAGTGTGACTATTAAATTAAATCTATCAGCGGGGTGGGGGGTGGACTCTTCTTCCTACTGGACACCTCACCATAGAGACCTAGCTTCCCACGTTCACCTTTGACGGACCACCACATGCCTTTCTTCCCCCCCCCCCTTTCTTGTAGGAGAGAGAAGACTTTCATGTAATGCCTCCTGGGCATTGTAGTCTTTCTGAAACAGAGCTTTCCCTACAGCTACTGCACCATTGCTACTTATAAACTACAACTCCCAAGAGGCTTCAGTAACGCACCCCTCGCTTCTGGAAGGAACTGTCACCTTTCCACGCGTCGTTTCACCCTAAGGAAATCTCGCGAGATTTGTTTTCCATTGCCTTATGCGTCCCGCCCCTATGGTAGTCTAATTTGGGACCGCGCGGTGGCTGACGGGAGGGACGATACTGTTTTTTTCCTCCTTTTATTCGCGCGACTCACTGCATCCCGCGAACCCCCACGGTTGTGGATGTTTGTTTTGCTTTCAAAAGCGAAGAGATAAAAAAGCGATACCCCCTCGTTCCTATATAATCTGCCTCTCCGTAGCGCTTTACAAAATGGCGGACGACCTTCGCGCTACTCGCGAGGCCTTACGGGACATGTAGTCTTTCTCCCCTCGCAGGCTTCCGGTGTCAGCGGCTTGGCCCTGACGGAGAGGACTACATTTCCCACAAGGCAAAGGGGAGCGGGTGGGATAGGTGTGCGCGAATTGGACGAGAGAGGGGGCGGTTCCAGGCTCTTCGTTCCTCCTCCTCCGCCTGCGCCGCGGCGGCTGCGTCGGGTGAGGTAGAGCGAGCGAGCAACGCAGGCAGAGTCGAGTCCGCTCCGCGGCCTCCCCTCAGCGGCGTGGTGGGGGGGTGAGAGGCCTACCGTGGCGGATTTGTGTGTGGGGAATGGTGGTCGGAAGAAGGCAGGTGACCAGGCCTGAATTTGAGGGTGTGGGTAGTGGGGCGGAGGGGGGGGCAGGGGGGGAGGCGGCGGCCAGCGAAGGTCTCGAAATGGGGCGAGTGTGGCTAATGGATCCTGTCAGGCCCATCCGGCTTAGGCCTGTGTGATTAATTTCCAGAGGTCGGTGGGTGGGGGAGGGGCCCGGGCTTGTAGTGATGGCTGCCTAGGCCTGGCCTTGTGCTGCGTGTGAGAGGACGGAGGAGGCAGGCGGGGAGTGGGTCGTCGTCTCCTGAGGGGGAGGAAGAGAAATGGGGGCTGGTTCTGAGGCCAGGTATGGTTGGAGGGAGGGAGGGGGTGGCTCAGCGTCCATACAGCCCAGCTTTAGTTTTATGAAATTTATTGGATGTGTGTGTGGAGATTAAAAAATGGAACCTGAAGGAGAAAAGGAGACTGGGAAGGGGAATAGGGATAGCACTCTTCACATACCCCAGATAATAGTTCATTGACCATACTGAAAAGTATTTGAGAACAAATAGGTCAATATTAGAAGAAACCAACCCTGACTGTTCACTGGAGGGACAAATAGTGAAGATGGAGCTAAAGTACTTTGGACATCAAATGAGAAGGGAGGACTCACTTGAGAAGGCCTTGATGCTGGGAAAGGTGGAGGGCAAGAGAAGAAGGGGGCGTCCAAAGATGAGATGACTAGATTGTATTGTAGACACAATGGGCACAGAGCTGGGCAGGCTGAGGAGGATGGTGGAGGACAGAGGTGCCTGGAGGAAAATGGTCCATGGGGTCGCAAAGGCTCGGAATCGACTGTGCGACTGAACAACAACAACAAAAGCCACATAGAGGAAGGGAAGGATCAGTTCTCCCATCGTCCCAGAGTGCAGGATGCATAATAACGGGTTAAAATTACAGGAACCCAGATATGGGTTTAATATTAAGGGGAAAAAACAATCTTAATGGTTAGAGCAGTAAGACAATGGGACCAATTGCCTCAAGAAGTGGCAAACACTCCTAACACTGGAAACATTCAAGAGAGAATTGTATAACCATCTGTTAGCTCTGCTTTGAGCAAGGGGGGGGGGTGGGCTTGATGGCCTAAGGGCCCCCTTCCAACTCAGTTATTCTATGTTTCTAATGAGTGGGGGTGGGGGTCTGTTGAGAAGATTATGGGCAGCTGGGAGAGGTTGTGCTTGTCCCATGCATGCTTATCTGGATGCAAATCCCCAGATAATAGTTCATAGGCCATACTTTGCTGGTCCTTGTATCCAATGCACCATAGTGCATTGGCTTAATGTGAAGGTGGCCTTGAAGCTGTTCATGTTGCGAGAGCGCAAGAGAGTAGTGATGTGTGTCTGTGTGTGATATGAGAGAGTAAATGAGAAAAACAGTTCAGGAGGAAGGTAGTTGCAGTTTGAGCAGTGTTTTGTATTTTTGTTGCCTCTGAAGAACATGATAGATGCAGATTCTTAAAACAGTTGCAGACAAATAGCTGAGGCAAGACTCTGGATTGAAAAATCAAATTCCCGGGAGATAACGCATTCACTTGTATTTGAGAAGTAATGAGATGAGGGTAAATAGGGAATGGTGGCAAAGCAGGAAGTTGGGTTTCCATGGCAGGAAGTAAGTTGAGGATCATTGTATAGCAATGCAGACCTGGAAGGGGTTAAACTTTTTGAAAAGAAAGCATAGATTGTAAGCAGAAGGTTGATGGGAGAGAAAGGTGGAGATAAGAGCTCTTTAGGATTTAAGATGCATTGGGTGCAAGGACCAGCAAAGTATGGCCATCCAGATGTTCTTGATCTCCAATGCCCATGCCCAGTAGTAAACATTATTGATAATGCTTGGTGCAGTTCAGCAATATTTGAAGGCCTGCACTTTGCACTCCACTAATTTAGTAGGAAACGAAAGCTGAAAGTGCCAGACAAGAGTTATAATGGGTTGAGGGGGAAAGGAGCATGTTTGTATATGTAAATATATGCATATATGTAGTTACATATAAGCAAAATCATAAGCAACTTGTGGACGGGATGATGCAGCTCAAACTCTTAAGATTTTATTATCAAATTTATCTTTCATGATGTTTAAATGTAAACACATTGAAAGATGGCTCCATTTTATTATGTGGGAAATGTTTGATTACAACTGTCAGTCCTTTCTCCTTGTTCTTAATTCTTGCTATATTTTTGGTGTTTTTTCTTTAGGTATCAGAGGCACCAGTGGTGCTAGTCTGTGAGAGCCATGTACAATGGGATAGGACTCCCCACTCCCCGGGGCAGTGGTACCAACGGTTACGTGCAGCGCAACCTCTCGGCTGTGCGCCACAAGAAGGATCGTACTGACTACAAGTCAGAAGAGGAGTTGAGGAAGCTGGAGTCCTCACTAGTGAAAAAGCCCAACCAGGATATCCTGGACCACGAGCGCAAGCGGAAGGTTGAGCTGAAATGCTTAGAGTTGGCTGAACTCATGGAAGAGCAAGGGTAGGTCATTACAGGGCAGTAAAATTTTGGAAAGAGTGCACTTCTTGTATCAAAACATACTGCGACAGCCTTGGATTATTGGGTTCAGTTATTTTGGATTGTTAGCAGAGTGAAAGTTAATTGCTGTAAAAAAATATATTGTGGTATTGGCTGCATGCTCTCGTGATAAGTTGATACAACCATGTTTGGTTTTCACAGGATTTATTTATAAGCTCTGAATAATGCTTGAAATATATGTATTTTGGTAGATGAATAGTTTATAGGAGCATTTTTTTAATTCCCATATAAGGTGTGCACAGTAGAATTAGCATTTTATTTGGCCACTGGCTAGTCAGTTTTATTTAAATCGGAAGAATAGTTGCCCATGGAAAACTAATTCTAATGGATGGGAAGAAATATGTTTCATATAAAATATTTTAAAAAGTAATCATTTTTGCTGTTTTTACTTAATGTTTGTAAAGCGTAGTCATTTCTAAGCAGATCTTCAAATATTTTAGAGTGCACCTCCATCATTCATTCAGGTAGTGTTACATTGCACATAGTATTCCAAACAACTATCATTATAGTCATGTATCAATCCTTGTAAACAGAACAAAAAGACAAAAATGTGGCATCTTAAAGACTAATTTTCATGCTAGCTTTCATAGATCAAGTCCTGATGTGTATAAATTGTTGTCATGACGTCTCATTTATGTCTGATGAAGTGGACTTGATCCACGAAAGCTAACATGAAAATTAGTCTTTAAGGTGCCACATTGTTTTTGTCTTGTTTTGTCTACTCTGATATATTTGCACAGACTAACACAGCTACCACTTCAAAAATTTCAACCCTTGTAAAGCAGTTCAGTAGATTTCAATATGAAATAAATAGGCTTTAATGTAGTTGAAGTTTTATTGCCAAAAACCAGACCTCAATGGTCAGAATGCTGTGCTTTAATCACAGATGGGCAATCACACAGATGTCCCAGTTTTGGGATTATTTGCATGACTGGGTGTGAAGGGGACAGCCAGAAGACCACAAAATGAAATAGATTCTACTAATGAAAATTGAATCAGTTTGACATGATTTTTGTGGATAAAACAGCACAGCAAATCTATTTGAGACATTATCAGTGGTGAATAAAGAGTTGGGCAAGTGGTGAGATTTATCTTGTCCTGATCACTTGTGGTGGAAGTTAAGGATTTATTAGTGTCAAATATTTTGAGTCCAGATTGTTTAGCTATGGTTGATTTTTTTTTTATTTTGGTGGTGTGACTTCAACTATAACTTCTTATTTTAAACCAAAGACCTGTCAGTTCCAGCTGGATCTCTAAGCAAATTACACCCATTAACAAAGGAGAGGGAGGTACCTTTCAAGAATGTTGCTTAAAGAGGACATTTTGCATATTATAAAGTGTTACTGATAAATCTGTCCCTTATTCGATGCTGATGTGCTAGCTAAAAGTTTACCTGTGGATTTACCTTCCATTATCAAATTTGCCTTAATAAAAACTAGTTCTGTCTGAGGTGGTGGTGATAGAATTCACAATTTTCACTCTGAAATTTATAGTCTGAATTGTTGACATGAGTAAGGGGCAACCAAGTTAAAAAAAAATCAGTCTTTCACTAGGTGGCAGAGCATAGATGTAGACATGCAAAAATTGAGGGATAATAGCCATAATAATAAATCAGGTGTCAGAAATGAAATTTAAAAACATAGTTTTTAATGTTTAGTTCTTTGTGAAATATGCGATTTTCTATCAATCATAACTATTATAGCCAAAGATATCATGTAATGCATCTTGTATTGATGAGGATAATAAGTCTGGTGGAGGCATAGGGAAATGGTGGCTTAATGAAGGTTGGTAGTAGGAAAAGTTTTGCAGCAAAACATTTATGATTTACGGTGCAGTCATACCTTTTTATTGTGGAAAACTTGCAGTTATGTAGAACTATGTTAGAAGAAGTTTATGCTGCAATTTAGATATAAAATATATACAATTTTTGTAAGCTTTCTGAATTTTTCCTACATGTACTACTTAGGTATGGAGAAGGGGAAATTCAAGAGAAGGTAGCAACTTTTCGGATGATGCTTCTAGAGAAGGATGTAGCAGTGGTCAAGGAGGGAGAACAGCAGCAAAAGCCAACGTAAGTAAGGCATCTTGGAGGGTATTTGCTGACATACCTTTGCTGTATCATCTTATTTCTTTATTTTGCAAAAGTTTGGGGCTTTTTTCCTACAGAATTTGGCTACTTCTCTTTCGTTTTTGTTTCCTCTTCAGGAGCCAAACAGTAGTTTACACTCCGGAGTGGCTGGGGATGTGCTTTGGGGTGAAACGGAGCCCAGGAAAAGCCTTGGACAAGGGGAAAATGGCTTTAGAGGTTCGCTATAGAGTGATGAAAATAGAAGAGGCTTCTATTTTCATAGCTCTATAGCGAAGAGCCCCCTCTGAAGCCATTTCCTCCATTGTCCAAGGCGTTTCACCCCGAAGTGCCTCCCAAACCACTCCGGAGTGGCTGGGGATGTGCTTTGGGGTGAAACGGAGCCCAGGAAAAGCCTTGGACAAAGGGAGAAATGCCAGACCCCTCTGAAGCATCTTCTAGGAGGAGGAGGAGGAGGTGGGCGGGGTGGGTAGGTGGGTGAGGCCAGCCATTTTTACTACCGGTACGTATTGGTGCGATCCAGCTCATGCACATCACTGGTTATAAACTCCCATTGTTCCTTGACTCAGTGTTTGTGCTTGCTATATTAACATAGTTCACTATTGTGGAAGCCTCATTTTACATCACATTCCCATACTTCATTCTTTTCCCTCTGATTCCCTTCCTCACAATGTGGTCATTTTCTCCTTTCTTTCCTCTTTTACCTCTTCAGGTGTCAAGGGAGATACACAATGCGGTATTTGCCCATTTACTATTTGTTTTTGTTCTTGTTCAGTGTCACAGAAACTCATCAGCTGGCTGAGGCCAATGAGAAGAAGAATGAAAGGCTTCGAGCAGCCTTTGGGATTAGTGACAACTATGTGGATGGCAGCTCTTTTGATCCCAATCGCAGGGCTAAGGAGGCGGCGGCGGCGGCAGCAGCCAAACAGCAGCAGGAGCAACAAAAGCAGTACAGGTATAAAGGTGTACTTGCTAAGAAGAAATGAATAACTGGCATGTGGGAGTGGGCATAGTTGTCTTTGTCTAACTAAAGTAAAGGGACTGCAGTGGCTTAGTGGTTAAGACACTGAACAATGACTAGAAGGTTGGCAGGCCAGCAGTTCGAAACCTGAGTGCTGCATGACGGAGTGAGCTCCTGTCTGACCCAGCTCCTGCCAACCTAGCAGTTCGAAAGCAAGAAATTGCAAGTAGATAAATAGGTACCACTTTGGTGGGAAGGTAAAAAGCGTTCCAGACACTCGAGTCATGCCTGCCACATGTCCATGGAAATGTCTGCAGACACAGACAGCACTGGCTCTTTGGCTGTAAATAGAGATGAGCACTGAACCCTAGAGTCGGATACGACTAGCTTTCGAGCAAGGGTGACCTTTACCTTTACTAACTAAAGTAAAAAGTTAATGTACTTATCAGCGTTAATTGTTCTAAATTTAATTTCTAAATTTATCTGAAACAGTAAAGCTGCTGAGTTAAACAGTATTGCAGCTGCTAAATAAACATTCTTTGAGTGCTGAAATTAAATGAGATTAGATCATTGTAAAAATACGTCAACTGTTTGCTTGGATAATACTTGGTGGTTGGTTATGTTTGATTTGAAGTCTGGTTTTGGCAAAGTTTTTGTGAGAAACCATGATCAAGCTTTTTTGGGGGGGAGGCATGTTCTTAATGAAAAATTCTTCCTTTGTACTTAATGGTAATGGGAATCTTCTGAGCTTGAGTGTTGGGAGACTTGTTTTATTGTCACTTTTGCTGTTGCTTTAGTGGGGAGGAAGAGACTCCATTTGCCTATTGCTGGTAGCTCTTTTAAAGTTGGTCATTATCTTTTTAGCCTTGTTAAAGAGTCCAGCAGCTCCCGCTCGCCCTCTCCCAAGCAGAAGAAGAAGAAAAAGAAGAAAGACAGAGGCAGGTACGTGGAAGAGCCAAGAGTTTCTTGGCAGATCCGGGATGGGTTTGCATTTAGTATTAGAGAAGGAAGAGGACAAGGGAAGCTTGGACACAATGGCTCTATGTCAGTGATGGCAAACCTTGGCACTCCAGGTGTTCTTTAACTTCAATTCCCAGAGGCCCCGATCAGCAGGAGTGTTGACTTGAGCTTCTGGGAATTGAGGTCCAAGAACACCTGGAGTGCCAAGGTTCACCATCACTGTTCTTGTGTTATTTAGCATGCTTGTTTTGCTTAAAACCTAGGTCTGAGAGCAGGTCGCCTTCTCGAAGAGAGAGAAAGAAAAGCTCAAAGAAAAAGAAACACAGGTAAGTTAAAGAATTTGTGATTAGTAAAACTAGATGGTATAGTGAAGTATGGCAACTAGTGTTAAATGAAAAGCTAACAACGGAATTGAATTAAAATAAATATATTATAAGCAAAAGAAGTTTTTGGGAAATCTGGAATCCATTTGTTGTACAAATGAAAATAGTGTTAAGCCAGACCCGGAAACGTGTAAATTTTGGGAAAACTAGAGTAAAGGTGGGAAGGCTATATTTTTTCCAAATTCCAATGTATAGTACGGGTGATTTGTCAGTTAAGCGTAATTGTTCTTGTTTTACATTTTAATGGCTAAGAGTGTTGTAATTGTCATATGTTGTATATAATATAATAATTTTGTTTAATAAAATATTATTAAACCCCCCCCCCCCCAAAAAAAAAAAAAAAGGGTAAGGTAATCTCATTGGAGAAAGATTGTCTAAAGAGGGTATTGCCTGTTGTCATTCTAGTTCATGGTTATTTTCAGTTATTTCAGTTATTTGTCAAGAATTTGGTGGGTTTTTTTTTACTGTGTAAGTACAGGGTTTTTCTTTTTTTGCTTTCTCTGTTGTATTTTCCCCCCAATGAAAAAAAGTTGCACTGTGATTGAGATAATAGATTGGGGTGTTTAGGTGTCCTGTACACTGTTGTCTCCTTTTTGAGAAATATTTTGTCTGCAAATGCTCAATGTGGAATTGGAGGAGAAGGGAAGTCCCACTTTTCAAATACTGTACAGTGGAACCTTGATTAATGTAATTGATGTGTTCTCTGGGGCGTTTCTTACAGCATTCCATAGGAATGCTTTAAAACCCATAATACATTAACTGAAATGCATTAAAAGCCAATTAATCCATTCCAGAAAAAAATTCCGTAAACTGAGCCCTTGTTTTCTATGGATTTCCTTTTGTTACGTGATTTTTATGTTAACTGAGCCATTTGTTAACCAGGTTCCACTGTTACAGTTTTTAATGTAGCAGTCCTAGGCACTGTCCTTGTAGGTCAGCATTTCTAGATATAGCCATACATTTCCTATTATTCAGCAGCAAAGTAGTGTATAACACCCTGTTTCTTTTTTCGCCTCTCCCCAGGTCAGAGTCAAAGAAAAGGAAGCACAGGTGAGGTCTATTGAGAAGTTTTTTAAAAATATGTTCCAGCATAGAAAGGGTGCTGTGGTTCTCACTTTAAATTATTTAGCATTTTGAGATCACCTTTAAGATTGGGCAAATTAATTTCCTTAAGGTAGCGTGTGCTACTTTGTTAAGCGGTGATGTGAATCTTGTTCTCCTATATCCAAGCCATACATTGGTTTTGGAAATTAAAGGACTACTTTGGGGACTAGCTTTTCTTGTATGTTTCTCTAGGGGTGGGAGTGCCATACTATGGATACTGTAGGAATTGTGGCACAAATAGTTGTTTAGCATAATACCTGTAGGTGTCACTTAGTTTTTCCAGGAGACTTGAAGGTATTTTTTTTCCAGATCTCCAAGCCCCAAGAGCAAACACAAATCTAAGGAAAAGAAAAGGAAGAGGTAAAACCATGTATTCTCATTGACAGTTACCTTCTTTCTTGCTGAAGCCTTGCATACCCTTCACTGTGTTTGTAAATGTCTGTTCAGGTCCACCAGTGAGTCAGCATCTCAGAAAGGCCGCCAGGATCGCTCTTCCTCCCCTGATGGTTCTTCCTCATCAGATACCTCTCTCAGCAGGTATGCCCTGAAACGGGGATTCAGGGAGTGGGTTCTGTAAGCTGGTCTCAGACATGAACATAATATTGGGAACAATCTAAAAGTTCAAGTCTTTCATCCTTACTGTTATTTGCAGGTCAGGCAGCATCAGTATGCAGAAAAGAGCTCCCTTAAGACATCAGAACAAGTCTCCCTCAGGTGTTTCACGAAAACAAGGAGCAACTGATATGCCTGAAAGAGAACGTTCATCTTCAGCAGAGCCTGCCCGCCATGGCAGGAGCATAAGTCCTCGGAAAAGCAGAGAAAAAGTAAGGACTACACCAGGGGTTTCCAACCTTTTCAAGCAGAGGGCCGGGTCACGCTCTCTTAGTCAGCTTCGAGGGCCAGACAGCCATTTTTCCCTACCTGCACTATGGGAGTGGCCATTTTGTCCCAACAGCTTCAAAAGGATGGCCATTTTGTTTCTTGAATGCCTTTGGAGGGGTAGGGAGCCACATGAAATGGTGCCACAGGCCAGATCTGGCCCACGGGCCTTAGGTTGGGAACCCCTGGACTATACATTTTAAATGCAGTTGGGAATCACAACTCTATTGGGATCGTGTTAGAGTCAGATGGAAAAAGCAGTGAAATCTAATTGTTATTCTTTGTATTCTTCAGAAAAGCTCATCCAAGGATTCCCCGTTTCGTGAGATGGGCCGGCGATCTCCTAGTCCCTTATCTCCTGTCAAGGAAACAAAACAGGACAAAGAGAGGAAGTCTACCCGGCATAGTGGTAGAAAACGTACTCCCTCCTTTGAGCGGGATTCCAGGTTGAAGCATCGCTCCCCAGAATTAAATGATCCTCATCGGGGGAAAATCATAGGTCACAAGCATCCCTCGTCAAAGGAGAACAAGTCTCCTCCTTGTGACTCCCCCCCTCCTAAAGAGCAAACTGAGGACCGTAATGGGACATTCCCATCTTCGAAGGCTAAGATGTCGCCTAATGAGAAGGAGCAGCCAGCAGTTTCTTCACCTCCTGCTTCTAAGAAAACAGAGAATAAATCCCATGATGATTCTCTAAAAAGGCGCTCCCATTCTTCCGAGAGTGGTAGCTGCTCTTCCTCCTCTTCCTCCTCTCCTCCTGCAAGCAAGCCAGCTGCAGTTTCTTGCAGCCCTTCCCCAGAGGAAACCCCTAAAAGGCAAGACAAAGAAAAAGCCTCTACACGCAGAGAGAGATCTAGCTCATCCCTTGAAGACTCCCGTTCTGGAAAGAAACAGTCTTCTAAGGCCACATCTCGACGTGACTTGTCAAGCACCCCGCCAGCTAAGAGCTCGAGGTCAAGAGCCAGTCGCAGGGATAAATCTCTTTCGGCAACACCTGTTGTGCACAGAGGTAGATCTCGGTCTGGCACCCCGCCTAGAAGAAACAGATCACGCACACCGTTAAGGAGGGGGAGATCGCGCTCTGCGCAGAGGCGTGCCCGATCCCCTTCACGCACCCCACTGAGAAGGGCCCGTTCTCGTAGTCCACCGTGGCGAGGCCGATCAAGAACACCACAGCGGTGGGGCAGGTCACGCTCACGAACTCCTCCCAGATGGGGCCGGTCTCGTACACCCCAGAGACGTGGCTGGTCCCGTTCTAGAACCCCCCAAAGGCATGGCTGGTCTAGAAGCAGAAATAGCAGCAGATGGGGAAGGTCAAGGACACCACCAAGAAGAGGGCGGTCACGTTCAAGAACCCCACCAAGAAGAGGCAGATCGAGATCTAGAACTCCACCCAGACGAGCAAGATCTAGGTCAAGAACTCAAACTAGAAGAGGAAGATCTAGAACCAGAACCCCTCCCAGGAGAGGGCGGTCAAGCTCTTCACCAAGAAGGGAGAAGTCTTTGATTTCAGCAAGGAGAAGCAGGTCTGTGTCATCTCCGGATCGGAAGGCCTCCAGAGTTTCTTCACGGAGAAGCCGCTCTGATTCTTCTCCCAGAGTGAGAGATAGGCTACGAAAACCATTGAGACGTAGCTGTTCTGGATCATCTCCTGAATCAAGAAGCAGAATACACATATCTCCCAGGCGCAGTCGGTCTGGTTCTTTGACAAAAGCAAAGAAGAAATCACAGTTGTCTCCTAGGAGGAGTCATTCAGGCTCATCTCCTAGATGGAAGAAAAAGTCACGAACGCCTCCACGGCGCAGTCACTCTAGTTCTCCAAGAGTTAAAAAGAAATCCAGATTATCTCCAAGACGAAGTAGGTCTCGCTCTTTCCCATCACCAAAAAAGAAATCCAGATCACCTGCCAGGCGTAGCCGGTCCAGGACACCACCAGTAATGAAAAATAAATCCAGAGTGTCCTCAAGGAGCAGATCCAGGTCTTTGCCAAGACCTACAAACAGGAATGAGGTTTCATCAGGAATGGAAGAAAAATCTAAAATGGCTTCTAGAAGGAGCCGATCTGGTTCATCTCCATTATCGAGGGGGAAATCAAACTCTCCAGCAAGAGGTAGCAAATCTGGGTCTTCCCCAGACGTTGAAGAGAGATTGCGAAGAAGGCAAAGTAGGTCCGAGTCTTCTCCAGAAGTGAAAATAAAGTCAAGGTCATCCCCAGGACCCAAAAAGATACGGAGGTCACCGCCACGGCGAAGCCAGTCTAGTTCTTCTCAGTCATCAGCAAAGGAAAACTCCTTATCACCTCCAAAGCGAGCAACCTCTCCAGAACTGAGGTCTTCATCTCCATTGCAGCGAAGCAAATCTGGGAGGTCTGTAGTTGTAAAAGAAAAACTTAGATCGCCACAACTGAGGCAGAGCAGGTCTGTATCACCTGCATCGAGAGAGCAGTCTGTGTCACCCCCCAGACAGACCACATCTGGTGTTTCAGAGATGAAGAAAAAATCCATTTCACCAGTGGAAAAATGTAAAATTGATACTCTTGAGTTGAAGAAGTCCAAATCACCACCTGAGCGAAGCAGGTCTGGTTCTTCATCATCAAAAAAAGAGCAGTCTAGGTCACCTCCCAGGGGTAAATCCAGACATTCTCCTGAAATGAAGACATCTGCATCACCTCTAAAGCACGTCAAGTCTGGGCTTTCTCCTTCAGTAATGAGAGAAAAGTCTAAGTCGCCAGCTAGGAGAAGTGGGTCCAGATCATCTCCTGAATTAAATGGCAAACCTAAGTCTCCTCCAAATCGGAATAAATACCAAGAAGTTCAGGCAAAATCAAGATCACCCCCAAGGCACAAAAAATCTGGATCATTCTTAGACATGGAGAGAACTACATCCCCCTGCCAGAAGAGTAAAGAGTTTCCTACAAGACAAGGCCGGCTTGGGACATCCCCAGTACCTCCTAAGTCAGAGAGTCCGAAGGGACGAAGCAGATCTGGATCTTCCTCATCTTCTTCCTCATCCTCTTCTTCCTCATCCTCTTCCTCCTCCTCTTCATCATCCTCTTCTCCAGAGGAGGATAAATCTCAGACACCGCCAAGATTGAGCCGCTCTACTACTTTGTCAGTCAGCAAAAGTAAACCTGTTGCATCCCCAGAACACAGTCGGTCAGATTCCTCTCCAGAACCAGATAATTGCTCATCTGCAGCAGTTGCAAAGCACAACAAATCTAGAGATTCTCCAGAAACAAGAGAGCTTGCAAGACCTCCAGTGATGGGGCCAAGATCACCTTTAGAGAGAAGAGAGGTATCCAGAGGTGCACCTCAGAGGAGCCAATCCGGATCATATGTTAAGGATAAAGAAAAGCCTGGAATGCACTCCAGTGAGAGCAGTTCAGAGTCCTCCCCAGAACGCAAAGGGAAGTCTGCAAGCCGGTCCGTGTCACCGTTAAGACTTGTAAAATCAAGAACACCTCCAAGACGCAGAACATCAAGGTCACCACCTAGACCTAGAGCAAAGTCTAGAACACCGCCAAAGCGTGGACGGTCCAGGTCAGCCTCAAGATCCAGAATTAGGTCTGGAACACCTCCAAGGCGACGTAGGTCTGGATCATCTCCAAGACCCCAAATGAAGTCTCGAACCCCTCTAAGGCGACACAGATCTAGATCATCTCCAAGGCCTCGAATGAAGTCTAGAACACCACCTCGCTGGCGGCGGCGGTCTGGATCATCTCCAAGACCCAGAATGAAATCTAGAACCCCTCCCCGAAGGCGCAGGTCTGGGTCATCTCCACAAGCCAGAGATAAATCTAGAACACCAATAACGAGGAGGAGGAGGTCTGTGTCACCAGTGAGTCCTAGAAGGAAATCACGAACACCTGGGAGACGTGGAAGATCTAGATCACTCTCCAGAGAGAAATCAAATACCAGCGTGTATCTGCATAGATCTAAATCATCATCTCACTCAGACAGACCTAGAGGGTCTTCACGACGGGGAAGATCTAACTCTCCTTCACGGAAGAGCCGCTCACGTTCATCTTCGCTGCAACGGGACAAATCTAGGGGGGCATTACGGAGGGAAAGATCCATTTCCTCCCCGGGTCGAAGTCGTTCTAAGTCACTTTCTCATCAGGACAATTCAGACGTCCTACAGAAAGGTGAGCGCTCAGTCTCCTCACCATACAGAGGTCATTCCCGGTCACCAGCACGGAGAGAGCTGTCAAGGGTGTCCCCACTGAGGTCTGCCAGCAGTCGGAATGCATCTCCTTCACCTCCCAGATTAGATGCATCACGTGTAACAGCAACCTGTAAAGGTGCTGGATCCAGAACATCTCCTGATTTCCAGCCATCACCTGTGAGGAAGCATTCCAGGTCAGACTACCAGGAAATAAGCACCTCTCCAGGAAGGAGGTCCCCTTCTCCTCCTGTGCTGGAGAGATACCCTAAGTCTGACACCCAGGAAAAGCCAGCAGTCTCTTCTCCCTGGCATAGCAAAAGCAATATTGCTGTTTCTCGTTCTCCAAGTCCACCTCGCAACGACTCGCCCAAAGCACGAAAGGCCATGTCTCCCGCTCATTCCACACTGCGGGAGGCTGCGGTCACTTTGAAGAATGGTGGTTCCGTGGTTACCCGAGGCAGCCCAGGAGATCGGAGCCAGGTCGTGCAATCTGCTGTGGGTAGAGGAGAAACAGCTGTTGGCGGTCCTCTGCCATTAGGAAGAAGCAGCTCTCATACAAGTTCTCCATCTTCTGTGAAAGTGAGGTCTTTGTCTCCTCTGTCCTCCTCCGCTTCCTCCAGCCCCTTGCCAGCCCTTGTTTCTGTGCCAGCCCCTGTCCCCAAAGAAGAGGAGTCTATCTGTGAAGGAAAGGTAGTGGACAGGCCTGAAGGCTGCCTCCCAACCCTTGAGTCTGAACCACAGGAGGCTTCAGGCGCCATGGAGGAGAACGCCAAGAGCAGTTGTTCAACAGCCTCTCTACAAGTAGCTCCCCCTTCCCCACCAACATCTGCCCCCATGAAGGAAAAGAGAAGTCCATCTGCTTCATCCACCACTTCGTCCTCCTCCTCCTCAACTTCGTCATCATCCTCCTCTTCATCTTCTGATTCGGAGTCGAGCTCATCTGAGTCCACACCTCCTGATCAGCCAGTAAAGGACCTTGAGGTTGAAATTGTACAAAAACAGTAAGAACATAACTTTTTTTCCCTTTTGTCCACACACTAATGATTGTTGCTGTTCTTTTCTTTAGAAAAATCCACTGTGATCTTCCATCCAGTTCCCATTTCTGGGTGGGCTTTGCTGCTCTAGTCTCTCATCTAATCACTTTTCCGGATATGAAGGGTCTGATTATCCCAGTTTTCTTAATTTAATAGCTCAAGGTCATGCTTCCTTTTTTGAAAAGGAGCCTTTGTAGCATCTCGAAGCATCATTTATTATAGCATTAATATCTTTTTGGAATTGAAGTTTATCTTGTTAGATGTTTATAGTGCATAATCTTCCCAGTCCTATTGAGAATCCCAAATAGAATAGCTTTGTTGAATCCATGGTATGGACATGTGTCAACTCACCTTTCAACAGCTGTTCCAATGGGTATACTCCAGTTAGGATTATCAAAAGGATATAGGCCCAGAGGGTTTTGCCTGTAATTTCCATTAGCTTTAGTCTCTGGGATTATGGAATCAGAGGGGCAAAGTTGTCAGGTGCACATGTTTGATATCTGGTGAGTGAAGTCCATGAAACACAGCAAGCATTCAGTGACAGTTTAGTGTGGATATGAGAGATAAACGTAGACAATAAGACGGCCTTCTGAGTTTTACATGGTTATTAAATGCCTGTGGAGGAGGGACTTTAAGTTTCTGTTGAGGCTCTAGCCTAGGAGTTATCAACCTTTTAACGCTGGTCACGCTCCCTCAGACATCTGGGGGCGGGCAGCCATTTTGCCCTTCCTCCACCACATGGCACTTCCTGGTGTGGAGGCGGTGGGGGACCACATGAAATGGCGCCGAAGGCTGCATTTGGCCCATGGGTCGCAGGTTGAGAATCCCTGTCATTTAAATAATCCTACAGAAGTTATTTGTGTTTGGTGACTGGAAAGGAGAGGCTTCCTTTGGGAAATGGACTAGGGTAGGGGTCAGCAAACCTGGCTATCCAGGTGTTCTTGGACTTCAATTACCAGAAGCCCAAGTCAGTACACCTGCGGACCAGGGCTTCTGGGGATTGACGTCCAAGAACATCTAGAAAGCCAAGTTTGCTGACCCCTGGACTAGATGGATAGTGATGGACTTTCCTTTCCTTTCTCCAGCCACTAGCTTTAATGGTATTCTTTTATTACATTTGGCAGTCAGGACTCTACTGTACAAATAAGGCAAAATGTGAACCATATACCTTTGCTACCACAGAAATTTGTGACAGCAAAACTGCACAGTTCATACTCCATCATATAAATAGTGAACTGTTTATCTCTTGTATACTCCCTTTTAATGTGACATTGATTTGACTTTGCTTGTTGCAGTTTGGGGGATTTTGTCCCACCTTCGTTTTTGTTTGTTTTTATAAGCATGTGGTCCATAGCAATGCATGGCTGCTTCTCATTTGTTAGCCTTTAAGGCAGGGGTGCCCAACATTTTTGGGCTGCAGGCCGGTCACACGGTTCCTCCCACAGAAAGCAGAAGTAAAACACACCTTGCACTCTGTTTTGCAACAGGGTGAGATAGATTTTAAGCTGCCATTTTCTCTGCTTAAACCAGGGGTGCCCAAACTACAGCCTGTGGGCCAGATCCGGCCCCCAAGGACAATTCATCCGGCCCCCAATGCCCTCGTTGTTCCCGGAAGTGGAAGTAAAACGTGCCCGTATGGGCGCATTTTACTTCTGCTTCCGGGAGCAACAAGGGCGGCGCAGGCTGGATGAATTGGCGTTGGGGCTGGATCCGGCCCATGGGCTGTAGTTTGGGCACCCCTGCTTTAAGGTGTTGCAGGTCTCTTCTTTGTATATATGGTAGTGGCCTGAATTTTCTGAAATATTTCTCTTGGTTCATATCCTTTTTCTGAATGTTGTAGTAGCGGCCTTTGACCAGCAGAGGCCAGCCTTGCTTCATTGGCTGGTCTTTAACCCTAATCCTGGTTGTAGAATTGGTTTCTGGCTTCTTTCTTTTTGTTTCTGGTCTTGTGAAATCTCTTTGCTCTGTTGAAGGACCCTGTACTCTTTTGTAGACTATGTACGTGCACAAATATAAATACATTTGTTTAAAGTCATGAATTTTCCATACGTTCACCTTCCTATAGTAAGTAGTTCATGGGGAGGGGGGAAATAGCATTTTAATGAATTAAGAGCAAGAGGCTGGTGGGGTTTTGGTCCTATGTTGCTTTAAGAAATCCTGAACTCTCCCATTCATTGGATTTTTCCTTTCTCCTAGTTTACAACCATGCAGATGTCACTTAATTCCTCATCCACCCTATGTAGTCATTAAGATGCAGTAGCAAACTTTGTTAGCTGCAAGTCTTTAGTTCCTTTCTTACTCTAGTATGGAAAGAGCATCAGCTAACATGTTAAGAGAAGTGTGAAAGAGAGGAGTTAATTCAAGTACTTTCCTGGACTTTCCCCATAAATAGCATGCCATGAAATTAATCTCTTAACATTCATCTCTTCAAAAGTGGAGATACTTGGGTTAGTCATGAAAAGCTTGGTTTTATTCCATGTGAAATAATGATCCTGTGTATTTGAGCTTGATAATGTCCTTCCTTCCTTTCCCCCTTCCACAGGCCACCAAGCCCAGTACTGAAAGAGGAAATCCGTGAGGAACAGCCTCTTGAAGTGGGCAAGCGGAAGCGCCATTCTCGGAGCTCGAGTAGTTCCAGCAGCAGCTCTTCCTCATCTTCATCCTCCTCTTCCTCTTCATCCTCCTCATCTTCTTCTGCTTCTTCATCCTCCTCCTCCTCCTCCTCCTCTGCATCCTCAAAGAAGACTGGATCCCAGGCCACAGTCAAAGCTGCTCCAAAAAGGAAACCCTCGCCAGAGAAGAGGAAGTAAGTATTTGGCCACTGAGGAAATGGCTGAAATCTGCAGCAAGAAATAGTTGTCTTCCCTCTTGTCAGTAGCTTTCTTTAATGTGGGTATGGGTTAGTCGGTTAGTCCAGTGATGGCGAACCTTTTAGAGACCGAGTGCCCAAATTGCAATCCAAAACACACTTATTTATCGCAAAGTGCCAACACAGCAACATGGGAGGAAGGAAACGTTCTCATTGAGCTGCTGGGCAGAGGGGTGAGGTGAACTCTGTTGGGGGAGAGAGGAAGCACTCTTATTGGGCTGCTGGGCAGAGGGGTGGGGCAAATTCCACGCTGGGGTGATTGCACAGGTGCCTACAGAGAGGGCTCCAAGTGCCACCTCTGGCACACATACCATAGGTTCGCCACCACTCGGTTAGTCTCTCCACTTTAACTTGGTTTACTAATTTGAGGTGTCATGACCACCCAATGTGTGGACTAGTTGCTGATGCCACATGCCCAGTGAAAATATTTTGAAAGGGTAAATGGCGCAGTCACTAAACTGCTGTACTGCAACCAAAAGGTTGCAAGCTCGATCATGACTAGGGCTCAAGGTTGACTCAGCCTTCCATCCTTCTGAGGTCAGTAAAAATGAGGATGCAGCATGTTGGGGGCAAAATGCTAATTAATTTGTGAACCACCCAGAGATTGCACTAAGTGCTATGGAGCAGAATACAAGGGTGATTGCTTTGCTGTGGGGGGTGGGGGGTGGGGGGATCAGTGTGCCATCAGTTCCCACACCTCAGATGGATAGGTGTTATATGTAAATATTTTTAAAAAGAACTTTCTTTAGGTACAAATGCATGTAAGTTGATTTACTGGCCAAATAATTTACTGAGATGAATTGAATCTTGTGGTGTGCATCTAACAACACAGATGTTAAGGGAACTTGTATTGGCTGGCTCTAGACAGGGTGGGTGACAATTACTGAAGTTTGGACCAGTAGAGAGCTTAGATTGTCTCCAACAGACTGGCTTCTAAAGATCTTATCCAGCATCTTGTTTGTTGCTGTTTTGATGCTGTTACGATAGAGATTCCACCTAGGGGTAGGCTCTTATAGGGCATACCTGCCAACAGCCTTTTGTTTCTAATGTGCTGCTTCCTCAGCTGTCTGCTTCTTGCTCTCTGTGTTGGAGGAGTGGGCAGATGTCAGCAGCAGAAATCAGGAATAGCAGCAGCTGTCTCTTACTCACTAGTCCTTTTTCTGTCAATGAGGAGATGAGGCCTCCGTGGTGAGTTTTTCTGAGCAATCCTGATCTTGACTTAGCAAAAAACAAAGGATTCTGAACACTGCACCCAGGTGTTTTTGTGTATGTGTGTGGTGGTGGTGGGCGGCACGTAGCATATGTACAGCTTCTTCTGCCGTATCCGAATCCAAATATTGGCGATCATCCATGAAGGCTGTCCTGAGAATAATAATGCTTTCATCTGCCCTCCGTATTGCAGCATGACCCCCATACCACTGATCTAGTTCTGCGAGTCACTTTTTTATCCTGAGTCTTTTTGGCACACAATGTCCTCATCAGCCCCAGGCCAGTATTGATGAAGCTGCTGCCCTCCATCAAGATGGATTCAAGTGGGATTTAATCCATTCGGGGGACCATCACCCTTCCCTGTGGACTTCGGCACCCAAGGCCGTTAGTCTTCAGGGTGGTCAGGTTAGTTAACCGCCCACCACCTGACACTCAGTGTTGAATCCCTGGCAGTATGGTCTATCACCATAGCAGGATAACCTGGCTAGACTGGCATGTACAACTTAGGGAAAATATATAGATCCTTCACTGTTGTATTTGTTTGGAGGAACGTGTTTGATTCTTTTCTCCTCCCATGGCTAAAGCGAATGTGGTGGATTTCATTAAGCTATTCTGCCTTTCTGTCTCTGCTTCTAGATCACGCAGTCCCCGCAAACCTATTGATTCTTTGCGTGACTCGCGTTCCCTCAGCTACTCCCCAGCAGAGCGGCGACGGGTCCCCTCTCCGGTCCACACCCACGTGACGTCTAGGGAACGGCGCCGGTAGGTATCTTAATCTAGCCTGCTTTTCCTCCCCATCTTGTGGAGGCCGTGAGGAGTGGTAGGTAGTTGCAGTGATCAGTTTAGAGGGAAAAATGAACACGGGAATACTTGAGCTATGAGATGTGGCTCGACTTCATGCTTTCATACCTTGATTCAGGGACAGGTCCAGAGACAGATCCTCGCAGAAAAACCGCCGGAGCATCAGCAGATCACCAGGACGGAAACGGCGACGCGCTTCCCCCAGCTCCCGGGCTCCCCGCCACAGATCTTCAAGGTAAAAGGAGAGAATGAATCTGTGGATTGTTGCTATGAGAACTGGAAGGTATTTCAAGTGGTTTATTGAATAGATCTCGTAAACAGTAGTAACTCAGTAAGAAATCACAACTCAGTTATCAGAAAGCCAGTGTCTACAGGATCCCACCTGTAGAAATCTTTCCGTTCTTCTGGTTCTATGGAGATTGGGATGCTTTCTTGCTTTCTTCCTGGATTGTCTGCTGTTACGTGGGCTACCGAAGTTTGTTGAGTTGGGATTGTGCGGCTTTGGGTCTGTCATTTCATTTCCTTGGCTCTGTTGTTCAGAGCTTGGGAAAGTGACCTTAACGGACTAACTTTCTGACTCCTCTTGCTGAGGGAATCTGTGAATTATAACCTTAAGAAATTTTTGAAGTGGCAGCTGTGTTAATCTGTGCAAGCATATCAGAGTAAACAAAACAAAGTAAATAAAAAAACATTGTGGCACCTTAAAGACTAACTCCTGTACCGTGGACCCTTGCTTAACAAATTTAATGCGTTCTCTGGGACCTTTTCTAAAGTGGATTTCCCATAAGAATGCATTGAAAACCAAAATTTGTTAACCAAAATGCGGTTTCCCATAGGAATGCATTGAAAACCAATTAATCCGTTCTGAAATTTTTTTGTTAACTGAGCTACTATTTTCTATGGATTTCATTTTGTTATGCAGTTTTTGTGTTAAGCGAGCTGTTTGTTAGCAAGGTTCCACTGTATATTAAATGTGAGCTGTCTGACGAAGTGGACTTCATCTATGAAAGCTCACATTTAGATACAGCAGTGAGTCTTTAAGGTGCCACAACATTTTTTGTCTTTGTTGTTTCGTTTACTCTCTGATAGCCACGAAGTGACTTTTCGAAGCCCCTAGCCCTGTACTGTTGGTGTTCTGGTGGGTAGGGTTCTTTTTAAAGGCAATGTACATGTGCATGCATTTAAAATAAAATATTGTCAAAACATGCGGATGAATGGAATGGGCTGGTAGGTCAGCCGCTGTCATCTCATTTGTCCGCTAAGCCCATTCTAATTCTCCCACTTTTGCGTCCCACAGGTCTCCCTAAGCTTCATGGAACGTCTGGAATGCCCTTGCCCATGCATCCACAGAACTGCACCACCCCAGCCTCCCACAGTGTTGTCCCAGGCGGCGTCCCCCTGCCTTCTGAGGCCCATTGGAAAGCAATGTGTTTGTGTGGGAGTGGGGACATGCTCTTCCTTTGCCATCAGCTTTTTATTCTCATTAGTTTCCCCCCTCTACTGTCCCCATCTTTATTGCCCATCGTTTGTCGGCAGCTGCCTTCCCCTCCACCTTGGACCGTTTCTGCTCAGCACCCGCCGGGATTCGATGCCTCTGCGCTCCTCCTCTTCTGACAGTTGGTGACTTTCATTTGATTTGTTTCCCTCTCCTGTGAATGTTTTTTCTCCCCTGTGTGTTTTACAGCGAAAATCTTCTGTGTTTTGAGAGAGGGGTCTTCTTTTTGTTGATTTAGACATAAAAGGTTTTAAAAAAAGAAAACACAAAAAGGGGTTGGGTGGGGGCGGGCAGGTGGGACGGGGAGATAAGCAAGCTGATCTGTTTGATTTAGCGTTTCTCAGGCACCTTTCTCTAAAATGACAGAGGGCGGTAAGGTGGGGGGAAATGGGGAAAGAGTGCATTTTGGAACAGAGATCTCGCAAAATTCAATGACTGAGTGTAGGAAGTGCCCTCTGCTGTTCAGTGGCCCTCTTTAGTTTGCTACATAAGAACGTCTAGAAGAAAAGAGAAAGCATTTTTCTTTCGGTGGCCTCTAACTGTATGGTCGACTTTTGATGGTGGCATAATTGAGGTTTAGACCATTCCTCCCCCACCCCTTGCAATGAACAGATTTTAATATGCTGTGTGCTCATTTTCCTTTTTATCCCTTCCTCAAAGTATACTTTCATGTTCATCAGCTGAGCCAGAGCAGGAGAAAGACTATGATAGGGACTGGAAATTGAGCAGCCAGGCATTTTATGAGGAAGGTGATGGAAATTTTGTGGGAAAGAAGCTGAGAAACCCTAAATCAGGGAGGGATGGGAACAGAGGTTTCTTCATATTTCTTAAAAGCATTTAATTTTTTTTGATATGTACAGCAAGAAGATTTTTTCTGTCAAATAAAAAAAACTTAAATCAGACATTGTTGTCGAGTTGTTAAGACTTTTCTGTGTGACTTTTCCAATGTGTGCTCTGCTCAAAGGATAATTAGACCTGTGAAGGATTTTATTCTGGGTTTTCTGTTTGGTTTTTTTGCTGCTATGCATCTATTTTTTTGAGGTCATCTTTTATTACAAAGCATCCTCCATAGCTGAAAGTTGACCACCCCTTCATAGTCTAAGTAATTATATCCAAAATCACATTGTTAATATTTCAAGGGAACGTGGATATTGTTAATTTATTGTGTTCCAAAACTATCTGTTCTTTCTATATATTTGATGCAGCAACAAATACTGAAACCAAAAATCTTGTAAAGCATGAATAGGTAAAGGTAAATGTTGCCATTGCTTGAAAGCCAGTCATATCCAGAGTTCAGTACACATCTCTGTTTATAGCCAAAGAGCCAGCGCTGTCTGCATATGCAGACGTTTTGGTGGACATGTGGCAGGCATGCCTAGACACCATAGTGCACAGAACACTGTCTGCCTTCCCACCGAAATGGTACCTATTTATCTACAGTGGAACCTTGGTTAACATAAAAATTGCATAACAAAAGAAAATGCATAGAAAATAGTGGCTCTATTTACAGATCCCCCCCCCCCCCCCCGGAATGGATTAATTTGGTTTTCAATGCATTCCTATGGGAAATTGCATTCCTATGGGAAATTCAGTTAAAGTAATTTTCGCTGTAAGAAACGTCCCGGAGAACGCATTAATTCCGTTAACTGAGGTACCACTGTACTTGCAATTTCTTGCTTTCAAACTGGTAGGTTGGCAGGAGTTAGGACAGAGATGGAAGCTCACTCCACCGTGCGGCACTCAAATATTGAACCCTGACCTTGGAAAATCATCAAGCTTAGCATCTTAACCACTAAGCCACCACATTCCCTTGCACAATACACTATATATCCCATCCCTATTTCAACTCTGTACACTAAAGCTAGCTAGCCAAACTGCTGGAAGTAAAAGGAACACTGAATTGCAGTAAAAGGTACTAAACACAAAATTATTTGTTGAACTTAACTTGGCACAGAATTAAAGAGAACTAGCATTTTTTACCCGGCTTTGCCAGGCAGGTATTTATTGTGTGTTGGTGGTTGGGGTGGTTTTGGGGGTGTACACGCATGCGCGCGCACACGGGGGGGGGGTGGAGTTTCGCATTCGGCCCTTGTCTGTTGGCTTGGTACAGGATGGTTGGGACGGGTGTGGCTGTGCATGCCGGACACGCATGTCCCATGCACCTTTTTATAGGTATACCTCAGGACCATGGTAAAAAAGGGTATGGACTCTTCCCATTTCAAGTTGCTTGCCGAGAGGGTTCAGAGCAAATCTTTGTTGGAATATATGGTTGTTGTGTGCTGGGAAAGGGGCTTCAGGTTTTTTTCAAGGGAGGAAGCCAAACCATCTTGACTTTGCTTTAAGCATTTTGAGCATCATATTAGGACCGGCTGTGGTAGATGCGGAGCCACTCTTGTTTACATGGGGATGGAAGTCGTCTTCCCAGTATGACTGTGGAGAAGAAGGCCAAACCATGGACCACATTATATGTCAGTGTCCCTTACGCACATTTAGAGGCGCATTGGAGGATTTGCATAGTGCCACAGATGAAGCCCTTCAATGGCTTTCAAACCTCGATGTGGAACCTTAGTTAGGAACTTGAGATGGTCAATTTGTGCTCACAGCAATAATGTAGACAACAAGTTCTTCATACAATAAAAAAATAATGATAAATTTAATCAACAACAATGCCTTAACTTGCTCTCCAAAACTTTATTGCATATTAAGCTAAGTAGGTGTAGAAGTAACAAAGATATCTCTTTGTGAAAAGAGTGGACATTTCTAAGATTAAAGCAGTGATGGCAAACCTATGGCACGTGAGCCAGAGGTGGCACTCGGAGTCCTCTCTGGGCACCCATGCAGTCACCACAGCACAGTGTTTGCTCCACCCCCTGCTCAGCAGCCCAATGGGAGCGCTGCCTTTCTCCCCCCAGCACAGAGTTCACCCCACCCCTCTGCCCAACAGCCCCATGGGAGTGTTTCCTTCCTGCCTTGTTACTGTGTTGGCACTTTGCAATAAATAAGTGGGTTTTGGGTTGCAGTTTGGGCACACGGTCTCTAAAAGGTTCGCCATCACTGGGTTAGGGGAAGAGGAAATGGCTCAAACGTAGCTGTTTCCCACCTGTTGTGGCTAATAATACCAGAGTCTGTTGCTGTCTGTCTGATTAGTTTTGATTGTTTTTACTTGCTTAAACAGGAAATGGCATTTCTTGTGAGTGCAGCTGCCCAGATGAAGTACACCCTCCTTACCCCCAACCAGGCTTACTAAAATTCATTTCTCTCATTCCCACTTCCCTGTCAGCTAATTCTTAACCCAATTCCTATGTATAGGGTATCCATTCCTAAAAAGAAATTAACACTTTCCCCTTGCCACGTGCCACTTCCTTTGCTGAAGTACTTGGTTCCTAAAAAGCCTTTTTTAAACATAATTTTAATAAATGTGCTTTTCTGTTTTTCAACCCATTCCTTGTTCCAGTGCTCAGTGGTAATTGTTTTGGGCTTAATTTTGGGTGATACCTCACTTACCTGCTTCTGTCAGCCACTTTCTTGTCTTCTGCTGATCAAGACCAGCATTTATTTTTCTTTGATTTTCTTCTCTTGGGATAAGCATAGCGACGTTTATCCAGCTCTTATATATGATTTAGTTTGTGACCTTAGTCCCATTACAGCTCTCAATCTGATTATTTGTAAAAGGATGTTGTGTTTATATGCAGGATTTGTATTTATTTATTTTTACTTTTGTCCCCACTCCATAGTCTTTGAACCAGAGCCCTCCAAACTGATATTGGGATGATGTTTCCAAAGCTTACCATGCAACATGATAGGTGCAGCTTTTTATGATGTGTGTGGCTAAAGAACCCATGGAACACCTGGAGTTAAATGTGGCATTCTTTCAGATTTTAGCCAGTGTGTTGGGAAGTCTACTTAAGACACTGACTGGGAGGTGGAAGGTCAGCAGTTCGATTCCCGAGTACTGCAGGACGGAATGAGCTCCCGTCTTTGTCCCAGCTCCTGCCAACCTAGCAGTTTGAAAGCAAGAAATTGCAAGTACTGTAGATAAATAGGGACCACTTCGGTGGGAAGGTTCCATGCACTCTGGTGTCTAGTCATGCCTGCCACATGACCACGGAAACGTTTGCAGAAGCAGATAACGCTGGGTCTTCGGCTTTGAAATATGAGCACTGAACCCTAGAGTCAGATATGACTGGCTTTCGAGCAAGGGAAACCTTTACCTTTAATATCAATAGCTTTTTCCTGATGACAGGTCTTTTCCACCTTAAAGGCTTTGGCATTATTGGTCATGGATTCCATCTCTCTTGTTCACATGTGAGGAACATATTTGATAAATTGGGCTGTAGTGTATAAAAATTTAGACTGAACAGAACATGTTACGGTTTAAGATGCCAAAAGATTACCCGTCCCAAACCTACCCTCATTATGTATTCCCTTCAGGTTCATTTTTGTTGATCATCTTCCACTTCATTGTGTAAGGTACCAGCGAAGCTTCAAATGTCTGCTGTTTTTCAGTAAGAAGCAGAAAGCAAAACTTTCCACCAACTTTTAATTACAGGGTAAAAACAGTTGATAAGGGAGTCTTCTCTAAAGAGTAAAAATAACTGTGCCAGGTCCCTGCATACAGTGAGTATAAACCCATGATGGCCAACCTTGGCATTCAAGATGTTCTTGGACTTCAATTCCCAGAAGCCCAAGCACCCTGTGAATCCACATGAATGGGTTTACTGCGATTCATCCGGCCTGCGCTGCCCTCATCACTTTCGGAAGCGGAAGTAAAACACACCCGTACATGTGGATTCACAGGGTGCTTGGGCTTCTGAGAATTGAAGTCCAAGAACATCTGGAGTGCCTAGTTTCGCCATCAAGGGTATAAACCAATTGTATCATAATTTAAAATGTATGGTACAGACTTTGTGAATACACTGATAAGTGCTGTAGTTTTAGTTGGAAATCAAGAAATGGATGTATTTGTGTGCCTTCTTTTAAAGTGACTTGAAAGTTTAAAATTATGCAACAGTTCTTACAAGATCTCTGTGAGGTTGAAGCTTCCAGGAAATGATGGCAGGGGCTCCCTGGCTTAGCTTGCTTGCTTGGGCTCTTGTCTGCTTTCAGGGTCTACGAACCTGAAGCTTTTAGGTAGAATTTGTATCAGCAGTTCGATTCCCGAGTACTGCAGGACGGAAATGAGCTCCCGTCTTCGTCCCAGCTCCTGCCAACCTAGCAGTTCGAAAGCAAGAAATTGCAAGTAGATAAATAGGGACCACTTCGGTGGGAAGGTAACAGCGTTCCGTGCGCTCCGGTGTCTAGTCATGCCTGCCACATGACCACGGAAATGTCTGCAGAAGCAGACAACGCTGGCTCTTCGGCTTAGAAACAGATGAGCACTGCACCCTAGAGTCGGATACGACTGGCTTTCGAGCAAGGGAAACCTTTACCTTTACTCCAGAATTTAGACTGTAGCTCCTATGAGCTCTGTCTGGTATAGCCACTGGTGAAGTTAATGGGGTTTCTGGTTAAGCAAAGTCTACAGGGGCAACCTAGCAGTTCAAAAGCAAGAAATTGCAAGTAGATAAATAGATACCACTTCGGTGGGAAGGTAAACAGCGTTCCGTGCGCTCCAGTGTCTAGTCATGCCTGCCACATGATCACGGAAATGTCTGCAGAAGCAGACAACGCTGGCTCTTCGGCTTAGAAACAGAGATGAGCACTGCACCCTAGAGTCGGATACGACTGGCTTTCGAGCAAGGGAAACCTTTACCTTTACCTTACAGGGCCTTAGGTTTCCCATTCTTGATTTTAAAGGCCCCAGTTGTCTCATGTTTTGTAGTTTCCTTTCCTGAGCCATGTGAAGTATTAGGAAAGGGGTAAGCTGTGTGTAAGAATAAATCAGGGATTTTAACAGAGCATAAGAAAATTACTTTAGGGGATTTTTCATCACACAATCCACTATCCAGTAAAACCACCAGCTGTGCTTCCTGGGAGACTCTCAAGATTTGTAGTCCATAAATATATATATATTAAGTCCAGCAATTACGATGCTGTAAGAAGTATTCCCTTTCTTCAGTTTTCTTAAACCAACCCTTCTTCTGTGTCTAGGCCAAATGTGAAAACTGCCAAAATAAAGGCCCCTTTTGGTGAGTTCATTCTGCAGTTTATTTCGCCTGACCTAGTGTGAGAAAGATTAGCTGTCAACACAAGGTTGCCATTACCAAGGTATGCTCGATTGTGTTCAAAAATAGCACAATCTTCGAAGAGGCTCTTTCTGTGTACCCTGTTGTCTTGGCCTTCAATAGCCACTGCCAATGCTATTTGCTTTGTATTTTTGTGCTTCTACTGTGAAGGTTCAGGAAACTCGGTTTTAAGTAAAAAGCAAGAACTTTCTGTGCAGAGGATGCTGCTCAAAAGGTCTACTCTAAGGCAGACCACCCCCAACATTTGCTTAGATGACACCAGATTTATTGTGCCTGCCCGCCAGGGCCGTAGCCAGGAGTCTAGATGGGGGGATATTTTTACTTACACACATGTGCGTGTGTGCATACACACACACGACCACACACATGGCCACACGCACATGCATAGAGAGAGACACAACCACCCCTGCTGCCCACCTGCCTTCCATGTGGTTACAGTGTGGGTGTGATTCAGTAAGGGAGAAACCAGAGTTGAAGGCTGGGCCAGTGTTGGTTGGTTAAACTTAATGGTTTGGATCCAGAGTAAGTTAGTTGACCTTTGTTCCTGACTGAGTGAAATGTGAACTTAACTTTAGATCCTAATTTCAATGGGATTGAAGTGTAGCTGACTATCTCTGGATCAAACCCATTAGCTTGATATCAAGAAGGTAGGGAAGTTGCATTGATGCATAATTACATTATAAAAATGAACAATTGTGAAATTCATGCCCCCCCCATCCCAGTTCTACCCCTTTAACTTTGTGAATGAATACAAAATGACAATTGTGTTAATGCTTCAGTATTTAGTTTTAATGATAGTACTGGGCAGTCAATACATTCAACAATAGTAACAGAATATGCCCCCTCTTTTCTTCAAACTAGAGCTAGACTATTTGGAAATCCTTTTGCTGCTAATTAAGGCTATGTTGTCAATAGAGGGGGTTTATGACTGTTATGAAAGTGATCCCCCCCCCCTTTTCAGCAAACAGAACACAGTTCCTAAATCTAAACTTAAAACATATGTAAGTGTGAAGAAGACTGAACAGATACGCGTGGAAGGAAAAAGGATTGGTTTGGTCAAGTGTGAGAAGAGACATAGGTACAAGAATATTCACCCATCATTACTCTCTATTAATGTAAGCCAGTGATGGCAAACCTTGGCACTCCAGGTGTTCTTGGACTTCAATTACCAGAAGCCCAAGTCAGCACTCCTACTGATCAGGGCTTCTGGGAATTGAAATTCAAGAACATCTGGAGTGCCAAGGTTTGCCATTTACTGATGTATTGCTGCCCCTCTGCCTGTTCAGCTTGAGTTCAGAAGCATACATTACAGGAGCAGTGGGAACATCCTGGGAATTTCCATAATACTCCCCTTTGGCTGTGTCAGCTAGGAATAATGGGACTTGCAGTCTGACAACATCTGGTGGACCATATGTGGAACATTCCTGCATTACAGGCAAGAAACAAAGCAGTAAATGTAAGAGAGTATGTGGGGCAAAGAAGAAGAGTAGACTGACAGTACACTTAAAACATTAATGCAACATGCTCTAGCAACACCCCTGTAAGCTCTTCCACCGTGTGTTCCTCTCATTCTTTCCTCCTGTTCCTGTGATGGGCTCGGCTTCTTCCTGTTGCCTCCGTTGCTCACAGTACACTCATCCATAAAGTAGGAAACACTACACTTGGACACGAGCGTTTAGTAGTGCTTTCTACTTTATGGATGAGTCCACTGTCTTTAAAAATCCTGCTGTAGGTCTCGTATTGGCTCTTGTTTTCTTTATCCAACGCTGATCCAACCTGTCCAACCCCTTCCTGCTGGTTTCTCCTGTGGTGTGAAATAACGGGGAGAGACCAGCAAGGAGAGAGGTTTGATGCACCTTGTAATGCTTGGAGGAAAGGAGGGTTAGATAGCAGTTTCACAGCATTAAAAAACAGCCTTACTCTCCAGATGGGCTCATTCTGCATGGGTTTCTGCTTCAACTAGGAGCAGAAAGCAAAACTGAATAAACTACATCTTGGTTTGGTTCCAACTTACATGATATAGACCAGTTTTTCCCAATCTTTGGTTTTTGTAGTCCCAGAAGCCTAAGTCAATTCCCCAAAGCACTGATTCAGCCAATGTACTGACTTAGGTAAAGGTAAAGGTTTCCCTTGCTCGAAAGCCAGTCATAGCCAACTCTAGGGTTCAGTGCTCATCTCTGTTTCAAAGCCGAAGAGCCAGCGCTGTCTGCTTCTGCAGACATTTCCGTGGTCATGTGGCAGGCATGACTAGACACCACCAGAGTGCACAGAACGCTGTTTATCTTCCCACCAAAGTGGTTCCTATTTTTCTACTTGCAATTCTTTGCTTTCAAACTGCTAGGTTGGCAGGAACTGGGGCAAAGACGGGAGCTCATTCCGTCCTGCAGTACTGGACTGGGATGGAGAACAAGTACGAATCCTGGGGCCTTGCAGGTATTTTATTCTTATTTTCCAACTCTCATCAGTCCCACCATTGGCCTGAGGTAATGGAAATTAAGATCCAGAAGCACTTGGCAAACCATTAACAGTCCAGTACCTGAGCATGATGATGTGTATTTTTCCTCCTCTCCATATCTTAAAGCACTAAAAAAAATCTGCTGAGCTTCCCTGCAACATACCATCAAAGCTAAGTAAATGTTTTTTGGAGATGAAAAGAAAATGCTTGTAAAATGACATTTAGGTGATTTTTTTAAAAAAGGAAAGGACTTAACAGAGGGCTTGTCAGCAAAGATGGTACAGTTTAGCATTCTGATAGATTGTAAAGCAATTGGAAGGGAAGGAGGAAAAATGCAATTGGAAGGGAAGGAGGCAAAAACAATCACTGATGTTGAATAACCTTAAGCCATCCACTCAGCCACCCGCCTGCCCCCTACATGTGTTAGAGTAGTAACTTATACATTTGGTTTATAATTCCCAATCAGACAAGTAGCACATACATATTTTCTACAATATATTGTAAAATAAAATGAAAGATTTATTTTAGGTTTCAACCAGTGTAAACCACAGAACTAGAAAGACTGTTTGATTCTACTTACTATTTCCATTAGGAAAGTGAAAGGCAATTTAACGGTTCAAGCGGTTCAAGCATATTAACAGAAAAGGAGGGAAGAAGCAGCACACTGTAAAAGCATATACAGCATAATATTTCTTCTGAGTATACCTTTATTCCAATCCATTCCTAATTGAATGCCTTCTAGATTTGTTGGACTACAATTCCCATCCAGCATGGCCATGAGGGCTGCTGTACCTACATTTTAAGTCCTCTCTGTTTTCTGCAGTGGCTCAAGTGGCTAAGACGCTGACTGGCAGGCGGAAGGTCAGCAGTTCGATTCCTGAGTACTGCAGGACGGAATGAGCTCTTTGTCCCAGATCCTGCCAACCTAGCAGTTCAAAAAGCAAGAAATTGCAAATAGATAAATAGGGACCACTTCGGTGGGAAGGTAACAGCGTTCCGTCATTCCTGCCACATGACCATGGAAACGTCTGCAGTAGCAGACAGTGCTGGCTCTTCGGCTTTGAAACAGAGATGAGCACTGCATCCTAGAGTCAGATACGACTGGCTTTTGAGCAAGGGAAACCTTTACCTTTACCTGTTTTCATATAATTGTACTTTTAACTGGTAGCTTTGCTAAACAAAGAGTCCACATATTTAACATACTAGTAGACTGACAGAAGGACTGTCCTGGTGTCCCATCCTAGACATATCTCGCTGGAAGTAAGCCACCTCGTTTTCATCCGAGTAAGATTGTGTAATGTTAAAGTTTCAGTTCTGTGATCAGTGGCACAAAATGGCGGTGAATGTCTTTTGCTTGATATTCGGATAGGCCACTATCCTACCTCATGTAACTTGGACATGAACCCAAAGTGACTGTGCGAGGAGTTACTTCCGAATAAAGATGTTGAGGATTGCCTACTGAATATTTTCAGGGTTCAATCCTGTATTCAATCCAGTTGAGCCCTGGTGACGCAGTGGATAAACTGCTGTACTGCAGCCAAAACACTGTGAGTTTGATCTTGATAGGAAATCAAGATTGACTCAGCCTTCCAAGGTTGGTAAAATGAGTACCCAGCATGTTGGGGAAAAAATGCTAATTACCTGTAAAACCACCCAGAGAGTGCACTAAGCGCTATGAGAGCCCAATCTATGGTATAGTTGCCTTAGGGATTTGCCATAGTTTACTTATCTGTTTTAACACACACACACCTTCTTATCTTGTTACCAGTTTATCTTTTTTATTCTCTTAAGTGGTTAGGGAGGGTATTGGTGGGTTTTAGATAGTTTTATGAATGTGTTTTTATTAAATTTTGGATTAGGTTTTAATTGATGTTCTGATTGATGGTTTTAGATCATGTTGTAGGCCACCTTGGGTCATCTTGGGATGAGGAAGGCGGGCTATAAATGTGCAAATAAATATATAAGTGTCATTGCTATTGCTACTCATTTTTCCTGAGAATAAGCAGTACTGAATGAAGTAAGGCATGCTCTTCAGGGGACATGTAGGACCTTGTGAGACAAGGTTTCCATATTAGACCTCTAAGGTTATGTAGTTTGTTTGCTGTGTTACAACAATAAAAAAACTGCTCTTGGTTTCAAGAAGATATAGGAGAGGCCTACATGACATATGCAAAGGGGTTTAGGTCAAAACACGCATTTGAGGAACACTAAGGGCCTTGGAAGTCTAATAACTAACTGTCAACTTAGATCACCATTCCTTATCTCTACTCACTTTTCTTTCCTGTTTTTTAATCTTTCCTCCCCAGTCTTGTTCCTCATTTTGAGTGTTCAATAGATCTCTCATGTCTTCGCTCATTTTACGGCAGCTTCGACTTTACAAAAAAACAAACCAACACTCTCCTTTCACACTTCTAAGTATGTTTTGAGATAGCTAGGAGAGCAGTAGTCTTCTTATTTCCACCTGTTTTAGAGGGGATAAACTTTTAAAAGTTATTTTTACCTCCTTAGCTCACCCAGTAAGATTCCAGAAGTGAGACAAAAGATCTGTGTGTTCCATATCCTACCCGTCACCTTGGTCCGTGTCCTCCTCGAAGGACACAATTCGTGAAGGTGGGCGAAGTGTCTCCTCGGACTCTGCCGTGGGGATCCCAAATCAGCCATATTTCTCTCTCTCTCCACAAGGTGCTGGTGCTTCCCCACACCTTTGTAATTTTCAGGTGCTTCCCCCATGGAAAGGCTGCTGTCTCTAGAAAAAGATGAGAGGTGACTCTGAAATTAGTTAACCCATTGCCCATTTCATCCATAGCTATTTGCTTGGGAGAAACGTTACTTTCATCATACTAGAGGCGGCCTGTCTCAAATTTCTCACAACCTTCTGGCAGCTGCGTGTTCCGAGAAGCACAGTTTGCAACCACTGATACTGGTTGCGTAGCCACCATATTTCCCCTTACATAAGCTATGGTGTGACTTCCTCATTCCTGCTTCCTGTTCTTAATGTGATCAGGGAGAGAAGATGTGGGGAGCTGGGTTTAATAGGCGATATGCTGATGACTCTTCACCCACACCCCAACTCACCAAAATCCTTCTCCCTTTGGGAAACACAGCTCTCCTTCAAATAAAGGAGGAGACTAAGGTCATTTAGAAGTGCTTGTTCCGAAATTTTCCTTTTCTGAGAACACTTTGGCCAGATTTCTTCTTGGAGATAAGGATAGAACAATGGACTTTCTAGTCTGGGGTGGGCAATGTATGTTCCTTGGTGCCACAGTCCTCAGCATTCCCAATTCTGTTTTGCAAGCCACCACCCACACCCCAAAGAGAGAGCAACTGTGCATGGAAGTTGCAGTAAGGTAAAAGAAAAGGCCGGCCTTGCTCAAAAGCCAGTCGTATCCAACTCTAGGGTGCGGTGCTAATCTCCATTTACAGCCAAAGAGCCAGCGCCGTCTGCGTCTGCAGATGTTTCTGTGGCCATCTGACAGGCATGACTAGACATGGAGTGCATGGCACGCCATTACGTTCCCACCAAATTTATCTACTTGCAATTTCTTGCTTTAGGTTGGCAGGAACTGGGACAGATCACACGAGCTTATTCAATCGTGCAGTACTGTACTCGGTTATCAAACTGCTGACCAGCTGACCTTCCAGTCAAGTTTAATGTCTTAACCAGTAAGCCACCGCAGAACCCCTGTATAATTTAACATAGCATCCCCCCCCCCCATTTAAGTATCATTTTAAGCAATACTTAAGAATTCCCCACATTATCTGACACAGTAAATAAAGGAATAATAAAGATTGCTCAAAATCAGAAGTAGACATCCAAGTACTTTTGCTTTCTATTTTTGTGAGTTATTTTCAGCAATCCATATGGCCCTCAGAAGGTCCCAGTGTAAAACTGCCCCATATCTGCGGAAGTTGTCTATCGCTAATCTAGACTGTCACACTCCCACAATATTTCGCTATATGCTGATACTTCATGACCAATCCATTTGAGCTTTTATCTATAATCTATAGACAACAACTCACACAATTGTTCTCTTGCAGCAGGTGGTAGAAGCCTAGATCACTTGACCCCACTCATCCCAACCTCCAAGTATTCAACCCCATAAGGGCCAAGGAAGGAATACCTTTTCACCAGTCGTGATCTGTCGCGCCAGCCTTCGAGGCCAGTTGCCGAGTGCACCAGAGAGATGGAGGCAATGGGGCTGGGCTCATTTATAGATCCAGAGGTTTGACCCAGCCCCGTCTCTGCTTTGTGCCTCCTCCCATTCGGGGAGATAATCACATGACATGTGCTATCTTTCCCCCACTCCCTGCCCCAAACCACAGGAAAAGTCAAGAGGCCTCTCTTAACTGGGCCAGGAAATTGCACTACGTTACCCACCCCATCCCCGATTTAATCTTCCATACTGTCTGCCCCCACCTGATGCTCAGAAGAGTTGTGGTTAACTATTTTAGGTTGCAGCTCTTGTTACTGGTGGGTTCCAGCAAAAGGAACCATGCAAAAGGGTCCCAGGGGTTAGGGGTGGGGGTTGAGACACCTGCATCTTCTTGTAAAATATTCACGCATGTGTGCCTTTGTAGCAGAAGTTTGGCCATGGCTAAGATTCACAGAACTGAAAATTTCGCACTAGACTTCCTTCTGCTCTTAGGAAGGAGACATGTTGAACTGGGGCCTTTCCACTGGGTGTGACGCTTACAGGGCTGGGTGTGACGCTTACAGTGTGGCAGTTGGCTAGCCCTATCCATGTTGCATCTGAGTTCAGGTTTACTCGCACATCCTGCATGGCTAAGTGGAGTGGGAGCTTGAAAAAGAAAGCTAATATTCCTTACTGATTTTCATACCTGCTTAATGAACAGGCATGGCTTAGAAAGGCACATGTAGAATGTGTGTTTCGATGTATAAATGCAAAGGATCTCTTCTTTTATGATTGTGGAACAGAAAGAGCCTAGATGATTGTGGTGTTTTTGAACCACTATCAGGCATACCCTGGTGACAGCTGATCTTTCTCACACTAGGTCAGAATGAACCCACCAAAAGGTGCCTTCATTTTGGAAGTTCCACATCTGGGCTAGACACAGAAGAAGTGCATCAAATGTACAGTTCTGGATTGCTGAACGTTGCTTCTTGCTGACATCCCTGAAAATTGTGAACATTCATTTCATTTCATATTATTAGTGGGGTAGGTTTCAGGCAGCCAATAATATTATTTTACTTTATTATAGTAGGATTTAAGGCTCCATCAGCTTGTTGGGCATGTGCTGATTTATACTACACGGCATTATGTATTCTGCTGTGTAGTAGTAGGGAAGTGCTAATGTTACTTCATACCATAGGGCAGTGATGGTGAACCTTGGCACTCCAGCTGTTGTTGGACTTCAATTCCCAGAAGCCCAAGTCAGAACTCCTGCTGATCAGAGTTTCTGGGAATTGAAGTTCAAGAACACCTGGAGTGCCAAGGTTCGCCTTCACTGCCATATAGTGATGATAGAAGTGAATACCTGTGGATACTCAATGGAGATTTGAGCAGGTTCTGTGACTATTTATCAATATTGGGGGTTTTTTCTTCAAAAGGTTTAGGTTGCACAACTTCAAGAACTACAAACTTGAAATGCTTGTCTGAGTGACCCTCCTTGATATAGTGCATGACTAAAGGTGCTTGCAATACCTGGTCCCAGACAAATTTGCATATAACACAGTTGTGACATCTGTAGTGACCGCATATAATATTCTGTGTTAGTCCCTGTCTGGCCATGCACTCTGTATATGTTACTATATTGCTCAGGGATCTGGTCCTTCTAAAACCTATAACTGGTTTATCATTGCATCCTGGTATGTCACCAAGGATATGCCAGTGTTATAATCTTTTTTAATATAATTGGCCAATGGAGAGAACTCCAGAGACCAATTGATTCTAAATTTGCTGGTTTTCTTTTTTGTGTGTGTCAAAAGTACATTTCTGGGTATTTTTAAAATCTTATCAAAGGAACCATCGATGATGTGATGGGGGGTAGCCTCTTTGATGTAAAGCCTCCCTGATATTATTAGCTGATTCTAGAAAGCCTCCTTCAGTAGAGGAGTTCCTTTTTTCCCTTGAGAAGAGACTATATGGAATTTTATTTTTAAAATAATGTGGATGGAATGACACAAACTGGAGATAAACATTTCGGTCTGTGTGTTTACGAAAGAGCTTCATGAACAAAGTTCCTTGATCGGAGATATAAATATTGATGTCTAAAAATGATAAGGATTTAAGATCCATGTCAGAAGAAATTTTTAAATTAGGATCCAGTCTGTGGGGCAATGGTGTCTGAAGCCCCTGTAAAATTAAGAGAATAAGGCAGAGTGATATTGCGATTGAAGCTTCATCTGAAATCACTGTGGTATCTGCTCCAGCCCTATGGAACCTCCTGCCAGTTGAACTGCATCTCCAGACAGAGCTGCTGCCCTTAAGAAAAGAACTGAAAACCTGGCTGACAGGGCAGGTGTGGGGAGGTGGAGAGGGAGCAACCACCACCATCACCCCACTGGCTCATTTAGAGCAGGATCACTCATGCTTTTAATAGTTTTTAACTAGATTTTTAATTGGTGTGGGTGGGAGGTAGTTTTCCAGTGTTTTTAGGAATTTTAAGGGTCTTTATAGTTAAACTTTGGTGATTTTATGTACACCGCCCAGAGTCGCATGTTGATTGGCTATACAATCAATCAGTGCGGCTATACAAATTGAATGAATGAATGAATAAGATGGCTGTCAGGCCCCCGAAGCTGTCTGAGGGAGGGTGACCCGGGTTCTGGCTTTAAAAGGTTGAGAACTCTTGCCCTAAAGAAATCACAATCTTGATTTTGCAAGAGCCTAGCAAGGCTGTTGAGGACAGAATATTCTGGAAATTGCTCATTCATAGGGTCACCGCAAGTCAAAGGCAACTTGGCAGCATGCAACCAGAACAATCCAAAACGAAGGAATGTCCCCAAGTTCTTTACTAAATAACATTGGTGTGGGAGTGACAGCATCCCCAGCTTCTCTCTGCAGACATCCCACAAACAGATGACTGGCCATTATGTACAGATGAGTACTGGATTACACAGGCCTTTGACCTTATCCAGCAAGGCTTTACTGTATGCTCTTAAATAAATTAGTCTGGGATCCACAGGCCATTCCCTCTTCCTAACCTTAGATCAGTGTCTCCCTTCCATTCCTTGGTGAACAGGTCTCTTATTTTTCACAAAGCATAGTTCACTCCTGGGGAACGGTAGGTAAAAAGGTAAAGGTATCCCTTGCTCAAAAGCGAGTCATATCCGACTCTAGGGTTCAGTGCTCATCTCTGTTTCATAGCCGAAGAGCCAGCACTGTCTGCTTCTGCAGACATTTCAGTGGTCATGTGGCAGGCATGACTAGACACTGTTACCTTCCCACCGACGTGGTCCCTATGTATCTACTTGCAATTTCTTGCTTTTGAACTGCTAGGTTGGCAGGAGCTGGGACAAAAACGGGAGCTCATTCCGTCCTGCAGTACTCGGGAGTCAAACTGCTAACCTTCTGCCTCCCAGTCAACATCTTAGCCACTTGAGCCATTGCAGTCAACCTGGAACAGTAAGTTACAATAATATTAGAGTCACACATGGGTCAGGCGTCTGCATTAGGGATCATATCATGGCCTTTTTCTCCTCTGACACCGAAATGTAGGAAGCTGCCTCCTATCTCATCCAATTGTATATCTATCTACCCTTATCTCTTCCTGCCTTCTGCAAGCCTATTTTTTTCTTTTTTGCCCATAGCTAGCAGATGTCCCTATCCAGCATAGTCAATGGCCAAACATCATGGGAGTTACATGTAGTCCAAAGTGTCTGGTGGGCACCAGTTTGAGGAGGGCTGGGCCTCTCTGACTAGCAGCAACTCACCAAGATTTTCAAGACACTCAGACATTTTGCATGGAAATTATCGTCAACAGCTGCCAAGCAGAGGTACCTTCTCATTAAGCTAGAGCAGGGGTCAGCAAATGTGGCTCTCCATATGTTCTTGGACTTCAATTATCAGTCAATATTCCTGCTGATCAGGGCTTCTGGGAGTTGAAGTCCAATAACATCTGGAGAGCCAAGTTTGTTGACCCCAGAGCAAGAGGAATCTATTTGTGATTTTATTTTCCAGAGAAAAGAAGACGACGAAGAAGAAGAAGAAGAGGAGGAGGAGGACTGTTTGCCCTCCCTTCTCAACTTGCCGCCCTGAGTCGGGTTCGGCCTGAGTGGGCGGCATATATAAATATGACTAATAAATAAATAAATAATTAAACTCATTTCGTACACCATTCTAGCATTTCTTCACCTTAGTAATTTCTTGATCAGGCAATCAATTTTTATTTAAACTCTTTTACAGGAGGCTTATTCATCCTTTCCATTGTTCTGTCTGCCTTTGTTTGGTTCCAAAATAGCAGGTAAACACTGAATCCTATTTTGAAGAAATCCAGTCTTTCCTTATACAGTGTAGAACTGTTTACCACCTTACTTTCTTAGTTGAAAACTATGGTTGGTGGGGTTTTTTTATTTAAAAAATATCTTTAGGTTCAAGCATGTGTTTGGCTTCTCTTGGTCCTGTTATGAATTACTGTTTCTCAAAAATAGTGTTAAAGATACAGCAGGTAGATAATCAGGATAGTTTTATGCATAGCTGTCAAGTATCCCTTATTGGCTGGGGAAACCCCTTATTTTACCCTCTTTCCTGCCGTCATCCCTTATTAATTAGACTGCAAAGCCCTATTGCCGCCATTGGAGGGCAGCACAGGATAAGCATAGCTGTCAAGTATCCCTTATTTGCCAGGAAATTTCCCTTATTTCCAAATCCAAAACTTGACAGGTATGGTTTTATGGGAAGAAAGAACTTTGCAGAATCACTGGGGGGTGGGGGAGAGAGAACACAAAATACTTAAGTGAAGGAGGGAGCAGCATTCAAACAATATTTGTTAGGGTGAAGGTGAACAAGAACCACAGACTATACCAGGCTTAGAAATGCAGTAATACCTCATACAAAGTCCGCTTCATACAACATCGGATTCATACAACATCGCCTAATTTCTTGAAAAAAGGTGCCTCATACAAAGTCATGCGACTTTGTATGAGGCATTGGGTTTTTCCCAGGTTGCATTGTGCCTGGGCAGTATAAAAGGCAGGACACATGCGTGCATTGCTTTTGTGGGTTTTGCATGAGGCGAAGAGTGTTTAGGAGTTGTTTTGAGCACGATTTTGGAATTTTTTTTGGATTTTTTGGATTTTTTCGTCAGGATTTTTAGAAGCATTCCTGGGATTTTTGCAGCATTCTTCAGGTTCTTAGACAATCAGGGTTGTTTGACATGTTTTTGTAATGTTTTTAGCTTTTAGACGATGATTTCTTAAAGTTCTGTCAGTTTCCTGTCTGTTTCCTTGACTTTGCCCTGAAGTCTGTGCTGTTACAGTACAATGTATCTCTAACGACGTTGTATGAGGCATCGCGGCAAGGATTTGGATGTTGTATGAAGCATCACGGCTAGGATTTGGATGTTGTATGAGGCATCGCAGCTAGGATTTTGCATGCCTCATACAAAGTCCAAATCCGTATAAAGTCCAAACTTGTGGAACCAAATTTGGACGTTGCATGAGGTATCACTGTGGTTGGGTTTGGCCTTTGGGGAAAAAAAGTCCACAACAGAACAAATCAAGAAGAAAAAAACCAAATGATGGGTGAATCCAGGGCATCTGACCCAACTTTTTTGACTGTTCTTCTGGGAAGCCTACAGAAATGTAAACAGAGCTTTTTCCTACATCCCTCTTTTTAATTTTAAATTGAGGAGCTCTCATGGTAGCCTCAGAACTGAACAAGGATATGGGGAGCACAGCCTGTATGCCTCTCAAAACAATGGGCTTCCCTTTCTTCCTTTTTTGAGGGTGGGGGTCAGCCTGAAGAAAGAGTGATTAGTTGCCAAGGGCATTTATGCCTCCCTTGTGATATTGGGTTACATCCATTTATTGTGGAAAATGACAATTTTGGGCCAAAATGTTGAGGAGGGAATATTCTAAAAATGAACATTCATGCTTCTCAAAAGCATGACAGGTTTGAAATTGATTCAAAGACCAAGGAATATATGATGGACAGCTGAGGCGGGGTTTATCTTGCCAAAATGTGTGGGTTCCAATCTGTTTGGCTGTCTGTGGCTACTGCACACAAGGACCACTGGGTTTTCTGCAATAGGCAGCCACTATGCCTGTCAAAGAAACCGGATCCTATTATGGTTCAGTGGTGTAGAACTGCAGCATTTGCAGAAGTGGTTAGGCCTGTTTTAAGTTATGGAAAATATCTCACATGGTATTCTCTCTGTTTTGCACTAAATATATGCAGTTAGCACTGAACAAAGGCTGTTTCAAAAGAAACTTCGGCTCTGACAGCAAGAATTTAGCTAATAGAAGGTTTACATTTAAATTACAGAAACAGAAGACAACAGTGGCAGAAGGGAGAGAACAAAAACCCACTGGTTTAAACGTGTTTTAAGAACGTGCCTTCAGACTTTGTCTGATAAGCCAAAGAAATAATAATAATTTTGTGTCAGGGGGTTGAAAGGATTTTTAGGGGACGCCTGAATGAGGCTCCTTTCATGTGCCGCTCTTGGGTATCGAAACCCGACCTTCCAGTTTCCAGCTTAGCGATTTAAACACTAAGCCTCTGGGGGTAAGGAGGGGGAAAGAGTACAAATCTTTTCTGAAAGATCTATTTAAATATGGCCATCTTGATGAAGATAATGGAAGATGAAATTGGAGGAAGAATCTGCCAAGAGATGAATTTGAGTCAATTCAGTAATTTATAGGAAGATTTATAAGAAAGATAGAAGGGAAAGCATTTTAAGTGAAAAATAAAAACATGTCATGTCTAAAAACCTCTCTACTATCTTAAACTACAGTCCCCATCATCCACAACCAACATGGGTAGCTTAAGTAGAGATGCAAATATATGCAATGAATTGTTCCCTTCTCCTCTTCTACTTTGTTATTGTGACTGCGTTACGAGGATGGATATGTGCACAGGTGACGACAACAACAACAAAAATAATAATTAATAATAATTTATAATAATAATAGGGTGCTGTCAAGTCAATTATAACTTGTGACAACTCTTTCCAGGATTTTCCAGGTGGAGACTACACAGCTATGTTTTGCCATTCCCTCCTCTTTGGGGTTCCCTGGGATTGTACAGCTTGCCCCAAAACACACAGGTTGGCCTGGGAGGCCAAACTTCCAACCTCTGATTCCACAGCCAGATGTTTCAACCAGTCAGTTATCCAACCAGGGCAATAGTAAAGGGAAACAGTCTTAACAAATGCTGGGGGTTAGCATTGGGCTGATGACTTTTTGCATTAGCTTGGAAGGCTTCAAAGGTAACAATTGAAAGGAGAAAGCAAGACATCCATGCTGGCCAGAGTTAGCGGAAGCTGTAGTCCAGCACATCTGGAGTGTACCAAGTTGGGGCCTAATCAGACATCCTACCCTGCTTTCTCTGCATACTGGTATGTCCCCCCCCCCCTCTGTGGCTCTTTTTGCTGAGGGTGTCATCTCTTCCTGGGAGGGAGAATTGCAGAAACCCAGAAAAATATTCAGAAGAGAGATGGGGAAACCACATCCTGCCCAGAGTATGAGAGAAAGCTATAGGCGCTCACGCCTTTATCTGTGCCTCTTTCTCTGCCTCACACTTGATATCAATTTCCCACCCCCACTCCCCAGCTCAAAATTCACAATCCCCCTTGTTGAACATGGCCTCCTGTGGCCTGAGTTACAACAGCTCAGGGTCACAGCCTTGCCAAGCAGACAGTTATGAATTTGCAAAGTGGGGTGGGTGGGTATTTAGTTTGAGGAGGTGGGGAGCAATAAGAAAAGCAGAACTAGCAATAGTAAAAAAAAATGGTTTAACATTTAATCTCTCTAGCCTACATGGAGAAAGGAGGGGGAAAATAAAATGTGGCGAGGGATGAGCGAAGTCTCCATTTCATAATGAAGGAGAATGAAGGAATCACAAGAAACCAAAAAAAGAGACTTCCCTCTTCATTCTCCACATTTTCTTTCTTGTGACCCCTTCGTCCTCAATTTTCTGTACCCTTTGCCCCCAAACCAGTGTGCTTTAAGCAACAGAGCCACAGGTGGGTGACAGAGTGCATGTCTGGAATGGATAAAGACCCTGAGTGGAGCCCTCAAAATCCCTGATGAGAAGGGTAACCTGGTAGGTCAGGGATTCTCAACCTACGGCTCACTGGCCAGATCTGACCCACAGCACCATTTCATGTGGCCCTCCACCACCTCCACAACACCAGGAAGGGCCATGTGGTGGAGGAAGGGCAAAATGTCTGTCCGGCCCCTGAAGCTGTCTGAGGGAGCGTGACCTAGCCCCTGGCTTTAAAAGGTTGAGAACTCCTGTGGTAGGCGATGGGAAACACTTTCACCCAAGTCTCCAGACAAAAGCTACCAAGGTTTCATATTTTTGCTTGCTGAACAAGACAATACAAAGTTTTCCCCCTTCTTATGTGCAATGTTTTTGTTAGCCTTCTCACATTTGTAAAAGTGTTTGTTATGCACACAGTGTAAACCATACAGTTAAAAATTATAATAACTGTTGCCAGTACTGCATGGACTGTTAAAATTCAGAAGCATTATATGTATTGTTGGCATCTTTTCGATGCTTGCTCAGTGTGTCTATTGCTTTACTCCCCAAATAGGAAAAGATGTTAACGGTGTGCAGAGACATTTTGTGTGAATTGTAGAAAGCGTGGTGGGAAAAGGGTATTCCTCCTTTTTTACATTGAAAGTGAGAAATCTGTCAAGATGAACAAGCTGTTGGTAGGTTATCTCACAGATTTTTTTATTGAGGTTTCTTCGTTTTGGCTGCTACTGCCGTACCTGTCAAGTTACGGCAGTGAAAAAAACGGGAAGCACCGCTGCGTCTGATGGGCGCGCATGTGTGAAGGGGTTACTGCACATGCGCAGTGACCCTGCGCATGCACACAGCTGCAGTAACCCCTTCACGCATGTGCACCGCTTCCTCTGATGGGTGCGCATGCGCAGTAACCCCTTTTCTGGCCCTTCAAATATGGGATGACCGTTGGAAGGACCAGGAAAGAGGGGTGAAATACGGGATGTCCCGGCCAATACGGGATAGTTGACAGATATGGCTACTGCTCACAACATGGTCTGTGTGGACAAGCAGTCATGCTGTTGAGGTAGGAAGGTGGACACCAACTGTTGGCCTCCTTTGTACTGATCTTGTGATCATCTTCTGGGATTCTCTAGCACTTGGCAAATGAGAAAAGTTGTTTTTGGAATACAGTAAGTGTGTAGTGTATGTATAGTTAAACTTGCATTTGAAAAAGCCAGGACATTCAGTTCTTTAAAAAAAACCCACCAGTTTATGAATGTGATATATTGTTTCTTCTGTCCAGAATTCAAAAGACCAGGAAATGGTCCAATATTGCCATGCAATATCGTGCACATGTTCCAAGCAGAGGGAAATGGCTGCTCATTTTACATAGCAAAGAGTAGCCTGGATGTTGATAAGACCAGTGGTGCGCTCAAATTTTTTTTACTACCACACTGTGGACGTGATATGGAGGGGGTGGCCAGGGGAAAAGCCCTACATTGCACCCGAATTAGGACTCCTTTATTTCAAAACTTGAATGGGCGGGGCCAGCTAGAATTTCTGCTACCGGTTCTGGCAAACTGGGGCGAACCTGCTGATGCCCACCACTGGATAAGATCAGTGGCAGAATCAAGAAGGTTTGCAGCATTGTTTCCCAACCTTTGGTTTTTGGACTTCAATTCCCCAATGCAATGATCAGCCAATGCACTGACTTAAGCTTCTGGGAATTGAACTCCCCCTGTGAGGCATGGGCCCCACATTGCATACCTGTCAAGTACCCTGTAATGGCCGGGATTTCCCCGTAATTTTGTGCCGCTTTTGTTCATTTACCGCCTGGAGCTGCCACTACCCCGTAATTTGGCAGTGGGGGAAAAGTAGTTACTGCGCATCCCTTCTGCGCAGATCCTTTCTACACATGCGTAGAAGGGTTCTGTGCAGAAGGGGATGCGTAGAAGGCTTCTATGCGTGCGTAGAAGTGACCTGCGCAGAACGGTTTTGCACAGGTCCCATATTGTCCAGAGCCGCGCTTGACAGGTATGCCACGTTGGGAACCACTGGTTTACAGGATACCCTTTTATTTTCACTACCATTCCAAAAAACACACCAAGCAAGGGGAAATCCCAGGAGTGGGTTCCTTTAAAAAAAACACCCAGTTAACTTCTCACCTAAACAGAAAACAATCGTCATGGCTGTTTTTCAGAAAGTTCTCATGGTATTTATAGCTTGGGGAACAAAGCAGTCCGAATGCCTATAACTCTAGATGAAACATGTTATTTCAGATCAACTGTTCATACTAAAGTACTTCGCTGGTCAAGGGGCTGCAGTGGCTTAGTGGCTTGTCAATCGAAAGGTTGGCTGGTCAACAGTTCGAGACCCGAATGCTACGCAATGGAGTGAGCTGCCCCAGCTCCTGCCAACCTAACAGTTCAAAAGCAAGAAATTGCAAACAGATAAATAGGTATTGCTTTGGTGGGAAAGGTAACAGCATTCTGTGTGCTTTGACATATATTCATGCAGACGCAGACAGTGATGGCTCTTTGGCTGTAAACAGAGGTGAGCACCACCTCCTAGAGTTGGACATGTCTGACTTTCGAGCAAGGGAGACGTTTACCTTTACCTTACTTCTCTGGTCATGTGGAAGTTAGTGGATTGTTAATCTCCATTATTTAAAAAATAAAATAAAATTGGATTGGGTTTCCCCCATACAAGCCCAATGATTGTATTGAAAACGAAGTCTCAGTCAGAGTCCTTTTTGTGCTGTTCAGAGCCAGTGTTCTTTCACGCTCAAGTTGTGAAGCACAGCTTATCCAAATATAGATACAAGTTTTAGATACCTGTTGCAAAACTTGGGTTTAAATCACTCTCAGGTGTGTGCAGTGTGGGTATGTCTTAACAAAGTATAAAACATTTTAAACAAACCTACCATACCTGTCAAGTATCCCGTATTGGCCGGGAAATCCTGCATTTCACCCCTCTTTCCCGGTCCTTTATGCGGCCAGCCCGTATTTGAACAGCCAGAAAAGGGGTTACTGCGCATACGCACCCGTCAGAGGAAGCGGTATGCATGCGCAAAGGTGCTACTGCAGCGGTGCACATGCACAAAGGGGTTACTGCACATGCACAGTAACCCCTTCGCACATATGCACCACTGCAGTAACCCCTTCGCCTTCATGCATGCGCGCCCATCAGAGGCAGCGGTGCTTCCCGTTTTTTCACCGCCGCAACTTGACAGGTATGAAACCTACACTTTGTACACTTGATACACATACTGGTTTAAGAGTGGCATCTTAGTATTAGGTGGGAGACCTCATGTGTGCCTTAAAACCTGGTTTTCACATTTCTGCTTTGTTGACCAGGCTAAAAAAGGCCCAGTTTATTAGCTTCCTCTTTGCTCAGCTCCCTGACAATCCACCTGCTTCCGCTTTATTTGTATTGTTTCCTTCACTTCCCTATTCTTTCAGAGCTCGGGTGCAGAAGCAGAGTCTCGTTTAGAAAGGGGTTAAATTGAAACCTGTGAAAGTAAACGTGCATTGGTGCTTGTTGATATTACGTTCTGTCAAGCCATTCCCTCGCTCATGGCCATCCTATGAATGAGCAATCTCCAAAATGTCCTGTCATCAACAGCCCTACTCAGGTCTTATAAATCCAAGACTGTGGCTTCTTTTAGGAAGTCAACCCATCATGTATTTGGTCTTCCTCTTTTCCTGCTGCCTTTAATCTTTTCCAGAATTATAATCTCTTCCTGAGAATCTTGCCTTCTCATGATATCTGAAGCAGGACAGCCTCAGTTCCATCATTTTTGCCTCCAGAGGTAATTTAGGCATCATTTTCTCAAGGATCCACTTGTTCATCTTTCTGGCAGTCCAGGGCATTTGCAAAACATTCAGCCAGCATCTCATTTCATATAAACCAGGGGTTCTCAAACTACAGCCCGGGGGCCTGATACAGCCTGTGACACCATTTCATGTGGCCCCACCACCACCTCCGCCACACCCGGAAGTGCCATGAGTGCAGGGCAAAATGGCCGAAGTTGACTGAGGGAGCGTGACCTGGCCCTTGGCTTGAAAAGGTTGAGAATCTCTGATATAAATGATTTTTTTCCTGTCAGCTTTCTTTACTATCCAGCTTTCACATCTGTATATAGTGTTTGGAAATACAACAGTGTGGCCGTTCTTGGTCTCCAATGATGCATCTTTACACTTGATGATATTTTCTAATTGCTTCATTGGAGCAGTGGATAGAATGGCAAACTAGTTTAGTACCCACCCCGACCCCCTAGTTTAGCATGATGGGTTAGGATTCAGTAGACTTGGGTTCCAATCCCTGCTTAGCCATGGAAATTCACTGGGGATATGGAATTGGTAAAACCTCTCCATAAATATTGCAGTTGCTTTGAAAGCCTGATAAGGCTTCCTATAAATTGGTTCTTGGTGGCATATAACGACAAGAGCATAAGGCCAAAAGGAATCCCATAAATGGTAGGATTGGATCCAGATTTAGTTATCCCTAGAGTAGGTTCGAAACCTGTGAGCCTCGAATTAATTGTGCATCCGTTACTAGTTTCGGGGTTGTTCCAAGGATGTCTACATTGGATCTAATCCAGAAATCAGAAGTTCCGCCTTGACTAAGTTATTCTTGTTCTCATGCGTAGAACGTACCTGTGCAGAACCGTTCTACACAGGTCCCGTATTGTCTGGAGCCGCGCTTGACAGGTATGGCCTGGATGTCGATAAGACCATTGGTGGGCTCCAAAAAAATTTACTACCACACTGTGGCCGTGTTATTGAGGGGGTGGCCAGGGGAAAAGCCCTACGTTGCACCCGAATTAGGACTACTTTATTTCAAAACTTGGATGGGTGGGGCATTGCACCCGAATTAGAACTACTTTATTTCAAAACTCTCAGCTGTAAAATGAGTTTAACAGCTAATGCCAGTAGCAAATGGCATAAAAATAACAACGCTCCCCCCATTAGCTATTAACCATATATTAAAACCCACATTCAATGATAAATCAGATGTGGGAGATAAGCTACAGAAAAGTGCTGTCACCATTTCTCAGTGGTACTAAATCTAGATGCAACTTCTAAAAAGCAATTTTTGTATATGCTCTTAAGCAGTCAAGAGTAACAGAACTGGAGTGCCTCAGAACGAGAAGATGGGGTGGTGGTGGGACATGCACTCTTGCTCTAAATAATATTTTAAAATGTTGGAAAATGCTCTATACCTCCACTGCCTCCTCTCTGCTACCATATTTTATGCAAACTGTATTTTGGATCGCTTTTGCCAAAGCAACCGTTGTATGAAAGCAGATTGGTTTCCCACCATTGACATACTGTATATATTTTTTTGCTTTTTAAAAAAGAAATGCTTCTTCTTTTTTTAAAATCTCCTGGCAGATGAGAAAGAAAGGACCTACCCTGGGCCTCTAGAGCAGATCTTTGTGAAGTGATAAGGAGGCCTCCAAGCGGGGAAAGACAGGGGGGCTGGTTCTGAGATGAGCAGGCCTGGTTTCTCTTGCTCAAAAGCCAGTTGTATCCGACTCTAGGGTTCAGTGCTCATCTCTGTTTCAAAGCCGAAGAGCCAGCGCTGTCTGCTTCTGCAGACGTTTCTATGGTCATGTGGCAGGCATGACTAGACACCGGAGTGCACGAAACGCTGTTACCTTCCCACCGAAGTGGTCCCTATTTATCTACTTGCAATTACTTGCTTTTGAACTGTTAGGTTGTTAGGAGCTGAGACAAAGACAGGAGGTCATTCTGTCCTGCAGTCCTCGGGAATCAAACTGCTGATTTTCCGCCTCCCAGTCAGCATCTTAGTCACTTGAGCCACTGCAGTCCTGAGCAGGCTTGACTCTGGGGCAAAGCCTACAGAAAGTAATGAACCTCTTGAGTCATTTACCACTGCCCACCCTTTATCTTTTAGATCCCCTTAACTCACAGATTCTAGAGTCAAACATTTTTCCTTCTGCCTTTTTGCCTTGGTCCTGGAGATCATACAACACAGAAAGTCAGCTTTCTTCTTTTTTATTCCTCGCCTTCTCCTCCGCCTGTATTCTAGTGTCCAAAGACACCATTACACTATCAACCATTGAAGCCTAACCTGAGCAAGACTCTCTGTGCTTTCCACCGTTGAAACTGAAAGGCAGGCATTGAGCTGCATGTTACACAGCGAGGGAGTAAATTATAGCATTATCCAGCACCAAAATACCTCTGTGTGACAATTGGAAAGGCACTCTTTTTTAAGCAGCACTGCCTGAATACCAAAGCTAAAGTTACTATGAGGAACAACATCATCATCATCAGGAAACTCGTGAACTATAAATGGGGAGCTCAACCGTCCACTCTGTGTACATCAGCTTTGGCCCTGAGCATCTCTGCTGCAGAGAATGCTGCTCTAGTATGGAGCACATCCACACACATGAAACAAATTGACATTGCTCTTAATGAACCGCTGTGTATAGTGACAGGGTACCTCAAACCTACACTAGTTGAGGAAATATATCTTATACTTGGTGTTGCTCCAACTAAGATATGGAGTGTACGCTGAGAGAATGAAGCAAAAGAATGACCCTCAACATCCTCTGAACGGAGATGTGCCTGAAGTTCACTGACTTTGGTGTATGAGAACCAAGACAAAGAAACAGCCGAAGGACTGGCTTAACACATCTTTATTGCATGGCGGTCCGGGGGAACATGAGGTAATGGCGGACGAGCAGCTCAATATATACGGTGGTTATACATTTGAATGTGGCTCCACGATAGCCCATTGGCTACCGTTAGCGTGACGTCATTTCTGGTCACGCCCTTCTTGTCCAGGTGAGGTAGTGGCGGGAATCTTCCCGCGCTGTGGTTCCTTGGGGAATTGGGACCTGTGAGCTGGGCGCTCGCTATTGCCACCAGGTGGTCATTAGCTCGCGTCCTAATTGCAACGGGTTACATTGATATATATGTTAAAGGCATAGTATTGAGAACACAAGGCATAGTATTGAGAACACATGATATATATGTTAAAGGCATATTATTGAGAACACAACATCCCTCCCCCCTAGGATGAGACGAAGTCTCTCATCCAAGATGGCTTATTGCAAACGCGCTTTGGGCGTGCTGCAGGCTGGCATGTCCCGGCTCCTTGTCCTGAAACGGGAGAGGGAAACTCGTTAGTGACTTGCCGCGGCTCTGCGGCTTTTGGGGAAGGGACGGAAAAACCGGGGGCACTAGGGACTAACGAAAAAACCCGCTTCTCGCTTGGATGGGTGGGGGACCACTCCGGAACCCCCCCCCCCCCCGGTTTTGTAAATGAAAATCAGAATTATCCCCTAGGGTGTCATTAGAAGGATTCCGCAGGATATCTATGAGGACAGATTCGGACTCCTTTCCCTCCCCCCTAGGTGGGGACCACCGGCCCCCCTCTCCTCCCCCTTGGGCTGAACGCGTGGGGGAGAACCCTAACGTTGAATCCTCGTCCGCGCCGTCCGCGCGTTGTTCGTCCGGAACCCGGCGCCGGAGCTGCTCCGCGTGCCGCCTCCAGAGTAGGCCCGCACTGGTCTCCACACAATACGACACGGGACCCGTCTGCCCAACGATGACGCCCGGGACCCAGGCTGGCCCCGCGCTAACGTAGTTCCTGCAATGCACCGGGGCACCTACTTCGAAACTCTTTGTGGCCGCTAACCCGATGTTCCTCCCTGTGTCCTCCACCCTCGTTGGGTCTAGCCTGGTCAGAATCGTGGTCAGCTTCCTACGCATTAAGAGCTCTGCGGGCGACTACCCTGAAGCTAGGGGGGTCACCCTGTATCCCAGCAGGAACTGACACACTTGCAGGTTGAGATCCCCGGGACCCATGCGCCTCAGCGCGTCCTTGGTGGTGCGCATGAGGCGCTCTACCTGGCCGTTCATTGCCGGGTGGAAAGGGGCGGAGGTGATGTGCCGAATGGCGTTGATCTCCGTGAATGCCCTGAACTCAGCGGACGTGAAACAACTAGCGTTATCGCTAATTAGGGTGTCGGGTATACCGAACGTGCTAAAGACCCTCCGCAAATGCTTCACCGTCGTTGCTGAAGAGGTGCTAGTAACTGGAATTACCTCCAACCACTTGGAGTAAGCATCCACCACGAGGAGAAAAAGTGTCCCCTTAAATGGTTCCGCAAAGTCGATGTGCACACGCGACCAAGGCCCCTTTGCCGCGTCCCATTCCCTGTGCGGCAGGCGCGCCTCTTTGGGTCGGGAGCATTGGCAGCTCTCGCAAGTGCCCACTATGTGCTCAATGTTGGCATCTAATTGGGGCCACCAGAAGTAGCTCCTGGCCAGAGCCTTGGAGCGGACAATCCCAGGGTGGCTGACGTGCAGCAGTTTGAGCACCCTGGGTCTCAGGGATTCGGGGACTATCACCCGCTGGCCCCACAGAAGGCACCCCCTCTCTATGGACAACTCTAGCCTCTTCCTAAAAAACGGGGCGAACTCTGCCGCCGGGGCGGACGCTGGCCACCCTTTCTGTACCCAGGAGCTGACTAGAGCAAGCGTTTTGTCCTTGCCGGTCGCCTTGGCGATGTCTGCGGGGACAATGGGGGGCGAATCTAAAACCTCTATCAGGAGCACTTGGCGGTCTTGTTCTTCCTCGCCCACGATGCTGCTAGCGTTGGGGAGGGGAGACCTCGACAGGGCGTCCGCGTGGCTTATTTCTTTTCCCGGGCGGTACACTAACGCGTGCTGATACGCGTTTAAGAAGATGGCCCACCTTAACATCCTAGGGGACAGGATTTGAGGAGTGGGTTTGTCAGCAGTGAAAATGCCTAGCAGGGGCTTGTGCTCGGTCACTATGGTGAAAGGACGGCCATAGAGGAAATCGTGGAACTTTTTAGTCCCCACGATTATTGCTAGCGCCTCCCTGTCCGTTTGAGCGTAGTTTCGTTCCGCTTGGGACAGGGATCTGGAGTAGAATGCTACCGGGGCCTCTCTCCCGTTCTCCAATACGTGGCACAGCACCGCCCCCACCCCTACTGGGGATGCGTCGCATATCAGGACCACAGGTCTCTTGGGGTCAAAATGGGTGAGAATGGCGTCAGACGCTAGGAGTTGTTTCAGGTCACCGAATGCCCTCTCCTGGCTCTCGCCCCACTTCCACGCCTCGTCTTTCTTGAGTAGCTTGTGAAGTGGCTCTGCTACCGATGCCTTCCGAGGCAGGAAAGAGTGGTAAAAGTTTAAGAGCCCTAGGAACGACTGCAATTCGGGCTTGGAGGTGGGGCGAGGGGCATTTCGAATGGCGGCTACCTTTGATTTGGAGGGTTTGATTCCCTCAGGGGTCACCCGGAAACCCAAGAACTCAACCTCTTTGGCGAAGAAAACGCATTTGTCTTTCCGCAACCTCAACCCCGCCTTTTCGAACACCGCCAGCACTTTGTCCAGCCTTTCAGCCAACTCTGCCTCGCTCCCCCCGTTATCAACACGTCATCAAAGTATGGCAAGACCCCCTCCAGCCCCTTTAAGAGGCGTTCCACGAGCGACTGGAAAATACCCGGCGCCGAGTTCATGCCGAACTGCAGGCGCGTCACCTGGAACGCCCCCTTATGAGTGACTATCGTTTGCGCAGCAGCTGCAGCTGGGGTTACTGAGAGTTGCTGATAGGCTTGCGCTAGGTCAAGTTTTGCGAAACACTTTCCCCCATGTAACCTGGCCAACAGGTGGCTGACTACCGGCACCGGATACGCATTTGGGCGGATCGCCTTATTAATGGTGCACTTATAATCAGCGCAAATGCGAACCTCCCCGTTGGCCTTTAGCGCGGTTACAATCGGAGTTTCCCACTCTGCGGAATCAACAGGAACAAGAATCCCCTGGCCCACCAATTTGTCCAGTTCCGCCTCTATCTTGTCCTTTAGTGCGAAAGGCACTCTGCGCGGCTTGAGTCTGATAGGGCGGACCTCCGGGTCCAGGTCGAACGCTACTGGGGGTCCCTTGAACTTTCCCAGTCCTTTCTTGAAAACTTTGGGGTGCGCGTCACACACCTCCTGTACTGGGTCAGTCCCGACGGCATGCACCCCCCCAATGAACAAACCCAGGGGCTTAAACCATTGAGTCCCGAGGAGGCTGCAACTTCCCCCTTTGAGAACAACCAGGGGAAGTTCCGCGGCGTGTTGCTTGTATTGGACCTTGAATTTTCCAACCCCCAACACCGGAATGCTATTTCCCTGCACATCCCGCAGTGTGGACCTCAACGCTTTGAGCTTAGGGCGCACGTGGGGGGAAATTCCCAAGAACTCCCGCTGGGACATAATTGAGTAGGACGAGTCTATCTCCATCCTAACAGGGGCCCCTTGCACCAGTACCTCAACAAAATAACGTGGGTGTCCCAAGGACACGCTGTACACAGGGGCTTCGTCGCTGCTGTCATCGGAGATGCGGCCCACACCGTCCGGCTTCCTCGCGGGCCGGGCGCCCTCCTTGGTCTTCGGCGGGCGGTCTGACGGGCTTTTCTGGTCTCTGCGCCGCCGTCTGCAGACCTTGGCGATGTGTCCCCGGTGTCCGCAGTTGTGGCACTCGGCCTTCCGGAACGGGCACTTGATGCGGTCGTGGGCTGCTCCAAAGCCGTCGCAGCGTCGGCCGTCCTTCCGAACCTTCTGGACGTCCTCGTCGTCGCTGCTCTCCGTGGAAGATTTCGGCGTGCGCCTGGCCGCCTGCACCGAGCCCGCTGTCTTGTTGGGCTGTGGGGGCCTTTCTCTGAACCCCTTGACTCTGGCCCTCGTGGCCTCCGCGGCTTGGGCCGCCTTCACGACCTCGCGTAGCGTCGGGGGCGGATCCTGGTTCATCAGCTTTCGCTGAACCTCTTCATCCCACAGGCCGCACAGCAAGCGGTCCCTGAGGGCGATTTCCAGATTTTCCCACTTGCATGGGCCGGCGGCCAACCGCAGGGCCGCTGCAAAAGCGGCGATGGACTCACCAGGCGCTTGAACTCTCTTCCAGAACGCGTCTCGAGCCGCAAACATCGAGACCGAGGGCTGGAAATGGTCGCGCATCACCTTTAGAAGCTGTTTGGCCGTTAGCTCGCTCACTTTCTTCGGTGATACTAGGTCCACCAATACTCTTTTGGCGGCATTTCCCAGCATCCGAGTGAGGATGGCCCTCTTCTTTCCCTCGTCCGTAATGTCGGACACCACCAGCGTATCTTGGAAGTCCATTTCAAAGAGCTCCCATTCTTCCGGCTTGTTGATGTCGAAACCGGCATGTGTCTTGATCTCGTGGGAAGCCATATCCCACCTTCGTCGCCAATTTGGTGTATGAGAACCAAGACAAAGAAACAGCCGAAGGACTGGCTTAACACATCTTTATTGCATGGCGGTCCGGGGGAACATGAGGTAATGGCGGACGAGCAGCTCAATATATACGGTGGTTATACATTTGAATGTGGCTCCACGATAGCCCATTGGCTACCGTTGGCGTGACGTCATTTCTGGTCACGCCCTTCTTGTCCAGGTGAGGTAGTGGCGGGAATCTTCCCGCGCTGTGGTTCCTTGGGGAATTGGGACCTGTGAGCTGGGCGCTCGCTATTGCCACCAGGTGGTCATTAGCTCGCGTCCTAATTGCAACGGGTTACATTGATATATATGTTAAAGGCATAGTATTGAGAACACATGATATATATGTTAAAGGCATATTATTGAGAACACAACACTGACTCAGATCCAGGAAGAGATTTATGGCAAGGACAAACGTTCTTGAGGGTATGCAAGAGGAAAATCAAATTAAAAGATGGAGGAAGGAGCTCACTGGGCAAGGAATAACATTGAAGGAGGATATGGCAGTGGAACTTGACCTTCCACATGTCACTTAGAGGACTCTAACCAGGGTGAGGTTTCAGAGTCCCTAAATGCAAGACCAACATGCTTAAGTAGGGACTGCTGGCAGACAACAACACGCTGTGTGAATGTGGAGAGATACAGAATCCAGCTCATTTGTTGGTCTGCCAATTACTACCAGAAACATGTACCGATGGGGATTTAATTTTGGCCAATGACAAAGCCAAGAAGGTGGTTTCATTTTGGCAGTCCAAAGTGTGATGTGGCCACAAAAGGAGAAGTAGTAGCATCAAAAGAGCCCTGTTTCCTAAACTTTCCTTAGTATTAACCTCCTCTTCTGCCCTTTGGTCCTGTTGAATTTCCCCCCCTGAACACATGCGTTCTGCTCCCCCCATGAGAACTCTTCACCCCTTTCTTTCTTGATCAGATCTACTATTTTCTCTCTCCTCCACTCCTTCCGTCGCCGTGCTGAGCTTCGACTTCCCATGGCAGCAATGGAGGAAGGGCAGAGCAGGGCGGAAGGAGCCAAATTGCCACAGATTGCCTTATATGGGCAGAAAGAGGCCTGGGGCAAATTAAGGAGGTCTTAATGGCGCCATTTTTGTGAGGCAGGATGTGGTCAGGCCTGCGGCTTTAGCTCCTCGCAGAAAGACGTTTGGTTTGTGCTGTTGGGGGCGGGTGGCGCAGTCGTCACCTGTGGGTGCGATCGTCTGGCTGAGCTGTTCTGAAACTTCCCTCGCGTTTCGCCCTGCTGCACATTTTCACCTCTGTCTTCCCCGTTACCCTATGCTTGGATCAAAAGTACAAAGGCAGGGGGATCAAAGCGAAGGACTAAGTCTCCTGCACCCGAAGAATGTAGACCGAGGGACCCACAAACATGTTGCAATTAGAGCAGCTTTTTGTTGTGGGGGGCAAAGCCACTGGTTTCCTTCAAAGGTTAAACACAGGAAATATAAACTGAATTTTGTGTATTAGTCTTCATAAGCCAGGGGTTCCCAACCTTTTCAAGCTAAGGGGCTGGGTCACGCTCTCTCAGTCAGCTTCGAGGGCCAGATGGCCATTTTGCCTTGCCTGCACGATGGGGTGGCCATTTTGTCCCAATAGCTTCAAAGGGGGCAGCCATTTTGTTTTTCAAATGCCCATAGAGGGGTAGGGGGCCACATGGAATGGTGCTGCGCGAAAGATTCAGCCTGAAAACCTTAGGTTGGGAACCGTTGTCATAAAAGTGGATCCATCCAGGGCCGTAGCCAGGATTCTAGATTTGGGGAGGGGGGTGTTGGATTTTTCAGGAGGGGCAACAATGCCACAAACACATATATAACAATGGCATCACAGGGTGGGTTTGGGGGGGCTGTTAGCTCAGGAGGGCTTTCACCCCCCTGGCCCCCCTCTGGCGATGGCCCTGGATCCATCCAAACATAGGAAGTGGTAGTCTTTTGTAAAGTTAATGGCTCTTAACTGCCAATTCAAGACCAAATCACCCTCAAATAGTTTGCCTTGCAACAATATACCATTCCTGGGAAACACCATTTCTCTCTGGCTACTGTAAGAGTTGGAGTTAAGCTTGGAAGAAAGAAGGAAATGGGTGGGAGGGCTATTTCGTTGGTGTCATAGTCACTTCTATTCAGGGAAATCTTCAGGCTTTGATCCGATTAGGCCACCAAATAACCAATATTCTTGGTATTTCAGAGGTCAGAGCTTACTGTAGTACAGAAAACAGTTGAAAATTATAGCGGAAGTAAAACGCACCCATATGGAGAAAGGGTTAACCCGGAAGAGTCTTAACCGTATGGGCGCATTTTACTTCTGCTTCCAAGAGTGACAAGGGCAGCGTGGGCTGGATGAATCGCAGTAAACCCATCCGTGTGGATTCACGGGGGCTTCTGGGAATTGAAGTCCAAGAACATCTGGAGTGCCAAGGTTCGCCATCACGGTCCCAGCGGATTGTAGCACTACAAAAGTTAGAAGGACAAATAATTTATTTCTTCATTTCTTCATGGCGTGCCAATTGAGAAATTGTGATTTCAATCGACACTATGAAAAAAAATAATTACCTCCTAACTAATGCAGTGCTATGATGATCAGTTACAAAGGGGAAAAATAATTAGGCTTTCAAAACCCCTCTCCAGATGAGCAAAGAAAGTGTTTTATTTGCATATATGGTAAAGTAACTCATCAGTCACTTCACCATATGGGCAAAGGTCGCCTGTGTTGTTTGGATGTGAGGAATGGGCTAAACATAGTCCCTGACCGTCCTACAAGGGACTGTCTGAACATGCTCAGAGATTTAGGATTCCTTTGCACTAGGCATGGTAGAAATTTTAGTTCATCAATTGGAGGGTAGATGTTCTTTACGTGTGCTTTATTTCCTTTAATTTTAATTTAATATTCAAATTTTGTGATGCCAACAGTATTCTCTTTATGGTAGAGCTACCAGCTTTTCTGTCTTAGCTTTTCCACGACATAGTTGATTCAAAACCAAACCCAACGTCTTTTTCTTGCATGGCTTGTGCCTCTGAAGTCAGCCATGTGGACTGCCCAGCTGGATGCAAGTCTTGAGAGAGCTTGTCAGTTTTGAACACCACAAAAAACTTGACTTTGGTGGAGATTCTTTAATGGAACAGCCAACAATGAAGATGAAATTCTATAAAAGTGAATGTACAACTAGAGAAGTTAAAATCTACAAGATTACTACCCTCACTTAGTTAACTCATGCAGCCTGTCCTCTGGTTCTGCGCTGACAAAGAAACAGCCAAGTTTCCCCCTTAAGCAGAGTATGCCATCTTCATTGTAAAAGTAAGCACAAATTGTGGACTGTGTTTTAACAGTACAGGTGAAACTCGGAAAATTAGAATATCGCGCAAATGTTCATTCAGTCCAGTAATGCAACTTAAAAAGTGAAACAAATATATGAGATAGACTCATTACATGCAAAGCGAGATAGTTCAAGCCTTACTTTGGTATAATATTGATGCTTATGGCTTACAGCTTATGAAAACCCCAACCTCCCCAATCTCATGTTCCCCATAATCATCACATAGTCTCATGTACACTGTATGCCATGATCATCACAATTATAACGAATTAAGACATGACATCTCTCGCTTTGCATGTAGCGAGTCTATCTCATATATTTGTTTCACCTTTTAAGTGAAATGAATGAACATTTGCACAATATTCTAATTTTCTGAGTTTCACCTGTAGTCTAAGCCAGGGTTTCTCAACTTTGGGCCCCCAGTTGTTCTTGAACTTCTATTACCAAAAGCCCAAGTCAGCATACCTGTTAATCAGGATTTCTAGGAACTGAAGTCCAAGAACATCAACAAGGTTGATATAACCTTGGGCCCCCAGCCTTTCTGAAGCTGGTGCCCTTCACCTGGATGGACCACATTTGCAAGGACGTGGTGGCTGTTCATAATGGGAAACTTTAGCCCAGATTCAGGAAAACTGGGTTGAACAAATCTCTCTGGAGGCCTCACAGGGTAACATACTCCTTCTACATTTCTTATGGGACTTTCCAAATGCTGTGAGGCTGCAACTCATTAACCTTAACCAAAAGTAAACCTAACCATGAGTAATTCTGAGAGACCATCCAAGCGCAATCTGGTGGGTCACAGGCGATCTCCTTTGATTTGACACTAAGTCAGATTCCCCCAAGGAGTAAGCAGATATCACATTGCGCTGTGAAAATGCCATAGCTTAAAATCCATAGACTATAAAGATCTGTTTGGTTGCATTGCTATTTCCTGGTGTAAATGAAAATAGCTTTAAAATGTCAAAGATCAGAATAAGCTTCATACCTTCTTTCATCTTCATCTACAGCTGTGGGGACAGAATGGTATGTGCATTAATAAAGCACATATGCCATCACTGGAGAAAGAGTAATTAATTAAAAAGCCAACATTTGCATTCTGGGCCATGTTTAATTTTCTTAAAAATCCTTTTTTAAAAAAACAACAACACTACTTTAAAACGTAGTTAAAACCAGTACTTCCCCTGAGACTTTGAAAAATTACCAGTGGCCACAGTTATTAGGATATTCAGGAGCTACAACACAAAACAAAGTGGACAACCCCCCTACCCCTTTCTAAGGCTACACACAATTGTGAATGAAACATTTCCCACTCTTCACTCACACATACAAGGGGATTCCTTTGTGTTTAGATATAAATGCACATGAACTGATAACAATGTATAATCGTCTTTAAGTGACATTATGCACTCTCTCCTTGCAACCCCAAAATCAACACTGCCAACTGAAGCTTGCAAACACAAAGTTACCCCATTGTATTTTCAGCAAGATCCTGAAAAGGGGAGGTGGTTGCCTTCTTGATCCGAGCTGGAACAACAAGCTCAAGGACACAGCGTGAGTTTTTTTAAACTCATACTTGAACCGGGTTCCTCCATAGAACCAAGGTGATTACTCAAGGCTCCCATTATGGGACGACAACCTCCATCAGTCCTAAGCAGCAGGAGCAGTAGCACAGGATCCTGGCAACAACAGCTCAATAACCTTTGAAGGCTAAGTGCCTTTCTTTGATATACATTTTAAAATATATATATATTTAGTGCCCTCTGCTGGCAAGGTCCTTCCATCTGCGAGTCTGCCCACATGAAGGGCTTTGAATAACTCACTTATTCTTTGGCTTCTATTCCTTCTTCTACCCCAGAGGTGGGCAAAGCATAAGGTCACCCTTGCTTGTAAGCCAGTCATATTTGACTCTAGGGTTCAGTGCCCATTTCTGTTTATAGCCAAAAGAGCCAGCGCTGTCTGCATCTGCAGATGTTTCCGTGGACACCTGGCAGGCATGCCTCAACACCCAAGTGCACAGAACAATGTTTAACTTCCCACCGAAGTGGTACCTATTTATCTACGGTACTTGTAATTTCTTGCTTTCGAACTGCTAATTTGGCAGCTGGGACAGGGCCGGGAGCTCACTCTCTCGTGCAGTACTCGGGAATCGAACCTCGACCTTCCAGCTGTCGAGTTCAGCACTTTAACCACTTGAGCCACTGCAAAGCATAGTCCTCCAAAAATTGCTGGCCTGCCACACTCTCATGAGCACTAGCCAGCCTAACCACTACTGAACTGAGGTATCATTGAAAGTTACAGCCCAACAATGCTTGGACAACCACACATTTCTCAACCAGATCTACGCTTTCAGTTCCTTGAAGAGGGCAGCACAATTGCTAGTTCCCAGTCCAACTTCATAGCCCTTTGTCTTATGCCACATGTGAACATAATGGTGCCATTATTAAAGATCACAACCGATTCCATCCTCTTTATTATGTTCAGAATGGACTCCAGATGTTCTTGGACTTCAAATCCCAGAAGCCCAAGCCCCGATGAATCCGCACAAATGGGTTTACTGCGATTCATCCGGCCGCGCCACCCTTGTCGCTCCTGGAAGCGGAAGTAAAATGCGCCCATTTGTGCAGGTACTTGGGGGCTTGGGGTTCTGGGATTTGAAGTCCAAGAACATCTGGAGCGCCAAGGTTCGCCATCACAGGCCTACATTTTTAATTATGGAACTCCGCTTTTGTTAAGCTCTCAGTAAAGCTGTTATATCCCATTCAATCTATATTAAGCAAGCAGAGGATAAAAGATCCAGACAGCTGAAAAATGCCTTCTAGGAAAGTTTTTAGTACACAAGAAGCTTTTAAATAGCCTCTTTACCTTCACCAGATAAAAATATTGGGATCCCTAAACACACAACATGCTCATGAGTAAAATGTGGAAAATAGCCAAGCATCTTCAATGAATTCTTGACAGCTGATACTTCTTACTGCCTAATAATTATTTGGGGGATTCAATGTGTTGGATGCAGTGCACAGGACTCAATCTACATGTTCAGCAAAATCAAATGATACAGCTTGAGCAAGCGGTCCTGCAGGCTTACAAGTACCAATAGGATGAAATGGCTGGAAACCTCGAATCATGCCATGGCGTGATGTACATGGCTCAAATCTCAGGTGGAACCATTAAGAGTTTGAAAGGATCTTAAGACACCATCTCACAGGCCGGATGAATTGGCGTCAGAGGCCAGATTCGGCCTGTGGGCCGTAGTTTGGGCACCCTTGGTTTAAACAGAGAAAACAGCAGCTTAAAATCTATCTCATCCTGTTGCAAAACAGATTGCAAGACACGTTTTATTTCCGCTTCCAGTAGGAGGAACCACATGACCGGCCCGCTGAACCACGTGACCAGCCCGTGGCCCGAAAAGTTTGGGCACCCCTGTGCTAGGCCTCATTTTCTCCTCAAACAGAGAGCCACACATGTAGAATTTAATGAAGAAGAATGGAACTGGCAGGATATCTCATATGTTGAAGTATAAAAGATAAACAAACAAAGGGAGATGCTTCCTTTGACCAGCGGTGGTCAATTTATAAATACATACAGATGAATAGTATGTTTTTAATGATGAACATGGGTCCTGCAAAATGTCACTGGATTGCAACTTTCACCATGAGTTCCAACAGGAAGGCCACATGTTCCCTACTCATACTTTAAGATTAAGCAAACATGATACTGAGGTGGCACCCAAACCACTCTCTTGAAATTTAGGATCCTCTCCGCGTTTGATAGCAGAGGCCCATGACACAAGACCAAAAGGGGGGAAAACCATCCAAACCTTTATTAATTTCAAAACCAAAGTGAAAACAGAGCTCTCTTCGAGTGGGGAGGGTCTTTGGAAGGGCTTGTGTGGCCTTGCTTAGAGAGTGGCAATGGGGTGCCTGGACTGGCAGGGGGAAAGGCTAGTGTGCCATGTCTCTCTCCACACTGGAATATTGAGTAAAGGGGGGCCACAGAAGGGGGAGGAGGAAGGGGTGCCATGGGTTGTGCAGCTCATTCCACTCTCATCTGGCTCTCACTGCACTGCTTGCTCATTTGCGCTACTGCCGGAGTCCTGGGGCTTCATCACGTCAGGGAGTTCAGGTGGACTGGAGAAGGGATCGATCTGGAGGGGCTCGAAAGCCTCTTCTGAGAAAGAGACAGAAGACAACATGGGTCAGTTTCAAGCTGTGCTACTTTCCTCGATGCACTTGTTTTGTTGCCTACAAATTCAAATCCGAAGCCAAAACAAACAAATAGAAAAAAACAAAAACTGGCAAAAATCATTTTAAAAATCTGAAGATATTTGCAAGCCCACTATGAGCAGAATGGGGTGCAGATCCTACACACTTATCCAGTTTGCACCTGTCCTTTGAAACCGTAAATTCTCTCACATTCCTCAGACACAAACCGTGAAGAACATTTTCTGCCTTGTTCACACAGTCTAGCAATGAGAACTTTATGGAGAAGGGGCGTATGTGTGTGTATGTGTGTGCCAGAATATGGCCATTATGGATCCTCCACAGGCTGAACAGCTCACAACCTGACAATATTAAGTCCTGTACCGATCACTAGTCAGAATTTCTCCAGCCCGGGAGCTGCTTGGGAAAGGCTGCATACATCAAAACTAGCCTGAATAAATCACTGGTCAAAGGAGAATTTTTTCCTCAGTTGCCCATAGATTATGATGGCTGCACCCACAATGTGCACCTTTGGATAACAAGCAAATTGGGCACACCATTAGTGCTGTACTCTCCATCCAAGTGAGAGCATTGTGTAGGGCAGGGATTCCCAACCAGATCCGGCCCACAGCACCATTTCATGTGGCCCACTACAAAACAAAAAAACCACCCCCATCGTGCAGGCAGGGCAAAATGGCCATCCGCCCCTCAAAGCTGACTAAGAGAGCATGACCTAGCCCCCGGCTTGAAAAGGTTGGGATCCCATGGTGTAGGGGAATCCCTGTTGACTGAGAGGACATGAGGAATTTCTTTCCTTTCCATGGGCCAGATGAAAAATCTCTGAAAGTGCATTAAGACTGAAGGTTTCACAGCCTTGATATAACACAGTTGGATGAGAGATTATTCCAGCAGCACTTTGCTTTGCCCAACTGCTTCTTCTTCAAGTGCCACATCTGATTCCAAATATTGGCTATCATCATGGCTATCGGCCATGAAGATTGTTCTGGGAACAATATAATGCAGTGGCCTTTCATCTGCCTTCCGTATCGCAGCATGACTCCCGTACCATGGATCCAGTTCCGCAAGTCACTTTCTGGTCCTTGGCCCTTTTGGCACACAAAGTCCTCAGCCTCAGGCCAGTATTGATGAAGCTGCTGCCCTCAATCAAGATGGATTTAAGTGGGATTTAACCCACTTGGGGACCATCAACCTTCCCTGTGGACTTTGCCACCCAAAGCCGCTAGTCCTCAGGGTTGTCATGTTAGTTAACTGCCACCTGACAATTGGTGTCGAGCCACTAACAGTATGATCTACTCCAGTAGTTCCCAAAGTGGGCCCCATGCCCCACAGGGGACTACAATTGCCAGAAGCCTAATTCAGTATATTGGCTGATCAGTGCTTTGAGGAATTGACTTAGGCTTCTGGGAAATGGAGTCCAAAAACCAAAGTTTGGGAAACACTGATCTACTCTATTACCATAGCAGGATAACCTGGCCAGACTACTAGCTAATGTTTTTTTTAAAAGAACATCATGGTTATTCTATATTCCTCTGCACGGTAGAAGTCTTTTTGCCCAGCTGTTCCCCTCTCCATAGGGATAAATGGGAAGTAGGCCTTTTTCACTCTCTCCTGACAAGACTAGCTGCCTTGCGCTATTGTCAAATGGCACCTGGCAGCAGCCATTCCATCAGATCAGGTGACTTCCACCAAAGGTATTCTTCAAAGATTCTCCATTAAGAATATGTCTGAGTTTCATTTCTCCCTCTCCTTCTTCCCCATTGTAATTTTCTTTTGAAGCATATCTTTTTGAATGTAAAACTAAGGGGAGGGCCTCTTTAACTAATTTCCAAGCTGCTGCGATAGGCTTTCTGAAGTGACAGGAAAAGCCTCCCCCGGCAGCTGGTTTATTGCTAAATACAGTTCTAAGCACCGCTGTTTATCCTGAAGTTCTCCGTGGCTTGGGACCCAAGTACCTTAAGGACTAATTGGGTTAAACCCTTTAGTCCCAATAAAAACAGATCCATAGAATCAATGGAACTTCACAAAGTCAGCCCTTAAGTAGCTGCTACTCTCACTGATACAGTCAGTCTACTGCACTGTGGATTAACAGATTGGATTTAGGTTACTCTGCCTGTATCAAACTACCCAGGGGCCTCGATCACCTTCAGAACTCCTCTGCTTGGAGTCATTCAAGGTGAGACAAATCAGCGACAGAGAGGTCTTTTCAGTGGAGGATTCCCATTATGAAATGTCTACTCCCAAATGTTTAGGCATCAGGCAGACAACTTTTCTTTCCTACAGGCTTTTAATTACCTGAGATGCCTTGATCCTGTAGGTTTGTCCTTGTTGCCATTTTAAAAAAAAACATGATGTAGTACTAAAGGTGAAGGTCATCCTTGCTCGAAATCTAGTCATATCCGACTCTAGAGGGTGGTGCTCATCTCCGTTTGCAGCCAAAGAGTCAGTGCCATCTGTGTTTTCAGACGTTTCCATGGTCATGTGGCAGGCATGACTAAACACAGGAGCACATGGAAAGCTGTTACCTTTCCCACCAAAGCGGCATCTATTTATCGGCTTGCAATTTCTTGCTTTTGAACTGCTAGGTTGGCAGGAGCTGGGGCAGAGGATGGGAGCTCACTCTGTCATGCAGCACTCTGCCATGCAGCTCGAGCTCCTTCCCTGGTCCGGCCTGACCATGGGAAGTGGGAGCAGTTGGCACGCAGTGACAGGGCTATAAGCAGCTGCCCCGCCACTGCCATGGATGCCCGAGCTCCTTACCTGGCCACGGGAAGTGGAAGCAGCAGGCCTTGCAATGGCACCCCCAGACTTCTCTGTGGTCGAGGCATAGGGACCTTTGCAGAGCCGGACACCAGGACCCACCACCACCGCCAGACTTTCTCCCTCGGCCAGCTCCTGGCTTGAGGGAGATGCAGATGCGGATCAGCTAGTGGTTCCGACAGGCGGCTACAGGAGCTGCCGCCACCAGACTTCCTCCCTCGGCCAGCTCTCGACTTGAGGGAGATGAGGACTTGCTGGACTTTTCCCTCAGCTGTTTAGCCTGGAGGGATGTGGATAAATTGGAGTTGTTGTAACGTATTCTGTAATGCATTTCTGCTTGGGGTTTTATTTTGAAATGGGTATTGTTTTGAAATGTGTACTGCATTATTGTGAACTGTTTTTTATACTATGTCTTCTATATTGTATTTTCACTCTTTGTCATACTGTATCTTTGAATGTCTGTAATCCGCTTTGGGTCGGCCACAGGGTGAGGAAGGTGGTATACTACTACTACTACTAATTTCAAACTGCTGACCTGCCGACCTTCTGGTCATCAAGCCGAGCATCTTAAACTAATCCACTGCGGCCCTCAATGTACTACTAGCCAACCTCAAAATAAGTTAACGAAAGCAACACCTCTCACCCAAACCAAGAAAACCAGAAAGCACCACTCACCACTGCCTCTGAAAGCTAATCCAACTGTTGCTGGGGCTTGAGGTCGCGCTGTCTGGCTGGTGAAGCCACAGTCTCCGAGGGTTTTGCTGTCGTCCAGCAGCTGGTCGTCCTGGAGGGTGGGGGAAAAGTTGCTCAGGGAAGCAAAAAAGCAGCAGTCAAAGAGAGCTATTTCTTAGGCACAATGGCTGAATGTGAACACGCTCATGTACACTCACACACCAGGTAGGTTTTTTGTTACCTCCAAGTGTTGAGACCCAAAGTGGCCCAATAACAGTATTATTATACAAAGTCTGCCACAACAGGAATGAGCATCCACAAGAATCTATAGCTAGTGCAGCCATTTCCTGGTTGTCTTTCTGGCAGATCAAGAGGCTGTGAGACATGTCAGATTGAAAATTAAACCACCCCTTTCACTGATGAGCCTGCTATACTGTGCTTGTTGGAGAAAACAGGCCTCTGACAATACACAGGCACTGACACCACCTTGAAGGAGAACTCAGGATGTAGAGGGAATATTCTCACACTGCTTCAACTACAACAAACAGGTCAGAGGACTCCTGGTAACATCACAACTGTTCAGAAAACAAACTCAATCCCACAGAGGAGAGGGAGATGATGGAAGGAAATATTAAATGGGCTATTCTAGTGTCCTCATATGTGCCCGTAGCTGAAAAAACTTATTTTAATTCTCCAGCAACCATGGGATGCTAAGGATGTGCTTGGGGGATTCTGGGATGCTAAGGATGTGCTTGGGGGATTCTGGGAGCTGACGTCCAATAATATATCATTCCGAAACTCAGACAGTGCCTACCAAGTCACAAAAATCTGAGCGCAGGGACCAACCGCATCTCTTGTTTTATTCACACGAACAGTGCCTAAGGGTTCAGCTGGGCAGAACTAAATTGAAATATTGACTTAGTCATAAACTACCTGGGTGGCCATAGGCATGTGGCAATCACCTCGCCAAGATTCAGCAAAGGCTGGAAGATAAATGACTGCAAGGTAGTTTGTGCACTGTTAATAGGGGAGATAGTATTACCAAAACCAATTCCTTATTATTTCTCTCCTTGGTTTCATCACCAGCAAAATCAATTCAATGAGTAATTGGATGGGGGCATAACTAAGACATCCTAACTCAAAACTTCCAAACTTGGAGGGTTGAAATGAGAGTCAGTAGAAGACTCTCTCCAATACTGATGTGTCTGGGTAGCACTGTACTTCCCACATCATCCAATCCAGAAGAGGAAAGAAATATTTCAGAAATGCACTGCATGTTAGAAGGGAGCCTGGGAATACTGTAAAAGGAATCTTTTAACCCTATCTGATTTCCTCACATTGACTTCTGATACCACACAAGTCTATACAGGTAGGTCAATACCATTTGCAGGGCAATCACAGCTTCATGGATTGTTATCTGCCTACCATTGTTTACAGAAATCTTATTTTGAATAGTTGTGAACATCACATTATGCCTGAATGGGCATTTATCTCAGTGCTGAGACACACATATCGATTGCATAGCAGAAAGTTCTTAAGAGGTGTACCTTTAACAGCTCAAGTCTGGGTAGAGCCAGACATGCATACAGAATCAAAAAGAAGGAAAACAATACCAAATTGGCAACCCTGTGCTGAGGAGTGATTTTACCGGGATGGGCGGCCGCACACCTCTGTTCAAAACTCATACCTTAAAGGGAAACACCACCTCTGGCAGTTCCTCTCGCCAAGCTCTGCTCTGCTCTGCGGGAGAAAGTCTGAAGCATTTCGGCCAAAGTGCTTCAGACTTTCTCCCACAGAGTGTAGTGGAGCCTGGTGAGAGGAATAGAAATGGGAACTGCCAGAGGTGGCATTTCCCTTTAATGTATGGGTTTTGAACACAGGCACGCAGCCACCTGTCCTGGTAAAATCGCTCCTCAAAACAGGGCTGCAAATTGGTCTGAAAACAGGCCCTGGTGTTATATCGCATGTGACAGAAGGACAGCCTCAGAATATTTTCTTTGTTTTCTCAAAGAAAGACATGCTTCCTTTATACCTTATATAACCTCTGTTCTTCTGGGGGCCTCTTCAGAATCCCCTCAACAATTCTTTTCAGCTCATACACCGTACTGGACTCCTTGGCGTCTGTGAAGATGGTAGTCTTGTGACGTCGAATCATCAAAAAGACGTCCTGTTGAAGCAAAGACCCACAAAAGAGGATTAGTCACATCTATAACTACAACAATAATAGCAATAGCATGCCATCAAGTTGTTTCTGACTTATGGCGGTCCCTTTTAGGGTTTGCTAGATAGAGAGCAAGGGACTGCAATGGCTCAAGTGGCTAAGTGACTGGAAGGCGGGAGGTCAGCAGTTCGATACCCAAATACTGCAGGATGGAATGAGCTCCCGTCTTTGTTCCAGCTCCTGCCAAACTTGCAGTTCGAAAGCAAGAAATTGCAAGTAGATAAATAGGGACCACTTTGGTAGCAAGGTAAACAGCATTCCGTGCACTCTGGTGTCTAGTCATGCCTGCCACATGATCACAGAAACGTCTGCAGAAGCAGACAGCGCTGGCTCTTCGGCTATGAAACAGAGATGAGCACTGAACCCTAGAGTTGGATACGACTGGCTTTCAAGCAAGGGTGACCTTTACCTTTAGATAGAGAGCACTCGGAAGTGGTTTACAAATCCCATCTTCCATGGACAACCTGGGACTGTGCACCTTGTCTAGGCTGCCTGTTAAGCAACCACTTAAAAAATTTATAGTTCAAAATATATACATTACTTATGACCTAAAAGGTGCAGTGAAAAAACCAGCAGATATTTCCCCACCTGCCTTTTCGAAGGTAATTCTTGCCTGTAACAAATGCCTAGAATAGTGGATCCTAATGTGAGGCAGACACCCCACAGGATGACTTCAATTTCCAGAAGCCTAAGTCAGTACATTGGCTGAGGAGAGGGAATTGACTTAGGCTTCTTGGAAACTGCAGTCCAAAAACCAATGGTTGGGAAAAGCTGCTTAGAGAAATGAAAACTTTACTATTCTAGATAACTTGTTTTACTTATAGGAAGCTCTTCAATACTAAGGTTGAACGATTTGTCCATCTGGTTCTGCATACTCTGACCTTCAGTAACTTTCCAAGATCATGCAGGCAGATTTTCCTCTCTTCACTTTCTCATTTCTTCCTGTTAACTGGAGACCTCTGGGAGTGAACTGGGCTCTTTCTGCATTACCACCCACGGCCCTTTTACAACTATTTAACCCAACTATCTCTCCCCATTTGAGAGACACACAAGAATAAGGAGAGAATCCATCCCAAATGCTGGCAGGGGGGGGGGAGTATATTTATATACAGTACGCTACTTTACTCACAGAAAAGATTGCCAAAACTGTACTCAGATGCAAAGATTTTTGGTTGGATCTATGCATGCAGCAGAGTGGATTCTACCATTCAGACTCCAGACAATAAAATTATACTCTACCTTTTCATCACAAAAAGCCTCCTAAGCTCCTAAGGGAGCTTTCAAAAACTAGAATGACAGTCCCTGTCCTCTGACTTACAGACTAAATGTAAGACATGACACATAAGAAATAAGAGATAGGAAAGGAAGAAGCAGATGAGAAAACCAAATTGAACTGGAGTAATTCAATTCTGCTGCATTTTGAATCGCAGCCTCCATTTTGTTTGAAAAGGTAATGAATGGGTTTTCTCACTAGGCTTGCAATTTGAATTGGAAGTTCAGCATCCACATGGCGTTGCAACCCATCTGCTTCTTTAACCATGTAGTCAAGTGCCCAATGAGAAAAGTGATATTGATTTCTCTTCTATAGTACGCAGAATAAGACCAGCAGAAGGTAATTTACCCAAGGGCACAAAATCAGACTCTGCCAAGGGAATGGTTTAAAGGCCAGGCCTCCCAGGATGGAGTCTAGTTTTCTGAAGAGCATTTCAGATGCAAGCCACTGCAGCCACAATATTATGATTTATAATGATAACAATAACAATCACGACAACAATACTAATACTAATAATAATACAGTACAGTACAAATGATTATTGTGAACACCTGTTCTATGATAGTAATATTGATAAAAGGTTGCAAATACTGTAGTCTCTATTCCACACATCCCAAATGTCTTCTTTCTAAAATCTACGTCCATTAGAATTGGGGCACAGATACATTCTTCCTTCTCTGGGATTAACAAATTTCAGAATCAAAACATCTCAGAATCCTGTTTTGACACTGTCCAGAGCAGCCTTGGGAATTCAGTCCAGCCTGACAATTCTCTTTTGACCAGCAGCTCTAGATGTTCTTGCACTACAATGCTCAGAAGCCCTGTATGGCACAGGGTCAAAGCTACTAGGAGTTCTTTTCTTTAATGAGGTGGTTCTGGTCAGGATCCAGAACCACCTCATTAAAGCCTTGTCAGTGTAGCAAATAGCAAGGGATTGTAGGAAGTGCAATTCAAAAACATCAGGAGGGGCACAACGGCTCTCCAATAGAAGCAGCAAAATCAGAATTCAAATATGCATATATTGGGCCAATATTTCCAAGGTACTCTTCTGTGAAGCTCATCCCTAGACAAGAATTAACCTAAACATTTTTACTCCCTGGTGAAAATGTTAGATGTGTTTTGTATACCTTGCTAATTAGAAACTAAGAGTCCCTGAAAGGTTCTTTAACCTCTCATTTATATAAGATAAACCAAAAAGAAGTCACATAGCACTTCAAAGACTGACCAAGTTACCATATTTGCCGGCATATAAAATGCATCAGAGTATAAGACGCACCCTGTTATTACCAAAATAGTCCACTATATACAGTACAAGACACACTTCATTTTCCCACTGTATTTTAAGGGGGGGAGTGGGTCTTATACGCCAGCAAATACTATTTCTCTGTAAACATTCATGGATTATAACTACTCCTTCAGATAATCAGAATGACATATTTAGGCATAGATTTATGAACGAATATACATTGGGGTTGGGCAATGTAAACTGTGGCCAAATATTTCACTCCACGTGTTTGAGGAAGTAGGCTATAAACCACAAAAAAACTCAAACATTATGGTGAAACAATATTTTTGTTTTCATTTTCTAATACATGCTAGAACAGCCTAATAAGGTTACCTCTTTTAAACTATTTTTAAAAAATAGATGCTTCCTCAGCCTTGTCTTTCCAGTCTGAGGACTATGGGAATTGAAGACCACCCTTCTAGAGGGTGCCAGCTTAGTAAAATGCTGGAGTGGAAAAATTTTGATCTACCAAATGTTTTGAACAACTTCATAAGAAGTTATTCACTAATCACTAGAGCTAATGGGTCTGCACCCAAAAAATTTGGGAAGACCAAGTTTCCTACTCCTCCCTTCAGAAAAAAAGTGTGGTATAAAAGCCAATAATAAAACATATCTTATTAAAATCTGTCATTGAATGAAACATTTTGTTTTAAGGAGTTTTCTATATGTTGAAAGTGTTATCTCCACCAAGCTGGGGCTTTCTTTTATATGCAGCTGGAAATGCTGTCTAATACAAACTACTACTGTACTGCTCTTCCTTTGTACCCAGTTTCTTACTGGCTTTTGCAATAGACACAGACTAGTCCTATGATGGTGAACCTTGGCACTCCTGGTGTTCTTTGAACTTCAATTACCAGAAGCCTAAGTCAGCACCCTTGCTGATCAGGGCCTCTGGGAATTGGAAGTTCAAGAACAGCTGGAGTGCCAAGGTTAGCCATCACTAGGCTAGTCTGAAAAGAATCCAGAAGTTAACTCAGCCTCATTGATCAACATGCTGCAATGTGAGATAAGAAACAATCCAGCAGAGAACCCCTTTCCTTCTCTTAATTGACCATCAGCCTCCAGCATAGTATGCTTATTGTATAACCTCCCAGTACTCATCCTCACAATCCAGGTGTCATCTTCTTGTTGGGATGTGTATCTGTGATATATTAGAATACCAACACAGAAAATGTTGAACAAAGAATTAGGCTTTGCAGACAGAAAAGCTGGAAATGAGCTACTGGACACCTGACAAAGTGCTTAGGATGGACAGAGTAGTAAGAACAGACACAGGGAACCTTTAACTTCAACTCCCTGAAGCCCAAGAGTCATGGATTACAGAGTTGCAAGAACTGATGTAGCAAACATCTAAAGGACCAGTATTTCCCCATTACTGCATTACAATATAAAAGTAACCCCCTGGCAGATTCTTGTACAGTATCTGTCTGCATGATTAGCACCAATCACTCTCTTTTAGCCAAATACACTCCCTACCTCACAAAGCTACTATAAAAATAGCATAAGGAGAGAATGTAGAAACACCTAACATCCTCTAAGCACCATTGTGGGAAAGGGAAAATGTTTTAATCAATAACATTAAAATGCATTTGGGGAGGAGCAAAATCTTAGTCAATAACATTGAAATATATTGGGGGATGGGCAACATATTTTAGTCAATAAAATACATTTAGGGAAAGGACAATGGATACAGGACAAGAGGAGTGGAAGAACAAAGTAAAGAATAAATGATATAAGGATTTTTTTTTAAAAAAAAGGAAGCTGTACAAAACAGACAAGTATCTTGAGTCCTTGTTTTCGTTTCCCCAAAAGGAAGTGAAGGGCTGAGAAAGGACTCCTGGGTTAGGACTCCCCACCCAAAACTGAGTGGGAAGGTGTGGATAGGAAAGAAATACTAGGCTGAAGGACAGAAAAGGATGGATTACTAGTGAGGGCTTTTGTGTCTGTGCAAGGAGGTAAAATAATGGGGAGAGGAAACCAGAAGAAAGGTGAGGGCCTTACTTGGGCACAGGTGTCCCCCCCCTTTAATGGAGGTGGAAATGGCACAGCCTGCCTTGGTAGATCTGTTATACGTTGTGAATCGATCCTGACTGGGCTCAAGGTTGGCTCAGCCTTCCATCCTACTGTGGTTATTAAATTGAGTACCCAAGGTGTTGGGGGGGGGGCGCGCACACCAAATGCTAATTTACCTGTAAACCACCCAGAGAGGGCACCAGGCGCTATTTAAGTGTAATTGCTATTTCTAGGAAGTATAATAATAATAATAATAATAATAATAATAATAATAATAATAATAATAATAATAATAATAATAATAATAATAATAATAATAATAAATAAATGGGTGTCACTAAAGCAGATGTGTGTGTGTGGTGGTGGTGGCTGGGAATAAGGACAAGTAAGGATTGGCAGTGAGGGGTTGTGTGTGTAGATGTGGTAAGACAATGGGGAGGAAACCAGAAGGTAGGCGAGGGAGGGCCTTACCTGGGCACAGGTGATGGGGGGGGGCTTACTGGGGCTACAAAAAAGGGCTTAAGTGGAAAGAGGAAGGCATGGAGGAGAAACTGGGACAACAAGCCTGCCTTGTTAGCTCTGTTATTGTTATCAGTGTTGTGGTTTGTTTTTTTGCCAGAGGTCTCTCTTCCCCTCCCTCCCCACAGACACCCAACCAAGCCGCCCGCCCGCCCGCCCCCTTACGCACCATCTCTGCAGCCGCAGCCTCAGCCCAGACCCCTCAGGGAGGAAAAAAGCAGCTTGAACCCCGGTATCCCAACATGCACCGCAAAACCCGGAAAGCCCTGCCGGTTCAATGGGAAACCGCATGCTACGGCGCATGCGCCCCAGGAAGGCTGCCTTAAATGCTCTTCGGTGTCGGGAAAGAGCCCAGAGAGAGAGAGAGAGAGAGAGAAAGGGGGCGGGGAGAGAGAGAGAGAGAGAGAAAAGAGCCTTCACGGAAGGAACCATAGAGTTCGAGGCAGGCAAGGCGGCACGGAAGCTCTCGCCGCCATCTTGAGCAGGGCGTGCTTAACAAGTAGCCATTTTGAGAAGGTCTCCGCGTTAATCTCCCTCCCAGTCCCAGCGTCGCCATGGCAGCGAGAGGTTGCTTCCGGCGTTAGGAAGAGGGCAAACGTTTACCGTCATGCTCTTTTTTTCCCCAGCCCACGTCAAGTTAATTCTCTCAGTCTGTAGCTTCCCAAGGGATTTTGAATTCGGCTCTCTGCTGTGTCTCTTTAACTGCCCTTGACGCTAACAAGGAAAGTGGTTGGCGTTAGCCGCCGGCCGGGAGCCATCTTAGGAAGGTCACTTCCGCTCTGCGCGCGGCGGGTGACGCAGTTGTGGTATCTAAGGGCCATTTTGACGGAGGAAGCATTACGTAACTAGCAGTCGCCATTTTGGGAAGGGCTTTGGAAAATTGTGTTTCTCAACCTTTGGATTTTGGGCTTCAATTCCCAGAACCCTAAGTCAGTACATTAACTGATTAGTGCTTTGGGAAATTGACTTGGCTTCTGGGAATTGAAGTCCAAAAGCCAAAGCCACTGTTTTGTAGCATTGCATTTATATTACCACAGGCTGTTGTGTTCTCATTTATGAGGTCTGCAGCATCCGTGACTTCAACTGGCCATATTAGAGAGTAAACAAAAAAAAAAAAGACAAAAAAAAAGCTGTGGCACCTTAAAGACTAACTCCTGTATTTTAATGTCAGCTTTCGTGGACCAAGTCCACAATACAGTACAGTAAAACCCCAACTTACATATGCCTCAAGTTACATAAAATTCGACTTACATAATGATTTGGTGCTAAAACCATGTCCCAATTTACACGATTTCCTATGGGTTTTCTTCGAGTTACATAAAGATTCATTCAGTGTTGGGCATCAGCAGGTTCGCACCAGTTTGTTAGAACCGGTAGCAGAAATTCTGGCTGGCCCCACTCATCCAAGTTTTGAAATAAAGTAGTCTTAATTCAGGTGCAATGCAGGGCTTTCCCCCTGGCCACACCCGCCACACCACACCACACCACACCACACCCACAGTGTGGTAGTAAAGTTTTTTGGAGCCCACCACTGGATTCATTACCCTATGGGTTTGCTTTAAGTTACGTAAAAATTCATTTCCCTGTGGGTTTGGTTCGATTTACATAATAATTTCATGTTTCCTATGGGTTTGCTTTGAGTTACATAAAAATAATTTTTCCTATGGGTTTACTTCGAGTTACATAAAAAACCGATTTAAGCAAAAGCCTAGTGAATGGACTTCCCCCCCCCATAAGTAGGGGTTTTACTTTACTGTATACATTGTTGTATTAGAGATCCAGAGTAGCTGTGCATGTTTATTGGACATGAAATCAACGAGTCATTTACTACCAGAAATAAAAAGTTTTACAGCAGTTTAGTGTCTTGCACGGGAGACAAAGAAGGAGTAGCAGGAAGGACTAACACAGGTTTATTCATTGATGCTCAGCACGAACATGAGGTAATTTGAATCTTGTTGCACGGTAGCTCATTGGCTGCTACCGGCGCGGCCTCGCCCAGGTCACGCCTCTCTTCTGCAGTTGTTTTCTCTTCTGCAGTTGTTTCCTGTAGCTGCTGATCATGTGGGGAAATTCCCGCGGCTGTTTGTGATTTGGGCAATGTGGACCATGTGAGACTGAACGCTCGCAGCTGCCCTCTATGGGCGGCTTGCTCGCGTTCCTTAACAGCTGAGATACATTGTGATTGTGGACTGGTTACATTCATATATTTAAAGTAACATTGTACATGCATACATAACAAGCAGAGAATCTCTGGTGGCTGTTAGTTGAGGAGTTAGGTTTCTAAAACAAACATTTTGACATTACAATTGGTTCATTGTGGAAGTTTTATGGGATTGGTACAGCTAGGAGTCAACTGTCATGAGAGACATCTCTCTCCCTCCCTCCTCCCCACACCTTTAAGACAGTTCTGCAAGGTGAATGTAATTTTTAAATTTGATAATGTCCCACTTCAAAAATTTCAACTGGCCGGAGATTCTGTCATTTTTTTATAAAAAAAGTGGCAGTTAGTGTACTAATAACTGTTGCTGTTAATCCTGGGATGGTTGATGCCTTAAATCTAGAAACCCAATTTATTTAATCTAAATAAGCTTAAAGCAAAATTGCCTCCCCCCCAGTTCCCTTTGAAGTAGATTGTGAAGATATATACTCAATTCAGATTGAAAACAGAATTCTATTTTATTGAAATTAATTAGTGGATTTAGTGTATGAGAACCAAGACAAAGGAACAGCCGAAGGACTGGCTTAACACATCTTTATTGCATGGTGGTCCGGGGGAACATGAGGTAATGGCGGACGAGCAGCTCAATATATACGGTGGTTATACATTTGAATGTGGCTCCACGATAGCCCATTGGCTACCGTTGGCGTGACGTCATTTCTGGTCACGCCCTTCTTGTCCAGGTGAGGTAGTGGCGGGAATCTTCCCGCGCTGTGGTTCCTTGGGGAATTGGGACCTGTGAGCTGGGCGCTCGCTATTGCCACCAGGTGGTCATTAGCTCTCGTCCTAATTGCAATGGGTTACATTGATATATAAGTTAAAGGCATAGTATTGAGAACACAAAGCATAGTATTGAGAACACATGATATATATGTTAAAGGCATATTATTGAGAACACAACATCCCTCCCCCCTAGGATGAGACGAAGTCTCTCATCCAAGATGGCTTATTGCAAACGCGCTTTGGGCGTGCTGCAGGCTGGCATGTCCCGGCTCCTTGTCCTGCAACGGGAGAGGGAAACTCGTTAGTGACTTGCCGCGGCTCTGCGGCTTTTGGGGAAGGGACGGAAAAACCGGGGGCACTAGGGACTAACGAAAAACCCCGCTTCTCGCTTGGATGGGTGGGGGACCACTCCGGAAACCCCCCCCGGTTTTGTAAATGAAAATCAGAATTATCCCCTAGGGTGTCATTAGAAGGATTCCGCAGGATATCTATGAGGACAGATTCGGACTCCTTTCCCTCCCCCCTAGGTGGGGACCACCGGCCCCCCTCTCCTCCCCCTTGGGCTGAACGGGTGGGGGAGAACCCTAACGTTGAATCCTTTTCCGCGCCGTCCGCGCGTTGTTCGTCCGGAACCCGGCGCCGGAGCTGGTCCGCGTGCCGCCTCCAGAGTAGGCCCGCACTGGTCTCCACACAATACGACACGGGACCCGTCTGCCCAACGATGACGCCCGGGACCCAGGCTGGCCCCGCGCTAGCGTAGTTCCTGCAATGCACCGGGCCACCTACTTCGAAACTCTTTGTGGCCGCTAACCCGATGTTCCTCCCTGTGTCCTCCACCCTCGTTGGGTCTAGCCTGGTCAGAATCGTGGTCAGCTTCCTACGCATTAAGAGCTCTGCGGGCGAGTACCCTGAAGCTAGGGGGGTCACCCTGTATCCCAGCAGGAACTGACACACTTGCAGGTTGAGATCCCCGGGACCCATGCGCCTCAGCGCGTCCTTGGTGGTGCGCACGAGGCGCTCTACCTGGCCGTTTGTTGCCGGGTGGAAAGGGGCGGAGGTGATGTGCCGAATGGCGTTGATCTCCGTGAATGCCCTGAACTCAGCGGATGTGAAACAACTAGCGTTATCGCTAATTAGGGTGTCGGGTATACCGAACGTGCTAAAGACCCTCCGCAAATGCTTCACCGTCGTTGCTGAAGAGGTGCTAGTAACTGGAATTACCTCCAACCACTTGGAGTAAGCATCCACTACGAGGAGAAAAAGTGTCCCCCTAAATGGCCCCGCAAAGTCGATGTGCACACGCGACCAAGGCCCCTTTGCCGCGTCCCATTCTCTGTGCGGCAGACGCGCCTCTTCGGGCCGGGAGCCTTGGCATCTCACGCAAGTGCCCACCATGTGCTCGATGTCGTCGTCTAATTGGGGCCACCAGAAATAGCTCCTGGCCAGAGCCTTGGAGCGTACAATCCCAGGGTGGCTGACGTGCAGCAGTTTGAGCACCCGCGGCCTCAGGGATTCGGGGACTACCACCCGCTGGCCCCACAGAAGGCACCCCCTCTCTATGGACAACTCTAGCCTCTTTCTAAAAAATGGGGCGAACTCTGCCGCCGGGGAGGACGCTGGCCACCCTTTTTGCACCCAGGAGCTGACTAGAGCAAGCGTTTTGTCCTTGCCGGTCGCCTTGGCGATGTCTGCGGGTACAATGGGGGGCGAATCTAAGACCTCTATCAGGAGCACTTGGCGGTCTCGTTCTTCCTCGCCCACGATGCTGCTAGCGTTGGGTAGGGGAGACCTCGACAGGGCGTCCGCGTGGCTTATTTCTTTTCCCGGGCGGTACACTAACGCGTGCTGATACACGTTTAAGAAGATGGCCCACCTTAACATCCTAGGGGACAGGATTTGAGGAGTGGGTTTGTCAGCAGTGAAAATGCCTAGCAGGGGCTTGTGGTCGGTCACTATGGTGAAAGGACGGCCATAGAGGAAATCGTGGAACTTTTTAGTCTCCGCGATTATTGCTAGCGCCTCCCTGTCTGTTTGAGCGTAGTTTCGTTCCGCCTGGGACAGGGATCTGGAGTAGAATGCTACCGGGGCCTCTCTCCCGTTCTCCAATACGTGGCACAGCACCGCCCCCACCCCTACTGGGGATGCGTCGCATATCAGTACCACAGGTCTCTTGGGGTCAAAATGGGTGAGAATGGCGTCAGATGCTAGGAGTTGTTTCAGGTCACCGAATGCCCTCTCCTGGCTCTCGCCCCACTTCCACGCCTCGTCTTTCTTGAGTAGCTTGTGAAGTGGCTCTGCTACCGATGCCTTCCGAGGCAGGAAAGAGTGGTAAAAGTTTAAGAGCCCTAGGAACGACTGTAATTCGGGCTTGGAGGTGGGGCGAGGGGCTTTTCGAATGGTGGCTACCTTTGATTTGGAGGGTTTGATTCCCTCGGGGGTCACCCGGAAACCCAAGAACTCAACCTCTTTGGCGAAGAAAACGCATTTGTCTTTCCGCAACCTCAACCCCGCCTTTTCGATGCGGTCGTGGGCTGCTCCACAGCCGTCGCAGCGTCGGCCGTCCTTCCAAACCTTCCGGACGTCCTCATCGTCGTTGCTCTCCGTGGAAGATTTCGGCGTGCGCCTGGCCGCCTGCACCGAGCCCGCTGTCTTGTCGGGCTGTGGGGGCCTTTCTCTGAACCCCTTGACTCCGGCCCTCGTGGCCTCCGCGGCCTGGGCCGCCTTCACGACCTCGCGTAGCGTCGGGGGCGGCTCCTGGTTCATCAGCTTTCGCTGAACCTCTTCATCCCACAGGCTGCACAGCAAACGGTCCCTGAGGGCGATTTCCAGATTTTCCCACTTGCATGGGCCGGCGGCCAACCGCAGGGCCGCTGCAAAAGCGGCGATGGACTCACCAGGCGCTTGAACTCTCTTCCAGAACGTGTCTCAAGCCGCAAACATCGAGACTGAGGGCTGGAAATGGTCACGCATCACCTTTAGAAGCTGTTTGGCCGTTAGCTCGCTCACTTTCTTCGGTGATACTAGGTCCACCAATACTCTTTTGGCGGCATTTCCCAGCATCCGAGTGAGGATGGCCCTCTTCTTTCTCTCGTCCGTAATGTCGGACACCACCAGCGTATCTTGGAAGTCCATTTCAAAGAGCTCCCATTCTTCCGGCTTGTTGATGTCGAAACCGGCATGTGTCTTGATCTCGTGGGAAGCCATATCCCACCTTCGTCGCCAATTTAGTGTATGAGAACCAAGACAAAGGAACAGCCGAAGGACTGGCTTAACACATCTTTATTGCATGGTGGTCCGGGGGAACATGAGGTAATGGCGGACGAGCAGCTCAATATATACGGTGGTTATACATTTGTCCAGGTGAGGTAGTGGCGGGAATCTTCCCACGCTGTGGTTACTTGGGGAATTGGGACCTGTGAGCTGGGCACTCGCTATTGCCACCAGGTGGTCATTAGCTCGCGTCCTAATTGCAACGGGTTACATTGATATATAAGTTAAAGGCATAGTATTGAGAACACAAAGCATAGTATTGAGAGCACATGATATATATGTTAAAGGCATATTATTGAGAACACAACAGTGGAATTAATGAAATTAGTGAAATTTCACTAGCTACCTTCTCTAGATTTCCTCAAGTAAATTGTTGTACAACTGATGTCAATTCCATTCTACATGTCTAGCATGGAAATAAGTACCAGCAGAGAATTTGTTTAATTGCATTATCTCCCCATACAAGGAAAGCATTGTTTAAATGTTGCAAGCTCCTTTCAGATCTCTTGTTGCTGAAATTATAGCAGACAAAGGGTCACATGGGGAATATGGGGACTTTGTAGATGCAAACAATGAATAGTTTAGAAATCCAACAACGTATAATCACATCAATAAAGAACAGTAGACCATGCCTTATTCTGATAATGTGCATCAGTACTCTGTTTGATGTCCTGCTAGGTATAAGACATTGTAGCTCTTGCAGACACAAATAGCATTTGTTACTATAAATGTTGGTGGGAAATTTTGTAATTCTATGTTGGATTCAAAGTTGACAGTTGGATTCAAAGTTGACATTCAGTGTCACACTGTTTCATGTATGTCTTTGCATTTGCTGATTTATTTGTTACATTTATAGCCTCCCTTTCTGCTCTGAATTGGAGCTCACTTAGAGCTCACTTTCAATGTGCTCTTAGCAACAGCAAACATGATATATATGAAGTTTTTCTGGGCCATGTGTTGTGTTGGGAATTGTCGAAGGATCACCACCAGCCTAGGAGACATTTTGGTTTTAACACCTTGCACAGCTGTCCCTGGGATTTGTACAAGATGGCTCATCTAGACATAGCACTTCTTCCCCTGCTGTGCTCAGATCTGTGAAGGTCCTGAATGCTTACAAACACTATTTCTCTCCTTGACCCTAACTCCATCCTTATTGGTTTGCTAATACTATGAACTATGGGGGTGAAAGGAAATGGGTGCCCATGTTTTGCAATCAGAAATCAACCTTCCTCTTCCTTCAGTGCTGTTTGCCTTTGGAATTTCTCTTCCTGTCAGGTGACCCAGGGAAATCCAGCAATTACATGAATACATCTGAAGTAATAAGACATGAGTAATGGTGCTACCTGACGATAGGCCTGGGTCTGAAAAAAATTGGAAGCCCAGCATAATGCAATAGCAGCTCCAGTGAACTACTTGCATAATGCTGATGAAACCTTTCTCCTGTAGGAAGACAGAGAAAAAAATTGACAGCTATACACAGGATATCAAGAAAAACAAATGTTGGTAATTGAAATATTTGTCCTATTAGTCTGTGGCAGCAGCTGCCATTGAACTGTTCGAACACATGTCAAGTGCAGTTGGTATCCAACATAGTGTGACTGTCTGTGTTACAAAGTTTGCAGCATAAAGTACCATTGAGAATGAAATCCTTTTATGTCAGATCAAAATGTCAACATTGCATTATTATTTTGCTTTTGCATAAAGGGAGCATTCATGTTGAAGCCTACTTCTTCAGCTATGTGTTTTACAATGTTATTGTCCTGACGTTTTGAAACAAAATGTTTTGCATCAAATCTTCAAGGCATACAGAATAAATAAGTAGCAATTCCCCTTTTAAAATGTGCTGCTTCTAAAAGCAGAATCTCTTTTAGTTTGAGGAGCTGCACACTTTTAAGAAGGAATGACTACTTATTCATTTTAACATGAGCTTGTGTCAATCTACATTTGGCAAATGTTGTGTTCTAAGGGTTTTACCTTCCACATGGATTACAATGTATCTGAACCAATGTAACCTTGCCTATAGCAACAATGTAACCTTCAGCTGTATCATATGAACCCTGCATGAGGACGCGAGCTAATGACCACCAGCTGGCAGCAGCGAGCGTCCAAGCTCTCTTGGTCAGAACTCATCAAAGGCAACAGCGCGGGAAGCTTTCCCGCCACCACCTACACCTGGACAAGAAGGGCGTGACTCGCAATGACGTCACGCAGGCAGTAGCCAATGGGCTACCATGGCACCACGTTCAAATGTATTACTACTGTATATAAAGAGCTATCGATCCGCCATTACCTCATGTTCCCTCTGTCCACGATGCAATAAACCTGAGTTAACCCAGCCCGAGGCTGTGTCCTGTGTCTTGGTCTTGTATACACCAAATTGGCGACGAAGGTGGGATCATGGATTCCCAAAGTGCCAGGACACAGAGCGGGTTCAATATTACCAAGCCGCAAGACTGGACCATCTTTAACATGGATTTCAAGGCGGCATTGGTGGAACTCAAAGTCAAAGACGACGAGGAAAGGAAGAGGGCCATCCTCACCCGAATGCTGGGAGTAGAGACCAAGCGGACGCTGGTGGGCATGATCGAACCGAAGACGTTGGATGACTTCAAAACCGACGACATCCTGAAGTTGCTGCGTGAGCGTTTCCAACCCTCGAAGGCAATGTTTCCCGCTAGGAGTGCGTTTTGGAGGCGAGTCCAAGCGCCGGATGAGTCGGTAGAGGCTTTCGTGGAGGCCCTGAGGGTAGCCGCCGTCCCCTGCAAGTGGGACAACCTGGAGATGATCATGAGGGACGTCGTGCTGTGTGGCCTGAAGGACAAGGAAGTGCAGCGCAGCCTGATGAACAGGGAGCCGCCACCAACGCTGGCCGAGGTCGTAGAGACCGCGGAGTCCGCGGAGTCCACGAATGCGGGAGTGGACGAAATACACGAGTGGCGTGAGTGGCGTCCTAGGGCCAGCAAAGCGGAAAGCTCGGTGCGCGGCAAGTCAGGACAGCCGGTGCACGCGACCCGACGAACCTCGAGATCCTCTACAGATGGCAGCGACGGCGAAGAGGTACAGAAGGTCCGGAAAGGGGGGCGCCGCTGCGATGGTTGTGGGGCGGCCCACGAGCGTGCGAAGTGCCCTTTCAGGAAAGCCGAATGTTACAGCTGTGGCCGGCGCGGGCACATCGCCAGGGCATGCAGAAATCGGAAAGAGGGCCGGAGGCATTCGAAAGACCGTTCGGCCAGACCGGACCGTTCAGCGAGACCCCAAGATGGCGCCCGAACCACGAGGAAGCAGGACGGCGTGGGTCGCGTCTCGGACGGCAGTGAGGACGACGCCCCCGTGTTCAGCGTGTCCGCGGGACAAAACCATTACTTCATTGAGGTAATAGTGCAAGGGGCCCCTGTTAGGATGGAGATTGACTCGGGGTCCTATTATTCCATAATCCCCCAGAAAGAGTTCTTGAAGATCGACCCCCAAGCGCGGCCCAAACTTAAGACTCTGAGGTCCACGCTACGAGACGTACAAGGGAACAGCATTCCAGTGCTGGGGGTCGGGAAATTTCGGGTTTGTTATAAAAGACATTCCGCAGAACTCCCTTTAGTCGTTCTCAAAGGGGGGAATTGTAGCCTCCTTGGGACGCAGTGCTTTCAGCCTTTGGGTTTGTTCATAGGGGGGGTGCATGCCGTGGGCGCGGACCCGATACAAGCGGTGTGTGACGCGCACCCCACCGTTTTTGAAAAAGGACTTGGAAAATTCAAGGGACCCCCTGTAGCCTTCGACCTAGACCCGGAGGTCCGCCCGATAAGACTCAAACCGCGCAGGGTACCCTTCGCACTAAAGGACAAAATAGAGGCGGAACTGGACAAATTGGTGGGCCAGGGGATTCTTATTCCTGTTGATTCCGCGGAGTGGGAAACTCCAATTGTAACAGCTTTGAAGGCTAACGGGGAGGTGCGCATTTGCGCTGATTATAAGTGTACAATTAACAAGGCGATTCGCCCGAATGCATATCCGGTGCCAGTGGTCAGCCACCTTTTGGCCAGGCTAAATGGGGGAAAGTGTTTCGCTAAGCTCGATCTGGCACAAGCCTATCAACAACTCCCCGTAACTCCCGCCACGGCCGCGGCACAAACGATAGTCACACATAAAGGAGCGTTCCAGGTATCGCGTTTACAGTTCGGCGTAAACTCGGCACCCGGCCTTTTTCAGTCGCTTGTGGAACGCCTCCTGAAGGGGCTGGAGGGGGTGTTGCCTTATTTTGATGACGTATTGATAACAGGGGGGAGTGAGGCCGAACTGGCCAGGAGATTGGATAAAGTGCTAACGGTGTTCGAGAAAGCGGGGTTGAGACTGAGGAAGGACAAATGTGTTTTTTTCGAAACCGAGGTCGAGTTTTTAGGGTTCCGGATCACACCCGAGGGTATTAAGCCGTCCAAATCCAAAGTGGAAGCCATTAAGAAGGCCCCTCGCCCCACATCCAAAACCGAACTACAGTCATTCCTGGGGCTCCTCAATTTTTACCATACATTCCTTCCGCGGAAAGCCTCCGTGGCCGAACCGCTTCATCGGTTACTTAAAAAAGAGGAGACATGGATGTGGGGTGACGAGCACGAGAAGGCGTTCAACGAACTAAAGCAACTGTTAACATCGGACGCAATCCTTACGCACTTCGACCCCAAACGGCCGGTGGTCTTAGTCTGTGATGCATCACCGGTGGGAGTGGGGGCGGTGCTTTGCCACGTGTTGGATGACGGTCGGGAGGCCCCAGTTGCGTTTTATTCAAGGTCCCTGTCCCAAGCAGAGCGAAATTATGCACAAACCGACAGGGAGGCATTAGCAATAGTAGCGGGGACCAAAAAGTTTCACGATTTTCTGTATGGCCGCCCGTTCACAATTGTGACAGATCACAAGCCCCTGTTAGGGATTTTCACGGCAGGCAAGCCAACGCCGCAGATACTATCTCCGAGAATGTTGCGATGGGCCATTTTTCTTAATGCATACCAACACGAGTTGGAGTACCGGCCCGGAAAGGAAATCAGCCATGCTGATGCGCTTTCGAGATCTCCTTTGCCCTTGTCGGACGACCAAAAAGCCAGAATAGGAAGAGACCGCCAGGTGTTGCTAATCGAGGTTTTAGACGAACCCCCAATAGTACCAGCCGATATAGCTAGGGCGACAGGCAAGGACAGAACGCTGGAGAAAGTCAGCTCATGGGTGCAGAAAGGGTGGCCAGCATCGTCCCCAAGCAAGGAATTTGACCCATTCTTTCGGAAGAAGCTAGAGCTGTCCCTAGAAAGGGGGTGCCTGTTGTGGGGCCAACGGGTGGTGGTCCCAACACCCATGCGGCCGAGGGTTCTCAAACTGCTGCACGTCAGCCACCCGGGCATCGTTCGCTCAAAAGCGCTCGCCCGCAGTTACTTTTGGTGGCCACAGCTGGACGAGGACATTGAGCACATGGTCGGTACTTGTGAGGCGTGCCAGGGGTCCCGACCAGAGGCGGCCCGCCTCCCGCATAGGGAATGGGACACAGCAAGGGGGCCATGGTCCAGAGTGCACGTAGATTTCGCTGGCCCTTTCCGAGGAACCATGTTTCTCCTGGTGGTGGATGCATTCTCAAAGTGGCTGGAGGTCATTCCGGTAAAGAGCACGTCCTCCGCCACTACAATTAACCAACTACGGAGAGTCTTTTCAACGTTCGGTTTACCCGACACTTTAGTCAGCGATAACGCGAGTTGCTTCACCTCCTCAGAGTTCGGGGCATTCATGGAGGCGAATGCCATTCGGCATGTCACGTCCGCGCCGTTTCACCCGGCCACGAATGGCCAAGTGGAACGGTTGGTGCGTACAACAAAGGAGGCGCTTCGGCGCATGGGCCCCGGGGACCTGAATCACCAAGTATGTCAGTTCTTATTAGCGTATAGGGTGACCCCCTTAGCGTCAGGGTACTCGCCGGCAGAGCTATTGATGCGGCGGAAACTGACTACACTCCTGTCCAGGCTGGACCCCACAAGAATTGAGGATACAGGGAAAAACGTGGGGTTGGCAGTCTCGAAAGGTTTCGCCGCCGGCGACCCTGTTCATTGCAGGAACTATGCCAGCGCGGGGCCAGCCTGGGTGCCGGGGACGGTTGTAGAACAGACGGGGCCAGTGTCGTACCGGGTCGAAACCCACACCGGTCTCCTCTGGAGGAGGCACGCAGACCAACTGAGGCACCGAGTAAGTGGGCCGGTCAGTACGGATCACCAACAAGATTCAGCGTTAGGGTTCTCCCCCACCCGCTTAACCCAAGGGGGAGACAGCAGCGGGCAACAGTCCCAAGCAAGGGGGGAAGGAAGATGCAGCGGCCCCGACTCATATCCTTTTGATAAACCAGTTCCATCAGAGGCCAGGGAAGGGGGAGAGGAGTTCGCGACCGCTGCCCCCGAATGGAATTTTGATTTTGATTTAGCAAACCGGGGGGGTTTTCAGGAGTGTTCCCCCACCCATCCAAGCGAGAAGAGGGGTTTTTCGTTAGTCCCCAGTGCCCCCGGTTCCTCCCTAAGTAAGAGCACACCTCCCAACAACGCCGCGGAGCCGCGGCAAGACACTAACAAGTCTCCCTCTCAAATTACAGGACAGGAAGCCAGGGGACAAAGAGAAGGTAGCGAACCCGGGGAGAGGCAGCTCGCATCGAGACCCCAGCGTGTTCGAAACAAGCCATCTTGGCTGAGAGATTTTGTCTCCTAGGGGGGGGAGCGTCTAGAAGCATGGGCTCGAGACGTTGTCTCGTCCTAGGGGGGAGGGATGTTGTGTTCTAAGGGTTTTACCTTCCACATGGATTACAATGTATCTGAACCAATGTAACCTTGCCTATAGCAACAATGTAACCTTCAGCTGTATCATATGAACCCTGCATGAGGACGCGAGCTAATGACCACCAGCTGGCAGCAGCGAGCGTCCAAGCTCTCTTGGTCAGAACTCATCAAAGGCAACAGCGCGGGAAGCTTTCCCGCCACCACCTACACCTGGACAAGAAGGGCGTGACTCGCAATGACGTCACGCAGGCAGTAGCCAATGGGCTACCATGGCACCACGTTCAAATGTATTACTACTGTATATAAAGAGCTATCGATCCGCCATTACCTCATGTTCCCTCTGTCCACGATGCAATAAACCTGAGTTAACCCAGCCCGAGGCTGTGTCCTGTGTCTTGGTCTTGTATACACCAAAGCAAATTAGCTTGCTTTTGTTTTGTTTTTTTGGTGGTCAGTTTGGAAAGCACAAGGCTTTTTTTGCATGCTGCTTCAGGTTTGTGACATCTGAAAAATTAGCATGTATGGAAGAATAATACAAAAGGAAGAAATCAAGCATTTGCCTTAATCTATTACCTGACCTGGGCTTTGGAGGCTTAGTGGTTTTAGTATATGGGACCGAAGACAATGAAACAGCCGAAGGGTTGGCTTAACACAGGTTTATTGCATGATGATCCGGGGGAACATGAGGTAATGGCGGATGGGTAGCTCAATATATACGGTGGCTATACATTTTGAATGTGGCTCCTCGACAGTCTATTGGTTCTGTCCGTGTGACGTCATGGACGGTCACGCCCTTCTTGTCCAGGTGTAGGTGATGGCGGGAATCTTCCCGCGCTGTTGTTTGCTGGTGAGTCCGGGCCAAGAGAGCTTGAACGCTCGCTATTGCCACCAGGTGGTCATTAGCTCGCGTCCTATTGTAAGGGCTACAGTTAAGCAGCTGTTGGTTATATTGTTACACAAGCATGGTTACATTGGATACACGTGAATGGATACATTGTAAAAGGTACAGTACAGAACACAACAGTGGTTAAGATGCTGAGCTTGAAGACGGGAAGGTCAGCAGAGTCACATGCCCATCATCTGTCTCACCTCTTGCCAACCTAGCAGTTCGAAAGCAAGAAATTGCAAGTAGATAAGTGGATACTACTTCGATGGGAAAGGTAACAGTGTTCCGTGTGCTCTGGTGTCTAATCATGCCTGCCACATGACCACAGAAACAGATGGAGACACAGACAGTGCTGGTTCTTTGCAATAATTGGAGATGAGCACCGAACCCTTGAGTTGGATATGACTGGCTTTTGAGCAATGGAGATCTTTACCTTTGCTTAAGCCTCTCTTGGGGAGGAGAAAGCCAGGTTGTAAAACTGTTATGTATGTACAATGTGCTTTAAGAGATGTTGCCTCAAAATGTATGAATGTAACCTGACCACAATTACAATGTAGCCCAGCTGTAAAGGAACGCGAGTTAGCTGTCCATAGAGGGCAGCTGCGAGCGTTCAACTCACTTGGTTCACATTCACCAAATCACCAACAGCCGCGGGAACCTTTCCCGTACTATCACTACCTGCAGATGGTGGGCGTGACTGGGACGACGTCACGCCGGTAGCAGCCAATGAGCTACTGTGCAACAAGATTCAAATGTATTGTGCTACTGTATATAATGTGATGTACCTCCGCCATTACCACATGTTCATCCTGATCATCAATGAATAAACCTGTGTTAGTCCTTCCTGCGACTCCTTCTTTGTCTTCCGTGCAAGACACTAAATTGGCGACGAGGATGGGATCGATGGCGAATCCCAAGGTCAAGCCGTACCAGTTCGATGTCAGCAAGCCCGATCAATGGGAGCTCTACGAGTGCCAGTTTCGGCACGCGATGGAAGCCGCAGGCGTCGACGACGATGCAAAGATGCGCTCCCACTTCCTGGCCCAGGTGGGGCCGGCCACGCTGCGTATCCTGATGACCCTGGTGGCCCCCCGGAAGGTGGACGAGGTTCCCATCGACCTTATCCTGGAGAGGCTGGGCGAGCATTTCCAGCCGCCCGTCTCAATCTTCCCAGCCCGGGTCGCGTTCCACAGGCGAGACCAGCGACCGGGCGAATCCGTGTCTGCCTACGCGGCGGCCCTCAGGCTTGCAGCAGTGCACTGCCAGTGGGATGACCTGGACCAGGCCCTCCGTGACCGCATGTTGTGTGGTTTGAGGGATGAGGAGCTTCAGAGGAGGCTGATGACCTGCGACCACCGCCTCACGTTCAATGAGGTACTGCGGGAGGCCCAAGCAGCCGAGGAGGCCAGGAGCGGCGTCAGGCTGTTCAAGTACCGAGGGGCCACATCTGAGAGGGCCAAGTCACCAGTACAGGCGGCCCGGCGGACACCAGCAAAGACGGCCTGGCGGGCCCCCAAGCCACCCGCCGGCACACCAACGTCGTCTGAGGAGTCGTCCATGACAGCGGACCCCTACTCCAGCGAGGACGACGACGTCCAGAGGATCAGGAAGCGAGGTGAGAAGCGGCAGACCTGCGAACGGCAGGACCGCCGCTGCGACGGTTGTGGGGCGCCCCACGACTGCACGAGGTGCCCATTTCGAAAGGCCGAGTGTCACAACTGCGGCCGAAAAGGACACATCGCCCGAGTATGCAGGCGCGGGCGAGTCGAGGACAAGGGCAGTTCCAGCCATTCCCAGACGCACCAACGAAAGGCGGCCGGCACCAGGAAGGTCTCAGCCAGCTACAGCGAGGAGGGCGTGAACCGCGTGGGCCTGGAGCACCGGCGGTTTTTCATAGAGGTACTGTTGCAGGGGGTCCCAGTGAGGATGGAGATAGACTCGGGGTCATCTTATTCCATCCTGTCCCAAAAAGAGTTTATGCGTATTCCCCCAGAAAAGCGGCCCAAACTGCGGGCCATGAGATCTCATCTACGGGACGTGCAGGGAAATGGGATCCCGGTGTTGGGGGTGGGGAACTTCAAGGTGAAGTTCAAGAACTACTCCGAGAAACTGCCCCTAGTAGTACTCAAAGGGGGGAGGTGCTGCCTTTTGGGAACGCAGTGGTTTGCTCCCCTGGGGATCGAACTGTCCGGCATTAACGCCATCGAAACTGACCCAATGCGGGACGTGTGCGACGCACACCCGGACGTTTTCAAAAAGGGGCTCGGGAAATACAAAGGGCCCCCGGTTTCCTTTGAGCTGGACCCAGAAATCCGGCCCATCTGCCTCAAGCCAAGGAGAGTGCCCTTCGCCCTCAAGGACAAGATCGAGGCGGAACTGGACAAATTGGTGGGACAGGGGATTTTGGTTCCAGTTGACTCGGCGGAGTGGGAAACGCCGATTGTTACAGCCCTCAAGTCAAACGGGGAGGTCAGGATTTGTGCGGACTATAAATATACGATAAATAAGGCCATTCGGCCAAATGCATACCCGGTACCCGTGGTCAGCCATTTGATGGCCACGTTACATGGGGGGAGGTGTTTTGCCAAGCTAGATCTGGCCCAGGCATATCAGCAGCTCTCTGTAACCCCGGCTGCTGCCGCCGCGCAAACAATCGTGACACACAAGGGGGCGTTTAAGGTAACGCACCTTCAGTTTGGCGTGAATTCGGCCCCCGGAATCTTCCAGTCCCTCGTGGAACGCCTTTTAAAGGGGCTTCCAGGCATCCTCCCTTACTTCGACGATGTGTTGATAACAGCGGGGAGTGAATTAGAGTTAGCAAAGAGGTTAGATGGGGTCCTCTCAGTGTTCGAGAGGGCAGGACTTCAATTGAGGAGGGACAAGTGTGTATTCTTTGCGAGGGAGGTTGAGTTTCTAGGGTTTAAGGCAACCCCAGACGGAATCAAACCCTCCGAGTCCAAGGTTGCGGCCGTGAGAGATGCCCCTCGCCCCACCGCGAAACCGGAGCTGCAGTCATTTCTAGGGCTCCTAAATTTCTATCACTCCTTCCTGCCTTGGAAGGCATCAGTCGCGGAGCCACTGCACGCGTTACTTAAGAAGGATGCGGTTTGGCGGTGGGGGGACAAGCAGGAGAGAGCATTCAAAGAGCTCAAGTCACTCCTATCGTCGGATGCTGTCCTAACCCACTTCGACCCGAAAAAACCAGTAGTTTTAGTCTGTGATGCGTCCCCGGTGGGGGTGGGGGCGGTCCTGTGCCACGTGTTGGAGAGCGGGAGGGAAGCCCCGGTGGCGTACTACTCAAGGTCCCTCTCGAAGGCAGAGCGCAATTACGCGCAAACAGATAGGGAGGCCCTAGCCATAATCGCGGGAACAAAGAAGTTCCACGATTTCCTATACGGCTGCGAGTTTACAGTAGTGACGGATCACAAGCCGCTTTTGGGGATCTTCACTACCGGCAAACCCACCCCGCAAATTTTATCCCCCAGGATGCTGCGTTGGGCCATTTTCCTCAACGCCTACCAGTATGAGCTGGTCTATCGCCCAGGAAGGAGATCTCCCATGCAGACGCCCTGTCCCGATCCCCTCTCCCTAGTCTAGGGGACCCCACATGCGAGGTAGAGCAGGAACACCAAGTCCTGCTGATTGAGTCTCTTGACTCACCCCCAATTGTCCCGGCCGACCTCGCCAAGGCCACGGCGGCCGACAAGATGCTGGCCCAAGTTAGTTCCTGGGTGAGGAAAGGGTGGCCCACTTCTCCCCCCGAGGAACAGTTCAAGCCGTTTTTCAGGCGCCGAGTAGAGCTTTCCCTGGAAAGGGGCTGCTTACTCTGGGGCCAGCGGGTAGTTATCCCAGAGAAGCTGAGGGCCAAGGTGCTGAGGCTACTGCATACCAGCCACCCTGGGATCGTGCGCTCCAAGGCTCTGGCCAGGAGTTTCTTTTGGTGGCCCCAGATAGACGGGGACATAGAACGCTTAGTGGGCACGTGTGAGAGCTGCCAGAGCTCTCGGCCCGAGGAGTCCCGGTTACCCCATAGGGAATGGGATACGGCCCGCGGGCCATGGTCCCGGATTCATGTCGACTTCGCTGGCCCTTTCCGCGGGTCCATGTTCCTACTGGTAGTCGACTCCTACTCCAAGTGGTTGGAGGTAATCCCCATGAACAACACTTCCTCTGCCGCAACCATTAAGCAGTTGCGCAAGCTTTTTGCCTGCTTCGGCCTGCCAGACGTCCTTGTTAGCGATAACGCTAGTACCTTCACGTCGGCAGAGTTCAAGACTTTTATGGAGAGAAACGCCATCAGGCACATTACCGCTGCCCCGTTTCACCCCGCCACAAATGGTCAGGTAGAGCACCAAGTGCACACTACGAAAGACGCACTGCGGCGCATGGGTCCCGGTGAGTTGAACCTGCATCTGTGTCAGTTCCTCATCTGCTACAGGACAACCCCCCTAGCTTCAGGTTTTCCCCCAGCCGAACTCCTCATGAGGAGGCGTCCGGTAACACTTTTTGACCGGATGGATCCGTCCAGGGTGGAGGATGAAGGGAGAAATATAAACATAGGGGGAGAGAGAGCTCCAAAAGTTTTTCAGTAGGGGACCCGGTTCACTGCAGGAACTACGCGGCCTCAGGGCCAGCGTGGGTACCAGGGACAATTGTTGAGCAAACGGGGCCGGTATCCTACAGGGTCGAGACTAGTTCAGGTCTACTCTGGAGAAGGCACGCCGACCAACTCAGAAGGAGAGTCACCGGTGAGGGGGAATCAGCGTTAGGGTCCTCCCCCACCCGCGTTACCCAAGGGGGAGACACGGCGGCACCCAGGGATACAAATGCATATCCTCGGTTCTCAACCGCAGAGGAGGATACCTTGGAGGAGAGGGATGAATTCGATTATGAGTTGCAGTACCAGGGGGATGTCGCAGAGTGGTCCCCCACCCGTCCTAGTGAGAAGAGGGGTTTCAGTTCAGCCCCTGGTACTTCCAGTCCCCCTAGCCCTTTTGTTTTGGAATATACCATAGCTCCAACTCCCCAGAGACCAACACCCCCAAGACAGGCAACAGGGGGGAGTCCGCCCACCACAGTCTCTAGAACTCCAGGGCAGGCAACGGGGGGTGGTGAGGCCACGAGGGCCTCTTCATCGGTCCCGAGGTTCGTACTGGGGGGGGGGGACCCCAAGCTCCTCAAACGGCAGGCAGGGATTCACTTCCCAACTGTTCATTCCATTCCCGTCCCCCAATGCAAGGTTACCGCAGACTCCACACCGAGCCACTAATGAGTCCCCCCTTTCTGTTGCAGGACGGGACTCCGCGGAACCAGGAGCCTCCGGCTCCCCTGTGTTAAGTCAAGCGGCCGCACGCCCCAGGCGCACGTGCGGCAAGCCGCAATGGTTGAGGGACTTCATCCCATCCTAGGGGGGAGGGATGTTATGTATGTACAATGTGCTTTAAGAGATGTTGCCTCAAAATGTATGAATGTAACCTGACCACAATTACAATGTAGCCCAGCTGTAAAGGAACGCGAGTAAGCTGTCCATAGAGGGCAGCTGCGAGCGTTCAACTCACTTGGTTCACATTCACCAAATCACCAACAGCCGCGGGAACCTTTCCCGTACTATCACTACCTGCAGATGGTGGGCGTGACTGGGACGACGTCACGCCGGTAGCAGCCAATGAGCTACCGTGCAACAAGATTCAAATGTATTGTGCTACTGTATATAATGTGATGTACCTCCGCCATTACCACATGTTCATCCTGATCATCAATGAATAAACCTGTGTTAGTCCTTCCTGCGACTCCTTCTTTGTCTTCCGTGCAAGACACTAAAAAAACTGAATGAGAAATAAACACAAAATCTTAGTTAACAAGTGAATTTTTAATGAAGCAAAGAGGCTGCTGCTTCTCACATAACATTAACAACAATGTAAGTTGCCTTTAAAAAATAGAAGACACAAACCATATTTAATGTGATCAGTCATTCTCTCACCATCTCACATTCCCCTTGGGATTTTTTTCAAGACCCACTTTTGGTTTGGGAACCAATGGTTTAAATGGTATACAGAGTTGGAGGTGGGGTGGGGGATTCTGTTGCCAACATTCAAGGCATGATTTAGTTGAATATCAATTGGAGGGAACTTAGTGGTAGAAATGTGAATTGCAGCAGATCTAATGGGATAAACCAGGGGTGCTCAAACTATGGCCGACGAGCCAGATCTGGCCCCCAATGCCAATTCATCTGGGCCATGCTGACCTTGCCGCTCCTGAAAGTATAACATGCTCATACATACACAGAATGCTGCCATAAATGGCCTACAGCTGTCATGAATGCATTTATGAAAGCTGTGGGTAATTTACAACAGCATTCTGCACATGCACAGTTTACTTCTGCTTCCGGTGTGAGGAATCATGTGACCGGCACACTCAACCACGTGACTGACCATTGGCCCAAAAAGTTTGGGCACCATAGGGTAAACTGAAGTGCATATATCACATATATTGCGGGAGTATAATGGGGCCAGCACATGATGGGATGAAAAGGAAATGAATGAAGTTTGAGCAGTAGATCTTTACAGAGCAAGTAGCCCTTCAAGTATCCTGATCACAGGCCATTTAAATTTCAGTAAAAGTAAAGGTAAAAGTTGCCCTTGCTTGAAAGCCGGTTGTATCCGACTCTACTGGTCAGTGCTCACCTCTGTTTATAGCCAAAGAGCCAGTGCTGTATGCATCTGCAGACATTTCCATGGACATGTGGCAGGCATGCCTAGATATCAGAGTGTACAGAACACTGTTTAACTTCCCACCGAAGTGGTCCTTTTTTATCTACTTGCAATTTTTTTCTTTTGAACTGCTAGGTTGACAGGAGCTGGAACAGAGACGGGAGCTGATTTCAGTTGTGGGCATCAGCAGGTTTGCACCAGTTCTCCAGAACCGGTAGCAGAAATTCTGGCTGGCCCCTCCCGTCCAAGTTTTTTTAAAAAGTAGTCCTAATTTGGGTGCAACACAGGGCTTTCCCCTGGCAGAGTATATGTTGAGGGCCATCATCACCAGAGTCTCTTAGCTACAGTTAGCTTGTGAGTAAACCCAGCCCTACCTAGGCTGAAGCTGTTTAAAGGTCAGTCCTGGCCCACTTGAATTGTGACTGAAAGCAAGTGTGTAGGTGGCATAGGTTTTTGTTTTGTTTTTGTTTTTTTGAGAGAGAGAGAGAGATGGAAGTGAGTATCTCAGTGGGTGCAGCTTTTTGTTCTTTCTTAGGAACAAAAACTCTGCCAGGCAAAATGCTATGGTGTATATGATTGTGAAGAAACAGGAGTCCTACAGATCCTTCCTCTCTCAGCTCATGAGCATGCCAAAAACAGAGGTGGAAATGGAAATTAGGCAGGCTTGCCTTCCCTGTCGTGAAAGAAGTAGGCAGCTGAGCTGACCCATCAGGATGACCCAGGGTGTGGTGTGAAGGTCAGCATCCAATAGTTTTATGCTGAGCTCTTTTCATAGCCTCCTACGTACTTGCCCAAGGCCATGGTAACATCTTCTCTCAGTACGACAGGGCGGTTGTCTTCAGTGAGCAAGCCCAGGGCTCTTTTCTGCTTCCTTCCCTTGTTGGCTATTGGCATGAGAGTGGAATTATCCAGGCTTGGACAGACAATGCTGAATTTCATCTGTTCCCAGGTTGTGTTGTTCTTCCTATTGCTGAGAGGTGAGTCACAAGGTGAACTTTGTTTGTGTATACATGTATGTTTTGGAAGGCTGATTGGACATACCATGAGTCAGAGTGAGATAGTTCCTTCAGTCAGTGGCATTCGAGAATCATGGTTAGTTATCTGATTTATTATTAAATAGATACTTATGAGAGTTTTCCCTCAGATGCAAATTAATATTGTGCAGTATTAGGTACTATGTAGCTTGAGGTGTGCCATTTGTAGGTATACTATTTGCTGCTCCATCTCATGCAATGGAGTGCTAATAAGATTTGGGTACTGCTTTCTTGCTTTTACTGAATGTCGAGAGCAATGGCTAGACGGTGGGTGGTCACCAGTAAACAAGCAGAAATCCGTCTAAATAAAATCCTTTACTTCAGGTAATGAAATTATATACAAAAAGTTCCTTTACTTCAGGCAGTGCAAATAAAGTGGAGAAAACCAAAGCTATCCGGTGTACAGCTTTTCATGTGCTTCAACAGGGTTTTCTACAATAATACAAAGTATCAAATCAATAAATTATATAACACTTAACAAGTAATATATACAATAATATATTTACAATTTTATCATAGTCCAGGAAACCAAACGCTTACCTTTTCCAATCAATTCTTAAATTCATTCTATGTTAATTCAATATTAATTCATTAATTATTCTGCATCATAGCCTCTTAGTTTATTCATGTGTGCCTTGATGTTATGTATCAGCCTAAGCTTGTGATTTTTATACCATATGGTCATGTTCCAGGTGCATCAATTCTCATCAGTGGTACATATTCTAAAAGCTACAGTCTTCATTTACAAAAAACAGCTAAGGTCGTGATCAGCGTTAAGACCATTTGGCATTAAAGAGTTAAACAAATGAATATAGTAAGCTTCTCTGCGCAATAGAGAATTATTCATGTCAGTCTTTTCATATTTCTTAAGTAATAACTTCTCAAGGGCCAGAAACTTAATATCATCTTCAGTATGGTTATTGTCCAGATAATGGGATACAAGAGGAGCAGAAAATGTATGGCTGCGGATACGGGACCGATGGAGGCGCCCAGTTAAACTGATATAAAATTTGCCACAAGGGCAGATTATAGCGTAAATTACATTACTTGAATTACAATTTGTACATCCCATTAACACATGTTCACGATCTTTACCCGGAATTCTGATAGACTTAGTTTCGATAGCGAAACGGCAGGCAGCACAACCTGCGCAGCGATAATGCCCCCGAATAATAGGGGAGGGAACACTCAAGTGAAAGTCAGAATTGGTCTCACTGTATCCAAAGGGATATACGTATTTTAGAAGCTACATTGAATACCAGAACATCTTTATGCCCTACAACATACTTCCTTTTGGACCTTGCAGATGTAGTACTTGAGAATAATTACTTTAGATTTAAAGATGATTTTTTTTCTTCAGGTCCAAGGGGTGGCCTTAGCGCCAGCTGTGGCCAATCTTTATACGATAAGATTTGAAAAAACTTATAGTAGAGTAAACCCATTTCACCAGCGCATGCTTTCCTACAAATGGTTTATAGATGATCTCTTTTTTGTTTTTGATACAGTAGACATCATCCCAGAGTTCATTAGGTGGATTAATTCACTGGATAGTAATCTGAGGTTCTCTGGCCGCTTTGATAAGGCAGTAGTTCCCTTTTTGGACATTTCGGTTTACATTGCTGATAACAGATTGTGTATGCGTCTGTTTAGAAAGCTGACGGATTGGAATTCATACTTGAATTTCCGATCTTTCCACCCTAATCGCTTAAAGAGGAACATTCCGTTCAGCCTTTTGGCAAGGGCTAAGAGGAATTCCACAGAGAATAAGGACTTTATTAAAGTGGCAACCACTATTAAAACCTTCTTGAAAGACAAGGGGTATCCCAAGAATATCATTGATTTTCTGCAGGTTCCGCTCACGGAATTGGCATACTGTCCCTGACAGAGCCATTACTCGGGAGATTGCTCCCTGAGACTTGGGTCCGAGGGGACAGAAATTGGGGAGCGGATTAATAGCCATAGTTTAATTCACCCACAGCTGACCTGACAAACAGTTCGAGCAAGAGGAACTCTTAAGTCATGTAATAGGTAATATTGCACCCGTGGATTATCTACAGCCCTAAACCAACACCAGCCAATGTTTACTCCAGGATAAGCATGGAACAATGGAGTTCCCCTGTCAGTGTTTGATTTAGTTAATTAACTTCCCTGAAGAGTTTCCCCATTAACTCGTGTGTACGTGGCATTTGGATTCTGTCAGATCGCAGTCTTTTACACGCAGCTTGCTTATGATAAATACCCATGATTTTCCCTCATTAAATCACTGGTCTTCACTCCATCTTGCCTCATGTCTCATTGCTTGACCAGTCTCCTCCGGGACCCAACGGCCGCTTCGGGGCCCCAATCCAACAATTTTCAATTTCAGAAAGTGTGTAGAACACCTAGAAGACAGTTTTTGACTCAAAAAGAACGGGATACATCGTCCATAATACATTGCTTTTTTGAGTACTCTCCGCTAGCTTTTAAGATTAAGAGGGTGATTAATAAATATTGGCATGTGATTGAAGATATCCCTGGGTGCACACTGAAACCATGGATCGGTTTCAAGAAAACTAAGACTATTGGAAATTCTGTAGTTAATTCTGACTTTCACTTGAGTGTTCCCTCCCCTATTACTCGAGGGCATTATCACTGCGCAGGTTGCCCTGCCTGCCGTTTCACTATCGAAACTAAGTCTATCAGAATTCCGGGTAAAGATCATGAACATGTGTTAACGGGATGTACAAATTGTAATTCAAGTAATGTAACTTACGCTATAATCTGTCCTTGTGGCAAATTTTATATCGGATTAACTGGGCGCCCCCTTAAAGTTCACTCTCTCTGCACCTGGCTGGGGAGTGGGGTACATAGGTTGGCTCACCTCAGAAAATTGACAGTGAAATTAAGTTAAAGCAAGACTACAAAGTCCTGTAGATCCTCTAAACATGCTCACAGTCTGACATCATATGATTTCTTCTCATTTTGCTTTGCAGTTCCTGAAAGCAATTCTGCTGAAACAGGTGAGAAAAGATACCTGATAAGAGCCTAATAACTGGACGGTATTTGGCACCAAGAATGATTATAGCTTGACAGCTTATAATTTTTTCTTGTACAGTTCTTCATGACAATTGAGGTTTAGACTCTTTCTTTAACGGATGGCTTGAGTGATATTGCCATGTATGTCGTTGATTTATTTATATGATCTACTAGCAAGGGTTGCCCGGCGTTGCCGGGCTTTTCCCCCCGTGTGTTTTAATAAAAAATGAACCAATTTTATTTTTGCAATAGTTTTACATTGTGTTGGAAGGTTAAATTGTGTTAATTTTTTAAAAAAATTGCTTAGTCTGTAATTTTAATTTTTAAAATGTTTATTTATGTAAAATTTGTTTGGCTTGGCTGTTATTAACTGTGATCTGCTTTTTTTGGGGTTTTTTGAGGATTAATAAAAGAAGAAAGTATGATATAATTTTTTCAAATTGTTTTATGTAAGCGAATAATGTTTTAGTTTTTTGAATTTTTTTAATTAGTTGTACCGTAGGTAATAATTTTAATAATGTAAAAGTAAATGTTTTTTACATTCAATGTTTTTAAAATGTGTTTAGATGTTTTGAGTTTAAATTTGAGTTATAACTCAGCACAGGATTTTTAAAAGTTTCTATTGTATTTTATTGACATATATTTGTGATTTGTGTTTAAGTGTGTTTAGTGTAATTTTTTTTACTTGTTTTTATTGGTGTGACCTTTTGTGTAAAATTGTGAATTTGTGTTTTGTTTGGGGCTGTTGTGTGTTTTTGAATTGTTTTTACTATTGTGGCCAGCAGGTGGTGCTGGTAGGGGTTATTGTATTTTGACTTTTTTTTCTCTCCTGGCCTCTGGGTGGAGCTTCTTCTGGTAAGTAGTCTCTTTCTTTATTCATTTCTTTTCCAGTCCTGGTGGAGGTAGCACCTCTTTTGGTAAGTTTGTTTGTTTTCTTTCTTTTGTGTGTGTGTGTGGGCGGGGGGGAGGGGGGGTTGGAATTTGTATTTTTTGTCTGTTTGTTTTGTTTTTGATTGTGTCTTTGTTTATTTCGTATTGTTTTTGGTGTTTTTGTTTTTGTGTATTTTTGGATGTGTTTGAGTGTTTTTAGTAATTTTTAAAAAATTATTTATTTGGTGGTGGGGAAGGTACGTGGTCATTGGGGGTTAGGAAGGGTGGGCTAGGTGGTGGGGAGGGGGGCATGGTCGTTGGGGGTTAGGAAGGGTGGGCTAGGTGGTGGGGAGGGGGGCATGGTCGTTGGGGGTTAGGAAGGGTGGGCTAGGTGGTGGGGAGGGGGGCATGGTCGTTGGGGGTTAGGAAGGGTGGGCTAGGTGGTGGGGAGGGGGGCATGGTCATTGGGGGTTAGGAAGGGTGGGCTAGGTGGTAGGGAGGAGGGCTTTATTGTGTTATGGTGCTTTGTTTGTGTGGAGTCGTGAAAGTAGATCGGGGTTTCCCCTTTAATATCAGTGGGTGGGAGGTTGCGACCCCCCTCTCCGCTGGCTCCCCTGGGGTTGGGAGGTTTGTGGGGACAAAAGAGGTATGTCCCCCCAACTCTTCTGGACCCAGTAGACCAGGCAGAGTGGATCGATTCCCTCCCCCCCTCCTTAAAACAACTCCGTTTTTAAAGAGAAGAAAAGACCCTAGGGTAGCCTAGGGTAGCCAGTGGAGAGGGGGATCACAACCCCCACCCACTGATATTAAAGGGGAAACTCCAGTCGGGACCTTCAGGCGCTGTTGGTGAGGGAAAGAAAGCCGGCTCGTGTTTGCTTGGCTGTTAGGCGGTGAGTTGTTTTTCTTTTTCATTTTTCGGGCGCCGGTTTCCTCAGCGTTCTGCGCGCTCATGGCACGCAGGACGCTGGGACTTGTAGTTATGGGTTGGTGCTTTGTGTTTGTGCTGCGTTTTTTTAAAATGCTTTTCTTTGGATTGGCTGCGGCGCGTTTCCGAACGCTGCGCCATGCGAGAGCCTCTCAGCCTGATTGGCTCTGGCGCGGCACGGCGCAAGGAATGTTGGGAAGTGAAGTTGTTTCCCTTTCTTCGCGTTTGTGGGGCTGTTGCCCCACTGCCGGATTTCTCAATCCTTCATTGACCTGCATACCCAGATCGGCCGTGTGCACGAAGGGTGAGTGCAGGCAAGTAGGGCGAGGCATAGCAACCTATAGCCAGTTCCAACGGTTAACCCTTGGATTTATAGGTTAAGATTTATATGCCACCCTCACTGCAATCCTTTTGAAATCCTGTTGCACAACTCTCTGTGTGCTTTGGTGATGATGTTGTAACACTGGCAAATTGTTGCTGATTAAGAGCAAATTGCTTTTCAAGAAGGTAATTTCAAGTTGTGCACAACTACAAAATGACAGCATCACTGTTGCAAATGCGGAGTTGTGCAACAGGATCTTAGCCACTGAGGGAAAAATTAGGGCTAGGACATTTTTCCTGCTTCGGGGGGGGGGGGGGGGAAGCATTGTCAGATACGAGTTGCAATCTATGATGATTTACATATATCTTCTAATAGACAAGCTCTTGGTGCAAACTTCCCTTTTGGAGTTTAAACCATTAAACCATTAAGTGTCCTCTTTTATTGTTATGTATGTACAATGCTGCTTAAGAGATGTATGAATGTAACCTTGTACAATGCTGCTTTAAGAAATGTATGAATGTAACCTGACCACAATTACAATGTAACACAGCTGTAAAGGAACGCGAGTAAGCTGCCCATAGAGGGCAGCTGCGAGCGTTCAACTCACATGGTTCCCATTCCTCAAATCACCTGCAGCCGCGGGAACTCCCCGCAATAGCAAACTACTACTGATCCACCACTGAAGATGGGCGTGACCAGGACGACGTCACGCCGGTAGCAGCCAATGAGCTACCGTGCAGCAAGATTCAAATGTATTGTACCACTGTATATAATGTGAGGTATCTCCGCCATTACCACATGTTCATGCTGACCATCAATGAATAAACCTGTGTTAGTCCTTCCTGCGACTCCTTCTTTGTCTTCCGTGCAAGACACTAAATTGGCGACGAAGGTGGGATCGATGGCGCATCCCAAGGTCAAGCTGTACCAGTTCGATGTCAGCGAGCCCGAACAATGGGAGCTCTACGAGTGCCAGTTTCGGCATGCCATGGAAGCTGCAGGCGTCGACGACGACGCGAAGATGCGCTCCCACTTCCTGGCTCAGGTGGGGCCGGCCACGCTGCGGATCCTGATGACCCTGGTGGCCCCCCGGAAGGTGGACGAGGTGCCCATCGACCGTATCCTGGAGAGACTGCGTGAGCATTTCCAGCCGCCTGTCTCGAACTTCCCAGCCCGGGTCGCGTTCCACTGGTGAGACCAGCGACCGGGCGAATCCGTGTCCGCCTACGCGGCGGCCCTCAGGCTTGCAGCGGTGCATTGCCAGTGGGACGACCTAGACCAGGCCCTCCGTGACCGCATGCTGTGTGGTTTGAGGGACGAGGAGCTTCAGAGGAGGCTCATGACCCGCGACCATCGCCTCACGTTCAACGAGGTACTGCGGGAGGCCCAAGCAGCCGAGGAGGCCAGGAGCAGAGTCCGGCTGTTCAAGTCCCGAGGGGCCACGTCCGAGAGGGCCAAGTCACCAGTACAGGCGGCCCGGCGGACACCAGCGAAGACGGCCTGGCAGGCCCCCAAGCCGCCCGCCGGCGCACCAACATCGTCCGAGGAGTCGTCCACTACCGCGGACCCCTACTCCAGCGAGGACGACGATGTCCAGAGGATCAAAAAGCGAGGTGAGAAGCGGCAGACCCGTGAACAGCAGGACCGCCGCTGCGTCGGTTGTGAGGCGGCCCACGACCGCACGAGATGCCCGTTCCGAAAGGCCGAGTGCCACAACTGTGGCCAAAAAGGACACATCGCCCGAGTATGCAGGCGCGGGCGAGTCGAGGACAAGGGCAGTTCCAGCCATCCTCAGACGCACCAACGAAAGGCGGCCGGCACCAGGAAGGTCTCAGCCGGCTACAGCGAGGAAGGCGTGAACCGCGTGGGCCTGGAGCACCGGCAGTTCTTCATAGAGGTACTGTTGCAGGGGGTCCCAGTGAGGATGGAGATAGACTCGGGGTCATCTTATTCCATCCTGTCCCAAAAAGAGTTTATGCGCATTCCCCCAGAGAAGCGGCCCAAACTGCGGGCCATGAGATCCAATCTACGGGACGTGCAGGGAAATGGGATCCCGGTGTTGGGGGTGGGGAACTTCAAGGTGAAGTTCAAGAACTACTCCGAGAAACTGCCCCTAGTGGTCCTCAAAGGGGGGAAGGTGCTGCCTTTTGGGAACGCAGTGGTTTGCTCCCCTGGGAATCGAACTGTCCGGCATTAACGCCATCGAAACTGACCCAATGCGGGACGTGTGCGACGCACACCCGGACGTTTTCAAAAAGGGGCTCGGGAAATACAAAGGGCCCCCGGTTTCCTTTGAGCTGGACCCAGAAATCCGGCCCATCCGCCTCAAACCAAGGAGAGTGCCCTTCGCCCTCAAGGACAAGATCGAGGCGGAACTGGAAAAATTGGTGGGGCAGGGGATTTTGGTTCCAGTTGACTCGGCGGAGTGGGAAACGCCGATTGTTACAGCCCTCAAGTCAAATGGGGAGGTCAGGATTTGCGCGGACTATAAATGTACGATAAATAAGGCCATTCGGCCAAATGCATACCCGGTGCCCGTGGTCAGCCACTTGCTGGCCACATTACATGGGGGGAGGTGTTTCGCCAAGCTAGATCTGGCCCAGGCGTACCAGCAGCTCTCTGTAACCCCGTCTGCTGCCGCCGCGCAAACGACCGTAACGCACAAGGGGGCGTTTAAGGTAACGTGCCTTCAGTTTGGCGTGAATTCGGCCCCCGGAATCTTCCAGTCCCTCGTGGAACGCCTTTTAAAGGGGCTTCCAGGTGTCCTCCCATACTTCGACGACGTGTTGATAACAGCGGGGAGCGAATCAGAGTTAGCCAAGAGGCTAGATGGGGTTCTCTCAGTGTTCGAGAGGGCAGGACTTCGATTGAGGAGGGACAAGTGCGTATTCTTCGCGAGGGAGGTTGAGTTTCTAGGGTTTAAGGTAACCCTGGACGGAATCAAACCCTCCAAGTCCAAGGTTGCGGCCGTGAGAGACGCCCCTCGCCCCACCGCAAAACCGGAGCTGCAGTCATTTCTAGGGCTCCTAAATTTCTATCACTCCTTCCTGCCTTGGAAGGCATCAGTCGCGGAGCCACTGCACGCGTTACTTAAGAAGGATGCGGTTTGGCGGTGGGGGGACAAGCAGGAGAGAGCATTCAAAGAGCTCAAATCACTCCTGTCTTCGGATGCTGTCCTGACCCACTTCGATCCGAAAAAACCAGTGGTGCTAGTCTGTGATGCGTCCCCGGTGGGGGTGGGGGCGGTCCTGTGCCACATGTTAGAGAGCGGGAGGGAAGCCCCGGTGGCATACTACTCAAGGTCCCTCTCGAAGGCCGAGCGCAATTACGCGCAAACAGATAGGGAGGCCCTAGCCATAATCGCGGGAACGAAGAAGTTCCACGATTTCCTATACGGCCGCGAGTTTACGGTAGTGACGGATCACAAGCCGCTTCTGGGGATCTTCACTACCGGCAAACCTACCCCGCAAATTCTATCCCCCAGGATGCTGCGTTGGGCCATTTTTCTCAACGCCTACCAATATGAGCTGGTCTATCGCCCAGGGAAGGAGATCTCCCATGCGGACGCCCTGTCCCGATCCCCTCTCCCTAGCTTAGGGGACCCCACATGCGAGGTAGAGCAGGAACACCAAGTCCTGCTGATTGAGTCTCTCGACTCACCCCCAATTGTGCCGGCCGACCTCGCCAAGGCCACGGCGGCCGACAAGATCCTGGCCCAAGTTAGTTCCTGGGTTAGAAAAGGGTGGCCCACCTCTCCCCCCGAGGAACATTTCAAGCCGTTTTTCAGGCGCAGAGTAGAGCTTTCTCTGGAAAGGGGCTGCTTACTCTGGGGCCAGCGGGTGGTTATCCCAGAGAAGCTGAGGGCCAAGGTGCTGAGGCTACTGCACACCAGCCACCCCGGGATCGTGCGCTCCAAGGCTCTGGCCAGGAGTTTCTTTTGGTGGCCCCAGATAGACGGGGACATAGAACGCTTAGTGGGCACGTGTGAGAGCTGCCAGAGCTCTCGGCCCGAGGAGTCCCGGTTACCCCATAGGGAATGGGATACGGCCCGCGGACCATGGTCCCGGATCCATGTCGACTTCGCTGGCCCTTTCCGTGGGTCCATGTTCCTACTGGTAGTCGACTCCTACTCCAAGTGGTTGGAGGTAATCCCTATGAACAGCACTTCCTCTGCCGCAACCATTAAACAGTTGCGCAAGCTTTTTGCCTGCTTCGGCCTGCCAGACGTCCTTGTTAGCGATAACGCGAGTACCTTCACGTCGGCAGAGTTCAAGACGTTTATGGAGAGGAACGCCGTCAGGCACATAACCGCTGCCCCGTTTCACCCCGCCACAAACGGTCAGGTAGAGCGCCAAGTGCGCACTACGAAAGACGCACTGCGGCGCATGGGTCCCGGTGAGTTGAACCTGCATCTGTGCCAGTTCCTCATCTGCTACAGGACAACCCCCCTAGCGTCAGGCTTTTCCCCAGGTGAACTCCTCATGAGGAGGCGTCCGGTAACACTTTTTGACCGGATGGATCCGTCCAGGGTGGAGGATGAAGGGAGAAATATAAGCATAGGGGGAGAGAGCTCCAAGAGTTTTTCGGTAGGGGACCCGGTTCACTGCAGGAACTACGCGGCCTCGGGGCCAGCGTGGGTACCAGGGACAATTGTTGAGCAAACGGGGCCGGTATCCTACAGGGTCGAGACTAGTTCAGGTCTACTCTGGAGAAGGCACGCCGACCAACTCAGAAGGCGGGTCACCGGTGAGGGGGAATCAGCGTTAGGGTCCTCCCCCACCCGCATTACCCAAGGGGGAGACACGGCGGAACCTGCGGATACAAATGCATATCCTGGGTTCCCGACCACAGAGGAGGATACTTTCAATGAGAGGGATCAGTTTGATGATGACTATGAGTTGCAGTACCAGGGGAGTGTAGCGGAGTGGTCCCCCACCCGTCCTAGCGAGAAGAGGGGTTTCAGTTCAGCCCCTGGTACTTCCAGTCCCCCCAGCCCCTTTGTGTTAGAATATACCATAGCTCCAGCTCCCCGGAGACCAACACCCCCAAGACAGGCAACGGGGGCGAGTCCGCCCACCACAGCCTCTAGAATTCCCGGACAGGCAGCGGGGGGTGGCGAGGCAACGAGGGCCTCTTCGTCGGTCCCGAGATTCGTGCTGGGGGGTCCCCAAACTCCTCAAACGGTAGGCAGGGATTCACTTCCCAACTATTCATTCCATTCCCGTCCCCCAATGCGAGGTTACCGCAGACGCCACACCGAGCCACTAATGAGTCCTCCCTTTCCATTGCAGGGCAGGGCTCCGCGGAACCAGGAGCCTCCGGCTCCCCTGTGTTAAGTCAAGCGGCCGCACGACCCAGGCGCACGTGCGGCAAGCCACCATGGTTGAGGGACTTCGTCCCATCCTAGGGGGGAGGGATGTTATGTATGTACAATGCTGCTTAAGAGATGTATGAATGTAACCTGACCACAATTACAATGTAACACAGCTGTAAAGGAACGCGAGTAAGCTGCCCATAGAGGGCAGCTGCGAGCGTTCAACTCACATGGTTCCCATTCCTCAAATCACCTGCAGCCGCGGGAACTCCCCGCAATAGCAAACTACTACTGATCCACCACTGAAGATGGGCATGACCAGGACGACGTCACGCCGGTAGCAGCCAATGAGCTACCGTGCAGCAAGATTCAAATGTATTGTACCACTGTATATAATGTGAGGTATCTCCACCATTACCACATGTTCATGCTGACCATCAATGAATAAACCTGTGTTAGTCCTTCTTGCGACTCCTTCTTTGTCTTCCATGCAAGACACTAAATTTATAGAGGTGGGACTGTGGTGGTTGAGTGGTTAAGACACAACATGACTGGAAGGCTGGCAGGTCAGCAGTTCAAGACCCAATTGCTACACAATGGAGTGAGCCCCTGCCTCTGTCCCTCCTCCTGCCAACCTAGCAGTTTGAAAGCAAGAGATTGAAAGTAGATAAATAAATAGATACCATTTCAGTGGGAAAGTAGCAGCATTCTGTGCATCTGGTGTCTAGTCATGCCTGCCACATGACCACAGGAACATCTGCAGATGCAGAGAGTGCTGGCTTTTTGGCTGTAAATGGAGATGATCACTGGACCCTAGAGTTAGACACAACCGGCTTTTGAACAAGGGCAAGCTTTACCCTTTTAAATAGTTATGAATGTTTGCGTTTTTGGAGTACATCTCCATACGGGTGCGTTTTACTTCCGCTTCCAGGAGCAACGAGGGCAGTGTGGGCCGAATGAATAGCAGCAAACCCATTCGTGTGGATTCATGGGGGCTTCTGGAAATTGAAGTACCAGAACATCTGGAGTGCCAAGGTTCGCCATCACGGCACTAGTGTTTCCCAGCTATTGGTCCAAAGCTGACATATATGCATATGGCTAAATTTTTGTGTGCCTTGCCTTTGTTCTAGGATGGTGCTAGGAAGCTACATAGAGGGATGTTCTGTAGTCCTTCTCCTTTGGTCCCATTTCTCCTCTTGTAACCTCTCTTGGTTTCTTTGCAGCTTGTGGCCACCGTCACGCGTTCTCCCCTCGGATCATTGGGGGGAAGAAGGCTGATGAAGGGGAATGGCCATGGCAAGCCAGCATACGAAAGAACAGGCTGCACGTGTGTGGCGGAAGTCTGGTTTCGCCCCAGTGGGTGGTAACAGCGGCTCATTGCTTTGTGGGGTGAGTTGAGATTAGCTTGAGGTGACACTACCTTACTTTCTTTAAGAAAGAAGGCACGCAGCGGGGCATCACTGGAGGGCAGTGATTGGATAGAGCCACAGAACAGGAGCAGGCTACAGCTTGGCTGGGGATTCTGGGTGTTGTAGTCCAAAGAGCTGGCATTTCTAACTTCTGAAACCAACTACTTCAGTAGTGTCAAAATAGTAAAATTCACAATAATGTCGGATTCAGTCTTGTTGTCATTACGTGGATGTCATCTCGACTCATGGTGACCCTATGAATAATGAGAGATCTCCAAAATGTTTTGTCCTCAACAACCCTGCTCAGCTTTTGCAAGTTATAGCCCAGGGGTTCATAACCTATGGCCTGCGTACCAGACCCAGCCTATGGTGGCAAATCATCCAGCCCCTGATAACAACCCTGGAAGTGGACACATTTATGACAGCTGTAAACATACTCACACCTGTGCAAATGTGCCTGCGCAAACATGCATGCACCTGTGCAAATGCGCCCCGCCCAGTTTGTGGCAGCATTTATACCAGGGGGGAACCACATGTCTGGCCTGTTCAGTGGATGGAGGGGGCATGGTCTGGCCCATGGCGGGGAAAAATTGAGAACCCCTGTCATAGCCTGTGGCTTCTCTTACAGAGTCAATCCATCTCATGTCTGTTGTCTTTCCCCCCTGCTTCCCTCCATATTTCCCATCACTGTTGTCTTTCCCAAAGAGTATTACTTCCTCATGAGATGCTCATATTAGGATAACCTCAGTTCTATCATTTTTGCCTCCAGAGATTGTTGAGGCTTGATTTGCTCTACAAACCATTGTTTGTCTTTTTAGTAGTCCAGCTTTATCTGCACACTCTCCTCCAACACCATATTTCAAATGAATTAACATTTTTCCTATTGGCTTTCACTATTGTCCATGTTTCACATCTGTACATGATGATCAAAAATACAATAGTGTGAGCGATCTTAGTCTTGGTCTCCAGTGAAACATCCTTATACTTGGTGATCTTTTCTAATTCCTTCCCTCTTTTATGAGCACAGAATAATAGATGCCTTTGAACCGTGGTGTTGGAGGAGACTCTTGAGAGTCCCCTGGACTGCAAGTAGATCAAATCAGCCTATCTTGAAATCAACCCTGACTGTTCCTTGGAAAAACAAATATTGAAGATGAAGTTCAAGTAGTTTGGCCACCAAATGAGAAGAGAGGACTCACTGGAGAAGGCCCCGGTGCTAGGAAAGATTGAAGGCAAAAAGGAGAAAGGGGCAGCAAAAGATGAGATGGCTAGATGGCATCGTTGATACAGTGGGCGTAGAGCTAGGTGGGCTATGGAGGATAGCAGATGACAGAGGAGCGTGGCATGCGGTATTCCATGGGGTTGCAAAGGGTCAGACTTGACTGTGTGAATGAACAACAACAAAAATAATTCTATGTCTCTCTGACTTAAGAATGTCTTACAAGTCTGATGATAGGGAATCTCAATTACTGGGAATGTGCAAAGTCTTGCGAGGTAGTCCAGATTACTGTATTTTCCCCAACATCTTTTAATCTGTAGGGGTCGGAGCAATTTTTGGTGACAGTTTTAATGGGGTTTTTATTGGTTTTAAAAAGGTGATTTGTTTTATTTTCTGTGAGCTGCCCAGAGTCTTCGGAGTTGGGCGGCAATATAAACCAGAAAAATTAATAAATAAATAATCTCTAGGGCTGATCAGCCTTTGAACTGTAGCCTTCAAGGTCCTGAAGGCACTTATTTTAACTTGCCTCCCACAGGCCACTGAGACTGTCAGAATACCAAATAAACCTGGGGGAATATGAGCTCCCAGATCCTGCCCCCAGCATGATTTCATCCACCATCAGTAAAATCATTGTGCACCCATATTTTGCTGGTGAAGGTCTCAGTGCCGATATCGCACTTGTCCGTCTGGAGAAGCCGGTCAATTTTTCATGGACCATCTTGCCGATCTGCCTTCCAAGTAGTTTGGATCATGACATCTTTTCTGCAGGGATGTCATGCTGGGCCACCGGCTGGGGCCAGGTCTCTCTGGAAGGTAAGGATGAGTTTGGGAAGTTGCGTATGTATCTTTAAGGAAGATACTTTTTTTTTTGTTTGTTCTGTGGGTGTGTGGGTGAATTACCTTGGAAGAAGAAAGATAAAAGATAAGGCAACTTCGCAGTGGATGATGAACTACTCCATTGGCCACACTATCTGAGGGTGATGGAAGATGTAGTCTAACCCATCTCAAGGGTACCTTGTTGGTAAAGGCTGCTTTGATCCCAGGGAGAGAAGGAGTGGGCACCCCACAATATATAGATTGAAAAAGGAAGGTGTTCTTCGAAGTCTAGCAGAGCTTGGGAAAGCTTGGAGAAGACTGGTTTTGGACTACAATCCCCCAGGTCATGCTTAGTGACTGCGGGGTTCTGGGCATTTCAGTTCAGAAGGTGACTTTCCAAAGCTCTACACAAGTGTTTCCCAAACTTTGATGTTTGAACTTCAATTCCTAGAAGCCTAAGTCAATTCCCCAAAGTGCTGATCAGCCAATGTACTGACTTAGGCTTCTGGGAATTTAAGTCCCCTTGTGGAGCATGGGTCCCACTTTGGGAACCACTGCTCTACACTGTACATATACTATATAGAGAAAAGGAAATAGTATTTAATATGATACAAATATGAGGGTGTATATCTGGTATTTTGGCAGTTGTAGAAGGCAAAGTGGCTTCAGAACATAAGAACAGTCCTGCTGAATCCAGAACTGACCCAAGACATTTTGCCAACTGAGGCAAATGACAAGATGAAACTCCTTTCTTCCATACACAGGAGCTGACCATGTGGCTAGCTTGAACCTGAGGGTAGCCAGACAACTTACCATGGAGATTTGTTTAACGGACTCAATATTTTAGGTAGAAAATTGAGGAGATCTGCTTCTGCATGCTAAAAAGATAAAGTTATGACATATTAGCTGAAATCTAGTAGTAGGCCTGTTGAATCATTGGAATTTACAGAGGAGGTGACTCACCAAATCCCCCACTGATTCAATGGGCCTACTCTAGTTACAATTCACTATTGCATTTCAGCCACTGTGTTTTCAAAGACCATAATAATATGGAAGTGGGACCAGTAACTAACAGTTGCAGTGTATACTGACTTTCTGTATTCTTTGCAGCAGTGGCAGTGATGTGGGCCACATGAAATGCTGCTGTGGGCCAGGGCGAGCCCACAGGCCATAGGTTGAGAACCCCTGGGCTAAGGAACTCTGGGAACCACAGTCCAAAAAAGGAACATTGGACCTGGACCAATCAAGCTCTTAAATTACATATTGTTGCACCTAAAGAAGTTAAATAGTTATGACCAAAGCGAGATCTTTCTCATCTGTGGCTCCTTCATCAAAGAATGATTATCTGTTGAAATCAGATCTTCTTCCACTTGAATGGCTTTCGGTAAACAACTAAAACCATTCCAATTTCACTAAGCTTTCCCCTCCTTAGTAAACTGATGTTACATCTACAGTATTCCCCTTATCTGTTTTGGTTTAACTGAGTTTGTGATCCATGAATAAGAGAATATAAATTATATATTATTGATAATAGTTTTTTATTTATTGAGATATCATCTTATTGGGTATTATATTTCAATTATTGTATATGACTTTTATTTATGTAAGGTTGTTTTGACGTTATTTGTTTTTTCTATATTAATCCATGCAATACAGCATCTGTAAGCTGCCCAGAGTGATGCTTGTACCAATTTGGGTGGGTGGGTGGGTTACAAGATGAATGAGAGAATGAATGAAAGAATGAACTTCTAAAACTGCCAACGGTGGGAAATATTCCTTTTTGTCTTATAGTTCCCTGGTGGCATGGCCAATGACCATGCTGGGAGGAGTACTCTTTGAACTATAATCCGTAACAGTAACTATGTCTGCTAATGGGAAATAACCAATTCCCGTGGGACAAAACCTGAATACTGTAAATGTCTTTTTAAAAACTAGCTGGTGTGCTTGCCCGGACCTTGCAAGAACTCGAGGTGCAGATCATAGATGTTGAGGCATGTGATGAAATGTACCATAATAAAACTGAGGAGGCCATCATACCTGATGGCTACAGGCTGATCTACAAAGACATGATCTGTGCTGGGTATCCTGAAGGGAAGAAGGACACCTGTCAGGTAAGAACCATACACTGAAGTTATTGTGTAACAAAGACAGGAGATATTAGGAATAGGGTATAGAGCAAGGGTTCCTAACCTAAGGACCTTAGGCTGTATTTGGCCCCCCACCTCGCCAAGGGCATTCAAAAAACAAAATAGACACCCCTTTGAAACTGTTGAGACAAAATGACCACCCCATCATGCAGGCAGGGCAAAATGGCCATCCAGCTCTCTAAGCTGACTGAAAGAACATGACCCGGCCCCTGGCTTGAAGAGGTTGGGAACCCCTGGTATAGAGGCTAGAAAGGGCCATGGTGGCTTGGTGGTTAAGATGCTGAGCTTGATGACCAGCAGGTTGGCAGGTCAGTGGTTTAAGACCAGAGTGCTGCATGATGGAGCTCACTCCCATCTTGTCTCTCCCAGCTCCTGTCAACCTAGCAGTTTGAAAGTTCTTCTATGAAGTCTTTTTTATCTTTCTTCTTCCAGGGTGATTCGGGGGGACCTCTGGCATGTAAGCTGAATGACACTTGGTTCTTGGCTGGAGTGGTGAGCTTCGGGTTCGAATGTGCAAAGCCAAATCGACCTGGCGTCTACACCCGGACCACTTCTTTCATGGACTGGATCCAGAACACTATGACACAGAACGTTGCCCCCAGTGGTTGTACCGACTGGGTCAACATCTTACTCCTGCCCTTTCTCTTAGTCTCTACTGGCATGCTTTTGTGACAAGCCTTACTTTCGCCTCTTGTACTTCAGAACAGACCTTCTGCTTACATTTGAGCAACTTCAGTGATAGTCTTGATATTCCCAAAACCCAGTGATGGTTTTGAGGTCATTGTCCGCAAGGGTTCTTCACAGGTTGAGCAATTGTAGGAAATAACCAAAAATAATTTTGATTTCTTCCACTATGTCACCCTGATTGCCCTACTCGCTTAGTAGATGAATGGATTTAAGAAAAGAAAAGCAAAATAAAAAGAGTAGAAGTAAGGCCTATGCTGGCTAGAGGCTGTAAGGGAATTTTGGTCCAATAATGGGGGCATTTGCAATATATTGAGTTGTAATTTTTCTTTGTGATAACAGATTGGTGGTAGTGCTCTATTTTATTTTTCCAATCAGCTGCAGCAACTTGATAAGTAGTATGGGCAGTGCTTCACTGTCTGGCAGTGCTTCACTGTCTGGCAGTGAGAATTCAGGTTGGCTGTAACAATCTGACTGTGTGGTGAACGGAGAGGCTTATGATAGTAGTGGCATTCTGATTACTGTATTTGCTGGTTTATAAGATACATCAGGTTGGACACAATTGACGCTCGACCAAGGGAGAACTCTATACTGATGCTATATATACTAGCCATATATAGAAAGACAAAGCAATCATTCTGTATTAGATGTTAAATAAACACAGAGAGAACCAAACAAACTGAAATTCACACTTCAATATTTTCTACACACTCCAAGTCATGGATTCTCAACCTGTGGCCCTGGGGCTGGATGCACCCCACGGCACTATTTCATGTGCCTCCCCTGCCTCCACCATACCAGGAAGTGCCATGTGGTGGAGAAAGGGCAAAATGGCTGTCCGGCTCCTGAAACTGTCTGAAGGATCATGACCCGGTTCCCGGCTTTAAAAGGTTGAGAACTCCTGCTTCCAGTGTTGAATTCAGATATCATTTGAAACTGGCTGATATCCTGTCTGATTTATTGCTTTCAGAATGGCAATCATAGAAGTGGTTTTAGCCATTTTGTGAGATGTTTGTCATGTCTCTGGTTGTGCAATGCTTGTGCAACTGATTGTGTAATCAGGTATTTGACTGAGCACTGGTCAGGTACTCCACAAAGCTGGGAAAAGGTAAAGGTTTCCCTTGCTCGAAAGCCAGTCGTATCTGACTCTAGGGTTCAGTACTCATCTCTGTTTCAAAGCCGAAGAGCCAGCACTGTCTGCTTCTGCAGATGTTTCCATGGTCATGTGTCAGGCATGACTAGACACCAGAGTGCATGGAACGCTGTTTACCTTCCCACCGAAGTGGTCCCTGCTTATCTACTTGCAATTTCTTGCTTTCAAACTGCTAGGTTGGCAAGCTAGCAAGCTGCTTGCTATTCCATGCTCAGTAAATCTGATTTTTTTTTTTTTTGGACTAGTGTCTTCTGAGAGATTATTCTTTGGATGCTTCCAGATGATGCCTTAATTATAAAACAAAACTATTGCATTCTTTGTATTTTCCAACAGGTTAAATGACATTGCCATCCTTTCATAACAGTTCTGGGCTTCACAAATGCTTCTTCTAACAGGAAGGTTGATTAAGGAGTGGAAAATATTATAATCCCACAGTCTCTTTTGACTGGCTGTACTAGGAGAGCTCTATCTAGAAACATCCTTTATTGCTGAATTAGGAGTACATACTTCATAATGCTTTTTGTGTCATCATATCCTTCATTGTGTAGCTTTTAATCAAATCCTATTAAAATATGTCAGTCTTTGGATGAAGTATTTCAGGACTTCTCCACATCACAGGTCCCAAAGCAGTTTGGAATAAGCCATAACACTTCAACCACTATCAAGTTATTTTTTAAACAAGTTAAATCAGACTTGCCTTCATTAATGAGAAGAAAACTCTTCCCCATTGTCTGTAGCAGGTTTGGACACTGCTACGCTGAATCCAAAGAGTATCCAGAATATTCCATGTTTTTAGTTAGTGGACTGAAGATCAAAAGCCAAGCACCTCACAAGAGAGCGAATGAAAGGCATGTCAAGAGGAGTGTGATTGTGGGGGTGCTCAACAGTCCGCCATTTATTTTCTCCTGGATCCAGTCAGCATAGTAAGGCACTGATGTGTAGACTCCTGGGCGATTGGGTCTGGCACAGCCTTCTGCCCAACTTACAATCCCAGCCTGAACCCAAAATCCATTGGTTTTGCAAACCAAAGGTCCTCCAGAATCACCCTGTGGAGAAAGATGGGTTTCAGCATACGGTTATGTCAGGGGTTCAATCTCAACCTTTTCAAATTGAGGGTGGGACATGCTCCTTCAGACAGTTTCAGGGGCTGGATGGCCATTCTGCCCTGTCTCCATGATGGGGGTGGCCTGTACCTTAAATAGGAACCACACATGGCACTTCCGGGTGTGGTGGAGGCAGTGGGGGGCACATGAAATGGTGCCATGGGCCACATCTGGCCTGTGGGCTGCAAATTGAGAACCCCTGGGTTATGCCTTCTGAGGAACAGATTTGTGAGCCTGGTTAGATGAGAGGTCCATGCAATCCCTATTGCACTGGAGAGTAAAGATTGTGTAGTGCTGTCAACCAGCTTCTTATGTGCAAATAAGTTGTGAAAGGACTAGTGAGTTTGCAGTCACTTTAGCCTGATGGCCATTCCTTACTGAATCATATCAAACTCCCTTCAAGAAGATGGTACGAAGGTATCTAATACCATCATAGTCTCATTTTGAGCTTTCACTGGCAGGACTAAAATCTTGGAAGAAGCATTTCAACATTTAGCATTTTAGCACAAAAGCTAGGAAGCCCCCAAAGGGCCCCTCAAAGGTGAGTTTGGAAACTCAAGGGCCCACAGAAATGGATCTGCAGCTCAGCTTTGATGCAAATACTTACTGGTTCTACATTTATTCGATTTTAATTTGATTTGGATAGCTTTTCTTCTGTATCTAGGCCTGACATGACACTGTCAAAATGAAGGTACCTTTTGGATAGTTAGAACCATGTCTTCAATTTAATTGGCTACTGTACAGCTGTTACTGCTACTTTACAAAATCGACACATCTTCACAAAAATGGTAAATTAAACCACACAAGAAATGAACGAGGGAAAAGCGAGGGGCGGTAGGAGAAGACTTCTTGTAAAATGAACCTCCTGACCCCCAAGACATCTAAAACATGGATAGGGGAACAATTTTAAGTTTGAGAATTCCAAATTCAAATTTGGAAGGGACTCAAGGACCATATTCCAGAAGTGGGTGGGGCTTAATGGTACAGGAATAATACAGAGCAATCACACAATAAGATGGCTCATGTGAGAGTAAGGAGGTCTGAACAGGACTTCCACTTCTGAGCAGGAACAAAGTACTATAAAGAGAAGGTTCCAGCGTTTCTTACCTGACAGGCATCCTTCTTTCCATCTGCATAACCAGCACACAGCATATCAGACTTGATAGGATTCAGCTCCTGGTCTTCTTCTAGGTCAGTGTTATAGAGCATATTGCATGTGTCTCGGTCTATGAGTGGTACCATCAGTTCCTGAAGAGTTTCTGGGGATTCCAGTGGCTCTACAAAGGAGGAAAAGTTGGTGGGGTGGAAAAATTAGGCTGCATCCAGATGGTCATAAATTTACTACTAGGAAAGTGCCCTCAGCACCAATTCAGAAGTCCAGGGTCCCTCCATGACACTTAGATCCACCCACTCATGCTCTTTTTATTTTGGTCTCTAGCAAAAGCCAGAATTTTACATAGTGCTTTGATTGGCTGCCATATCAGTTAGTCACAAAATTTCGTGTTCAGGGAATGAAGAAGCAGACGAGTGAAGTAGTGAAAAGATACATTCCGCTCCTATAAACAGTAACAATAATACAACAAGCCCATTGGCTAACAGAGTGTGCACATTTTCGATCCACTTATTTGCATAAGAATAGATACATGAGAAAAGATACTTTTTGCTCCTGTCAGAAAACACAGTTAACATACATAACACACAAGCACATCCATCTTTCTATCTTTCTCAGAATTTGGCTTTGTACGCTGATAGTTGGCATTCTTTAGTGTCAGTTCTCTACACCCCCCTCTCTTATTTCTTAGAACTATTTTGACAGATTAGAATGTCTTCTGCATAAGAAAGAAATGAAGATCTGCATGTTCTGCACTATATATTGAAGGGTGTGGTGGCAATGACTGTCCAGGAAAAGAATCTAGGAGTCATGGGATCTAGGTTCTAGTAAGATACTAGCATTTTTTGCCTGGCCCTACCGGGCAGATATAAATTTCATTGGTGGTTGGAGTGGTTTTGGGGTGCGCGTGCACACATAGTCAGGGGGGGAGAGGGGGGAAGAGAGAGAGAGAAGAGAGAGGGGGAAGAGAGAAAGAGGAGGGAAGAGAGAGAGATAGGGGAAAGAGAGACCGGGTGAGAGTGGGGAAGAGAGAGAGAGAGTAGAGGGGGGAGAGAGAAAGGGGGAGAGAGAAAAAGGGGGGAGAGAGAGGGGAAAGAGAGAGGGGGATGAGAGAGAGTGGGGAAGAGAGAGAGAGTAGAGGGGGAGAGAGAGGAAGGGAGAGAGAGAGAAAGGGGGAAGAGAGAGGGGGAAGAGAGGGGGAGAAAGGGAGAGGGGGAGAGAAAGGGGGGGAGAGAGAGAGAGATAGGGAAAAAGGGGGATTCTGGGAGGCAATGGAAAGAGACGGGTGATTTCTTCCCTTCCCCAGCAGCCAATGCCTGTGCTGGCAAGCTGAGAAATCCCCCAGAAGTGCTTGGGACATCATCCAGCCAGCCAACCAACCAACCAGTCAACCAACCAACCAACCAGTCAACCAGCCAGCCAGCCTGCCTTTTTTCCTGGAAATAGTTGACATCAGTTAGCTGAAAAGTTTTAAACAACCTTTCAGGCAATAATGTTGTATTATGACTGACTTGCAGGTCTAATGAGTTCTGAAGTGTGATGCTAGGGAACTTAAACATTCTTGGGTAGGAGAGTTAAAAAAAGACCCCCACAAAACAGCAGCATAAATAATATCCCTTGCAGCTGGACGTCAGAGAAGAAATGAAAATAGCAAAATAAGTCCCAGTTCTTACTTACGAGTCTCTTCTGTGTGTCCCCATCCTGTGACCCAACAGTTTGTTCCTGAGGGGAACTCTGTGGAGGAATCTGGCAGGCAGACAGGGAGGATATAGTTGGTGAAATTCACAGGAGATGTCAGCTGTATTAATGCCAAGTCTCCACTGGAACCATCATAACCCTTGTAGTCAGGGTGAAGGATAATCTGCTGCACTGTACTAGTCACAGTATTTGATTGTATAGGATTCTGGAGCTGATAGGCACCCAACTGTATTTCATATCCATCATAATGTCTGAAAATATAAGGGAAATGCAGAAAAATTCAAGAACTTAAATGTAAGAAATTTATTCTTTCCAAACATCTTCCAGGCTTAACCAGAACTCACTTATGCGATCCCCAGAGGTGTGGTAAATGAGGGTGGGGGAGGAAGATGGGGACTCACAGTACACAGAGGGGCCTTTTAAGGGATTTTGGTAGGCCCCATTCAACTCACTGGACCACACAATTCCCACCTTTTGCTGTAGAACAGTGGTTCCCAAACTTGGTCACACGCCCCATGAAGGACTTCAGTTCCCAGAAGCCTAAGTCGGTACACTGGCTGACCAGTTTTTTGGGGAATAGACTTAGGCTTCGGGGAATTGAAGTCTACAAACTAAAGTTTGGGAAACACTGCTGTAGAAGCTCATTCACCAGAGATTGTCCAAAGCTTTACAAGCTACCTGAAAGGACAGAATGAAGGTTGGAGAAACACACAGGAGGAGAAAGGTGTGAAGAAAGATGGGTGAGTGAAGAAAGCAGAATGAGTGAAGGATGAAGCATCATAGCTTCACTCCATGTATCAGATACTCACTGAAAACAATGAGCTGCAGAGAGCACCCACTGCTCATTTATGAGAGAGCCTCCGCATTTCTCTATAGTCCCTGCAGATGACACAGAAATGCTGACCTGCCAGGGCCATGCGCCATTAGTGGCTGACTGCCCACCAACAATTCGTGTAGTTATCACTGGTTGACCACAAGCTGTGAAGAAAAGGGAGAGAAGAAAGGGATTTACAATGATGAAGTTGGCGGTGAATGCAAAATCAAATTCTCACATGGAAATAAACAGGGAGAACAACAAGAACAAGAGCAACAACAACAACAACCTCTCAGTCTGAATCCTGTTACTGTTTTCAAGCAACACTTCCAGTGACTATGGTTAAGGAGTATTTTTCTGGCAAGTCAATATTGAGGAATAGTTCACTGGTGTTTTTTGTTTTTGTTTTTGTAGAAAAAACACAGAAGTTGATTTGCAATGTAGAAGTCTTTAGACAACAGTAGTACCTTCTGGGATACTTTCCCTCTGAAGAGCAGGAAACAGTGCCTCAAAATCACAGCCACCTTTCTTTTACAGTTATTTAACAACCAAAAGCTTTATGGCAAAAAAAAACATTCTTAAGGGTACACAAGAGCAAAAGCAATTTAGAAGATGGAGGGAGGAGCTCACTGGACAAGGAATAAGATTAAAGGAGGATATGGCTGAGGAATTCTACCTCCCCTATGTCCAGTGGTGGGCATCAGCAGGTTCGCACCAGTTCGCCAGAACCAGTAGCAGAAATTCTGGCTGGCCCCGCCCATCCAAGTTTTGAAATAAAGTACAGTAGTCCTAATTTGGGTGCAACGCAGGGCTTTCCCTCTGGCCATGCCCACCATACCACACCCGCAGTGTGGTAGTAATTTTTTGGAGCTCACCATTTGCCTATGTCATTTGCCTGAATAGGCTGAGTTTTGGAATTCCTAAATGCAGGACCAACATGTTCAAGTGGGGGCTGCTGGCAGACAACAACATGTTATGTGAATGTGGAGAGATACAGAATCCAGCTCATTTACTGGTCTGCCAATCACTGACAGAAACATGCGCCAATGAGGACTTAAGTTTGGCTAATGACAAAGCCAAGTAAGTGGCTTCTTTGTGGCAGTTTAGGGTCTGATCTGGACATGAAAGAACAAGAACAACCCAAAATTATTGAGAGGGAAAAATGCTCTAACAATTATACTATTCCCCTCTCAGAAAAAAGCACATGGCTTTTGGGGGCAGGGGAGAGACATAAAAGGTCTCTGGCTGCAAAAAATAACTATCCTGAGTTAATTACAATATTTGCTAGTGTATAAGACTCATCAGAGTATAAGATACACCCCGTTATTACCAAGATGGCCCAGTCTAGGCCGCTAGATACAGTACAAAACACACTCCATTTTTCCAGTTTATATTAAGGTTGGTCGGGGGGAAGTGGGTCTTATACACCAGCAAATATGGTAATCAAAAAGTAATTTGTATTACACTTTTATGACTGGAAGCCCCATTCCTGGGTAAGTATGCTAAGTGCAACTTATTTAAATCTTCAGTGTTTAATCATCACACCACTCTTTGGATAACATTACCCTATTACAATTTAATTTTAATGTTGCTGTATAGGGCCAGCATTCAGAAACCCAACTGTTGCACAATGGAGTGAGCTCCTGTCGTCTGTCCCAGCTCCTGCCAACCTAGCAGTTCAAAAATAAGAAATTGCAAGCAGATAAATAGGTACCGCATAGGCAGGAAAGGAAACATCACTCTGTGGTCTTTGCATCTAGTCATGCCTGCCACATGGCCACAGAAATGTCTGCAGATGCACATAGCCCTGGCTCTTTGGCTGCAAACGGAGAGATGCACCATTCCCTAAAGTTGGACACAAATGGTTTTCGAGCAAGGAAGACCTTTGCCTTTGCTATAGGGCAGTGGTTCACAACCTACGGCCCGTGGGCTGGACCCGGCCTGTGGCACCATTTCATGTGGGCCACTGCCCTTGCGCCCACCACTGCTACTGCCAGAAGCGGCACAGAAGCCACAAAAACATCCAAAAACATGCTCCTTGCTCCCGCCGCCCCTGCTGCTACTGCCAGAAGTGACAAAAACAGCAGAAAATGCGCTGTAAATGCACCCATGGCTGTCATAAACATGTTTATGACTGTTTATGACTGCCTTGGATGTGTTCTCTAGCAATGTTTACAGCGTGGGGAACCACGTGACTGGCCCGCTCAGCTGTCTGAGAGGCGTGGTCTGGCCCATAGCGTAAAAAGGTTGAGAACCCCTGCTATAGGGCAATAAATCTTTATTCCAAACCTATTCCAAAAGTTTGATCAGGATCCTAGTAAGATTTGTGGCTAAATGTTGTGAATTGATGAGGTGCTGGTGCACATCTCAACTGCATGCTTGTTCACATGTCCAGTTCACATGTACAACCAAGAGGCCTTCATCAGTTAGCCACAGCTTTATGTGACCACCAACAGGATTCAAACTGCTAGTGTTTTTAGAGTAATTTTTTGGGGGATGTGGACATTTTGGGACATCTTCTATTTTTTAAAAGGGGTTTTAAAAATTAATGTAAAAATAATATTGGTCTGCACCAACCTTCATGTTAAAATGTAATGTAAAAATGCTAACATAATGTTTTTGTTTTTTTACTAAATACATATTTTAGCTAATGTTTTCTCCATCTGTTTTTAAGAGAGAAGGTTGAACTTGTATTTTTGGCATTTTTGGGTTTGTTTGTCAGCCCTCTTTATTTGCCTGTGAAATTCCTCTGCAGAAACATCTCTGATATTGCTTACCTGCTTCTGATCTAGCAGCACCTGAGAAAAAGGGAGAGAAAGACAAAAAATAGAGGGGGAAAAAGGAAATTATTTCCCATAAGAGACATTGAGGGAAAAATACATGTAATTCGCTTTGTAGACAGAAAGTGAAATCTGGAAATTCTCCCCTCTTTATTGAAGAATAAATACTGTGGACAAACATTAAATACTTCGTTTGACAAAGTGGACTTGATCCATGAAAGCTAATATTAAAATAAAGCAGTTAGTCTTTAAAGTGCCACAATGTTTTTTCGTCTTTTTGTTTTCTTTACTCTCTGATATGCTAGAAACACAGGTTAACAAGGCTACCATTTCAAAAACAAGGCAAAGATGAAACCGAAGAAGATCTCACTTCAGTTTCAGGGGAAGACAGGCATGCAAGGCTAAAAGTGTAGCATTTTTGTGTGTTTGGACCCTCTCCTAAAACTGGGTTTGGAACACAACAAATCTGCATCAAAAGAACTTCTGCTACACTGTACTATGTCCTATGTCTGTTTACCATTCATTCCCATGCCTCAGAGAGTGTGCAGTGTCTTCCTTGCCACTGTATATCCATTAGTATATATCTGTGGCATTTGAGAAGTTGTGACTGTTCATGAGGGCCCACCCTCCTCATTTCTTCCCTTTAGATATTGAATATTTCTCAACCTTGGGGCCCCAGGTGTTCTTGGACTTCAATTACCAGAAGCCCAAGTCAGCGCACCTGCTGATCAGGGCTTCTGGGAAACTGAAGTTCAAGAAACTCTTGGGAGGGGGGCATGGTTGAGAACCCGAAGCCTTTCCCTCACATTGACAGACAAGGATCTGTCTTCTTTCTTTGGGCTTTCTGACTGGAAGACCCCCTTCTCCCCTCTCAATTTTACCTGCCTGAAAGGCATTAGGAAACTTAAACAATTGCCGTCAACCACTGCACCCCCTCCCCAATGTCTCCACGCCCAGAGTCACCTTGTAATATAAGCAGCAACAACCAAACCACCAGTCGGGAGGGCATAACCCCCCTCCGTGTGTCCATTTTCCGGCTCCTGTTTTGAGGCGGTTCTCCAAGCGGTTCTGCTCAGGTCAGTTTCGGGTAAAGCTATTTTCTTTCAGCCTCGGTATCAGTGCTACAACGTGATGTATCAAAGGTAAACAGGTAGGGCATGCCTCACTCACTTCCTCCTTTCTGATTTGGAGATAACAATCTTGAATTACGGACTCTTGGCTGAATCTCAAAGCGTGACCACTCATTTCTCAGTTGGTGCATACCCTCCATCCACTTAGTTGTAGCATTTCTGGCAAGTGGCACTCAGTTACTCTTGTGGTTTGTGGGGCAGAAGAAGGACAAATATGGGATTCTCTCTCTGATTCACAGGACCATATTTTTTTTAAAAGACCTGCTTCTCTTGGAAATAGAAACTATTAGACCTAGTTCTTTAAGAACCAACACAGCTACCTTCAGTTCTGGATTCCTTAGTGGTGCAGTGGTTAAACTGCTGTACTGTAGCCAGAATATGGTGAGTTCAGTCCTGACCAGAGATCAAGGTTGACTTAGCCTTCCACTCTTCCAGGGTTGGTAAAATGAGTGCCCAGCATATTGAGGGCAAAATTATAATTAACTACTGAACTTCCCGGAGAGTGCACTAAAGCACCATGGGGTGGTATAGAAGTATAATTGCTATTGCTATTCTCCCAGAGAAGGTATAGCTGTGAGTGCTGCATAAGGGAGCGAGCTCCTGTCATCTGTCCCAGCTCCTGACAACCTAGCAGTTCGAAAGCAAGAAATTGAAAGTAGATAAATAGGTACCACTTCAGCGGGAAAGGTAACAGCATTCTGTGAATTTCGTGTCTAGTCATGCTTGCCACAGGACCATGAAAATGTCTAGGGATGAGGACAGTGTTGGCTCTTTGGCTGTAAACTCTTTGGCCCCAAGAGTCAGATACAACTGGCTTTCTAGCGAGGGAGACCTTTACCTTTATATGTAGGCAGATGTGCTGCACCCCTGAACATGGCAAATATTTCTAATGCCTTTTAGAGAGCACTAGGAACATTTGAGCACTGTTTCTTTTAGTGTTTGTGTGTGTAGGGTTTGTGCAGCGCTAGATCTACCTGGCTGTGGAGCCAGTGATTGAAAATTTGAATCTCCACAGTGCCTCCTGGGAAAGATGCTAGATGAAACCACCTCAAGCTTGTGTAAGGGAAGTGTTGGGGTCACTGCAGGTTTGGGAACCTAGGAAGCACATATGGTCTGTGAGACGGTCTTTCCCAAAACAACAATTTAGATCATTTGAGATCTAGATCCTAGAAAGGTCTTTTGATATATTTTTTCAGGGTTCTCTGCTCTAGATAAAGGTAAAGGTTTCCCTTGCTCGAAGGCCAGTCGTATCCGACTCTAGGGTGCAGTGCTCATCTCTGTTTCTAAGCCGAAGAGCCAGCGCTGTCTGCTTCTGCAGACGTTTCCGTGGTCATGTGGCAGGCATGACTAGACACCGGAGCACACAGAACGCTGTTACCTTCCCACCGAAGTGGTTCCTATTTATCTACTTGCAATTTCTTGCTTTCGAACTGCTAGGTTGGCAGGAGCTGGGATGAAGACGGGAGCTCATTTCTGTCCTGCAGTACTCGGGAATCGAACTGCTGACCTTCCGCTTCCCAGTCAGCGTCTTAGTGACTTGAGCCACTGCTCTAGACATGTCAAGAACTCTTGGTTTCCCCAGTACTCCTCCTTCCATTTACATCCATACTCATCTAGCCCTCTGCGGCCTTCCTTGAGAGTACTAGAACTGTCAGTTCTTTAATGTTTAATAATAACTTTCAAAGTGTCATTTGGAAGACTTTCTACAATTCCCATTGCTTGAGGCCAGTGAAGTTCTGAATGGTACTTAATTTTAATCTTTTAATTGCAGGGCAATTTTCCCCACACTGGCTTAGTTGGTTCATCAGCAAAATAATCCTATGGAATCTTTCTTTGCGTCAGCTTCCCAAGGCATGCTCCGTTCAGCCTGTGGCTGAGCAGAGCAGGTGGACATGGTCTTTGTTGTGGCCCAAACTCCACTCCCTTAAAAAATCGCCATGTGTAGATGCAGCCAACACCATTAGCATTGTGGGTTTCTGTTGTGGCCTGGAGTCCTGGGTGTGAGGAGGAGCAGGACAGTTAGCCGGCCCAGCTGCCTGCAGCCACCTCAGATCTAGAGTCAGAGTCTGAAGAGGATCTGTTGCCAGTCCCTCAGCCCACTGCTGGCCCAGATCAGGACTCCAAGCATGAGGAGATGGACCTGACACAAGCCCTACAGCTGGCTGTCAGTTCTGAGCCAGTCAAGATGATCAAGACTTGACAGGAGGACCAGGTGTCAGCATCCTGGAAGACCATGCAGAGCCCAGCACATCCGAAAGGACCAGAGCTCTTTTAAGACAAGACCTGCAGCTGAGGCAAAGGAGGGCTAGAGCACGCCTTCAGAACTGGCCCTCATCTGTGAACCCTGAGTCTTCTTAAAAGGAGGGAGGTGCTGACAAACTCTTGTTGGAATAATACATCTTGGACCCCGACACTGCGATACCTGGACCTGAACCTCTGATACTGGAACTGAACCTCTGCCTGTGACCCCAACAGCATCTTTGGATTATCCCTGCATCTATAGTTGTTAATGAACGGCTTTCAACCCTGACTATCCCCGACAACGAATCTACTTAGATCCTCTGAACTGGAATGTAAGAACTCTCTCCTACCTTTGGTTCAGCAGCTGCTGGCTAAATGGCTTGGCCAGTTTCCAGGCCACAACAATTTCATAATTATGAGCGACACACAACTTTAAAATACTCCTTTGTCTTTGGATTTCAGCTCTTTGGCCATGCCAGCCAGGGAATATTGGAAATGGTAGTCTACCCAAAGAAATGCTTCCAACTTCCATGAGGACATGAATAGAGCTACAACACTTCTTAGTAAAAGTAAAGGTCTCCCTTGCTTAAAAGCCAGTCATGTCTGACTTTAGTGGGCAGTGTTCGTCTCTGTTTATAGCGAAGGAGCCAGCGGTGTCTGCATCTGCAGACATTTCTGTGGTCACATGGCAGGTGTGAATAGACACTGGAACTCATGGAACACTGTTACCTTTCCTGCCAAAGCGGTTCCTATCTATCTACTTGTAATTTCTTGCTTTCAAATTGTTAGGTTGGCAGGAGTTGGGACAGATGACACAAGCTCACTCTGCCATGCCATACTCAGGTCTCAAACTGCTGATCTGCAAACCTTCCAGTCATCAAGCTCATACAAACAGGTAAAAAGAAGAGACTATTAACTAAGGCTGTGATGGCATTAAACTAAGGTCATAGTCTATAATGTATTTGCTAAGAAGCAACCTGTGTTGCCTACAATGAGACTTAAATTGTGAGCAAAATGCACAAGATCACAGGGCACACACTATACAGGTAAGTGCTTTATCTCCCATCCAGAAAAGATCTTGGGACATGAAAGGAGCCTCATTCGTGTGTCCCCTGAGCAGAGTTCCTCCAGCAAAATCCTTTCAACCCAGAAAGTATCTTTGTGTGCTTTTGACATGAAAAGAAAAAAATAAACATTTTATTGACCTTGGGAGGATGGAAGGTCAAGTCAATCTTGAGCCTTTAGGGATCAAACTCAGATTGTGAACAGAGTTTTAGTCATAGTATTGCACTTTATCACTGTACGATGAGGGCTTTGCACCTAGAGAAGACCCAGACGTTTCATAGAATCACATAATAAGTGAGTTGGAATAAGTGAGTTGGAAGGCCATAGAGTCCAACCCCCTGCTCAACGCAGGAATCCAAATCAAAGTAGATCTGACAGATAGTTGTCCAAGTCTCTCTTGAATGCTTCCGGTATTGGTCCCACTGGCGTACTGCTCTAACTGTTAAGATGTTTTTCTTGATATTCAGCCTATCTCTGGCTTCCTTTAGTTTGAGCCCATTATTACACATCCTGCCCTCTGGGATGACCTAGGACAGATCCTTCCCTTCCTCTTTATGATTATCTTTCAGGTATTTGAAGAGTGCTATCATTTCCCCCCTCAGTCTTCTTTTCTCAAGCCTAAACATGTCCAATTCCTTCACTTATTCCTCATAGGGCTTGGTTTCCATTCTTCTGCTCATCCTTGTTGCCCTTCTCTGTACCTGCTCTAGTTTGTTTGCATCTTTCTTAAAGTGCAATGCCCAGAATTAGACACAGTACTGTGGATGTGGTCTAACTAGTGCTGATTAGGGTTTTCTGGAGACTGTACTTTTGTTAAGGTAAAGGTAAAGGTTTCCCTTGCTCGAAAGCCAGTCGTATCCGACTCTAGGGTACAGTGCTCATCTCTGTTTCAAAGCCGAAGAGCCAGTGCTGTCTGCTTCTGCAGACATTTCCGTGGTCATGTGATAGACATGACTAGACACCGGCGTGCATGGAACGCTGTTACCTTCCCATCGAAGTGGTCCCTATTTATCTACTTGCAATTTCTTGCTTTTGAACTGCTAAGTTGGCAGGAGCTGGGATGGATGGAGCTTCTCCATCATGGAGCACTCGGGTCTCAAACTGCTGACCTGTCGACCTTCCAGTTGTCAAGTTCAGCATCTGAACCACTAAGCCACTGCAGTTCCTTATACTTCTGTTAATGCAGCCTTTAAAGTGGTGGCCTTTTTTTGTAGCCACATTGCACTGTTGAGTCTTGGCTTCATTCTGTCCCTGTCTTTACTAGTAATCAGTATCATCCAACAATTTCCTTTTTACGACCTTACAAACAACTGTTGTTGTTTTTTTTTTTTGAAAATGTCTTGGTGTTTGTCTTGTAGGAGACCTGGTTAATGTTTATACAGATACAGTGCTTGGACTGGTGAGAACTAGTTCGTCATGGGAGAAGGAGGTGTGGTTGTTGCCACTTTCCCCTTCGGTGGAATCTAGCAAACAAAGGGCAAAGACACTAATAAAACTCATCTGCTCATGTTTAATATCCTAATCTACATGACTGTGTTTCTTACAGATATGCAAACAAATCAATAGTTAATATTCCTAAAATATTCCTTATGAGACATGCTTCTGTTGATGCATTTTTCACAATTACACCTTTTTTTGCCACTTGAGGGAGCACTCCTTCCAGACACAGGTTCTTCATATACTGTAATATTGTTATGTATGCATACTGTTCCTGTGAATTACATGTCAAATTGTCGCACTGTCTTGCCGGCCTCTATTCTCTCAAACTCGTGTAGTATTGCGAGACTTGATTCGTGCCGCAATTCAAATAAAGAAAAGTGTGCATCGTAGCTGTCAAAATGTAACAAATATTCAAATGACCCAATGGTGTTCCCCCCCCCGCTGTTTTGTATCACGTTTTTGTGTATATAAGACCCCGTTGTTCTCCTCCAAGTTGTGTTCAGACCTCACAATAAAAAGAGCTGTTATTCACTACGCTGGTTGTCGCCTCCAGTTTCTGAACACCAAATTGGCGACGAGGATGGGATGGCGTCCTCTCAAGGAAACATCAGTCCCTTCGATGCGGCTCATCCTGACAAGTGGGCACTGTACGAGTGCCGTTTCCAGTGGTGGGCATCAGAAGGTTCGCACCAGTTCGCAGGAACTGGTAGCAGAAATTCTGGCTGGCCCCGCCCACCCAAGTTTTGAAATAAAGTAGTCCTAATTCATGTGCAACACAGGGCTTCCCCCCTAGCCACACCTGCCATACCACTCCCACAGTGTGGTAGTAATTTTTTTGGAGCCCTCCACTGGAAAAAGCCTGAGGGTTTGCAGAGTTAAGTACCATGTGGGTGTTTGGGAATGCAGGGGTCACAAAGGCCCTTTGTGAACCAAACAGAGTTAGAAGAACAGGTGTTATTACTGGTTTGGCTTTTTCTGCTTCACCTTTGGCAGAACCCCTGAGTTCTCTTTGCTTTTTACAGAACATTATTTCCCTGTTTGCCAAGAATGGAAGCTTGATCAACCTGTTCTTGGCTCTGACATCGGCTAATAAATTTCTGCTTGTAATACTCTGGTCCTTTCCAGCTACTGGACGATTGAGATAATAGTAATAATTTTGTGTCTGAAATTACTCTGGGTTGAAAGGATTTTTTGCAAAAGAAACTCTGCTCAGGGAACACTCAAATGAAGCTCCTTTCATGTCCCCAAAAGCTGGGACAGAGACAGGTGCTCAATCTGTCATGTAGTACCCAGGTCTTGAACTGCCAACTTGCCAGCCTTCCAGCTAACAAGGCAAGCTTCAAAAAGACTCAGGATCAGAAAGTGACTTGCGGAACTGGACCAGTGGTATGGGGTCATGTTGTAATGTGGAAGGGAGTTGAAAGGCCACAACATTATATTCTCAGGACAGTCTTCATGACTGATCACCATGAGGATCGTCAATATTTGGAATTGGACACAGCACAAGAAGAAGAAGCAACATTGATGAAATGGACTTGATCCATGAAAGCTGACATTTAAAAACACGAGTTAGTCTTTAAGATGCCACAACTTTTTAGTCTTTTGTTGTTATTTTGTTTACTCTTTGATATGAAACAAACAGTGTCAGATTCTGCAATAGTCGAAAAAGTCTTAGCAATGGTTACAACAGTATTTCTTTCATGCACCTTAACTTCACCTTTCTGCCAGGAAATTCAAGGCTGGTGTACATGGCTGCTTCCCACAAATGATATTCAAAACAACCTTGTCAAGAAGTACGTTAGACTTGAGTGGGAGAGGCTCAAAGACACTCTGTGAGCTTCATGGCTAACAATCCTAGCACCAGGATTGTCAGGCGGTGGTTAACTAACATGACAACCCTGAGGACTAATGGCCTTGGGTGCCAAGGTCCACAGGGAAGGGTGATGGTCCCCAAGTAGATTAAATCCCACTTGAATCAATGTTGATGGAGGGCAGTATCTTCAACAATACTGGCCTGGCACTGAGGAGGACTTTGTCTGCCAAAAGAGCTCAGGACTAGAAAGTGACTCCCTGAACTGAATCAGTGGTACAAGTGTCATGCTGCAATGTGGCACAAGAAGAAGAAGAAGAAGCGTTTAGATATTATCTCATTTGTTTAATCGTTTAAGGTATTTTCCATGTGCTTAAGGCTGTTGACAAAGCAGTTTCCCATTTAGCAGACCCTCCCCTTCCCATTGTCCTGGAGCTCCTGTAACTTGTAAGGAATTGGCTGAGAGAGGTGCTGAAAATGCTTATAGATTTCCTTTATAAGAACATGTAATAAGACTGTGGCCACTGTGTTCTTGATCGCAATATTTAAAGGGTATCTTTATCTTTGTAGCTACTTTAATCTGTGTTGATTCTCATTCTTGTTATTTCCAATGCCAGGGTAATTCAGTTGACATGTGTCTTGGTAGCACAATGTTGCAAGTGAAGAAGTTACCACAGTCTTTTGCTCTGGCACACTAGCTGGGGGAATTTGATACCTAAAACCATCTTTTAAACTTGTAGCAATTCCCTGTAGAGCAGGGATTCTCAAGCAGGGATTCTCAACCTGTGGCCCATGGGCTGGCTGCAGCTCGTGGCACCATTTCATATGGCCCCCACCATCTCCATCACACCAGGAAGTGACACGTGGTGGAGGAAGGGCAAAACGGCCATGTGGCCCCCAAAGCTGTCTGAGGGAGCGTGACCTGGCCCCCTGCTTTAAAAGGTTGAGAACTCCTGCTGTAGAGATTCACACCAATTCCATTCCACTGGCAGATGTAATTAATAGGATCTTAGCCCATGGCTTAGGAATAGAGGGGTTGATCTAGTGTGGTGTAGTGAATAATGAACTAGGAGTCAGGAGGCTTCATTCAAATTCCTCGTCAACTAGTGAACCTCACTGGGGGTGTGGAATTGGTAAAAACCTCCAGAAACATTCCACTTACCTTGAAAGTCTTGTTAGGGTCACTATAAGTTGAGTGCTGGCTTGCACACATATAACAAATTAAGGGCAGAGCAATCTTCTTATATCAAAAGAGTCACAAATAAAAGCTGATGAATTGAAGAAATGAAATTTACAGTTTCCCATCGTCCAAGGGTTAAATTTGTTGTTGGGAAATATTTAAGCATAATAAAAGAGGGATGAAAAAAGAGATATCAATAGGACCATCACAGTGGGGGTATTCTGCAGTCCACCTCCCATAACAGATCTGATCCAATTGACATAGGAAGGCACAGAAGTGTAGACACCAGGGAAGTTAGGCCGGGCACATCCTACTCCCCAGCTCACAACCCCAGCCTGAATCCAACTTGCTCCAACTTTGCAAACCAGAGGTCCTCCAGAGTCACCCTGCACAAAAAGAGAGAGAAAGAGAGAGAGAGAGAGAGGATAACTCAAATTGACCATCTGTAACAAACACTAGCCCTGTTCAGGCATTAGAAAGTGCACAGGCTACTCAATACTCAGTACAGTACTAGAATACTCAAGTGTAAAGTGAACTCTCTTATTCCTTCTCTCCATAGTGACTGCAACTAGCCTCCCACATGTAGAGGTTTGTAAGTCTGAAGAGGAACAGTTTCTGCTCTCAAGTGGTAAAACCAGGGTCCTGGTTGACATAGAGGTTCCTGACAGGTAGTCAAGCTCTCTTGCTTCATCCTTCATGTGTTGGATGGTATGAATCCAGGAACAGACAAACAGAAAGCAAAGCAATCACACTTATAAACCTCCCCACAGTGCTTAGTGCACTCTATGGGTGGTTCCAGGGCTGCCATCAGAAATTTCTGGGCCCCATACTGAGCAATCCTATTGCCCCCCACCACCCATACTATTGCCGGCAGCGGGAGGGCCCCTGTCAACTCCGGGCCCTATACGGCAGTACTGGTAGTACAGCCCTGATGGCGGCCCTGGGTGGTTCAAAAGTTAATTAGCATTTTGCCCCCAACATACTGGGTCCTCATGAGGCAGAGCTTGTGTATCCCTTTAGTATGACACACACTTTCTAATACCCAAAAAGGTCTGCTCTGACATCAGATACGGAGTGCTGAATAGGAGAGAGAACTGGAACTAGCTTTAAGTTTTAACCTCAGCCACATCCTTAACAGGGGAAGTCATTAGACTTAGAATCTTGTTCTTCAGTTGCACAGCATAGCATGGGAGGATCTAATTCTAAGCAACTAAGCCAGCCCCACAGTAAGTCCAAACCTTTGCAACCCCTTGGACGAAACACTTGCAATCAATTGCTTAATGGTATAACTGATTTACATGACCATTGTAATGAAGAATATTTCCAGACAAGGCATTTATTCTTTCACATCTTTTTTGGGGTGGTGGGAGGGGGGAATGTTTGGAATGTTCTTGGTTTTGGTGGTGACTTAGTGGTTAAGATGCTGAACTTGACAACTGGAAGGTTGGCAGGTCAGCAGTTTGACATCTGAGTGCTGCACAATGGAGTGAACCCCCATCTCTGTCCCCGTTCTTGCCAACTTAGCAGTTCGAAAGCAAGAAATTGCAAGTAGATAAATAGGTACCACTTTGGTGGGAAGGTAACAGTATTCTGTGTGCTCTGGTGTCTAGTCATGCCTGCCACATGACCACGGAAACATCTGCAGACACAGACAGCACTGGATTTTTGGCTGTAAATGGAGATGAGCACTGAACCCTAGAGTTGGATACAACTAGCCTTTGAGCAAGGTGACCTCTGTTCAAACTGGGTTTCCACATAAAGTGAGGATTAGAGAGCAGTGCATCTCCTTAGGCAAAGGTAAAGGTCACCCTTGCTCGAAAGCCAGTCGCATCCGAATCTAGAGTTCAGTGCTCATCTCTGTTTCAAAGCCGAAGAGCCAGCGTTGTCTGCTTCTGCAGACGTTTCCGTGGTCATGTGGCAGGAATGACTAGACACCAGAGCACACAGAATGCTGTTTACCTTCCCACTGAAGTGTTCCCTATTTATCTACTTGCAATTTCTTGCTTTCGAACTGCTAGGTAGGCAGGAGCTGGGACAAAGATGGGAGCTCATTCCGTCTTGCAGTATTCAGGTCTCGAACTGCTGACCTCCCACCTTCCAGTCAGCATCTTTGTCACTTGAGCCACTTCAGTCCCTGTATCTCCTTAATCAGTCCCTATTTTTAAAAAAAATTCTTTGGAGCACTTTGTTAGGCAGCCTCTGTGGTCCTTTATACACTGAATTGAAGAGTCACTTGTGGGGCCAAAACCACTCTTAGCCTCTGTAGCCAGATGGCAGGTGTTTTTTTTTATTTTAAAACACCTGGCTTCCAGGCATTGCCTCTTTTTCTGCTGCCTTCCATGCCTCCCTTCATCCTCAGGTTTGTATTTTTTTAAAAAAAACAACAACAACAAAATGAAATTTAACCATAGTGCCAAACCCTCTCTCACCTTGAGATGGAGGTTCCAGAACAGTGTCTCTCAACCTGTGGGTTTTGGACTTCAATTCCCAGAAACCTAAGTCAATTCCCCAAAGCACTGATCAGCCAATGTGCTGCCTTAGCCTTCTGGGAATTGAAGTCCCCCTGTGGGTCCTGGGCCCCACATGGGGAAACACTGCTGAAGAATCCTTTTGAAAAGAGAAGGGGGAAGGCAATCTCACACTTCAGATTGGGAAGTGCCATTAAGTGGTACAAAATAAATCAAGGGACAGAAATGTATGAGAGCTTATGGGGGAAAACCAGATAAAAGAGATAAAGGTTACATGGTTGCATGTAACTAGTTATTTTTTTATAGTAAAGAGAGTAACATAGTTTCATTTAAAACATAAGGTAACAGGGAGAAAAAAAGTATGGTGTCAGTACAGGGATGCCCAAACTACGGTCCGTGGGCTGGATCTGGCCCATGGTGCCATGACAAGTCATCCAGTCCGCACAGCCCGTGCTGTTCCCAGAAGTGGAAGTAAAACACACCTGTGTGTCTGTGTGCAAAACACTGCTGTAAATGCACCCACGGCTGTCAAAAACATGTTTACAACAGGCGCAGGTGCATTTACAGCAGCATTTTGCAAAGAAGTTGAAGAACCATGTGTCTGGCCTGTGGCCCAAAAGGTTTGGTCACCCCTGTGTTAGTATAATGGCTAATACTTTGAGTTACTTTCAAAAGTAACTTTAAGAGAGAATTTAAACACATTTTAAAGAGAGATTCCAAGATAAATTTTCAAAGTTTTATGCAGTTCCCTTTTTAATTTCAAGTGGCTAGAGCAGTATGGTATTTGTGAAATATTTTCAAGATGCAATTGGCTATTAGAGAGAACCAGAGAGTGTTCCCCTGTGTTTTGAGGGCACACTGCAACTTTGCATCAATAATGCAGTGACAAACTGCCTTTATAATTATCATTATATATATATTTGCACCAGCCTGTTGGCCATGATAATTATAGGCAATTAAAAGGCAATTAAATCTTTTTTAAAAGTGTATTTCAAATCTCCACTTCTGTGAGGGATTCAGATTCATAGATTTCCTTGTGACAATTTTACAACTGTTGGATGGTGAACAATTTACCTGGCAAGAATCTTTCCCGCCTTCCATATAACCAGCACAGAACATATCAGTCTTGACAGGGTTTTCCTCCAGACCCTCAATTGAGTTGCTGTTGTAAACACTGTTGCATTTGTTTCGGTTTATGAGTGGCACATTCAGCTCCTGGAGAGTCCGTGGGTGGTCTAGTCCCACTGTAGGACAAAGAAATTGAATTTGGTCATGGAATACAGAACTGAGAGCTCTCTGCTGCATACAGAATAGGCATTTGCCATTTCAGTAGTGAATGTGCAACCCTCCCATATGAATTCATTTTTTAAGTTCAGTGTGAGGCGGCCCTAAGGCAGTGGTGGTGAACCTAAGGCACACGTGCCAGACGTGGCACTCCCAGTCTTTTCTGTTGGCATGCCCACTATCACTTCCTCCCTCTCCCAGCACAGAGTTTGCCCGCCCCTCTACCAAGGAGCCCAATAGGAGTGCTTCCTCCCTCCCCCAGCACAGAGTTCAACCTGCCCCTCTGCCCAGCAGCCTAATAGGAGTGCTTCCTCCTTTGACCCAACACAGAATTTGCCCCACCCCACTGCTCAGCAGCTCAATGGGAGTGCTTCCTCCCCCCAGCACACAGTTCGCCCTACCCCACTGTTTGGACACTCAGTTTCTAAAAGCTTCACCATCACTGCCCTAAGGGAAGGACCTACAGTCCCAAAGTTTTATTTCTTGAGGAGAAGTGAGTGACTCTGCCAGGATGGCCAGTTGCATCTCACCCAAGAGTGGGACATGCAACACTGAAAAGGAGACCAAAAAAAAGATACTTATTTGCATAAAACTACATAAAACCTGGGGCTACACTGGCTTAGTGGTTAAGACCCTGAGCTTGATGATTAGAAAGTTCAAGACCCAAGTGCTGTGTGACAAAATGAGCTCCTGTTGTCTGTCCCAGCTCTTGCCTATCTAGCAGTTCAAAAGCAAGAAATTAAAAGCAGATAAGAGGTATCACTTTGGCAGGGAAGGTAACAGCATTCTGTGCATTCTAGCGTCTAGTTACATCTGCTTCAGTATCTTAGGAAGCTCCTGAAATTTCAGCCAAAATTCCCCAATAAATTCTTTGCCCTAATGAAGTCAGAGTTATCATTTTCTGGCTATGGGAACTTTTAAGACTTTGAGGTCCTTTAGGGGATGATGGGATTCTGCTTCATGTTCCAGATGCATTCCTACAAGGGGAAAGTTTCCTTCCATGCCTCATAAAGTATAAGGACATGGATAACATACAATTCATCAGCTTTTCAATGAGCACCACCAAGAACTCTTCTTACCATTCTCTTTCACATTTCCCCATCCAGTCACCCAGCAGTCTGTGTTTGCATAGAATTCTGCAGAAGGTGTTGGTAGGCAGATGGGGAGGATGTTGTTGGTGAAATTCACAGGAGTTGCAAGTTTAAGCAAGGCAATATCCCCACTGGAGTCAGCAGCACCATTGTACTTTGGGTGGAGGATTATATCTTCTACTTTGGCAAATACCTCACTGCTTGAGCGGTTTGAGAGCTGATATGCACCCAGCAGTGATATATATTGAGAAAAGTTTTCCACCCTGTGGACACAAAAGCAAAATGTATCAGGAAATTGCAAACAATGCTTCTGGGTTCCTGTGAAGTGTATTAAACCAGAGGTTCTCAACCTACAGCCTGTGGGCCAGATCCAGCACACGGTGCCATTTCATGTGGCCTGCCACCCTCGCTTCTGCCACTGCCACCACCAGAAGTGGTGGAAGCAGTGGAAGCAGCCACATCCACGTTTATGGCTGTCATAAACATGTGTTTATGACAGCCACAGATGTGTTTTACGGCAGCGTTTGCAGTGGGGGACATACCAGTCCGGCCTGCTCAGCTGTCTGAGGGAGCATGACCTAGTCCTTGGCTTTAAAAGGTTGAGAACTCCTGTATTAAACATTATTCCTTCCCTTATGACAGTCAGGCAGTAGCAGTATCTAAAGTTCAGCAATCAGATTTTATTTTTGCAACCTTATTGGAAATGTTGCCACCAGAAGCTTCCATGAGTGGACAGGTCTCCCTTGAATTATGGAGTACCTTATTTTACCTCAGAGTAACTTTTGTATTCATCCCTCCCACCCCCAAGTAATCTTTCAGTCTGTCCCTGATTTTCTGGAAGCATTCGTGTTCACCTTTGAAGGATCAGGGATAGTGGTAGAAAATACCCTTCCAGAACATACAAAGATGGCCACTCCACTTATCATTCATTTGCAAAGTTAGAGCCAATAAGCAAGTAGAGAAAGTTAAAACTGAGAAACTGAGGGAGTCATCCAGATGAAGTATTTGTTCCATTTGTACACATCAGTCTTACAGGTAAATTTCCTGACATCCAGATAAAATTCCTCTTATCTCACTTTGCACCACCACCCACCCATTAATTCACACAGCCCTTTTGTCCTTCTCCAAAGTCAAGGCTTATTTTTTTGTACTCACAACCTTTTTGTTGCAGTACATCCGAGTACTGCAGGACAGAATGAGCTCCCATCTTTGTCCCAGCTCCTGCCAACCTAGCAATTCGAAAGCAAGAAATTGCAAGTAGATAAATAGGGACCACTTTGGTGGGAAGGTAAACAGCATTCTGTGTGCTCCGGTGTCTAGTCATGCCTGCCACATGATCACGGAAACGTCTGCAGAAGCAGACAGCTATGAAACAGAGATGAGCGCTGAACCCTAGAGTTAGATACAACTGGCTTTCGAGCAAGGGAAACCTTTACTACACCAGTTTAACCACTATACTACTGGGAGCCCTGGTGGTGCAGTGGTTAAACTGCTGTCCTGCAACCAAAAGTTTGTGAGTTTGATCCTGAGGTTCACAAAATGAGTACCCAGCATGTTGGGGGCAAAATGCTAATTAACTTATGAAATGCCCAGAGAATGCACTAAGCTCTATAAGTGTGATTGCTTTGCCTTCCTTTTGCTTTATATACCGTATTTATTTGTGTATAACACGCACTCGTGTATAACGCGCACCCCTAATTTTCCATGAAACCTCGGTATAAAATTTTGTTTCACACCACGCATTGTAATTGAATGCGTGGTGAAAAAGCTTGTTCATAAGAGCTACCTCCGGGCCACGCCTCGTCTCCCGCGCCACCCAATCAGATCCCGTCAATTTCTTCAAAGCCACGCCCCCGCCTCCCCTTCACCCGCCGCAGCAATAGACAGCCGACCCAATTCTAAAAAGGAAGTAAAAGAGGCTCGCGACGGGGGTGGGACTCCGGGAGTGAGGAGGCGTATGGCGGGAAATGGCTGGAGGCGGAGGCCACGCCCCGTTCTGCTGGAGAAAACCACGCCGGCGCCGTCCTTGTAGGGTGGGTGACGTCATGCGCTCACTGAGTCTCCCGTGTGGGCGAGGAAATGAAGCGGCACAACCCTATTTGTGACGCACACTGTACACGACAAGGTGACGTGAACTCGCGGGAACTCACCATTCGCGCCCTCAAGGGACCGGCCGCCACTGCCACACCAGTCCTCGTTTATAACACGCACCCCAACTTTGATTTCTTTTTTTGGTATAAAATTTTGCGCGTTATACACGAATAAATACGGTAACTCCCATATTACAACAGCTTCACGGACTGCCATTTTGCTTCAGGGCCCAATTAAAAATGATGGCTATTTCCTATAAAGCCTCATATGGCATTGGGTCCAGGCTATTTGAAGTCTCATATCACTGTTTAAGGTCATCTGAGGAAACCTTTCTTTCAGTTCCACCACCTTCCCAAGCTCATTTGGGGAAGACACAAGCGAAGGTCTTCTCAGTGGTTACTCCCAGGATACCCGTTTGCTATTCCTCTCACCAGAAGAAGACCCTCCTTTTCAAACAGGCTTTTAAGTAATGAATGCCTCAGGAATGCTGTGTTGGAGATTTTTAAATGATTTAAAAAAATATTTTCAAGATTGTTTTAGTCTTGGTTTTAATCTCAATACATGTTTAATTGTTTTAAATATAACAGGCTAATATAATATGTATATGGTATTTTAAAACTGCTCATTGTGTTAACGGTGTTAGTTGTTATAAGTTGCCTTGGGTCCTCTATGGGGAGAAAAGCATCTCAAGATAGATACATGGATAGATAGATTGATGGATGGACAGACCGACCGACTGACCAACTGTTGTGTCCTAATGGTTTGACCCTCCACATGGATAACAATGTATCTGAACCAATGTAACCTTGCCTATGGGCAACAATGTAACCTTCAGCTGTATCACATAAACCCTGTAATGGGACGCGAGCTAATGACCACCAGCTGGCAGCAGCGAGCGTCCAAGCTCTCTTGGTCCAAACTCATCAAAGGCAACAGCGCGGGAAGTTTTCCCGCCACCACCTACACCTGGACAAGAAGGGCGTGACCAGCAATGACGTCACGCAGACAGTAGCCAATGGGCTATCATGGAACCACGTTCAAATGTGTTACTACCGTATATAAAGAGCTATTGATCCGCCATTACCTCATGTTCCCTCTGACCACCATGCAATAAACCTGAGTTAACCCAGCCCGAGGCTGTGTCCTGTGTCTTGGTTTTCATACACTAAATTGGCGACGAGGATGGGATAATGGATCCCCAAGGAGCAGCCAGGGCACCGAGCGGGTTCAACATCACCAAACCGCAAGACTGGGAGCTTTTTGAGATGGACTTCCAGGCGGCGCTGGTGGAACTCAAAGTCAAAGAAGACGATGAGGAGAGGAAGAGGGCCATCCTCACCAGAATGCTTGGGATGGAAACCAAGCGAACGCTGGTGGGCATCATTGCACCGAAGAAGGTGAGCGAATTCAAAGCAGACGACATCATGAAGCTGCTGCGTGAGCGTTTCCGTCCCTCGAGAGCAATGTTTCCCGCTCGGAGCGCGTTTTGGAGGCGAGTCCAAGCGCCGGACGAGTCAGTTGAGGCATTCGTAACAGCCATGAGGATAGCCGCCGGCCCTTGCAGATGGGACGACCTAGAGACGGCCCTCAGGGACGGAGTGCTGTGTGGCCTGAAGGACAAGGAGGTGCAGCGCAGCTTGATGAACAAGGAGCCACCACCCACGCTGGCGGAGGTTGTAGAGGCCGCGGAAGCCGCGGAGTCCACGAATGCTGGAGTGGACGAAATGCACCAGTGGCGTGAGTGGCGTCCTAGAGCCGGCAAAGCGGAGAATTCGGTGCACGGAAAGTCCGGACAGTCGGTGCACGCAACCCGAAGGGCCTCAAAGTCGTCTACGGAAGGCAGCGACGGCGAGGAGGTCCAAAGGGTCCGAAAAGGGGGGCGCCGCTGCGATGGTTGCGGAGCGGCCCATGAGCACGCAAGGTGCCCGTTCAGGAAAGCCGAGTGTTACACCTGCGGCCATCGGGGGCACATCGCCAAGGCGTGCAGAAAACGGAAGGAGGGCCGGAGGCAGTCACAAGACCGCTCAACCAGACCGGACCGTCCAGCAAGGTCCAAAGATGGCGCCCAGACCACGAGGAAGCAGGACGGCGTGGGCCGCATCTCGGACGACAGCGAGGACGACGCTCCGGTGTTCAGCGTGTCCGCGGAACAGTCCCATTACTTCGTTGAGGTACTAGTACAAGGGGCCCCTATCAGGATGGAAATTGACTCGGGGTCCTCCTATTCTATAATTTCCCAGAAAGAGTTCTTGAAAATCGACCCCCATGTGCGACCCAAACTTAAAACGTTGAGGTCCACGCTACGAGATGTACAGGGGAACAGCATTCCGGTGTTGGGGGTCGGGAAATTTCGGGTCAGTTTTAAGAGACACTCTGCGGAGCTGCCCCTAGTTGTCCTTAAGGGGGGTAGTTGTAGCCTCCTAGGGACGCAGTGGTTTCGGCCCTTAGGTTTGTTCATAGGGGGAGTGCATACCGTGGGGGTGGATCCAATACAAGCGGTGTGCGACGCGCATCCCGCCGTTTTTAAAAAAGGACTTGGAAAGTTCAAGGGACCCCCTGTAGCCTTCGACCTAGACCCGGAGGTCCGCCCGATAAGACTCAAACCGCGCAGGGTGCCGTTCGCACTCAAGGACAAAATAGAGGCGGAACTGGACAAACTGGTGGGCCAGGGGATTCTTATTCCTGTTGATTCCGCGGAGTGGGAAACTCCAATTGTAACCGCTCTGAAGGCTAACGGGGAGGTGCGCATTTGCGCTGATTATAAGTGTACAATTAACAAGGCGATCCGCCCTAATGCATACCCGGTGCCGGTGGTCAGCCACCTGCTGGCCAGGCTGAACGGGGGAAAGTGTTTCGCTAAACTCGATTTGGCTCAAGCTTATCAGCAACTCCCTGTAACTCCCGCCACGGCCGCGGCACAAACGATAGTCACACATAAAGGAGCGTTCCAGGTGTCGCGTTTACAGTTCGGCGTGAACTCGGCACCCGGCCTTTTTCAGTCGCTTGTGGAACGCCTCCTGAAGGGGCTGGAGGGGGTGTTGCCTTATTTTGATGACGTGTTGATAACAGGGGGGAGTGAGGCCGAACTGGCAAAGAGATTGGATAAAGTTCTGACCGTCTTCGAGAAAGCGGGGCTACGACTGAGAAAAGACAAATGTGTCTTCTTCGAAACTGAGGTTGAGTTTCTAGGGTTTCGAGTCACGCCAGAGGGTATTAAGCCATCCAAATCCAAAGTAGCCGCCATCAAGAATGCCCCTCGCCCCACATCCAAAACCGAGCTACAGTCATTTCTGGGGCTCCTCAATTTTTACCATACCTTCCTTCCACGGAAGGCGTCCGTGGCCGAGCCACTCCATCGGTTGCTAAAAAAGGAGGAAACATGGGTGTGGGGTGATGAGCAAGAGAGGGCATTCAAAGAGTTGAACCAACTCCTAACATCCGAGGCAATCCTAACGCATTTCGATCCCAAACGGCCAGTGGTCTTAGTCTGTGATGCATCCCCGGTGGGGGTGGGGGCGGTGCTTTGCCACGTGTTGGACGACGGAAGGGAAGCCCCGATAGCGTTTTATTCAAGGTCCCTGTCCCAAGCAGAGCGTAATTACGCACAGACCGACAGAGAGGCACTAGCGATAGTAGCGGGAACCAAAAAATTTCACGATTTTCTGTATGGTCGGCCGTTCAAAATCGTGACTGACCACAAGCCCCTATTAGGAATTTTCACTGCAAGTAAGCCCACACCACAGATCCTGTCCCCAAGAATGCTGTGGTGGGCTATTTTTCTCAACGCATACCAGCATGAGCTGGAATACCGGCCCGGGAAGGAGATCAGCCATGCCGACGCACTCTCGAGGTCTCCCTTGCCCTTGTCGGGCGTCCAAAAGGACAGGGCAGAAAGAGATCGCCAGGTTTTGTTAATAGAGGTTTTAGACTCACCCCCAATAGTACCAGCCGACATTGCCAGGGCCACAGGAAAGGACAGAACGCTAGAGAAAGTTAGCTCATGGGTACAGAAGGGGTGGCCGGCATCGTCCCCAGGTACGGAATTCGACCCATTTTTTCGAAAAAAAATAGAGTTGTCCCTAGAGAGGGGCTGCCTTTTGTGGGGCCAACGGGTGGTGGTTCCTACGTCCCTGCGACCGAGGGTACTCGAACTGCTGCACGTCAGCCACCCCGGCATCGTCCGGTCCAAGGCGCTGGCCCAGAGTTACTTCTGGTGGCCACAGCTGGACGCGGACATTGAGCACATGGTCGGCACTTGTGAGGCATGCCAGGGCTTCCGACCAGAGGCGGCCCGTCTTCCGCATAGGGAATGGGACACAGCAAGGGGGCCATGGTCCAGGGTGCACGTAGACTTCGCTGGCCCATTCCGAGGAACAATGTTTCTCCTGGTGGTGGATGCATTCTCCAAGTGGTTGGAGGTTATCCCAGTAAAGAGTACGTCCTCCGCCACTACAATTAGCCAGCTAAGGAGAGTCTTTTCCACGTTCGGTTTACCCGACACTTTAGTCAGCGATAACGCTAGTTGTTTCACCTCCGCTGAATTCAAGGCATTCATGGAGGCAAACGCCATTCGGCATGTCACATCCGCGCCGTTTCACCCCGCCACGAATGGCCAAGTGGAACGGCTGGTGCGAACGACAAAGGATGCGCTGCGGCGCATGGGCCCGGGGGACCTAAATCACCAAGTATGTCAGTTTTTGTTAGCGTATAGGGTGACCCCCTTAGCGTCAGGTTACTCGCCGGCAGAGCTGCTGATGCGGCGAAAACTGACCACGATCCTGTCCAGGCTAGACCCGACGAGAGTCGAGGACAAAGGAAAAAACATAGGGCTGGCAGTCTCGAAAGGTTTCGCCGCCGGCGATCCTGTTCACTGCAGGAACTACGCCAGCGCGGGTCCAGCCTGGGTACCAGGGACGGTTGTGGAACGGACGGGGCCAGTGTCGTACCGGGTCGAGACTAGCACGGGTCTCCTCTGGAGGAGGCACGTGGACCAACTTAGGCACCGAGTGAGTGGGGGGCCGGTCAGTGGAGCTCAGCGACAGGACTCAGCGTTAGGGTTCTCCCCCACCCGTTTAGCCCAAGGGGGGGACAGCAACGGACAACGGTCCCAAGCAAGGGGGGAAAGCAGCGGCCCCGACTCATACCCTTTTGATACGCCAGCTCTATCAGAGGCTGGGGAAGGGGGAGAGGAGTTCGCGACCGCTGCCCCCGAATTTAATTCTGATTTTGATTTTGAGAGCCGGGGGGGTTTTCGGGAGTGTTCCCCCACCCGTCCAAGCGAGAAGAGGGGTTTTTCGTTAGCCCCCAGTGCCCCCGGTTCTTCCCCAATAAAGCACACACCTCCCAACAACGCCGCGGAGCCGCGGCAAGTCACTAACGAGTCTCCCTCTCCAATTACAGGGCAGGAAACCAGGGGACAAAGAGAAGGTAGCAAACCAGGGGGAAGGCAGCCCGCTCCGAGACCCCAGCGTGTTCGAAATAAGCCATCTTGGCTGAGAGACTTCGTCTCATCCTAGGGGGGGGGGAGTGTGGTTTCGAGACTTCGTCTCATCCTAGGGGGGAGGGATGTTGTGTCCTAATGGTTTGACCCTCCACATGGATAACAATGTATCTGAACCAATGTAACCTTGCCTATGGGCAACAATGTAACCTTCAGCTGTATCACATAAACCCTGTAATGGGACGCGAGCTAATGACCACCAGCTGGCAGCAGCGAGCGTCCAAGCTCTCTTGGTCCAAACTCATCAAAGGCAACAGCGCGGGAAGTTTTCCCGCCACCACCTACACCTGGACAAGAAGGGCGTGACCAGCAATGACGTCACGCAGACAGTAGCCAATGGGCTATCATGGAACCACGTTCAAATGTGTTACTACCATATATAAAGAGCTATTGATCCGCCATTACCTCATGTTCCCTCTGACCACCATGCAATAAACCTGAGTTAACCCAGCCCGAGGCTGTGTCCTGTGTCTTGGTTTTCATACACTAAACCAACTGACTATGACTTTAGCAAAGTTGGGCAAAGGTTCATAATAGCTTCACAACCATATATTTCATATACTTACCCAAAGAAGCAGTGAGCCGCTGACAAAACCCACAATCTGTTTAAAAGGGAACCTCCGCAAACAGGATATCCGAAAAGTAAAATGCTGACCTGCCAGGGCCACGATCCAGGCAAGGCTGATTGGCCTCCTACAATCCGTGTTGACTGGCTTGGCTGCCCACAAACTGTGCCATAGTGGGGTGGGGAGGGAAGAGGAGAAGGAAAAATAAGAAGATTTGTAATGATAATTTCACTGTAGTGGCTCAGTGGTTATGATGCTGATCGTGATGACTGGAGTGAGCTCCCATTTCTGTTCCTGCTTCTGCCAACGTAGCAGTTCGAAAGCAAGAAATTGCAAGTAGATCAATAGGTACCACTTTGATGGGAAGGTAAACAGCATTCTGTACACTCCGGTGTCTAGTCATATGAGTCACATGACCACGGAAACATCTGCAGACACAGATCATGCTGGCTCTTTAGCTATAAACAGAGATGAACACTGAACCCTAGAGTCAGATACGACTGGCTTTTGAGCAAGGGCAGCCTTTACCTAATAATAATTCATAGGTCTCTCAAATAAAACTCTGACTCAGCATGAGAATGGAGCATATCAGGGTAAAAAAAAACTTCTTCAGTTTGATTTAGCTTTTGAATACAGGTGTGCCAAATTTTGGGCAGTATTTCCTGAATTTAGAGAACACTAGCAGAGGTGCCCGTCCTCTGTCTGAGTGTGAGCCTCGAAACAGTGAGGTGGGGGTCCGATATGGTCAGGCCCTTCTCCGTCCGTGAGCGTGCCTTCTCAGACGGAGAACAGGCTGCCTGTCAGTGTGTCTCCCCACTTCGCTGTTGCGAGGGAAGCCTTGAAACAGTGAGGTGGTAGTCCAACACAGTCAGGCCGCTCTCCATCTGGGAGTGCACGTTCCCTGACGGAGAGCAGCTTTCCGCCTCACTGTTGTGTGGCTGCCCTCGCAACAGCAAGGCAGAGAGGCAAGTGCAGCCTGCCAGTAGTGGATCTCCGTCTTACTGCCCTGCCTCTCCTGGGTTCGCTTCGGCCTCTCTGATTGGCTGGGGCATAGCGCAGGGGATGCTGGGGCATGTAGTTTTATTTTAATTTGTATTCCGTGGGTCCCACACCCCACTCATGTCCTCTGGACACCCTTCACCCTGGGGAAGGTAGGTCCAGGATGGATGTTGAGGGGGTGGGTGGTGGTGGTGGGAGTGCATAAAGGACATACCTACATACACCTTTGCTTTAGAGATATAGATTTAGCCTAATAATGGAATGAATTAGGCTGGCCAGAGAGCTCATTGGTTTTGTAATATGGCTGCTGAGCCAGATGATGGGAGTTCACTGTGCTTCATAAGAGAAAAGCCGGTTGGTGTGGCCTTGGGCAAGCTGCACAGTCCCAGGACATCACTAGAAGAAGGCAATGGTAAACCATTTCTGACAACTCACTACTGGAAAACCCTGGAAAATGTCACCAAGTCAGAATTAACTTGAATGATACTAATAATCAATTATTTTAATTAAAGGAATAGTTAATGTTCATTGTCTTCCTTCTCAACACAACAATTGACTGTTAAAAACGTATAAAAAACTATCTTTTTTGCTTCCTCTTTTATCTCATCAGGTGTCAAGGAGAAAAACAACAACTATATTTCCCAGATTTCTTTAGCCAGCAAAGTGTTGGACATAGTCAAAATATAGAGAAATTACAAGACTAGGATCCAAAGGGAGACAGCAGAAATCAAATTCATCTGTTGGACACCCATCACCGAGGCTTGAATATTAGCCAAGGGTTTCTGGGACATTATCAAATTTGATAAACAGATTGCTATATGCTGCTATATATTTTATATACTACTAGCAGAGGTTGCCCGGCATTGCCGGGCTGTTTTAAATTGTGTTGGAAGGTTACATTGTGTTAATTTTTTTTCAAAATTGCTTAGTTTGTAATATTAATTTTTTAAATGGTTAATTACGTAAAAATCTTTTGGCTTGGCTGTTATTAACTGTGATCTGCTTTTTATGGTTTTTTTTTGAGGATTAATAAAAGAAAAAAGTATAATATAATGTTTTCAAATTGTTTTATGTAAGCGAATAATGTTTTAGTTTTTTGATTTTTTAAAATTATTTGTACCGTAGGTAATAATTTTAATAATGTAAAAGTAAATGTTTTTTACATTCAATGTTTTTAAAATGTGTTTAGATGTTTTGGTTTTTAATTTGAGTTAAAACTTAGCACAGGATTTTTTAAAAGTTTCTATTGTATTTTACTGACATATGTTTGTGATTTGTGTTAAAGTGTGTTTTAGTGTAATTTTTTTGACTTGTTTGTATTGTTGTAACCTTTTGTGTAAAATTGTGAATTTGTGTTATGTTTTTGATTTGTTGTTACTCTTGTGGCCTTTTGTTTGGGGCTGTTGTGTGTTTTTGAATTGTTTTTACTATTGTGGCCAGCAGGTGGTGCTGGTAGGGGTTATTGTATTTTGACTGTTTTTTCTCTCCTGGCCTCTGGGTGGAACCTCTTTTGGTAAGTAGTCTCTTTCTTTATTCATTTCTTTTCTGGTCCTCGTGGAGGTAGGACATCTTTTGATAAGTTTGCTTGTTTTCTTTCTTTTTGGGGGGAGGGGGGTGTTGGAATTTGTATTTTTTGACTGTTGGTTTTGTTTTTGATTGTGTTTTTGTTTACTTCATATTGTTTTTGGTGTTGTTTTTGTTTGTTTTTTTAGTAATTTTTGAATTTTTTTATTTATTTGGTGATGGGGAGGGGGCGTGGTTGTTGGGGGTTAGGAAGGGTGAGCTGGTGGTAGGGAAGGGGCGTGGTCGTTGGGAGTTAGGAAGGGTGTGCTAGGTGGTGGGGAGGGGTGTGTGGTCAGTGGGAGTTAGGAAGGGTGGGCTAGGTGGTGGGGAGGGGGCATGGTCATTGGGGGTTAGGAAGGGTGTGCTAGGTGGTGGGGAGGGGGCATGGTCGGTGGGAGTTAGGAAGGGTGGGCTAGGTGGTGGGGAGGGAGGCGTGGTTGGTGGGAGTTAGGAAGGGTGGGCTAGGTGGTGGGGAGGGAGGCGTGGTTGGTGGGAGTTAGAAGGGTGGGCTAGGTGGTGGGGAGGGAGGCGTGGTCGGTTGGAGTTAGGAAGGGTGGGCTAGGTGGTGGGGAGGGGGCGTGGTCATTGGGGGTTAGGAAGGGTGTGCTAGGTGGTGGGGAGGGGGCGTGGTCATTGGGGGTTAGGAAGGGTGTGCTAGGTGGTGGGGAGGGGGCGTGGTCGGTGGGAGTTAAGAAGGGTGGGCTAGGTGGTGGGGAGGGGGGCGTGGTCGGTTGGCGTTAGGAAGGGTGGGCTAGGTGGTGGGAAGGGGGGCTTTATTGCATTATGGTGCTTTGATTATGTGGATTCGTGAAAGTAGATCGGTGTTTCCCCTTTAATATCAGTGGGTGGGGGGTTGCGACCCCCCCTCTCCGCTGGCTCCCCTGGGGTTGGGAGGTTTGGGGGGACAAAAGGGGTATGTCCCTCCAACCCTTTTGGACCCAGGAGACCAGGGAGAGTGGATCGATTCCCCCCTCCTTAAAAAAAGTCTGTTTTTAAAGAGAAGAAACCGCTTGTTTTTTTCTCTTTAAAAACGGAGTTTTTCTTAGGATTGGGAGTGTTATCGATCCACTCTCCCTGGTCTCCTGGGTCCAGAAGGGTTGGGGGAGACATACCCCTTTTGTCCCCACAAACCTCCCAACCCCAGGGAAACCAGCGGAGAGGGGGATGCCCTCCCCCCACCTACTGATATTAAATGGGAAACTCCGATGATCGGGAGCTTCAGGCGCCGTTGGGGAGGGAAAAAAGGCCGGCTGGTGTTTGTGGCTGTGAGGCAGTGAGTTTTTTTTTTAAAAAAATTTGCGCGCTGGATTCCTCAGCGTTCTGCGCGGTCATGGCGCGCAGGACTCTGGGGATTGTAGTAATGGGTTTGTGGTTTGTGGGATTGTAGTAATGGGTTTGTCGCTTTTGATTGGCCGTGGCGCGTTTCTCAGCATTCTTTGTAGTCGCGCCTCTCAGCCTGATTGGCTGCAGCACAGCGCGGTGCAAAGAACGTTGGGTATTGAAGTTGATTTAGTTTATTCACGTTTGTGGGGCTCTTGCCTCCCTGGCACAATTCTCAATCCTGCGTTTACCTGGGTACCCAGTTCGGCCGTGTGCACGAATGGTGAGTGCGGGTTAGTGGGGCCTGGCTAAGGAGCCTATACGAAGTTCCAACGGTTAATCCTTGATTTTATAGGTTAAGATATTTTGGTGTATTATGCCACTTTCAGTAACTTTCCTGCAATATTCTCTTTTACAACATGAGCACAACAGGATGTGCTCACACAAGTAAGAGGTTAAACTCATTAGCATATGCTCTGCTTGGCAAACATTCACACTTTTAAAATTGAAAAGGGGACATTTAAAACTAATCTGAATAACAAACCATGGATCACTTGTTACTGCTAGATGTCAGAAGCTATATTGATATGCATGCTTATCTGTCATTCTGCTTGATTACTCTTTACCTTGTAACCTCTTTACCTCTGTATCTGGTATATATAAACCATATCTGGAAATTTTACTCCTTTGTCTGAAAAAGTGAACTTGATCCACAAAAGCTCACAGTAAAAATATAGCAGTTAGTCTTTAAAGTGCTACAGTGTTTTTATTTAATTTTTTTGTTTTTGTTTTCTGATATGCCTGAACCACAGACTAACACGGCTACTGTTCCAAAAATATATATTATGCAGCTTTTCCATTTCTCCTTCTTAACATTTTTTTGCATGTGGGTGGGAAGAAGGAAGGGTTTTAAAAATGTTTGGTAAATGTGCAATGGTTAGCTTGTTTGGGAATAGCTGAACTCCCTTATAAGTCAAGAGTCTGATCATTTTTTACTTCTGCCATGTGGAACAGAAGGAGACAATTGTATCAACAAAGTGTTTATAAATAATTATTGAAGAACAGGCCATTTGATACACATTTATTGCATTTATCAACCATCCTTCGAATATATAGCAACATTTTGTTGAGGGCAAAATCTGCATAGAAGGGGAAAAAACACGGTGCAATTTTCCAAGCAGTTTCCTGATTTCCCTGACTTTTGATCATGTGAACAGTCACACAGTTGATTACACATGATGCACAGTTATGAACTTTCTGGCATGATTGGCCTTCTTTCAATCATTAAACAAATCAGATTCTGCATAGGTAATTAATTTTTGTTGTATTTCCCCTTTTGTGTTCTTCTTATTCAGACTAACACTATGTTGAAATCATTTTCTTGAATTACTCTCCTAATTATAGTAATTTCATGTCAAAAATTATTTGAGGTTGAAAGGATTTTTGTGGAAGAAACTCCGCTCAGGGGATGCCCAAATGTGTCTCCTTTCATGTTCCCAAGAGCTGGGACAGAGACGGGCACTCAATCCGTCATGCAGTACCCAGGTCTCAAACTACTGACTTGCCAGCCTTCCAGCTAACAAGGCAAGCTTCTTAACCACTGAGCCACTGCTGAGCCATCACTGAGCCACTAGCCACTGCTTACCCACCCCTGTATATTGTACAATCATGATATATCACTCTATATTGTACACCCATGATATATATTGTGGTGGTGGTGGGAAATCTTAGCTTTTTCTATGTAATATGTTGGAATTAGAACACTTCCAAGAATATTAACCTGTGATTACAATGGTGTATATACTGGAGCTGATTACTTACCTGCTTCTGAATTAGCAGCATCTGAGGAAATAATAAGAGATACAGATTTCAGGTAAAAGGTACTATAGTAGAGATATACAAAAATAAAATTGTATCTATCAGTGTGTCAAAGAGCCCTTCATTAGAAATGATTAGTTTGGACATGCAGAAGCCTTTTGCCTTGCACGATGATTTGCTTTGTCTGAGAGACAATAAATACCTGAAGTCTACAAAGAGTCATAGTTTTAAAACAAGACAAAACACTTTGACAGATAAATGATAGTAACCAACTACAGACCAAAATATTAAAACCATAGTTAGAAGTTGGTTGAATATTCAGGCTTGTTGTAAAATTAGGAACTCCAGCTCCTATACATTATATTACACAAATTAAGTATTGGAACTTATTTTCTCTTTTATTAGGTAAACCATAGATCCCAGTACACCTCCCCCCCATCAGCAAATACCTTGGGCTGTGGTCAGTTGCAGCCATAGTACCAGCAAAGTGGTCATATGTGGTATGTTAAACTTCATGTCTTCCACAGTCTTGTTCCAAAATGTCCTCTGGGTGGTTTATGTACAGTCAGTTCTAGGAAATAAATGTCTGACTTTATTCTTAATACCCTTTGGTACCTGTGTTGTAAAATTTCTGATCAATGGCATAATCCATGCCATGGTTACTCCTTCTCTTCAACCCAAAAATCTTGTATTCTTGAATTTTTGGGACAGAGGAATATCCAAGATCATGGCTATCCTCTACATTCTGAAAGAGGGGATACTCAGTTTGGAAAATCCATGTCTGTTCAATTTAGGTGGTCAAATAAGGAAGCAGAAGAAAAACCTTGTCCATAACTGGACAGGATACCTCTTAGATAGCCAGTCAGGCCATAAGTCATTTAGTCCTTTAAATATTAAACCTAGCACCTTGTTCTTTTTCTTCCAAGTCTAGGTCACACATGAAACTGCCAAAATGAAGGCACCTTTTCGTGAGTTTATTCTGTAGTTCCTTTCACCTGACTTAGTGTGAGAAAGATTAGCTGGCAACATTAGGTTGCTGTTACCAGGGTATGCCCAATTGTGGTTCAAGAATATCACAATCTTTGAGGAGGCTCTTTCTGTGTACCCCAGTACCTTGTACTGATCCTAAAAATCAACTGGCAACTGGTGCATAGGGCCTTCCCTCTTGGTGTGATATGTTCTCAATAGCATGCTCTGGTCAGCAGCCTAGTTGCTGCATGCTGCAGCAATTGAGGTTTCCGGACATTTCTTCAAGGCATGTCACATTAGTCTAAGCATGATCTATGCAACAATTTAAAGCATGGAGTACCATCCTCAAATTGGACAAACTCAAGAAGGGTTGCATTTGACACACTAAGGATGAAATTCTTGCTACTGGAATACTGTAGGATGAAAGAGCATGCCAATGTTCTGCAGAGCTGATGTTTCAAGGGAACTGTATATCTCTTGAGAACAGGTTTACTCCCAATCCACAAATCAGGCTTTCTGTTTAAATAACATCTCTCTCTTGGCTAGACTGAACTTCAGCTGGTCGACATGCCTCCTCCAGAGTAGTCCCATGCTGGTCTCTACACTGTATGGAACTGGCCCCGTTGCCCAAGTACTACTCCTGGGACCCATGTTGGCCCTGCGGCCGCGTAATTCCTGCAATGTACGGGCTCTCCTATTTTGAAACTTTTGGTGCTTCTAATTTCTATGTTTCTCCCTTTATCCCCCACCCTGGTTGGATCCAACTGGTCAAGAAGTGTTACGGGCTTTCTGCACATGAGAAGCTCTGCAGGCAAGAGCCCCGATGCCAGCGGCGTCGACCTATAGCACAACAGGAACTGGCACAGTTGCAAGTTCAAATCCCTGGGGCCCATTCGCCGTAAGGCGTCTTTTGTGGTCCGCACCTGGCGCTCTATCTGGCCATTAGTTGTGGGGTGAAAAGGGGCAGAGGTGACGTGAGGAATGGCGTTCCTCTCAATAAATGCCTGAAATTCCGATGACATGAAGGTACTTGCATTGTCACTCACAATCGCCATCTTTGGTAGCAAGCTCGCATTCTTATGCAGCTGAGATACATTGTGTTCTATTACAGATTGCTTAAGGATACATTCTTTCCTGAAGGAGTTACATTCATCTTAAAGGTATAATGCAGCAGTTATATTCCACACACAACACACATGGAACCCAAGAAAGTGGGAAAATGTGGACCATAACTAGGACTCTTCTAGGAAGAAAGTAGAGTTTTGCTACCAACAATTTTTTAAAATAGGGAAATGAAATCTAAAGATGAATCCACTGATGAGTATAAAATAAATACAACACTTCCTATACCTATTCATTTTTTGGTAGAGAAATCATTCATTTTCTTTCTTTTGATGGGGGAGGGGCATATCTTATTCTCTTTCTCCCTTTTCCTTGGAAATGTGGCAGTTGTCTGCACATCTAATGACAGAGGGAATAGGAGATGGTGTTGCTTGCCCTGGGGAAACTAATTAAAAGTTGGAATAGAATAGAAGGGCTACTTCTTCAGAGAAACTGGTGCCAAAAATAGCGAGATGTGGAAGACAAACATCAGGGCAATATTTTACACCTCAAACTCCAAACTTAACCATTTACTGCACCAAGCCACCAGAACAGAACACAATGGCCCAGAATAACAATTTTTAAGTTGAATAATCCAAGCACATTCATTGTACCTATGTGACTAAATGAGAGAGAGGCAGCAAGGCACACAAGATCTTGGGAACAACATTTCTGTAACTGTTCCAGGCAGAAAAATCAATACTGTAAAAAAAAAAAAGCCTGGACCAGTGATATTCTAGTGTAGGGGTTCTCAACCTATGGTCCACGGGCCGTTTCATGTGGCCCACAGTACTTCCACTGCCATCAGTGGTGGGCATCAGCAGGTTCACACTAGTTCGCCAGAACCGGTAGCAGAAATTCTGGCTGGCACTGCCCATCCAAGTTTTGAAATAAAGTAATCCTAATTTGGGTGCAATGCAGGGCTTTCCCCCTGGCCACACCCACCGTGACATGCCCACAGAGTAGGTAGTAAAAAATTTCGGAGCCCACCACTGACTGCCACTATTGGAAGTGGGAGTGGACACATTTGCGACAGCTATGGACATGTTTTACAGCAGTGTTTATGGTGGGGGAACCATCAGTCCAGCCCGCTCAGCTGTCTGAAGGGGTGTGGTCCAGCCCATGGCTTTAAAAGGTTGAGAACCCCTGTCCTAGTAAGACAATCCAACAAAATGTACCTGTCCCCTCCAATTAAGAGGCATAGATGCAACCACCCGCAACATGCTGCCAGGAAAAACATTCTAGTGCTGTTCTAGGCAGAAATTTGAAATTGCAAAAGCAACCCAGAACAGTGATTTCCACATAGGATAACAAAACACAATTCACCCACCCCCTTGGACTAGAGGGGACAGATGCAACCAGCCACAAAAAGCTCCTAGGAATTACATTTCAGTATCTCTTCAGGGAGAAAAAACAATATTACCAAAAAACAACAACAGCCTAGAACAATATGTGAAGAACAATCTAATGAAATTATCCTTCTCACTCAACTAGAGGAAACATATGAGATCAGCCAGGAATAACATTCTAGTACCCTTTCTGGGCAGAAAACAGATGTTGCAAAAAACAGTCCCAAACAGTGACTTCCAGAAAGGACAGCCCAACAAAATTCACCAGTCGCGCTCACTTGTTTTAGTGGACCAAAGTTATAGATCTTAAAAGGGATCTTGTTTGTTTAACAGGAGATGTAGTCTAGCTATAATTGCAACCAGATGCTAAAGGCTTCACAGTAAAGGTGACTTTTGGGGAGAGACTTGAATGAATTAGTGGAGGTGATCTTCTGGAGATATTTTCGAAGGAATTAGGTAAAGCAACAGAAAAAACGCTGGAGATCTTTATAGGACGAGGAAAAATACAGATAGAATAGTATTGGCATTGTGGGCCGATGAGCCAAAAGAGAATGTAAGTAAACCACCATTTTGAATTATCTTTCCAAATTAATAGGAAGCCAGGGCAAAGGTGAAACAACTGGAGCCATATTCCCCCCCCCTCCCATTCAAATATAAATCTTCTGCCTAGCAATAAGGAATTTAGTGTAATGTCTATCCATACTCTTAGAAACTCCCTCCCCTATAAACAGAAGTTAGTACAAAGCTCTTATTGCATTATTGAGGAAGGGAATTTTTTGAACTTACGACATTTGCCTAGTATGATGAATTGAAAAACACAACTTTTCTTTGTAAAATGAATGGAAGCTCCTTCAGTTTCTTGCCTCTTGTTTCTGTAGAGATCTGGCTGTCTTTGATGTTCAGGATCTATTAGGACATTATATTGTTTAGTGCTCTTGACGTCATCTGATGACTGGAAGTCACATAACTGATCCCATTCCAGTATCACTCTGGAAGCAGACCAGATCTCAATAAAACTCCATGCCTCACACTTTATCTACAAAAGTGTGAAGTTTTATTTCTAGGTACAGTTGGATGGGAATCCAAAGTCCATCGGATTTCTCTGCTAAGGTCTTGCAAGTCAAGATGAATAGTGTCTTATTGGTAATAATACTGTCTACCACAGTATCCTTCTGGAACGGCTCCAAGGACTGGGGATCCAGGGTACTATGTGGTCCTGGTTTTCCTCATTTCTGAAGGGCTGGACCCAGTCGGTGTGGTTGGAGAGCGAGTGGTCCAGCCCTAGGCCCCTCCAATATGGGGTGCCTCAGGGCTCGGTGCTCTCTCCTCTCCTATTTAACATCTACATGAAGCCGTTGGGTGAGATCATCCATTCCCACAGGGTGAGGTATCATCAGTATGCTGATGATACTCAGCTGTACATCTCAGCCCCTGGTGATCCAAGTGATGCTTTCAAAGTCCTATCCAGGTGTCTGGAGGCTATTGGGGTCTGGATGGGGGACAACGGGCTACAACTGAATCCTGGCAAAGGCTCAGTTGCTGTGGATCAGGGGCCCTGTGTTATCTTGGGAGCTACCATCTTTGGTTCTGGATGGGGCTATTTTGCCCCAGACAGACCCGGTGTACAACTTGGTGGTCCTCCTGGACTTGCAACTACTGTTCAAAGAGCAGGTGGCAGTCGTGGCCAGGAAAGCTTTTGCACAACTTCGTGCGATCTGCCAGTTCCGCCCACTCCTGGACCGGGACTCCTTGCTCATGGTCACACATGCTCTGGTCACCTCTAGTCTAGACTACTGTAATGCACTCTACATGGGGCTGCCCTTGATGACCATTCGGAGGTTGCAACTGGTCCAGAATGTGGCTGTCCGGGTGTTGATGGGGTGTGAGCGCTATGCCCGTGCCTTGCCACTGCTCTGGGAGCTGCACTGGTTACCAGTATGCCTCCGGGTGCAATTCAAGGTGCTGGTAATGACCTTTAAAGCCCTACATGGTAGTGGGCCAGGATATCTAAGAGACCACGTCACCCCAAGAACATCTGTCCATCTGGAGGGGCTCTCTAATAGTACCATCTGCTAGAGGGGCTCGTCTCTCTAGCACAAGAAGGAGGGCCTTCTCTGTGTCCTCACCAGCCCTATGGAACCTCCTGCCAACAGAATTATGGCTGCATATGGAATTGCTGCCTTTTAGGAAATAACTAAAAACCTGGCTGACAGGGCAGGTGTGGGACACCGATGGAGGGGTGATCCCCACCTGCTGGCTTATATAATTAAGCTTTCTCTCTATCTTAATTGATTGGATGAGTGGGTAAATTATTTAGATTTTTAAGGGCTTTTAGTTAGTTTTTGGTGTTACTTTTAATTGCTGTTAGCCGCCCAGAGTTGTTGCAGAGTTGGGCGGCAATAGAAATTTGAAGAATAAATAAATAAATAAATAAAATTAAAAAATGCTGAGAAGCTGGCAATGGCTGAAATCCTGTTGCTTGGTGTAGTGACTAGAATAGGCCAGTCGAATGCATAGAAATTTGATGAAAACTCTGCAAATTCCATTGATTCAAATGGGATTGTTCCAGTTGCTTAATAAAGGACTTATTTTTGCACTGCCATTGATCTGCTAGTTCCAATATATATGCATCATCTTTTAAGAGTCCTTTGCCTTATGGTTCACTCCAAATTTGTACTTCCAGCAACATGTCTGTTTTATAGCAGTTTAGAAGGGAGAAGTTGAGTTACTGGCTGTATTGGTGTACTCCATTACCATAGCGGGATGTCTGGCCAGACATTGTGATCATAATATGTGGGTCACTTCATGGCAAGCTGGGGTCCACAATAAACAAATTCACACCAATGCATTTTTCCTGCTTCAGGAAAAAAATGCATTCTCGGATATGAGTTGCAGCTGACATCAAGAAGGCTGTATCTGAGTATACATTTCCCCCCATCCAGGAACAGAAAAAATGCCATTTGGTGTGAATTTGTTTTAGGTGGATCCCAATTTGCCATGAAGTGACCCGCACACTATGGTCATGGAGCCATCTCCTGCAGCACGTTTGAAATGAGACATGCAGGATTTAACACCGGAACTGCAATGGACTGCCGTATCCTTGAGGATATTAACAAGGTGTGCCTTCACAGCCAGTCCATCTGGCATGGACTCTTCCACATCTGTGACTATTGAAGTACAACTAAATATTTACAGAAATCCACATTCCTTCCAATAATTTCCCCTCCCTCAATGAGATTTCTTCAAAAATCCATTCTTTAGCACTCAGACATTTAAACTGCCAATGATCATTCATGAAATAAAGCCTTCTAAATGCCAGATGTGGAGGTAAGGAAAATCATATCCTATGACAAAGAGCTGTCTTTCACCACTGGAAAAAACAGCTCTGCAGAAATTGAGTTAAACATACCATCTGGTTTGATCCTGAGTCTGGAAATGCTTGGTAATGTACAGTACTGTGCAAAAGTCTTAGGCCACCACCAGCCGGTTTGTGGAAATTAAGTGACTGATTCAGCCCATGAGCCACCTAGATACACCAATATTGGGGAGAATTGTCTGCTGACTCTCCTGTCAACCCTCTCCAAGTTTGGTGTTTGGAGTTAAGGTGTCCAACTTATGCCCTCCCAATCACTCATTGAAGTTTCCCCAAACCAGCCAGTGGTGGCCTAATGGAAGTACTTGTTCCAGGATTTTTTAGGTACAAGGTACTCAGAAGTAGGTTAACACCATTCCCTTCTTCTGACGGTTGGTCTGAAATTTGCTCAGCCTAGACCAGTGATGGCCAATCCCATCACCACCCGAGCAGCCGCATTCTGGACCAACTGGATGGTCATCAAGGGCAGCCCCATGTAGAGCGCATTGCAATAATCTAGTCTAGAGGTGACCAGAGCATGACTGACCATGAGTAAGGAGTCCCGGTCTAGGAGCAGGCGCAACTGGCGAATCACCCAAATTTGGACAAAAGCCCTCCTGGCCACGGCCGCTACCTGATCTTCAAGGAGCAGTCGTGAGTCCAGGAGGACCCCCAAGTTGCGCACCGGATCTGTCTGTGGCAGACTAGCTCCATCCAAAACCAACAATGGTAGCTCCTGAGATAACACGGGCCCCTAATCCATAGCCACTCAGTCTTGCCAGGGTTCAGTTGTAATCCGTGAGTACACAAAGCAGAACAAAGAGTTTTTTATTTGAATGAGATATGCGTTGAGTACACAAAGCAGAACAAAGAGTTATTATTTGGAAAAAGGGAGAGTGGCCTAAAAAGAGGTAATGAGTGAGTATTTAGCTCCAAAGGCCAAGAGCAGGCAGGTTACTAGAGCCACCCAATTACCTCTAGGTCCACTTACCAAATGTATCTTTGGTTATCTCATTTAACAGTTTGTTCAAGCAAAAGGTTCAGATGGACATGGATCTTTGATAACCTGTGTATACTGCATGTGTGCATGAGATTTATGTAACGTTATACCATCTTGTTTTTCTGTCCTTTGCCTCTAGAAGTTATTTTTAACCATATGGCAAGGATAAACATCAATAAAAAAAAGATATTTTCATGATATAGTACCATGTTTCTCAACCTTTGGTTTTTGGACTTCAATTCCCAGAAGCCTAAGTCAATTGCCCAAAGCAATGATCAGCCAATGTACTGACTTGGGCTTCTGGGAATTAAAATCCCCCTGTGGGGCCTGTTCTCCATGTTGGGAACCACTGGTTCTAATAGCTACACATGAATTCTGCCTCAATTATAATCTGACTTCAAATTCTTGTTCTCCCACCACCTCCTGAACAATTTTAGGACTTACCAGAGTCTTCTAGTGCAGGGGTTCCCAACCTTTTCAAGCCGGGGGCCAAGTCACGCTCTCTCAGTCGACTTTGAGGGCCTGATGGCCATTTTGTCCAAACAGCTTCAAAGGAGTGGCATTTTGTTTCTCAGTCAGTATATTTGCTGATCAGTGCTTTCAGGAATTGACTTAGACTTCTGGGAATTAAAGTCCAAAAACCAAAGGTTGGGAAAAATTGTTGTACAGTAGTATAAAGGTAAAGGTCCCCCTTGCTTGAAAGCCAGTCATATATGACTCTAGGGTTCAGTGCTCATCTCTGTTACATAGCCGAAGAGCCAGTACTGTCTGCTTCTGCAGACGTTTCTGTGGTCATGTGGCAGGCATTACTAGATATGTATGAAACAGCACACGGAATGCTGTTTACCTTCCCACTGAAGTGGTCCCTATTTATCTGCTTGCAATTTCTTGCTTTCAAACTGCTAGGTTGGCAGGAGCTGGGACAGAGACAGAAGCTTACTCCGTCCGGCTGTATTCTGGTATAAAAGAGAAGTGTAAATCTCTTTTTATGGAGAAGAGAGCCACATATGTTGCCTTGAGCTCATGGGAAGAAATGGGGCTGTGGTGGCTCAGTGGTTAAGAAGCTCGCCTTCTTAGCTGGAAGGCTGGCAAGTTGGCAATTTGAGACCCTGGTACTGCATGACGAATTGAGTACCTGTCTTTGTCCCAGCTCTTGGGGACATGAAAGCAGCCTTATTTGGGTGTCCCCTGAGTGGAGTTTCTCCAGCAAAATTCCTTTCAACCCAGAATAATTTCTGACATGAAATTATTATTATTTTGGGAAGAAATACAAGATATAAATGAAATAAATAAACAAAAAGTATCAGATAATTTGACTTGGAATCCATTTCAATGCAAAGTTGGAAGATCAACAAATAATTAGATCAAATGGGGCTACCTAAATATAGGGCACATTTCCTGTGAATGTGGAGAAATATTATCAATGCAGCATTTATGGGCATGCAATTTATGCCCTACTATGTGTGCAAAAATATGATTTAGTAAATAAAATAATGAAGTACTCTGCTTTTGGTCAAAAATAGTCCAATCATTTATACATTTTAATTTGTTTGAATTTTATTTATATTTCGTATATGTTCATAATTTTAGATTGTGGAATACTCTGATACAAATAAAGAAAGATTTGGTGAATTGTCTATATAATGAAGAATATTAGTATATCCATATTGCCTGCAATGGGCAAAGCAGCATTTTGGGTGGGTTTTAGAGGCCTTAGAAGAACAAGTTGACCAGTCAAATTAGGAGTACAAAAGACATATGGCAGCAGTGATGCAATGCAGCAGGTTCTGTCATGTTTTGCAGAACTGGTATTGGAAATTCCCCAGGCCATGTCCACCTCCATAGCCCATAATGCAAGATGTTTGGCCACGCCCACAGATTTGGCCCAACCCACAGATTTGGCCAGCCCACAGAGTAGGTAGTAAATGTTTTGCAATGCATCACTGTATGGCAGGGGTTCTCAACCTACAGCCCATGGGCCATATATGGCCCATGGTGCCATTTCATGTGGTCCATCACCCTCATTCCCACTGCCGCTGCTGCTGTAAGTAGTAGAAGTGGCAGAAACAGCCACGGCCATATTTATGACAGCCGCGGAGGCGTTTTACAGCAGTGTTTACGGCAGAGGGAAAGCTATCAATCTGGCCCGCTCAGCTGTCTGAGGGAGCATCACCTGGCCCACGGCTCCAAAAGGTTGAGAACCCCTGACATATGGGTTTTCCCTTGTAGGAAAGAGAGAAGGAAAACAGAAACGTACTCAGGTATTTTATAGATAACGCAGAAAAAGTTATAAAAATGGATCTGATGAACTTCAAAGGCTCAGCTCTTGCCCTCCTTATCTTTTCCCATCCCAGTTCTAGACAACCTTCTGGAGTGCTGATTAATTATAAAACCTCCCACCTTGCTCTTATACAGCAGTGGGGTGGGGGCCAAGGAAGAGAGGGGGGGTGATTTTCTTTTTAAAATTGGCTTCACTTTGGCTGCACAATTTTGTAGGACAAAATACAGTGACTATGCAAGACCTCCTTTCTGAGTTTGGCATAGATATTATTTACAGTAAATTGCCATCATCAATAACTGTGGCAGAAGAAACACTGGAAAGTGTGACTTGGCTAATTATCCTGGTCTCCTGGACATCTTTCGATTCTCCTGCTCATCTGAAAGGTTTCCACTAGTTAGAAATAATATAGAAGACTTGCTACTGTTTGTTCTAAACCAGAACTTGAGAACATCATTTCTTGTCCTTTGGAACGGGGATGAAAGATGAAGAGTTAGTCATTGGTTCATTTATGTGGCATTATGGTTCCAATAAATCTGCCCCTCCTTTTGATTGCTCCATAAAATCACACACAGTAACCACATTCAGATCTTTTTAATGAATTTGTGTCCTTGCTTTCTCATTGGGAAAAGATCTTCGGGACATTAAAGGAGCCTCATTTGGGCGCCCCCGAATGGAGTTTCTTCAGCAAAAATCCTTTCAACCCAGAATAATTTTTGACATGAAATTATTATTATTATATTGAATGGAATTAATCTGTATCTGAGAAGTCAAGAATAGGAGTCTAGTGAGAATTAATTTCTTCCAGGAATTAAAATAGTAGATTAATTTATTTCTGAATGGAAATATATAGGATTGTCTATAATTTTAGGTCAATTCATGTAATGGAGCTTTAAAATAAATTGAGGACAGAATGTTGCAAAACACAAAATATAGAGGACAAACTGAGAAAACAGAGAAACAAGGGGAAAATGAAACATGTATCTGGATGAGAAGGATAAAGATACAGTACTTAAAAGCAAAGTTGGATGATATTATCAGAACAGGAAAAAAGGGGGTTAGGAAATTCAGGCCAGTCCTGCTAAGTTTGTGCATGTGAGGGCAGAAGGCAGATTGTTAGGAAGCCGGTGTCTAAAGCAGGGGTGCCCAAACTACAGCCAGCAGGGCAGATCTGACCCCCAACACCAAATCATCTGGCCCTCGCCACCATTGTCGCTCCCAGAAACAGAAGTAAAGCACGCCTGTGCCTGCGCAAAACACTGCCATCAATGTGCCCGCGGCTGTCGTAAATGCATTTACAACAGCCACGGGTGCATTTATAGCAGTGTTTTGTGCATGTGTGGCCGCGTTTTACTTCCGCTTCTGGTGAGAGGAATCACGTGACCAGTCCGTGGCCCAAAAAGTTTGGGCACCCCAGTCTAGAGGAAATATAAATGCATTATTTCCCTCACTGACATATTTTACCTCCTCTATTACTGACATGGTGGGGCAATGGGAGGTTCTTAGCTATCCCAGATCCAACATCTACCTTGATTCATCACTGACCTACTCATAAACATGCCTATTTCCTCCTTATTTTATTTTTATTTATTTATATTCATATTTATATAGCCGCCCAACTCACAAAGACTCTGGGCAGCATACAATCTTAAAACCCTTAAAACAAGAACAACCCCATTAAAACAAATTACCCCGCTAATCGTACTCCTTAGTACAATTTTTCTTTTACCATTTGTCAAATGACCTAAGAAAAATTTCAGCAGCAAATCCCAACATGAGGTGGTTGGTGGTTAGCATTTCTGAATCTGTAAAAGCATCTGGATTGGTTGGAATTCAATGGGGACTGCTCTTTGTTTCAGTCACTCCTGTGAGTGGGTTTACTGTGTGCTTTTGTGTGCTTTGGTAGAATAACTGCTTCTGCAGCACCCATTGTGGAACTTGCCCCAAGCAGAGGAACCTACACTTACACCTAGCCATGATTTATGCAAAATTTTCATTTATTCTGCACTCCCACCACTCTGTGACACAACTCTGTCATAGTTGGCTTGATGAAGAGTCCTGCAAAATTTGAAAGCTAGCTTCTGTTTGTGATATTTCAGTGGTTTAATAAATGCATTTCTGGTTGGATAGCTTCACTGAGTTAGGTGTCTGGCATCAGAGAGCCAAAGACTGAGAGTTTGACTCCCTCCTGAGCCTCCTCACATAAGAGTCAGCCTCTGTAGTCTTGGGTTACAGATGTTCTCAGAAGATGTGAATGATAAACGGCTTCTGAATTCTCTCTACCTAGAAAACCCTGAAAAGGTTACCATAAGTCAGAATGGACTTGATGCATGTGATTTCAATTAATAAAATTATCAAACAACTTGTCTTCAAAAGGAAAAGTGACACTTTTCGTCGGCTGCTACTCGCATCTAAGCATACATTCTTTCCTGGAAGTCATTTTCTCAGCTGATGAATGTGTCTCTGGTGACTCCATAAACCAATCCTGGCATGGAACATGTGACCACACATAGTACACTGAATAGATGGTGTGGGGCTTGGTTGAGTTTGACGAAGTTTCCATGCTTGTTGCTTAGTTTCTTCATGCCTGCGGCATTCCCCTTCAAAGTGCTCAGTTTATACTGATAAAGTATAAACTGCCTTGAAGTTGCTTTATGGAACTGTGGATAGAGATAAAGTAACTGTTATTTACCACAATTTATTTAGCTTCAGCCTATTGTTCAATTTCAGCTGTATTTTAGGTTGTAGTTTCATTTTTTGTACCAATCAGAGATTTTCAAGAGAGGTCTTCATTCTTTTTTTGCCAAAGTGACAAAACAGAAGCTGGGTTCAAACTTTGAAACTTTCTACCAAGAGATGCCCATCCAGCCTCCCTGTCTGTGATCTTCTGGCAGTTAAACTCTTCTTTTGAAAAGATACTTCCTTGTTGTAACTTTTAATATATAATCATATCAGTTAGATTTAGTAAATGAATGTATGGACTAAAATAACCAATGCACTTTCCTTTTACCTTATACTACAGCTAAGCCCAATGTTATGGACACAGTAATGGTCATTTTTTACAAAGCACAAAGTCATGTAGGCATTCCGTCATCTTCTAGGTTGTGAACAAGGACTCATACAACAATTAACTGGCATGCTATCCTTTGAATAAAAGAAAATTCTATCATGTTCAATGGACGGGTCAGATGCCAAAGAAATGTATTAGCTTGAGTACATCCTGTGAAAAAAGATTACTTTTAAAATACATTTATAAACTTATTTTATTTCTTATAAAAGCTCCAGTTTCATCATGTAGAGATCAGGGCCGTAGCCAGGATTCTAGATGTAGGTGGGTGAATATTTTTTCAGGATGGGCAACAATTTAATATATATAAGCAGCCAGGAGTTTGAGGGTGGGCAAACTGCTAACTCAGGGTGGGTGACACTCACTGGCTACAGCCTTGATAGAGGTGAAATGGGAATTATCACATGGGTTCTCTGAGACCTGGCTTGTGAGACTTATCAAGAGTAAGGGGTTGGCATGTGGTTGATTTAAATCTTATGCCAGCTCCTTATCCTTATAAGACTCAAATCTTCTTTCAACAATACACCCTATTATTTTGGCCTTAGGCTGGAGTCCATGGCTATGATGATTGTAAGGATAATTAGTTATTTGCCATCATGTTTATGGTGATCCTTTCCAGAGATCTACCTTCTGAGTATTCAACCATCTCAATTGTGAATTACCCATATTATACACATCTGGTGCTCCTTATCTGAATTCAGTTACCATTCCTTCTCCCAGGAGTGTACCTTGCCCAAGGCAATACAGCTTGGTTCTTCCCATGGAAGGCTCAGGGAGGAATCGAACTCCCAAACTCTGGCTCTGAAACTATATACCTAAACTCACAGAGATATCCAGCCAGCATTGTGTGGATATAAAGACTATAATTGTCAATACATATGGTTGGCTCTTCCCCTGGAAGGCCCAGTGGGAAATTGAACTCCCAAACCATAAAGCTAGGTGGAGTGGTCAGCCAGGAAGCAGAGCATGGAAGAGGAGCAAATTCACTGGTTTTTGTTCCTGGTGCAAGACACCTGCTGCTATATCCACTGCTGCTGTGAATGCCAATATGATTCTTATAGAATTTTGAGGAACTGTAAAACCACTTCTGTTAAATTTTGAGGAACTGGAGATCCACTTTCTGAGTATTCAACCATCTCAATTGTGAATTAACCACATTACACACACCTGGTGTTCCTTATCTGTCAAGAGCTATGTCGTATATTTAATTTATTTTTTTAATTTTAATTTTATTGTTAGATTTATATACTGCCCACTCGGCTGAGGCCGACTCAGGGTGGTTAACAATTCCAGATAAAAACAGGTTAAAATTACTTAAAACTACCCACCCACCCAAAAAAGGTGCAGGGACCAAAGGGACCATGGGGGAAGGCATTCTCTTATATATCAGCCACCCAATGGAGGTTATCCTTCCACCTGCACCCCACACTTGGCCCGCCAACCAGGTTTTAAGTTTTTTTCTGAAAGGCAGCAATTCAGTCCGGAGACATAATTCTGTTGGCAGGAGGTTCCAGAGGGCCGGGGCGGACACGGAGAAGGTCCTTCTCCTTGTGGCTGATGGAACAATTAGAGAGCCCCTCTGGTCCGCTCTGGTTGGATGGACAGACGTCCTCAGGGTGATGCGGTCTCTTAGGTATCCTGGCCCACTACCCATATAGGGCTTTAAAAGTCAAAACCAGCACCTTGAATTGTACCCGGAGACAGACCGGCAACCAGTGCAGCTCCCGAAGCAGTGGTGCAGCATGGGCATAGCGCCCACACCCCATCAACACCCGGGCTGCCGCGTTCTGGACCAGCTGTAGTCTCCGAATGGTCATCAAGGACAGCCCCATGTAGAGACTAGAACCCTAATCTAGTCTGGAGGTCATCAGAGCGTTAGTGACCATGAGCAAGGAGTCCCGGTCCAGGAGCGGGATCCATTCTGGGAATAGATACATCTGTTGAATTTGGTCAAGGCAGATGGGGCAGAATTTAACTTTGTATAGCGCTATTTCAGTTTGTTTTGGAAGAGATTATTAATATGTGCACATTTCAGCTTTAAATTATTATTATTATTTATTATTTATTTGATTTATATGCCGCCCTTCTCAGCACATGCCGACTCAGGGCGGCTCACAACACATCAAACAAAATACAATATAGCAAAAATACAATAGCAAATACAATGTTGCAAAAAACAAAATACAATATAGCATAGGGCAAGGACAGAAATACAGAGATACAGTAACAAGAACTCAATAATACAATACAAAAAGAATGGCAGCAGAGTCTCACTGCCTCAACCGCCTTTAAATCCTGGCCAGAGGCAATCAAAGGCAGCTGGAGGCGGGTCCCAGGAACGCCGGCGGTGGTCTCTGCGTTCGGCGCTGCAGGGGTCCCTTCACCCTGCCAGGAGGGCCGGGGGCGGCGGCAAAGTCTCGCTGCCTCAACGGCCTTTTAAGTCCTGGCCGGAGGCAGCTGCAGGCGGGTCCCAGGAACGCCGGCGGTGGGGAGCCGGCGGTGTTGTGGCGGCTCGGCGGCGGCGGCGGCTCTTCTAGCCCCGCGGCGGGAACTCGGGGCAGCTGTGGCATGCTCCCACCCACCCCTGACCAAGGCAGGTCGGGGTGGGGAGCCGGCGGTGTTGTGGCGGCTCGGCAGCGGCGGCTCTTCTAGCCCCGCGGCGGGAACTCGGGGCAGCTGTGGCATGCTCCCACCCACCCCTGACCAAGGCAGGTCGGGGTGGGGAGCCGGCGGTGTTGAACTTAAAATTCGGAATGGAAGTGCAAGTAAGTCTAACAGTTTTCCCCATCTCTCTTTCCTACTATCATCCCTCTGTCAGCAGCACTGCAGTGTCTTAGTGGTTAAGATGCTGAGCTTGAAGACTAGAAGGTCAGGGTTTGATACCAGAGTGCTGCATGATGGATCTTGTGGACATGAAAGGAGCCTCATTCAGGTGTCCTCTGAGCTCTTCAGCAAAAATCCTATCAACCCAGAGCAATTTCTGACATGAAATGTATTATTTATTTTATCCCGCTGTCTTCTTATGCATATAAGATTACTTTTTATTTCTTCATTCTCTTTTTGCAAAATCACATTTTATATTCCCACTGCTGCCAAATATTCTGGATTTTAATAAATGCCATCTGGTCTTCCTTATTGTAGTTCCTATCAATTCCAACATGTATGTACAATACACCACTGAGGTAATCTGTACAGTATACTGGTATCAGAGGTTCAATAAATCTTTGTTTAACTTCTATTGCTAATAAACTGATGATCTCATTTGGAAAATTTTCCCTCAGATATTTATTGAGGAATTCATGGGTGGTGATTTTCCTTATATGGACCTTGAATTCTGAAACAAACTTTCTGATCAGTTCCATAATTCTGGGGAAGTTAGAAAAGATTGGCACAAATCTTGTATCTATCCAGAGGAAAAAGGGAGTCAAACTGCAAAATGCAGTGATTCCCCCCTGCTTTTATTTTCTTTTACAGATTGTATCCCACGTGAAGAAAGATGTCTATATCATATAAGATTTTCCTTAATAGCATATTTTGGGTTTAGGGTGCTTTGCAGTTCTTATTTCTGAGTTGTCTTATCTTTGAGGAATTGATTGCTACGTTGTTTTAGTGTATGGGACCAAAGACAGTGAACAGCCGAAGGGTTGGCTTAACACAGGTTTATTGCATGATGTTCCGGTGGAGCATGGGGGTAATGGTGGTGGTACATCTCATTATATACTGAGGACTATACATTTGAATCTTGCAGCACGGTAGCTCATTGGCTACTGTCGGCGTGGCCTCGCCCAGGCACGCCTTACTCTCGCAGTTGTATCTTCTTCCTGCTGAATGCGAGTATCTTCATTCTGCTGAATGCGAGTATCTTCATTCTGCTGAATGCGAGTATCTTCATTCTGCTGAATGCGAGTATCTTCATTCTGCTGAATGCGGAGGCATTTCCCGCGGCTGTCCGTGATTGAGCAATGTGAACCATGTGAGGCTGAACGCTCGCAGCTGCCCCAAGGGGTTGCTTGCTCGCGTTCCTTTCAGCTGAGATGCATTGTAATTGTGATGGATACATTTTTATCTTGATAGCTTTACAGTACATTGATATGCATACATAACACCCCTCCCCCCTAGGATGGGACGAAGTCCCGCAACCATTGCTGCACGTACGCTTGGGGCGTGCGGGCGCCTGACCTAGTGCGGGGGAGCCTGTGATCCCTGATTCCGTGGAGGCTTGTCCTGCAACGGGGAATGGGGATTCGTTAGCGGCTCTGTGGGGTGTCTGTGCCTGCTTTGCACTGGGGGACGGAAATGGAATGAACAGTTGGGAGGTGAACCCCTGCCTGTTGCCCTCGGACCCCGGGGACCCTCTTATCGTGAACCGCGGAACCGATGAGGATGCCCTCGTGGTTCTGCCGCCTTCTGTTATCCGCTCGGGTGACCTTGCGACTGTGGTGGGCGGACTCGCCGTCGCCTTCTGTCTTGGGGGTGTCGGTCTCCGGGACATTGGCGCTATGTTGCATTCTAACTCACAGGGGCTACTGGGACTGGAAGTACCAGGGGCTGAACTGAAACCCCTCTTCTCGCTCGGATGGGTGGGGGACCACTCCGCTAACTCCCTGTAGTGTTTGTGGGGATCAAGGAGACAACGGAGGCTTGAATTCATCCAAAGGCATCATAGCAAAAAGCAGTCCGGCTGGACTTTATTAAAAACAGGACAAAGAACATTCCAGAGAACAGTATGCAATCACCTTGCTGATTGGGAGAAAGCTGCGATAACATAGGTCTGCTTAATTGGAAGAAAGACTGCGTGCTGCGTGCCATCCCTGAACAGTGCAGGGAGGGGGCAAAAGCCTTGAGTGAGACCCTAACGTGGGCCTCTAGATTGCTGTGTAAAAACAGATGAGGTAAGGGGAGACAATTTATGGCCAATGAGTCACAGCAATACTGTGAAACTCCCCACAACTCCCCCTGGTACTGTAAATCAAAATCTAAACTTCTTGGGGAATCTGTGTTTTGGGGAAGCTTCCGAGGGATATGTGTGAGATCGGGGCTCTTCCTTTCTGCTGCAAATTCCCGCAAAACATCTCTGAGGATCGATTCCCTTTCCTCCCCCCTTGGTGGGGACCCCTGGCCCCCTTTTTCTCCCCCTTGGGCTAAGCGGGTGGGGGAGTACCCTAACGCTGATTCGTGGCTATTTTCGTCTTCGTCCTGCTCTCCGTGAATCCTGCGCCTGAGTTGATCCGCGTGCCGCCTCCACAGGAGGCCTGTGTTAGTTTCCACGCGGTACGAGACGGGGCCGGTTTGTTCTATTACAACGCCCGGCACCCAGGCTGGCCCTGCGCTGGCGTAGTTCCTGCAGTGCACGGGGGTGCCTACGCTGAAATTCTTGGTGGGCTCTATCCCTACGTTCCGCCCTTTGTCTTCTACCCTGGTGGGGTCTAGTCTGGTGATTACGGTGGCCAGCTTCCTACGCATTAACAGCTCCGCGGGGGAGTACCCTGACGCTAATGGGGTGACCCTGTACCTTAGCAGGAACTGGCACATTTGTAATTCTAGATCTCCGGGACCCATGCGCCGCAGCGCGTCTTTTGTGGTGCGCACGAGGCGCTCTACTTGGCCGTTGGTGGCTGGGTGGAAAGGGGCGGAGGTGACGTGCCGAATGGCGTTGAGATCCATGAACGTCCTGAACTCGGTGGACGTGAAACAACTAGCGTTGTCACTCACGAGGGTGTCGGGTAAACCGAACGTGGTAAAGACCCTCCGTAGGTGCTTAATTGTTGTGGCCGAGGACGTGCTCGAAACTGGGATTACCTCCAACCACTTGGAGTACGCATCCACAACAAGGAGGAAGAGCGCTCCTCTGAATGGGCCAGCGAAATCTACGTGTACCCGGGACCAGGGCCCCCTTGCTGCGTCCCATTCTCTATGTGGCAAACGAGCCTCTTCTGGCCTTGAGCTCTGGCACGCTTCGCAAGTGCCGACCATGTGCTCGATGTCGGCGTCTAGCTGGGGCCACCAAAAGTAACTACGGGCCAGTGCCTTGGAACGGACGATCCCCGGGTGGCTGACATGCAGCAGTTTAAGCACCCTCGGCCGGAGAGACGTGGGGATCACTACCCGCTGTCCCCACAAAAGGCAACCCCTCTCTAGGGACAATTCTACTTTTTTCTTGCAAAAAGTGTCGAATTCCGCTGCTGGGGACGATACCGGCCACCCTTTCTGCACCCAGGAGCTAACTGTCGCTAACGTTTTGTCCTTGCCGGTCGCTTTGGCGATGTCGGCCGGTACTACCGGGGGCGAGTCTAGGACCTCTATCATTAAGACCTGGTGGTCTCGCTCTTCCTCGCCCACGTGGTTGCAGTCCTGGGGAAGGGGAGACCTTGACAGGGCGTCCGCGTGACTGATCTCCTTCCCTGGCCGGTATGTTTTTGTTGTGGAAGGGGAAATAGTTGAATCATAAGGAATGCATCTTACCCTAATACCTAGTTTGACCCAAAGATGTGCTTGGATGATTTTTGGAGTTAAACAAAGAAAGTAACTTTTCCAAGGTCTGGCTGGCAGGTGAAATTATGAGCAAGAATGTTTTCTATGGTCGTTTCTTCAGATAGATAATTGTTGTTAATATTCACCCCATAAAGCTAAGCATTCTCTGGTAAGTCCACAAGATAATTATGCAAACTACAATTTGTCCCCAACAATCTGGGTACTCATTTTACCAATCTTGGAAGGATAGAAGGCAGAGTCAATCTTAACCCTGTTGGGTTCAAACTCAGAATGTGAGAAGCATTTTTGATTGCAGTGTAACTGTGCCATATTTAAATGCTTGTTTCTCCAGGCAGGAATTAATTTCTGAACATGCAGCCATCTATCATGTTTGATATACTGGGCGTGGGCAGATGTACTTTGCCCATTTCAGCTGGAGATTGCATTCCCTCTGCTCTACCACTGAGATATATTTTCTTTTATTTGTTACTCAAGATAGTTTGACTTACTTGTTGTTAAATTGAATTTCATGGGAGTTAAGTCAGATGGACTCTGTCTTGCATCAAAATACAGTTCTCTGCAAAAGTCTTAGGCCGCCACCAGCTGGTTTGGAGAAAATTCAGTGGGTGTTGTGGGTCATAACTCAGTACTCAAGACACCTAGACCCACTAAAATTGGAGAGTCTTCTGTTGCTTCTCCTCAAAACCTTCTCAAAGTTTTGCAAAGTTTGGATTTAGGATATCCGAATGTCTGGCCGGACATCCCGCTATGGTAATGGAGTAGACCATGCAGCCAGTGACTGAACACCGAATGTTGAGCCAAGTGTTGGGTGGCCAATGGCTATGGGCGGATGAGTCCCTTTAGGTGGGGTGATAATCCCCTCAGTGGAGGAAATACCACTGGAAACCATTATATTGGGCCCAACAGTAAAATGAGCAGAGAAACTCTGATTCCCAACGGTCATGGAGGCGGAAGAGGCCATGCCAGATGGACTGACTGTGAAGGCGCACCTTGTCCATATCCTCAAGGCTGCGGCAGTCCTTTGCAGTCCCGGTGTTAAATCCTGCATGTCTCATTTCATATTTGCTGCATGAGTTGACTCCATGATCATAGTGTGTGGGTCACTTCATGGCAAGTTGGGATCCACCTTAAACAAATTCATACCAATGGCATATTTACTGCTTCAGAAAAAAAATGCATTCTCAGATACGAGTTGCAGCCAACAATGACGGCAATCCAAATTATGGCCCTGAAAATCACTCATTGAATTTCCCTCAAACCAGCTGCTGGTTGCCTAAGACTTTTGTACTGTTTTTCTGAAAGTATGTTTTGCGAACCTTATTCTTCCTCGGTAGCTTTTTAATGATTACTAACCAGCAGAAGCCTTAGTGTTATTCTAAATCTGGGTTGTTTAATGTTTATACAAGGAAAGGGATTGGACTGGAAAGAACTGGTTTATGATATAAGATGCCAAAATGGTTACGTATACCACTCTGGTCACACAGTTTAGCAGCTTGGCCTCATAAATATGTATACACACAGGTTATATTAAGGTCCCCCCCTCCCCATTCCACCCATAAATCTCAAAATGGGAACCCACCAAGACCCTCAGGCTGTTCCAAATTTTCTTCTGGTTCCCAACCCTACTCCCTCCCATTATTTCATAGCCATTTATGTGTGTGTGCACACAACCTTCTTTTGTAATTCATTGTTACTTTTTTGTATTGCTTCCAACTTTGAGCATTAAGGGGTCATCCTGAGCTTCTTAGTGACAAGTAGAGGAGAATCCAAGGTGAGAAGGCATCTGCAGAGAGTCTTTATGAAGTGGCATTTACATGGGAGAAAGTCAAAGAACTGTGGGGTTTTGTGGGTTAAAGAAGGGAATAGGGAGAAGGGGTGGTGCTTCAGGATTTTCTGTGTAGCTACAAGAACTCACATTGCAGTAGATTGTATGGGATATGGTAAAAAACAAAGATAGGCGGTTTATCCCCATTCTTTTCAGGAGAGGTCTAGGGAATGGGTTAGAGTAGACTGGCTTGAGTGCAGGACAGCTGGGGTTGTGGCAAGATAAGGCTATGTAATGATTCTAAAGGCCAGAATCTAGCATCTCTGAATTTTGAGAAAGAGATTTAGAGTGTGATTAATTATTGGGTTAATTTGAGAGCGCTAAGATTTTTCTGAGTTGGTGAGTGGGTTAGAGCAAGGAGAAAAGAAGGATAATGCTGAGGTATCACCTCTTGTCATCAATTTGAATTTAAATGTTTAGGGAACTAGGGAATATGTCATTGTGGGGGTTCATTACCTCACTGTGAATGGGATTCTGAGTTTCCCACTCTATTTTTGAGGGAACAACAGTTCCATTATTTATTTATTTTTTAAAAAGATGACATCCATTTCTTGGATGGTTTTATGATCTTGGCTCTGTGCCTATGCATGCCTGGTCCTTCTGTATGACTGAGGTTGTTTAACAAGAGTGAGGAAGTTGAGGTCATGGCAGGAAAAGTGGTGGCCATCTTATTGCTGCTTTTGATGCTGCTCTGGATGAACAGTGAGTATAAAAATAGTCTCTGCATGAGTGAGATGTTTGATTTTGATGAACTGATGAACTGTGAAGTTCCCCTGTGACCTTAAGAGATGCCATAGTTTTCTCATAAAGAGCATTATTAGTTCATTGACAGATTACTTGGCAGATTTTGAGATTAGTTCAATTAGTCAATACAGTATTCTAACAGCTAGGTTAAAATAACTGGAAAATCACACTTTAAAAATTTGTTGTTGTTCAGTTGCATAGTTGAGTCCAACCCTTTGCGACCCCATAGACCATCACACGCCAGGCACCCCTGTCTTCCACCATTCTCCTCAACCTGCTCAGCTCTGTGCCCATTGCATCAACAATACCAACAATCTTTCAAAGGACCTGCTGTTGGCATTCTACCACTGTACCATAGAGAGTGTGTTAACCTATGGTCTGTGTGTATGGTTTGGGAGTTGTACAGCTAGGGAAAGAACAATGCTGTCCAAGGTTGTAAAGACTGTGGAGAGGATAATCGGGCATACTCTTCCCACTCTACATCAAATCTATGCTGCCAAGTGTTATAAGAAAGCTGTAAAGATTGTGCAGGATAGTACGCACCCCGGAAATGATCTCTTTCAGCTTCTTCCTTCTAGAAGAAGGTATAGGGTCATAAAGACCAGGACCAGCCGCCTGAGAAATAGTTTCTACCCAAAAGCGGTTCTGGCTAAGAATGCAATGAAATACAGTTTATGAAGGAACTTTTGTATATAAAATAGTTTTTAGAGTTTTTAGAGTCTTAGATTTTTAGAGCTTTTTAGGGGTTAAATGTGTATATGTGGGGTGAGAGTATGTTGATAATTTTGTATAGTTGTATTTTGTTTAGGTTTTGTTGGGTCGCTAAGTGGATTTTTCAATCTCGTTGTTCTGTGAAGGACAATGACAATAAAGATTTATCTATCTATCTAGCCATCTCATTCTCTGTTGCCCCGTTCTTCTTTTGTCCTCAACCTTTCCCAGCATCAAGGCTTTCTCAAGGGAGTCCTCTCTTCTCATTTGATGTCTGAAGTACTTTAGCTACATCTTCAAATATTTGGCCTTCCAAGGAGCAGTCAGGATTGGTTTTTTTATTTTTAAGATCGACCTATTTGTTCTCCTTGCTGTTCAGGGTAATCCTCCAATACCACAATTCAAAGTCATCTATTCTTCTGCACTCATCTTTCCTTATAGTCCAGTTCTCACAACCATACATTACTACCAGGAATACCATTGCTTTGACTATGTGGATTTTTGTTTGCAAGGTGATGTCTCTACTTTTAACTATGTCCTCCAAGTTTCTCATAGTTTGTCTCCCAAGCATCAGTCGCCTTTTTATTTCATGGCTGCAGTCACCATCTGCAGTGATCTTGGATCCTAAGAATGTAAAGTCTGTCACTGCTTCCACTTCTTCCCCATCTATTTTCCAGGGAGTGATAGGGCCAGTTGCCATTATCTTGGTTTTCTTGATGTTGAGTCTCAAGCCAGCTTTTGCACTCTCTTCTTTTCAATATAAGCAAGAGCTTCTTTAGGTTTTCTTCACTTTCTGTCATTAGGGTAGTATCATCTGCATATCTCAAATTGTTCATGTTTCTCCCAGCAGTTCTAATTCCAACTTGTGATTCATCAATCCCTGCATTGTGCATTATGTGCTCTGTTTATAAGTTAAATAAGCAGGGTGATAAAATGCAGCCTTGTCTTACTCCTTCTCCTATTCCAAACCACTCCGTCATTCCATATCCTGTCATAACTGTTGCATCTTGACTCATGTACAGATTTCTCACATGAGACATATAAGGTGTTCTGGTATTCCCATACTTGGCACATTTTATTGTGGTCCACACAGTCAAAGTCCTTGGTGTAGTGAATGAAACAGAAATAGATTTGTTTCTGGTATTCCTTTGTTTTCTCCATGATCCAACGTATGTTGGCAATTTGGTCTCTAGTCCCACTGCCTCTTCGGAACCCAGTCTGCACTTCTGGTAGTTCTCTCTCCATGTGCTGCTAAAGCTCTAAATCATAAATCAAGAAGAAGTATTGGCTCGGAAAATTAGTTTGCACAGGATGTGTGTGTATGCCTGAAAAAGTGACAAGCACCTTCAGGGGAAAAAGTACTGCTGTTGATATTCATTCCACTGCTAGGTGATTATTTATTATATTTTAGTCATTTATTTATTACATTTATATCTTGCCCATCTGTGATATCCCACTCAGGGCGGCTTACAAGATATTAGAAAACCTTTACAATAGAAAATCAGACATAAATAATAAACAAACTAAATAAATTATAAATAGCAACAAAAAACAAAAATGATACCCGCCTTTATAATTAAAGGTATATAAACCAAAATATGCCTTGGTGCAGGGGTGGCCAACCTTGGTGTTCTTGGATTTCAGTTACCAGAAGCCCAAGTCAGCACACCTGCTAATCAGGGCTTCGGTGGGAATTGAAATTCAAGAACACCTGGAACACTAATGTTGGCCACCCCCACTTGGTGTATGGCACTCAGTTTTCATTATCTGTGTGGTGGCCTGTGGTTGGTTTAACCTGACAGTGATCAAATTGAAGCCAATTCATTCACATCAAAATCTTTATTATGGGGGGGAGCCTGAGGGGTAGATATAGAAATCAAAATATCTTGCAAAAACTCAAGGATTCTCCACGTTGAATAGTTTTTCTCTCCGTTCAGCTGCTTGGTGTTTCACTGTGCTGAATGAATATGAGATTTTTGAGGATTTGTGTCCATACTTATCTTTAAAATGCAACTTTTCTTCTATTTAAGAAATTAGCATCATTTTTGAAATATTAAGAAATATTTGGCTGATCTTAAAATCTTGATTTTTGTCTGATAGCACCACAAAGAGTTGCTTTGTTGGGAGTGATTATGTCCTTCAAGAATAACTCCAGCCATGCTCCAAAAAAGAATCACCCGACTGCTGGACCCACTTGGGCACAGATTGGGGGCAGGTTGACTTGCGATCTCAAATACATCATGTAATCACTGGGGAAATAGCTCACATCAGATCAAGCCACAAGCAGCCCAAAATGTGAGCAGATCTTATCCTGAACTATTATTTCTTGTGAGTTTTAGTATGGATACTTGCCAGGGCAGTTTAGATCAGAGACAAAAAAATCCAAATAATGTTTGTCTACTTCCGTCTCATAAAATAAATGCAAACTCCTTCTCCTCCCCTCTCCCCCCTTTTTCTTCTCCTTGCAGTGGCTCAAGTGATTAAGACAGGGATTCTCAACCTGCAGCCTGTGGGCTGGATGTGGCCGACAGCACCATTTCATGTGGCCCCCACTGTCTCCACCACATGCCTCCATGTGGTGGAGGAAGGGCAAAATGGCAGTCTGACCCCTGAAGCTGTCTGAGGGAGTGTGACCCGACCCCCAGTTTAAAAAGGTTGAGAACTCTTGTGTTAAGACGCTCACTGGAAGGCGGTAGGTCAGCAGTTCGATACCCAAGTACTGCATGATGGCATGAGCTCCCGTCTCTGTCCTAGTTCCTGCCAACCTAGCAGTTTGAAAGCAAGAAATTGCAAGTAGATAAATAGGGACCACTTCAGTGGGAAGGCAAACAGTGTTTCATGCATTCTGGTGTCTAGGCATGCCTGCCACATGTCCACAGAAATGTTTGCAGATGTAGACAGTGCTGGCTCTTTGGCTATAAACAGAGATGAGCACTGAACCTTAGAGTCAGATACTACTAGTTTTCGAGCAAGGGTGACCTTTACCTTTCCTCTCCCTCTCCTCCTCCACTCCAGGTGTCAAGGTAGATGTAAGGTTTTTGTTCTGGTCAAGGTTTTTGTTCTGGCCATTCTAGTGGCCTCCACCAGTGTTATTGACAATTTTATGCCTTTCACTGGCATTGAGGAAATGCACAGCTTGACTCTTCAGCTTGTTTTAGGGGAAAGACTGCTCTTTTTTGCCCCAGATCACATGGAAGCCCTATAGTCACATAGCTTGTGTGCAGCAGATTGAACCTAGTAGAGAAATTTGTAAAGTACCAATCTTCCCGTGTGTGAATCTATGCTCAAGGCTGCCCTCTGCCAGTTCGTTTCTATGTCAAAGCAATCCACCTTTTTCTCATGAAGAAGTTTTAAAGTGAACTTCACACTCCGTGCCTCTGCATGAGTTGTCCTTATTGTCTTTTTTCTATGCTGGTGTCTGGGCAGGAACATGTCGTCTCTGAGAATGTAAAGAAATGGCTTGAAATTGTCTGAGGGTGCAGGAACAGTGGTGGGCTCCAAAAAAAAATTGCTACCACACTGTGGGCGTGGTATGGTGAGCGTGGTCAGGGGGAAAGCCCTGCATTGCATGAATTAGGACTTTATTTCAAAACTTGGATGGGCAGGGCTGGCCAGAATTTCTGCTACTGGTTCTGGCGAACTGGTGTGAACCTGCTGATGCCCACCACTGTGCAGGAAATACAAGATAAGTGACCCTTACCCTAACCTTAGTCCTAACCTTTCTGCTAAACTTCACTAAATGTTGTAATTTACATGCAGTCACTTTCTGGTCCTGAGCCCTTTGGGCACGCAGAGTCCTCATCAGCCCCAGGCCAGTATTGATGAAGCTGCTGCCCTCCATTAAGATGGATTCAAGTGGGATTTAATCCATTTGGGGACCATCACCCTTCCCTGTGGACTTCGGCACCTAAGGCCATTAGTTCTCAGGGTTGTCAGGTTAGTTAACCACCACCTGTCACTGGCAATATGGTCTACTCTATTAACATAGCAGGATAACCTGGCCAAACAGACCCGGACCCTACAGATCCCTCATTTAAGAGAAATTGGACAAGATGATCTCAAAGCTTCATTCCAACTCTGTGAGTCTGTGTTTTAGGAATTATTATTATTATTATTATTATTATTATTATTATTATTATTATTATTATTATTATTATTATTATTATTATTATTATTATGATGTGGGCGATATGCCCATGCCTCACCGCTACTTCGGGAGCTGCACTGGTTACCAGTTTGTCTCCGGGTGCAATTCAAGGTGCTGGTCTTGACCTTTAAGCCCTATATGGCAGTGGGCCAGGATACCTTAGAGACCGCATCGTCCCAAGAGTGTCTGCCCGTCCAACCAGAGTGGACCGGAGGGGCTCTCTAATGGTGCCATCAGTTAGGGGTGCACATCTGTCTAGCACCCGAAGGAGGGCCTTCTCCGTGTCCGCACCAACTCTCTGGAACCTCCTGCCAACAGATCTAAGATTTCAAAGAGAATTGCTGCCCTTCAGGAAGGGTCTGAAGACCTGGCTGGCAGGGCAGGTGTGGGGCCCGAATGGGAACACGGTCCCCGCCTGCTGGCTGACGTAGAGAATTGGGAACTCTCTCGTCTTCTTTTTATAGTGGGTGGGATGCGTGGGTGGGATATGGGGTTTTTAAGTGGGTGGGATATGGGGCTTTTATAGTGTTTTTATGTGTTTTTAGAAATTTGTTGTAATGCCGCCCTGAGTCGGGCTCTGTCTGAGTGGGCGGCATATATAAATACGACTATTAAATTAAATTAAATTTAATAATAATAATAATAATAATAATAATAATAATAATAATAATAATAATAATAATAATAATAATAATAATAATAATAATAATAATAATTATTATTATTATTATTATTATTATTATTATTATTATTATTATTATTATTATTATTATTATTATTATTATTATTGCCTGAAATGATGGTCAATTATGATTTTAGATAGCAATCTTGAGTTCCATGTTATGTTATGTTATGATACTTTGGAGCCAAAGTCCGGGTGAGTAGGACATAATAAGATGAATCAATTGGATTGCATGCAAATGAATAATTAAATGGAGATTAGAAATAATTAGATACTGTGTAACCTTCATGTTGTGATATTTTTAGTAACAGAAGCATTGCAAAAGTAATGTAACAATGTTATTTCCCCCCTATTTTTTATGTTCCTCTCCCCAGTTTCTAATAAAATTCTTTTTTTCTTTCTTCTTTTTCTGAATCTTTTTCTAGGAGCAGATGATTTATTTTCTGGTAAGAAAGCCATCCAAGTAAGCTCTGGAGGTGTGTCTTTATAGTCAACAGCATTTCTTCTTGTTGACAGGTCCTGAGAAGGACCCCAAAAGTTGTGTGTAGGCATGAAACAGGGTTGGGCTGGTTTGTGATAGCATGTATGTTATGTGGTCATTAGGGAAAGGAGCAAGCCAAACTACAGTAAAACCTCACATAAAGAATGCCTCGCTTAGAGACTAGCTCACTTAAAGAGCAGAATTTTCTCTGAATGGTCGCCTTGCTTAACAACTAAAACCAACCAAAAACTCATTTAACAACTAGATCAGGGTTTGCAATCCCCCCCCCCCCGCCAGAAACCACAGTTGGTCACTTACAATGGTGTTTCGCTTAAAGAGCAAACTCACTTAAAGAGCAATTCCGTGGAACGCATTATGCTCTTTAAGTGAGGTACTACTGTATTCCTAATCTGGATGAAATAGTATCTATTTTAGGGGTTCTCAACCTTTTCAAGTCAAGGGCTGGGTCACACTCTCTCAGTCAACTTCAAGGGGTGGACGGCCATTTTACCTTGCCTGCATGATGGGGTGGCCATTTTTGTCCCAACAGCTTCAAAGGGGTGGCCATTTTGTTTCTTGAATGCCCTTGGAGGGGTGGGGTGGGGGGCCATGAAATGGTGCCACAGGCCAGATCTGGCCCATGTGCCTTAGGTTGGGAGCCCTTAGCCTATCTGATCATGCCCTATTTTTGTTCTTATGAGCTGAAACGCATGACAATCGCCTTTGCTGTGAAATGGAAACAAGTAATCAGTATGATCTGATAAATTGTTACTGTGTTGTAATGTCTCTCCCTATTGTTCATTTTCCCCTCAGTCTGTGGTCAGCCAATGTTGTCTTCTCGAATTGTGGGTGGTCAACCTTCAAAGACTGGAGCCTGGCCATGGCAGGTCAGTGTCCAATGGAAGAAGCAGCATTTCTGTGGTGGATCCCTGGTGTCAGAACAGTGGGTATTGTCGGCGGCTCATTGCTTTAAGTGAGTATCTACAAAGCTGCAGCGGTGTTGATGTATATTTTTTTTAAAAAAATTCAAGGTATCTGTTTAAAAGATGTGCAATGCTGTTTGCAGTGGTGGGGATGGCTTTCTTTTTAGAGTAAAGGTTGGCAAACTGTGTGACGTGGGTGACTTAGTGGTTAGGACACCAAATGTGAGGACTAGAAGGTTGGCAGGTCAGCAGTTTGAGACTCGAGTGCTGCACGACAGAATGAGCTCCCATCTCTATTCCAGCTCCTGTCAACCTAGCAGTTTGAAAGCAAGACATTGCAAGTAGATAAATACAGTAGGTATCGCTTTGATGCCAAGGTAACAGCATTCTATGCACTCCGGTGTCTAGTCATGCCTGCCACATGACCATGGAAACATTTGCGGATGCAGACAGTGATGGCTCTTTGACTGTAAACAGAGATGAGCACCATCCCCTAGAGTCGGATATGACTGGCTTTCGAGCAAGGGTGACCTAGGCAAACTCTGGACATCTTTCCCCCTTCCACATCTTTATCAATGGAACTTGAAGATCTGCATACACTTCCATAGCCCATGCTACTCCAATTTTTTTAAAATTAAAATAATACATTTAGGATTCAAGAGATGCAAGAGGCCACTTGAACCCTCCTGCTATGAACATGCTTGTTTCCCTTTTGTTTCCCAGGCAGAACCCTCTTTCAGACATCACTGCAACGTTTGGGCAGCGCCAGTTGGGAAATCTGACCTCCAGTACACAGACTATCCCTGTCGTCCAAATTATTCGCAACATCGAATTTAGAGGGGCTGGGGCAAGAGGAGACATTGCCTTGTTGAGGCTTCAAAGGCCGCTAAAATACACCCCATACATCCTCCCTGTGTGTCTTCCTCATTTGTCTACAGTATTCCCTGATGGCTTGTCATGCTGGGTGACCGGATGGGGAAACATCAGATATGGAGGTGAGCATCTGAAGGGGCAATGGGATGGCCATCAACCTGAAATTAAACTGAGAAAGATCTAAAGCAGGGGTTCCCAACCTTTTCAAGCCGGGGGCTGGGTAACGCTCTCTCAGTCAGCTTCGAGGACCAGGTGGCCATTTTGGCCAGCCTGCATGATGGGACAGCCATTTTGTCCCAAAGCATTCAAAGGGTTGGCAATTTTGTTTCTTGAATGCCCTTGGAGGGGGTGGGGTGGGCCACATGAAATGCTGCCATGGGCTAGATCCGGCCCATGGGACTTAGGTTGGGAACCCCTGATCTAAAGGAATCCAGCAAACATTTGGAAGTTCAAAATTTCCATGCCAAAAAAAGAGTTGATTTTATTTACATAAGAATGTCTTGTAAATAGCTTCAAGCTAATAGGCTTGGAGCAAACTAGACTTTTCTAAAGAAAGAAAAAGTACAAAGGAGGGAAATTGGCAGGCCCTAATCAGTGGTGGGCATCAACAGGTTCACACCAGTACGCCAGAACCAGTAGCAGAAATTCTGGCTGGCCCAACCCATCCAAGTTTTGAAATAAAGTAGTCCTAATTTGGGTGCAACGCAGGGCTCCCCCCTGGCCATCCCCTCCATACCACGCCCACAGCGTGGTAGTAAACTTTTTTGGAGCCCACCACTGGGCCTAATCCACCCATAGGGATTCCTTCTGTGCCTTGCTGAGCTTTTCCCCCTGCATTTAATCACTGATTTGGTATCCGAGATAAGACACTCTTTAAAGTCAAGAAAACCAAACAAATGAAGAAGGAAAAAAGTAGCTTCAATACCAACCCCATAAAGCACTTTATGAGTGGTTTATATAGTAAATATATAAACTACAATTCTCTGCCCCCCCCCCACACACACACACACACTAGGTACTCATTTTACTGACCTCAGAAGTATGGAAGGCTGAGTCAACCTGAACTCTATTAATTTAATTAAATTTTAATTTTTTGACTTGTTCACTGCCCACTCAGGGATCGAACTCAGATAATGAGCAGAGTTTTTGACTGCAGTATCGTAGCTGAAAAGGATTGCAGTGGCTCATGTGGTTAAGACTCTGAACTCACAGACCAGAAGGTCAGAATCCGATTCCTGGGTACTGCATGATGGAGTGTGCTCCTGTCTCTGGCCCATTTCCTGCCAACCTAACAGGTTGAAAGCAAGAAATTGCAAGTAGATAAATAGGTACCACTTTGGTGGGAAGGTAAACAGTGTTTAGTCATGTCTGCCACATGTTCACAGGAACATCTGCAGACACAGACAGCTCTTTGGCTCTAAACAGAGATGAGCACTAAACCCTAGAGTTGGATACGTCTGGCTTTCGAGCAAGGACAACCTTACTGTAGCTGATCCACTGCATCATGGGGGTGGGGGTGGAACCCTACAATAAGATCAGGTGGTCTTTAGAAATACAAAGCCAAGGGCAGGTGATACTTTTGTTAGATTTAAAAACGGCTAGCTTTTGACATACACCAGACGTCATCCACCAGTGCACCAATATATTGTGGCTAGTGCAGATTCATTGATGACTTGAGGGAGAGAATCCAACCAAGGAGTGCAATTTGAAACATACATTCCTTACATGTGTTTTCAGCCTGTGTTTTTGTAAATGATTTTTAAAGCAACAGACCTGGCATGGACCTCTGCCATGATCTTTGGGACTTTACTGTGTCTTTTTGTACATTAATAAATAATAGTTTCATGTCAGAAATTATTCTGGGTGGAAAGGATTTTTGCTGGAGAAACTCCACTCAGGGGATGCCCTAATGAGGCTCATTTCATGTCCCCAAGATCTTTCCCCACTGAAGTGGTCCCTATTTATCTACTTGTAATTTCTTGCTTTTGAACTGCTAGGTTGGCAGGATCTGGGACAGAGACTCATTCCATCATGCAGTACTCAGGTCTCGAACTGCTGAGTGGTGTCCTTCGAGCAAACAAAGCGAACTTATTAACCACTGAGCCACTGCACTGTCCATGATATATTGGTGCAATCTAATGAAGACTGGTGTATGCTGAAAGCTAACATTTTTAAAAAACATTTGAGTGATATAATAAAGGTATCACCTGCGCTTACTTTTTAAAGCCCGAGGACATTTCCACTGAAAATCAGCTGTGATTTGTAACCCAGCATGGGATAGGACCTCTGGTTTGCAGACTAGGATGGGTTTGCATGCCTGGAGGGTTGTTACTCTGAGGGCAAATTGTAGCTAATCTCAACCTCTTTTCTTTGGCCATATTTTTGACCTTGTTCACTGTCAAGTATGACCCTTCCCAAGTTAGAGTTCAGCTTTTGGGTCAGAAATTGGTTCATCTATCCTTGGAACAGAAGGATTAAGTGGGATATAAATGCTTCATGTTAAGGTTATACCTGTATTCCCTGTCACCTGAGAACGCCCAACCACTGAACTCCAAGGGAACTGCTTCTGAGTGATTTTCTAGAGGATAAAATGTGTCTATAAACACTTCAGACTTGCAATTATCTTTTCCTTACTTGGTTTTTATGAGATGAGCTCTGCTTGTAGAGGCACAATTCACTCACTGCGTTTCAATGTACAACATATGCTCTGCTCTCTTTTCTTCTTAGAGCCACTTCCTTCCCCTAAGATACTACAGGAGGTAGAAGTCTCCCTCATAAGTGCTGAACAATGCAACCAGATGTTCAATGTGCCCCTACCTGGTTTGAATGGTTCCAAGCCCATCTTGGATAGCATGATCTGTGCTGGATATGAAGAAGGAGGGAAGGATGCTTGCCAGGTGAACAGTTAGGTTGTGGTTTTTAATTAGTGCTGGAATGGGAAAGACAACCCAATGTTTCTGCAAGTTTCCCGATTTCCCAACCCATTTTCAAATATCTATAATCCTAGGGATCAGCATAACTGTTACTATGTAAATGTGCTGGGGCATTGGCTATGATCCCTGGGTACTGTTGAATGCCAGAAGGGAAACTATTATCAAATAAGCCAGGATTGGCTTCTGATCTGAGGTGGCCTGGTACACAGTGCTATCTAGCCCATTGAGTTGTTGGTTTTCCTCATCATGGCGAAGGTAGTAAGTGGCAATCTACAGTATGATCATCATTTTAATATCCCCCTGACAACTGCTTTGAGGTAAAAAGTTCTTCCGGGGTATTTGTAAGAAGTTAAAACTGATTGGAGACTTGGTTAAAGCAATTCCTACTATAAATACAAATCTAGTGTAAGACTTTGTTGGCCATAACACTTGCCCAAGAATGCTGTATGCTGTCTTCAGGCTTAAAACAAATGATGTGGCTGCTCTTTGGTCTGCAGCAAAGACAGGGAACCTATTACATACTGGCTGAAATCTGAATTCAGTTTTAGACAAGTTAACAAGTTGCATAAGTATTTGTATGGTGAGTGGGCTAAAGGCAAAAGGATAGGATTCAAAATACCAGCATGTGGTAGCTGCAAACTCTTACTGTCAACACATAAGCAATAGGAGAGTCATTAGCTTGAGGAAAAGAAATATAAAAGCCAAGGAGCCACTAAATGAGGGTCACCTGTGGTAGAGACCAAGCACATAACAGTATAGGACAGTGATGGCCAACCTTGGCACTCTAGGTGTTCTTGAACTTCAATTCCCAGAAGCCCAAGTCAGCACACCTGCTGATCAGGGCTTCTGGAAATTGAAGTCAAATAACCTCTGGAGGGCCATGGTCGAGAACATGAAGCCTTTCCCTCACATTGACAGACAAAAATCTGTTTTCTTCCTTTGGACTTTCTAATTGGAACGCCAGTGTTCTAACTGGAACTCCAGTGATGGCAAACCTTGGCACTTGGAATGCAATTCCCAAAAGCCCAAGTCTGCACTCTTGCTGATCAAGGCTTCTGGGAATTGAAGTCCAAGAACATCTGGAGTGCCAAGGTTCACCATCACTGGTATAGGATCGATATCCATTTGTGGTTTTTGCCTTTTGATACTTCAAATGATCACTAGATCATATTTCTTGTGTAAAGGAATCTCATCAACATCTTTTAAAAAAAAGATTATGTTTATTATAGAAATACACATGGGATAGAAAAATAATAATAGAAGTTTTGGTTCTACCAAACTACAGTAAGTGTCTAATGATTGATTTTCAGAATGGTCTGGTTTGCCCCTTTTGCTGCAGCCAGATAATATAAGTGCCAGTGTAAACTGGCCCATTCCCAGAGTGTTTCTATTTATAGTTTTCTGGTTCCCTGTCAGGGACTATTGGTTTTAGGTGCAGAGAAAAATCTCCCTATTTTGGCTTGATTCCAGAAGTGGGTAGTTGGTATGTCAGAGAAGTCTTTTGATTGTAACAATCTTGCCTCTTAGCAAACTTGAGAAATGGAAAATTTCCATTTGTCTCTCTTCCAGTAGGCAGGACAGAGGAAGTTTTGCAATTAAAAAAAAAAGGTTGCTAATGTATCTGTGATCTTTTGAAAGGAGTTTTTTTTTAAAAAAAATAGCCCTGTCAAACATGGATGATGGACCATGTCATTTTGTGATTGTGTTGCCAAGTTTCCTATGCAAAGACATGCACCTTCTTTAGTGTAAGCTGAGACCCATCCAGTTACATCCAGCAACTTAGATTTATTTATTTATTTATTTAGATTTATATAGCCGCCCACTCGCCATGGCGACTCAGGGCGGCTTACAATCAGCAAAACAACACAGCACAAAATCAAAAATTTAATACATTTTCCTAAATAAATAATAGATTTCTCTCTCTCCTCCGGTTGTTGGTGGGGGCGCAGAGGTTGGCGGCTCTGTGAGGTCACAGCGGCTCTCTCTCCCCTCTGGCCATTGGTGGGTGCACGGAGTATCTCATTTAGGGCAGTGGTGGAAAACATATGGCATGGGTGCCACAGGGGGCACTCAGAGCCCTCTCTGTGGGCACGTGCATCATTGCCCCAACACAGAATTCACCCCCTTCTGCCCAGTAGCTCAATGAGAGCACTTCTTCCCTCCCCCAGCACAAATTTCACCCACACCTCTCTGCCCAGCAGTTGAATGGGAGTGCTTCCTCCCTTCCCCCAGCACAAAGTTCACCCCACCGTGTTGGCACTTTTGGATAAATAAGTGGGTTTTGGCTTGCAGTTTGGGCACTCGGTCTCTAAAAGGTTCGCCATCACTAATCTAGGGGAATCCTCTATAATGGCATTTTCCTGCAAACAGTTGGTTAAATGTGTATTATCTCCCTTTTTTTGTTCCCAGGGTGATTCTGGAGGACCCTTGGTGTGCGCCCAAAGTGACACTTGGTTTCTGGTGGGCATTGTGAGTTGGGGAATGGATTGTGCCTTGCCATTCCGCCCTGGTGTCTACACCAAAGTTTCTGTATATGTGGGTTGGCTGCAACGTTATATCCCTGACTTGAAGTTTGGAGTTGTGCCCATCAGTCTGCTAGAGAACTCATGCAAAGTTTTCATTTGCTCTCCATACTCCATCTACATCATTTCCCTCTTCCTATCTGTCTTGCAGCTAGAATTCAGGAACTGAATGTGTCATGCAATATAAACTTGCCTTGCCAGGTTGCCATGATAAAATCAAGACTAGATTCAGGTACCTATGCAGCACATAGTAAGGCTTGCATACACTATGATGAACCTATTTTCTGTTCAACAACAAGATTTCCTCAATGATATGACCTTCAAATTGCAAATTAAGCTTATGTTTACCTTCTGTGCAAGATATTGGGATGGAGAGAATAATGTACTGTGACAAACAGAAGTCTTTTGCTGTTTATGGCAGGGATTCTCAACCTGCGGCCCATGGGCTGGATGTGGCCCTTGGGACCATTTCATATGCCCCCCACTGACTCCACCACTCTAGAAAATGGCATGTGGTGTAGGAAGGGCAAATGGCCGTCTGGCCCCCAAAGCTGTCTGAGGGAGCGTGACTTAGCACCTGGCTTAAAAAAGTTGAGAACTCTTGGTTTAGGGGACCACTTTTTTGAAAAAAAATTGCTAAGAAAACCATTTAGTTTGACTCTCAGTAACACTTCAATTAGTAGTTAAAGTTAGGGTTAGAGGTCTATAACTATTGGAAACAGGTCACATATACTTGTATGCAGATTTCTGTGGGATCCGCACACACAATTGGTATACTGGCCCTGACAGAACCCCGGTAAGGGGTAATCACATCATTACCAGGGGTTCCTGAAGGGACAGAAATTGGGGGAGCGGAATATTAGATAGGGTTTAATTCAGCACTAACTGATCTGACAAACTGCTCGGTCAACAGAGAGCTAATGACTGTTGCGTAATAGGCAATCTCGCGCCTGCGGATTGCCTTTAGCCCTAAAACCAATACCAGCCACATGTTTACCCCGGATAACTGGGAACAATGTATTTCCCCTGCCGTTAATTAAGTTAGTTAATTAACTTCCCCTGTAGACTTCCCCAATTAACTTGTGTAAACACCGAGTGTGAATTCTGCCAGATCGCGGTGCTTTTACATGCAGCCTGTACATGATAAATACTATTGATTTGCCTTCATTAAATCACTGGTCTTCGCTCCATCTTGCCTCATGTCTCATTGCTTGACCAGTCTCCTCCGGGACCCAACAGCCACTTCGTGGTGCCGATCCAGCTTGCGCAATCCACTTCGCGGCCCAGATCCAACAGATTTCCCCCCTCAGTTTCAAACCTTTGGTTTTCTTGGTGCACATTTAAATTTTCACATCGGGCGGAAGAGATTCAGGTGCATTTCTAATACAATGAGAGTTTTCTATTACTTCCTCTTTCTATCTTGGAACTACACTTTGTAAGTGGACGTTATCAGTTGCAATCTAAGTTACTCAAATTCATATAACTGTCACAGCAAAGTCTGGCCAGGCTAGGAGGGGAGAGGAGGCCAATAAGGCGTGTTTATTCGGAGGGGACAGAACACAGTGGGTGAGCAGACAGGTTGGTCCACATTCTCACACAAGAGGGCCTGGAAGTGCTTGTGTGTTCATTGTGTTCCTAAATCCTGAAAGAATCAAACCTGGCGGGTTGTCAGTTTGAGATTGCCTGGCTGTTTTGGAGGTGAAGCAGGGGCTTTCTCTGCACTATGAGAAGCACCCTCTCCTCATTTTTCTGCCTCTCCATACTACCTCTGATACGAGGTAAGTAACTCTGCACATTGGGCTTGTATAACTGCTTCTCAGCATTAAAACAACGAGGATGGTGATTTCCAACAGCTGAGTACAGTATAAGGGCTTTGCCTTCTTTGAGAAAGGACAGAGGGGAACTGGAAAGATTGATATGTTTATACACTGTTTTGCTGATACATTTGTATTGTCTTTGTATTGCTGATATTATATGGATTATGTTATATTACTGTATTTTTGTATTAATATGTACTTATCATTTCTTGTATATTGACATTTATTTTACTGCTTTTGCGGCTGTTGTGTGCTGCGAACACTTTGTTGTTAACTGCTTTGAGTCGCCTTCGGGCTGAGAAAATACAGTATACAAATAAAAAGGGATGTACTTATCCCAAGATTTATTGTGCCATTCAAGAAGTTGGCTGAAGGATCTATTGGGTTGCCTTTTATAGAGTGCCCCTATCCTCTGCAATGTTCATTTCAGTGACCGCCAATATTATAGAGGTGTTCCGTTCTACAGGGCTAGCAAATCCTATATAGCTGTGCTGGTTAGCCTTGGCACTCCTGGTGTTCTTGAACTTCAGTTCCCAGAAGCCCTGATCAGCAAGACTTGAACTTGTGGTAATTGATGTTCAAGAATACCTGGAGTGCCAAGGTTAGCCATCACTGCTATATAGTATGATGGATCAGTCATTGAACATTTGGTGGTGGTATCCAGCTGTTAGACATGGGAGGCTTGAGGATTCTTGGGGCTGTCCCAAATGATGAGATAAGTTAGGCTAACATGGAAATCTGTGTCAAATGGACATAGTTTTCCTTCCCCATTTACATTTTTTCTGGAGAATGAAGGGGAATAAAAAGGTGGCATTGTTATTATATGCTTCTTTGTGATCTCTTGATCTATGCATGTGTGAGCAGGGATATGGATTCAGTGTGCATGCCAGGCTCAGGAAATGTAGGCTTTTTGTTACTCAACTAGTTAGTGTTTCTGAGTTTTGCTCTGGAATACAAATGTGTGTGCATGTGTGTGTGCATGTGTGTGTGAGTATTTGCACACATGCAAAAAGAGAGAGCAGGGAAGACGATTGGTAATAGAAGTCTTGGGGTACACAGAAAGAGCCTCCTTGAAGATTGTGGTACTTTTGAATCACACTTGGGTGTACCCTGGTAATGGTAACCTTGTGTTGCTGGCTAATCTTTCTCACACTAGGTTAGGCGAAAGGATTTGCAGAATGAACTCACCAAAAGGTGGCTTCATTTGGACAATTTCACATCTGGCCTAGACAGAGAAGAAGAAATAGAAATCTTGAAGAGCCATGGCACTTAGGAACCGGGGACCATAACCTACAGATGGACAGCTAAAACTTTGTGGAGGTAGACTGGTCAATAGTCTTCATTCTACATTCTCCAGGACATTTCTTACAGCAAAAATTACTCTAACTGAATTTTGCAAAGGAACGCATTGAATGCATTTCCCCATAGGAATGCACTGTAAACCAAAACAGATTAACCGAAATGTGGTTTCCCATAGGAATGCATTGAAAACCAATTAATCCATTCAAAAAAATATATCCGTAAACCAAGCTACTATTTTCTATGGATGTCCTTTTGTTATGTGATTTTTATGTTAACTGAGCCATTTGTTAACCGAGGCTCCACTGTATACCTTATTTATCATGAAGTGTCCCTCCCCCAAGTCTTTAGATTCATGTGCCTAAGAAAGTTCCCTTATTGCATTTTTAACCAGCATTTGATTGCTACTTGAAGATGATTCTTTCCCAGGAGACTTTTAAGTTGTTAAACCTTTAATATTTGTTGGGTGTCCTTTGACAATATTTCCTTGTGTAACATAGTTTGCGGGGTATCATATCTCAGGGAGATTACTGAGCAGCCAAACATAACACAGATTGTTTATATCATATCTGTTTTGGCCCTTAGGCCATGCAAAGTTAGCTCAGATGAATGACCACTATTCATCTGAGGCAAATCAACAATTCTTCCACATTTTCCCCCTTTGTGTGTTGAGCACAACCACTTTTTGCAGACACTGTCTGAAAGTATGAACCTTTTGATTCCACTGACTCCAATTTTGCAAACAGAGTTCATAGTAGGATTCTTTTTCCTATAAATGTTCACTTTCACATTTTTAGCAGCCTAGAAAAAGGCAAGTAATAACGAATACTAGTTGCCTTTCCTCCTTGAACTTCCAAAATCTACCAGACAGTAGGTGTCCCTTGAGAAAATAAGCCTCTGATGTGGGCTAGACTCCAACTACCTTCAGGCCAGCTTATGGTCAGAGAGAAGGGGAGATGTAGCCGAAGGTTATCTGGAAGGTCCGACTCATTGCCTTTCCATCCCTGATCCAAGACATGGCTCTCACACTCAGTAGATGAACGGATTAATCTGTGTTTGCACTGTACACCTTCAGAATACAGCTGGGACTTCCTATAAATATCCATAGGTATAACATACTAGATACCCAGTGTGGTATAGAGGACAGAGTGATAGACTAGGACTCAGAAGGTCTAAATTCAACTCTTCATTCAGTGATGGATGTTCACTAATAATAATAATTTCATGTAAAAATTATTCTGAGTTGAAAGTGATTTTTTTTGCTGGAGAAACTCCGCTCAAGCGACACCTGAAGGAGGCTCCTTTCATGTTCCCAAGATCTTTCCCCTAAAAAGTGGTCCCTATTTATCTACTTGCAATTTCTTGCTTTCAAACTGCTAGGTTGGCAGGAGCTGGGACAGAGGCGGGCGCTCAAACCGCCATGCATTACCCGGTTCCCGAACTGCCAATTTGCCGGCCTTCCAACTAAAAACGTGTTACCTAAAAAGGCCTCTCCACACCATGGACATGAGGTGGTGATCCACTAGCCTCAATGCCAAAAGTACAGCGGGCCTGCACACCGTTAGGCGACGGAGGACGAAAACTGTCTTTAAATCTAGGAAGCCACTGGCGGAGTCACAAATAAAGACCAAACAAATTGAGATTTGATAAAAATAAAGATGTCTAACACTATGGCCATTCAATTACACAAAAGAAATAAGTATACAGATACAAAAATTCATAGTTACACATTTCAGAAATAGTACATCTAACAATTGTTGTTGTTCAGTCGCACAGTCGATTCCGGGTGGTTTGGGCAAATCTCGTCAAACAAGATACAGGAAGATTTAATCAGCTAAAGGCAATCACACATCTCCTTACACTAGAGTAGACCAGCAACATCTTAAGAGTAAAAAGATCAAGTCCAGTTAAGTTCCGTCAAACCGCTGCAGAGAAACAGGTTTAAAAGGGAATAAATGATTTTTAAACCATTATTTTTGACAGCTCTTTTGAAGTCCCAAATATGGGAGATTATATCATAGATGGACTTTCTCTGCCACGTGTATCCAATTTTCCTCCTGCAAAACCACTCTTAGTTTCATTGCTGTTTCTTTTTGTCATCAATAGAAGTCTATGGAGCTGGTTATGAGCAGTTTCCAGCCACCCTCCTGCCCGGGCTCCTATATTTTAAATGGAGAATTCCTTGCGCAGCCTAGCCTTTTCACCTGGCTTTTGCGAGTCTGTTCAATTGTGTTAATTACGTGGGTTGACTTGTGTTTATGTATTCACAAGTGTCTTGTGGATGTGTGTAGAGTGTGGTGCTTATGTGAACATATGCCTAGTGGTTAGAGCTGTAGAAAACAAAGGGGAAAATACTTTATTTAAAATAAAAATGAAATAATAATAAAATAAATGGGGGAAATGTGAAATTATGGTTACAAAGGTGAGCTTGTTCACTGAAGGTGCAGAACTGGTTTCTTCTTCTTCCATGTCTAGGTCAGATATGAAACACCAAAAAACCTTTCGGTGAATTCATTCCACAGTTCATTTCACCTAACCTACCGTGAGAAGAATTAGCTGGCAGAAGGTTGCCATTGCTTGGGGTACACACAATCTTCAAGGAGGCTCTTTCTGTGTGCCACATGGAATTAGAAAACTAGTCCTTAAATGTCTCACTTACCTTGAAAGCCATCTTAGGGTTGCTGTAAGTCGGTTCTGATTTAATGGTAAATAACAACAATAAATAGAATACTAGCATATCCTTGATTAAGGTCACAGTTGTACCTTTCTTCTAGTTTTCAATATAAATAATGGCTTCTGGTTTAGATATTTGGTTGTTTTCATATTTGGTTCAGTAAGCTTCGATTGGTAGTTTGAAATCTTAGAGTCAAGGAGATAAGAAAACAGAGGGGGTCAGCTAATAGGGAGAAGTCCAGAATAGACCAAAAATGCACTTCTCTATGAATTTGAGGACTAAGATGATGGAATTCCCAATCGGAAAGTATAGTGACCACCAGTAATCTGCTAACGTGAAGAGAAGTTAGAGAAATTTATGCAAGATAAATTCATTCAAGAATGTTAGTTTTTTCCCCCAGTAGTGTGAGAGGCAGGAATTGTCCTGATACTACCTGCTGAGAAATATGAATAGGATGATTTTTTGGGGTGGGGTGGGGGTGGTCCTAAAGGGTGTAGCTTGGTTGACCTTGGGTGGAACATAATAATGATGGTTGGTTTGGTTTAACAGAGATTCTCTCTCTTTTTTATGTGCACAGGTGGAATTTTAATGGGGGTTTATGCATGTTTAATGGGGTGTTATGTGTTTTTAGTGGGTCTGTTATTGTCTATTTCTGTAAGCCGTTGTCAAGTTGGGCGGCGATAGAGGTATGAAAAATAAATAAAATAAATAATAAATAAAATGATCTAAACAGGCCTTTAGTCTGATCCAAGATGGTTCTTTTTATGGCACTTGACAATCTTCTGTAAATTAAGGCACGTTTCGACCTAATGTCATATTGCGAACATCAGTGGTTCTATGTTCATCACTGGAGAACATCTTTTAGCTCATGTCTCTATAGCAAGCAGAATGGGCAAATCTGGAGCCTCCTGACTATTGCTTTCTCTAACTGAGTTTGTATTTGCAGGCTGCATAGGTGTTCATTTCAGCTTTGCTCAGAAACAGTTTTCAGTGGTTCCTAAAAGCACATTAAACATGAAGGGAGGTTTTAAGAGCTTCATAAATCTCCAGCAGACTTCACTCCCTCTTCCCTGTTCCAAACTTTTTCCACTGGAGATTGCAGCAAAAAGAACAGGGAACAGAAAGAAGGAATTGGCCTTTCCCCCGCTTTGGTCATTCTGACACATTGTAACACATTCTGACACATGGCGACTGTGGTGACTCTTAAGGGCTGGTAGAGTCATTTTAAGGGAAGCAACTGCAGTAGCAGAAGAACAGGGCTATTCTTGAAGTTTGATTCAAGAGGAAAGGTACATGCATTAACACCCACCTTTCAAGCAGAAGCCAAATTTCAAGGGACTGCAGTGGCTCAAGTGGCTAAGACTATACCTGTCAACCTTCCCGAATTGGCCGGGATTTTCCGATTTTCGGCGCCGATTTGCGCCATTTCCCACCCCGTGCTGCCGAAACCCCGGAATTTGATAGCGGGGGAAAGGAGGTACTGCGCAAGCTACGCATGCATAGAAGGGGGCTATACAAGCATAAAACCCTTCTATGCATGCGTAGAAGGCGACCTGTGCAGAACCGTTCTGTGCAGGTCCTGGACTGGCCGGAGCCACGTTTGACAGGTATGGCTAAGACTCTGACTGGAAGGTTCAGCAGTTTGATTCCCGAGTACTGCAGGACAAAATGAGCTCCCAGCTCCTGCCACCCTAGTAGTTCGAAAGCAAGAAATTGCAAGTACTGTACTGTCGATAAATAGGGACCACTTCAGTAGGAAGGTAAACAGCATTCTGTGCACTCCGGTGTCTACTCATGCCTACCACATGACCGTGGAAATGTCTGCAGCAGCAGACAGCGCTGGCTCTTCGGCTTTGAAACAGAGATGAGCACTGAACCCTAGAGTCAGATATGACTGGCTTTTGAGCAAGGGAAACCTTTACTTATCAGGAAAAACTTCCTATTGGAGCAGTGCAACATTGGAACTAGTTACCTCAGGAGGTGGTGAATGCTCCAAAGATGGAGGCACCTTATAGACTTCTTCCAACCACCTTATTCTATGATTATGCTTTTGTAGAATCCTTATACTGGAAATCTTGTTTCAAATTATCCTCATGGCTTTTAAAGCACAGGTTCTTTGTGTTGTAGAGGACACGAAGTGATGGAGCTTGGAAATGTAACTTTTCTATGCTCTTGAAGACATAACAGATCAGAATAGAAGTGAAAATGCTGTACTGCTGATTCCTTAAATAAAACACGCAAAAAACACAAAACAAAACACCGAGAGCCTTTCAATATTGACAGTATTTTAGCATACTTTGTTATTTTATTTCCCAAAACCTGTGTAAGGAGTAATTATGGGCTTAGGCGGAATTCTTTTATATAACAGCAAAGGAATTACAAGAATGTTGCTGTTTCCATTAGGAAAAATAATAATGTATACCTGCTTTTTGGGAGAACAAGGCCTAAGATAAGTGCAGGTTGTTTGAATAGCATCCCAAAGGGGTGTTGCAGGGCAAACAGTTAAGCATAGCTTGTGTGTTTGTTATCAGTAAATATCATTCCATTGTGTGCTTTAAGCTAATGTCATATAAAGGTGTGTCTTGGAATCCTGAAGGGGACACCATACTCTCCAGGGCATGAAAGAAGAGAGAGTAAACAGGGGGTGGGTCACAAAATAGCTAACCTCACCATTCCTATCTTCCATCCACTTGACATACCAGAACACAAAGAGCCTGTCCAAAATAGGTAACCTATAAAGAAGTTAAACATATAAGACAGTGGTGGTAAACCTATGGCATGCATGCCAGAAGGGGCACTCAGCCCTCTCTTGGTCAGCATGTGCACAGTCGCTGCAGCACAAAGTTTGCCCCAGCCCCAACCCCATCTGCCTAGCAGCCCAATGGGAACGCTTCCTCCCTCTCCCAGCACAGAGTTTGCCCCACCCTTCTGCCCAGCAGCCCAATGGGGATGCTTCTGCCATCCCCCCACCACAAAGTTCGCCCCGCCACTCTATTTGGGCACTCGGTCTCTAAAAGGTTTGCCATCACTGATATAAGTGTGTGTGTGTGGGGGGGGGAGGGTACTAGTTCTGGTCTCATCTGATCCAGATCTCTGTGTGAGCAGAATTATATCTGAAGAGGAGAACCTGTTGAGTTTCTTGGCAGTGTCAGAATACCAGAAAAATAATGGTTCTTGATTGAGCTGAAATGATCTATACAGACAACTCTCTTTTCCAGATTTAGCTCTGTACACAGAGAGACAACCAGGACAGAGTGGGTGGGGTAGGGGCCTGAGATAGCATCTTCTTTACTTATGTGCGAAGAACCCTTGTGGTGCAGTGGTTAAACTGCTGTGCTGCAGCCGAAACTGCTGCTGATGTTGTGAGCTCGATCCTGATGAGGATCAAGATTGAATCAGCCTTCCATCCTTCTGAGGTCAGTAAAATGAGTACCCAGCATGGTTGAGTGTGCTGGTCACATGGTTCCTCCCACTGGAAGCAGAAGTAAAATGTGCCCATGCACGTGCAAAATGCTGCCGTAAATGCACCTGTGGCTGTCATAAATGTGGGTAATTTACGGCAGCATTTTGTCCATGCGTGGGCACATTTTACACATACACAGGCGTGCTTTACTTCCACTTTTGGGAGTGGTGCGTGTGGCGCTGGCTGGATGATTTGGTCCTGTAGGCCGGCCCCGGCCCATGGGTCATAGTTTGGGAACCCTGCTCTACAGCATCAGATACTGAACATAATACCATTGGTGGGAAAATGGTTGGAGAGGCTTCATTACACCTTGCTTACATATCTCTTTTACAACTCATCCTACAATCCTACAACTCATATAAAATATGACTGGGGCAACATTGCATACAGTTAAATGATAATAAAACTGTCACCATTTTAATAAATAAATAAATAAATAAACTGCAATTTGAGCAATTTGTCATTTGAATTCCCACTATTCTGTAATTGTTTGAAACAAGCTATGCGACGAAAAGAAGACTGCAACCTAAACATAATAGCATGAACATATGTGGTAGAAATGTAATGTGGTAAATGATTTCTGGATAAAAATTGAGAAAGAGATTTGTGATATTATGGGGTTTGGATTTAAGCTGGAGACAAGTACAGTATTGATAACGGATGTGGAAAATTTGAATTGAAATGAGGATAAAAAAGAATTAATATCTATAACGTTGACTACTGGGAGACAGTGTATTGCAAGAAACTGGAAAACATGTAATTTTTTAAAAATTGATGAATGGTATAAAGAGATGTGGGATCTTGCACTGAATGATAAATTAACATGGGAGATAAATAAATATAAGGGTAAAATTAAAGAAAATAGATTTTGGAAAATTTGGCAACCATTTGTGGATTACTCTCTGAAGGGAGAAAGGGGTAACAGTCAGGTACCTGATCAAATAAGTTTTTGGAAACGGTAAAAATAAATGTGATATCCCGCAGACTCCATGATATTGTAAATACACTGGGTGATTATGGTATTACTGTTGAATATTATTTAATTATTGGTTGCATGGTATGATTTAATGGGATCTAATAAAATGTGGATGTAATAATTAATATGGGTTAAGGATTAATTTCGAAATAATAAATTCCATGAAATTAAAAATGGTAAGGGAAGGGTGGGGGTAAGATGGAATTTTATTATTATAATAAGTAGGAGGGTTTTTTGTATTTTACTTTTTTCAATATTGTATATGTAAGTTTGCATACCAATAGAGACAATAAGGTGATATTTTTGTATGTATTTTAATTGAATATTTTTTTCTTTTTTGTTGTGTGTATAAAAATTAAAACTTAATAAAAATTAAAAAAAACTCATCCTACTATCCTACAACTCATATAACATATGACTGGAGCAAAATTGCATACAGTTTAATGATAATGGAACTGTCACCATTGTAATAAATAAATAAATAAACAAACAAACTGCAATTTGAGCAATTGGTCATTTGAATTCCCACTATTCTGTAATTGTTTGAAACAAGCAATGTGATGAAAAGAAGATTGCAACCTAAACATAATAACATTTTTGTCTCTCACCCATTTTGCTTTTGGAAATGTCTTCCTCTATGAATGTTACTTTTGTCCTGTTTTTCTTTTTGTCTGGATACGTTTGATTAACTATCTAACATATTTCTTTGGAAACTGTCCCTAAACTGAATAATCTTCTTAACCCTTGTTTCTCCTCTGCTATATTTTTTCCCCTAGGAAATATGGATAAAGTCAGTCAGACAGGTAAGTGTCTAGACATAATAATAATTACGTATCAGAAATTTTTCTGGGTTGAATGGATTTTTGCTGCAAAAACTCTGCTCAGGGGACACCCGAATGAGGCTCCTTTTATGTCCCCAAGATCTTTTCCCCCACCAAAGTGGTCCCTATTTATCTACTTGCAATTTCTTGCTTTCAATCTGCTAGGCCGGAAGGAGCTAGGACAGAGACAGGCGCTCCAGTCCATCATGCAGTACCCGAGTCTCGAACCACCAACTTGCCAACCATCCAGCTAACAAGGCAAGCTTTTTAACCACTGAGCAACCGCAGCTACTTGTCCAGTCATAGAAAAACAATGAAACTTATAGCCCTTAGAAACTCTTCTGGTGAATTTTCCCTATTTAAAAGCACAGAAGCCCTGTCAGAAAACAAATTGTTCATTCTAATATGTAGCATGCAGAAATGTCTTCTCCAAAAACTAATGTAAATTGGCACAGCAGTGCCCTCTAGAGATGGATGATAACTTAATTTCTTTAGTTTGCTTTTGGGAATATACAGTAAAACCCTGACTTACATATGCCTCCAGTTACATAAAATTTGACTTACATAATGATTTTGTGCTAAAACCATGTCCTGATTTACACAATTTCCTATGTGTTTGCTTCGAGTTACATAAAGATTCTTCTATGGGTTTGCTTCAACTTACATACAAATTCATTTCCCTATGGGTTTGCTTCAATTTACATAAAAATTTCATTTTTCCTATGGGTTTGCTTCAAGTTGTGTAAAAAATAATTCCTATGGGTTTGCTTCAAGTTACATAAAAAAGCGATTTAAGCAATAGCCTACAGAATGGACTTTCTTTTTGTAAGTAGGGGCTTTTCTGTATTATGAAACTTTGGAAATTTCTTCACATGGAAGGAATGTGAGCTTTAAAAAAAAAAAGAAATAACACAGAACAAGTCAATATTGACAAATTCATGCATTAAGACCCAGGACTAGGAGTGATTGACTTTTAAAAGCCTGAGTTTGATAACCTGCAAATTCAACCAGTAATGTTGAATGAGAGCTCCCAGATTTTCCTACTTCTGAGAGACTGCCGATATTTATACGTATATAGCAGGCTGGTGGAACACTATTCTTTCCATGCTGGGAATAGTTTTATCTATTAAACATGTCCAATGCAGATGGAACAGAATTTTGTTTCCATTAACTTTTGAAAAATTAGAATTAGAATAAGTCAGAATTTATTTGAAGGCACACAATTATCATTAAGAAGCTGATGAAAGCATTTGGTGTTGCAAACCAGTTGTGTGACTTGGTGTCGAACAGCAAATGGCTATGCTGACTTCTTAACCAGGGTCAATTTGCACTGAAATTTATGTGGATGGAGTTACACTGGTTGAATTTATTTCATTGGATTCCAGTCTCTAATTTTAACACAGCACTGGCTACACAGGACAATATTTCCAACTTTACCTATGACTATTGTGCTGTTTAGGGACTGCAGTGGCTTAGTGGTTAAGATGCTGAAACTGACGACAGGAAGGTTGACAGGTTAGCAGTTTGAGACCTGAGTGCTAACGGCGGAGTGCGTGCCTGTCTCTATCCTAGCTCCTGCCAACCTAGCAGTTCAAAAGCAAGAAATTGCAATTAGATACATAGGTGCCACTTTAGTGGGAGCAGCATTCTGCGTACTACGGTGTCTAGTCGTGCCTGCCACATGGCCATGGGAATGTCTGCAGATGCAGACAGAGCTGGCTCTTTGTCTGTAAACGGAGTTGAACCACTGTACCTTAGAATCGGACATGACTGGCTTTCAACCAAGGGCTTCTTTTACCATTTTTATTGTGCTGTTTGCTTGCCCTGATTGTAACTAGTCCTTTTGGAACTGTTAAAAGGATAGTTTGAACAATACCTCATCCATGATACCTCCCCACAGCCCAGGTACTCCAGTTATTCTTCTGTGCTGCAAACAATCCAAAATGTTCTGTTATTTTTACTTTATTGTAAAAAGAGTGAGAGAAAGGTTTTGTTGTTCAGTTGCACAGTCGAGTCTGACCCTTTGCGACCCCATGGACCATCACACGCCAGGCGAGGAAAAGTTAGTTTGCTCCACTGATTGGAATTCCCACCAAACCTTCAGTCAATATGTCTCCTGGGAATTGTAATCTCCCAATGTAAAATTGTAAAGCTTTATCTATGATGAGCACAAATAATTTCCATTGTTTATGCCTCTTATCCTTGAGACTATATTGTGTGTGTGTGTGTGTGTGTGTGTGTGTGTGTGTGTGTGTGTGTGTGTGTGTGTGTGTGTGTGTGTGTGTGTGTGTGTGTGTGTGAGATTTTGGTAAAGAGAATAAGAACATAAGAACAGCCTTGCTGGAACAGGCCACAGCCCATCCAGTCCAGCACTCTGTCACACACAGTGGCTCACCATTTGCTTTAGGGTATTATTCCCAAGGAGATGCCTTCACCTGCTTAGGATTCCCTGGAAATGGCATTGAGAGATATCCTGCCTATCTCTCCAACCTGGAGGTTGTCCTTAGGTATCCATAATTATAGCCATTGATACCCTTCTCCTCCATGAACTTGTCTCATCCTTTCTTGAAGCTGTCAAGACTGACAGCTGTCGCCACTTCATCTGGCAGGGAGTTCCATAGACCAGTGATCCTCTGGGTGAAAAAATACTTTCTCTTATTTGTTTGAGAACCATAAAATTTCATGTTAGAAACTGCAATTTTTCTGGCACCAGCTCTCTCTTTTTTCTCACAAGTACACCCGTACCTATTTTGCTAGTATGTGGCCAAGTGATAACGAAAACCCAGAACCGGATCGTTGGGGGAGAGGATGCATCTCGTGGTGCCTGGCCGTGGCAAATCAGCCTACAGTACAAGGGGAAGCATGCCTGTGGAGCAACCCTCATCAGTGCTGAATGGGTGCTGACTGCAGCCCACTGCTTCCCACGGTAAGCAACTTAAAAAAGGATGAGTACCTGGGAGAATTGAGTAGGGTTGGCTGAAGATTTATTCAACCATTTAAAAAAATCATTTTCTTTATTCCGGCCAGAGGCATCACCAGGATATAATAACAAACAAAGCTAACTTTAACATATCTAAAACAAAAAGGAATTAAAAGGACTAGATGACATCCACTCAATATCGGGCCACATCAACAGCATTTCCTCTTGCCGACATAAGGCCCTCTTCAGTGCACGTTGAAGGGCATTGTTTGCATTGAATCATATGAGGGATTGTCTGCTCTTCTCTGCATGCACACAGGCTACCATCTACAGGGAAACCCCACTTTCTCAGATTAGCCCTTGATCTTCCTACCCTGCCACACAGTCAAAATAGCAGTTGTGTTTCCGAGGATGTTGCTTTGACCCACTCTTTCTGAGCAGCACTTTCTCAGCAAAATATTGGTGGAGGGATGCAAGCTAAGTAATGTACTTTTTGTATTGGGGTTGGGTTTAGGCATCCTGTGACCATCCTCACTGTTTTGTTTAGAGCCACATCCACCTGCTTTGCATGCATTTATCTGCACCACACTGGACTTGCATTTTCTCCTTCAGAGTAACATAAACCTATCGCAGAAGTTCTTAATGTGTGTGGTTGGGCACCCCAACTTGTGCCTGTTATTTTCCTCAGAATATTGTTCCTGGCAAAAAGCTTCTGTTTGGTATTTAGGCAATGGGTCCTGAAAGTGAGAGTTTGATCCAGGGTAACTCCCAGGTATTTGGGGGTGTCGCAATGTTTGAAAGCAAAAATCACTAGCATTTTGAAACTGATGCTAGAACAGCATCTTCTTTTACACCTGGGAGCACAGCTCAATCTTAAGGAACACTGGGCAGGCCTCATTGTGCAAACAATTCTGTTCTTCAACATGTTGCTGCTCTCAGACATCTGCTTCACTCTGCCCAAGGATAGGGCTGTTACTTCACGCTGTAAAATAGAATGGTATTCTCAGGAAATCATATATAATGAAAACAACTCTCTCCGCATGCACAGTGATATAAAATAATTTGGTAGCCAGGACCCAAGCTCTAATTAACAAGTTTGGTTCCTGGGGCTTTGCTTCTTACTGAGTGACATGTGAGTGATATCTGTGGGGGAAGACCGGAGGCAAAGAGAGGATTACCTGGGTTTGAGATTGAAATAAACATATTGACTCCATTCTAAAACCTAACTGTTTTGTTTCTTTCTGACCATAGAAAAAATACCTGTTATACTGTGCTGTTGCTATTGCCTTGCCCAGGCGGAGAGAAGGAACGAGAGAGATTTGCATTTGAAAATTTCAGCAACTAGGATCAAAGCCTTGATCTCCTTGATGTAATTATGTCTCTGGTTGGGCCAAAGAAATCATTGGGAGCACCACTTGCTCAGGAGCTGATGATGATTTAGAGCAGCAAATCAAATGTTGACTTGGGTTTAAGCTCATGTACTCCCAATGAGTGTGAATGCTTATGTAAATGAAATGCATAGAAGGATTGAAGGATCTTCAACATTTGTAAGTGGAAGATCTAAGTCAGGGGTGCCCAAACTACGGCTCATGGGTCAGATCTGACCCCTGACACCAATTCATCCGGCCCACGCCACCCGTGTCGCTCCAGGAAGCGGAAGAGAAATGTGCCATACAGGCGCGTTTTATTTCCACTTCTAGGAGCGATGAGGGCAGCATGGGCTGGATGAATTGGTGTTGGGAGCCAGATCTGGCCCATGGGGTGTAGTTTGGGCACCCCTGGTTTAAGTAGGGAAAATGACAGCCTAAAATCTCATCCTGTTGCAAAATATATCTGTTTCAAAACATATTGCAAGGTGTGTTTTATTTCTGTTTCCGGTGGGAGGAACCACATGACCGGTCTGCTGAACCACATGAATGGCACACGGCCCAAAAAGTTTAGGCACCCCTGATCTAAGTGGAACCTACCAAATAGCTTAATGAGGACTATGTAGCTGACTCTCTCTCTCTCTCTCTCTATGAAGGAGATAAAAATCAAAGCTCTCAAGGAAACTGAAAGTAGTAGCTGGAATGCTAAACTAAGTGGTTTTCATGTTCTAAACTCTACTTGCCACTGATAGCTTGAGTAAAATAAAAGCCCTATTATGGAGTTACATCTCCACCATCATGTCTTGACTCTTAGGTTTTTTTCTCCCCAGACAAACTGTACTCTCTGACTACCGAGCAAACTTGGGAAACTATCAGCTCCTGAAACCAGACCCCAATGCCGTGTGGCTGAAAATCGCTCGTGTGTTTGTGCACAAGGACTATGCTGGAGATGGGACCAGTGGGGATATCGCTTTGGCTCAGCTAGAACACTCGGTCCTTTTTACCCCAAACATTCTCCCAGCTTGTCTCCCAGGTGCCACAGTCCAGTTCCCAGGTGGCACTTTATGTTGGGTAACAGGATGGGGAAGTCCACAATATGGAGGTGAGTTGTAACTGCTGGATGAGGTTTAGGATTTAAACATAGGACAGGAAGTGGAGACATTTGCACTTCTACAATACCATAGCTTGCTTGGCAACCACCACACAGGCTGTGTGCTTCTGGGAATTGAAATTAAAAATATGGATAAATTCCCGGCTCTTTTCCAGTGCCTAATCTGGAATATATTTTGAAGCATGAGATGGCTGTGGACAGTAGAGCAGGATCTAAGTCAGGGGTTCCCAACCTTTTCAAACCAGGGGCTGGGTCATGCTCTCTCATTCAGCTTTGAGGGCCAGATGGCCATTTTGCACTGCCTGCACGGGGGTGGCCATTTTGCCCCAACAGCTTCAAAGGGATGGCAATTTTGTTCTTGAATGCCCTTGGAGGAGTGGGGGGCAACATGAAATGGTGCAGGGGGCCGGATCCAGCCTGTGGGCCTTAGGTTGGGAACCCCTGATCTAAGTAATGGTAGGAGTGTATCAACAGTGTATCACTTATTCTTCATTGTTAAGTTTCAAACTCTCACTGTTCTTCCTTTCCTTTCCTTCCAGCCTCCCTTGGGGCTCCAAAGACACTACAACAGATCCAGTTGCCCTTGATAGACACAATGTCCTGTGATGCCATGTTTCACATTGGCACCAATATTGACCCCACAACCCGAGAGATCAAGGATGATATGATCTGTGCTGGATATGCTAAAGGAGTGAAAGATGCATGTTTGGTAAGAATGAGGGTTGTTTCCAGATGTGTGTAGTGGTCTTTCTGAACCAGGGGCCTGCCAGATTGATAACTGGGAGATAGGGAGTGTTGCTCTTTCCAGCTCTTTCCAAATCTGGCCACCACACTTCAAGAAAGATGCAGACAAATTAGAGTAGGTATAGAAAAGGGCAACAAGGATGATCAGAAGATTGGAACCAAGCCATATGAGGAAAGAGTGAAGGAACTGGGAATGTTTAGTCTTGAGAAAAGAAGACTGATGATATGATAGTACTCTTCAAATATCTGAAAGATGATCATAAAAAGGAAGAGAAGGATATGTTCTCCATCATCCCGGAGTGCAAGATGTGGGTGGCCTTTGATGAATTATTGGATGGGTGAAAGGATAGTGGGTTATTTCTTTCTTTAAAAAACAATTTTTCTTTTAGAATTTTACAATAAAAAAGTAAATTTAAGTGTAAAGAAAAACATTTGAAAGTGATAATAGTAAATAACATGAACAAGGGAAATACATAAATTACACTATTTTAAACCGTATCATATCGTAACAACATTCTTTCATATATCTCATTTCTTCTGTTAAATTATATTGAGTTATTTCTGAAAAAGTCCTAGGAGTTAAGCTTAGGACTGATCTGAAATGTACCCATTTCTTTCCATCCCTAACTACAAGTTCTCTGTAAAATCCTAAAAGATGTTGTGGATTTCCAGTTATGGAGAGAGCATTCTCAGAAGCAGTATGAGGAGAATATGTTGCACATTCTCAAAATACGTTGCTCTCATATAATTTTGGCAAGTAAGCGAAGTTTAGTCCTTGGAGAAGAGTCTACTATGTGGTATTAGGGATCTCTAATCCTGCCAGCAATTACAGCTGCTGCCAATCAGGATTGACTAAAGTAGGTAAACCAGGGATTCTCAACCTGCAGCCTGTGGTCCGGATGCGGCCCACAGCACCATTTCATGTGGCCCCCACTGCCTCCACCACACCAGGAAGAGCCATGTGGTGGAGGAAGGGGAAAATAGCCATCTGGCCCCCAAAGCTGTCTGAGGGAGAGTGACCCAGCCTCAGGCATAATAAGGTTGAGAACTCCTGAGGTAAACTTTTGGCCTGACTCAATATGAGACTTCATATGTTTCTTTAAAGTCCATTAAGATTAGGTTGCAGCTGAGAATGCCACATAATCTCACTATCTCCCTTTCTCAATCTAGGGTGATTCTGGAGGCCCCATGGTTTGTCAAGATGGTGGAGCCTGGTATGTGGTGGGCATTGTGAGCTGGGGTGACTTGTGTGCCATCCCTAACCGTCCAGGTGTCTATACCCGTGTCAACTTCTATGAGAACTGGATAAAGGAACACTACTCTCGGGCTCAGTTTGGCCTTGTGAACATCACCTATTACCCAGAAGGTAGTCTGTCTGCCTCGACGTCCAGCCTAGCTGTCAAAGATTTCAATGCCCTTTTTCTGCTCATACTCTTCTACTTCACATGGGTCCTCCTAACATAGGGAACCATAACAGGATTTCCTTGTGTTTTTCTCACAAAACAAGTCCCTTCAGTACCTTCCACTGGGGTGGGGTGGGGTGGGATGGGGACTCTCTGAAGACTGACTCTTTGTCATACATCTTTGGTGACATATGAAGAGCCCAATTCTGAAGAGTCCTAGAAAATCCTATGTTCTATCAGAAAAATTATTCATCACCAACAACATGGAACTTCATGGTTTTAGAGCAGTGGTTCCCAACTTTTTTAAGCCGGGGGCCAGGTCACGCTCTCTCAGTCACCTTCAAGGGCCGGATGGCTATTTTGCCCTGCCTGCATGATGGGAGTGGCCATTTTATCCCAACAGTTGCAAAGGAGTGGTCATTTTGTTTCTCGAATGCCCTTGGAAGGGTGGGGCTACATGAAATGGTGCCATGGGCCAGATCCGGCTCATGGGACTTAGGTTGGGAACCCCTGATTTAGAGGTACATTGTGAGTGAAGAGAGAGGGAGATTTTTATTATGAAGGAACAATATTTCTTCCCTTCAAACATTGTCCTGCATCTCTTTCCCATTGGTCCATTGAATGATCCCTTACATTGGAACAGGGGTGCCTGTGTGCCACCTCAAATGGTGCTACTCTTATAAACTAGTGAATAACATGCACATTTGCACAATTATTCAGTGATGATCCATAGTATTTTTATTTATTCATGGAAAAGTCAGAATCTCCCACTGACTGCTTTCTGACAGGAACTGCTTTCTAGGAAAATAAGGAGTGTTAATCCTATCCTAATCATGGAAATGACTTGAAAGTGATTTGAATCATTTCTGTATTTAAATAGTTTTGTATTGTATTTAAATAGATGTGCACATATGGATGCGTGGATGGATGGATGTGAGGGTGTAATGCAATGGTGGACCCAAATGACTACAATTTTCTCCAGAGTTTGAAAAAATACTTCTTTTTCATTAACAGTCCCTAGATTGACTGTTGGCTGGGGAAATCGGAGACATGTAGTCAGGAAACAAACTTTCATAAACTCCAGTCTATCCAAAACAAATTTTAGTCTTTGCCTAATCTGCTTCTTCAGAGGCAGGCTCCATTCCTACAGTAGAAGCTTCTTATTGATGAGCCACGTAAAGGTGCAGATTCATGAGATTTTCCCAAGAAAAATGTCAAAAATTCCTTCAAGGAATCTGACTGTTTCTCCATATCTCATCTCTTACTTGAATGAAGAAAATGACAGAAAACAATTAAAATGATGCAACATTAAGAGTGGGACTTGTGATGTTTAATTTTCATGCCACAGACAGTATACTACTAATAATAGTGTGTTATTAAGTTGCTTCTGCTTTATTGAAACCTTTCTAGAGTTTTCTAGATAGAGAATATACAGAACTGGTCTACTCTCCCCCTTCTTTTGGGGTGCATGTGCCCTGGGATTGTCCAGCTTACCCATAACTACACAGGCTGGCTCTGGTTCCTAGAAGCACAGAAGAGAGGTGAACTCACAACCTATGGCTTCACAACCAGATACTTAAAACACTAAACTATCCAGCTGTCTGTGTGACATGTGGGAGTGGCTTTGTATGACAAGCAAAGCAGCTTCATCACCATGCCTGAAATCTAGTAGTAAGTTGCAACTAGAGTAGGCCTATTCAATGAGTGGGAATCAGTTAAGCCACTCCTCCAGGGGTTTGGTGTATGAAAACCAAGACACAGGACACAGCCTCGGGCTGGGTTAACTCAGGTTTATTGCATGGTGGTCAGAGGGAACATGAGGTAATGGCGGATCAATAGCTCTTTATATACGGTAGTAACACATTTGAACGTGGCTCCAGGATAGCCCATTGGCTACTGTCTGCGTGACGTCATTGCTGGTCACGCCCTTCTTGTCCCGGTGTAGGTGGTGGCGGGAGACTTCCCGCGCTGTTGCCTTTTGATGAGTTTGGACCGAGAGAGCCTGGACGCTCGCTGCTGCCAGCTGGTGGTCATTAGCTCGCGTCCTATTACAGGGTTTATGTGATACAGCTGAAGGTTACATTGTTACCCGTTGGCAAGGTTACATTGGTTAAGATACATTGTTATCCATGTAGAAGATCACTCCATTAGAACACAACACCCCTCTGCCTCACAAGTGCCGACCATGTGCTCAATGTCCGCGTCCAGCTGTGGCCACCAGAAGTAACTCCGGGCCAGCGCCTTGGAACGGACGATGCCCGGGTGGCCGATGTGCAGCATTTTTAGCACCCTCGGACGCAGGGACGTAGGGACCACCACCCGCTGGCCCCACAAAAGGCACCCCCTCTCCAGGGACAACTCTAATTTTTTACGAAAAAATGGGTCGAATTCCGTACCCGGGGATGACGCCGGCCACCCCTTCTGTACCCATGAGCTAACTTTCTCCAGCGTTCTATCCTTGCCTGTCGCCCTGGCAATGTCGGCTGGTACGATTGGGGGTGAATCTAAAACCTCTATTAACAAGACCTGGTGGTCTCTCTCTGCCCTTGCCTGCTGGACGCCCGACAAGGGCAAAGGAGACCTTGAGAGTGCGTCTGCATGGCTGATCTCCTTCCCGGGCCGGTATTCCAACTCATGTTGGTATGCGTTGAGAAAGATAGCCCACCGCAGCATTCTTGGGGACAGGATCTGTGGCGTGGGCTTATTTGCGGTGAAAATTCCCAACAAAGGCTTGTGGTCAGTCACGATTTTGAATGGTCGACCATACAGAAAATCGTGAAATTTTTTGGTTCCCGCTACTATCGCTAATGCCTCCCTGTCGGTCTGTGCGTAATTACGCTCTGCTTGGGACAGGGACCTTGAATAAAACGCTATCGGGGCCTCCCTTCCGTCGTCCAACACGTGGCAAAGCACCGCCCCCACCCCCACCGGGGATGCGTCGCAGACTAAGACCACTGGCCGTTTGGGGTCGAAGTGCGTCAGGATTGCCTCAGATGTTAGGAGCTGCTTCAACTCTTTAAATGCCCTCTCTTGCTCGTCACCCCACATCCATGTTTCCTCCTTTTTTAGCAAACGATGGAGTGGCTCGGCCACGGACGCCTTCCGTGGAAGGAAGGTATGGTAAAAATTGAGGAGCCCCAGAAATGACTGTAGCTCCGTTTTGGATGTGGGGCGAGGGGCGTTCTTGATGGCGGCTACTTTGGACTTGGACGGCTTAATACCCTCTGGCGTGACCCGAAACCCTAAAAACTCAACCTCAGTTTCGAAAAAGACGCATTTGTCTTTTCTCAGCCGCAGCCCCGCTTTCTCGAACACCGTCAGTACTTTATCCAATCTCTTTGCCAGTTCGGCCTCACTCCCCCCTGTTATCAACACGTCATCAAAATAAGGCAACACCCCCTCCAGCCCCTTCAGGAGGCGTTCCACAAGCGACTGAAAAAGGCCGGGTGCCGAGTTCACGCCGAACTGTAAACGCGACACCTGGAACGCCCCTTTATGTGTGACTATTGTTTGTGCCGCGGCCGTGGCGGGAGTTACAGGGAGTTGCTGATAGGCTTGTGCCAAATCGAGTTTAGCGAAACACTTTCCCCCATTCAGCCTGGCCAGAAGGTGGCTGACCACCGGCACTGGGTATGCATTAGGGCGGATCGCCTTGTTAATTGTACACTTATAATCAGCGCAAATGCGCACCTCCCCGTTAGCCTTCAGAGCGGTTACAATTGGAGTTTCCCACTCCGCGGAATCGACAGGAATAAGAATCCCCTGGCCCACCAGTTTGTCCAGTTCCGCCTCTATTTTGTCCTTTAGTGCGAATGGCACCCTGCGCGGTTTGAGTCTTATCAGGCGGACCTCCGGGTCTAGGTCGAAGGCTACAGGGGGTCCCTTGAACTTTCCAAGTCCTTTTTTAAAGACGGCGGGATGCGCGTCGCACACCGCTTGTATTGGATCCCCCCCCACTGTATGAACTCCCCCTATGAACAAACCTAAGGGCTGGAACCACTGCGTCCCTAGGAGGCTGCAATTTCCCCCCTTAAGGACAACTAGGGGCAGTTCTGCAGAATGTCTCTTAAAACTGACCCGAAATTTCCCGACCCCCAACACTGGAATGCTGTTCCCCTGTACGTCTCGCAGCGTGGACCGCAGCGTTTTAAGTTTGGGCCGCACGTGGGGGTCGATTTTCAAAAACTCCTTCTGGGGAATTATGGAATAGGAGGACCCCGAGTCGATTTCCATCATGATAGGGGCCCCTTGTACTAATACCTCAACGAAGTAATGAGACTGTCCCGCGGACACGCTGAACACGGGAGCGTCGTCCTCGCTGTCGCCCGAGATGCGCCCCACGCCGTCCTGCTTCCTCGTGGTCTGGGCGCCATCTTTGGACCTCGCTGGACGGTCCGGTCTGGTTGAACGGTCTTGCGACTGCCTCCGGCCCTCCTTCCGCTTTCTGCATGCCTTGGCGATGTGCCCCCGACGACCGCAGGTGTAACACTCGGCTTTTCTGAATGGGCACCTCGCGCGCTCATGGGCCGCTCCGCAACCATCGCAGCGGCGCCCCCCTTTTCGGACCTTCTGGACCTCCTCGCCGTCGCTGCCTTCCGTGGACGACTTCGAGGCCCGTCGGGTTGCGTGCACCGACTGTCCGGACTTTCCGTGCACCGAATTTTCCGCTTTGCCGGCTCTAGGACGCCACTCACGCCACTGGTGCATCTCGTCCACTCCCGCATTCGTGGATTCCGCGGCTTCCGCGGCCTCTACAACCTCTGCCAGCGTGGGTGGTGGCTCCTTGTTCATTAAGCTGCGCTGCACCTCCTTGTCCTTCAGGCCACACAGGATTCCGTCCCTGAGGGCCATCTCTAGGTTGTCCCATCTGCAGGGGGCGGCGGCTATTCTCATGGCTGTTACGAATGCCTCAACCGACTCGTCCGGCGCTTGGACTCGCCTCCAAAACGCGCTCCGAGCGGGAAACATTGCCCTCGAGGGTCGGAAACGCTCACGCAGCAGCTTCATGATGTCATCGGCTTTGAAATCGCTCACCTTCTTCGGTGCAATGATGCCCACCAGCGTCCGCTTGGTTTCTATCCCAAGCATTCTGGTGAGGATGGCCCTCTTTCTTTCCTCGTCGTCTTCTTTGACTTTGAGTTCCACCAGTGCCGCTTGGAAGTCCATCTCAAAAAGCTCCCAGTCTTGCGGTGTGGTGATGTTGAACCCGCTCTGTGCCCTGGCTCCTTGGGAATCCATGATCCCACCTTCATCGCCAATTTGGTGTATGAAAACCAAGACACAGGACACAGCCTCGGGCTGGGTTAACTCAGGTTTATTGCATGGTGGTCAGAGGGAACATGAGGTAATGGCGGATCAATAGCTCTTTATATACGGTAGTAACACATTTGAACGTGGCTCCAGGATAGCCCATTGGCTACTGTCTGCGTGACGTCATTGCTGGTCACGCCCTTCTTGTCCCGGTGTAGGTGGTGGCGGGAGACTTCCCGCGCTGTTGCCTTTTGATGAGTTTGGACCGAGAGAGCCTGGACGCTCGCTGCTGCCAGCTGGTGGTCATTAGCTCGCGTCCTATTACAGGGTTTATGTGATACAGCTGAAGGTTACATTGTTACCCGTTGGCAAGGTTACATTGGTTAAGATACATTGTTATCCATGTAGAAGATCACTCCATTAGAACACAACAAGGGGGCTGACAGGGGCCCGGCAGCACTGGGAAACCACTGATGTGCACATGCGTGAACAAAACACAATGCGCAGAAAACCACAGGGGCGTGGCAGTGCCGGGAAACCACTGATGTATGCATGCGCAAACAAACCATGCATGCACAGAAAACCACAGGGGCATGGCCAAAATGTGGGAGGAGACCCGCGTACTGGGCCCGGAAATTTCTGATGCCAGCCCTGCACTCCTCTGTAAGTTCCATAGATTCAATGAGTCTTCTCTAGTTGTGACTTACGACTGAATTTAAGCAATATTTCAGAGAGATTTGCCTCCTCCTCCTGCTGTGTTCATTAGTTGCCTATGTAAGTATCACTTTGGTTATTTTGGTGATCCACCTTGCCAAAGGTGGCTCATGACAAGATGAAGGAGGGACCTTCCAACCACATCCTGATTCACAAATCATCCCTATTCCTTCTTCTTCTTCTGCCGTATCTAAATCCAAATATTGGCTATCATCATGGCGATCAGCCATGAAGACTGTCCTGAGAATATAATGCAGTGGCATTTTATTGCCTTCTGCATTGCAGCATGACTTCCATAATAACACTGATCCAGTTCCGCAAGTCACTTTCTAGTCTTGAGCCCTTTTGGCACACAAAGTCCTCATCAGTGCCAGGCCAGCACTGATGAAGCTGCTGCCCTCCATCGAGATGGATTCAAGTGGGACCATTTCAGCTGTGGGTATTTACCGAAAGGAACAATGCTTCCAAAACTCAGTTATAGAACGAGAGAGAACTTTTATTCTAAGATTTACTTTTGCAAAAGGGAAATTTAAATTCCTCCCATTCAGAGATTGGGTGACAAACAATTTAGTTACACAGCAAGTTCATATAGGAAAAAGTTAAAGGAAACAGAAAAACATTTGTCTTGTTATCTCTTTTGAATCTAGAATCTTCATCTTTGAAGATTTTTATGACGGGCTTAATGGCAGGAGCTATTTCTGAGGAGCAAGGGCTATTTTCCCCTCTGACCTTTCAACTAAGAGATCAATATAAAATTAATATATCTAAGGCTTCTAGGTAATGAAAGGATTGGAAAGTAGACAAGGATAGTTTAACACATATCTGCTACAATTTTAAGTAAGATTGGGTATGTGTGTGTAAAGATAGTGACTCTTAACACTACACAAAATGGTTATGCTTCTGCTATAACCCTTCCCTGTTGACTTCGGCACCCAAGGCCATTAGTCCTCAGGGTTGTCAAGTTAGTTAACTGCCACCTGATGCTCGGTGTTGAGTTGCTGCAAGTATAGTCTACTCTAGTATCATAGCAGGATAACCTGGCCAGACGATTTCCCTAGTCCTGATAATTGAAGTTTGATGAGAATTCTGAGATTATTCCTTAGAGATGCTGAGAAACCCTTCTTAAGGCAGACTTGGACATTGCAAATATTGCTAATTTTTTTAAAAAAACACAGCAGTTTAAGAAGAATTGAAGGGACTATTTAATAATTTTCCTTCTTGCTTTCTGTCAGCTCAAAAACAACTTATCTCCCACAAGGAAAAGCTCAGAGGGACCTCATATCTCAGTTGTAGATTTTGAGGATACTTTTATTTTAAAATTCACAGTCTGCAAGTGTGCAGACATCTCATGTGTGATGTCTAATTGGGCTGTTTAGGGATTCTAAACAAAACCACACACTGCCTAGAATTCATCACCTGAGGCAAGCAACATCTTGGGATGGTTTTGATAGGGGGAAATGGTAAATGTTTCCTCATAATGCTTCATCTGTTTCTGTTAAACTAGTTTCTACTCAGCACCTCCAGATGTACTTAAATAAGGAAAAGCAGGCAATTGTTAATCCAGAGAAAGGAAGTTGGAGGCTCATAGGATAAAATGTATCTCCACAAGAGTGTCACATGAACATTGTTTTTTCCCCTGCTTATTTTAAGCTGTTACCTAATATGAGTCAGTAGATCAGCCTCATTTACATTCCTACCTCCTCAGGTCACCTTGGGTGAGAAAGAAATCTTGCTCCAACTGGGTATTCAAGTTCAAGGAGTTTATTGTGCGGGAAGGAAAGATACAAATAATAACGTGTGGGAGTCACGTACCGGACGGAGCTCCATTGTTCACACACAGAGGGAAACTTGAGAAGGAGTTATGTGCATGTTACAAAAACAACAACGATGTTACAAACAATAAATAAGACCATAAAAATAAATACACTTATCACCACACAAGTGATTTAGCAACTAGTGGCACTGTTAGAACAGGTAAGGTAAAGGTCGCCCTTGCTCGAAAGCCAGTCGCATCTGACTCTAGTGTTTAGTGCTCATCTCTGTTCATAGTCAAAGAACCAGCACCGTCTGCTTCGGCAGACATTTCCGTGATCATGTGGCAGCCATGACTAGACACTGGAGTGCACGGGATGCTGTTTATCTTCCCACCAAAGTTGTACCTATTTATTTACTTGCAATTTCTTGCTTTTGAACTGCGAGATTGGGAGGAGCTGGGACAGAGATGGGCGCTCACTCCATTGTGCAGCACTCAGGTCTCGAACTGCTGGCCTGCCGACCTTCCAGTTATCAAGTTCAGCATCTTAACTACTAAGCCGCTGCAGTCCTATTAGAACAGAACTTTAATTTAAAACATTCAGGGCCTCATTAAGCAAAACAACCGGGAGGTTGTTTATATTCACCTATAAAGGACCCTCCCAAAGGTTGTTAAATTTACAATTATTTAAGTACCCCACAATCTATGAATTTCAAAGATACATTATGAAAAAAAACCACCTGGCAACAGATATTTGAATTAAAAAGTAGCAAGGCCCAACTTGCAGAGGTAGAGAATAATGAATAAAATAAACCCTGTGATAGATTCCCACAGTCTGATTTCAGGACTTTTCTTCCCTGTTGAAATGAATCTCTATAGCAGGTTGTCTTTCCATGCTCAGAAAATCTAAATCTAGATGTTGATTTCAGCTAGGATAGAATCTAAGAATTTAATATTTACATGATATTCTTCTAGGGACACTCTGGCACTATGTAACTTGCCCAAGGTTATGGAGTCTGGCTCTTTTCATAGGGAATTGAACTTCTAAATTCTGGCTTCGCAGCCAGGTACTTAACTCACTCAGCTATCCCACTAGCTCATAGTAGGATATATAGAACATGAATCAACAGAATGTGCAGAAGTGTTGATTAATCACATTTCCATTGATACACTAGTGGATCTACACTAGTTGAGATTAAGAATTGGATTTAGGACTTGCAATCTTGCCTATCTACCCTCACATCCCATTATAATCCAACAGCCCATTGATGCCTTCATTAGTAGGGTGAATGAGGTACCAGGCAACGTGACATCTGATGAGTTCTCTCCTACTACCAATGCAGCAAGATCTGGTGAAGTTGTTGATTATGAGCACCTGCAGCCTCATCCCTCCTGGCCGGTCACCTACAGTTGTAGCTACTCACAATATCCCAACAGAGCATTACTTTCTCTGGCTGTTCACTGTTCAGTAAGTCTGTGCTTGGTGGATGGTGATAGGAGGATATTAAGACCCCCAGTTTATGTCCATATTGGTGGGGATGTAACACACTGGAATGAGGGGAAATGTTGGATCTTCAGAAAAATACCCATTTTTATGTACTTCTGTTCCAAATACATTAAATAAAAACTGTCCAGGAGCAGAAACCTAAATTCATGAAAAGGAGCTGAAGCAGCAGCAGCAATAATGATACCCCCAAATTAATAGTACATCTTGGTTTCAGGGCCAAGAAATGTATGTCTCTGTAAAGATAGTTGAATTTTTTGGAATAGTAGTTTTGCTAGTCTGTGTTTCAGGCATATCAGAAAGCAGAATTTCATCTCTCCTTCATCATTTCACTGGCAAGTCTAATGGTTTCCCCCAAGTTGGATTAACCTAAAGATCTTCCTGGTGGAACAGGTTGGCTTCTTTATAAACCGTCTAACAAGATGAAAGCAGCAAAACAACAAAAGCTACAATGGTCAAGGTGAGGTTAGAACTGCCAGAGGATGCATTGTTGATGGTGCTTCTGTTGTTCACAGTTGGTCCATGGCCTTTAGCAGTACTTGTGAACGTCAGTTCTGGTATTTCACTGTGGATCCACTGCTGGTAGGATGTGACACGGGCATAAACACCAGGACGGTTCTTCTGTGCGCATCCTTCTCCCCAGCTCACTACGCCTGCAAGGAGCCAGGAGCCTTCTATCGGGCAGGCCAATGGACCACCTGAATCACCCTGTCCAGGAAGATTTCAAGTGGATTATGGGATAATAGTGCTAGAGTCAATGAAAAGGGTGCCTAATAGCTTAACAGCAATGCACTACAACACATGGGAGGGCAACTACCTGAATCACTAAAAGAGTAGGGACAGCAACTGTTCAGAAGATCGAGAAATACTGTACATTAAATCAGAGCCAATGCCATTCACAGACCAATTGGCACCAACTGTCACAGTCTCCATTTCAGTTTCCCCCAAAATGCAGTGCCCCATTTTTTTGACACTGTGAATAATGAACATGAGTCGTAAGAAATACATGGTGGTCAATGGGAGATTAGAAACATGGTGGTGAATGTGACTGCTGGCATCCCTCAATAGATGGTCCTGGAAGCTAACCTGCGATGCAAGGTACCCATATTGCATCTGATTCATAGGAAAAGGCTATCAAGTAGGCTGTCAACTAAATCAATGGCTGGAATAAAATTGGTACTCACTGAAGTTTTTTGTGTAACTTGCAGGAAATAATTGTTGCTAATTGATAAGGTGCTCAGTGTGTGACCAAGCACACAAGTACAACATATCCCTCCATCTCATCCATTAACTGTAATTAGCCATGTTATGCAATTATGCAACCAACCAACAGGATTTTGGGTAACAAGTCATACTTCTGAATCTGTCCTAGTTCTAGTCAAATCATGGCTCTCTAGCATGGTTGTTGCCAAAATGTCCCTTCTAATTTATAGTGACGCTAAGAAATATTCAAGGAATTGTTTACCATTGCTACCCACCAGTGGCCAAATGGGAATTTGAACCTGGGGTCTTCCAATTGCTAGTCAGAAACTCCAACCATTACACCACATCGGATCTGACTGTCTAATAGCCTTGTAAAATTTCAGAGTGGCATTCCAAAACTTAATCTGATGTTCAATTTCCCATACCATTTTGTAATCTGAGCACTGCCTGAATCCCATGATGGATGAATCAGAGCAGGGAAAAGTCAATGCCTTTGAACTATGATGCACACAAACCTACTGCCAATATTGCCACTGACTAAGCTGGCACAGGAGTTGTGGGAGTTGTAACCTAAAGAAAGGAATCCTTCAAAGCTGTGGTTTTAAATGGACTGAAACTGGCCAGGGACCCACCTGGCAGGCATCTTGTCTTCCAGCAGCAAAGCCAGCACATATCATGTCTGTTTTAATTTCCTTTGTGCCCTTTGGCTCTCCAGAATCCTGGTGGTAAAGTGCATTGCAGTGGTTTGTGCTGATTATGGGAACTTCCAGCTTCTGAAGTACAGCCGAAACTACATATCTTTCTATAAGGAGAATAAAATCAGAGTTTTCATGTTATCCTGCAATGAACCATTAAAATAGTGACACTTGGAACTGATGGGTGTGACTGGGTTTCTGCAGCACAGAATTTGAATTTCTGTGTGAAACAATCTGATCATTCCTTAGTCCCATGATGGCGAACCTTGACACTCCAGGTGTTCTTGGACTTCAATTTCCAGAAGCCCAAGTCAGCACTTCTGCTGATCAGGGCTTCTGGGAATTGAAGTTCAAGAACAGCTGGAGTGCCAAGGTTCACCATCACTGCCTTAGTCTAATGTGAGGACTGGAACTTAATTTTGGGGCTGAATTTTTCATCTTTTTAAAACAGAAGTGCTGAAGCGTTATTTGGTGCTTCAAAGAGCCCTGATTCAGTTTGAGTACCACATTGGGCTTCCTTGCTTCACTCTGAACCACTTTGGAAGCTGACATAATACTCCCTATCTGATCATTTGATCATGATAAAGGAGTTGGATAGATATACATCCCTGTTTTTTTCCAGATTCTAATTACATTTCAAATTTGAAGTATGTCTCTAATGCACATTTGCTTTACTCTTTTGCTCTTTAACCAGAATCATATTTGCATTCAAGTGTTGGCATAGCTGTCTTTTGCATTCTACAAGATGCCCACACTGACTGCCTTCTCTGTAGTTTCACACTGACATTCTTCACTCCATATCTCCTTGCCCAACAACATTGGCATAACACAAAACTGTTGTATTAATGCATACTACATACTAACTGCTTTTTAGTATTGCAGTTGATTATATTTTAGCTGCATTGAATGTTTAATTTTATGTAAAGCTGCTTTGGATCCCTTTATTGGAAGAAAGGGAGGATATAAATAAATAAAACGAATGAATGGCCTAATCCTCTTGTGCTGCTATGCAAATACTGTAATGCAGGGGTTCCCAACCTTTTCAAGATGGAGGCCAGGTCATGCTCTCTCAGTTAGCTTCAAGGGCCGGATGGCCATTTTGCCCTTCCTGCATGATGGGGTGGCCATTTTGTCCCAGCAGCTTCAAAGAAGGTGGCCATGTTGTTTCTCAAATGCCCTTGGAGGGGTGGGGGCCACATGAAATGGCACTGTGGGCCAGATCTTGCCCATGGGCCTTAGGTTGGGAACCCCTACTGTAATGTTTGAAAGTGGATTGCTCTAATTTAAGAAATCAACACTGGCATTATTTATTGCAAATGGGTTTGTGTGACTCAGCACAACAGATAATGCTTATAGCATGGGTTCTCAACCTTGGGCTCAATTTCCAGAAGCCCTGATCAACATATGTGCTGTTTTGGACTTCTGGTAATTGAAGTCCAAGAACACCTGAGGACCCAGGTTGAGAAACCCTGCCTTATGATGATTTCTTAATATTGGGCAATTTACTTCCAAATGTTACTACATTTGCACAGCTGTGCGAGAGGATTTTGGCTATTCAATCATTTTATTTATTCACTAATTTTCTTCTAATTAAGGGACTCAAGGTAGCTTACAAAATGTTCATCCAATGTAGGTAAACATGCAATATATTACAATATTAAAAGCAATTAAATGTATTCTGCCTTAAAAGCACAATGGGGGAAAAAGCATTCAAAACAATTTGAAACCACATCAGAAAAAAGTAAAAAATACAACATACTCATTAAAAACTCTACCTTGGCATTGAAATGCTTGCCAAACCACATCCTAAACAGAAAAGTCTTTGCATGGTAGTGGAAGGTCATAAATAATCATCTAGCTTCCCGAAGGGAATCCTGCAGATTTGGAGAAGCCACTGGGAAGGTCCTTTATGCACCCTCTCTCTTCCTGCTTGGGGGCTAATTTCATCTGCTACCAAAAGTCAAAGGGCCGTTGTGATAAAAAAAAACCAATGGTATCTACTAGGCATAGCATTTTCAGAATTTATGGACTAGCCTCCAGGAATCTGAGGAATTCTCCCACCCACACTTCTGAGGGGTTTAAATGAAAAAACCATTAGTTCATTCAAGTGCCTGTAACCATTTTCAGCTGAGACACAATGACTTCTCTCAGACATGATGAAGATGGAGGACATGACTGGAAGGAGTCAAGTTCTATAGGAACTGTAAGGCATTATGGTTCTAGTCCTCTTCCTCTGTATTATGCTTTATTATAGGGTACTTTCAGGAAACTATGAGGCCTGTAATGCCTCGTAGTTTCCAGAGAGCTGAGTTTTGCTTAGCCAGTTCCTCCATCTTTTACTTGGAAAAGAAAGCAGTAGCCAAAATATTTTGCTTAAATACTTACATGTTAGTCACTTTTCCAAGTTCTGGAGATGCCAGGAAGACAACATGCTGCACAGCTCACTTATCAACATTTTGCAGTCATTTCCCAACAGCTGCTGTGCCTCTTTCAGCTATATTCTTAACTTCAGCTGTAACCTCCCTCTTTTTTTTTTTAAGAAAAAGGAAGATTGGTAGGTATGAGATCCACATGTTTTTGCACCTACCTCTGCTTTGCACATCCCCCCAACCAGTGACCCAGCACTTGAGTCCAGGAGGAAAATGAACATTAGCATCAGGAACACATATAGGAGTGATTCGTTTGGAGAATGCCACAGGTTCCTCCAATTGTACAAGGGCAATGTCTCCACTTCTCAGATCCCCAGCTTCATAACTAGGATTGAGGACAATGCGTTTCACAGCCACTGTGATAGAATGAGGACCTGGATTTGACAGCTTTCGGGCTCCAAGCAGGACTGTGAAATTGGATGTTTGGCTGAAACTAGAGAAAGAGATAATGAAAATACAAGGGAATCCTTTTTCCTACTGTGAAAAATGGTAAAGTGTTGCATTATACCAAGTTTCATAGCTCTGTAATGGTATTATGCCAACAGTAAATGCAATATTCAATGCTGAAGTGTTGTATTGTTTAATGTAAACATGCCCTAAGTTGTATAAAAAGGCTCTGAATTGACATTAGGCCCTCATCAAGCTTGATAAGAAGTGGACAGCCTAGGAAGGGAAAATTAAATAAATGAGAAAACACCAGTGATGCACTGCAGCAGATTCTGCCCTGTTCGGGAAAACCGGTAGCAGAAATTTCCCCAGGCCATGCCCACTTGGCCGGCCACGCCCACCTCCCTACCCCATTGCACACGATGTTCTGGACGAATGCAAAAGTTATGCAATTTAGATGAAGTTTGGTATTTTCTTTATTTTCTTTTTTGATCAAATGGTTTTCCTATAAGGGAAAAACAGAGCTAAAAAGAAAGCCCACAGATTTGACCCCACCTATAGATTTGACCCTGACCACAGAGGTAGCTCTGCCCACAGAATGGGTAGTAATTTTTTTTGCAGTGCATCACTGGAAAAAACATCAAAAATTTTAAATTTCTCACAAGTGGGGACACATAGACAATGGACTCTGATGCATTTCTTATCACAGGCAGCCTTCTATGGGAGGATGTTGTTCATTCAGTAGAGTGCTATATCTTATATTATTGTTAGATTTTGAGATCTGAGAAAAACTGGTAAACCACAACATCAGATACAATCTGAGCTAGTCTCACTAGGGCAGTGATGCCGAACCTTGGCACTCCAGATATTCTTCAACATCAATTCCCGGAAGCTCTGATCAGCAGGTGTGCTGACCTGGGCTTCTGGTAATTGAAGTCCAAGAACACATGAATTTTCAAGGTTCGCCATCACTGCACTAGGGTCTCAATGATTTATTTAATTATTATTTCTATTTATAGGCTACCCTTCTAACTATATCAGCTACTCTGACATCCATGAGTCTTTTAGTCAGACACAACAAAACTCAAGTGAAATTAACATGGGATGGTGAATGTGCCAGTTATATTAAATGTAATTGTTCCAGAGTATATTATATTATATTATATTATATTATATTATATTATATTATATTATATTATATTATATTATATTATATTATATTATATTATATTGAAAAACATATGAGCTAGAAGAAGGGGGTGGTCTTTTTCTTGTAAGTTCAGCATCAAGCTCGAAAGCCAGTTGCACCTGACTCTAGGGTTCAGTGCTCATCTCTGTTTATAGCCAAAGAGCCAGCACTGTCTGCAACTGCAGGCGTTTTTGTGGTCACATGGCAGGCATTCTTAGACACCGAAGTGCACAGAATGCTGTTTACCTTCCCACCAAAGTGGTCCCTATTTATCTACTTGCAATTTCTTGCTTTTGAACTGCTAGGTTGGCAGGAGCTGGGACAGAGACGGGAGCTCACTCTGTTGTGCATTACTCAGGTAACAAACTCCGACCTTCCAGTATTCAAGTTCAGTGTCTTAACCACTTGAGCCACTGCAGTCCCTCTTTTTCTTGCAATACATTTCTAAAAAGAATGTTAAAAATGATTTCCTATGTCCAAAATGTAAAGATGTTTTAGCAAAAATGTGTGAAATTGTGTTTTGGTGATGCTAAATATACCACAGCTAAAGGTAAAGGTCATATCCGACTCTAAGGTTCAGTGCTCATCTCTGCTTATAGCCAAAGAGCCAGTGCTGTCTGTGTCTGCAGAAGCTTCCGTGGACATGTGGCAGGCATGCCTCAACATATGGAGTGCACAGAATGCTGTTTAGCTTCCCACTGAAGTGGTCCCTATTTATCCACTTGCAATTTCTTGCTTTCGAACTGCTAGGTTGGCAGGAGCTGGGGCAGAGATGGGAACTCACTCCATCATGCAGTACCTGAGACTCGGACTCCAGCCTTCCAGTCAGTGAGTTCAGCATCTTAACCACTTGAGCCACTGTAGTCCCATAAGATACCACAGAAGAGGCATCAGTTTCACCATACTCACAGTTTAAAGCAGTGTGAAGCTGTGATGATCCACTGATCTGTGACAAGAGACCCTCCGCAGTGGTGTTTCCCATCTAGCTTGATGTTGACCTGCCAAGGCCATTCTCCATCTCTGGAGTTTTCCCCTCCTACGATCCGGTGCAGAAAACCTTGCTTTCCACATACTGACAAAATGGTTATAATTAGGAAAGACTTAGTCTTGGTTTGTCAATATGAATGTATCTATACTGCGCAGCTAACATTACTCTGATGCCTCGTTAATTGCCATGGCTCCACCCCATGGAATGCGGGGATTCAGTGAGGTTCCTTGAATTGTTTGCTATAGAATTGTAGTTCAGAGGAATGCATTAAAGTTGTATAGTAGGGATATCCATTCTCACCCGATTTGCGCTCACAGGCAAGAGATGGAATTGCAAAGATCTTTTCTTTGTTACTGAAGATAGTGATGAATTTCCGGGGATTGCAGTACTATTCTTGTATTAGTAAGAATGATATTTTGGGCAAAATTTCTTGGTTTATGTGAAAAATCTGCTGGATGTTGTTCAAAGTTGTGCAATTCATGAATTGTGCGAATCGCTCAAAAGTAGAATGATTACTGCTTTATTTAAGAATGTGAAGCACTAGATGGGTTTTTAGCATCTTTCTTAACAACCATTTATTTTTCTCTACTTGCTGTGTGTGACTGTCTTTTGTTTCTCATAGGGAAAGTAGATTAGAGACTTTTGATGCCAATTGTGAAGGTATTGCATGGCTAGGAAAATCTCTTTGTCTTGTTTTTGGCTGAGACAAGGAATCTGGCCAGGCCTCACAACTCCTTCACAAGGAGAACCAAAACTAACAAAAAAAAAATCCCTGCAAATTTCTTTTCATCCTTGTTCTTTAGCAAACAATTCCAAGTACCTTACTGAAATACACCCCACAAGATTCTATAGGATGCTACCATGACAATCATGTGGTACTAACTGCTATAATTGCATAATGAATACACTGCTTATGACTGTTTTATAGGACATCCATGTTCTAGAGCAGGGGTTCTCAACCTACGGCCCAGGGGCCAGAAGAAAGCCCATGACACCATTTCATCTGCCCATCCCCCACTGCCTCTGCCGTGCCCAGACGTTCCATGTGTGGCAGTCAGGGCAAAATGGCTGTCTGGACCCTGAATCTGTCTGAGGGAGCATGACTTGAAAAGGTTGAGAACCCCTGCTCTAGAGGCAACATACAATAGAATGTATAGCCAGCAGTGGTGGAATGCAGTTCATGCTCCTAGCAATATCTGTTTGGGATGTGGTTACTGGAATAGATGGACAGCAAGTTTTGTATGCACAGGGGACTTCAACATGTTCCACCAAGGCTGTGGTGTGCCTTTTTAAAGGATGCCAGCCAGGTTGTCAGGCTGTTTTCCATTATCTCTCTCTACCTCAGCAATTTCATGTACTCAGCATTCTCTGACCATGAAACATTCTTAGTCCTCAATTTATTGTTCCATGTTTTTATGACTTTTCTCTTGAGTCATTTTTGTTTGTTCTCCCCAAGCCTTGCTGTTTCCTTTCTCTTATATATGGAGGGTGCCATTCTGATTGCACATGAATTGGCACTTGAAGAAGGAACCTGGCATTAGGTTGGAGGGTAATAGTCCTTCTTCATTTCTATATGGTAAAGCAGGGGTTCCCAACCTTTTCAAGTTGTGGGCTGGGTCGCACTCTCTCAGTCAGCTTCGAGGGCCAAACGGCTATTTCCCTCTGCCTGCATGATGGGGGTGGCCATTTTGTCCCAACAGCTTCAAAGGGGTGGCTATTTTATTTCTCAAATGCCCTTTGAGGGGTGGGGGCCACATGAAATGGCACTGGGGCCCAGATCCGGCCTGTGGGCCTTAGGTTGGGAACTGTTTTGATTGTGGCAGAGAGTTATCTTTCCCAGATAAAACACTGCTGCTACTCCTATTTTATACTCTATGGGTAGACATTTGGCAAGGTGGGGAACAGAAAGAATACACTTTGTTAAATGGAGGGATGGCAAAAAGTGTCTACCACCAGGACAGGATTCTGGATGGATCATGTGGAATTCACTAAACTGACTTCAAAGCAAAGTAGTAAGATCAAAGAATAATCAAATAAAATGGGGCTTCTTAAATGCAGGACAAACTTTCTGTGAATGCATAGAAATTCAATCAAAACAGTCTTTGTGTGCAAGGTAGCATTTCCCACAGAGTGTGGTTGTTGACTTGGCTCTTCTCCATGGCAAGTTTCCTTTCTTTGAATATTTTAATGAGATGATGTCTAGTTAATAACATGCTGGCTTGGTGCTATTTGATAGGAAAATAAGAATTCTACTCACCTGTAGCTGCATAACTTGGTTTTATACCTAAAATAAAAGGAATAAATTGATAAATTGATACTACATTTGATCTTAGTCAAAAGAAGCAATAAGGCCAGGACTGAAGCAAAGTACAATAATAGGACTTGGAATGTGCCTTCAGACCACAATAGACTACAGTGGAATTCTGTGACATTTAGGCTGTTTTGTGAATGTCAATGCAGGGATTATCTTGTCATTTAGAATTCAGGGCCTTCTTCCACAGTCTTTTAAAGCTACTTCAAATGGTATCCTTGTCTCACATTTTGATGAGTTGCAATCAAGAAGTACTTCCAGTACTTCTATAGAAAGCAGAACAATCCTTAACTATAAAATGTTCCATACACCTTTGTTCAAATATAAATCCAAATGGGGACTATAGCCAAGAAGTCAGAAGAAGAATGGGCAGCTATGAAGGAAGTAGGAAAGATCCTTAAGGTTGGGTTACTAAAGCACAAGATAATCCTTTCTATAGTATTTCCAGTTACTGAATGTGGATGTCAGAGTTGGACAATGAAGAAAGCTTATAGGGAAATATGATTAATTCAAAGTGTGACGTTGAAGGAAAGGTTTGCATATACTATTGACCTTGAGAAAGACAAATGGGAGGGTGTAGATCAAATCCAGCCAGACCTGTCATCATAAACAAAAAATGACTAAACTGAGGCTATCACACTTTGTTCATATCATGATGAGGCAAGTTTTACGAGAAAAGACAGTAATGCTGGGAACATGAATGCAGAAAGAAACCACTTCTTCAGCATTTCACATACAGTGGAACCTCATACAACAATCGCCCCGTATAGCAATGAAATGGCATAACAATTAGGTTTTGGGGGGAAATGGCATCCTGCATAACAATTTTCCCTATGGAAAAAAAAGTACAACAATTTTTCAATGGGCAAAACCACTTAGCGAAAAAAAAAATCATTGTACAATGCATTCCATAGGGAAAATCGCTATACGATGCATGCATCGTATAGCAATTGTTTCGTACAACAATGGGCCCCATGGAATGGATTAAAATTGTTGTATGAGGTACCACTGTACCACTGTATGTATATAAAAACCCTATTGGGTCTGCCAGAAATCAGAAGCAACATGATGGAACATAATACCACCACCTTGAAATCAAAATGCTAGTATTTTACAATACCATGCTCTATGAATGAACAGTAGGTTACCATCTCCTCTGACATATTTGAAAAAGTGACTGAGTAAAACAATGAAGAAATCAATAGACACTTTAAGGTAGCACATATTCTGTACTTCAGTGGCCAGTCTGGCCCAAAATGGAAACCTTCTCATAAAGTTCTCTCTTTCTAGATGACTGGCTCAGAAAGAAACCTTTCATAACACAAAATACAACCAGCCACTTTGTGATCCAATAACCTCCTGGAGTCACCCCTAAATTTGAGAGGGCTATAAGGAAAGGTTGCCCTTGTTCGAAAGCCAGTCATATCCAACATGGATATACTGTTTTATCTTCCCACTTATGCTGGTCATGGACTGTAAACAAAATTGAATTGAATTTAATCTTCCCACTGAAGTAATAACTATTTATCTACTTGCAATTTCTGGCTTTCAAAGCCCTGGTGGCCCAATAGTTAATCTGCTGTCCTGCAACCAAAAGGTTGTGAGTTCGATCTTGACCAGGGATCAAGGTTGACTCAGCCTCCCATCCTTCCGAAGTCAGTAAAATGAGTACCCAGCATGTTGGAGGCAAAATGCTAATTAACTTGTGAACCGCGTGGAAAGTGCACCAAGCGCTATGGGGCAGTATATAAGTGTGATTACTTTGCTTTGCTTCAAACCGCTAGGTTGGCAGGAGCTGGGACAGAGATGGGAGCTCATTCCATTGTGCAGTACTGGGGTCTCGAACTGCTGACCTTCCAGTCATCAAGTTCAGCATCTTAACCACATGAATAACCGCAGTCCCTTGCTATAAGCAAAGTACCCCTGATAGTTTAGCGGGCTTCCTTGAAGCTCAGAAATGTTATTTTTTGGGGGATCACAGCTCCTCAAATTTCTGATGAGGAACCTACTTGCTCAAACCAGAGGTTGCCCCTTCTTCCATGAATGGGAAATATTTCACTTACCCATGATGGATTGCAGAAACATCAACAAAACTAATCCCATAAATCTCCTTGTTCCACATGATGCTGGACTTTGGTACTCCATACTCCTACTGCCTTTTCTTTTTAGAATGTGACACATCCAAGATTAGAACTACAGTATCCTGTAATATAGTCCAATGCCTGTGCGGTGCAAATTTTGGATACTTATATATCCACCCTGGGAGGGTGTATCTTAATTGGGAGGACTGCCAGATTTGGGAGCCTGCCATCTGGGGATATTACGAAATGGGTTGGGTAAATGTGACACTGAACTCTTCTGCCTTCTTCCTTTCAAGCTTCTCCATAGTCCGCTTCTAATATTCATAGACATGTGAAAACCTGGAAATAAAAAGAAACTGAACACATTTTGAAGGGTGTAGGACAAAGCTCTCCCCCAAATATCCAGTTTGCTTTCCCTCCTAGTCTGGCCACATCTCCAGAGAATGAAAAAATACTTTTCTAGACTGCAGCTCCCAGAAGTAGTAGGCTTTCTCAAATGTTGACCTACCCCAGTTACCAAAGTCTCTTCTTTGTGTACAAGAATAGCAACTATTTCTACTGTAGGAATGAGCAGCCTTCTACAGGTCTGGGAGTGTACATGGAGGCTGAGAATGTGATCAGAAGGCATATACTTGACTGTACCAGAAAGGGTCTCTTTGCTGAAAGTGATCTCTTTTAAAGTGGGGTACCATATCAGACTTACCCCCCACCCACCCCCACCCCCAAGGAAGAAGCCCTCTAGCTGGTCCAACTTGATGATGGATGACAACACACTGGAACAGGTTCTGAGGAGGGTAGCAAAGATGATTAGGGGAATGGAAATCAAGCCCTCTGAGGAAAGACAGAAGAAACTGGCCATGTTTAGCCTTGAGAAAAGAAAGCTGAGGGGAGATATGATAGACCTTTTCAATTACCTTAAAGATCAGACAGAGCAAGGGCTGGATCTGTTCTCAGTCATCTCAGAATGTAGGACACATAATAATTGTCTCAAATTACAGGAACCCAGATTTTGGCTGGATATCAGGGAAATCTTCTTATTGTAACTGTTAGAGCCATATGACAATGGAACTGATTACCTGAAGGGGCAATGAGTGCTCCATCATTGAGGCATTCAAGAGAAAATTAGAGATCAATCTGTCACATCTGCTTTGATTTGGATTCTTACATTGAGAAGAGAGTTGACTTGATGGCTTTCTAGGCCCTTTCCACCTCAAATATTCTATGGATTGAGGTTGGGCTAGATAGAGTGCATCTCCCTTTCTGTCATGTGAATACCAGGAAAAATATATTTTGCTATTTCTTTTTCTCTTTGTGATCACAATCTGAGGACGCTTCAGTTAACTGCAAGGCTATGCATGCATACTAAGAAGTAAATTTCATCACATTCAGTAGGATTATTCTTAGAAAAGCAGTTTAGGACTGCAACCTAAAATGACAAGAAAAAAGAAATACTGTGGAAAATGTAGACCAAGACATCTATCTAGCAGGCTAAACTTGTAGTAAGGGCCACAAAGTACTTAGAGAAACCAAAGATGGATTTCAGTGTCTCTAAATGCAGAGCATTCATTCAATCCTGCATTTATTAGAATTCATTTCTTGCAAAAATTTGGATTATCCTTCCTATCTCATTGGCAATCCCAAAGGGTTTTGAGGTCCACAATTAAAATAAAAACTTGAAGGATACCTGTTGAATTGTTAAAGTACAGAACCTTCTATGGATGTCCTACCACTGTGATGGCAAGCCTTGGTACTCCAGGTGTTTTTGGGCTTCAAATACCAGATGCTCAAGTCAGCACTCCTGCTGATCAGGGCTTCTGGGAATTGAAGTTAAAGAACACCTGGACTGCCAAGGTTCGCCATCACTGTCTTACCATCTAAGACAGGAGTTCTCAACCTTTTCAAGCCAGAGGCCAGGTCATGCTCCCTCAGACAGCTTTGGGGGGTGGATGACCATTTTGCCCTTCCTCCACCACATGGCACTTCCGGGTATGGTAGAGGCAGTGGGGGGCACATGAAATGGTACCATGGGCCGCATTCAGCCCATGGGCCACAGGTTGAAAATCCCTGATCTAAGATGTGATAGCTGCTGACAAGGTATAAAGCTATTTCAGTGTCTGCTGGGATGCTGTCCTTAGAGATGGTTGGAAGGTGTCAATGTGTGAAAAATACTAGCCCTGTAATTGAGCTATTGCCTAGGTATGGAATAGGATTACAGTATGGAACTAAACAGAAATTGTCAATTCTCCCCAATTTGTTCAATTTGTTTTACATACAGTTGCAAGCTGTTTTTATGGATCCACTCTTTTTACATGACTGCACCATTTACTTCAATTTTATTATGATTCAAGTCCTGTGGCCAAATGTGCTGATTATTTGAATGAGGAATATAATTGTAGTAGAAGCAGTAGTAACAGTACTAATTTAGTTATTTTATTCATATGAATATTTGTAGCCTTCCTGCTTGGGTGCAATAAACAAAATTATCACTAACAAGGACAGGCAAAGTAATTCTAAAATAACACTTGCTCCTGATTGCTTTTGTGGTCTCCTCTTTTCCAACAATCAAAGATGAATTTCTATTCCTGGAAGCCTCCAAAAAGAGTTATTTGCTTTTTAAATACAGGTATTCCCTCCCGCTTCCTTGCGGAATGTATTTTGAGACCTACTGTGGATACCTGAAATAGCAGATAACACTGAACCCTATAATTTACATTGCAGACAATACCCTCTAGTGCTCAGCTCTGGTAATTCATTATATATGAATTTTTCACAATATGAAACGTCCCAGAGAATGTATTAAATTCATAAACCGAGGTACCACTGTACATGCATTCTTCTTCTTATGTGCCTAAGCCAGACTTGAAACTGCCAAAATAAAGGCACATTTTGGTGAGTTCATTCTATATAGTCTTCCTCTACTGCTGCTACTACCACAACTCCGCCTTTCCATGCATTTTACACCGATCTACTTGGGTACACATGCACACAAACATAATCAATAAAATTTAATACAACATAAATATTGGTTTAAAATAACCAACTCACTCAAGAACATTTCAGATAACCCGAAAAAGGGACCTATAATGTGAGAGAATATTTGCATCATGTTGTTGTTGTTCAGTCGCACAGTCGACTCCGACCCTTTGCGACCCCATGGACCATTTTCCTCCAGGCGCCTCTGTCCTCTACCATCCCCCTCAGCCCTCCCAGCTCTGTGCCCATTGTGTCTATAATACCATCTAGCCATCTCATCCTTGGCCTCCCCCTTCTTCTTTGCATCATGTAAATGAGTAAATTTGAGCCAGTCCCACCTGTGTTAACTGTGAGACAAATGTCTTCCTTTTTAGGTATGTAACCACATCCATAGTGAGAGAAAAAGAGCCGCCAAATCTGCCAGTATTACCATCCCTAGACAATTTAAAACAAAAACTATTGTAATAACAGTCAGAAACGAAACTGTAGTAGTAACAATGACGCTGTAGATTTGATGCCACTGCTTTAGAACAAACATCATGGGCTATGAAATTACATAATAAAAAAACATAATAAGATTATAATAGAATTCATGTTGGCTTCCATTCAGGTTTAAAATAGTGTCAGTGAAACTAAAAGTATGCGTAAAGTATGCCTCCTGTGAACAAATACTTAATACAGTACAGTAGTACATAGAATGCATCTGACCTTTTGCAATATTGTGAAGGTAACCATTAAGTTAGGGGACTGCAGTGGCTTAGTGGTTAAGATGCTGAACTCGACAACTGTAAGGTTGGCAATTCAGCAGTTTGTGACCCAAGTGCTGCACGATGGAGTGAGCTCCAGTCTCTGTCCCAGCTCCTGCCAACCTAGCAGCTCGAAAACAAGAAATTTCAAGTCGATAAATAGGTACCACTTTGGTGGGAGGGTAAAACAGCATTCTGTGCACTCCAGTGTCTAGTCATGCCTGCCACGTGGCCATGGAAATGTTTGCAGATGCAGACAGTGCTGGGTCTTTGGCTTTGAAAGAGAGATGAGCACTGAAACCAAGAGTTGGATACAACTGGCTTTCGAGCAAGGGAAAAGGTTGGGAACCCCTGTATTAGAGTGACATAAAATGAAAACTAATGACCCATTAAGAATCCAAGTTCAGGAATTTCTTCTCATGTTGAACAGCCTACTCTTTCTCACACTGGGTCAGGGGAAAGAGACTGCCAAATGTACTCACCGAAAGGTGACATCATTTTGTCAGTTTCCCGTCTGACCTAGATACAGAAGAAGAAGTATCTCCCATATACGTAATAACAATAATTGCATGCTGTCAAGTCAATTCTGACTTATGCTGACGTTTTCCTCAGTTTTCCAAGCACCGTAGAGAATACACAGAAGTAGTTTACCATTCCCTTCTTCTGGGAGTTCCCTGGGACTGTGCAGGTTGTCCATAACTGTATCTGCTACCTCTGTTCCCGAGAGTCACAGGGGAGAATCAAACTTCTGGTTCTGCAGCCAGATACCTAATCCAGGGTTTCCCAACCTAAGGCTCGTGAGCCATATCCGGCCCAGGGCAGCATTTCATGTGTCCCCTACCCTTCCTAGGGCATTCGATAAACAAAATGGCTGTCCCCTTTTGTCCGTGCAGGCAGGACAAAATGGCTGTCTGGCCCTTGAAGCTGACTGAGAGAGCATGACCCAACCCCCATCTTGAAAAGGTTGAGAATCCCTGACCTAAACCATTGAATTATCCAGTCTTATTTATAGCGCAGTATAGTGAAGTTCCTAACAGAGTTTTTAAAAATCATGGTAGTCTTTTGGTACCATGACTGAAATCCTGTTGCGTAGTGAATAAGTTTCAACTAGAGTAGGCCCACCGAAACAATGAACTTATAGAAAATTCAGCTCACCAAATTCCAATTAATTTAATGGCCCTACTCTAATTGTAACTTCCTGCACCAAACAACAGGATGTGAGCCCATGAGTCTAATGCAGACCGTGCTCAAGAGGTCTGTGTTTCTTTGTGAAGTGTGATATCTGCAAGGAGATGTTAAGAACTGCTAATTGAGAAGCCAGGTGGGTTAGAAAGACAGTGTCATCAATAAGCTTTTGTTCCAAAAGTTGCAATTCAAGAGTATAATTGCACGGAATTGACCAACTTGGCCGTTGTTATATTCAGCTTTCAGAATTTAATCCAGTGGTGGGAGTCAGCAGGTACCCCAGAAATTCTGGCTGGCCCTGCCCATCCAAATTTTGAAATAAATTAGTCCTAATTCGGGTGCAATGCAGGGCTTTCCCCTTGGCCATGCCCACCATACCATGCCCAAAGAGTAGGTAGTTACAATTTTGTAATCCCACCACTGATTTAATCCTTTACTTGCATCAAACTAACAAAGAAAAGGGAAATGTACAAAAAATGCAGATTTCGAAGGGATAACTGAGATACTTTGTTTTAGAATAAAGATTTCTATGACAGCTGTTAAGACTGACAGGTTTATTATAGCATGATTCCTCATGAATTGCAATCTGCTTCCTCAGAACTGTATGAAGAAGTTGGCAGTGGTCTATGAAAGCTCATAGTATGATACCTCTTTCATTGTCAATGGTACAACATGTCTCTTTACCATCTAGAAAATTAAATCCCACAAGTGTGTTGGATATGTGAAATTGGCCATTTGCACCCCAATCTCCCAACCTGTCTTCTCAGGAGTCGTAGGCTAATAGTAGTGGCCACGCTTCATAGGTGTGTGTGGAGGGAGATGTATCCTTCTTGAGACAGAATTCCATTCTTGCACTGTGCCCATGGGGAAAAAAATCATAATTAAAAAAAACCGACCGACCAACCGACCGAACAGATAGACAGACAGACAGACAGACAGTTGAGTATGATGGCATATCATATGATACTACATCCCAGCAACCAAAAATGAAGTGAAATAAAACATTAGCTCGGATATATCAGAGGAAAATAAAACAATAATACCAATTCCAATGAAGTTGGTCAGCGCTTTGACTGTTTTGGATGATTCAGTATTTTGAATATCTACACCTATTCAGCAGGCAATAGGCTTATGTGGAAAGAGGAGTGTGTTAGTCCTGGGTGTGGAAATATCTTAAGGAAGATGTTTTCATAGCTATCTTTTGGTAAACAGAATAACAGTGATTCATTGAGTGAAACATCTGTCGCTGCATTGATGGTACCAAGATGTATGCATCACTGGTGATGATAGTGTGAATCATCCCCTGAATTCAGAATGGGATTCTCCCCCTCCCACCAAATTTAACTTTTGAAATATGAAAGGTATATGATCTGACTGTGAAAAGCACATTTCTTTGTTAGATGAATTTCTGGCTTATAGTCTAGGCCAGTGATGGCGAACCTTCGCACTCTAGCTGTTCTTGAACTTCAATTTCCAGAAACCCTGATCGGCAGGAGTGCTGATTTGGGCTTCTGGTAATTGAAGTCCAAGAACACATGGATTGCCAAGGTTCACCATCACCGGTCTAGGCTATGACTTGATGCCATTTCTTTAATGTAGATCTTATACCTGCAGAATGGTCTTGTGAAGCCTGGTGACCTCTCTGAGTTTTTGAATAAGATATCCATCAAAGTCTTAGCACACAGGAATACCAATGAGATACCATCAGAGTTATGGAAAGAAAGAGTTGTAACTTACAATGCTAAACAAGAAGATTACAGCCCTTGTCCAAGATGAAACAACACAAGAGTCTTTTGGCACCTTAAAGATTGGTCTTATTGTTGTTGTCTTGTTTTATGCCATGTCACTTCTGATTTATGCTGACCATAGAAATGAGCAATTTCCAGTGTATTCTGTCCTCAACAGCAGTGCTCAATTTTTGTAAATTCATGCTTGTGGCTTCCTTTAGGAAATCAGTCTCATTTTTGGTATTTTCTCTCTCTCCTGGTGCCTTCAATCTTTCCCAGCATTATTGTCTTTTCAAGCAAACCTTACCTTCTCATGATGTGCCCAAAGTAGGATGGCCTCAATTTCAAAAAAAAATAATCCTCCAGATATGTTGTTGTTGCAATGGAACATTAATAATCTAGCAAACATAAGGAAAAAAATTACACTTCCCCTGGTCAACCCCAGCAAGCAGGGGAAGTGTTTATTTTTCTGCAATCAAGGGCAATAATTGCAACAAAAAAAAATCACTTTATTGCAGTGGCTGTAAGATCGCAGTAAATTAAACATTTCCCATTTTTCTGTGGACAGTCAGGGGGGAGTATTTTTTCTTATTTCTTACATGAACATTGTATTGTTTTAGCAATCATCTACTGAACATGTCCATTGCAGTCTCGGTGTTAAATCTTGCATGTCTCATTTCATGTGTGCTGCAAGAGATGGCTCCATGATCATAGTGTGTGGGTCACTTCATGGCAAGATGGGATCCACCTTAAAGAAATTCACCCCGTGACATTTTCCCTGCTTCAGGAAAAAATGCATTCTCCAATACAAGTTGCAGTTGACAACAACTGAACAAGAAAAATTTAAATTTGTTGGTATTGAACACTGGCTTGATAGCTGATGAATTATGCCAAATGTTTATATCAGAAGCAGCTCTGATAGCTGCTTCCCTCTCTTTGGTGAAAAATCATTAGCGTCCCAGTCAAACAACATCCGATAGGCTGCTAGTACCCCACTCCTGTTTCATATGAATGTTCACTCTTTCCTTCATCAAGTTTTGGAACATTTAAAGTTCCCTTTTGAATTGGAACATCCAGAAGACCTTGAAAAGGAGATCTAAAGAGGCATGACCTTGGCCATAACATACTTTAGAAATTAAGCATTGCATTTTCTGAGGCATATTTCTGACTAATTTGGCCAAGGGCACTGAACCTGTTTTGAAAGAAAGCTGAAAATACAGTGTTCAACTTTGTTGATGTAATCATCACCCAATCCCATTTGCACAATGCAATTTCGACTGAAAATGTTTTCTTATCTGTTTATCCTTTGAGCTGGTGGAATGCACAACCATCTAAGGGTCCACTGTCAGCTCACACTAGTCTTTAACCTTGTAACTCACAACAATAACAATACTTTGTTGACACTACTTCCTCTTTGCTTTTAGACAATCTACTGATTTCATGTCAACACTTGTCTTGGTTTTTCATTCAAAGTACAACAGCTAGACTGTGCAGCAAGTAGTCACACCCTCAAATATTCACAGTAGGGAAATAAATTTGCTTTTGTCTTAGTCTTATGCACAATATATGCATGCTTTTGTGTACAAATTTGTATATATGTGCTGCTTTCCTCCTATAGGGAACCTAAGGTGTTTTACAACAATTTAAACTGTACATTAGTAAAAAGTTAAAATATTATACAAAACTATGTGTATGTATGTGTGAGAATAAATCTAAACATCGATCAAGAATTTATAACCTTTTATCAACTAAACAGGTTGTCATCGTCGTCGTTCACAACTCAATCCAAGTATACTACCCCCCCTCCCCCCCGCCGCCCCAGGGCACTGAGAGGACTGGTCATGTAGTCCAGCTGGTTCTGGGCTGCCTTCGCCCTCCGAGGCAATCAGAAAAAATGCCACCAATGTGAATTTGTTTAAGGTGGAACCCAGCTTTCCATGAAGTGACCGACACACTATGATCTTGGAGCCATCTCCTGCAGCACATATGAAATGAGACATGTGGGACTGCAATGGACTGCCGCAGCCTTGAGGATATGGACAAGGTGCACCTTCACAGTCAGTCCATCTGGCATGGCCTCTTCCGCCTCCATGACTATTGGGAATCAGAGTTCCTCCTCCACTCATTTTTCCATTGGGCCCAATATGATGGTTTCCAGTGGCATTTCCTCCACTGAGGGGACCATCATCCCACCTAAAGGGGCTCATCTGCCCATAGATGTTGGACCCTTTAGGGAGTCAGATTATTTAACACTGCTCAAAACTCAGCGTTGCATCACTGGCTGTACAGTCTACTCCATTATTGTAGCGGGAATGTTTAATAAACATTCTCCCTTGCGTAGGATGCAGAGCAAGCCCTCCTGCCTGCCTCCCCGCCTCAACCAAACAGGTAAACAAAAACTAAAACAGCTACAATAAATTTAAACAAGATTTTAAAACAAAATTTAAAACATTTTAATAAATATTTTAAAACATCTAAACTTCATTAATAGTCTCTAGACCAGTGGTTTCCAACATGGGCCCCAGGCCGCACAGAGGGACCTCAATTCCCAGAAGCCTAAGGCAGTACATTGGCTCATCAGTGCTTTAGGGGAATTGACTTAGGTTTCTGGGAATTGAAGTCCAAAAACCAAAGATTGGCAAACACTGCTTTAGACAATTTTATTTATTTGTTTATTTATTTAGAACCTGACCATCTGTCTGAAACAACCACTCTGGCCGGTTTTCTATTGGTTTTGCAAAAGTCTGATTTTGCAAGAGACAGAAAGAAAATTGTGCAAAACCATGATGGCTACTGCTAAATTTCCTGAAATCTGAACAATTAAAAATGTTGGATGTGTCATCTGCATCTCTTTTAAAACAATCAACTCATCATTCTGTGCTTCTCTCTCTCTCTCTTTGCGTGTGTTTTTTTTGTGTGTATTTTGCTTCTTAAAGGGAAAGGGTTCTACTTTATAAAGAGACATGTCCCTCAGATGTTGGTGACAATGATAGGGAAAATGACCCCCTCACCCAATCTCACTCCAAAGCAGGACAGAAAGAATATGTGGGAAAGAGATGATGATGATGATGATGATGATGATGATGATGATGATGATGATGATGATTATTATTATTATTATTATTATTATTATTATTATTATTATTATTATTATTATTATTATTATTATTATTATTATTATTATTATTATTATTATTATTATTATTATTATTATTATTATTATTATTCCATGGCTAGGTCAGACATGAAACTGCCAAAATGAAGCCACCTTTTGGTGAGTTCATTCTGCAGTTCCTTTTGCCTGACTTTGTATGAGAAAGATTAGCCGGCACAAGATGGCCATTGCCCAGGATATGCCTGATTGTGATTTTTAAAAATACCACAATCATTGAAGAGGCTCTTTCTGTTTACCCCAAGAGAGTATTGAGAAGTCTTCATTGATCTTCTTTGTAATATTAAGATAGTTCATGAAGTCTTTCTGAAATATCTCCTACCATGCTTTTTTTTGCCTCTGTATCAGTTGTTACTTCTTTTTGTTCACTATTGTTTTCATCATGCAAAATCCTTTCCTAATTTTCCATGATGAGAAAGCAAGTGAGGACTGAGGATGATGATGAATAGAACAGGCCAGGAAGGATGGCTTTCTGGTTTCTTGAGGAAAGTAAGCCAAATGACTTGAAGAAGCTTTTAATCTTTTGCCTTTTTGCTTGTGTGAGATCATAAGTGGGGCTACAGTTCAAGGTAACAGAAAACAATGTACAGTCTGTTTGTTGCAGCTGGACAGAGTGGAGATGTTGGTTATCAGACCATCCACATCTCCAGTCCATGTGACAGGTTCCCTTCCCTTTAAAAAGAAAGAGAGAAAGGAACAAAGCAAAATTTGGATTTTGATGCACAATAGGACCAAACTTTACCTTGGAACAAAGAGGAACAAAAAAATTAATCTAAGGCCTCTCAAAAGGATAAAAAGGTTTTCAAAAGCAAGGGAAAATACAAAATAGATAAACAGAATATAATCTTGTTGTTGTTGTTCAGTCGCACAGTCGGTTCCGACCCTTTGCGACCCTATGGACCATTGTTCTCCAGGCACCTCTGTCCTCCACCATCCCCCTCAGCACTCCCAGTTCTGTGCCCATTGTGTCTACAATACCATCTAGCCATTTCATCTTTGGCCTCCCCCTTCTTCTTTTGCCCTCCACCTTTCCCAACATCAGGGCCTTCTCAAGTGAATCCTCCCTTCTCATTTGATGTCCAAAATACTTTAGCTTCGTCTTTACTATTAGCCCTTCCAATGAGCAGTCAGTGTTGATTTCTTCTAAGATTGACCTATTTGTTCTCCTCGCTGTCCAGGGTACTCTCAAAACTCTCCTCCAACACCACATTTCAAAGGCATCTATTCTTCTGCGTTCAGCTTTCCTAATTGTCCAGCTCTCACATCCGTACATTACCACTGGGAATACCATTGCTTTGACTATTCTAATTTTTGTTTGCAATGTGATGTCTCTGCTTTTCACTATGTTCCCCAGGTTTCTCATGGCTTGTCTCCCAAGAATCAGTCGCCTTTTTATTTCATGGCTGCAATCCCCATCTGCCGTGATCTTTGATCCCAGGAAAGTAAAATCTGTCACTGCTTCTACTTCTTCCCCATCTATTTTCCAGGAACTGATTGGGCCTGTTGCCATTACCTTGGTTTTCTTGATATTGAGTCTCAAACCAGCTTTTGCACTCTCCTCCTTCAGCCCAATCAAGAGGTTCTTTAGGTCTTCCTCGCTTTCTGCCATTAGGGTGGTATCGTCTGCATATCTCAGATTGTTTATGTTTCTCCCAGCAATTTTAATCCCATATTGTGATTCCTCCATCCCTGCATTTCGCATTATGTGCTCTGTGTATAGATTGAATAAGCAGGGTGATAAAATGCAGCCTTGTCTTACTCCTTTTCCTATTCCAAACCACTCTGTCATTCCATGTTCTGTTCTAACTGTTGCTTCTTGGTTCATGTACAGATTTCTCAGGAGGCATATGATGTGTTCTGGTATTCCCATCTCTTTAATTACTTGCCACATCTTGTTGTGGTCCACACAGTCAAATGCCTTAGTGTAATCAATGAAACAAAAGTAAACTTGTTTCTGGTATTCCTTTGTTTTCTCCATGATCCAACGTATGTTGGCAATGTGGTCTCTAGTCCCCCTGCCTCTTCTGAAACCGGCCTGCACCTCTGGTAGTTCTCTCTCCACATGTTGCTGAAGTCTGTCCTGTATTATCTTGAGCATCACCTTGCTGGCGTGTGGGATGAGTGCAATTGTTCGGTAATTTGAGCATTCTTTGGCGTTGCCCTTTTTTGGGATTGGGACGTATACTGATCTTTTCCAATCCTGTGGCCACTGTTTTGTTTTCCAGGTTTGCTGGCATATTGAGTGCAGTAATTTGACGCCATCATCTTTTAGCGCTTTGAAAAATTCGACTGGGATACCATCATATCCACTAGCTTTGTTGTTTGCAGTGCTCTTTAGGGCCTTTATAACTTCACTCTCCAGGATGTCTGGCTCGAGTTCAGTTTTTTCATCATTGTGGTTATCAGGAGTGTTGAGGTCCTTTTTGTAGAGTTCCTCTGTGTACTCTTTCCATCTTTTCTTTATCTCTTCTGCATCAGCTAGCTCTTTTCCGTCTTTGTCCCTTATCATGGTCATTTTTGCTTTAAATGTTCCCTTTATTTCCCCGATTTTTCTGAAGAGATCTCTAGTCCTGCCTCTTTTGTTGTTTTCCTCCATTTCTTTGCACTGTTCTTTTAGGTAGTTTTCCTTATCTCTCCTTGCTTTTCTTTGAAATTCTGTGTTCAGAAGGTTGTATTTTTTCCTTTCTCTTTTGACTTTTGCCTTCCTTCTTTCCTCTGCTATTTTAAGAGCCTCATCAGACAACCATTTTGCTTTCTTACGCTTCTTTTCTTTTGGTATGGTTTTCTTTGCTGCTTCCTGCATGATGTCCTTTATCTCTGTCCATAATTCTTCTGGCACTCTGTCTATTGCGTCCAGGCCATTATATCTGTTCATCACCTCCACCGTGTATTCTTTAGGGATGCTGTCTAGGTGATATCTGTCTAGTCTTCTTGTTTTCCCTATTTTCTTTAGTCTTAACCTGAATTTTGCGATCAGTAGGTTGTGATCTGAGCCACAGTCTGCTCCAGGTCTTGTTTTTGCTGATTGTATGGAGGTTCTCCATCTTTGGCTGCAGAGTATGTAGTCAATTTGGTTTCGGTGTTGGCCATCTGGTGATGTCCATGTGTAAAGTCGCCTCTTGTGTTGCTGGAAGAGAGTGTTTGCTATGACCAGTGCGTTCTCTTGGCAGAACTCTATCAATCTTTGCCCTGCTTCGTTCTGTACTCCAAGACCAAACTTGCCTGTTATTCCCTCCACTTTTTGATTTCCTACTTTGGCATTCCAGTCTCCTAATATAATTTGGACATCATTTCTTGGTGTCTGTTCTATGAGGTGTTCTAGGTCCTCATAGAACTGGTCCACTGTGGCTTCATCTGCACTAGTGGTTGGTGCATAGACTTGGATTACGGTGATATTGAAAGGTTTGCCTTGAATTCTGACTGACATCATTCTGTCATTTTTGAGGTTATATCCCATTACTGCTTTTCTTACTCTCTTATTGACAATTATGGCTACTCCATGCCTTCTAAGGTTTTCTTGTCCACAATAGTAGATATGATGGTTTCCAGAGCTGAATTCACCCATCCCTGTCCATTTTAGCTCACTGATGCCCAAGATGTCAATGCTTATTCTTATAATCTGGATGTGGGTAAATTCCTGGTAAAGCCTAGATCTTAAGGCAGAACAAATTCTCCATCTGGAAGACCCAAGATGAATGAGATGTGGAATGTATTCCCCACTTTTTTTTACTTATAGCCATCCTAATTTAAATGTTAGGATAAAAATTTTAGTTTGAGGATAGAAAGTATTATAGCACATTAAAATAATTGCAAGTTCCTAGTTAAAACTGCATTTCCTCTGTCAAACTTTTTAATGTCTTTCCATTCTCTGATCACAAATGTTGGCTGAAATCTTGATGCTTGGTTGACCAGACCAAAGGCAAAAGCCATAATATTCACTCACTTCTACCCAATGATTAATGAGTTCCTGGTGGGATTCTTGCCAGAACACCAAGCCAACTGTTATGTATGCATGTACAATGTCTCTTTAAATGTATGAATGTAACAAGCCCAAATCACAATGTATCTCAGCTGCTAAGGAACGCGAGCAAGCCGCCCATAGAGGGCAGCTGCGAGCGTTCAGTCTCACATGGGTCACATTCCCCAAATCACGAACAGCCGCGGGAGATTCCCGCATGCCAAAGAACTACAGAGGAACTACAGAAGAAGAACTACAGGAGAGAGGCGTGACCGGGGCGAGGTCACGCCGGTAGCAGCCAATAAGCTACCGTGCAGCCAGATTCAAATGTATTGTGTTACTGTATATAATGAGATGTACCTCCGCCATTACCACATGTTCTTACAGATCATCAATCAATAAACCTGTGTTAGTCCTTCCTGCGACTCCTTCTTTGTTTCACGTGCAAGACACCAAATTGGCGACGAAGGTGGGATAGATGGCGAATCCCAAGGTCAAGCCGTACCAGTTCGATGTCAGCGAGCCCGAGCAGTGGGAGCTCTACGAGTGCCAGTTTCGGCACACGATGGAAGCCAACGGCGTCGACGTCGACGCGCTGATGCGCTCGCACTTCCTGTCCCAGGTGGGACCGGCCGCGATGCGCATCCTGATGACCCTCGTGGCCCCCCGAAAGGTGGACGAAGTGCCCATCGACTGCATCTTGGAAGCGCTGCGAGAGCACTTCCAACCGCCGGTCTCAATCTTCCCAGCCCGGGTCGCATTCCACCGGCGAGACCAGCGCCCAGGCGAGTCCGTGTCCGCCTATGCGGCGGCCCTCCGGCTGGCAGCGGTGCACTGCCAATGGGACGACCTGGACCAGGCCCTCCGAGACCGCATGTTGTGTGGTTTGAGGGACGAGGAGCTACAGAGGCGCCTGATGACCCGCGACAGCCGCCTCACGTTCAACGAGGTGCTGCGGGAGGCCCAAGCGGCCGAGGAGGCCAGGAGCGGGGTCAGGCTGTTCAAGTCCCGAGGGGCCGGGGCCGAGAGGGCCAAGTCACCAGTGCAAGCGGCCCGGCGGACACCAACAAAGACTGCCTGGCGGGCCCCCAAGCCGCCCGCCGGCTCACCAGCGATGTCCGAGGAGTCGTCTACGACGACAGACCTCTGTTCCAGCGAGGACGACGACGTCCAGCGGATTCGGAAGCGCGGGGAGAAGCGTGAGACCCGCGACAGGAAAGACCGCCGTTGCGACGGTTGTGGGGCGTCCCACGACCGCACGAGGTGCCCGTTTCGCAAGGCCGAGTGCCACAACTGCGGCCAGAAAGGGCACATCGCCAGAGTTTGCAGGCGCGGACAGACCGAGGACAGGAGCGGCCCAAGTCACCCCCGGGGACACCAGCGTAAGGCGACCGGCACGAGGAAGGTCGCGACCGGTTCCGACGAGGAAGGCGTCAACCGCGTGGGACTGGAGCACCGGCGTTTCTTCGTTGAGGTACAGTTACAGGGGCTCCCAGTGAGGATGGAGATAGACTCGGGGTCATCCTATTCCATCCTATCCCAGAGAGAGTATATGCGCATTCCCCAGAGGCGCGGCCCAAACTGCGGGCCCTAAAGTCGAACTTGCGGGACGTGCAGGGAAAAGGGATCCCAGTGTTGGGGGTGGGAAAGTTCAAAGTGAAATTTAAGAACTACTCGGAGAGACTGCCCCTAGTCGTCCTCAAGGGGGGAAGGTGCTGCCTTCTGGGAACACAGTGGTTTGCTCCCCTGGGAATCGAACTGTCCGGCATTAACGCCATCGAGACTGACCCAATGCGGGACGTGTGCAATGCACACCCGGACGTTTTCAAAAAGGGGCTCGGAAAGTACCGGGGGGCCCCAGTCTCTTTTGAACTAGATCCAGCGATCCGGCCCATCCGCCTCAAGCCAAGGAGAGTGCCTTTCGCACTAAAGGACAAGATCGAGGCGGAACTGGACAAACTGGTGGGGCAGGGGATTTTGGTTCCCGTCGATTCGGCGGAATGGGAGACGCCGATTGTTACGGCCCTTAAATCAAACGGGGAGGTCAGGATATGTGCGGATTATAAATGTACGATTAATAAGGCCATTCGGCCAAATGCATACCCGGTGCCCGTGGTCAGCCACCTACTGGCCACGTTACATGGGGGGAGGTGCTTCGCCAAGCTAGACTTAGCGCAGGCTTATCAACAGCTCTCGGTAACCCCAGCTGCCGCCGCCGCACAGACGATTGTAACCCATAAGGGAGCCTTTAAAGTGACGCCCCTCCAGTTTGGCGTGAATTCGGCTCCCGGGATCTTCCAAGCCCTCGTGGAACGCCTATTAAAGGGGCTTCCAGGTGTTCTCCCCTACTTCGATGATGTCCTGATAACAGCGGGGAGTGAGGCAGAGCTAGCCACGAGGTTAGATGGGGTCCTCTCAGTCTTCGAGAAAGCGGGGCTCCGTCTTCGAAAAGACAAATGCGTATTTTTCGCAAGAGAAGTCGAATTCCTCGGGTTTAAGGTAACCCCAGAGGGAATTCGCCCCTCAGAGTCCAAAGTCGCAGCTGTAAAGAATGCCCCCCGCCCCACCGCAAAGCCAGAGTTGCAGTCTTTCCTGGGGCTCCTCAATTTTTATCATTCATTCCTGCCAAGGAAGGCATCGGTCGCGGAGCCACTGCACGCCCTACTAAAGAAGGACGCGGCTTGGCGGTGGGGGGACAGGCAGGAGAAAGCATTTAAAGAGTTAAAGTCACTCCTTTCCTCGAATGCTGTCCTGACCCATTTCGATCCGAGGAAACCAGTGGTTCTAGTATGTGATGCATCCCCGGTGGGGGTGGGGGCGGTTCTGTGCCACGTGCTAGAGAGCGGGCGGGAGGCCCCGGTGGCGTACTATTCAAGGTCCCTTTCTAAGGCTGAGCGCAATTACACGCAAACGGATAGGGAGGCCCTAGCCATAATTGCGGGAACAAAAAAGTTCCATGACTTCTTGTATGGCCGCGAGTTTACGGTGGTGACTGATCACAAGCCGTTGCTGGGAATCTTCACCACCGGCAAGCCGACCCCCCAAATTTTATCCCCCAGGATGTTGCGTTGGGCTATATTCCTCAACGCTTACCAGTACGAGCTGATTTACCGCCCAGGGAAAGAGATCTCCCATGCAGATGCACTATCCCGATCCCCTCTCCCTAGCCTAGGAGACCCCACATGCGAGGTGGAGCAGGACCACCAAGTCCTGCTGATCGAGCCCCTCGACTCACCCCCCATTGTCCCGGCCGACCTCGCCAAGGTGACGGCGGCCGACAAGACCCTAGCCCAAGTCAGCTCCTGGGTTAGAAAAGGCTGGCCCACTACTCCCCCAGGTGAGGAATTCCAGCCGTTTGGCAGACGCAGAGTGGAGCTTTCCCTGGAAAGGGGCTGCTTACTCTGGGGACAGCGGGTAGTCATTCCCGAGAAGCTGAGGGCGAGGGTGCTGAAGCTACTGCACACCAGCCACCCGGGGATCGTGCGCTCCAAGGCCCTAGCTAGGAGTTTTGTTTGGTGGCCCAAAATAGACGCAGATATAGAACGGTTAGTGGGCACGTGCGAGAGCTGCCAGAGCTCTCGGCCCGAGGAATCCAAGCTACCCCATAGAGAGTGGGACACGGCCCGCGGCCCATGGTCCCGAATCCACGTGGATTTCGCTGGCCCCTTCCGCGGGTCCTTGTTCCTCCTAGTCGTTGACTCTTACTCCAAGTGGTTGGAGGTAATTCCCATGAACAGCACTTCCTCTGCCGCAACCATTAAACAGTTGCGCAAGCTGTTCGCCTGCCTCGGCCTGCCCGACGTTCTTGTAAGCGATAACGCTAGTACCTTCACGTCGGCAGAGTTCAAGACATTTATGGAGAGGAACGCCGTCAGACACATAACCGCTGCCCCGTTTCACCCCGCCACAAACGGTCAGGTAGAGCGCCAAGTGCGCACTACGAAAGACGCACTGCGGCGCATGGGTCCCGGTGAGTTGAACCTGCAATTGTGCCAGTTCCTCATCTGCTACAGGACAACCCCCTTAGCCTCAGGTTTTTCCCCAGCCGAACTCCTCATGAGGAGACGTCCGGCAACTCTTTTTGACCGGATGGATCCGTCCAGGGTGGAGGATGAAGGGAGGAACATAAGCATGGGGGGGAGGGAGCTCCAAAAGTTTTGCGATAGGGGACCCGGTCCACTGCAGAAACTACGCGACCTCGGGACCAGCGTGGGTTCCGGGCACAATTGTGGAGCAAACGGGGCCGGTATCCTACAGGGTCGAAACCAGCTCAGGTCTACTTTGGAGAAGGCACGCCGACCAACTGAGAAGGTGAGTCACAGGGGAGGGGGCATCAGCGTTAGGGTCCTCCCCCACCCGCATTACCCAAGGGGGAGACACGGCGGAACCCGCGGATACAAATGCATATCCTGGGTTCTCACCCACAGAGGAGGATACTTTCAAAGAGAGGGATCAGTTTGACGATGATTTTGATTTTCCGTACCAGGGGGAGTTAGCGGAGTGGTCCCCCACCCGTCCTAGCGAGAAGAGGGGTTTCAGTTCAGCCCCTGGTACCTACAGCCCCCCGGTTCCTGTATCCTAGAGTACTCCATAGCTCCAGCCCCTAAAAAGAAAGCAGCCGGCGGGAGCTCACCCGCCCCCGCCACTAGTTCCCGAACCCCCGAACAGACAACAGGAGGTGGCGGGACCACGAGGGCATCCTCGTCGGTCCCGAGGTTTGTGCTGGGAGGATCCCCGGGGTCCTCAGGAAATAAACAGGGGTTCACTTCCCAGCTGTTCATTCCATTCCCGTCCCCCAAGACAAGGGCATCGCAAGCGCCCCACGGAACCACTAACGAGTCTCCATTTTCCATTGCAGGACGAGACTCCACAGAGCCAAGAGTCACAGGCTCCCCTGTATTAGGTCAGGCGGCCGCACGCCCCCGGCGCACTTGCGGCAAGCCACAATGGTTGAGGGACTTCGTCCCATCCTAGGGGGGAGGGATGTTATGTATGCATGTACAATGTCTCTTTAAATGTATGAATGTAACAAGCCCAAATCACAATGTATCTCAGCTGCTAAGGAACGCGAGCAAGCCGCCCATAGAGGGCAGCTGCGAGCGTTCAGTCTCACATGGGTCACATTCCCCAAATCACGAACAGCCGCGGGAGATTCCTGCATGCCAAAGAACTACAGAGGAACTACAGAAGAAGAACTACAGGAGAGAGGCGTGACCGGGGCGAGGTCACGCCGGTAGCAGCCAATAAGCTACCGTGCAGCCAGATTCAAATGTATTGTGTTACTGTATATAATGAGATGTACCTCCGCCATTACCACATGTTCTTACAGATCATCAATCAATAAACCTGTGTTAGTCCTTCCTGCGACTCCTTCTTTGTTTCACGTGCAAGACACCAAACCAACATACATTAGTGACTCATTAAATGGCAGTTAGAGGGAATGGTACACCTTTTGCCTTCTGTTATTTCCCCCTATTGAAGAAGAGGCAATTTATCCCCTACTCCTGCTGGAATTTGCCACCAGTATTTCGGGGACAGTAAGACATTAAGTTATCTTGGATATAAAACTGTTCACTGAAGAGAACATCTTGATATTTAAATTGATGATCTTTAACTTTTTAAATATAAGCTCAAGTGAATTAAATAGGAATTTTTCTCAGCAAGATTGTGATTTATACCAGCCCCAGTTTTGCTGCTTTTTGACAGTTCTTATTCATCGCTTGCTCTTGTCACATAAATAACTGTAGCAATACATTTCTTCATTCACTCTTTTCTATTTCCTGTTGCCTGCTGCATGGGCATTGTGTAATTTATTATTGTTTTCTGTGTCCTGGTTTCCTAAATTGGGTTTCCTTTGGCTCACCCTGGCAACTTGACAAGATTGGAAGTAGACATAGAGTTAATGGCATTGAGCAATTCATCTAACATTCATCTTGTGTCTTGTTACACCATTGATCTTACTGTGGCAGGAATCCAAGCAGTGATTTCCTGTCGAATGAATGGTGGGTTGAATGTATGACTGATATGAAGATTTCACAGGTAGCTTTTATCGATTTATTATTATTTTCTGGCAAGTCAGAGCTGACTTACAGTGACCCTAAAAAGATTCATTTCTCAAGTCCTTGTCTGTCATTCTATCCCAGGGGTTCCCAACCTTTTCCCACCATGGGCTGGACCTGCCCCTGACTCAAAACTGTGTGGGCCGGAGGCATGGTTACTCCCAGCACTTCTGGCTCTTCCGGTGTCCACAGCAGTGGTGGCATGGCATTTTTAGGCTGCTTTTGCAGCCCCTGCTGCTTCCCATGGCGGTGGAAGGGTATGCAGAGCATTTTCGCTCCATTTTTGGAATTTTTTGCTGACCTGAAAATGCAAAGTATGTGTTGAAAACATGGCGAAAAATTACAAAAATGGAGCAAAAATGCTCTGCACACCCTCCCACCACCATGAGAAACGGCGGAGGCTGCAAAAGCAGCTGAAACCTGCCGCCCTGTCACCACTGCGGACAACGGAAGTGCCAAAATGTCAGTTTCCATGGTGGCTTCTGCATTCGTGGCTGCTTTTGCAGCCTCCACTGCTTCCCATGGTGGTGGGAGGGTGTGCGGAGCATTTTTGCTCCATGTTAAAAAATTGCCATATTTTTGCAGTATTTTCTCCGTGTTTTTGCACCGAAAATGCAGTGTTTTGGCACTTATGGTGGTGGTGGAGTTTCTGGGTTCCCAATGTGGGCCAGATTAATTAGTGCCATGGGGCAAATTAGGTTGTAGGTTGGGAACCCCTGTTCTTTTTTTTTTTAATTTTTTTTATTAATAATCATAAAATACAAACAAACATAAACATATAAATACTTAAAACTAACAATAAAGAGAAAAAAACACCAAGAAAAGAGAAAGGAATAACAACAATATATCAATATCTTGTTCACTCTTTCATTCTTTCAACTTTTAATCCGTGCAAAACCCTATTCTGCAGCAATTTCAATTGGCACAATATACTTAAATCTTCCAAAATTGAATCATGTCAGGGCCAGGCTTACTTCCTTCTTCACTTGTTAACGCGTGCTGTATGAAAGGTTTCCAGATTTCCCAAAATTGTATTTTGATTTTAAAACCCTGTTTTAACCGAATTTGGCTAGTTAATTTTTCATTTAGTGCCAGTTGCCAAACCTCTTTATACCACCTATCCTTATTTAGATTTTCGTTACTCTTCCATTCTTGGGCTATCAGCTGTCTAGCAACCAGCAACAATGTCAAAATTAATTCTTTATTACCCTCACTCAATCTCATTTTTCCTATTTCTCCTAATATAGCTAGTTTGGGTTCTAAAATCATTGTTATGCCAAGAATCTTGTTTATCTCCTTCTCTATCACTTTCCAAAATGTATTTGTTTTCTTACAAAACCACCACAGATGCAAATATGTCCCCTTTTGTTCATTGCATCTCCAACACAAATCAGATTTATTAATATCAATTTGCTTGAGTCTGATTGGGGTAAGGTACCACCTCCAAAGTACCTTACAAACATGCTCCTTTTCCTTGATTGACATAGTTTTTGTTATTCTGTTTCCCCACTTTTTCCTCCACTCTTCTTCTTCAATTTTAATATTTAAATCTTCCTCCCAAATTCGTTTAAGTGTATAGTGTGATCCTTCCCCTGGGATAAGCATTTGGTACAGTTTACCTACTAACCCCTGAAATCTTATCTTCCCTTTCCTTATTTCCAAGACCAATTCTTCAAAGGGTGTCTTTGCCCTAGGTACTCCTATAATCCCCCTTATCGATTTGTCCCATTTCTCCATCCCCAATTCTTGTAGCCAATTTAATTTTAATTTATTATATACCTCCTTCCTTTTCTGATATGTATTGCAATTTTTAATCCATTCTGTTATTAACAACACTTTTTCTTGCAATAGAATAGGTCTTATTTTTTGTGAGGATAATAATGGGCAACTCTGGAAATCTAAAATTTCTAAAATTGGGGAAATGTCTGGTGCCAATTTCCTCTTAACCCCTTTCCATACATTATAAATATTCTTTATAGAAAAGCAGTTAATCTCTGTTTTATTATTTATTTGTGCAAGAAATGTTTCACCTTTTAATTTTTTAAATTCTTCTTGATCCCCTTCACCTATTACCTCATTTTGCTGAATTAATAATTTAATTAATTTCTTTATATGAAAGGCTTGAAAATACGCTTTAATGTTTGGAATGTTTAACCCTCCCTGTTTATTCTTCATGTACCATAATCCTTTACTAATTCTTGCTCTTTTATTATTATTGCAAATTCCGTTTATCAATTTTTGCCATTTATTTAGTTCTGACTCTTTGATTTTAATCGGTAAATTTTCAAACAAAAAATTCAATTTGGGTATAACTTTCATTTTACAAATATTAATCCTTCCAAACCATGAAGTCTTTGCTCGTTTTATCTGTTCTAGTAATGGTTTCAATTTATTTCTTAATTTATTGAAGTTAATATTATATAGATCTTTTGGATCGTTCGTCACAAATATTCCCAAATATTTCAATTCATCTCTTATTGTGATACTAAATCTATCTCCAATTTTTTCCTTTTCCGCCTGGGTTAAATTGCATGTGATAGCCTCAGTTTTCGTCCAATTAATTTTTAATCCTGTTACTTCTTCAAAGGCTCTTAAATGTTCTTGTATTTTGTTTAAATTATTTAAAGGATCTTTTACAACTAATAGAGTATCATCCGCAAATAGACTAATTTTTTTATTTTCTATTCCTACTAATTTCTCATTTTGCCTTATATCATTTGCTAGTAATTCCATTGCCAATATAAATAGACATGGGGACAGTGGACATCCTTGTCTTGTCCCCGCGTTTATATCAATTTCTTTCCCCAGACAATTATTCATTTTAATTTTAGATTTGCTTTCTTTATACAATTGTCCTATCACATGATTAAATTTAGGGCCAAATTGTAATTTCTCACATATTCCTTTTATTGTTTTCCATTGAATTGAATCAAATGCTTTATATATGTCTAATGCCACTATACATACTTTTTGTTTATTATTTTTTAATTTATCAATAATATTAATTAACCGATTTATTAATTTATCCATTTGTCTTCCTTTAACAAATCCTACTTGGTCTTCTCCAATATAAGTATCTATGAATTTATTAAGCCGATTGTTAATTATTGAAGTAAAAACTTTTGCATCCTGATTTAATAATGATATTGGTCTATATGCTTCTATATTCTCTTTATCCTTTCCGGGTTTAGGAATTAAAGCCATTATCGAATTACTCCAAGACTTGGGGATCTCCCCCCCTTCCAATATATAATTATATAATTTTTTTAACTTGGGAATTAATACCTCTCGGCATTCCTTATAAAATTCTGAAGGGATACCATCCTCTCCTGGCGTTTTATCCTTTTTTAAGTTGTTAATTACCTCTTCAATCTCCTTGTCTTTAATATCTTGTTCCATTATATTTACATGTTCTTCCTTTAATTGGTATGTCAAGTTTCTATCCAAATATGCTTGAAGTACATTATCATCAATTCTATGTTCTGTATATAATTTTGTATAGAATTCTTCTGCTACTGATAATTTATTTTCCAGTTTATACTGCCTTATACCTTCTTTATTAATTAGAGCCTCTATATATCCCTTACTTTTTTTTGTCTTACTTTTTTTGCTAAATTTTTCATATCTTTATTATTGAATTCAAAATCATTTCTTTTTAAATATGCCAAATCTACCCTAACCTTTTCAACTTCTACTGCAATTGTTTCCTTTTTTAATGCCTGTAATTTATTCCAAATTGAGTTACTTCCTGTAGCTGCGTGCTTCCTTTCTAGTTCTTTTATATCTTTATCTCTTTTAATTACTTGACTTTTCATTTTTTTTTCAAATATTGCTTTCTCTTGTATATAGTCACCTCTAATAACCGCTTTCATTGCGTCCCAAAGGATATGTAATTTCACCTCACCCGTGTCATTATCTTCCCAATTCTTTATCCATTTATTTATTAATCTTTTTTTTATCTCTTCATTTTTTAATAGTTTAGTATCCATCCTCCATACCTTATTTCGATAGGTACTGCTATTCAGCCGCATCTCTATCGAGATAAATGTATGATCTGAGATATTAAAATTGCCATAATTAAAGTTTTCTAAATTCTTAAGCATATTTTCTGACACAAAGAAATAATCCAAACGAGAGTAAGATCTATGTTTTAAGGAGCAAAAGGTAAATATATTTTTTTACCTGCCAACACTCTCAGCGCATCCTGTAATCCTAATTTCCCTATCCATTTGTCAATCAATTTATCTTGAATCTTTCTAAGATTATTTGTTGTATCTAATCCTGACCTGATTAAGTTAAAATCTCCCCCTATAATTAAATTTACTGATCTTTCTTTTTTTATAATGGGTAGAATTTTATCTAGAAAGATCCCTTGATTCTTGTTTGGTGAGTATACGTTGACAAATGTATAATCTTCCTCCTCTATTTTACCTTTTATTAGCTGAAACCTTCCCTCCTTATCTTTAATGTTCTTGCTCAATGAAAAATCTAGTTTATTCGATATTAATACAGCAACCCCTCTTGAATTACTTGAACCTAGGCTTTTCTCATATATTTCCATCCCTTTTACATAAATATTATTCTTATTTTCACTTTTCTGATGTGTCTCCTGAAGAAAAATGATATCCGCTTTTTCCCTTCTCAGAACTCCTTCCACACGTTTCCTCTTAATTTGGTTCCCTAGGCCCCTGACATTCCATGAGATAATTTTTAACTTTTTAAGTATACATATTTAGTGCTTTCTCTACTGTTACTGCAGAATTCCCCATAATATGTGAACCAATACCTCAACCCACAACAAGTTATACTCTCCCTCCTCCAGCGCATCTTAAATTAAATAATATACAATTATCTTAAGAAGAAGAAAATATACAAAAATAACAAAGCTTAAACAAACCAACAGTCAAACAAATAAGAAAGAAGGAAAAACAGGGGGGGAAAAAGCTCTGCCCTCCCCACTTTCTACTAAAAGTAACCTTTGAAAACCAAAGAGGGGAGGGGGGGTTGCGGGTGGCGAGTGGACCTTAATACTTAATATCCGTTTCTTGTTCATTGTTTATTTCTTATTACAAATGGTTATCTTAATTTGTCATAATTTATTCCACGCAGTAGATTCTCTCTTTCTATCCTTTAATGACCTAGTCTTTCCCTCCTTCTGCTCCTTCAACTTCCTCCTCTTCCCGTTCTAACATGGGCGCTACTCCCACATTTATTAAACCATCTTTAAGTTGCTTCCATTCTGTAGACCCTTTTTCTATAATCTTAGCTTCCATCAAAATTTCTAAGGCATCAGATTCTTCCCTAATCCAATAATTCTTCCCCTTCACTGTAAAAATTAATTGTTTATGTGGTCTCCATTTATATTGTATGTTTTTCTCACGCATTTTTTTTGTGATTGGCTTAATTTGTAGTCTCCAAATGCGTTCTTCTAACGAAATATCTTTATATATTTCTAGCTGTGCCCCCTCCATTTTTAAAGCATCATCCCCCGAGGAGTTAACATATTTCATTATCCTTAACTTTTGTCCTAGATTTCCAAATCTTAAAAAAACATTTCTAGGTCTTTCTTGGTTCCTTTTTTTTCCTAGTCTGTACACACTGTCTATATCCTCCAATTCCATTTCCTCCCCCATTCCCATTTCGTTAATCCATTCTACCAATCTTTGTCTCAAGTTATCCGGGTTCCGTTCTGGTATATTCCTAATAACCACGTTGCACCTTCTCTCCTGATCTTCCATTCTTTCCAGCCTTTTATCATATTTTTTCTGTTTCTCCTCTTTTAACTGTACCTGCTCCTTGACCTCTCTTAACTCATGTTTCATTTCCCAAACTTCTTTCCCGATAGCATTCACCCCCTCCTTCAGTTCATCTATTTCTTTCAATAAATTGGTACACTCTTTCTTGGTGTTCTTAAATGCTTGTGTGATACTTTCTTTTATTTCTTTTTGAAATTTCTGATTATCTTTTGCTCGCTGATCTTCTAATGTTTGTAGTTTAGCTTGAAGTTTAGCTTGAAGTTCTTCCTCTAATTTATCAAACCTAAGCTCCAGGTCTCCTCTTAAATCATTTAAATCTGGACTTGGGCCTCTATCACCAACCTGCTCCTCTTCTACCTCTTTAACCCTCCCCTTGTCAAACCCCCTTTTTTTTGTAGCCATCTGTCTTCTTGACTCCTCTCCTATCAGAATCTCTTGACCCCCCACTTCTTTCTCTTCCTGGTCTAAGACTTCTTGTTGTTTAATCTTTAACCTCCTTTCAGCTACTTTCTTCCTCAGCTCTTCTAGTTCTTGGATCTCGATAAGTTCTTCCTGCAACGATTTTCTTCTCCTACCCTCCTGTTCTCTTCTCTCCAATCTATCTGTTTCAGAGAACGGGAACCCCTGTTCTGTCCTTTATATTTCATTGGGCATACATTATCTATTTACATTCTGCTTTTTCTCCAAGGGCTCCAGGTCATGCTGTTCCCCCACAGAAACTCTCTGAGGCATATAAACCTGACAGACAGCAACTGGTCATTAGTCAGGGATGAAATGATACATGCTGAAAAATTGTAAATTAAAAGCACACCAGTTAGTGAAATCATTCATGTATTTTTTTTAATAATATAAGGACCTGGAATTTTGCATATTGAATGGGTCAACTTGTCCATTCAAGAGCAGCAGAGGCTTTAGTTCAAACTTTAAAGAAGCTGTGAAGGTACTGGGCCTATTTTAGGAATAGGTTTCAGTATCACAGACAAGTTCCTGAGTCCTGTAAAAAGTTAATACTAAAACCCAGACCTGATTCACTACACCTAATGGAACTGGAGTCACTAGCCTCCATAATACAGGACCAAGCCACCCCAAAATGTTTTGCATTATATTGGGATAAATTGCAATAAAAATAACAATAACAAATTCATTCTGTGCCCACACCTTAGCTACTGTGAGAAATGGAACTAAATTCAGAGGGGAAAGGAGAACCTGAGGTAGAAGATGCTCTCATTCTTACTAACTAGAATGCCCCAGCACCTTAATTATGCAAATGCTTGAACCAATGCATAATAACCTAATTGAATCTCCAATATTTTCCCCACCCGGTTTTTATTATTGTGAACATTCTGGCACCATTTTTTATTATGGAAGACCCTGGAAGTTTAGCTATTCCAGGAAAGTAGGAGCAAAAGATGGCTACCACCATTGAAATGTGAGAGCTAAACTGTTTTTGTGACATCAACCATCTCTTCACAAACTCCAGAATGACTCAACATACAATAAACACAGGATGGTGGTTGAAAAGCTCCTAATGTTGGAATGTCAAACAAAAATGTAGTCTCTGTCAAGAAGAGACTCTTTCAGTCTGTTTGGATGCTCATAGCTGCCTTGCACCCTTTGAATAGATCAGGTGTTCCAACCTAAGTGGCACCATTTCATGTGGCCCCCCAACCCTCCAAGGCATTTTAGAAACAAAATGGCTGTCCCTTTGATGCTGTTGGGACAAAATGGCCACCACCATCATGCAGGCAGGGCAAAATGGCTGTCCGGACCTCAAAGATGACTGAGAGAGCATGACCCGGCCCTTGGCTTGAAAAGGTTGGGAACCCATGGAATAGATGTTTAACAATGTTGCTGTCAATTTACTTCCGCTCACCTACCATTCTGAATTCTCCAGCCAGCTCAGTGTTTTGTCAGAGGATTAATAATAACACATGAGACCAGGAACTTCTTCTCTTTCAATTGGTATGTGAACTTTACCCCATGCTTTTGAGACTTGCCTAATATCTGTGAGCAGGGAAAGACACAAGGAAAATCGTGGGTAGTGCTCTCTCTCTCTCTCTTGCTTAGGCAGAGAAGTCCTCAGGGAAGGGAAAATGGGATCATGGCATTGAGTCACTCCAGATGTTTGCCATAGCAAACCAATGAGAAGTCATGTGGAACAATGCTGCCCCCTTTAGGGAGAAGATGGATGTTTAGTCAGGAACTGATCTGGAGGTGGCGTGGGTGAATAAACTGAAACTATTCAATATAAACAAGATGGAGGTATTGTTGCTAGTTGATTCATTTGTCAGGGTGAATCATGTTCAACCTCCTGTGGAAGAGGTTGCACTTCTCTTAGATTAGCGCCTGTGACTTGCATTTCTAAAAAGCAGAATATCACTTTATTACTTGCAAAAACGTCCCCTCTTTATTGCTAACTTCTAAACTTGCCAGTGATCTGCTCTTATGAGAGAAACAGTGATAACAAAGTACAATTTTAATGTTTCTTAAAAAGAAAAAATAAAGAAAAGTAAATAAATGGGGGCAGTGCCAAATTTTTCTTGAAACAGAAGACTTACACCCAAAATCTGTTGTTCCACAAATGGTGTCACTCGGTCATTAAACACATTGTAGTATCTAAAAGGGACTGTGGTGGCGCAAATGGTTGAGATGCTGAACTCACTGACTGGAAGGTCAGAGTTCGATTCCTGGGTACTTCTTGATGGAGTGAGTTCCCGTCTCTGTCCCAGCTCCTGCCAACCTAGTAGTTCAAAAGGAAGAAATTGCAAGTAGATAAATAGGGGCCACTTTGATGGGAAGGTAAACAGTGTCCTGTGCACTCCATTGTTGAGGCATGCCTGCCACATGTCCATGGAAACATCTGCAGACGCAGACGGCGCTGGCTCTTTGGCTATAAAAAGAGATGAACACTTAACTCTAGAGTCAGATACAACTGGCTTTCAAGCAAGGGCGGCCTTTACCTTACTAGTATGCAAAAGAAGAAAGGAAAGAAAGTCCTGTTAATTACAGTGTATGAAATTTTCTGTTAAGAAGCTAAGGGCTTTTACTTTCTCACATAAATAACCCCTGTCTTAATCCTACTTCTTGTTACACTCTTATTCATTGGCTAAAATTATTTTCAAGTGGGTGGAATGTAAAGTTAGGTCTTCAGAATTGTACTAGACCAAGGGTCAGAAAACCAGGCTCTCCAGATATTCTTGGACTTCAGTTCCCAGAAGCCCTGATCAGCAGATGTACTGACTTGGGCTTCTTGTAATTGAAGTCCAAGAACACATGGAGAGCCAAGTTTGCTGACTATTACTCCTAGGCATCTGGCATTTCACAACTAGGTAGTGCAATGGATCATATGGCTCCCATTGCTATCATTGAGCAGTGCTATGTGAATTGGACTTCATCTTCCCTCTCCTGTCCATTCATGCTCTAGATTTAATTTTCCTTCCAACCTTTTAAAAGGGGGTGGCAACTGAAACCCTTCTGATGTTGGTGGATGACATATTCCATGCTTTCTCCTCAATGACTATGCCAGCTAGAGCTGCTTGGAGATATTGGCCAAAATCCCATGGGGAGTGAGAGTTGTCCATCTATGCTTTACAGGGAACTGGGAAACCCTTGGCCAGATTTTACAGCCATTTCATATCCAACCACATTCCGAATCACAAGTTGATCCCAGATGAAAATGATCGAACCTTTGAGTAGTTCTCTCTTGATGAGAGTGAAAATCCTCCAGAGCAAGTAAAATGAAACAAATCCCTTCAGCGTCATTGTGGGGAACAAATCTGCCCTCTCCAGGGGAAGATAAGTATTGCAGATGAATATTTGTGTGTTTGTGTGATTGTTGACGATTAGATAGTGCTTAGATGTTGTAGATCAGGTACCCAAGTCACAGAGGTTTGGGGACTACTGTAGTAGGTGACAGATTTCTATCAATGAATGCTTAATTTAAAATATTATTTGAGACAAAAACAAGAGGGGAAAAATCTAAATGAAACGACACTTGCCCACTGGCTGAAATTCAAGGACATGGTGTTCTCTAAGTGTTCAGTTCCAATCATTTGTACATTTGTAATGCTTGCTTCCCTCCCCATATTATTTCTTTCCTGGCTGTTTTTTGGTGAGGGACAGAAAGCCTATCTTGGTAAACCATGTTAGAGGTAGACTTTTAAAATGACTGTAGGATGGTATTTGAAATGAGGAGTGAATGAGAGTGAATGAAACTTGACACAGAGGAAGTAGCACATGTCTAGTTTGTTTTTTTGTTGTTGTTGTTTTTTTGGGGGGGCAGTGTTGTGCAATTAATAAACTGGGTGGAGAGAACAAATATCTGAAACAATACTTCCTCATCTCTGTACTGCTGCATATAGCTTGGTTTAAATGCATGCAAGTGCGTGTACACCTTTGTCCCTGTCATGTCTGGTTCTGCCCACCAATGGCTGCAATTGTTGCTGGTAGCCACCACATTTATGATAGATACGAGCTATTCTTCTTCTGTGTCTAGGTAGGCCAGATGTGAAACTGCCAAAATGAAGCCACCTTTTGGTGATTTCATTCTGCAGTTCCTTTTGCCTGACCTTGTGTGAGAAAGAATAGCCATCAACACAAAGTTGCCTTTACCAGGGTACACCTGATTGTGGTTCAAAAATACCACAATCTTCGAGGAGGCTCTTTCTGTGTACAAGTTATCATTGCTTAGAATGTTGTTCTTGCTACACAGTGCTTGTGTACTTTTGCATATGCACTTTCAGTCATGTACATAACATTTCATAAATGTATTCTTGCTTTTGTATGTATGTTTCTTTTCAACATAATGCGTCACAACCTTCAAAAATTTATGAATTTCTATATTGTTAAGTTTGTATTTTGATTCTATTTTTATTTCTTACTTTTTTGTACTTGTACTTGTATTTTTTGTATTGTATTTGTATCTTTTTCCCTGTTTTGTTGTTCTGTTGGTATTTTTGAAAATTTTAAATAAAAATAATTAAAATTAAAAATGTATGGATTTCTAAGGCAAGTAGAAGGAAATCTGAGATGGAAATTTTCATAACTAAATATGAACCCAACACTTTTCACTTCCATTGCTAATGTTGTTTTATTATTATGATGTTGTTGTTTATTGCTTGTACATTGCCCAGAGTGAGATGGGCAGTATAAAAATGTAATAAATACATATAAATAAATAATTGTAATGCTTGTCGAGTGTGAGTGTCGATTTTTTCATGCTGAAATGAATACTTGTGCTATTGCAATTCAGGACATGGCCACTAAGAAGCAGCAGAACATCATAAAGAAAGTCACAAAGTCACTCCAGCTTCCCTCTGTTGAAGCAACTCAGTTAAGGAGGGTGAGAGAGGGTGAATGAATGAACGCCTGAGTTGCAACATCTGCAGTACATCTGTCATCATGATGAATAGTAGGAAGACAAACAAGTCCTGAAAACCTTGTGGCAAGAAGATGAAAGGATACATCTTGAGCAGCAATCGATTTTCTCTTTTAACTCTCCACATTTCTTACCTACAAGGTCTTCATCATATCCTTTTTGACTTGGGTATGGTAACGCTAGGCAAAGAAATTGTGTGGCACATAAAGGAGTCTCCAGTTTTTTGACTGTGGATTCTATTGTGCATCTGCATCTAGTTCTAGGATTATTGGTCCATCTGCCTTGGGACTGGCAATAATTATTGATAGGCAGCAGCTCTTCAGGCTTTGAGGCAGGTGTGTCTGTTTTCATCATTTAGTTGAGCTAGGAAAAACACACCCAGGGCCGTGCAACAGATTTTAGCCAGAGTGTGAGGTTGGAATATCTACAGGAGTGGAATTCAAAGAATGCTCTGGGCGTCTACTTTGGAAGGGGAGAGGCAGGACTAGGTTGGCTGAAGGTAGCCTGAGCCTAAGGTAAGGTAGTGAAATAACTACTGATAGAAGCAATTTCAGGTTGCAGGGCTTGCCCAAGATATTTTGCAGTCTGAGAAAAAGGACAAGATGACATTCCTCTCTAGTTTGGACACAGAAGGCAACAGGTGATCCGTAATAACAGGATACAACCTTTCATTACAAATGTGGGCAGTAGCAGATGACTTAGAACAGGGGTTCTCAACCTTTTAAAGCTCCCACAGACTTTTTGGGGTGTGTGTGTATTTTTAATAGGATTTTTATTTATTTATTCATTATTTATACATTACGCACTCTGGGTGGTGTACACACAATATCAGATAATACAAAAAACCCACAAAAAATCAAAAACAGAACAACCAAACAAATACATCCCAAATAAAATAAAATAGAATAGAATGCCTTCTTAATGTGAAGTCTTATCTTTGACACAGCCATAACTGGTGAAGGGCACTTCCATCTGCTGCCTCGTGGAAGAAGAAAAAGGGAGGCTTTTAAGAAAGCACTTTTGCAAAATTCCAGACTCGTTGAAATCCCTCTGGCAATATTTCCCAGAAGGCCCAAGAAGAACACATTCCAGATTTTGTAATGGCTTCCCTTAAAGGCCAGTTCAACTGTAGATGTGTTTACCAAGTATTTTAGTTCAAAGAAGGTGCCCAGAATAGCCAAAATGCTAGTATGGAGAATAAGACAGAGGGAAACTCTTATTTAAAAAATACTCCCCCCCCCACACACATACACAGGTAAACAAAAGGAGCCTTCCTACCTCACCTGCCTCAGCTTGCTTCTGTAAGGCTTTTTTTTTTTTGGCTTTTTGAAAAGAGATGAAATTGGTTTTCAGTGCATTCCTATGGGAACCACCCTTTGCACCCTCTGGTGGCCATCTCTGGTAATGACCTGACCATCATCTGTTCTCCCCGACCCCAGAAATGCTGTAGGCTGCTTTTAAGTTGCTGAAAATGTGACATATCACACATGGGGGGCAGGGATGGGATGGCATTGGCGGGCAGGGTCTGGTCCATGGGCCGTAAGTTGCAAATGCTTGACTTAGAAGCTACATGGACATATGTTCTGTAGGAGACAAGAGGGCTAAGGAAGAACATTTGAAGATATCCTAGTGCTGCTTCTAGCATGAGGTGGTTGTACCACTCTTTCTTGTGGTATAACTGTCCCTGCTGAAGAGGGAGGAAGGAAACAGCTTACAATACAACCAAACAAGACTTCTGGAGAGAGAGACTCACAAATATTCTTCAAAAAAAATATCTATCTTGCCGTGTTCCTACCATCACAACTGATTGCTTTTCTGTTACAAAGAAAGTAAGAATGTTCGGATAATTCTGTACTGCTCCTGGAGAGATGGATAAATCAAAATGACCATGGTGAGGATCAACATACAACTATTGTGACTATCCACACACAAAGAACTGTGGTATTGGTACACCAGAGTAGATCTGGCTTTCCTAACCCAAATACCCACTGATCATCTTTTTACATTCTATGTCTTACTCACCATCCTGGGAATAAATAATTTAATTCAGTGAGACTAAAGGGGGAAAGAGTCATAGGACTGAACTCTTTCACAATTTCCTTTCCATTCTCCATTCGACCGCATCCTTTTCTGACATGGATTGTCCAGAACTGTTCCTCATTTTAATAATGCCTGGAGCATACACTTGAATCATGCCATCAGGAATTCTCCCTTATTATCTTTTCCCTTTTCACAGATTCAAGGCATGATGTTGATATGAAAAGTTTACTTTCTATGGCAGTTTTGTTACCACGGATGGGAAGATTTTCAAGTTCTTTTGCATTTCCCAATTGTTCCCACATGGTTCAAATGTAACTTAATAGTTGAAATATGTTTCCACATCTGGCATGTCCATGAGGTAATGTTACTTATGCAAACAATATTATATGCGTGAAAATATGCTATATATTTTTTCTCCAAACATTTGAAAGGTTTCAGACCTCCGTCCTCATTTGATTGCCTGGATGTTGAGAGATGCTTCTCTCAGATTTACTCTGGATCTACTTCTTGCTTGATTTGCTGAGCCCATCTTAATTGCTAACAGCTAGAAAAACCAACCAGAGTAAACAACAGCAGAACTGGTGGTACATAACTGCAAGTGTGTGCAAACAATCCTTTTACAAACTATATGAGGTGATTATCTGCCAGATAACAGATAATTATGATAGGGTAACATAATGAGTTGGTGCTGGAGCATTGCCATGATATTTTCCTTCGCAGAGAAAAGACAAGATGGTGGCCTTTTGTCAATTCCATGTTCTGGCTAGATGCCAGATTGAGTATTAATACTAGTGATATGGCTATCAGAGGGGAACAGACTAGTTTAAAGGGTCAGGACAGATCCTCTGTCACATGCAGCTGCATCCTGCAAAAACAGGAAATGCTGCCGGATTCAAGAGGAACAGTGAGGGAACTCTTGCAACATCTCTTCAGCACCTGCCACCTGGAGCTTTTGCATCACTGACCAGTGATGCACTGCAGCAGGTTCTGTCAGGTTCTGCAAAACCGGTAGCGGAAATTTCCCCAGGTCACCATTTTGATAGTAACATTGGTGAGGGGGGGGAAACACTTTATCGGTTACAAAGACAGCTCAACTAAGTTTTCTGTCTTATTAAGTAAAGATCTTCCTTGCTCAAAAACCAGACTTATCTGGCTCTAGCGTGCGGAATTCATCTAAATCTACAGCCAAAAAGCCAGTGCTGTCTACATCTGCAGATATTTTCATGGTCATGTGGCAGGCATGACTAGATGCTGGAGCACATGAAATGCTGTTACCTTTCACACCCATGTGGTACCTATTTATCTGTTTGCAATTTCTTGCTTTTGAATAGCTAGGTTGGCAGTAGTTGGGACAGAGAGCTCACTCCGTCGGCCAGCACCTGAGTCTTGATCTGCTGATCTGCCGACCTTTCAGTCATCAAGTTCAGCATCATAAAATGCTCAGTTAAGTCCAGAGCTTCTAACAAAATATAATTGTTTTGGAGACTCCTGGCTGCCAGAAATGTGTTAAAATAGGTCCCAGAGCAAGGCAAGCCTGAATTATAGCTGGAGACAAAAATGATGAAATTGAGGCTATTCTGCACATTACACTGTATCACAAAAATAAATAAATATTGTCTGCTACTTGGTCTAATCCATGTGTTCTATACTAAATCAAGTGTGTTGAATCCAAATCTGAAGTCCGATTCTGCCTAGGACATTAGTATTGTAAGTTATCAAGTCTCACCCTCTTGGTTAGGTTCTTGCGTTGATCACACGGGGTATATGTAGCAAATGTAGCAAAAATTGTCCAATTTATTAATACACCTGTGCCTACTCATCTTTAGCTTAAAACAGACTCACTATGGCCTAGCTGTACTATCCAAAAAGATGGTTTCTCACTATAGACAAACTCTCGGTCCATCTCACATTATATACCTATTTCTGATGTCAGCTCACTGACTTGCCCAGACATGCCCAGCTGCTGCTGGAACATGCATGCCACCAGGGTACGTGATTCACCTGAGGCCGCAGCAGGTATAGTGGTAGCTGCAACTGTTATAATGTTCCCATGTAAAAATACATTACCCAATTACTGATCGTTTGAACAGCTATAGCACGCTTTAAAATCTGTACATGATAGGCAAATTCTGTGTTCAGATTTGGAATCAGCATGTTCAATATCATGTAAATCACATGTGATATTCCCAGTAGCAAAATCATTGTGGTGCAGTGCTATGAGAAGGCAAGATTCTGTGGAAAAGACAGTAAGGCTGGGAAAGGTGGAAAAGAGGTAGACCAAATAAATAAGGAAGACCACAGCCTTGAGTTTACAAGAGAGAGCAGGGCTCTTGAGGACAGGACGTTGTCAAATGAGACTGCTCATTCATAAGGCATACCTGTCAACCTTCCCGAATTGACCGGGATTTCCTGGTTTTCGGCGTCGATTTTTGCCCTTTCCCGCTCCGCGCTGCCGAAACCCCGGATTTCGGCAGCGGGGGAAAGGAGGCACTGTGCAGCCCATCTGCGCAGGTCGCGTTGCACGCATGCGTGGAAGAGCTCTACACTTCCGTAGCTCCCTTCCACGCATGCGTAGAAGGCTACGCAAGCGGCGTAGCCCTCCACGCGCATGCGTACAACGCGACCTGCACAAACCCGGTCCGCGCAGGTCCCGGATTCGCCGGAGCCGCGGTTGACAGGTATGTCATAAGGTTGCCATAAGTCAGAGGAAGCTAATCTTGGGTGGATTTATTAATCCATGAATAAAAGAAAGACACATTTACCCCACCCACTTAATTCTGAGGGACTTGTAGCCAGTGTTTGTCATGCACTTACAATTAGCTTACTGAGACCCAGGAATAGGTTTTCACAATCAAGACACGCTAACTCATGCATAAAAAGACAGTTCTGGTACATACTTGCTATGAAGATTAAGACAACAAGAGAGCTGAGGCAGCAGCTTGGAAATGATGCTTTATGTCATCACCTTAATTTACCTAAGCCTCATAAACCACACCTATACTGCAAATCTGGGCATTTTTATAAACTCACTGAAGTGGTTAATTGCTGCCTAGCCGTGAAGTCATCCAAAGTCTGATCAGCGCCAAAAGCATGATTGATACCATCAAGCATCAGTTGGTAGGTACATAATGCCACGAAGCCCTCAGAAACATAGTGTTGGGGATTGCGATGATCACGGAGAGGCTACTTGATCGTAACTGATGCCTTGGATATGTTTGGATGCCTATGCATTCCATGAAGACCGGCAACTATGGAAAGAGAATGGCACTTTGATATTCACTGTGGCCAAACTTTTGATTCCGTGCTGGATTCAGTAGGATTTCCCCCCCACTATGAATCAACTTCAGAGGAATTGCTCTTTCAGGGTCAATACAAACTAGGCTCTCAAGGGGGTTACCCTCTGCTCTCTGACCCCACAGAGCCTGTGTTTCTAACAATAACCCTGAACAGTGGAGCCTCCTCAGCTTTCTCATGTCCCTAATAGTGGTGTGTAGATTCCTGGAAGCATGGGTGGGCATCCATTACTGTATATCTATGTGCATCTGCAGTCTTGGCTAAGTGGTGAGCTGGCCCACCGTGGGCTACCGGGACTCAGCCTGGAACGCCCCCAGTACCATAGTGCCCTCCTTGGGTGCCAATCCAAAGAGCCGAGAAGAGCTGCAATGCCCAGAACGATTAAGCAAATGAGTGGGGCTCTTTGTTTCTCTGCCTGTTTTCTCCTCCTTTGCCACCAAAGATAAGCTTAGAAAAACAGCTCTATTCACTATGAAGCTGCTGTGGCTTGGAGGTTGCAATTTTGCCTACTAAACAAGAGGTTGTCAGTTCGAATCTCCAGAGGGGAGTTGAAATTAGAAGGTGAGTGGGAATGTATATGTATTGTTCATCATCACTCCCTGTCCAGCACCCTTTTAGCATAGCCAGCATGCCCCTGCTTGACCATCAGAGGCACGGTGGTTTCCAGACTATGAAGTCCTTTCTTAGAGAAGCTAAGTTAATTTTATCCTAGCTCTCCATCTACCAACAGTCTATATCATTTTGTTTGTTTAGGTACTGTATCTGAGCTTTTGAAAATCCTTTGCTTGCTGAGGGAGGGACTTTTAATGGGAGGGGATAAGTACTTAAACAAACCTGATGTGCTTTTAAATGGCCTTTAATTTAATATTGTTTTAATCCAATTATAGTTTGTTTTAATTGTAATGCATTATTGAATAGTTGTGCATCCTAATTTTAGAAGAATAGTGCTTTATTAATAGAATTCGATTTTTCAGGTTTCTTCTACAGTCCTAGCTGCAGAGCTTAATAAAAATTAGCCACAATGACTGACAACTCAACACTGTAACCTCTTCAACTATGATTGCTTCCCAGAGCAAAAGAGAAAGAGAGGGAGGTAAGACAAGGAGAAAGGAACATTGAAGAAGACAAGAAGAAAGGAACAGTAACTTTTCCCCAAGAAGAATTAGCCCATTGAATTAATGGGATCTATATGTGTGTTGACTTACCATTCAGCAGTTGATCCAACCCATTCACTCTAGTTGGGTCTAGTAATTTGATTTAGATTATTGTCTTCCAATCAGTGTTACATTTTTAACCACTAAGTGTTTAATTTAATTTAATAGAATTATATACTGCCCCATCCAATGGACTCTGGGCAGTGTACACAAGTTAAAACCAATATAAAACAATTTAAAAACCCTTAAAAACATAACAACATTAACCCCCATTGTGCCATTTACTATCTAAAAACAAATATAAAATCTACAAGATCTTAACATTAAAATAATAATTGCAAAAGGGGAGAGCCTCAGACGAACCAGAAGGGAGAGCTTGTTGACAATCCCGGCCCCCAGACTAATTTTGCCAACCATGCCTTCAATTCTTTCCTAAATGGTAGCAACTGGGCCTGGAGGCGTAGTTCTACTGGGAGGAGGTTTCATAATGTGGGGGCCACGACCGAGAATGCCCTTTTCCTTGTGCTGGAGAGGCGAGCCTCCCCAACAGATGGTACCTGAAGGGTGCCCTCTCAGTTTGCTCTCGTGGATGGGTCAATGTCCTAGGGACAATGCAGTCCCTGAGGTATCCTGGTCTGCTACCATGAAGGGCTTTAAAGGTGACAACCAGCACCTTGAATTGCACCCGGAGACATATAGGCAGCCAGTGCAGCTCCCGCAGCAGTAGTGAGGTGTGGGCGAAATGACTACACCCCACCACTGTGCGGGCCGCCACATTCTGGACCAACTGCAGTCTCTGGATGGTCATCAAGGGCAGCCCCATGTAAAGCACATTACAATAGTCCAAGTGGGAGGTGACCAGAGCACTTGTCCAAATAACATGCACTTGTCCAAAGGCCCTTCTGGCCACGGCCATATCCTGCTCCTGGAGCAGAAGCCGCAAGTCCAGGGGGACCCCAAGGTTGCGCACTGGGTCAGATTGGGGCAACAATGCTCTATCCCAAACCAGCGGTGATAACTCTTTATGAGGACCGGGTCTCCTCACCCACAGCCACTCAGTCTTGCCGGGATTCAGCTGTAGTCCGTTGTCCCCCATCCAGACCCTAACCACCTCCAGGCAACTGATCAGGACCTTGACTGCATCGCTGGGATCACCACAGGCAGAGATATACAATTGAGTGTAATCAGCATACTGATGATATCTCACCCCATGGGATTGGATGATCTCACCAAGCAGTTTCATGTAGATGTTAAAGAGTAAGGGCGAGAGGACCAAGCCCTGTGGCACCCGCGTGCCCCAACCAAACCGACTGGGTCTGGCCACTCAGGAAGGAGGAGAAACAGGCCAACACAGTGCCATGGATCCCCAACCCTGTAGCTGGTCCAGAAGGATACCGTGGTTGATGGTATCGAAAGCCACTGAGAGGTCAAGAAGAGCAAGAATGAAGGGGTACCCTCCATCTCGCTCTCACCAGAGATTATCGAACAGCACAACTAATGCAGTCTCCATACCATGACCCAGCCTGAAGCCTGACTGGAAAGGGTCCAGATAATCTGCTTCCTCCAGGACCCCCTGGAGCTGCCGTGCCACCGCCTTCTCGACAACCTTCTCCAAAAAGGGGAGGTTCGAGACAGGGTGGAAATTGGATGGTATATTCGGATTGAGTGATTTTTTTTTTTTAGGAAGGGGCACACCAGCGCATGTTTGAGTTGCAGTGGAAACACCCCCTCCCTCAGCGAAGCATTGACCACCACTTGAATCCAACCACCTGTCGTGGTCCTGGAAATTGAAGTTGCTAGTTTAGTTGCTTTGCCAAACTGTGTAATTGCAGTAACAGGGTTTGCTTAGCACCCCCAGGCTGTTCTATAAGCATCAGTTAATGGGCTCCACCACACCCTAGTTTATGATGTGATTGTTATCTTCATGTGACAGGCTGGGAATAAATTAGCTGTTTAGAGGCATAGTGATTTGCTTGCAGTCAGATTATGCATCACTCCCCAGCTAGGTTATGGCTGCAAATACAGTATCAGTGGGAGAAAACCCCAAACGGAATTAATCAAACTGACTTGGGAGTAAATAAATGTGTAATTGGTATGCATTCCTTTCTATTGCTATCCCTCTTTTTAAAAAAGAGACTTATGAATTAATTTAGAGTATCAGGCTTCATTTTAGAGAATACAGAATCAATTGTCCTTCCCCAATGCTGTAGACCAGTATCCCCCAACCTTTGGTTTTTGGACTTCAATTTCTGGAAGCCTAAATCAATCCTCCAAAGCACTGATCAGCTAATGTACTGATTTAAGCTTCTGGGAACTGAAGTCCAAAAACCAAAGGTTGGGGACCCCTGCTGTAGACAAAAGGTTTCCAGCAATTCAGAAGGTTCTTCATAACTTTCATTTGAAAAATATGTATAGCTCTTGTTAGCTTAGGTGTAGAGGCCACACGTCACACTGTTGCATGCTCTGCAAAGCTCCACTTTAACATAGTTCATCATGCTTGCCTGTTTTCAAATTTTAGTGGTCCAATAAGAGTATTATCCACTGAGGATTTTAGATAAACTGTTCCATGTCACATAGGGATCTAGCTCTTCTACTTCAATCTTTAGGCTGACACACTGTTCAACTTGATGGGTATTGCATTTTCATTCCCATTTCCAGATAGGCTCCACACCTTAAAAGAAAGAACAAAGCCAGGCTTTGTACCTGAAGAGGGTGGAGGGACCAGCCAGGATTGAAATTGGGTGGAGGGGGAAATATGTAGGTGCATGCTGTGGGAGGTGATTGGGACAGGAAAGGATGGTCCAAGCCAGGTTGAGGCTATGACACAGAAAAGGCACTGAAATCTGCAATGATAAATTAAGAAAGCTATACAGTACTGCAATCTCCGATTCCGATGTAACCCTAGTGAGGGTCAACGTTGCCCATTTTCAAGGAAAAGCTTGGAATCCTACAACCTTAATGGAGGGAAGGGTCACCCAATTCATGGTAAAAGTTTTCCTTAACTCATCTGAAAAGAAAGGATATTCCCCTTATATAGAAAACTGGGAGATCAGGGAACTAATATGCAGCACAGGCAATTGTTTTTAAAACAAGTCAGGCTATTATTTCAAATATATCAGTTTTGTTTGTAGTTAGAACTCAGCATAGGTTGTTTTTCCCCCCAACAGGTTAAGTGAATGAAGCAAATGGCTTTGTTGATACCAATTGTCTGTCTCAGAGCTTGGTGCGAGTGATGGTTTTATGCTTCAGCTCCCAGAATTCCCCAGCCACTATGACCAGTTGGATTCTGGGAACTATGATCCAATGGCTGTGGAGGTTGGGATTTTTTGGGAATTGTATGCTGATAGAAGGGAGAGGTAGTCCATTCATGAAGCTTGCCAATGCTCTGGGAATTGTAAACTAAAGAAACAATTTTCCATTCTTTGGTCTGAATCTGAATAAAATAACTTATATTTATACTGTATGCTGCCAGTATTGTTTATCAATATCTAATTATGTAGAATCTCATACTTCTTCATCTTCTTGTGCCATATCTGATTCCAAATATTGGCAATCATCATGGTGATCAGCCATGAAGACTATCATGTAAATATAATGCCATGGCCTTTCATCTGCCTTCCATATCGCAGCATGACACCCATACCACTGATCCAGCTCCGTGAATCACTTTCTGATCCTGAGCCCTTTTGGCACGCAAAGTCCTCCTCAGCCACAGGACAAAATTGATAAATTTGCTGCCCTCCATCAAGATGTAATCAAGTGGGATTTAATCCACTTGGGAACCATCACCCTTCCCTGTGGACTTCACCAAGGCTGCTAGTCCTCAGTGTTGTCAGCCTAGTTAACTGCCGCCTGACACTCAGCGTTGAGTCGCTGGAAGTATGGTCTACTTTATTACCATAGCAGGATAACTAGAGAACAAAAAGGAAACTGTCAAAATTCATGCAGAACAGAGGATCAATTGCTTATTGCTAAGATGATATTGAGGAACTATAAAAAAAGGAAAACCAATCTGCATATTGTTTGAATTGGTTACAAAAAGGTGTTTGATATCCATCCTACCACATACTTGGATAAATGAAACATTCCAGATTTATGAAATCAACAACATCAGGGAGATGTATAAAAAATGATAAAACAATGGAATATCACCATAATGGTAAATGGTACCAAGTTAGGAAATGTCATAATCAGGAGAGGTGTATTACTCTTAGGTTCAGGGCTAGGACCTAAGTCAGTGGTGGCTAACCTTGGCACTCCAGGTGTTCTTGAACTTCAATTCGCAAAAGCCCTGATCAGCAGGAGTGCTGACTTGGGCTTCTGGTAATTGAAATCCAAGAACATCTGACGTGCCAAGGTTCACCATCACTGACCTAAGTAATGTGTTTCCAAAACTCTGGTCCAAACATCTGGTGAACTGTGAACATATATACACCACCACCACCACCACCACCACCACCACCACCACCTCTCCTTTCCTCTTGTTTTTCTAAATTCTTTTCTTCAGAGCAGCACCTATCTGTTCTCCCAGAATGGAGTTTGGTTTTTCAGGAAGGCCTGTAAGATGCCTAATATGAAAGTTTCCTTCCTTCCTTCCTTTTTGGCCTGAATCTCCTCCTGTTCATTCATATGGCTTCATGCATTCCTAGCAATCCACTCTCAAAATGGATTTTAGCTATTTGCCAACTAGATTGTAACTAATTGTCTCACAGCTGCAACACTGACTCATTACAGGGTGAATTTTCACACATCTATGGGATCCTGTCAAATTGTAGACATCTTCATTCCATGGCTAACCACATGGAAAATTTTGTGCCACATAAAACAATTTGTTCTAGCATTATGTGGCATACCTAAAATCTAGATAAAAGCTGGCCATCTGAATCACATAGCAAACTTACACTTTCTTCACCACTATGCTACTGATCTTTATCCACCACTAAAAGATAAAGCAAGTTAACACATTTTAATATAACTTGGAGTCATTATTTAGTGAGGAGTCCTTGTATGAATAGATGTCTCCATGATGACATTCTTCACAACTCATGTCCATAGCAATCTGTCCCTGGTAGACCTTCTCCATGTTGGGCCAACATTTTTCTTAAGAAAATCTTCCCATCTGTGAGGTGGTATTCCCTTAGGTCTTTTGTGATCTCTCGGATACCAATTCATTACTCTGGCACTCCATCTATTGTCACTTGTGCGTGCAACATGGCCAACCCACCTTAATTTGTTCGTCAGGTATTCTGTTACTATGTCTTTTAGCAGTGATCTTAATATACTGTGGCCAAACCCCTATGGAGTGTTTATGCCAGCAAAACATGATCGACATATATTTCAGTGAGAAAATTGCCTCAATTTGAGAAGAAAAAGTAAACATTTGCCCTTGCATGCCAAGTGATGTGAATCAGTACACAAGTAAATACCTGCATTGGCATCTCAACTACATTACATCAATTCACCACCATGATTTCTTCCAGTTGCATTTTGCTGTCAACCACATTTGATCTCCATGTTTTTGTCTTTTCACTTGTTCTTAGAAGCTAAGATAAACAGGGATAGAAGGATATGATTACTGCTGCTTAATAACTTCTCCTGCTGTAGCTCAAAAATTCAAAATAGCAGTTCTTTGAACATCTGGGGACTGAAAAGTTAGAGATGGAGTTTGTACCACCCACTCTCAAGCCTATCCTTCTTAGCTGGAGCCCAGAAGCAGACCTTGGTCATGTGACTTGTCTGGGCCAAATGTCCTTGAATCTCCTAGACATCATGGTCACCCCTCAGAAGTATGGATATATGGTGACAGCAAAGCTCTTCACTTTAAGCAGTGGAAAATGTCACACACACCCCCAAAAAACCACGTACCCACCAGTCAATTAAATCAAATTAAATGATCAACCCTACAGATTAATATCCTCTGAGGCTCATTATTTTCCTTGATTTGCTTGGGTATCATTTCTTTGCCAGAGAGGGGCACATCTCTTTGAAGATGTAGGAGAATAGCTTGAAGATTATTTAGACATCTCAGGCTCTGACAGGTAACCTCTTAATTTGGCTGCCAGGCAGCAGAAACACTATCCAGAACATCTGCCAAACAGGTTAAGTGACATTGCATCCACCCTTTTCCTGTTGTGGAATTAAATCTCTACCATTATATAGAGAGAAGCAAGCTCCATCAAAGAGAGAAAGAGAGAGAGAGAAAGCATCTCTCTTATTGTTTTCCCTCCATCCTGGGGAAGATTAATTGATTGCAGATCTTGGACAATCCCATTCAAATAAAACCATGTCACGGCAACAAGGGATATCCAAATTGTGCACAATAGCAGCCCTCCTGCTGATATTGGCCATACAAATGATGGGAAGAGGGACTTGTTCACAGCCATATTATGGATATAATCCTTGTGATGATGAAGGAATACCCAACAGAGGTAAGGTTTTGACAACTCCTCTCTGGAGAATTTGTGGGATCTATTTAGCTTGGAATGGTTGCTGAATTCAAAAATCCTGGGGAGAAGTGGTGTTCAGTGGATTTGGGGGAGAAGTCATTCCAGCTTCAACCCCACACCCACACCCCCAAATCTTGAAGCTTGTGTGGTGATCATGAACTATTCTTTTTCTCTTGGCTTGAAATGGCTCCCTAAAATGTGAAAGAAGAGGAAGCCATATATAATATTCTATTTATTATCTATACCTTGGTTTTTTTAAATTAAATAATAGGAACCAAAGAAGCTTATCTGATATGCTGTGTCCAGTTCTGGCTACTAACATTTCAGAAAGATATTGACAAACAGGCCCTTTGTATCCATGGGCCAGGATACAAAGGGAAAGAGGGGCATACAGATCAAGACCTATAAGGAAATGTTGAAGAGGTTTGGTGCGTGTAGCATAGAAAAGAGATAATATAATAAAGATCTTCAAATATTCGAAGAGTGAACTCAAGTTTATGAGTTAAAATTAGAAGAAAGGTGGTTTTAGTTAAATGTTAAGGAAGAACTTCTTGATGGTACAAATGCTGCAAATTAGAACAGATTTTGAAAGGTGGTGGAGTTTCCTTAAATATTTTAAAGCAGGTATGGGATTACCACTTGCTGGGATGCTGTAGCTATATATTTCTTGCAAGAGGTTGACTTAAGGAACTTTGAGGTCCCTTCCAATGAAGTCCAGCAGAAAGAAATGGATTGAAGATCTCATAGTACATGCTAGGATTAAAAATGAGTCCAAGATACTTGTAAATAGTAGGAACAACTATCACACAATAATGAGGAAGGCGGAGAGATTAAATATTCATCAAAACAAATTTTGTTTGGTTGATTTCCCTAAAAAATAAGTTTCAAAAATTTTCAGACTTCTTCACCAATACAGTGAAGAAAAACAAAAGATGGAGGAATAACACACATTCCTATCTAAGTGTTGAGGATTTTGAGTGCTGAGTTTCAAATATCTGGCTTTAGCCCCTGCTGGAGGGAGATCACGGCCCCCATTCGGCTTGCATAGGCACCCCGGGCCGGTGCCCCCACCACAGGCCCTACCCATCGGCCAGCTTACCTGCCCTGGTCTGTTTGACTGCCCCAGACATCTTCGCTACCCGGTCCACCGCTGAGGCCTCCCGTGTCCTGTTCTGCATGGGTTTGGCGCATCCATTGCCGTCTGCCGTCTGGGCTGTCCCAGGTGGGGGCAGCCTAGGAATGGATCGTGTATGCCTGCTGCATGTTGCCTCCGCCACAGCTGCTGTGGCCACTCCTGGTGGCACCTCGGGTGGCTGCGTTGGCTCGCCCATGCCGTTTCCGCTGCAGACTCCTCACCGGGGGCATCCACCTGGGCATTTGTGCTGGGACGTTCCTGGTGGCCATGCCCACAGTCCCCCTTGGGGTGCAGGAGTTCAAGGGTGGTGACTGCGGCAGCAGCCTGCTCGCAGTGGCCCCCGTGCTCTCTGGCCAGGAGCGCTGGATTTTCCCACAGCAGTGCTCTGTGCAGGTGGTGGCCGTTGGTATGCCAGCCATGTGGCCATTGCCCTACCTATTCTGCACTCATGCTGGCCTCCCTGTTTGGCTGGGGAATGCCACAGTGGGCACTGGGACATGTAGTTTTTTCATTTTGTCCAATTTGTGGGGTGCAGGCCCCCCTGTGGTATTCTGGACCCCAACAGTGCAGATCCTGGATGCCCATTTTACGTGTGTGCCAACTTTCAAGAGGATTGGTCCAAGGGTGTGGGTTTCTATACCGGACATACAAACGTACACCTCTCATATATATATATATATATATATATATATATATATATATATATATATATATATATATATATATATATATATATATATATATATATATATATATATATATATATATATATATATATCCAACAATAATGTATCCTTGCAAATTTCTTCAATGATGGGATGGAAAAAGCATGAGTTAAAAATGAAACCAATAGAACACAATGGTGGGAAACACATCTATTCCTCAATTAGAACCTTAGTTTGATCTTTATTTTTAAATAAGAGTCTATGCTTGTGGTCTTTTAAGGAAACTTTAAATATATTTAAAAGTTCTTTGCTGCACACTTCCAGAAAATGTCAGTGTGTAGTGAGGATCTTATTTTAGTGGAAAATATATGAAGAGCAGTTTATGCAAAGCAATGTCCTGTCTGTTTCTGAAATGGAGAAATTGTCACTATAGCTGACCTTCTGCTTTGATGAATTGACAGTGAAACACCTATTGGTGGAAATCTTTAGAGGGAAAAGAGGGGTATGTGCCATTCTAGTATGTTACATGCCACAGCTGACCCTGCGCTCCTCCCATGGCCGGGGAGAAGAAAAGACTGCCGGGGCGTCACAGCTGACCCCGGGCCTTTCCCATGGCTGGGGAAGACAAGGAGGACAGGAAGCCACTGCCGACCCCAGGCCCTATCAACGTTTGGGGTGTGGTTCATGCCGACACTGCTGGAACTTTTATTGTTGTTTGACTATGATTGGGATTTGGTCTCTTCTGAAAGGGAATACAGTAAAACCCCAATTTACGTAAAAAGTCTGTTCCGTAGCTTTTGACATAAATCTTTTTTATGTAAGTCATAGCATTCTCATAGGGATGCATTGAAAGAAAAAAACGGAATGTTAATGGAGTGATCTCCCTACCTTTTGCATGTTATTGCTACTGCTTCCTTCTGAGCATAGCTGTCAAGTATCCTTTATTGGCCAGGAAAACCCCTTATTATACCCTCTTTCCCACCACCATCCCTTATTAATTAGACTGCAATGCCCTATTGCCGCCATTGGAGGGCAGCACAGGATAAGCATAGCTGTCAAGTATCCCTTATTTGCCAGGAAATTTCCCTTATTTCCAAATCCAAAACTTGACAGGTATGCTTCTGAGTGGTTTATCTGCCTGCCGGGGGAGCAGGAACCACCAGTGCTGCCTCCGCTGCCACCTCCCCCACTGCTTCTACGGGGGACTGGGAGAGTGCCACCCACATATCCACTCAGTTCCGCTGTTTGTCCAAGGCTTCTCCAGGGCACGGTTTGGCTGGGAACGCACTTCAGATGAAAATCGCTCTATCCTGCTCTTTGTCCGAGGCTTCTCCAGGGCATGGTTTGGCTGGGAATGTGCTTCCCAGCCAAACCGCACCCCGGAGAAACCTTGGAAAAAGAGCAGGATGGAGCGGTTTTCATCTGAAGTGCATTCCCAGACAAACCATGTGCCAGAGCAGCTTTGGATGAACAGCGGAACTGAGCGGATATGTGGGGGGCACTCTCCCAGTCTCTGTAGAAGCAGCGGGGACTCTGGAAAACACAGTGAAATTGCAGCAAACATCGGTGCTGCCTCCGCTACCTCTACTGCTGCCATGGTAAGTGATGTCTTGTGACTTCCAGCAGTTGGGGCGGGTGGTGTGGAGTGGAATTTTGGAGTTTAAAATGGCGTCGGTGCCATTTTAAACTCTAAAGACACAAATAAACTTCTTACGTAAATCTTTTTTTTTTTTGCATAAATCAGGATGCATTTTTCACAAAAAACATTACACAAGTCAATTTTTATGTAAATCGATGCGTACATAAATTGGGTTTTACTGTATAATCTTTTAAGCATCAGACTTTACAGTTGAGTGTGTCAGGGGAGGGGGAGGAGGTTCTGATGAGGTATCAGGGCATCCCCAGATTTGGGGTACCCAAGCGGGGCGATCCGTCTAGGTTCAGTGGCCTGCCTACCTCAAAAACACTCTCCCTTGGCCCTCTCATGCTTCTTGAATGGGGAAGATGGCAATTCTACTCTTTAGGCAGGAATGTGGTAGCAAGTATGGTAGCAAGGCTGAATAAACAGTCCATTATATTGCCACCTTTGCACACACAGAGAGAGACGGAGCTTTTCTCTGGCCCTGGGAACTGCTCTCCAATAGATTTACCTTCAAAGGCATTTCCATAAAAACCTTATCAGCCCTTGAGAAAAGTTAGCCTTATCCCAGGTCTGCTCTGCTCTGCAAAACTCCCCTTCTTCTTTCAGATGACAAACCAGGTGTTGTCTTTTCCAGGTTTTTATTGAAGAATAATAATTATCCAAAAATACATCAAAATGCAGATCAAAGCAATCAATCTAACTCTACTTTGAATATTAACTACACTAAGCATAGTCCAGAGATAGGACTTCCTAAATCTATCCTAATTTAAACAAGCTAAATAAAATGAGGAAATAACTAACTCTCTAAGTTGGCATTTCTTCTGTCAGATTCTAAGTCCTTTGCCCTGATGGTTTCTGCAAAGACTCAGACAAAATAAGCACTGCTGCTTTGGGATGGACCCCCATAGGATTTCCTTAGATCTCCATGATCTAGTTTCAAAGTGATGTAGGCTCGTACCCACTTCCAATAGATGGTTTCTGAACTCTCAAAATCTGAGGTTTAAATACATTTTGTGGGGTCCTCACACCCTTCTCCAGAATGTTAAACATGTGAGATGACCTAATTGTTTTGACTAAATGTTGTTTACCCAAACAAGTGTTTGTGATGTAACTCAAATTCTTAGACATGAATTGACGTAACCTAATTCTTGGGTGTCTGTGCAGGTGTTTGTTGTCACTCTGTCCCCAGATATTTGAACAAATGTTAATGTCCCATAATTGACTTCTATGTGAATGTCACCTTTCCCTTTCTCTCTGGTGATTGGTTATTGACGGGATGTAACTTTGGGAATCCCCCTTGTTATGAAACTGTGAGCTCCCTCACAGATGTCTTAAGTAACTGGCATTGCTACTTAGCAACCCTGGTACTTGATGACATGTTAATGTGTGGTATGTCTGGTATGTGTGGATTGGAATGCAACTGACTTCAGTGTGCTTTCCTATGAGTTAGCTATCCTCAGACCTACAGAGAATATACTATATGAATCTTAACACTTAATAAATGTAATGAAAATAAAAATATGAAATCATCCCTTGTGATTATCATGACAGGGCATTGCTAATATGTTTGATCATATCTTTGGGGTCTATCTGGACTTCATAGTTGTGAAGATATGTTTATTTGCATATTCAGTCATTATTCATGTTTTTTAATGTAAGTACTGTTTAAATAGATATCAAAGACAGATGCACTCTTTTGGCTCTTTGGGGTCCAGTTCCCTGAATTGTCTATGAATACAGACCACAAAAACAAGCTACAGTCTCCTTCTTTATATGAGTGACAGCAAGAGTGGTTGACTTCCTGGCCATGGAGAATGATGGGAATCATGGCGTTGCTACCCATTAAACTCTATGTGGGAAAATTCCTAAAGAACTATAACTCCCAGGAAGTTATAAATTGATGATAGCAAAATGTAGGTGTTTGCAGTTGCCTTTGTGGGCTGGAATTCCCAGAAATCTTCCTGAGGAATCCTTTGGGAATTCTGGGAGCTGGAGTAAGAAAAAAAGGAAAGTGCAAACTCTGCTCCAATGATGGCCAACCTTGGCACTCCAGATGTTCTTGGACTTCAATTCCCAGAAGCATTGATCAGCAGGAGTGCTGACTTGGCTTCTGGTAATTGAAGTCCAAGAACACCAATTGAAATGCCAAGGTTGGCTATCACTGCTCTAATCAGTTAGTGTTTGCTGTTCTAATATTTTTAATAACCTGATTATTCTTTGAATTTATTGTTTCAATCCTTAGCTTTTCTTGGAGCACTCACAGTGAGAAGAGCAGGACATGAAAGTATCGCATTAAAAATAATAATAATGACTTTGTTTCATTTCTATATTTTTATAAAGAATCATGGGCCTTGTAGTCTGGGAAAAATCTAAATAAATATTAATAGACTGTCATACAAAATTACAGTTCCCCATGAGAGAGAGAACTGTTGTGAAAACAGTTTATAAATGGAACATATAGTGAAAACAATTTATGACTGGCATATAGGAAATTCACCAGAAGCAAGAAAAACTCATGTGTATTTATTATATGTATTGCCTCAACAATTGCAAATAATTATGTGAAGCAGTTGTGAAATTCTGCTGTATCAACTTGCAAGCCAAATCCCATTTTGTGGAATGAAAGGATCGCTAATCAGCTAATATTGCTTTCTATAATTAAATCTGATAACTGTTTCCTTCACCATCTTGTGGTTTAGATCTGATACTGCTTCATGGCAGTTGGATTTACATACGTGACTGTATGATTGACAAGCTGTCTTTGTAATCTTAATGTCGGGTGAGTGTTTTTTAATTAAAGCTAGGACATGTTAAAATGGATTCAAAATCTAACACTAATTGAACAAATGCATAGAGAATGCAGAACTGATTGCATTAGACAAATTTAATCTTGTGCTTGAACACATCTGACATAACTGTGTCAAGACTCAAGTGGTGATGCCACCTAAACAAATTCAATAATTTGGCCACAAATTATAATAATTTGGCCAACCACAGTTGGTTCCTCTTATGCATATTTTTATTTGTGTACCCTCTAGTGCTAGTCTTCACCCAGTAAGTTTCCATGGCCAAACCAACAGAGATATAAACTGATTAGGAATGGGATGTTTGTGATTTTAAAACCAGAAGCCACCTAGTATCCTTCAGGCAGGCTTCTGGGATGGAGAAAGTAGAAATCAGAAGGGGAAAAGATGTCTTTTTACTACCATTCTCTGCTTAATTCCACATGGTTTAGCTTGAAAGAAGGGAACACCCTTTCAGTAGCACTGAGTTTTGATAATCACCTCTTCATTCCGTAGGAGAGTAATTTGGTGGGTGTTTTCCCCATAGAGACTAAGACCTGATCAGCAGGTGTGCTGACTTGGGCTTCTGGTAAGTCCCCAAAAAAAAGTTGGAGCATCAAGGTTGAGAAACTCTGGTCTAAGGTGTAATAAGACTATCCTATCCTGTGGATCAGTGAAATTACTCCTGGGAAGCAGTGTGACTGTGTGTGTATTTCCTCAGTCCAATGGCAGGTGCAGTCCAACAACATCTTATGTCCTCTTTTAAACTACATTGCAGTCTTACATCTAAACACTGCCATTCCTTCTCCCCCCCCCCCCCCCTTTCCTTACTCCATACCTCAATGTGACCACCTTCATATCTTCACACTGAATGAATTCTGCACTGGTGTATGTTGAAGTGAAGACCTCATAGGTTCTGAAATACTCAAGACCTATAAAATCTTTTTTCCCTTCTTTTAAACTCAAGTTATTTTATCAGCTGCTTGTGAAACACTGACAGCAATTCTGCTGTTGGATGTGGCTTCATGTCTTACCCATTCCTAGAAAAGTCCTATCATCTGTGGTTGATTGGGAAATTGCTAATCTGACAGAAGAATACACCTCTGTTTCTCTCATTACAACTTGTTCCACCTAGGTCAGTGATGGTGAATCTTGGCACTCCAGGTGTTCTTGGACTTCAATTACCAGAAGCCCATGTTCCAGAACACCTGGTGTGCCAAGGTTCTCCTTCACAGACCTGGGTGAACAAAATAAATAGAAATCATAAACCAAAGCAAGGTTTAGTAGTTTTAGGGGGAATGAATGCTGGTTGTTGAAATAAAGCATGGATGGGGAGGCACAGAACTGAAAATTTGGAAAGAACTCAATTCAATCTCTTAACAATGCAGGAAATACCAGCTAAAGCAGGGATTCTCAACCTGCAGCCTGTGGGCCGGATGTGGCCCACAGCACCATTTCATGTGACACCCCCCCGTCTCCACCACACCAGGAAATGACATGTGGTGGAGGAAGGGCAAAATGGCCATCTGGCCCCTGAAGCTGTCTGAGGGAACGTAACCTGGCTCCCGGCTTTAAAAGGTTGAGCTAAAGCATCCCTGGCAGAATGTTATCTAACTTTTGTTTTAAAAACTCCTGTTCAAATAGAGTCCATCAATTTCTGCTTGTTCTGCTGTTGAAAAGTATTGCACCTTCTTTCTAAAATTTAGGAAAATCCCCCACAAACCCTCCTTTTTTGTAATTGGAATCCTACAGGTCCTGCTCTCTGGAATAACAGAAAATAAGGTTGCTCAATCTTACGTATGACAGATGCTCATGTATTTGAAGATGACTACCATATTGCTTCTCAATCTTTCTTTCTGGCTAAATGCATCCAGGTCCCTGATAGGGGTAGTGCTTGATATCAAGCCCCTTTCCAGACTCAACATCTGGTTGACATGGTCTAGCTTTTCTAACTTTTTTCCAATCATAGTACTTGGAAGTTTTCCTTAATTTTGATATTTTTGCCGTACATCAGAACTGACTTGAGAAAGAGAGAGAAAGGAGGAATAGAAACAAGAAGTTACATTTGTGACAGATGATCCATCATGATTACATTTTCTAATAGATTAAATGGAATAGATTACACAGGTCTGCAAAAAATAATAATCAGCGGCATAGGATGTTTTTTTAGTAAATTTTGTTTTCTAGTGTGCTGAATCCATGCTAAATTAAACTAAAAACACGAGTTTTGCAAGAAAATTTGACAAGATGGAATTTTCAAAGTACTTTTCTTGGTTTCACTAAGTAAAAATCTATAAGAAACAGTTAAAAAAAATCCTATGCAGTTTTTTGGTTGCGGACCTGTGTTATGTTTTGGATTTTAGAGAACTGGCTTGCAAAAAATATAAAATTAAAAGTAGCCATTATATTTGTTTTGGAATGCATTCATTTGTGTACACTGTTCATAATGATAATGTGTGACTGCAGTAGGTGGATATGGGAGATTTTTGTTGTTGAAAAATTGATTGACTTGGGCATGTTGTGTTAAAAATGAAGCTCTATTAGTACTGGATAATTTTCATTAAAAATAGATAGCTGGCTGCAAATTTGAAAATGAAGGTGAAGGTGTCAAATGAGTAAATTTTTGAAAGAGAAAATGTTTAAAAATTATCTGAAGTGCCTTAAGCAGGGAAATGATTCGGGAAACTGGTTAAGGCATTTAGTATCAGTACACTTGTGGTGTCATCCTGATTACATTCTATCAATTCCTGATCAAGTTGGATCACCCAAATGCTGACTACAGGCAAGTGTCTCCTACTTAAGATACACTGTCCTACATCTCAGTTGTCCTCATGTGCCCTCAGCGATGTCAGCTCACATCTGGATTAGGCTTTCATTGCATGGTGAGGTATAATGTATAATGACTCACAGAACGTGTCAGGGGAAAACAAATCTTCCTGGGTAGGCATTTTCTCCAGATGACCCATATTTTGGTATCTGTAGGTGTGGATCTATCTGATAGAACTCTCAGCTTGGAGAATTATGGGATCTGGAGTTCTTGGATATTGCTGTGTTGTCATTGTGTCCTCCTCTGCCCTATTTTGTGGGCTAAATTGTTGTTGTTGTTATTCAGTCGCATAGTTGAGTCTGACCCTTTGCGACCCCATGGACCACTGCACGCCAGGCACCCCTACCCTCCACTATCTTCCACAGCCCCCTCAGCTCCACGCCATTGTATCCACAATGCCATCTAGCCATCTCATCCTCTGCTGCCCCCTTCTCCTTTTGCCTTCGATATTTCCCAGCATCAAGGCCTTCTCGAGTGAGTCCTCTTTTTTCATTTGGTGGCCAAAGTACTTTAGTTTCATCTTCATTATTTGTCCTTCCAAGGAGCAGTCAGGGTTGATTTCCTCCAGGATTGACTTATTTGATCTCTTTGATGTCAAGGGTACTCACAAAATTCTCCTAAATTATTAAGGTAAAGGTAAAGGTCATCCTTACTCGAAAGCCAGTCATATCCAACTCTAGGGTTCAGTGCTCATCTCTGTTTTAAAGGTGAAGAGGCAGTGCTGTCTGCTTCTGCAGACATTTCCGAGGTCATGTGGCAGGCATGACTAGACACTGGAGAGCATGGAACGCTGTTTACCTTCCCACCAAAGTGGTCCCTATTTACGTGCAGTTTCTTGCTTTCGAATTACTAGGTTGGCAGAATCTGGGACAAAGACGGGAGCTCATTCCATCCTGCAGTACTTGGGAATTGAACTGCTGACCTCCCGCCTTCCAGTCAGCGTCTTAGCTACTTGAGCCACTGATATTATTCATTCCACATTAAGTAGGCTCACTGTACCAATGGGAACTGCTATCAGTGTTTGATTTACTAGGGTTCTCTTTGATACACTGGAAAGCTGTTTTTTTGCCCTCCCTTTCTTACTTATTTTGCCAGGGATCTTTTAATGGATGGAATGTCAAAATGTAATAGCAGCCAAATAAATTTAGTTAAGGGCAGACAACAATGAGAACAAAAAAGGAAAATTGAGATGCAGGAACTAGTGATTGGATTTAGCCTGATGATTTTAATCTACCTGTATACTACAATCATTTGGCAGTTTGAATACACATTTGATAAGTAATTGTCTAAAATTGATTCCTATTTTTCTGTTGCAGGTCCTTATTCAGCTCGCTCCCATCATGGTAAGTTCTCAGTTCAATCAGGGTGTTCAACTTTTTGAAAACTCCATACACAAAAGTGCCTCAAAGAATCAGCAGTTTGAGACCTAAGTGCTACAAGCTTGAGTGAGCTCCCATCATGTGTCCCAGTCCATGCCAACGTAGCAGTGCAAAAGCAAGATATTGCAAGTAGATGGATAGATATAGCTTCAGTGGGAAAGGAAACAGCATTGAGTGAGCTTCAGCATCTAGTCATCCCTGCCACATGACCACGGAAACATCTGCAGATGCAGACAGTGCTGGCTCTTAAGTTGTAAATAGAGATGAGTACCACCACTTGGAGTTGGACATGACTGGCTTTTGAGCAAGGGAGACTTTTACCTTTACTATAATCATCTTTGGTTAGGTCTGATCCTGTTATTATGTAGAGTGAGGCAGTTTCCCAAAGCTACTGATTATGAGATACAAGCACTAGACAGTTGCTGCATTACGTATCAGCTGTACTTTCAGGAAACTTTTGAAACACTTCAATTTTTAGCATATTATAATAAATCCAGCAATATATTTAACGCATGAGTCCACGGGGTCTAATATGCAGACTGCACACACTGTTTTGTTTAAATTCCTCTGCTCTTCCCTTTCCCCAGTATGTGGGCGAACAATGGTTCTGAACAGAAACGTTGGAGGGGAGGACTCTGTAGAAGGCGAGTGGCCATGGCAGGCCAGTGTGAGGAAGCTGGGCAAACATATATGTGGAGGGGCCCTCATCACTCCTAACTGGGTTGTGACAGCAGCACATTGTTTTCGACCGTGAGTAACCTAAGAAAAGTGCTTGTCTTTCCTTTTCTCTTGATCTAACCCAGGGGTTCCCAACCTTTTAAAGATGGGGGCTGGGTCATGTTATCTCAGTCATCTTTGGGGGCTGGATGACCATTTTGCCCTGACCATTTTGTCCCAACAGTTTCAAAGGTGTGGCCATTTTGTTTCTCAAATGCCCTTGGAGGGGTGAGAGGCAATATGAAATGGTGCCTTGGGTCGGATCCGGCCCACAGGCCATAGGTTGGGAGCCCCTGATCTATTCCCTCTTTCCCACACTTTTGCAATCTTTTAAAAATATTTTTATTGAGTTTTTAAATCATAACATCACAATATAAACACACAAAAATAGACGCTTGATTGAAAGGAAAAACATTTTGAAAAGATAAACTCAATTACATCAGTATCACTTCTACATCTCAACTTTTATTTAACAGTTTAACACATTCATTATTCTTGATAGTCCCTATTTTTAATAATATTTCTATGTTTACCCGATGTTTTTATCTACGTATTCATAGATAAAATGTCTATTGTACTTCCATCTTATTTTCCTCAAAAACTTATTGCATCAGGTGCTGGTTTGTCACCTTTATTATTCTCCACCATGTATTTCAAAAAAGGCTTCCAAATATCCCAAAATTTGTTTTCTTTTACAATACCTTTTCTTAAGTTTAGTTCCCATGTAAGCATATCATTCAATGCTATTTCCCAAATTTCTTTATACTAGTTACCCATTTCTAAATTTAAATTATTTTTCCAGTTTTTTGCAATCTGTTGTCTTGCTAATGTCATAAAAATAGATAACAGGTCTTTCTTGTTCGAGTTTAATCTCAATTCTTCAAAATCTGTTTGCAATCTTTGAACTGTGATGGAACTAGTTATTTTTATCCACTCACAGATTTATTTTCTTTCCCTGTCCTAAAATTCACAACATGATGATTTAAAATGGCTGTGAACAAAAAACAACAACAACAAAAAAGACTGAATTTAACATGAAAACAAAATGATAATTGCATTTGGGTTTTTATTCATCAGGGAAGTGTGAATTAGAATGGTTTGTTTTTCCTCTCTCAGAAGAGGGAAACTGGGGACTTGTAAAGTGTGTTTGCCAGACCGAGCCAGTGGTAGTTTTAAGGAGGTCAGGTTTCAAAAGAACCTGAGGTGTTGCTTACTGCCTCTGTTAATCCTCATCCAAGGGGATTAAAAAACAATTACACTGAATCACTGCATGGGAATTTCCTTGTATTAAAATTTAACTGGAGGGTTAGGGTTAGCAGAAAGGTTACATTTACATATCTTAAATTTTTGGAAACAACTGATTTTGAAAACCGCCGATTTTGAAACCATTGTTAATACTGTGATCAGAATATATAATTTGTACTTCTTCTACTCATGGCTCACCGAAAAACACCACAGGCCAGTCTCTTAATTACATTACATTGTAGAGTTTTCAGACAAAAAGGCACTAAAAGGCAAAAAGTAACAGATTAGCCTGAACAACTTTTGTCTTAACCATGTTGAGATGAAAAACAAGAACTGCATCTCTCAAGTACAGTAATACCTTGGATAATGTTTGCATCAGATAACGCTAAAACCGCATAACATTAAGCAATCTGGGGAAAAATTGCATTGTATAACGTTAAAATCCTATGGGATGCATCGGATAACGTTCGCTAAAGCCTGTGCTGGTTACAATGTATCTCTATGGAGTTTTAGCGTTATCCGACGCACCCCATATGATTCTAACGTTATCCGATGCATGCATCGGATAAAGTTAAAAATTGGATAACACTAAGACTTGTGGAACCAAGTTTTAGCGTTATCTGAGGTTTTACTATCAGAAACAAGGGGACATTGTACCATTTCTCAGCTGATAATCACTTAAAATAGATACTCTGTGGATCTTTTGGAATAGTAGCCTTGTTAGTCTGTGTTTCAGGCATATCATACAACAAAAACAAGATGTCTATGTCTGATGAAGTGGACTTGATCCATGAAAGTTCACATTGAAAATATAGCAGCTAGTCCTTAAAGTGCCGCAACATTTTTGGTTTTTTTCCTTGTTTTTGTTTTCTGATATGCTTTTGGATCTTGTTTGATGTGAATTTTGGACAAAAATGTGTTGCCAAGGATCTAATATGTCTTGTTCAATTGGCTAAATTTTATAAGTCAAATCTAGAAGGCCTTAGTCTTAGTTGACCATGGTAGTTTTCAGGCAAGAAGGGGAAGCTATCTGTTTGAGGTAGAAATTAGTAGGAAGAGCTGGAGCCTTCCTCAGCCTCACAGATGCTTGGTGTTGTGAACTGAAGCACAATTGCAAAGTAGCGCAGAAGCGCTCTTGCAAAAGGAAAATGGCGGTTTCCCACCATTCTAGCAAGAAGCCCCAAATGGCGCGAAACCCTTACAAAAGGGCGCGCTTGTTAGACTAAACCAAGCCCTGTGGTTGGTTACACTTTTGGATCCTGTTCTCCACTGGTTAATTATATATATCCCCGGTTATGATTGGTTAGTTACATCTGTCCGATGGGTCGCTACCTTGTATCCAGGAGCTACCACCGGAGAGACACTATATAAGCCCCATGGGAACACCAGATCTATACTTCCCACACACCAGTCGAGTAGCCGGGTAGCGCTATGCCCTGGGTCCCTCCACTGCTGCGCTTCATGGTAGCATGTATATTGCCCAAAGATGGGTAAGAGTCCGAAGGGACTGAATTCGCTGGGATTGTATAGCCATCTCAGGATCCGGGAACGCCTTGTAAGCTCATCTCTTGTTGACTGTTAATAAAGCCTGTTGCTGTTGGTTCCATCGTTGTCCTGGACTAGTGCTTATAAGGGCTGGATCCAACACTTGGACAATCTTTATTTGGTTGTATTAGCAATCCTAAAGGTTGATATCATTGAATTATATTTCTCTATAATCAGATGTTAGTTTGGTCCCATAGATTCTAATAAATATTATAGGTATACAAGTGCCATCTGCTTCAATTTGGTCTGAATTATTTGTCTTACAAGCGGCAGCTTTAAACTGATTTGTAGTTTGTGGACTTTGATTTGTATCTGAATATTCAGAAGCTTTTGCATATACAGTGATACCTCATAACATACCTTGGTTCCACAAGTTTGGACTTTATACGCATTTGGACTTTGTATGAGGCATTGCAGAAATCCTAGCCGTGATGCCTCCTTGCCGCGATGCCTCATACAACGTCATTTCCATAGAGATATATTGTACCGTAACAGCACAGACTTCAGGGCAAAGTCAAGGAAACAGACAGGAAACTGACAGAACTTAAGAAATCATTGTCTAAAGGCTAAAAACATTACAAAAACATGTCAAACAAACCTGATTGTCCAAGACCCTGAAGAATGCTGCAAAAATCCCAGGAATGCTTCTAAAAATTCTGATGAAAAAATTCAAAAAAATCCAAAATCGTGCTCAAAACCACTCCTAAACACTCTTCACCTCATGCAAAACCCACAAGAGCAATGCACGCATGTGTCCTGCCTTTTATACTGCCCAGGCACAATGCAACCTGGGAAAACCCCAATGCCTCATACAAAGTCGCACAACTTTGTATGAGACAACTTTTTTCAAGGAATTAGGTGATGTTGTATGAATTCGATGTTGTATGAAGGGGACTTTGTATGAGGTATTACTGTATTTCTATGAATCCAATAGCAAATTAAACCATGAAAATAAGGGAAATAAAGGATAAAACTCAGTGTCATCAATTATTGCTGGGCTTCTGGTGTGCAGCCAAAGTTCCTACTACTTTTGCTTCCTCTCATTGCTTCTAATTGGTTTGGAAACTGACAAATGCTCCCACTTTGCTTTCCAAATGATTTCTTAACTAAAAGTACCCCACTAATAAATATTTGTTCATTGAAGACATCTCTCTGTAGTTGTGTTCCTAAAATTCAAAAGGAGGCTCAACATAAACATACAGTAAAACCCCGACTTACAAATGCCTCGAGTTACATAAAATTCAACTTACATAATGATTTTGTGCTAAAACCATGTCCCGATTTACATGATTTCCTATGGGTTTGCTTCGAGTTACATAAAGAATCTTTTTCCGATGGGTTTGCTTCGAGTTATGTACACATTTATTTCCCTATGGGTTTGCTTTGATTTACATAAAAATTTTATTTTTCCTATGGGTTTGCTTCGAATTACATAAAAAAATTTTTTTGCTATGGGTTTGCTTTGAGTTACAAAAAAAATTGATTTAAGCAAAAGCCTACGGAACTGACTTTTTTCGTAGGTAGGGGTTTTACTGTATCTTAATGATTGTGCCACAGTGCTGAAGTTTTGCAAGCAGCTCTGACCTTATCGGATCTAGTGGCTCAGGTTCTGCAAAACCTATTTTAATTAACCTGAAGAAGAAACATTTGTAAAACTAGCAAGACTTGCTCCTTGAGGAAGCACATAAATAGGCACATATCTTCAAGATTAAGTTCTAAAGCTAGTTGTTACTCCTATCTAGAATAGACAATTGTATCAATGAGATATACATAAATGTTGATTTATCAATCAACTACTCTAGCTGTGACAAAGAATGGGAAACAAAAAGATAGTGGCTTATTAGAAGAAGAATAGCTTTAATGAGTACTGTACAAAAATATTGCTCCAGCCAACAGAATATCCGTTCTCTTATTTATTGGGAAATGTACACAACATTCTCCTGTTTGTAAATTCGAGCAGAAATATGTACAGTAAAATCCTGTTTTACATAAAAAGTCAGTTCTGTAGCTTTTTATGTAATATGGTTTTTAAGTAAAATGAAGCAAACCAATTAACTCTTACATAAAATGATTTTTTAAAAAAGTAAAACAAAGTAAACCCATAGGAACTCTGGGGGAAACCGTCACATAAAATGGATTTTTTTAACATAAAACGGACATGATTCCTTCAGAATTTCCTTACATAAAACGAATTTTACGTAAAACGAAGTGTACGTAAAATGAGGTTTTACTGTACATATATAAAGCCTCCAAATGGACTTTTCCCCTTTATTGCCTCCATGTGCCACACGGTGGAAGTACAGGACACTGTGTCTTTCTTTGCTGGTTTTCTAAAATAATGCTTGTATGTTTGCATGTCTGATTTAAACTATAAGGGTTGGTTGAACATATTTTTCCAACTGGCTGAAACATGTTTAATAAATAACGTGTTCTTGTTTGAAACCAGGTCACATTTCTGGCTACCCCTTTCAACTCTGCCATTTGTCTTGTAATGTCCATAGCTGTCTAATGCCCACCTGATTTTGAAGTGAAATCAGATTCCTTACATTTTCTTAAATGAATGACAATATGAATCCCCCTTACTTTTTTTGCATTACAAAAAGAAAATGCTAACCCTAACTCCCAGTCATAGCTAAGCAAAGTACAGTGGAACTCCTGATAACACCCAATCCTGATAACGTCAAATCCGCATAACGTCACGTTTATTATGCACCACGTGATGCTCTGGATAACGATGCAAAAAGGCTTAAAAATGACTTTATGTGGAGCATCTCCATAGGAGATCCCGGATAACGATGGTTTTTGGACATTTTTGTGATTTTATCCAGAGCATCTCCCATAGGGACCGCATAAAGTCCAAATCCAGTTAACGACCAGACTTGTGGAACCATGTTTGGACATTATCAGAAGTTCTACTGTATAAATAATTCTAGCCACTTATACATCCATTTTATCTATCTTTTTTAGAGATGATGATCCATCCCAATATACGGTATTGTTGGGTGTTAGCAGACTGGAGAATAACTGGTCTCACAAGCAATTCGTACGAGTTGGGAGCATTGTCAGAAATCCCCGATATGCAGGAGAAGCCACAAGTGGTGATATTGCCTTGGTGCAGTTGGTTCACCCAGTGAGATTCACAAATTATATTATTCCAATCTGTGTTCCAACAGCAAATGTGGATTTCCCCCCAGGCATGAAGTGCTGGGTCACAGGGTGGGGAGACATCAGTGAAGGACGTGAGTATTGCTCAAGGAACTAACCCTTCCTTCTCCAGAAAGATGCAGAAATATACATCACCTTAGGAAACCTGTTTTTAATTCTTCCTGCTTATCCTTTCTTTCTACACCATTGGGAGAACTGCAAACATTACAGTGAGAATGAATCATAGAGATGGGAGAACATCTATTTCAACAAGGTGCAATGACACATCCCCTGAACATAGTGTCTAGATCCCATTGAAATACATATAGTGAAGGGTCACAGTGGCTTAGTGGTTAAGATGCTGAGCTTGATGGAAGGTCAGCACGTCAGCAGTTTGAGACCTGAATGCTGTGTTACAGAATGAGTGCCCGTTGTATGTCCCAGCTCCTGCTAACCTAGCAGTTTGAAAGCAAGAAATTGCAAGTAGATAAATAAGTACTACATTGGTGGAAAAGGTAACAGTGTTCCATGAGATATGCATATAGTCATGCCTGTCACATGTCTGCAGAAACATTTGCAGATACAGACAATGCTGGGCCTTTGGTTGAAAATGGAGTGCAGCATTGAACCCTAGAGTTGGACACAATTACCTAGGGAGACCTTTGCCTAGTCAAAGGGGGTGCTTCTTTGGGGGCATCTGAACAAGTAAATTTTTGTGAAACAAAATGTGCTAGTTTTGAAGGCATCATCAGACTCCCTGTAGTTTTTGCTGCAACCAACTATCCCACCCATGCTCTTAAATATTCCTTTTTGGGACTCTCTTTTAGAGTGTTTGAACAGGCTCTTTTTAATTTATCCTATACCACTGGCCTCTTCTGACCACTCCCCCCCGTCTCCCCTCATTAACTCATGTTTATTTTCCATTTCAGAGGACTTACCTTCTCCAAAAAAGCTCCAGAAGCTCCAGGTGCCCATAATAGATACACAGACCTGCAGAAGACTCTACAACATTGACATGGGTCAGAGTCTGCCTCGGAAACAAATCCAAGATGACATGATGTGTGCTGGGTATGCTGAAGGCATGAAGGACACATGCAAGGTGAGAGACTGATCTCATTGTGGCCTATCTGCATAAGAAACCCAGCCTTTGATCCCAAACAACACTGACAAATCTTCTTTCTACCTTGGAACTTCTAAGAAATGAAAAACCATTGAAGAACTCCGTTTTGAACCCCACGTAGTTCAGGAATTGATGTTATTTCAAAGATTCTTAGGTGGAGATCATCCATCTATGTGTACAATCATATCTCAAGAAACTAGTGTAGATTTATGGAACTCCCTGCCAGAAGAAGTGGTGACAGCTGTCAGTCTTGACAGCTTTAAGAAAGGGTTAGACAAGTTCATGAAGGACAATGGCTATAATTATGGATACCTAAGGACAACCTCCGAGTTGGAGAGATAGGCAGGATATCTCTCAATGCCATTTCCAGGAAATCCTAAGCAGGTGAAGGCATCTGCTTGGGAATCATACCCTGAAGCAAATGGTGAGCCACTGTGTGAGATAGACTGCTGGGCTGGATGGGCTGTGGCCTGTTCCAGCAAGGCTGTTCTTATGTTTGTTCTTATGTTCTTATTTATATTCTGGAATAGGTTGATATTTGCAGAGGTTTTCAGTGTGGTTTGTGGCTCCAAATATAAGTAAAAATTAGACCATAAAGTTAAATTATAATTCACTGAGCATACATACAACTTTGTAATCATATATATAGGTTTGTTTTAAATTCAGATGAAATGAATAATGATGGAAAGATAAAAACTGTATGAGACAGTAGAACAGTTAACATGAATAATAAAGCAGCAAAGTAAAAATAAACATTTATCTTAGGCCCCTTATGTTTGACAGAAGCCCCTGGAGATTAGTAAGGTAGTAGTGACTTGAATCAGTAAGAGTCCAGCAGCTTCACACGATCTAGGTCAGGGTGGCCAAACTTTTCGTGCTGCAGGCATGCCCATGCCCATGGATAGCTGAGTAGGCCGGTCATGTGGTTCCTCCTGCTGTAGACGCTGCTGTAAAATGCATCCACGGCTGTCATAAATGTATTTACAACAGCTGCAGGTGCATTTGTGGCAGTGTTTACGGCAGATGCAGGCATATTTTACGGCTGTCATAAATGCACCTGCTTCCACTTCCAGCAGTGGTGAGGATGGTGGCAGGCCACATGAAATGGTGGCATGGGCTGGGGCTGGCCACCCCTGATCTAAGATTATGCTTAATCAGCTCAGAAGAAGCTGGGCTTTATATCATAACCATAACCATAACCATAACCATAACCATAACCATAACCATAACCATAACCATAACCATAACCATAACCATAACCATAACCATAACCATAACCATAACCATACCTGTCAAGTTTTGGATTTGGAAATAAGGGAAATTTCCTGGCAAATAAGGGATACTTGACAGCTATGCTTATCCTGTGCTGCCCTCCAATGGTGGCAATAGGGCAGTGAAGTCTAATTAATAAGGGATGATGGCGGGAAAGAGGGTAAAATAAGGGGTTTTCCTGGCCAATAAGGGATACTTGACAGCTATGACCATAACCATGTGCAAAGTTAGATCTCTCCATGCATATGAGCCTAACCCAGCACTTATCCAGAAGTCCCTGGATTGGACATTACAGTTCTTTTCCTGCTAGGTACAATATATTGCATTAATCTATTGGATTTCCAACCATAATATTCCTTCAAGGAATGTAAGACTGTTTCCTATCTCTTAGTCTCACTCTCAATAATGTTGTGAAATAGTTAGGCTGGGAGATAGTCCGTACTCATTTGCAATCATATATGTATCACAACATAAGTATGGAATCATATCTTCACTAAAATAGGAATTTGAAAACCTAACTCGCCAGCTTTATTCTAATAGTCTAACCCAGCCTCCCCAATCTGATGCCTTCTAAATAGGTTGAACAATAGCTCCTGCTGTCCTATATGGTCATTGTGGTTAGTTTTAGTCTACAAGATCTGGAAACCAAAGGGTTTGCTAAGTACCATACTATTACATTCTTGCTGACTGCTATACTACACTAGCTCTTCTTCATGCCCATCTCTATATTTTCCTAGGGTGATTCTGGTGGTCCACTGATGTGCAAAATGAACCAGGAGTGGCTCTTGGCTGGTATTGTGAGCTGGGGAGAAGGTTGTGCTGAAAAGAACCGCCCTGGGGTGTATATCCGCCTTACTTCATACCAGCAATGGATTCATAATATTGTTCCTCGCCTTCATTTTGTTGATGCTAAAAAGAGTGACAAGAGGCTCACAAATCAAGGTGCTGGTGGAGCTAATGGAAGAGGACATATCTTCATTATCATTGGTCTGCTTCAGATCTTAGTATGGACTCTTAATCATGTCTTAGTATTTGCATAGGATCTATGAGGAAAATAATTTAAAGATGGATGAATAATGGGAGTCCCCCCCCCCCTTTGCACCTCCTTCCCATACATCTCTGAAACACCAATGTAGTTTCAGGTTGAATGACAGGTTACCTGTAATATACACAAATCGGGACATTTTCCAGTCTTGGTTTTCATTGAGTCATTCAGGTTGACTCTAAACCTGGATGTCTTCAAAGGTGCCTTTGGAAATCCTTGAAGAATCTTGTAAAAATTTGGTGCCATCCAGATATGTAGGACTGCAGCTCTCTCATGTAGGGGCCAATGCTGGGTGAAGATGATGGCATATGGTTCAGAAAAACCAGAGGGCACAAGGCAGAGGAAATATTTTGCACAAGAATGCAAAATACTGAATCTTTGAAAGGGAACACATTAAGAGGGAAATATCCATGGCTCTCTAAGTGTCTTTGTGTTTTGCAAAAGTAAACATTAATAAAATCTTGCTCACTTTTGTTTAATAGAATTAATTTTAATAGAATAGGAAAAGTGGCTGGAGTAAAAGCACTGACTATGATTTAAAACAAATGTAAAAAGCTATATACAATGGATGAAAACAGCTAAGGAGGGAAGAAAGGACAAAGGAAATAGTCAGGTAAGGATATACCAAGGGAAAACATTTGAATTGCATTGGCTTTGGGTACTTTCAGTGGAGGTTCTCATTCATTTTTGGGTTCTTTGGGTTACTGATCCTTTAAGTAAACCCCAAAGAGCCAATGTTTCAGGTTCTTTCATTTGCAGTTTTCCATTCAGGTTTCCCTACTATGGGAACTCTCAAATCTTTTCTCAAGAAAGAAGGGACAAGGCAGCAGACAATCATCTTCTCTAAAAGCATCAACAGCAAATGTAGATGAAAAATTAGTCTATAGACCTATGCAGGCATTAACTGTAGTTTAAAGATCACATTTATCATCACATCACCATCTTCCTCATGATCATCAGTTCATCATCAGGAAACAAGATGGATGAGAAAGAGAAGTCATAATGTCAATTGTAATCAAAATACAATATGAAACAAACCACATTTACTAAGGGAAATACATTCACACGCACCCAATCCAAAACCCAAAGATAAAAATGGGGGTTTCATCCCAGCAACACTATCAATAAACCAGCGAAGGGCAGGAAGAGAAGAATTTATTGACAATCTAGGAGATTGTTTTGGATGCAACTCAATGCTACTTTTCAGATCTACTGCCTCCTAAATCAGTAAAACTAACATGACGTCCAATCTTGGGAGGAGTGAAAGAACAAGAAAAATGCAATTTACAGTGATAGGAAATATTTGATTACATTTTGCAGGGGAGTAAACTGGGGTGAAACAATAAAGCAGAGATTATATTCTGGTTGGCTACAGAGTGGTTCTATTTGGGAGAAAATCAAACATCTTCTAAATTAGGTGGTGGTAAGATTCTCTCACAGGGCTCAAGAAATGTCCTGCAACAAAATAAGTAGATACATTGTTTGATTTAATGTGACTTTATTTTATTTTTGCTCCCTCTTGTGCCTTCTCTCTGTGTTTTACAGTGGAACATATAGTTGATTCTGAGCATGAATGCATCTTTTGATATGGGATGTTCTTATACCCCATAATATACAATGACTAGTTCTCACTATGGTCAGAAAATACCCCATGATAGTTTAAGACATTTTACTAGAATAGGAGGGTACTGCAGTGGCTCAGTGGTTAAGAAGCTCGCCTTGTTAGCTGGAAGGCTGGTAAGTCGGCAGTTCGAGAGCTGGGTACTGCATGACGGACTGAGTGCCTGTCTATGTCCTAGCTCTTGGGGACATGAAAATAGCCTCATTTGGGCATCCATTGAGCAGAGTTTCTTCTGCAAAAATCCTTTCAACTCAGAATACAGTAATTTCTCACATGAAATTATTATACTAGAATGGGAAATTCTATTAAGGAGGACAAAGAGAATGTGGCTTAAAGAGGTGACATATCATTTAAAATGTAGGATATACTATCAAATGGAGAGAATGAGAAGAAGTAGCTTGTTTTGTTGTTTCTATGAGACAATAAGACTAAAATAAATAGAGCAGTCCCTATGGAAGTGCTTCTAATGAATCCAGATGTGATTCTTCAGTAGAGGTCCTTGGGCTAAACATGAAGTGAGCCAGAGAAGAAACAAGACGGAAAAGATAGTTTCTTAATGAGGCCCTTGCACGCCATATCTGGAAGCAGTTCCAGGAGAAACATTATAGCCAACAGCCTGAAATCAAGAGGCTAATAGATCGTGTCCCACTGGGTCTCTAAATATGTCTCAGGCAAAACTGGGGAACCTTTTCATTTTATTGTGTCTTGCATTCGGTCTGTGGAAGCATATAAAAATCACATATCAATAGCAGAAGAGTACAGAGTATATGATAGTAGAACCTAATGTGAAGGAGGAAGACATATTGCCTCTTCCTGATTTCACTGGTGGAACCATAACCCTGATTTCTTCAGACATTTCTTCTTACCAATTGTTCCCTGTGGTTTAGGTGAGGCTTCAGCACAATAATGTAACATTTTGGGAAGAAGATGAAAACCAACAATCCAGCACTGGAGGCTATGATGGAGAACATCTCCACAGCTACCATATATTTTCCTTTGGTGCTGAGGTAGGCTGGGGCAAAAGATAACCAAACACAGCAGAACACCAGCATACTGAAAGTGATAAATTTGGCCTCATTGAAACTGTCTGGTAGCTTCCTGGCTAGGAAAGCTACAGTAAAGCTGGCAACAGCAAGGAAACCCAAATAGCCAAGGACACAGTAAAACATGGCCACAGATCCTTCATTACAAGCCAAGATAATTTTTTCATTTGCTGATTGCATGTCAACGTCTGGATATGGGGGTCTGGTTGCCAACCAGCTAGTGCAGATTCCTGCTTGGATAGCAAAGCAGGAAAGTGCAATAGAAGTAGCCAACTTCTTCCCCACCCACTTCCTTGTCCTGGATTGTGGTTTGGTGGCTACAAAAGCCAGGATGACTGTGATGGTCTTTGCTAGTATACAAGAGACCACAATAGAGAAAATGATGCCAAAGGCAGTCTGCCGCAGGAGACAGAACCATTTGTTGGGACGGCCAATGAAGAGCAAGGCACTAAGAAAGCAGCACAGCAGTGAGATGAGTAGAACATAGGTGATGCCCTGGTTGTTAGCTTTGACAATGGGCGTGTTGTGGTATTTTATAAATATTGCCAGCACCAGAACTGTGACCAAGGAAAGGGAAAAAACAAAACAGGTTAAAATGATCCCCAAAGGTTCTTCATAAGACAAGAAGCTTATGTCCTTAGGAATGCATAAATCCTGGTTCTTGTTTGGATAGGTTTTAACAGAACATGTGTGGCAATCATTCATGTCTGAAAAAGAAAAGATGTGCTTTTGATTTGGGGAAAAGAATTTCCACGAATCTTGCCAAAATTCTATCATGGTGACTTTTACACAACTACTGTATTTTCTGGCGTATAAGACTACTTTTTAACCCCGAAAAATCTGTGCCAAAGTCGGGGGTCGTCTTATAGGACAGGTACTTAACTGCAGCTGACAAGTATATTCCAAACTCTATATTTTAACTGGAAAAGTTGGGGGTCGTCTTATACGCCGGAAAATGGTATATAGTCTATATACCACCTTATAGAAGACATGTTCTTCCTATGCACACTCATTTTTCATCAATATTGTTTAACTTTCAGTTGCAAATTTTAAAAAAATTACAATACTTTTAAATCTTTGCAGTTTTGCTTACTGGTTCTTTCAAGTACAGCCATGGTTCCTTAAAGAAATATAATTGGGATATAGTCATAGCAAATTGCTCTGTTCTGCAACAGCATGCTTACTTTGAACCTTCTCTATCTTTAAGATGGAAGAAAATCCCTTGTCACCATCACATGGGGCTTTCTGGAGGTTTGTATGCTTTGGAGTTTGCCAGACAGCAAGCCTTTATGGTGCCACTGAATGAACAAACACACTAAGAGATTGACAAATTGCTTTGTCAAAAAGGCATAACTTGACTACAAGATATAGATAGCAGCCTGGACCTTTCATGTTAATGACCATAACTGTTTAAGAAATATCAGAGAATAAACAAAATAAAAAGGCTGTAGCACTTTAAAGACTAACTGTTATATTTCAATGTGAGCTTTTGTGGATTAAGTCCACTTCATCAGACATGGGAGTGAGGCTTCATGGCATCAATTTATACTTATCAGGTACAGAAGTACAGAGTGATTGGTTAGCACAGGGATTCTCAAACTGTGGCTCATGAGCCAGATGTGACCCATGACACCATTTCATTTGGCTCCCCACTGCCTCCACCACTCCAGGAAGTGCCATGTGGTGGAGGAAGGGCAAAATGGCTGTCCAGCCCCCGAAGCTGTCTGAGGGAGCATGACCCTGGCTTGAATAGGTTGAGAAATCCTGGTTTAGCATAACAGATAAGCATACAACTCAATGTGGCTTCATACAATTGGTAATGGCAGATGATCTCTTATCTGTTATGCTAACCAATCACTCTGTATCTCTGTACCTGATATGTATTGTTGGATGGTAATTAGATTGATCCAAGATCATACTAAAATTATATACCATATTTAACATAAAAGGATTTTGAACTGTAATGACTAGAGTTAAAGAGGTCAGTGGCACACCAATTGACCTCTTGCCAGTCAGCAACAGAGCTTGAATTCTTAACAAAAGCAAGGTCAGCAGACCTTTTGCCTTCTAAATTGACCAGGGAATAATTGACCTGTTTTTCTTGTTTGGCCGAGGTGACTTGGATTAAGCTAATCCCCCATTGTTTTCCTTATGTACTTTTAATTAACCAACTGGTTCCGTGACCTTTTTAGGGAACCTGTGACCAGAAAAATCTTTCTGTCAACAAAGGCAGAACAAATAAGGACTCTCTTAGTTATTTTAGAAAAACACCTAGTCTCTCTGTTAATTAGTAGTATAGCCATGAAGCAGTTTTTGCATTATTTAATGGGACTGAAAAATGAATTAAATCAGCCGTTTATCCTGATTCCTGAAGTCTGCCTCATTCCTTCTCTCTGCTGGGCAAGGCTCATACCTGTCAACCCGCGGCTCTGGAAAAACAGGACCTGCGCAGATCGCTTGTGCACAGGTCGCTTTCCACGCATGCGTGGAAAGCGTTTCCCCCGCTGCCAAATTATGGGGTTTTTGCAGCGTGGAGCAGGTTATGACATCAATCAACGTCAAATTACGGGGTTTTCCTGGCCAAATTGGGATGGTTGACAGGTATGGCAAGGCTCATAGCAACAATGTATACATTGATGTCATGAAGCCTCACTCCCATGTCTGATGAAGTGGACTTGATCCACTTCATATGTACTGTATACTATATTCATCAAGATAATAGCATTTTTAATCTATATGGCTGAATTTTATGGTTAGTCCCACATAGAATAGACTTATGCAACTAATGAGACCTTGAAGTAACATTTACGAAAACATACACTGTACAAAAGAATAATTAGATTTAGGCCTTTGCCATATATGTGTTTATATTTACCCATCTGCATGGAAATCTTCCTTTCTGGACATGGGATGCAGTCATAACAGCAAAATTGCTCCCCTTCTTTCACTTTCTTTCTAAAACCAGGAAGACAGCTCTCAGTACACTGAGAGAGAGGCTGAACCTAAATAAGAAATGGAACAGAAGCACAAGAATATTGGGAACAATGATCTTTCAAATTATTTATTATTACTGACAGTCAGTCATCAATGAAAAAAATAAGGCTGTAAACCTTGACACACCTACTAGTGAACAAAAAACTATAGCTAAATAATGGGCTTGTGATTCTTGGAGAACAAGCAGGAATGACTAAGAATTGTGATTTACATATAATTAAGTAATACTTTCAGAAATTGAAAGAAAATCTGGGTATTTCTGTGTCTCTCTGGTTCATGTTCCATGGCACAGAATGAGTGCTGATCTTTGAACATTCCTGGAGCACTGATTATTGGAGCCTACCTGGTTAAACCAGTTGTTCCATGTTACAATATCCTTACTGATGGTAAACGCTTGATCTGGAGATGCCTGGGGATCCACACGACCAATTTTGATGCGATGGAAGGAATTATTTGCTGAAATTACCCAGTTGATGATATCAAATCCAGTTACCAACCTCCTATTACTATCAAAGTTAATCTTGTCTCCTGCAGTGTTGTTAAATGAGACCTCTTTGAGGAAGTGATGGAGCTGGTCAGATAAAGAAAAATGACGAATTTAGAGATGTCGTCTGCTGTTCCATATTCCAGGCTAAAATCTGCAGAGGTCTATACCAGGGGTTCCCAACCTAAGGCTTGTGGGCGGGATACAGCCCATGGCACCATTACATGTGCCACCCTCAAAGGGCATTCAAGAAAGAAAATGGCCACCCTTTGAAGCTGTTGGGACAAAATAGCCACCCCATCGTGCAGCAGGGCAAAATGGCCATCTAACCCTTGAAACTGACTGAGAGAGCATGGCCCGGGCCCTGGCTTGAAAAGGTTGGGAATCCCTGGTCTATATCTTGCCTGAAATGTGTAGATTACATGGATTATTTTTAACAGACACAAAGAATTCACATATCTAAGAGGTCCTTCAAGAAGGACAGTAGTATTTTCAGCTAGATCAGCTGCAATAAAAACAGAGCAAAAACATAGTAACATAGAACTATTGTTCAGAGGAAATGTTAAGAACAAGCGAGAACCAGTGGTGGGATTCAATTTTTTTACTACCTACTCTGTGGATGTGGTATGCTGGGTGTGGCCAGGGGGAAAGCCCTGCATTGTACCCAAATTAGGACTACAGTACTTTATTTCAAAACTTGGATGGGCAGGGCCAGCCAGAATTTCTGCTACCGGTTCTGGCGAACTGGTGCGAACCTGCTGATGCCCACCACTGGTGAGAACCAAATTATGCAAACTGCTATTGGGGACATAGTTGATGGGGAAGAAGAGGCTGCAGGGATATTCATTGATCTTTGTGTTGCATGCTCCTTCATTTTTTTTTTTACTGCTATGAAGATTTCAGTGGTTCAGTGGTTCTCCCTCCCCCCCACCCCTTACACATGGAGGAAATATAGAAATGATTTTCTCACAAACTATTCTATGCATTCCCACAAACCATGAGATTAAAATATGGATTAAATATAGATATTCCTGTCATCTTTGAGAAAGTAAGGTAAAGGTAAAGGTTTCCCTTGCTCGAAAGCCAGTCGTATCCGACTCTAGGGTGCAGTGCTCATCTCTGTTTCTAAGCCGAAGAGCCAGCGCTGTCTGCTTCTGCAGACATTTCCGTGGTCATGTGGCAGGCATGACTAGACACCGGAGCGCACAGAACGCTGTTACCTTCCCACCGTAGTGGTCCCTATTTATCTACTTGCAATTTCTTGCTTTCGAACTGCTAGGTTGGCAGGAGAAAGAAAGAATAAATGGTTAATATGTGAGCATAGAAATGCTTGGATCAATTTATATGCTAATATGTTTTTGTTGGTCTTTGCTTCTCAATTGTGTTGTTTTTACTCAATATTTGATAGACACTTATTTGTAATACTGTGTGTCAATTATGCTTTTATATCCATGATTTTGCATGCATGGGATTTATAATATTGAGTTTTCTATTTTTTGAAATTGGAAACCTATGGTTTTAATTGTGTTTTAATACAAGTTGATGGCAAGACCAAACATTCTTAAGGGTATGCAACAACAAAATCAAATTAGAAGATGGAAGAAGGAGTTCACTGGGCAAGAAATAAAATTAAAGGAAGTTATGGCTGAGGAACTCAACATCCCCCATGTCACTTGTTGGGATTAAAAAATTTTTACTAGCCGGGGGAAAGCCCTGTGTTGCACCCGAATTAAGACTGCTGTACTTTATTTCAAAACTTGGATGGGCAGGGTCAGCTAGAATTTCTGCTACCAGTTCTGGTGAACTGGTGATGCCCACCACTGGTCAGAGTGCCTAAATATAAGACCAACATGCTCAAGCAGGGGCTGCTGGTGGATAACAACACAATGTGTGAATGTGGTGAGATACAGAATCCAGCTCTTTTGCTGGTCTGCTGCTTACTACTGGAAACACAAACTAATGAGGATTTAAGTTTGGCCAACAACAAAGCCAAAAAAAGTAGTTTCATTTTGGCAATTTAAACTCTGACCTGGACATGAAAGAAGAAGAAGAAATACAAGTTGATAGCCATGCTGGGCTGTCAGGAAGTGGGGTAAGCTATATTTCACCAATACTAATATGGTTTTCAAGGTTTGTGAGATATTTGAGAAGTGGCTTTACCATTGTGACCCCCAAGTGACTTTCTTTGGCAATGCAGGGTTTTGAACCCCAGTCCTCCTTCACTCTATCCAGCATTCCACACTGCCTCTCAAGATGTAAACTGAATGTATAACAACACTAATACTGATAATAGTGTCTTTGTAAACACTCATAAGATGTTATATACAGGGTGGCCCGTAAGTCCCTACCTGTCCATATGTTATTATGTTATATTCAATTGTGCATGTATAATAATTTTTTTCTGTGAAATATGGCCAATTTAAGCTCATTTACACTTGAAGAGCGTATTGTAACAACATGAGCGCAAGAATACTTACTGGTGACACCTTGGATACAATAAGTAGTAAATTTAGAGAGACTTATGGGCCACTCTGTAAGAATTGTCCTATTCATGTATTTAAAGTTTTTACCTTCCATACTTCTTGAGGCTGAAGCGTTTGCCTTTTGGTATCACTTCCTGCTCTGTCTTTGAATCCAGATAGGTACATGGCATGCACAGCATGGGCCACAGCATGAACAGCTGTATAGATGGTGTAACTGTGGCCCGTCATGGCCATTTCAAAAACAAGCCCAGAAAGGCTCTCTAGTTTCTCTGTCCCTGTGCAACTATTCTCCTCTACTTTGCCTCCAGCTGTATTTAAGAAAGTACAGTCAAAGGTCTGTTGCCAGAATTCCTTGAGAAAACCATCTTCTTTTATGCTGACAGGATTTATGTGTTCAACAAATGTCTTGAATCCTGGTAAATCACTGGAATGAAGAGCAAAGGCCAAAGCACCGTGAATTATCTCTGTGTCCCAATTGCTTTCGAAAGCTAATGAAGTGAGCTCTATTTGGGCTGTCATTATCCACACTTTACCTTTCAATCTATTTCTCTCATGTTCTTTTTCTGCGGTGAATGTCAGGAATCTCAAGTGCAGTAAAGAATAAGAGTCTCCATAGGTCACTACTACATTGGCTGTGTTGTCCATTATTCTATTTCTTATATATTCCTCCCGGTATATCACCTCTAAACCATGTTCAAAATTATATTTGATTAATCGTTCAATATAGGCGAAGCACACACCATTCTTAGAAAACTCTGGGATTACACTTTGTTCAAATCTATCTCCATTGTCACTGTCCATAATGAGGAACCCAATCCAGGTCCATCTGAAATAGAGAAGCAAAGAAAGAATCCCTCTGTAGTGAAGGTCTTCCGGGGGAACCATCTGGTAGGAAGAAAGGCTTGGCATTTTCTCGTTCATCACCGGTGCAGGGCCATATATGAGCTAGGGAGAGATGGGAGGATCAAAAGAAATGTAATGATAATATCAGCAACACCATTTGCAAATGAAGGTTAGATATATTTAGTTAGGGCTATATTTATTTAAAAGGACCGCAGTGGCTTAGTGGTTCAGATGCTGAGCTTGACAACCGGAAAATCAGCAGGTCAGTGCTTCAAGATCCAAGTGCTGTGCGACAGAATGAGTGCCCATTATCTGACCCAGCTCCTGCCAACCTAGCAGTTCGAAAATAAGAAGTTGCAAGTAGATAAATAGATACCACTTTGGATGAAAAGGTAACAGCATTCTGTGTGCTTCAGCATCCAGTCATGTCTGCCCATGTGACCACAGAAATGTCTGCAGATGCAGTCAGCAATGGGTCTTTGGCTTAAAACGGAGATGAACATGACCCCCCTAGACAGTGGTGGGCATCAGCAGGTTCGCACAGGTTCACCAGAACCGGTAGCAGAAATTCTGGCTGGCCCCGCCCATCCAAGTTTTGAAATAAAGTAGTCCTAATTCAGGTGCAATGCAAGGCTTTTCCCCTGGCCACGCCCACCATACCATGCCCACAGTGTGGCAGTAACATTTTTTGGAGCCTACCACTGCCCCTAGAGTTGGACACAACTGGCTTTTGAACAAGGGAGACCTTTACCTACATATTTATTTAAACAAAACTGTAAAGGAAAACTTTGCAGGACTCTCCCATTTAAGCCAGACTGTCAGCTTGCACGTAACCTCATGGGGAAACAATTAGACAATGATACCATTATGGTTGTAAAAAGAAGGTAGACGTGGTTTACCTGTGGAATTTTAAAAATATCCAAGATATTTGCCACATATGAAGATATCTGGGGTTCAAGGCTACCAATGATAGCTATGACCTTATTTTGGATGTCACAGTTGTAGTTGGGGATGAGTGTCTTCTGTCCTGTTAGAAGCAACATGGTGGATTGGTATGTCCTTTGTGCATCCTTGTAGCTGCTATAGATGTGGAAGCCCAGGGTGAGATTAGGTAGAATCTGAGGGTTTTCATTTATCTCTTTTACAGCAAATGCCAAGGCTAGATTGTGCTGGTAATTCTTAGGTAGTACACTACAATGAGAATTCAAGCAATGCTGGGATTATCTGTCATTGTTATTTTTATTATTGCTAGGTTGGTTATATTAGTATTACTATTGATACTATTACAGTGTTGTTCATTATGGTAGGCTTCCTAAAACACTCTTTCATAAAAAAAACCTTTCATAATTGTAAATTTTGAAAGAAGTAGACATATTGGTCCGTGCAATCATATCAGACAAACTAAAGAGAGAAAAGGTTGCAGTATTCTGAAGACTAGCTGTAATATTTTAATGAGAGTTTCCTCAGATATTAGTGTGATACTATATAACTGTCATATGTATGCATATCCCCATGATAAAGTCGGAACGTGGGAATATAGATAATGGACAAAGTAATGTAAATTACTTTAGTAAAAGAACAGAACTATCAGGGTGTGAATAATTTCAGTTACAAGCCTATTCTGAACCTGTGGCCCATGGGCCGGATGTGGCCTGTGGTGCCATTTCATGTGGCCCCACCACTACCTCCACCACACCTGGAAGTGGCATGTGAGGGAGGAAGGGAAAATGGCCATCCGGCCCCCAAAGCTGTCTGAGGGAGCATGACCAAGCCCCAGGCTTACAAAGGTAGAGAACTCCTGGTCTAAAGGTGATAATATCATTCTTGTCACAAGTTGCAAACTGTTGGAAACTGTGTGGGATTTCACAATAGGCAATGAGTTAGGAACCCTCTGTTAATAGTTAATCCTTTAAAGTGGGTTTTCAGCATCTGTATGTACAACATCTCAATTGTTTCTCTTTCAAATCTACTTCTGTAGTAATCTTCTAAAATAGTAACTTTCAAGTCATTCAAAAGTAGATCAAAATATTCTGAAACATATTTTGTGTGTTCTGATGTCAGATTTATATGAATTTATTTGTACAAAAGGTCACTGTTGGCAAACAATGTAAACTTTGAACTATGTCCAGAAATAGACCAGTAAATCTGTTGTAGGAAAGACATTTTTAAAATATAACTGGCCCTCATCAACAATCTGCTTATAACATTTTGGACCAAAAGACGTTTCTATATATAGTATATCTCTCACACAAACAGAGAGAGGGAGAGGGAGAGGGAGACTAAATGATGATAAATATTGTACAAAGCAGTAAAAGCTCAAAAGATTCTACATACTTACATTGCTTTCTTTTAAAAAGGACAATACAACTAAATTTATAATTGAGTTTAATACTCAATCAATTCTATGTCCCAGCCTAGTTGCTTTAGTGACAAAATACATGCTCAGTTAAAAATCCAGAAACATGTCCTTACATGAGGTTGTCAAGCGATGGTAGGGGTGGTTTCTCCTTGAATGATACAAAACTGGAGATGAAGGTGCCATGAGAAACAATGCCACCAATGATGAGGTCTCCTGGTAAATGGTATGACTGAGGTGGATGATCTGGATGATGGATTCCACATCTAACTAGATAAGCCGTGCATATGATTTGAGGAATCAGTAGCAGGAGACTGATTTGTAAAATCATCATTATCTGGGTATAAACATAGCTACCTACCGCTTCCAAATAAATGTTCAACTTCACACTCCTATTTAATCCTAATTAATTCTACCCCAACTATTTAAATCTTTGTGGTTGTAATGCCTGATATAAATGCAAGTCACTGGAACAAAGTGTCAACCCTAGAGCTGTCCAAGATTGGAAGTCTAGTGCATCCTTCCTGCTTCCTAATTTCTCTCTCTTAACTAGAAACATTACTGGGCATTTTTATTGTATCTTCATATTAACTTTAATGAGTTATATTTATGGACATTGGAATGCCCAGGAGATTTGAGAAGCAGCAGAAGTAATTATGGCCCTGTTGATTATCCAGCAGAAAATAGCAACTAAACTCAAGGTGCAGAGTTCCCTGTGGATTTGGTCAAGAAAACATGTTTTTCACATCCAAACAACAACAAAATAAATTCTACTCAGAAAACTTTGTTACAGAAGGACTGATAGCCAAAAATGGTCACACACAAAAATGAAGGGAAAAGAGATATTTTTATGTTTCTTTGTCTTGTTCATTGATCAAACTTTTCTTATCTTGTTTCATTCAAACTGGCAAATTTCCAGATAAGCTTGGGAAAGGCAGGTTAACTATGGCCTCAATAGTAGTCTGGGCCTTTTCTGAATACATAAAGAATACATAGGGGAGAGGCTACGTAAACCATTGTACTATCTTTTGCTGTGTTATGGTTTTGCTCTTTCTACACGATTTCTCCAACAATATCCATAGGAAACCGGGGTTTCCTTCTGTTTATCTATTAGCACAGTTGACCTGATTTGGGTGCAGCTGGAATAGAGTTGGTATGACTGTAGTAGGTGTCAAACATCAGAAAAACAAACTGTTGAGTGAAGCATTTTCACTTTATACTTTTGTGTTAAACTTACTATGGGGCTGTGTTATAGAAATGCACTGTGAGGGATCATTTGGCTATTTGCAGAGTGATGGTTTATGATCTTGGGGTTTCTAATGATACTAGACATTTCTCTGTAGCTAGGAAAATGTTCATTTGTAGAACTCAGGTTTAGCTACCTAGTATAAATCTATTAAAATATTGCATTTATATACTGCCCATCTAATGAAAGATTCATCCCTCTGGGCAATTTTTATATTGTTGTTATTTATTTTCAGCTTGTTCACCGTCCAGAGTGGGATAACATTCAGATGGATGCAGTGATGCACTGTGACCATTTTTCTACCCACTCGGTGGGTGTGGCTATCTGTTGGCATGGCCTCACCCGCCCACCCGCCCCCCGAAAGAAAGAAAAGAAACCTACCTTGCTCTCTTTCTTCACGGAGATGAGGCGACACTGCTGGGAGGTGAGTTGGTGAGCTGGCGCTGGCTGGTCTCCCCTTCCCAACGCCGCCAGAAATGTGTCCTTGCTAGTGGCGCTGTTGGGAGGTGAGCAGGCGGGTTGGTGGGCTGGTGCTGGCTGGCCTCCCCCTCCGAGCGCCACCAGAAATGTGTCCAATTTGCCTCGCCCAGAGCCGAAGGCACAAGGGAAGTGTGGAGATGAAAGCGCGGCTTCGGCCCTGGGCAAGGCAAATGGGATGTGTTTCTAACGGGGCTGGGAAGGGGCGGCCGAGAGGTGGGCGTGGCCAGCCACATGGGCGTGGCCTGGAATTTCTACTACCGGTTTGCTAGAACTGGTCAGAACTGGCCACAGTACAACACTGGATGGGTGGTATAGAAACTCAATAAACGAATGAATGAATGAATGAATGAATAAGCTTATGTCTTTTCCATACATTCCTATAAACATTATGATAATACACACAATAGCCAGTTGGATCATCAGTATAGTTATTTGGCTCAGAAACAGAAGCTGGAAGATTGATGCACACAATAAGAGCTAGCCTGTGTAGTGCTGGGCCATTTGCAGAGTGCCTGAGTGCCCCTGGAAAGCAGCAATAAAACACTTCTGAGTAATTTATACCCTTGAAAGAGTTACCATAAGTCACAACTGATTTGATAGTAAATTGTAATTATCAATGTACACGACAGCTTTTTCCAAGCTGATGTTGTCCAAAAGTATTAAATTACAGCACTTAGATCTTTCCTGAGCATTGGCAAAGTTAGTTTAATATGATATGAATTGTATTCCAATATGTTGGCAGGGTACCATGTTGCAAAAACAATAAAGTAGGCTAGGAAGTGGAGAAATTTAAGTATACTTTAATTGATAATCTTATTTTCAGAATTTATTTATTAAATTTATATACTGCCCATCTAAGGACTGCAGTGGCTCAAGTGGCTGAGATGCTGACTGGAAGGCGGGAGGTCAACAGTTCAATTCCCAAGTACTGCAGGACGGAATGAGTTCCTGTCTTTGTCCCAGCTCCTGCCAACCTAGCAGTTTGAAAGCAAGAAATTGCAAGTAGATAAATAGGGACCACTTCGGTTGTAAGGTAAACAGCACTCCATGCACTCTGGTGTCTAGTCATGCCTGCCACATGACCATGGAAACGTCTGCAGAAGCAGACAGCACTGGCTCTTCGGCTTTGAAACAGAGATGAGCACTGAACCCTAGAATTGGATCGGACTGGCTTTCGAGCAAGGGAAACCTTTACCTTTATACTGCCCATCTAGGAATTTATCCTACTCTGGGCGTTTTACATCTTTGAAAACAAGGAAAATTAAATAGCGAAAAGGAGCTTACTTTGATCAGTTAAAATGATATACAGTATTTGCTGGGGCTGCTTCATCTGAAATATGTGAGTATGTGTTTGTGTATGTGTGTGAGAGACACACACACGGAGAGGCAGAGTGGCAATCCTGCTCTGTCATGGTCCAATCAGAATCCCTAACATCCAGTTTGCCATTAATCAAAGTCAACCTCTGACTTGAAGTGGAGGATTAAGCTGGGATGATTTTCATAACCACAACTTTGATAAAGTTATCTTTGTAGCCATATTGGACAGTGATGCACTCATGTGAATTGAAGTCCCCCAGTACTGTAATCCTGGGGGACCTGAAGGACTCATTGGTGACAAAGTCCATCAGCTCAGGGCGAGAGAATGTAGCTTGCAGAACCCCCTGGTACATTTGCTTCCCAACATCTACCATTAGATAAGAAATAAATCAGCTGATTATGTTCTTCAGGTACAGTAGATCAGGCATTTGCAAACTACGACCCATGGCCAAACCCAGCCACTGATGCCAATTCATCCAGCCCCCGACAACCTCATGGCTCCTGGAAAGGGAAGTAAAATGTGCCCTGTGCATGCATAGAACACTGCTAAATATGTTCTGCACATGCACGGGGCATGTTTTACTTCTGCTTCCGGATGAGAGGAACTATGTAACTGGCCTGATCAGCGGTCCAGGAGATGTGGTCAGGCCCACAATCTGAAAATGTTGAGAAACACTGAGGAAGATATTCAGAAATGAAAGCAAAGGGACAGCAAAATTGGATAGCATGTATAAACATGACAATTCTACAATGCACACACAAACACAACTTTCTGTAGTTGTTAAACAAGGAATGTAGCCTAGGAAACGGTGTTTTACAAATCTTCAGTCCTTTCTTCTGGAAAGCTGGGCCTTGCTATTGAGCTCAGGTTTCCATAAAAGAATAAAACACTTGGGGAAAAAGATGCAACACAAAAGTCCAGCACTGGAGGCTAAGATAGAAAAGATTTCTACAGCAACCATAGCCTTTCCATTGGTGCTCAGATATGTCACAAAAAATGATAGCCAAACAAAGGAAAATATCATCATGCTAATAGTGATAAACTTGGCTTCATTGAAACTAGCAGGTAACTTCCTGGCAAGAAAGGCCACTATGAAGCTGAGAATGTTTAGGAAGGTCATGTAACCCATGATACAAAAAAACATATTCACACCCAATACATTACATTTTAGTACAATTTGTTCAGCAACTGTGTGCATATCCATGTCTGGGTATGGAGGAGAATATCCCATCCAAACAGTAATGATCCCTGATGGTATAAGGGAACAAGAAAAAACAATAGAATAGGATAATTTCTTCCCTGTCCAGTTTCTCATTCTGGATCCTGGTTTGTTGGCCATGAAAGCCAGAACCACTGTGATAGTTTTTGCCAACACACAAGAAACAGCCATGGAGAAGATGTTACTAATGACAATATGTTGTAGAAAACACTTTACTGTCCCTGGTTGACCAATCAATAGCAATATGGAAAGGAAGCAGAACAGGAGAGAGATAAGGAGAATATAAGAGATGCTTTGATTGTTGGCTTTGACAAGAGGAGTGTTGTGATGCTTCACAAATGTCACAAGAACCAGAACTGTGATTAAGGAAAAGGAAAGAGCCAAACAAATTAATCCAACGCCCAAAGGTTCTGCATAAGATAAGAAGGCTATAGTCTTCTGGATACAGAAATCCTGATTCTTGCTCGGATAATCCTTATCTGTACATTCCCTGCAGTCATTCATGTCTGAAAAAGAAAAAATGTGACCTTTCATTCACTTTCATTCCATAAATCACCAACCAGCTGGTGCAACTTTTCCAGTTAAACACTTTAAATATATTAATAAAAGACATTATACTACGGAAGATGACAGAAGTAGTTTATCTGAACTGCATGGTACTAAACAAGAGTCTTGTGCATCATCTTTCATACTTAGAAGCAGTGCTCGAGTGACCTGATAGCAAGCAAAATAGATGTACAGAATTGCAAAACGTGTGGACAATGGAATGTATCGATTTCTTCCAAGTCCAGTTCCTCATTCTGGATTCTGGTTTGGTGCCCATGGTGACAAGTTGTCGATGACACTTGGGACAACACCCATCTCTGACATCTTCTACTGTTTCTTCCTCCAAAACACATTTGGATTTCACCTTTCCCCTTGGCTTGTTAATCGCTACCTGTAGATGTGTTTAGTGAACTGCTTTATTTGCTACTGGTATCTAGGAATGATTTCTTTTAAGTATTGTAGTTAAAATTATATTACAGATATAAATCTGCATAAGAATAGTCTTCCTTTAGCCATATTACAGTAGTTAGGCAACTTCATTTCCTCAGCCCTAAAGTCCTGCAGATTTTTCAAAGAAAGAATACACATAGACTTATGAGAATTTGTATTCTCAAAATGAGTTACATTTTTTTCCATAGGCCAACCAGATAAACGTTGCAATTGTTCCTAAATTTCATGTGTATTCTCTCTTTGATCAGAAGTTTTTCCTTCTGGACACTGGATATAGTCATAGCAACAAAATGGGTGTGTTGCATGAGCATACCATATGGACACAATTTGCCATGCCCTCCCTTTGGGACAGGTAGTCCCATTATACGGGCCTCTGGCATGGTGGGGAGGAGTCAGGTACCCTATATAGGGGTGGCTCCTCCTTCCCATCTTGCTCTCTTTCTTCCTCTGCAACTGCTCTGAACAATTGTCCCCTCCCACCCTCTCTTCCTTATATTTAAGTATGAGTTTACTGGTTTACTTCGGGGCTGGGTGGGAATTTTTCACTATCACTAATTGGACGAGGTGGTTAGGGTTAGGCCGAGGTGGTATTGTTTTTCACCCACCCCATACTTAGATGTGGGAGATGGGGGATTTGTATTGTGAACCAGACACTGTGGTGGTAGTGTGGTAAATCGCAATTGAAAATAATCTAAATTGGTTTGTGAGGGTGGGGGTTCATTCGGCAGCCAGAAGGACAAAAGCATGGGCAGCATCTACTGGCTAGCAAATGGACCCTCAGTCATTAAAATAGTGATAACCACAGCTTGACATCTTGGTAGCACATGTTTTGATTGGCCAAAATGGTTAATGGTAGAGGGAGACAACCCTCCACAGTGAATAACCAGTTCTGAAGATATGGGTAGGCTTACCCATAACAACTAGCCATTGTACCCACTATTATGGCCCAATGCTGGTCAAATAACAGTTTGTTACACAGTTTAATGTTTTAATAAAGTGACCCAATTGTTTATCCAAGGAATGGTTACCTGTCTCATTTATAGGAGGATGGAGTGGCAAACAGGACAGAGCCTCTCTTTTTCCCCAGACATTCCTATAAACATTATAATAATACACACAATAGCCAGTTGGATAACTCAGTGTAGGTATTTGGCTCAGAAACAGAAGCTGGAAGATTGATGCACACAATAAGAGCTAACCTGTGTAGCATTGGGCCATTTGCAGAGTGCCCGAGTGCCCCTGAAAAGCAGTGATAAAACACTTCTGAGTAATTTATACCTAGAAAACCCTTGAAAGAGTTGCCATGAGTCAGAACTGATTTGATAGTACATTGTAATTATCAATGTACACAACAGTCTTGTCCAAGCTGATGTTGTCCAGAAGTATTAAATTACAATCCTTAGATCTTTCCTGAGCATTGACAATGTTAGTTTAGTATGTTATGAATTGTATTCCAATGTGTTGGCAGGGTACCATGTTGGGAAAGCAACAATAAAGTAGTCTTGGAAATGGAGAAATTTGAGTATATTTGATAATTTTCAGAATTTGTTTATTAAATTTATATACTGCCCATCTAGGAATGTATCCCACTCTGGGTGATTTACATCTTTGAAAACAAGGAAGATTAAATAGCCAAAAAGAAGATTAGTTTGATCAGTTAAAATGATATATTTACTGGGGATGCTTCATCTGAAACATATGTGTTTGTGCATGTGTGTGAGAGACACACACACAGAGAGGCAGAGTGCCAATCCTGCTCTCTCATGATCCAACCATAGTCTCTAACTTCCAGTTTGTTGTTGTTAATTCGCACTGTGTGACCCTTTGAGACCCCATGCATCATCACACTCCAGGCTCCTCAGTCATTTGCTATCCTCCGTAGCCCGCCCAGATCTAAACCCACTGCATCAATGATGCCATCTAGCCACCTCATCCTCTGATGCCCCTTTCTCCTTTTGCCTTCAATCTTGCCTAGCACCAGGAAAGTGAGCCTTCTCTTCTCATTTGGTGGCCAAAGTACTTGAGCTTCAGTTTCAATATTTGTCCTTCTAAGGAGCAGTGAGGTTTGATTTCCTTCAGGATTGACTGAGTTAATCTTGAAGTCCAGGGGACTCTCAAAAGTCTCCTCCGTCCAGCACCACACTTCCAGTTTGCAATGAATCAAAGTCAACCTCTGACTTGAAGTGGAGAATTAAGCTGGGATGATTCTCAAAACATCAACTTTGACAAAGCTATCTTTGTAGCCATATTGGACAGCATTGCGCCCATGTGAACTGAAGTCCCCCAGTACTGTAATCCTGGGGGAATTGAAGGACTCATTGGTGACAAAGTCCATCAGCTCAGGGCGAGAGAAGGTAGTTAGGAAGGTAGGAAGGATAGCATGTATAAACATGACAATTCTACAATGCACACACAAACACAACTTTTTGTAGTTGTTAAACAAGGAACATAGCCTAGGAAGAAGTGTTTTTAAAATCTTCAGTCCTTTCTTCTGTTAAGATGGGCCTTGCTATTGAGCTCAGGTTTCCATAGAAGAATAAAACACTTGGGGAAAAAGATGCAACACAAAAGTCCAGCACTGGAGACTAAGATAGAAAAGATTTCTACAGTAACCATAGCCATTCTGTTGGTGCTCATATGTGTTGCAAAAAATGATAGCCAAACAAAGGAAAATATCGCCATGCTAACAGAGATAAACTTGGCTTCATTGAAACTGGCAGGTAACTTCCTGGCAAGAAAGGCCACCATGAGATTGACAGTGGCTAGGATGGTCACATAAGCCATGATACAAAAAACCATATCCGCACCTAATACATTACATTTTAGTACAATTTGTTCAGCAACTGTGTGCATATCCATGTCTGGGTATGGAGGAGAATATCCCATCCAAACAGTAATGATCCCTGACGGTATAAGGGAACAAGAAAAAACAATAGAATAGGATAATTTCTTCCCTGTCCAGTTCCTCATTCTGGATCCTGGTTTGTTGGCCCTGAAAGCCAGAACCACTGTGATAGTTTTTGCCAACACACAAGAAACAGCCATGGAGAAGATGATACTAATGACAATGTGTTGTAGAAAACACTTTACTGTCCCTGGTTGACCAATTAATAGCAATATGGAAAGGAAGCAGAACAGGAGAGAGATAAGGAGAATGTAAGAGATGCTTTGATTGTTGGCTTTGACAAGAGGAGTGTTGTGATGCTTCACAAATGTCACAAGAACCAGAACTGTGATCAAGGAAAAGGAAAGAGCTAAACAAGTTAAACCTATGCCCACAGGCTCTGTATAAGATAAGAAGGCTATAGTCTTCTGGATACAGAAATCCTGATTCTTGCTCGGATAATCCTTATCTCTACATTCCCTGCAGTCATTCATGTCTGAAAAAGAAAAGATGTGACCTTTCATTCACTTTTATGCCATTAATCATCAACCAGCTGGTGCAACTTTTCCAGTTAAACACACTAAATATATTAATGTGAGATGCCGCTGCTAATCCCACTTCATGCCTCAACTTGGTACAGCAGTGACCCTGGCTGTCTGACAGCTTTGGTGGCGGGGGTCTATTCCCCTGGCAGGTTCAACCATGCCACAAAGGTGCTGGCTAGTGTTCCAGAACGGTTCTCCATTCTGATCAACTAAGTGGGTTTGGGTATTCAGGCAATGCACCTGCCAGTGCATTGCTCTAACATGCCCAACTTCAACATGAGCCCAACCACTGTTTTGTTGTATTTTAAATGACTAAAGGGGCATCGAAAACATGGGCCTCAGTCCCCTGCACATCATCAAGAGTATTGACCTTAAACTGGAGTCAAGGACTGCCCTGTTGATTGATTTAGATGAAATAAATATAGATAAAAACATGAAAGACTTGTTATCTATCTTTTTGACAATAGCAAGATAGCAAATCGGAAAAATATTTTAAAGTTAGAAGTGGAGGACTTAAATCAATGACTTTACTCGCCTGGCGGCACACCTGACTTATGCTCCTAACAGAGGCTGCGGGTTGTGGCACAGGACGAGAAGTCTCGACGGCTAGTGGGCCGAAAGGGTGGCTCTCTTGAGGTTAGGCAGAGAGAGACTTGTCCAGTTAGCCTGACATAGGTTCGCAGAGAAATGGTGACCAGGGACCTGCTACGCAGGAGAAATTAACTGCAAGGACCCCTGGGACAGAATTCCCAACTTTCTCATGCGAAAGTCACCCTTATCTTGCTTCTGGAGGAACTAATAGCCTTGATGGTACATGGGGGTGAACCCTCTGTTACCTTCTTTGCAGCAGCAACTCGCTCTCTCCGGAATGCCAAGTGAAGTTATTCCTTCTGGGTAATGGAGCCCACGAAGTTGATACAAATTAGACACAGTCCTCTTTGTAAAAATAAGGCCTTTTTGTATTTAGCTCCCCCTCCTCAATTCGCCCCAAGTTGCAAAAGGAGCAAAATGAGTGTACTTGATGAACCAAGTCCTTTTATGGTTTTTATTGGAAAAATTGCAGAATCCAATAAATGCAGAATATGAAGAAAAACTAATTCTTACTAGACTAAGTCATTACTTGCCCTAAGAAATAAATGAAAGCAATAAGCTACCACTTTGCCTAAAGTAAACGGCGGCGGTCTTTGCCGCCCCATATGAGATGGTACGGATTGGTACCCATTAAGGTGACAAGCGATACGGGTCCTCGTAGCATTGCAGAACGGACTCCTCGCTTAAGAAATTGGGTAGGTTTTTATACCTTTTTCTATGAGAAAATGTCCCAGAAATGTCTTAATTGACCACTAAGTGACAGTTTCATGCGTACTTCAAAGATAGCAGGTGGCTGGCTATGAGTGTTCTCATCTTACTATCTGACATTGGACCTTCTTTTGATACTGTTCCCGGAGCTTGGCCTTGGGAAGAGTACAAGAGGTGCTTTCCTAGCTACTGAGTAAAATGGTGGTGTGTGCTTTTTAAAATAGCTTCACTTAGGCTAAGTGGAATAAATGATAGAGAGAAAATAAAAACAGGAATAGCCTTAAATGTAACTTACATGGGAATTGAATTTCAAAAAATGTTTAATTAAAAAATATATATATTTTTTTTTTTGGGGGGGGGATATCTGGAAGCCTTTTTTGGAATACACCCCAGGCCCTGCCCTTCCCTGGCCGGGAAGGGATAAAGAACTGCCGGGCCTCACAGTGGGCCAAAGACTGCCACTGCAACTGCTCCAGGCCCCACCCTTCCCTGGCCGGGAAGAGATAAAGAGCCGTCCGACTGTATTGTATTTTTATGTTAGATTTATTGACTGTATCGATTGTATTGTATTATGATGCTGTGTTTATATTTGATATTGTAATATTGTAATATTTGTTGCTTTATGGTATGTTAGCCGCTCTGAGTGGCACTGTCGAGTCGGGCGGCATACAAGTTTAATAAATGAAATGAAATATACAATGATTAAGAGTAAAAGTGGCAGTCCAGTACCAGTCCAGATCAAATGAGTTTTTGGAAACAGTAATATATTGTATGACAAATACAGCATATTCGAGGGTATTGTAGATAACACATGAGTTAAATTGTTATTTTGAATCATTATGGGAGGTTAAGAAACAATAATAGGGTAATGAACAATATGGTTTATATGTAGATGAAAGAGAATGCATAGAAGTAAAAACTTATTTAAAAACAAACAGTAGGTGTTACAAATATGAGTTACTAGCATATTTTGCCTAGTAAGCTAGGCAAGTTTAATGTGTGTGTTGGTGGTTAGGGGTGGTTTGGGTGGTGGTGACTAAATTTGGAAGAATGGTTTGCTTTTAGTTTTTTCTGTTGTTTTTTGTCTGTGGGGAGATTTTGTCTAAAATAAATTAGCTTTTCTGGTTTTGGATTTTGTGTTCTTTGAATTTTTTTTTTGAATTTTATTAATTTGGTTATATTTTATTTGGATTTTAAAAATATTTATTTGCCTGTAGGATACTCTTCTGGCCTCTAGGTGGGGATGTGATTAAGAGTTTGAGTTTCTTTGTTTCCTCAGTTCTGCTGCGGAGGCATGGAGGGAGGACGTGGTTTGTAAGTTCTCTTGTGTTATTTTTTCTATTTTGTTGGGATTTCGGGGTGCTCGGCGGGGGTGGTGATTAAGTAAAGTGTTTCAGTATTAAATGTAGTGTTTTTTGCTTGTTGTTTTGTATTTTTTTTATTTTTATGCGTTTTATTGTGGTGAATGTTTCTGGTTGTTATTTGTCTTGGTTTTTATTTTGATATTTTTGTATTATGTTTATTAAAATTAATAAAAATTTTAAAAAAGAGGCAGGCTGCTCATGACACTTTGGACAACACTCATCATATTGACTTCGACATCTTCCATTGTTTCTTGCTACCGGCAAAACACATTTGGATTTCGTTTTTCCCCTTTGCTTATTAATGGGGTTTGGCTACCAGTAGCTGTATATAGAGAACTGCTTCATTTGCTACTAGTACTGTTTCTGGGAATGATTGCTTTAAAGTAGTGTAGTAAAATTAGGTGTATATATACCGCGAAAACCCCCCCCCACCGCCGCATACAGCGGCGATGGGATTCCCGTGGTCCGGCCACCCAGGCTGGCCCACGGAAATACCCCCACCCCAACGCCACATCAAGCGGCAATGGGAATTCCCGTGGTCCGGCCACCCAGGCCAGCACACAGAAATACCCCCACCCCAACGCTGCATCAAGCAGCGATGGGAATTCCCATGGTCCAGCCACCCAGGCCGGCCCATGGAAATGCCCCCACCCCAACGCCGCATCAAGCGGCGATGGTATTTCCGCGGTCCAGCCCCCGAGACCAGCCCACGGAAATACCCCCACCCCAACACAAAACAACACTATCCAAAAACAGTCAAAAATAATCAAAACCAAAATAAAAACAGAAAAAGTAAACACAAAAACATCAAAAAACACAATCCAAAAACAGTCAAAAATAATCAAAACCAAAAATAAAAAACAGAAAAAGGAAACACAAAAACATCCAAAAACAAACAAGAAAAAACACACAGACCCCCCCCCAAAAAAAACCCCCAAAACAAACCCAACAAAATATAAAACCAGAGACCTTATCAGGAGACATCCTCACTCCATGACGACCGGAACTAAACTGAGGAAAGAAAGAGACTACTTACCGGAAGAAGAAGCGACACCCAGAGGACAGTAGAGAAAAATAGTAAAATACAAGAAAAGCTCACCAGCCCCACCCAGAGGCCACAAGAGAAAAAACATTCAAAAATATTCAAAATAATTACAAATAATCCCCAAATTACTGAAATAAGTTATCAAAACATTCAAAAATATTCACACTAATCACAAATAATTAAAAAAATAAGTGTTCACTCAAGAAAAACAAAAAACCCATCTAAACACAGTATAGAAACATTGATTTTAAAAAAAACATATTCTTACACATTTTAAAAATTATTATCCAAGGTACAACTATTTTAAAAAATTCACATAGTAACACATTATTTGGTTAAATACAATAATTATAAAAAATTATATCATCCTTTCCTCTTTTTAAAAACCAAAAACCAAAAATTAAAACCTAACCTCATTTGCATAAACATAAAACAAAAAACTTCCAAAACCCTTTTAAAGAGCTAGTGTGTGTGTGTGTGTGTGTGTGTGTGTGTGTGTGTGTGTACCATATTTTCCGGCATATAAGATGACTGGGCGTATAAGACGACCCCCAACTTTTCCAGTTAAAATATAGAGTTTGGAATATACTTGCCGTATAAGACTACCTCTCTTTCAATGCACACCAAATAAAAATTACCCCACACTCAACCCGAAGACACGCAGCCCTCCGAGTGGAATGGGCAGGTTCTGGTGGAGAGCCAATCCACACTCACATTCTCCTCCTCGAGGTACAGGAAGATGTGTGCAGCTTCCCCTTGCTTCATACTCCCCGCACAGAGCAGGAACTCAGCCGCGGCACCCCCCACCATATGTGCCGGACATATGAAGCAAGGGGAAACAAGCTGCAGTTAAGTACCTGTCCTATAAGACAACCCCCGACTTTGGCACAGATTTTTCGATATATATATATATATATGCATAAGAATAGTCTTCCTTTAGCCATATTAGTTAGGCAATTTCATTCCCTCAGCCCTAAAGTTCTGCAACTTTTTCAAAGAGAGAATACACATGAACAATTCCAAAGTTCATCTGGTTGTCCTTTGCAGAACAATGTAACTCATTTTGAGAATGCAAATTCTTATAATTGAATTTTTTGGAATATAGTAGCCATGTTAGTCTGTGGTTCAGGAATATCAGAAAACAATAAAATAAAATAAAAACACTGCAGCACTTTAAAGACTAACTGCTATATTTTTATTGTGAGCTTTCATTGATCAAGTCCACTTCTTCAGACAGAAGTAGTTTATCTCATAAATCTCTCTCTTTATATATTCACATTTATTCTTCTTCTCCCGTGGCTAGGCAAGACATGAAACTGCCAAAATGAAGACACCATTGGGCGAGTTCATTCTGCAGTTCCCTTCACCCAACCTAGTGTGAGAAAGATGCAGCACAAGGTTGTCAATACCAGGGTTCACCCGATTGTGGTTCAAAAATACCACAATCTTCGAGAAGGCTCTTTCTATGTACCTCTTCATATTTATTAAAAGATTCTTACCATTTTGATCAGAAATTTTTCCTTCTGGACACTGGATACAGTCATAGCAACAAAATGGCTCCCCCTCTTTCACCTTCTTTCGAGAACCAGGGTGACAGCTCTCAGAGCACAAAGAAGAAGGTTGTGACTAATGCATAAATAAAATAATAATAATAATAATGGTAGTAACTATTATCTATAGCTCCTTAAAGTTCTAGACATTAGCCAAATGTAACAGTACGGTGATGTATGCATGGGCACAGTAGAAAATACTTGATATGCTACTATATTTGTTATCATCTACTGCTACAAACTACTGGTGGCAACCATAAGCAAAATTAAAGGAGATTGCCCGATGTGGTGTAGTGGGTGGAGTGACAGACTAAGATTTAGGAAGCCTGGATTCCAATGCCCACTCAGTCATGGATACTGACTGGGAGTTTGGAACTGGTAAAAATCAAGCTGCACAGTCCCAGAAGAAGGGATTGATAAACTTTTTCTGAGTAATTTTCACCTAGAAAATGTTGGAAAGGGTCAAAATAAGTCAAAATTAGCATGACAGCATTAGACCAGGGTTGCACAAACAACTGCCCATGGGCCATATCCAGGCCCTGATGCAAATTCATCTGGCTCACACAGCCCTCGCCGTTCCCAAAAGTGGAAGTAAAACACACCCGCACATGCACAGAACGCTGCTATAAATGCACCCATGGCTGTCAGAAACATGTTTGCGACACCTGCTGTTGCATTTACAGCAGCATTTTGCACATGCACCGGCACATTTTACTTCCGTTTCTGGTGAGAGGAACCACATGCCTGGCCTGCAGCCCAAAAACCTTTGGCACCCCTGCATTAGACATTTCATGACACATTAGAACAGGAGTTCTCAACCTTTTAAAGCCAGGGGCTGGGTCACGCTCCTCTGACAGCTTCGGGGGCCAGACAGCCATTTTGCCCTTCCTCCACCACATGGCACTTCCTGGTGTGGTGGGAGCAGTGGGAGCCACATGAAATAGTGCCATGACCTGCATCCAGCCTGTGGGCCACAGGTTATGAATCCCTGTATTAGAACATATCAGTGGACTGAGTACTGCCTGCAAAGTTAAGGTATCATCTGATTGTACTGTATCGATATTGGTTGTGTATTGTAAAGATTTGTTTCTGATAATACTTACAGTTAAAACAACAAAATATGATAAAATACAGTTCAAATTTTGTTCAACAATTTCTCTGCTAGTAAAGCTTCTGGCAGAACAGAGGCAGAAACCTGTAAGTGTCCATTTATTTCATCAGTTTACACACCAAATCTTACTTTGATTAAAAATACATATTCCAACAGTAGTTATTGTTTAAGAAAACTGCTGAATGCAAATACAGTAACTAGCATTTAGATACTGGATCTCTTTTCAAGTAGCAGATAGTGGATTCTTACCCGATTAAACCAACTGTGCCATATTATTGCATCTTCATCAACAATAAATTCTTGGTTTGTAGGAGCCCAAGGGTCCATCGACCCAACTTTCACTTCATGAAAGGATTCATTGGGGAAAATATTCCAATTGAAAAGATCAAACCCAGCCTCTGATTTCCCATTCTGCTTGAAGTGAACCTCATTGTGAGTGTTATTGTTGAAAGACACACGATCCAGAAAACGATAGAGCTGAATTGGAAAGGGAAAAAGAGTTTGCATGCACGCCGTTTCATAATGCAAAATCAATTGTACTGTCAAGTGCAGAATGTTGAAATGGAATGGAATGGTTTTCAGGTAAGAGACATGGTTTTCATGTAAGAGAATAGCAACAACATGGTTGCTATTCAAGACATAGAGGTAATTAAGAAGAGAACAAACAAAGTTGAGTTAGTGGATTAAATCTGCATAGTAAATTTCAAGACAGATGAGTGAAGCAAACATGAGTTGTCATTTGAACAGAATGTGAGCAAGAGAACACTGTTCTATGGTAACACTTTTAATGTTCTTCACGAGAAGGTCAAACACATTACCCAAGAAAACATGAGCTGTCATTTGAACAGAAAGGTGAGCGTGAGAACACTGTTCAATGGTAACACTTTTAATGTTCTTCATGAAGAGGTCAAACACATTACCTGCCATGCATTTTGATTTGGAAGCATCTGTTCTTTAGGGTCCTTAGCTGTTCTGCATTTTATTCCAGAGGAGGACATTGCATTGACAGCATGGGCCACTGCATAAACAGCATTGTAGATGTTGTAGCTGTGGCCAGTCATACTCCTTTCAAAAAAAGATCTAGGAAGGTTCACCACCTTCTCCTCCCCTGTGCAAATATCTCTATTTACCATCTCCACAGTTGGATTTGGAAACACACAGTGAAAAGCACGTTGCCAGAAGTCCTGGATAAAACCATCACCTTCTGTGTTGGAAGGATTTCTGTTCTGAACAAATGATGTGAACTCTGGCAAGTAATTGGAATGAATTTTGAAGACCAGAGAACCATGGAGAAAGGTGATGTCCCATGCCTTCTGCATTGCAAATCGTTCAACATGGGCTGTAAGAACCCATACTTTGCCTTTTAATCCCTTTGCTATGGCCTGTACTTCTGATATATACATTCTAAAAATTATCATGAAATCAGAATTTCTGTAGACCACCACAACATTGGCTGTGCTGTTCATTATTTTGTCATATAGTTCTGCAACCTCTTTTCAGCACATCCTTAATTCCAGTAAGACGGATTCTTTCTATGAAGGCAAAACAAACACCTCTTTTAGAAAACATTGGAAGCACAGTTTGCACAATTTTTTCACCACTGTCATTATCTGCAACAACGAGTCCAATCCATGTCCACCTGAAATGCAAAAGCAAATATAGAATCCCTTCACACTGAGAGGTTTCTTGAGGAGCCATTTGGTAGAAGGGAAGGTCAGGTGTTTTATCATTCATTACTGGTGCATGACCATATGTGATCTAAGAAGAGATAGGGGGAAAGTTATAAAACAATCCTTATCTCATTTATGAAGTTTGTTCAAGAAATTGAAATGATTTTAACACATTTTGTCAGAAAGTCTTAGAGAAATTCTGTACGATGGGTCAATTTTTACTGTTGATACACTGTCTTGTTTTTCCTACTCAGGTGTCCATCCTAAATGGTAGGCTCCCATCATCTGCAGTCAACAACTAAAGAAGCATGCACCCATGGGATGAAGCTGTTAGTCATTTGGGTTCTGTAACATGGGTATGCTGGCTGTGATCATATAGTGCAGTGATGGCGAACCTTGGCACTCTAGGTGTTCTTGGACTTCAAGTACCAGAAGCCCAAGTCAGCACTCCTACTGATCAGGGCTTCTGGGAAATGAAGTTCAAGAACACCTAGAGTGCCAAGGTTCGCTATCACTGATTAGTGTCTTGATGAAGGCAACTCAAAAACATGCAATAGAATAGCAATAAGAAATAAGAAAAATAAATAAAATAAAGCCCCATTTAAATACACAGGTAAATTTAATGCAATTAACCCCAAAAGTAATTTAAACTTTATTTAGTGTGAATTAACTAATTGGTTTAATTTGTTTGGCTTCTGAGTCAGAAGCTAGGAGTTCAATTTCCCACTGTGCTTCCTGTGAAAAGAGCCAGCTTGTGTGGCCTTGGGCAAATTGCACAGTCCAAGGGTACCTCCATGAGAATGAAATAATAAACCACTTCTGAGTACTCTTTACCTAGAAAAGCCCAAAAAGGATAGCCATAAGTTAGAACTGATTGCACATGGTTGTTATTATCACTTATTGCAGGGGTGCCCACACATTTTGGGCTGTGGGCCGGTTACGTGGTTCAGGGAGCTGGTCACTATGGCCCAGGGCCTGGATCTGGCCCCTGACGCCAATTCATCTGACCCACGAAGCCCTCGTTGCTCCTGGAAACTTCCAGGAGTGACAAGCGCTTTGCTGGCCAGATGAATTGGTGTCGGGGGCCACATCCGGCCCCCAGGCCGTAGTTTGGACAACCCTGACTAATAGAAACAATCAGTACAGGCTTTACAAATGTGTTAGTTTCAGTTTTGTATCCCAATGCTTTTTAGTGTGTCTTGTAAACAGAGGAAATAGACAAACAATACTTTTTCTGTGAAATAATTTTATATTAGAACTGCAGAGCCATAATGGAACCTATGGACCATTTACAGTAGTTCAGTCTGTCAAGAAGGCATAGTGCAAGACTGACCTCTCAACCTCTGGCTACACAGCTAGATACCCACACCACTGAATGATAACCACTACCTACCTTCCAGATTCACTGGAACACATAAGCAAGTTATGAGAGGGCTTTGTTTCTGAAATTCTGGGACAAGATTTTTTTTGTCCCACAACTCATCCCTACTGCAATTATGCACAACGAAAGTAGTATGAATCTTCTAAAACAATGGCATTACTGTCATATATACATCCTTTCATCTATCTATCTATATATATACACACACATAAATACACTGGCATAGGAGTCCTACCTGTGGAACCTTATATGTGTTCAAAATAGTTGCCATGTGAAGCGAAGTATCAGCATCCAGGCCCCCAATAACAGATACTAGTTTACTGTGGGTATCACATGCATAGTTGGGGACCAGGTTTTCCTGCATGGATAGAAGCTGCATTGTAGCATGATAGGTCAAAAGTGCATTAAAATGACTGTCATATATGCGGAAGCCCAAGGTGAGATTAGGTAAGATCTGAGGGTTTTCATTGATCTCTTTTACTGCAAATACCAAAGCCAAGATGTGTTGGTATGTCTTAGGCACCAACCTGTAAAATGAGCCACATTTATTTGTTAACAATACTTATTCAGCAACTTTATATATAAAGTATCTACTCTGTCAGAAGTAGAGATAATTCAGTACAAAGCCCCCGAGTAGGTGGGTTTTTAAGATAGCAATCTAATGCAAACAATCTTTGTACTATTAAAGAAACCAGTCAGCATCGGTAGGATAATGCTGTCAGTTTGTTTTAAGAATTGCCACGATATTATTTTGCATCTTGCTTTTTAATTTCAAGAATACTTCACCATCTGTTTTTCCTCATCTCTAGCCTAAGCTGACCTACACAGAGATAACAGAGTCAAATAGTATTGTGGGTTAAGATTGGGTAATACTGAGTATATTTATTTATTTTATGTACACAACTGTGCGACTGAACAACAACAAAAACACAACTGTGCTGAAGTTTTAGGCCCCCACCAGTTGATTTGAGACAATTCAATGTGTGATTGAGGGAGGGGGCATAACTCAGTCTCTGAGCCAGCAAGACACACCAAGATTGGAAAGAGTCTTCTTCCAAATCTCCTGTCAACCACCCCCAAGTTTGGAGTTAGAGTTTTTGAGTTACAGTCCCCCCAAATCACTCATTAATTTTTTTCCCAAAACAGCTGGAGTGGCCTAAGACATTTTGCCCAGTACTGTATATTATTTTGCCATTCATTTTTCTATGGAGGAAAAAAAATGCATTCTGAATGTTCCTATTTGCACCAAACATTTCCATAGTCCAGGGGTTTTCAATCTATGGTCTGGGGGCCAGATGTGGCCCAATACACCATTTCATGTGGTCCATCACCACCTCTACCACATTCGGAAGTGCCATGTGTGGCAGGCAGGGCAAAATGGCTGTCTTGCCCACAAAGCTGTCTGAGGGAGCATGACCCAGCCCTTGGCTTGAAAAGATTGAGAACCCTTGCCCTAGTCAAATCTTTGAATGCCTACTAGACATGGCTTACCATTTTATTCAGTCCAGATTTGGTTAAGAACTAGCCAAATTTGCATGGAATATTGACATAGACTTAAATGTAAGCATGTATAAGTTTGAAAACACAGCTATTGTTTTTCAGCAGAAGTTCTTGGAGTGATAATCTCCATGGAATGATCACATTTTTAAGATTAAAAAGTGGCGGTTAAATTCTTACTCGAGTTTTTCAGATGATGGTACAGGCGGTTCTTCAGTGAAGGCAATTCGGTCAGAGATGAAGCTACCATGAGAAACGATGCCACCAATGATGAGATGTCCTGGATGATGATATACAGAAAGTGGAGGGTGAAGATCATAGAGCCTGCATTTAATAACATGAGCCTTGGGTCCTATATATACCATATAAGGAAACAAAGCCAGGACCAAAAAAATGGAAATGACCATTCTCAGTATAAGGGCAAGTCCTCCCTTTAGATAGATGCAATTTTGCTATTTTGTTTTCTAATTGCACCTGATATATCTCTATGGTTAAAGCTGCCTTGTTTAGTTGAAGCTGCTAGCTGGAATATCTCACAGAAGATGCTGGTATAACACTGCCAGATACCAGGATGTTCCCAGCTCCTCTCTTGAGCTTTAATAGAATTTGAGTGACTAAATAACATCTATTATAGTCTAACAGTATTAGTAGTCAACAGTGAAATTCATTGGAGGTTTTATGAAGCAGCAGATTTAATAATTACTTTTACTTATAATTGAAAAGGCAACAAATTATACCTTCTTGAGTTGAAAATTCCCTGTAGAATTGCTGGAGTGAAATCTGAACAATTATTTACTTTTTTTTTTTGTTAGATAGAATGGGACACTTTGGCTCACAGCATCATGCAACAACAAAAACTGACAAAATAATACTGTTTGGTCTAAGAAGAAATGAATATGAATGGTGTTAGAGATGGATTTGTTGAGATTGTGACCTTGAAAGATGTCATCCTTAAGGCATTGTAAATATCACAGGTGTTTTATTTTTTGTTTTTATTTTTTGTTTTTAGTTGACTATGTATTATTGTAATAGAGTTATCAGGAGAGCGTTTTATACCCAAAATTATAGATTTAAGTAGAATAGAATTGAACAGAAAAATAGATACTAATTTGTGTTTCAGGATTTTAATATGAGAACTATATGTATAAGGAATATATATTTGATGAATAAGTAAAAAAATGAAAAGTGAAATGAGACTCATTTATAATATATGAATACAGGGGAGGTTTTTGTCTTTATGGTATTGTTTTTGTATTGTTTTTTCCTTCATTGTATTGTAGTGTATAATTATGTCTTTTGCATTGAAATGTTGCATATGTACTTTGTTTGTATTTCTTTTTTTCTTTTATTGTATATCTTAAAAATTAAAAAAGAAAGATGTCATTCATAAAGAGTTAGTTTAGATTCATGGTTATAGAATGTGCATTTAGAGTTTTAGGTTGGTCTTGGTTCTAATCACCTTTCCATCATGAAATTCTCTGGATAGCCTTAGAGTTGTCACTATCTATCCACCTATTCTCTTCACAAGTTATTTTTATAATAAAGTGAGGAGTACCATATAATTTTGAAGCTGAGAGGTAACCCATTGGTCATTGAGCCGGATCCATGCCAGTACAGAATTTCCACAACTAAAGCATCCCTGACAAGTGGACAATACAACCTCTGCTTAAAAATCTCCAGTGAAGGAGAGTCCACCACCCTCTGTTGAATGGCTTTCACTGTTAGAAAGTTCTCATATTTAGTTGAGATCTTTTTTTTCTTGTAACCTGAAACCTAAACTGAAATATAAACATGAGATGTAATTCTGCCACATACATCAAATGAGAAGAGAGGATTCTCAGGAGAAGGCCTTGATGCTGGGAAAGGTGGAGGGCAAAAGAAAAAGAGGGTGACCAAAGACGAGATGGCTAGATGCCATCGTGGACGCAGTGGGCACAGAGCTGGGCGGGCTGAGGAGGATGGTGGAGGACAGAGGTGCCTGGAGGACGATGGTCTATTGGGTCACAAAGGGTCGGAATCAACTGTGCGACTGAACAACAAACATAAAGATCTCCCTTATTTGAAATACAGTTGTTACTTGAAATACAGGGATCCTCAACCTGCGGCCCATGGGCCAGATGCAGCCCATGGCACCATTTCATGTGGCCCCCACTGCCTCCACCACATCAGAAAGTGCCATGTGGTGGAGGAAGGGCATAATTGCTATCTGGCCCCCAAAGCTGTCTGAGGGAGTGTGACCCAGCCCCCAGCTTAAAAAGTTTAAGAACTCCTGCTCATCTTGGTTTAGAGCCAAAGAGCCAGCACAGTCTGTGTCTACAGATGTTTCCATGGTCATGTGGTAGGCATGACTAGATGCCATACTGCACAGAATGCTGTTACCTTTCTTGTTGAAGTGGTCCCTATTTATCTACTTGCAATTTTTTGCTTTCGAACTGCTAGGTTGGCAGGAACTGGGACAGACAATAAGCTCATTCCATTGTGAAGCATTTGGGTCTCAAAATGCTGATCTGTCATCAAGCTCAGCATCTTAAACACTAAGCCACCATGACCTGGGAATGTAATGCATACCTGTAATTTAGGGACTTCAAAACAACCCTCAACAAGCCTTTAAACTCTTTAAGGTGGGTAGTGGCCATGTGAGACCTTCCAGATATTGTTGAAACTGCAGTTCCCATCATTGTTCTTTACTGGCTATACTGGTTAAGGTTGCAGGGAGATGAAATTAACAATAATGGAGGGGGGGTTGTCACAATCTTCCCACCCTGCTTCAAGGCATATACATTGTATTGTTGTTATAATAAGATTTTGTAAATGGCCTTTGAAGTCTAACTCCCATTATGACCAGCAGTCATCAGCTGCATGTTCATGGGATGTAGAGTCCCAGATATTTGTAGATTTCTCATCACCAGATTCAGCATGTTACTATAGTCCCATGATGGCGAACCTTGGCACTCCAGATGTTCTTGGACTTTAATTCCCAGAAGCTCAAGCCCCCATGAATCCACACGAAGTAGTTTACTGCGATTCATCCAGCCCGCGCCGCCCTTGTCACTCCCGGAAGCAGAACTAAAACATGCCTATACGGGTGGGGGTGGGGCTGCTTGGTGCATGGCAATACCTGCCCCATGGAAATAGTGCCCTGCTGCCTCAAAGGTTCTAGCTTGGGTGGAAATCGACTTATGCCATTGTGTAGCTGCCCGGTGTCATAATTCTGCCCACCTCTGGGGGGCGCCAGACCCAGTGGCACAACAGGATTTGTTCTGGTGTTCAAAATAGCCACCACGGGCCTGACTGCGGAAATGGAGTGAAAAAGGTCCCTAAATAGCATGAAAAAGGTAGGAGATTGCTTCATCCTTTTTGTGAGGGTGGGAGAAAATTGTGTCTGCCATTTTTTTTGAATTTTTGGGGGTGGGGGTGGTTTGTATTTTTAATGATCATTTTTGGTCTGGTCAGCAACTTTTAAAAATTTCAATGGATCCCTATGGGAAATCGTGCTCCGGCTTACGACCATTTCGGCTTATGACAGAGGCTGTTGGAATGGACCTCCGTCGTAACCCAGGGTTTTACTGTAAATATGAGCTCATTCTGATTTTTAAAACACAGCCAGGTTGGTTCAGGGTCTTCCTAGGAATGATAGCAAATTCTAAATCAGGCATTCCCAAGCTATGACCCATGGGCCGGATACGGCCCCCAAATCCATTTAATCAGGCCTGCGTTGCCCTTGCCAAACCAGAAGAAAATACGGATGCTTCTGCACATGTGCAGATGCATCCGTATTGACTGCCTGGTTTGGCATGGATGCACTCGTGCATGCGCAGAAGGGTCCGTGCTGAACCAGGAAGTGAATATGGACACGCATGCTTGAACATGCCCTGTTTTGAAGGCGTGGTCTGGCCTGCTCAGCTGTTCCAGGGGCTTGGTCAGGCCCCCGGCCCAAAAAATTTGGGCACCCCTGTTCTAAATACTGTAGTAGAATAACTGAGGCAAAATCTCTCATGCACACACCATACTTTCCTATGTTGAAAATTAAAATAGACAACAGAGGGGAAAGGTTGTTATTTTTTTCTTGTCAGGTGCTCTTTGTTGTTTAGCTCAGGTCTCAAGACGATAATGACAAATTGGGGTGTGTGTGTGTAATACAACCCAGCAAACCAACACTAGAGGCTAAAATAGAAAACGGCTCCACTGCGACCAGATGTTTTCCTTTGGAACTCAAGTAAGTGGGAACAAAGGATAACCAGACACTGAAAAAGACCAACATGCTGAAAGTGATGAACTTGGCTTCATTGAAACTATCTGGTAACTTCCTGGCAAAGAAAGCAACAGCAAAACACACAATTGCCAGGATGCCAATATAACCCAAGACACAGTAAAACATAGTCGTAGACCCTTCATTACATTTTAGTGCAGGTCAGCATCTGGAAACGGGGGAGCCGTGGCCAACCACAAAGTACAGATGGCTGCTTGAAAGAGGGACAAAGAAAGAACAATGGAACATATATTGATTCAAAGCATCTGCCATCAGCTCTGACTAAAAATAAAGAATATTAATTAAATTTAAAGGGGAATTCAGGATTCAGATTTATTTATCCTCCATTCCCAGAAGTATCTATCTAACTGAAAGAATGATGAATGAGATGGACTGTTGTCTCATTTCATACAGTATGCTCATCACTACCTCAGTGTTTCTTATTAAATCTATCATTGACAGACTGCCCCCCCCCCCATCATTATTTTGTCTTTTTTGCCTTTCAGGGAGATTTTGGTAATAATCTTGAATAGAACAGTCAATCTTTGCTTCTCTTACTCACATGCTCAAAAAGAGAAACTCAATTTTTCCCCTTGCCTAATAGGTGGAAAAGAATTTTCTGTCAGTCTAACTAGAGTATTCCAATGTGTGAATATAACACTAATTGCACGAAATAATAATATCTGTTGCCTTCCTACATGGGCTTTTTACAAAAAGCACTGGATGGGTTGTTGGTATCTTTCTCATCAATTACTCTGCCCTTCTGTGCTGGCTTTGTACCTGTGTTTAGCTTCAGAAAGCCAAAAGCTTTCCCCGGAGATTTTTTGTTGTTGCAAATTACAGAAATCTCTAGAAAAACAGCATTTATTCTTTTGTTCTTCATCTGGAACAGAGGTATCTTGCAAATTTCTCATCAAGATATCTTGTCCTATCAAGACAGCTTAAGTCAATGACAATAAGGGATTTTGTGAGCCCTCATGGTGCAGTGGTGAAACTGCTGTATTGCAGTCAAAACTGCTGATGTTGTGAGTTTGATCCTGACGGGGATCAAGGTTGACTCAGCTTTTCCTCCTTCTGAGGACAGTAAAATAAATACCCAACATGTTGGGGGCAAAATGCTAATTGCCTTGTAAACTGCCCAGAGAGTACACTAGTGCTATGGGGAGGTATATGAGTCTAATTGTATTGCTATTGCTATTGCATTTGTTACATCCCCAGTTTTTAAAACATTAAAAACAGCAACATCTACTACATACTTCTAGCTGACTTTGGAAGAGCAAATGAGAGTAATCTACATTTGTTATTTGAGAGTAATTTGCATTTGTAACGTGTAGAAAACAATAGCCAGTGTGGTGTAGTGGATAAGGTGATGGACTAGAACTTAAGACCCCTGGGTCTGAATCCCCACCAAGCTCACTGGAAGAGTAGAACTGGTAAAAACCACTAGTTAAATACCTCGGTTACGTTGAAAGTCCATTGGGGACAATTCTGACTCGACAGCACAGAACACACACATAATTTAAAAAAGAAAATGTAAAAAGCCACCATAGCTCAGCTGGCTTACTAAACTAGTTCTTTTACAGCGGAGACAAAATTGTACAGTACTGTATGCTTTGTAATGGATATTTGCAGGAGACCTTTGCTTGCTAGATCTCAACTAGCCAAGTGTATTGGGACCCTGGTGGTGCAGTGGTTAAACTGCTGTACTGCAACCAAGTGGTTGTGAGTTTGATCCTGACCAGGGATCAAAGTTGAATCAGCCTTCAATCCTTCCAAGGTCAGTAAAATGAGTACTCAGCATGTTGGGGGCAAAATGTTAGTTACCTTGTGAAGCACCCAGAGAGTGCACTAAGCTCTATGGGGCAGTATATAAATGTGATTGCTTTGCTTTGCAGTTGTCCAAGAAACGACACAAAGAAACCGTAAGAGGCAAAAATGTCAACGGGTTTGTTTAATAATGAAATTTTGCAAGGTCTTCTGTAGCGCTAATAATGTAACTAATAAACAACGTTTTTTCAGAAATGTCTTGCATCAAAGTCTTCTCTCATGTTAACTGGGTATGATAATAAACACCATTTTCTTAAGAATTTCATGCATAAGCATTTTTCAAAAAATCTTGTGGAGATTTACAGAAAATCAACAATTTACAGAAAATTATTTTCAAAAATTCAAAAAATTCAAAAATCCACCGGTAACAGACTTTTTCAAAATAACCATTTTTTTCTTCAGGAATATGTTTGATAAGTCTACTATTTTCATATATTTCATCTGCGTTCATAGCCTCAAAACTGCTAATACTCTTTGTGGGCTAATGAACGTTACCGGTGAATTTTTTTTTTTGCTTATGCAAGAAATTCTTAAGAAAATGGTGTTTATTATAGATAAATCTTTATTGTCATTGTCCTGCACAGAACAACAAGATTGGGGGAAAAACACTTTTCAATTCAACAAAACCTAAACAAAATACAACTATACAAAATCATACCCAGTTAACACAAGAGAAGACTTTGATGCAAGACATTTCTGGGGGGGAAAACGTTGTTTATTAGTTACCTTATTAGCCCTACACAAGACCTTGCAAAATTTCATTATTAAACAAACCCGTTGACATTTTTGCCTCTTACGGTTTCTTTGTGTAGTTTCTTAGACTCTGTTTGGCCAATTTTTTTGTCAATTGTTGCTTTGCAGTTGTGGCAGTCATAAAAGGAGGAACTCATGCTTTCAACATATTGATAGTCTCACCATCAAGGGTAAACACTTTCTCAAGTGAAAAGTGAATATATTTGGATTTCTCCTGTAACTTCATGCCCCGTGTCACGATGAAGAGATCAATCATCAAGTGTCATTAAATCCATACACCCTGCCTGCTCATGAAAGTTGTGAATTGAGCCATCAACTGCTCTCCACCCAATTTACTCCATTGTCATACATGTCAAAATATTTCTGATTGTATCATGCTTTCCACCACCATCGCTGTTGCCTCTTACAACCCACAATTTCAATTAGTGCCCCAGGGATGATGTGCTAATACCAGCAATCCCTGAAACTCTACAATCCCAGGTCTTGTGGCACTGGTTGGGTGGATCTTTTGTTATCAGAAGCTGCTGTTATCTCCTCCTGTTCCTGCTGTAGGTGTATCAACTGAGGTGTGCCTTTTCTGTTAGCTACAGGGAGAACAGTCGAATCATCTGTCAGTGGAAATGCAAAAACTCACAAACTTTGGTCATTTCAGGAGACAAACTGATGTCAGATCATCTTTGTCTGGCACCTTGAAAAGTTCTTGTTGTGCTATTGAATAAGGTCCACTTTAAAATGTCAACACCCCACTAATTCCTGGAGTTGGCAAGGGTGACAGCTTCAATGGGTGGGAAGGCAAAGTCATGATACATACCTACAAGACTTGTCTCACCATAACAAGTCACAACAAAGAGAGTCCCAGGACAGCTGAGAACAAAACCCACAGGGTTTGGTTTTCATGGGAAGAGATCCATGAATTCTTGTCAAGTGAAAACAGTTTTCAGACTCAGTTTTCTTAACTTCTCAGAAATTTGATTTCTTGGGCATTAATTAGTCTCACTACTGAATTAGTCTCAATCTGCCAGTCTGGAATTTGCACACAAATAGATGATTACGATTGCTTCTGATAAAACATGCAGGCCTGATAATATTATACATTTTAAGCAACTGGAAATTGGGAAAAGTTTTGTACAACTATCCCCCATTTTAAAAAAAAGACTTTAGAATGCATTTTAAAATCTAATTTTCTATAGATTCTGCAACAAAACATGTCTCATCTTGGTACCGGAGGGTTAAAATAAAACAGCCAGAATGGTGCCAAATATTTCAGAGCTAAACTTTAAATCAGGGGTTTCCAACCTAAGGCCTGTGGGCCAGGTCTGACCCATGATGCCATTTAATATGCCTCCCTCCCTCCAAGGGCATTTGAGAAACAAAATGCCCCCCATTGTGCAGGCAGGGCAAAATGGTAATCTAGCCCTCGAAGCTGACTGAGAGAGCATGACCCAGCCCCCAGCTTGAAAAGGTTGGGAACCCCTGCTTTAAATGGTAAGGGATGAAGTGGTTTTCTCTGGGGCTGATGAAGCCTTCCAGATATTACAACATGTTCCCAACACCAATTGACTTTGAACTTCCAATGGCTTATCATTAACCTTCCAGTTTTGCTTTTATCTTACTCACCATGTGGGTGGGTGGCGAGAAGCCTCATTAAACACCCACTTGTCAGGTCACACACTTAAGAGAAATTAATTTCCTTTCAGGCATCTTGTGGATGCCATTTATATCACTTCCACTTGTAATAAGGCAGGTATTCATTGAACTTGTCTTTAAGACATCAGTATGGTGGAGCTTCATACTCTGAAGGTGAGGAAATGTCTAAGAAGGGTGATTGGCCCATACCTTCATTCTGTATTAGAAGAGTTTCCTGAACAGGTGTTGAGATCATCAGAAGTTTATTTTTGAACAATGTCAATGTTGTGTTTGTACTCCCTTCTGCTGAAAACCAGGACTATGTAGAAAAAAAGAAAAATGATTGAGGCTGTATTGGGTCAACAACAATATTTTTATACTGAATGCAGTCATATCTTCAATAAATAATAATTTCTGTATTGTCTTCAAAGAATTTATTCATGAATTAAAAAGTCTTCCGGATTAGAAACTTTTTTTGAATGCATTCTCCATCAGAATATTTACTGTAAATACAAAAATGAAGATAATAATGTGCCAAGTATTTTGAAAAAAACCGTATAAGCCAATAATTGTGATAAAGCCCATAGAAATACATGGCTGAAACATATTGAGGTATTTACAAATGCAGCTCCGGTGTCTAGTCATGCCTGCCACATGACCACAGAAATGTCTGCAGAAGCAGACAGCGCTGGCTCTTCGGCTTTGAAACAGAGATGAGCACTGAACCCTAGAGTCAGATATAGCTAGCTTTCAAGCAAGGGAAACCTTTACCTAGGTGACTTGGGGGCTTATTTATATACCCCTTAAATCACTCATTGAATTTTCCCCAAACCCGCTGGTGGTGGTCAAATACTTTTGCATAGAACTGTATGGCATTCAGACAATTCAATCTGTCTAGTGGTTAAGTTATTACTTACAATCGGATACAAAACCAGAATGAAGCACAGGGTGTGTAAGAAGAAGAAAGGATGAAACCATTAGTAGGCAGAGACATGCTTCGACGAATTCTGGAATTCTGCATCTGTCATAGACAGCAACATTAATGGAGATTAGGAAGAAGCGGCGCTTGTTTCCTACAGTAATGGAATGAAGAACCTGTTACTTTCTTGATATTATTAAACTATTGCCACAGTACTTGATTTCTGGCTGATGATAATTGAAGTTGGGGAACAATACATCTGGATGGCCACAGGATCACCAGCTTTGCAGTAAGTAAACCATTTTCTCTTACTGGGCAGCTGTTAACAGCTGAGAGATTGTTAACAGCTAGGAATTGGAACATGTATAGATATTTTGGATTGGAGGAATGGTATAAAGAATTGTGGAATATGGCCATAAATGATAAACTGCCATGTGAATTAAAATACAACTGGATTTCGAACAAGGGAGACCTTTACCTTGCAAATCTTAATTAGGAAAGGTCAGGCCACCCCATGAAGTATAAACTGCTTTGTCTTTCAACAGGAAAGAATGGCAAAAAATTGGAGACATAATTACTGCTGCTTCCTTTAGTCTCCTCAGATCTGTCACCTGAGGTAGATGCCTTATTTTGTCTAAATAGATCAGTTCTACCTTACTTTGCCTGAAGAAGTTTCCTTGGCTCCTGCTTTATTGCTCTTAGTTCAGTCAAGAGCCTTCATTCTCTCATCCATTGTAATCATCTGCACGCTTCTGCTCTGTTGGTTTCTGTGTACTCCTATTTCTACAATGTAGTTAGAGCAGGAGTTCTCAATCTTTTAAAGCCGGAGGCTGGGTCACACTCCCTCAGACAGCTTTGGGGACCAGATAGCCATTTTGCCCTTCCTCCACCACATGGTACTTCCTGGTGTGATAGAGGTGGTGGTGGGCCACATGAAATGTTGCCATGGGCTGCATCTGGGCCACAGGTTGAGAATCCATCAGTTAGAGCTTCTTGTAATATCTTTTTGTCACCTTTAACTGTCCATTGCATTATTTGATTTGGGATTTGGTTTGTCTTTTTCTTATATATCACCCTTGGCTACATGTTTTAGAAATAATATGTCCACATTCTGTGCACTTGGTCAGCATAAATGGATGGCTTATTTCATCAGGCACCAACCATCATAAATCCTGATTACTATGGTGCTCAGGGATAAAGCTTGAGAATCACTGGAGTAAGGTCTAGGTATCAGATATGAGCCATATGAGAATTTAGATCTTAGCCATCACACAGCTCAGGTTTTGAGTCAATTCCTAATTACTGCCTTCCATATCTCATTTGGCTGCAGATAATGTAAAGAGATGCGTAGATTACCTTTACAAAGAGCAAGGTATAACATCTGCATGGTAGTCAGCCTTCGGTTGCATCATAAGGCAATGAATGCTTTTATCATATTTGATTTTAATTTGTTTTTAATTTATTTTTTATTTTTTGCTTCTGGCATAGATTGGAGTTAAGAAATGCCAGTCAAACCACTCCAAATGTCTTAATAACTGCTCTGGTTTCCCTGGCTAAATTGTTTGTATGCAGGTTGTGATTTATGAGAATTGGCAGCTTCAAAGAGAGGTTGTGGGTCCAGTGTCTCTCAGGTGAATATCTCAAGGTTAAATTTCTGGAACATGGTATACTTTGGGAAACCATGAAATAGTATTGTAGTGTTTCAGCACACTGGTCTGTCTAGCTCAGCACTGATAGCATCAATTGTCTTATGGTAGTTCTCCTGGATTTGGAACATAGGCACTTTACAACTAACTTGGAGGTGTCATGGATTCAACCTTTAAATTTTTTTATTGTTAAATTTTTATACCGCCAACTCAGCCAAAGACGACTCCGGGCGGTTCACAACAGTGGGTAAAAACAGATAAAAACAAATAAAACAGATAAAAACCAGCAATAAGAACCCACCCCTAAAAAGAGAGGGGTGCAGGAACTGAAGAAACCGTGGGGCAGGCATCCTCCCCTATATTAACCACCCAACGGAAGCCACCCCTCCACCTGCACACCAAACTTGGCCCGCCAGCCAGGTTTTTAATTCTTTTCTAAAGGGCAACAACTCCGTCTGGAGACGCAGTTTCACAGGCAGGAGGTTCCAAAGGACAGGTGCGGACACAGAGAAGGCTCTCCTCCTTGTGCCAGAGAGGCGAGCCCCCCTGGCCGATGGCACTATTAGAGAGCCCCTTCAGTCCGCTCTGGTTGGACGGACAGATGTCCTTAGGGCGATACGGTCTCTAAGGTAACCTGGCCCACTACCATATAGGGCTTTAAAGATCAAAACCAGCACCTTGAATTGCACCCGGAGGCAAACGGGTAACCAGTGAAGCTCCCGCAGCAGTGGTGAGGCATGGGCATAACATCCACACCCCATCACCACCCGGGCCGCCGCATTCTGGACCAGCTGCAGCCTCCGAATGCTCATCAAGGGCAGCCCCGTGTAGAGCGCATTACAATAATCTAGTCTGGAGGTCACCAGAGCATGAGTGACCATGAGCAAAGAGTCCCGGTCCAGGAGCGTGCGCAACTGGCGAATCACCCGAAGTTGGGCGAAGGCCCTCCTGGCCACAGCCGCCACCTGTTCTTCTAGCAGCAGCCGCAAATCCAGGAGGACTCCCAAGTTGCGCACCGGGTCGGTCTGGGGCAAAATAGCCCCATCCAAAACCCAAGATGGTAGCTCCCGGGATAACACAGGGGACCCCATCCACAGCCACTCAATCTTACTAGGATTCAGCTGTAACCTATTTGCCCCCATCCAGACCCCAACCGCCTCCAGACAACTGGAAAGGACTTTGACTGCATCAATACCGTGTGAATAATGTGTACATATTCTGTTTATGAAAGCTACCCACCTTTCACTTGTCCTCTAAGGACAATGTGATTCACTTTGCTTTTCAACACAATAATATTTATATCATTTCCAAGGGGATCACCATATCGTCATGTTAAAGTAAAAACAGTAATGCAACGAAATTTGTTTAGGATAATGCTTCATGGACTGTAGCCCATTTCTTCAACTGCAGTGGTTTTTGATTTGTTGTGGACTGATTGCTTGTTAAAGATAATTAAAAATCTAGGTTTGGTGTCATGGTATAATCACAATACAAACGTTTTAAAAAAACATGAATTTAGTAAATTCTGATGTGCATTACAACCCCTTTAAAATGTCAGCACCCGGTGATGAGGTAACAATTGGGTTGGTTTTGTGAAAAAGAAAGTCTAGTTCTCCAAATGTTAAAGAAGTGTAACTCCCATCACACCTCATCGTTAGCCAGATTGGCTGATAGAAAAATGTGGAGGAATGTGGGACTTTAACCAGTTCCACCTCACAGTCCAAGTCAAATCTCCCCACATATACCTATTATCTTCAGTGAGAATATAGCTGGCTCAAGGGAACCTGAACCTGTTCTAGTCAGGAGCAGGGGAAATGTTAAAGACCTCTTCCACCTGTATCAGGTCCCAATCCTTCTCATCCCTTTAATTATTTTTTAACTAATCAAGCAAAGTTTAATGACTTGAACAATGTTGCATCTAGCTTGGCCCTCTGTCTTCACAACTTCCTTAGGAGGAAGAACAATTATTGTTATTTGTTCTTGCTTGATAATTTGGGGGAGGGGGCATTTTGCAACTTTTTATAATAGCTGTGTTTCTGTTTTGTGGTAATTAGAGAGTTACACCTACAGATTTAAAAGAATGCCCTCCATTGTTCTGGGCTTGCAGTTAAGAAGTCATTGAGCTATGGAAAAAAAGGAATCAAACCTGTTGTCATAGTGCAGTGGGGGAGGTTTGGGAGGGCTGGAATTGTTACCATGGATACTTATGGCCTTTCCCTGCACCTAGTGAACTCAAGTGGGGACCAAACCCTTGGTGAATCATGGAGGAGGCAATTTTAGAGGGCTCATAGTTGACTTTCTGTAATTACAATGAAGTCATTGGTGTTGCTCAAGTAAGCTAATTTAGCCCTGAATATCTTACCTTAAGCCAGGAGTGGCCAAACTACAGCCCGTGGGCTGGATCTGGCCCACAGCACCAAATCATCTGGCCCACACCACCCTCACCGCTAATGGAAGCGGAAGTAAAATGCACCCACGCAAACACTGTCATAAAACATCAAAGGCTGTCATAAATGTATTTACAATAGGCATGGGTGCATTTACTGCAGCATTTGCACATGTGCAGGTGCGTTTTACTTCCGCTTCAGGCGGGAGGAACCATGCGACCGGCCCATTCACCCACGTGACCGGCCTGTGGCGTGAAAAGTTTGAGAACCCCTGCCTTAAGCAACACAAGGGTGGGCATAAACTTTGTTTCAAAATGGCTGCCTCTATATAAGATGGATGAGAAACAGAGTCAATACGTAACTCATGCATTACAATCGTGTGTTGAAATAGCCTTCAGTGATTTTGTGACACAGTTACATTCAGTTCTTCTCAAATGCTCCAGAACAAAGATACATCTTAGCCACTTGCTCAAGAGCTGGCTTCCACTGCTGTTACTATTCCATACTTTGGCAAAAATGAATGCAAGCTATCAAATCAAAATAGAAGACCTTTCTATTAATCAACTGAAGGGAGGGGGGAAGATAACATTTTATGTGTTCCAGGTGACCTTCCCCCTTGAGGTTCTTTACCTTCCTTGTTAGTGTGATCATTTCAATATATGAAAACAAGGAATGATACATTAGCATTTGCTAATTCTATGCCTCCGGCAATAACCAGCTGCCAGCAGTTAAGCTGTTTAGTAACTTCATTGGGATGACTAACTTTGCAGCAAACAACTTAATTTTTGCATGTGCTTGCAAAAATAATGAGAATGGTCTCAGGTCAGGGTTTCATAACACCAATGATATCTGTGCTTTTGTTTACCAGTAACAATGATCTGGTTCAGTGGCAGGAACATGGTAGAAAGACATTCCTGATCAAGGTGTTGATTACTTTAAAGCAGGGGTTTCCAACCTATAGCCCACAGGGCAGACCCGGCCTGCAGCACCATTTCATGTGGCCTACCGCCACCACTGCCAGAAGTGGAAGTAGACATGTTTACAACAGCTGTAAATGCACCCGCGGCTGTAGTAAATGCACCCACGGCTCTCATAAACGCTACCATAAATGACCCCACAGTGATCGTAAATGTGTTTACAACAGCCATGGATGTGTTTTATGGCATCGTTTACAGCAAGGAGAATCAACAGTCTGGCCTGATCAGCTGTCTGAGGGGACATGGTCTGGCCCACGGATTTAAAAGGTTGAGAATCCTTGCTTTAAAACAAGGGCAGGCAAAATATAAACAGGGATCTACTAAAAAGTCCTGAAGTGATTCACAGGAAGCTTCTCACTCAAAATGGCTTAATAATAGCAGTAACTAAAAGGATTCCATCTTTTAATTTTCTGAAATGATGAAAGTCTGGGAGAAGAGAAGCAGGATGAATTACTGTGCAAAAAGGACTGTGAACTTAACTCTGATTTAGAAATAAATTCTGGACCATAATTCCACTTACCTTTGACCTCACCTCAGTTTTGCAGACGACTTGGTAGGTATGCTGGTTCGAGTTAAACAAAAGTAACCCTGCAACACAGACTTAAGGGTATTTTCCTTGCAATTTTGTGTAGTTCAGCTCCAAGACAAGTTGACAATGGCTACTGAGGTATGGGCAACCACAGACATTTCACCAAAAAGAAAGAGAGACATCAAAAAGGAAAGTGTGAACAGATTTTTTACATTATATTTCAATTAAATTTGCATATGATGATGTAATATAATATATACAAATAAGATAATAATTATAATTAAAAATAATCAGGTGGAAAGGTGGATCCTGGCCCATGGATAGCCTGTGGGAGTGAGTAGGCATCTTGATCCCTTAGACCAGTGATGGCGAACCTTGGCATTCCAGCTGTTCTTGAACTTCAATTCCCAGAAGCTCTGATCAGCAGACGCTCTGATCAGCAGGAGTGCTGACTTAAACTTCTGGTAATTGAAGTCCAAGAACACCTGGAGTGCCAAAGTTTGCCATCATTGCCCAAGATCAAGTCTTCCAATGTGACCAATCTTTCTAATTAATGGAACTCTTCTCAGCTGGAGTCTTGTTGGAGTTTCCAGGAACTAGGATGGTCATGTAACCGATCATCAAAGGAGAGGATGCTTAAACCTTGCCCATGTTATTTTACATGCTGAAATGTGCACATGTAATTTTGTATTAATCAACGTGCATTTAAAAATAACTATTCTAATTTAAATAGGAATACAACATATGTCACCGTGGTGGAAAAGACACATGATGTGTTTGCCTGCTCAGTTTGCTGTCCGGGATAACATAGATTGTTTGACTTTGGACTTTTATCCCTTCTTTTGATTCTTTGTCTGCAAATTGAATCTGAAACAGATGTATTTTCACATACAATACCATCCTCGGATAGTGTTTGTGAAGGAGGAATCCCTGCATTAACAGAAGAATCCTGGTACTAAGTCTATTTAGCTGTTCATAGCCACATGGCTTTCTTCTTCTTCTGTTTCTAGATCAGACATGAAGCTGCCAAAATGATGGCACCTTTTGGTGAGTTCATTCTGCAATTCCTTCCACCTGACCTAGTGTGAGAAAGATTAGCCAGCAACACAAGGTTGCCATTACCAGGGTACACCCAATTGTGGTTCAAAAATGCCATAATCTTTGAGGCCACACTGCCTATGAAACAATATGTTCCAAGCTGTACTGCTTCAGCTCCAAACCTGGGTAAACAGTCAGGAATACCTTATTTATTAGATAATAGAAGAAACTGAAATATATGTAGAATTTCTTCATAGAAAAGGATGATTCTGGAGGTGGGGCTTTGTAAGAGACTATCCTGAGAGCATATTTTGCGGGGAGGAAGACAGAGCTCTTGTTGGCTTGTAGCCACAAGGGTGAGTTGGAGCCTTGCCCCTTCAGATATACTCTTCCTTACTTTCTCTGTATGCTCAGCTTTCATTTTTAAAGGCTTCTTAGCCGTTTACTCGGTGAAATAAAATATGAAGAAAGTTGTCACTAAAACACCAACTTTTTACACTGTCCTAGAGGGCTGTGGTGGTATAGTGGTTAAAATGCTGTGCTTGATGATGGGAAGGTCATCAGGTCAACAGTTTGAGATCTGAGTGCTGCATGACGGAGTGGGTATCTATCACCTGTTCCAGCTCCTGCCAACCTAACAGTATGAAAGCAAGAAAGTGCAATTAGATAAATAGGTACTGCTTCAGTGGGAAAAGTAACAGCATTCTGTGCACTCTGGCATCTAGTCATGCCTGCCACGTGACCATAGAAATTCTGTGCATGCAAACAGCACTGGTTCTTTGAGTGTAAATGGAAATTAGTACCACCACTAGAGTTGGACACAATAGCCTTTCTTTATTAAAATGTTTTTTTCATTAGCATAATATGTATCTTATTTGTTGTTTTAGAAATGTTAAGAAGGACACCAAAGTAGGTTCTATATGAGCTTTCTTGGACATAGCATTTGACCATTAGAATGCCACAGTGAAGGAAACCCTTGTGCTAAGACGCCATTCACAAAAACTGTAGTGATGCAGGGACCCAGAAGGAAGCATACTGTTTTAAAAATATTTACTATATGGATAAGAACACAAGATCGTCTATTCCTTACAGTCTCAGTCGTGAGCTATGAATGATTCTAAAAGTGAAGACACCCTTTGTGGGAGTTAACCCTTACTTTACATCTGGCCCCACCACCATTTCATGTGGCCCTCCACCCCTCAAGGGCATTCAAGAAATGTAGGAATCGGGGCCACTGGGGTGGCCGTTACGTCCCGGAGGAGACTGATCAAGTGACGACACGAGGCAAACGGAGCGAGATCAGATCAGTACTTTATTGAGAAAAGGCAACATCATTTATAGGGAAAAAAGAGCAACGGTGGCAAGCTGTCATCTGACAGGAAAATTACCTCACCCACGTACCCGGGTTAATGGGGAACACCTCAAAGGGAAGTTAATTAACTGGGGCAAACATGGACTTAGGAGTCCCATTGTTCAGGGATTAGGCAGGGGCAAACATAGCCCTTATTTGCACCGGGCATAACCTTGGGTAGGAGATAAGTCATTACTCTAATGGGTAACTGGGGTCAGCGAAATGCTCTTCCCGCAGAATCGCTGGTCAGGCAATAAGCGGCCGAATTAATCCTTACCTTTAATCCATCTCCCTTGCTCGCCGACAAAGGCCAGAGGCCAGGAGTCTGCTCACTGGTTTAACCTCTGCCAGGGGCCACCGATGCCCAACCGGGCACGCGGAATCCTCAAAGAAACAAAATGGCTTTGAAGCTGTTGTGACAAAATGGCCACCCCCATCATGCAGGCAGGGCAAAATGGCCATCCGGCTGTCAAAGCTGACTGAGAGAGCATGACCCAGCCCCCAACTTAAAAAGTTTAGGAACCCCTGCTTTACATTGTGTCCAGAAAGGACTGGGAGTCAATCCAATTAACAAAGCACCCGCATAATGTGATTGCAATTAACCCCATAAAATAACTTTGCAGACAAAGGATTGTGTTTACATTCCAGATTATATGGAAATTCTTTTATGACCTCTTTTTGCACATTTAACTCTCCTTCCTGTTGCTCAACCACCATGAAAAAATTTCTGTCTACAATATATTTTTCTGTTACTTTCCTTGTTTTTAATCCCTTCTGAGAGCATGGTTTGTTCTTATTTTGTTTCTGGGAAAATGAGATTAATTAATTTAGCACTATGTTGCTTCCCATTCAGGTTCGTGTATTTGGTCAGAGTTTTCTCATTTAAAAAATGTGAAGTTGGTAAACCTAATGTTCTTTTGCAAGGGAAAGAAGATGGTGGGACTTGATCTTCTGTCTGGAAAACCTCTGAACTAGAAAAGCTAAATGAGAAAGCTACAAATGAAATACAAGCTTATTTTAAAATACAGTAGACATGTCAAACCCTTGAATATTGTAATTGTTCCTTTTAAAAAAAAACTACATAGGATATCTAGAATAACAGTCTCCTTTCTGTGTATCTCTGTTTTCAAGCCTTATGGAAAAAATAAATATCAGAGTAAGGATAATTTTGAGAAAAGAGTTCTGGAAATTGATGTTCCAAAAAGTAAAACTCTTTTAAAAATTAGGTAATTAAATACCGGTAGGTCCTCCTTTTTTCTCATTTTCCCTTCCATCTGAAACCAGAAACTCACCCAGGCACTTACCAATTTGTTCCCTATGACCACCAAGTTCCTTGTATCCTACAGACCCCCCTATCCATTCTCTTTTTTGTTTTATTTCTCCACAGCTCAGTGGATCTGCTTAGCAAATATAGGTTCAAACATCCAGGCTATATTTATGGCAAGGCTGGACAACTTTGACAGGTCTGGGTGCCAGTTTTCTGGCCTGGCACCCACTTGGTGAACCACACAGACTGTCCAAATTGGAAAATGCACAGAGAGGAGGGAAAGAGGGATTGAGAAAGAGATAGAGCTGAAAGTGGGTAGAAAGCCACTTCTGAATTTGGGAAACAAGTGTTTCAGGGTATTAGATAGGACAGCTCTTTGAAAGACAATTTGCTTATTCTGGATGGTGAAGATCTGCTGGAATTGGGGGCAGAGACAGATTTGAGGCTACAACAGTAGAATAGGGTACATACAGCCCCATAGTGCATTTTGTCCACTTATAATTTTAGAAAACTACACATGGTGTGAAAGATGGGCAACCTGTGGATAGCCAAATGTTGACAAATGATAACTTTTGCCATCCTGTGCTATTGGCCAATCTGGCTTGGAATGATGGAGAATGTAATATATCTGTTGTTGCAGTTGGAGGATCACAAGTTTCTCAGCCTTATGCTAATTGATCTTTGCTGAATGAGACCTCTTAAGTGATTTACTGCAGAATCCTATGCATATACTCTGGGTTCCGTGGAGGTTTATTCTTCTAGGCATAGGATGGAAGCCTTCATTTCTTCTTCTTCTGTGTGCATGCCAAATGTGAAACTGCTAAAATGAAGCCACCTTTGGGTGACTTCATTCCGTAGTCCCTTTCACCTGACCTAGTGTGAGAAAGATTAGCTGGCACAACAAGTAGGCCATTGCCTGGGGTATGCTCGATTGTGGTTCAAAAATGCCACAATCTTTGAGGAGGCTCTTTCTGTGCATCCCAAAGCCTTCCTTAAGCTATGTCCAGAGATAACCATGCTCATGATTTTTGTTTATCATACTTTATCACTCTTGGCCATTTGAAACGTCTTTCCTGTGACCCCACTCTTCTTCCTTGCTGTCTCAGAACTGTTTCTAGAGCCATCTTCATTTCCATGCACCATTGCAACTATGAGCCTGTTTACACTGGCCTTTCTGTAGTGTGGCTTTTAAAAAGTCACTTGCAGTTGGAGGGGGAGCAAAATGTCATTTGGCATAATCCTTGAGTCCCAGCTACATTTTTCTGTTCTAGTGACACAATTTCTGATATCCTAAAGCACCTGACAAGCCAGTGCAGTATCTCATAAACCGATAACTTCCTTTGATTATATGTATATAGAAATTTTTTTCTATAAGATTGTTGTGCTGCATTGCTTCAGTGAAAGGGGAAAATCCCATTTTATCACAGAGTGCTACATTTACTGGAGTATGATCGCACTTGTGTTCTCATAAGGTATTGTTTCCAGGAGTCGAAATTTCAACTTAGGCTATGTGGGATGTCACCACTCCCACAGTGTTAGACAAAGAAAGAAGGTTGGAAGGATTGAAGCTGGTATGAAGTTTAAGTGGATAAAAGAGGGCAAAGGATGGTTGGGTATTGTAGATTCAGGTATGGTGTCTCACTTGCTTTCACATCCTGACAACCTGGGCAATTGGCTACAGTAGGATGGGTGTTAGAAAGAAAGGTGAGAACATATGCCAAGCTCTGCTGAACTCGTTGGTCAACATTCTACACCAACACCCAACTCTGTTTCTGCAGACAGGTATATAAGCAAGGTGACATCCCATCCTTGATGCTTGGTTATCTGTCAATGGTTTCCAATCACAGTTTTGTCCCATTTCTGGAAAGTTACAGATTTTTCCTGTTGGTTATTGGGTTACTAGCAGAAGCAGAGCCAACCATGGTGGAGCGGCAAGTGGCCAAAGAGAAACACATGATAACCACTAGGAAAGCCTACGTGTTCTTGCTTGTGTTTGTATTAATAGGTAAGCTAATCTTCTTTTCTCCCCCCCCCCCGATTTATAGTCTAGAACAAAAGCAATATGAATTTTAAAATTGCAGATTAAGATACATAGGATTCATGCGTTGTTGTTTCTTGCTTGCTTGCTTTTGCTTGATTAGAAATGGTATTTAGTAGTAGTAGTGCATTGGAAGGGAACTAGTGTCTATCAGTTTATAGTTCCATGCCAGTTCCAGAAGGTGAATGCCTAAATACCAGAAATCTATTTGTCTCTCCCTAGCTTCTTTATAATTGTTGTTTCATCCAGTTATTCGTGAAACTCCCTTCAACATATTTTTCTTCTTTGCTTCTCATTTCTATGCATCCATAGTTACACAGGAAGGAAAAATATGGCTGAGATTTATTCTTTTGTCAAATATAGAATTCTGTCCTGGGAAACTTGGGCCTATATGAAGAGTAGGCTGTCCCAGTGCTAGCAGGAAATAGTATGAAAAATCTTGGAAATTTTTGGAAGCCGAAGCCTGAAAAGCACAAAATCTCATTCTTAATGGAGAGCAAGTGTAGCGGTTCTCCATTAGTGTGAACATTGTCACATTTTGCATTTCAAACTTTAAATCATGTTGGTAGTATGAATATCAATGGGCTGCATCCTGTCTTAGTCATGCTAAAAGTGGGGGAAATTATTTTTCTTATCAAGTGAATTTGAGTTAGTTATGACCTGTCCCATTAATTTCAATAGGTTTCAACTAAGTATGACTTTTCTAGGATCTAACTCATATTATTTTTTTTTTAAATCCCTCAAAACACTAAGTCATATAGGGGATAGTAGCACCTCCTGATAATCTGGTTGTTTTGATTTGGATGTGATTTGATTGTATATTTTGCCTTTATTTGCTTGCTTTCCTTGGCTTTTGAGAAGTGTTGTGTGTGCATGTGTTTTATTTTATTATTTTTATCATTGTTGGGAGTGAATTGCTTTCCCTGTTTGATTGGTTTTTCCCTGAATTCTTATTTGCTTAATTTAATATATATATCTTTTGTGAAAGGTACATTTGTTTGTGTGGTTTGAGAGACAATTTTGTTTGTTTCTCTGGGGTTTATGGGCTGGGAGTTTCTCCCGCAAATCTTTTAACCCAGACTAATTTCTGACATGAAATTATTCTGGGCTGGTTATGTGAGAACATTTTGGTGCCAGAGCACCACTGAGCTGTGTGGGTTATTCTTGCTATTGGTTGGGCATAGATTGGGTTATTTCCGTATTGTTCTTTATGATATGTTGTTGCATTTTGCATTGGTAGCTGGGTATTTTTATGCGTCAAACAGACAATGCCTGCCTAGCTGACGGCTTCCTTGTTTTTTATATCTATTGTGTTGCCCACAGCAAGAGATACTCTGTTGTACTATGTGGGTGGCAATTAAGTCATGTTTTTTGCTTTCTTCTTTGTAATATTTGGATGCTTTACCTCTTCTCAGTTTGGTTGGTTGATGAGTGAGGTGTATTTTGCTCTGCTATGGATTTTTCCTTCTCATGTAGAGAAGGAAATGGATTGATTCTCTCTTGTCCACTCTTTGCTCTTTTTTGTGCAGTTTTTAAGGGTTTTTAGACGGCTTGCAGTGTCAGCAAATATGAATGGGGAAATGTAAAATGAATCATTTGAAAGAAGCTTTCTTTTCCATATAAAATGAAAGGATTAGCACATGAATAAAAATATGAAAAATGAAAGAAGGACATGTGAGAGACGGGGGGTGGGTGGGAAATCACCATGCATCTATTAAGCTCTTTGGATATACGTATGTTTTTGGCTTGCTTACCAAATGGAAAAGACATTATATTTCTTCACTAATTCAAAATGCTTTCAGGCAATGTTCTCTTCATCTTCCCTGCAGCAGAAGAATCTCATTAGAATCTAAAATTCCTTGGTGATGTGTCTCATCATGTTGAGCAGAACAAAGGAATTTAGCAAGTATTCTTTTCATTCCTAGGCTTCTCCGTGTAGCAGAAAGCTCATATGTGCTGGAACTCAGTCTGAAAAGGAGGTAGAGAGCTGATTCTCAGCAGGAAGTCCTGTGCAATACAGTTCCAGTTTTCCCTACAAATATGGTGTGGAACAGGAAACTTTTTAGATGTTAATGCTGTGGATCTCATTTTATGCTTAGCCTGTGATTAAACCATCCCTATATCCCAGTTTTCAGCAACTTAAGTAATTCCTGGCACCCCTGAAATGTCTCACCACTCAAAGGAGGTAAAGATAAAAGTCACCCTTGCTCGATAGCCAGTCGTATCCGACTCTACGGTACAGTGTTCATCTCTGTTTATAGCCACTTGTCTGTATCTGCAGACGTTTCTGTAGACATGTGGCAGGCATGTCTAGACACCAGAGTGCATGGAACGCTGTTTAACTTCCCACCAAAGTGGTACCTATTTATCTACTTGCAATTTCTTGCTTTTGAACTGCTATGTTGGCAGGAGCTGGGACAGAGACAGGCGCTCATTCTTTTATGCAACTATAAGTGCTATCATTTAACTTCTTCAAAGCAACTGTAGAGAATCAAACCCCATCCTATGCCTGCGTGCTTGTCCTAATTTGTATCAGAACCCATTTCAGCAGCTCTTAGAAAACAATTGTGCCATTATTCAGTACCATATTAACTGCAGGAATTACCAGCAGTATATGGCTCTTGGAAGTCGGAGGGGGGGATTATAGGATAGCTTGCCATATAGATTTCAGCTAGTCATCAGGATTTCAAAACAATGGGAACATGCTAATCTTTGAACTGTGAGTCTATATTTTCCATTATTTGGTACATTTAGATACTGTCTGGCTTCATTTTCGCAGTTTCACCTCTGGCCTAGACATGGAAGAAGAAGAAGGAAGGGAATTCCCAGTCTGGGAAGTTTACAACAGTAGAACAAACAAAACAACAAAATACATAAAAACCACCCCACCCACCCCTTATCAGCAACATCCAACAAATAAAAATAAATTTAAGAACTTTTCACCAACAGGATACAGGGTCTAGTAATGTATATGGTCCAGGTTTAAGTCTTTATTTGTGCCAGAAGGGCTAACAAAGATTCTTGTCAGAAACATTAGAGAACTGTTTCTATTCATAAATGATTTCATTTATTATTTTATATTGTAACCCTATCTTTTGCCCCCAAACGTAGGCTCAGTGTCTGGAAGTTCTGTAGTTACAACAGCTGTAACCCCATTGAATCAGTGGAGATTTGGTGAGCCAGTTCCTCTGTACATTCCACTAATTGAATGGGCTTCTTCTAGGTGTGATTTACTACACTAAGCAACAAGATTTCAGCCACAGTTGGCCAACAAATCTAATAAATTGAGTAGAATTCAAACACTGAACAAATTAATTACAACATGCTGACAGATCAGTTTCCTTGTTAGTGTGTTACCGTAAAAGCACCATAGTCTTGCTGCACCTTAAAGATTAAGAAGTTTTCTTTGTCATGAGTAAAACAAATCTGAAGGTGTAGGCTGCAGTCCAGAAATCTTGTTCCAAATTTCATTCTTGGTCTTTAATGGAGCAGAAGTCCTCAGTTTGAAAAGCAGTTGAAGAGCAGTTGTATCAATCCCTGATAAAAGGAAGGGGAAAGACTTTAGTCTATTTCTGTGCAGTGTCACCCACAGTGCCCATCCAATCTCATCACTGGGAGCCTGTGAAGGCCATGAGGGGTGTCTTTAGTTATTTAAAACTGCTGCTGCCAATAAACCATTCCAGTACTGATGATTTCTGTTAACTAAAGACTTCCATCTCTCATCCCACAGTTCCCAGCAATGAGAAAGATTACAGGGAATCCAAATTTCTACAGCAATGCCAACATTACTGCGCACAGCGCAATAATGCACTTAAAAAATAAAAACCACCACAGCTGCAGTTAAAAAAAAACCCCATTATTCAAAGTGCCTGGATTGGTTGGAACCCAGTTAGGAAGTCTAATATAGCAAAGTTTCCGATTGTTTTTGAGTGTATCTTTATTGCAAAGTGACAGCAATATAATTCCACTTCAAAGGCAATGGCTCCACCCTATGGAATCCTGGGACTTGTAGTTGTTTGAGTGACTACAAATTCTCTACTAGAGAGTTCTACCACACTCCACTGAACCATGGCAAAGATTTCTAAACATCCCACCATATTACAAATCTCTCAAGGCGAAGCCATGGTAGTTATAGAAATACTCAACTGGGTAGTGTAGATGCACTCTGTCACAAACCTTCAGGTCAGTGTTTGCATGAAACCTGCTCTGGGGTTCCTTTTGAATAGGAACACTAGTTTTTAATATTTCTGTGGACAGAGTATACAAATATCAACTATCTCTGTGTTGAAATCCACATGACCTCATCCTTACTAATCCCAACCAGATGGTTCTAATTTTGAATTTGCAGCAGAGAGTCTTTGTCTTTCTGCCTGAGGGAAGAACTGTGCCAAACATTTATTAGTTCCCTTCTCCTCCAATTTTCCATTTGGCCTTCAGAATTCCCTAATGAGCAGTTTCTCGTAGTCTACCCAAACTCCTTCCACCTGTAGATAATTTTCTTCTGTGTGCTATTTGGATATTTCCGCTGTTCAGTTCTTCTTCTGTCCTCAGGTTATTTTAATGTTCTCATAATAGCACATGCACTTATAAGCAATTGTCCTGGTTTACATCAGCTGAGCCAACTTTCTCTCCAGACTGTTTTAACACTCCTATGGGACATATTTTCAAAACATTTTCCCTTCCACTTACAGACATTAAATCATGCTGCCTCCCTTCATATCTCATTACAGTGGTCTTTTTGTCTTGGTTTTTCACTGGCAGCCCCCAAGTTCTTATTTTTTCACCTTCACTCTTTTATCACTGTCTTTTCTTTCCATGTAGGTTCATAAAGGTGCTGGTTGGTGTCCATAGACTTGTTTTACCTGTGAAGTGCTTCTTTATACACTAAATTCAGTTGGCTATATTAGAAGCCAAATCCTTAGCCCAGGTTTTCTCAACCTTGGGCCCCCAGATGCTCTTGGACTTCAATTACCAGAAGCCTCAATCAGCAGGTATACTGACTTGTGCTTCTGAGAACAGAAATCCAAGAACACCTGGGAGCCCAAGGTTGAGAAACCCTCCCTTAGCCCAATGGTGGGCAAGCTCTTGACTTTAGGGACAGACCCTGGATCACCCGAATTGCACTGGGGCAATAATGTTGTCACTGCTGTGGAAATCATCACCTCAGTTGTTGTAGAAATTTGGATTCCTTGTAATCTTTCTCATTGTTGGGAACTTGTGAGGACTGTGGGACAAGAGATGGAAGTGTTTAGTTATCAGAAATCACCAGTACAGTACTGGGATGGCTTTATTGGTGGCAGCATTTTTAAGTAACTAAAGGCATCCTCATGGCTTTCACAGGCTCGCCATGATATGATTATGTGGGACCTGTGGGTGACACTGCACAGAAATAGGAAACATTTAATTTCCAAAAAAATCATCTTGGTGGATGACATGATCATCCTTACACAGAGTAAATCACACACACAAGGATTTCAGCCACTAGTTTTTTTAAAAAAAATCATGGGGCATTTGTTCTTTTTATGTAAAAAATAAGAAACAACTCAGAAGCACAAGATATATCTCATTTACAGTGTTGGGTAAATTTTATTGGATTGTGTACTCAGTGGTGAAGTGGAATTATAGAGATGTTCATTGCAACAGCTTCAATATTAGTGGGTGCCAAAATGCAGTTTGCTGGATGGGTCCATATAGGACATGAAAAGCAGGAAATTTTTTTTGTTAAATTTATGGCTCCTGGCTCCACTATACCAACATCTGTAATGTAGTATCCTATTGGTGCTGCCTGGACAAGATTTTGAGAAAAGCACACCAGAAATCAGTGTTGGTTTATCCTAAACTGAAGTAAGAAGAGCTATTTATAGTCTTTGCCATCTGATGAGGGAAAGGCCATAAAACCCTTTTGAACTAAGTGGAGTAATGTATATTATCAATTTGAAGTCCAGACCTATGGAAAGAGGCCTGAATTCTGAAGAAGTACAATTCTAGCAATTCATTATGCTAATAGTTTGAAAGACATTTCTCCCTAAATGCCAAAGAAGGGCTTTGCCAGAATGTGAAGAGATGTGCTTTGGTAATTGGAACTGACAGACCTTGTAAACCTCTTGGTTGAAAATATTTATTTATATTTATTCATATATAGGGTTGCCATATGTCCCGGTTTTCCAAGATTTTTCCCGGATTCAGTCCCTTCCTGTCTCCTACTTTTCATCTTCCGGAGGGAAACTTAGGTGCATTACCATTCCGGACCCCTCTTTAGAACTTTCCTCCAAGGGATCCTTGTGTGGGGTTTGAGGGTGAGTCTGTTTCAGTGGGGTGTGTGTGAAGGGGAGGGTGGGGTAACCACAGGAGGAGAAAGGGTGGTTTCAAGAGTAGTCCAAAAATTTTTATTCAAAAAATAAAAATAGAACCATCAAGAATAGTCTTTTGCAAGAAGAATCACATGGGGAAAAACCTCTTGACTAGAGTTTATTTTAAACTGACGAAGGCTGTCCGACCTGGACATGGATTCCGTGGGATCTTAGAGCCACGGTCTCCCTGACAGCCCCATCTGACGCATGCGCAGTTTGAAGAATGCAATGACGTCACATGGCTCCAGTTTGGCAGGAGAGAATTATGCCAACCCTATTTATATACCACCCAACAGACCAGATCATCACTCTGGGTGGTACACATGAGACCTTGCCTTGGATACCTTGGAGTCGTTATTCAGCAAGGAGTCCATGTACGAGTAGACGTCTCCATGATGACATTCCACACAACTTCTGTCCATAGCAATCTGTCCCTGGCAGTTCTTCTCCATGTTGGTCCAACATTTCTCTTGACAAAAATCTTCCCATCTGCGAGGTGGTCTTCCGCTGGGTATTTTGCAATTTCTCGGATATCAATTCATTTTTCTGGCACTCCATCTATTGTCACTTGTGCAGGTGGTGTGCTGGCCCATAGGGATACAGGGATATATCCCAGTGCGCCCCAGCGACTGGCGCCCCCCAGAGATAGGCAGAGGTAATGGGAATGTATGGGAACCCCCCAATAGGCACCCCATCACTTCCTGTCCACCGCCATCTCAAGGTGCCCAGCACACCCCTGACTTGTGCGTGCAACATGGCCAGGCCACCTTAATTTTTTTATCAGGTATTCTGTTACTACGTCTTTTAGCAGTGATCTTCGCCTGATATCTTCATTTTTTTACTTTATTGCAAAGCAAGATTCCGAGCATTGATCTCATTATATCAAACAAGATAAAACATAAAAACATTCTCCATTGTTTGTTGTTTTATTTGCAGCCATTTACACTTCCACAGTCCATGTTTCACTGTCGTATGTCATTGCTTTCAAGACCGTAATCGAACAAATTTGCCTTTGTTTCTGGTTTAGCTTTTGACTTCATAATGGCTGACACTTCTCTGAATTTAGCTCACACTGCTTTCTGTCTTCTAGACATTTCTTCTTTTAAATCATAGTCCATCCTGACTGCTTGACTGTACAGATGAGAACAAACGTATAAAGATCTCAATAACAACTCCAAAAATCCCAGTTAATATAGAACTAAAGAAAATATCTTTCCATACACATACCATGGGCCTATAGCCAAAATGTTTCTCTCTTTTTAAAATAAAACATTTCAGTACTTATTTAGAAAAGTTCTCTGTACAAATCTACAAAACAGGGATTCTAAACCATCTGGAGTTATGTCCTGTTTGCCTTTTGCCTAGCACTTTCTTCTCCAACCTGGTGTTCTCCAGATGTGTTGGATGACCCTTCTGCTATCTCTTGAGAGATTGTGAATAACAAACAAACAAAAGAAAGAGAACAGGAGACAAAAATGAGGACAAGAAGGAAGAATAAAGTAAGAAGAGGGGAAAAAGCAAATTCAGTGTGATAGCAAAACCCTTGGCCTTCTTTAGCTGTGTAATTGTTCACATGAGTTTGGATACAGTTTGAGAACATTTGTCGTTATTAAATGAAATGTAGTTTTGTTTTGTTTTCAAATGAAGAGTTGAAACCAGGACAGAGTTACTGAGACTTTGACCCATAATTTGCCAAAATTTAGAGAATGCAAAAATGCACTGCTGGAAGAGTATAGACCCACCACCCATTGACATTTCCTACTGAAAGGGAATGAAACCAAATGTCCTGAGCTCCTAGACAAGGGCTTCCCAGCCTTTTAAAGGCGGGGGCTGGGTCATGATATCTCAGTCAGCTTCAAGGGCCAGATGGTCATTTTGCCCTGCCTGCATGATGGGGTGGCCATCTTGTCCCAACAGCTTCAAAGGGGTGGCCATTTTGTTTCTCGGATGCCCTTGGAGGGGTGGGGTCCACATGAAATGGTGCTGTGAGCCAGATCCAGCCCATGGTCCTTAGGTTGGGAACCCCTGTCCTAGACTTCATTCAGCCATTCTTATCCAGATAGAAGGAGATTTTTAAGAAACAGACGAGCTCAGCACAGAATTAATGTGGCCATCACACGCTCAGGTCCCAGTGTTGCTCCCCAATCTTCTGTCCTCTTCCCACATTTATCGGTCTCTCATGAGTGCCAACATTGCTAATTATGGCTGTGCTTTGGCAGCTTAGGGGACTGTGGTGGCTCAAGTGGTTAAGATGCTGCACTTGATGACTGGAAGGTTGGCAGGTCAGCAGTTTGAGACCCAAGTACTGCACAATGGAATGAGTTCCCATCTCTGTCCCAGCTCCAGCCAACTTAGCAGTTTGAAAGCAAGAAATTGCAAGTAGATAAATAGCTACCTCATCAGTGGGAAGGTAAACAGCGTTCTGTGCACACCGTTGTCTAGGCATGCCTGCCACATGTCCACAGAAACGTCTGCAGACACAGACACTGCTGGCTAGTTGACTGTAAACAGAGATGAGCACTGAACCCTAGAGTCAGGTACAACTGGCTTTCGAGCAAGGGTGACCTTTGTATTTACCTTTTTGGCAGCTTATCATCTGCAACAGCCAGCGTAGGCAATTTTGTGTTAGAGAAATTGCAAAACATAAAGAATTAAATACCGGCTTCTAAGCTACACATTGTGGTTGTTCCTGAGAGACAACCCTTTTTCCTCAGTCATTTATTTGACCTTGGATTGCTTTTGGTTCTGACTTCTTAGGAGACTGGATGCAATTGGATCTGTCAGCCCTCATGCATTTTTGGAATTCATCTTTAACATGTTGCAGATGTTAATGAGCTACCAGTAGAGCAATATTTACTAACTTTCAGTTTAATAAACCATGTTCCTTTTCCTTTGAGTAAAGTGCTCAGATTCCCCTGTACAATACAGCCTTCAACTTGTCAGCCTCTCCTAACAAACTTTGGAAAGCAGAGCCTTGGAAATGCTATTTCATTGGCTTTAAATTGTGTCTCCACTTTTTTCTGTCTGTCTCATACACACTAGTTTGAAACTGTTGATACTATATATATGCTTGCCAAGAGAACTTGTTCAGTACTACATCGGAGGGAATGGAATGCTGTTGGTCTGGCAACCATTGCTTGGCCCCATTGTAACAAGACCATTATCATTTTTAGCTGCTCTGTCCTTTGACAATTTTTCTTCTTCTCCCATGTTTAGACCAGATGTGAAACTGCCAAAATGAGGGCACCATTTGGTGAGTTCACTCTGCAGTTCCTTTCGCCTGACCTTGTGTGTGAAAGATTAGCCGGCAACACAAGGTTGCTGTTACCTAGGTACAACCGATTGTGGTTTCAAAAATACCACTATCTCCAAGGAGGCTCTTTCTGTGTAACCCTCCTTTGTCAATAATAAGGTAGAGGTCACCCTTGCTCGAAAGCCAGTCATATCCGACTCTAGGGTTCAGTGGAGTGCTCATCTCTGTTTCAAAGCCGAAGAGCCAGCACTGTCTGCTTCTGCAGATGTTTCCATGGTCCTGTGGCAGGCATGACTAGACACAGCCACTTAGCCACTTGCATCCAATAAATGGATGCAAAAACAACCAAATTCAAGATACATGTTGAGCCACATACAATAGTAGTTGTTATCAGATTCCTCACTGTAGCTTTATGGCCCGGCTCTTGATGGTTTTAAGGAAAGCTAAAATGAAGAACAAAGGACTGTGGTTGCTTAGTGGTTAGTACACTGAACTTGATGACTGGAAGGTAAGCAGGTCAGCAGTTTAAGACCCAAGCGCTGTTCAATAGAGTGAGCTCCCGGCTCTGTCCCAGCTCCTGCCAACTTAGCAGTTCAAAAGCAAGAAATTGCAAGTAGATAAATAGATACTGAGGGACTGCAGTGGCTCAAGTGGCTAAGACACTGACAGGAAGGCGGCAGGTCAGCAATTCGTTTTCCGAATACTGCAGGACGAAATGAGCTCCTGTCTTTGTCCCAGTTCATGCCAACCTAACAGTTTGAAAGCAAGAAATTGCAAGTAGATAAATAGGGGTCACTTCGGTAGGAAGGTAAACAGCATTCAGTGTGCTCCGGTGTCTAGTCATGCCTGCCACATGACCACGGAAATGTTTGCAGATGATCGGATTATATGTGAAATGGTATGCTGCCATTTGGACAGTACCCTGGACAGCAATTTGAGAGTACCCTGCACAGCAAAGAAATCAAATAAGTAGATCCTGAAGGAAATTAACCCTGTCTGCTCCTTGGAAGGACAAATATTGAAGATGAAGCTCAAGTACTTTGGACACCAAATGAGAAGAGAGGAGTCACTCACGAAGGCCTTGATGCTGGGAAAGATCGAGGGCAAAAGGAGAAGGGGGCAGCAGAGGATGAGATGGCTAGATGGTATTGTTGGCGCAATGGGTGTATTGCTGAGCGGGCTGCGAAGGATGGTGGAGGATAGGGATGCCTGATGTGCAGTGGTCCATGAGGTTGCAAAGGGTTGGACTCGACTATGCAACTGAACAACAACAACAAATGCTGCCATTATGCAGATATGTGAAAGGAAAAGCAAGGGGAGGTTAATAAAATATTTTGAGAAAGCAGCATTAAAATTGGTACAATATCTTGGTTGAAACAGCTAAGCATGGTACCCTGTGAGCCTGGTATTGCACAAAACCTCTGCTTACAACTGAGTGACCCAGAGGTGTCCTCATCTGAACTATTTCAATTTACACCTGCACATGGATGTAGCAAAATACCTGCTTGCTCAGCCTCCAGAAATCTCCTACAAATGATGCAATAGAGGCTTGTGTGTGTAGATGTAAAAAAAAAAGATTCTGGTTTCTTTTTGTCTTTAAGCAGGCTTGTAGATCTCTGGTTGCTTCCATTCTGACCTAGTGACATGTAGATGTTCCATGCTTGTTGTTAGGTTGAACCCTATGGTTATGTATTGGACCAGAGAACCTTCTAATGAGATGAGTATTGTGGCATTGAAACCACAGGAGCACTTGGGCAGAAAGTCTAAGTGTTCTTGGATTGTCATGCAGCTGCTGGTGGAGGCAGCTGTAACAATGCTGCTCAAACACCACATCAGCAAGGCTTTAGATAAATACATGGATAATATTATTTATTTATTTTTATTTATTTATTTATTGTTAAATTTTTATATCGCCCACTCAGCCAAAGCCGACTCCGGGCGGTTCACAACAGTGGGTAAAAACAGATAAAAACAAATAAAACAGATAAAAACCAGCAATAAGAACCCACCCCTAAAAAGAGAGGGGTGCAGGAACTGAAGAAACCATGGGGCAGGCATCCTCCCCTATATTAACCACCCAACGGAAGCCACCCCTCCACCTACACCCCAAACTTGGCCCGCCAGCCAGGTTTTTAGTTCTTTTCTAAAGGGCAACAACTCCATCTGGAGATGCAGTTTCACAGGCAGGAGGTTCCAAAGGGCGGTGCGGACACAGAGAAGGCTCTCCTCCTTGTGCCAGAGAGGCAAGCCCCCCTGGCCGATGGCACTATTAGAGAGCCCCTCCGGTCCGCTCTGGTTGGACGGACAGACGTCCTTAGGGCGATGCGGTCTCTAAGGTAACCTGGCCCACTACCATATAGGGCTTTAAAGGTCAAAACCAGCACCTTGAATTGCACCCGGAGGCAAATGGGTAACCAGTGCAGCTCCCGCAGCAGTGGTGAGGCATGGGCATAACGTCCACACCCCATCACCACCCGGGCCGCCCCATTCTGGACCAGCTGCAGCCTCCGAATGGTCATCAAGGGCAGCCCCATGTAGAGTGCATTACAATAATCTAGTCTGGAGGTCACCAGAGCATGAGTGACCATGAGCAAAGAGTCCCGGTCCAGGAGCGTGCGCAACTGGCGAATCACCCGAAGTTAGGCGAAGGCCCACCTGGCCACAGCCGCCACCTGTTCTTCTAGCAGCAGCCGCGAATCCAGGAGGACCCCCAAGTTGCGCACCGGGTCGGTCTGGGGCAAAATAGCCCAATCCAAAACCAAAGATGGTAGCTCCCGGGATAACACAGAACCCCCCATCCACAGCCACTCAGTCTTACTAGGATTCAACTGTAACCCATTTGCCCCCATCCAGACCCCAACTGCCTCCAGACAACTGGAAAGGACTTTGACTGCATCACTGGGGTCCCCACGGGCCCAGATGTACAACTGTGTATCATCCGCGTACTGATGGTACCGCACCCCATGGGAACGGATGATCTCACCCAGCGGATTCATGTAGATGTTAAATAGGAGAGGAGAGAGTACCGAGCCCTGAGGCACCCCATATTTTAGGGACCTAGGACTGGACTTCTCGCTCTCCAACCACACCGACTGGGTCCGGCCCCTCAGAAATGAGGAAAACCAGGACCACACAGTGCCCTGGATCCCCAATCCTTGGAGCCGTTCCAGAAGGATACCGTGGTCGACGGTATCGAAAGCCACTGAGAGGTCAAGAAGAGCAAGGACGGACGGACGACCGCCATCCCGCTCTCGCCAGAGATCATCCATCAGCGCGACCAATGCAGTCTCAGTACCATATCCAGGTCTGAATCCTGACTAGAAGGGGTCCAGATATTCCGCTTCATCCAGTACCCCCTGCAACTGACGCGCCACTGCCCTTTCCAATACTTTCCCCAAAAAGGGAAGGTTGGAAACAGGTCTGTAGTTGGTTATGACTGCTGGATCGAGGGCTGGCTTCTTCAGGAGGGGACGCGCCAAAGCATGTTTCAACGGTGCAGGAAATATCCCCTCCCGAAAAGACGCATTAATTATAGCCCCGACCCAGCCACCTGTCACCGTCTTGGAGGCTTTTACCAGCCAGGCGGGACAGGGATCCAATGGACAATTAGTGGCACGGACCGCTGTAAGGATCCTGTCCACTTCATCTGGGGCAACAGGATCAAACAGATCCCAGATAACACAGCAAGACTGTGCACTGGCTCCCCCCTGACCCTCCCCATCCACGCCAAGATTAAACCCTGAGCGAATCCGATCGATTTTCTCCACCAGATGGTTAGCAAAGTCCTCAGCTGATCCCTGCCAACCAGGCACAGCCCCCCACCACCACCACCACCAAGGAGGGACCTGGTCACCCGAAACAGGGTGGCTGGGCGATTATCAGCGGAGGCAATTAGGGAGGTGAAGTATTGCCTCCTCACTACCCCCATCGCCACTAGGTAGGCCCTAATAGCGGCTCTAGCTAGTGTCCAATCGGAATCGTTCCTGGTCTTCACCCAGCAGCGCTCAAGGCGTCTCTTTGCCCGTCTGAGCTCCCGTAGTTCTTCCATGAACCATGGGGATGACCTAGCTCCACGGGCTCTGAGAAGCCATAGTGGAGCGATTACATCCAAGGCAGCTGTCATCGACCCACACCACAGGTCAACAAGTGCCTCGGGCGAATCGTGTTGCCGATCCAGGGGAAAATCCCCCAGTTCCCTCTGAAATCCATCCGGATCCATCAGTTGCCGGGGGGCAGGCCACTTTAATAGACCCTGCCTCCCTACGATGAAGTGTCGCCCCCAGAAAGTCTAGAGCCACCAGATAGTGATCTGACCATGGGACAGGTGTTATGTCTAGCTTCTGTAAACTCAGATTATTCTACCACATAATCCATATTTATTCTGTGGAACTAATTATTCCAGGGTGCTATGATGACTAGTGATAGCCAGTTCAGTCAAATGCCCTTTTCTCAAAGGGGCTTAGTTCAAATGGTCTTTAAAAATGGCTTATTTCAGAAGTATAAATTCCTGGCTCATTTCAGAAGTGGGTTCCTGGCAAAGTTTATTTGGTAAAACACTAAGCAATGAAAGACATATTGCATAAAGTACAGCCATAGTTGAAGGGGAGTGTAGGGTTTGTTTATGGTTTACAGTGTGAAGTTTTTATTATTGGAACACCTGGATGGAGTATCTGTGTGGCTTAGCACATATATTACAAGGTATTCCATATTTTGTGGGGTGATTAATGACTTCTAGCTGCCACACTTCAGGGGAAAAATCATTGGTGAAAGGGATTCCTAAGGGAAAGAAGTATAGGTGTACTAAGATGTGGCTAGATAATACTTTTGTTAACAATATATTTGAGGCTGCTATGGGCAATATTTAGTTCTATTTTGATATGTGATGGGAACATCCTTCTAATGAGCCCATCTTTTTTTCAGCACTACCTTTGTTAAACAACTGAGAGTTGGAAACCTTTGTAGGTTGAGTTAAATTTGCCAGTGAGATCTTTTCTACGTCTTCAGATATGTAGAACCTGGAAATTTCAATGTTTGGAATACATCTCCAAACCTATTCTAGGCAACACTGGTCATGAAATTCAGGGAACTGTAATAAAAAAAAATGTAGCTTCCTCAAGTTCTGTAATGACCATATTTTAGGCCTTGACTGAGCTCATGGAGCACCACATAGAGCCAACATTCCCATTGAAATTCAGTTGTGAGAATCAAGAGTACCTCTCTTCTTCTGACCTAAAAGGAACTAAACGCCTGAGAGGGAAAATTGTGGCTTAGATAATTTGTTGCTCCTCTTTCACCTTTTACTACTACTTACTAGCAAGGCTAGCGATAGTATCTTAACAAGCCTGCCCCAGACGAGTGCTAGAAAGAATGGTCATTATGCCAATGAAAGAGGCGCCGTAACAGTTTCTTGAGTTGATTCTAATGATGTTATAATTGGGTTTCAGGGTGTTGCCAGCTAGGTGGTGGAAGGTAAATTATGGGTTTGCTAAATTAATTTTGAAGAGTGATATTGTCTTTGGAAAGCCGGTACTTGACTGGAACTGAAATACTAAATGTCATAGTTCAGAAGGACAGGTTGTTCTAATCAGGATAGATGAAGACAGGTAGTTGACCCAGACTGTGAGGGATTATACTGAAATCCAGCCCATTGTTTCCTGTTTGGGACTGGCGACAGGAAGGCACAAATCTATGTGGGTTGCTTGGATAGATAGTTTTGGCTTCCAAACAGCTTAGCTCCACCTCAGGCACTGCTAAAGCTCTATAGGTAACTATTCTTTCTACACCTTCTTACTATGTAATTAATGTTTATTCCTGCCAGTGAAAGGCCAAACAAAATATATGTCTTGAGCTGACATTTCTCAGCAGTACTGGAACCTAAAAATAGATTCTCTTGATCATCCACCCAAGAGTTTTAGGAATATGTACAAAAGTGGAATTTCTTTTTGCTGTGAAATTCTAGTGAATGAGCTTCTCAGCTTCATTATGGTCTAGTCAGGTATTGTAGATCTCTGCCTGACTCTAAGTTTTACCAGATCATTGCAACAAACCAACCAACTGGTTTCTGGAATGATTACATTCTCACCAAATTTTGAAACCTCTACAAAACTGATGTGCATGATCTCACCTTTATCTGAATTGACAGAAAATCCAGCTATTTTCTTTGAGGAAAAAGATGAGTTAAGAAGACCTCTAGTTGGAGTGTTCCTATGGGCTGGGGTTTCTGATAACTGCCAGTGTCTCTTGACTTTACTAGGTAGCTTCCTTTGATATTGGCCTGTTTCCTATGACAAAGCATTTAGATACTTGTGGGGAAATTCTCACATTTTTCAAATATGTTTCCTGATTTAAGAATGTTGTTGCAAACCTGCCACTTGGAATTACTGTCTGACTGAACAGGACAATCAATTTAAAATGCTTATGTCCAGTAAAACTCAGTGAATTTTTATGTATTCCCTTATCTTTGCCTTGTGTTGCAGGTGTGGAAGACATCCAGGCGAACAGAAGTGAGTATGTGTTTCTTGAAAACTCAGCATTCTTTCCCTCCTTCTTGATTTTTCTTTTCTTTTTGGGAGGGGAAGAGACAGATCACGTCTTGAGCAAGTGGGATTGTCAACACACCTCAACATTTTAGTGTGAGTTGGAGCATAGACTATGTATAGGTAGGACATAGGCAAATCTATTTGGTGGTTGTTTTCTTTTCAGTTGTTTTGTTCTTTTTGAAATGTACTTACTTGTTTCTAGTGCTGGATGAAAATAGCTTCACCTTTTTTTATTTTTACAGGGCATGAAAGAATTTGTGGGGCATTCCAGCTATTGTGGGGTGAAATTTGAGAAGAACTCACCGGCACTTCTCTGGGTTCCTTTGTGCAGGTGGCAACCACTTTGATATCCCAAGAATTCCCCAAAATAGCCCTTTACTATAATGCCATGTTGTTTCAGGGCTGTCTATGGGGTAACCAAAATGGTGGTCATCCACAGTAGGGGACTGAGGCAAAGTGAATGAGTTTTAATCCACTGCCCTTAATATTTGTTTCTCAAAATATGAGGGAGTTTCACCTTTCCTTTGGCAGTCAGTCTCAATTTATACCAGTTCAAATTTGGATTTAAAAACAATGACCAGGATTATTTGTTAGCACCAACTAAAGTAGACACATTGAATCAGTATATTTACATATTTTTTACTCATCAAGTTCCCATTGATTCAGTGATCTTACTCTAGTTGGGAGTATCAACTGAATTTAATCTCAACTATAGTTTATCCAGTAATTCTCAAACTAGCTGTTGTGAGAATTATGTACATTAGATTATTTGTAATTTCTTATTTAATCCCAAATTGCTCACCCAATCAGGAGGCTGGTAAGTCAGTCTCTCTATATGACCACCTGTTCTGATTCCTTCAAAATACCCTTTCTGCGAGGGGTGAGTGACTGTAAGGTCACTGGAGCAAGCAGTATTTCTTGACACAAAAACAAAAGTTCTTCTCTTCGGTAGATTCTGCCTGTATGGTTTCCATGCAAGTCATGACACTAAACTGATTTGCTTTCTCCCATGAATGGAGAAAGTCATCATGGAGCAATGGAAGGAGTTTAATGAAACATTTTTTAAAAAAAGCCAAAAGAATAATTAGATCAGATCGTAACTGTCTCCACCACATTTTAATTCTTGATTAAAATCTGTAGTAAGCACCCTGGACCTCTTGTCCTTGAATTAGTCTAAATCACCTTCTTTCTCTTCTAGCCTGTGGGCAGCCTCCTGTCAGCTTTAACCGTATTGTAAAAGGGAAAGATGCTGTGCCCGGAGAGTTCCCTTGGCAGATCAGCTTACAGCTCAACCAAAGGCATGTGTGTGGAGGGTCTCTCATCTCAGATGAATGGGTGATAACTGCAGCACACTGTTTCTATCAGTAAGTATAGAGGGTGGAATGAAGTACCCATCCTATTATCCCATCTTGTAATTTTTGTTACCATGCATGTGATCATTTTATGAGATTAATCCACAGTTTTCAACAGTCATTTGTCTCTATCATATATGTCAAGGAACCTGCATGCCTTGGGGGGATATTAATTGACTGACATTCCTATTCTCCAAAAAATATTTCCAATGCAATTCAAAAGTACAATAGAAGACATTTTAAATGCAGAAATGTACTCATATCACTTCTATACACTTTTTCATTCACATACGCCTATTTATTGAATGTAAAGTTATTAGTAATTAGTTGGGTGGCTACCTCAGGTCAGCAAGAAGGTCAATGGAGGACACTGAATTCCATAAATATGCAAATGCTAATTCATATGTTCAGATGTATAGGAAAGGACTGTGAACTGTGCTAGCTTAGTAGTTGAGACGCTGAACTTGAAGACTGGAAGGTCGCTGTTCAATACACGAGTACTGCACGATGGAATGAGCTCCCATCTCTGTCCCAGCTCCTGCCAAGCTAGCAGTTCGAAAGCAAGAAGTTGCAAGTAGATAAATAGGTAATACTTTCGTGGGAAGATAAACAGTATTCTGTGCACTCCAGGCATGCTTACCACATGTCCATGGAAATGTCTGCAAACACTATAAACAGAGATGAGGACTGAACCCTAGAGTCAGAAAAGACTGGCTTTCAAGCAAGGGTGACCTTTACCAAAAACAATTTATAAGTTAAACTTAATTGCAATGCTTCTCACTAGAGTGTGGAAGACAGTGACCAGTTATTTGTGTGCTTCCCATATTTGCTGTCCAGTTGGATGTAGCTCAATTGAAGGCTAATAAAAACTTTGCAAGTGAAGTTTTGCAACTGATGTGAAACCGTAGAGCTAGCCCAAGATATTTTCATGATTGAGGTAAAGGACAGATTGGTATCCATTTCCCATGTCATGTTTCGAAACCCATGAGACTGGAAGATCAATCTTACTAGAGAATTTGCAATAGACAAATTCCTCTACTGTACCTGAAAACATCAAGCTAGCATGAGGTATGCATGGCAAGCTGTGCAGCACATACAATTCTATTCTCCGGCCACTTCACTTGTCCTAAATAGTAGAGCTGGCCCTGTTATATAATGCACTATTGAGCTAACTGAACCAATAGTTCTAACCTAATATACCTTCTTCAGTTGTCAGGTAGATAGTTCAGAAGATAACGAGGTTGCATTCCAAGGGTTGAAGAGATCTGCCATGTGTCTGTGACAGATTCCTGAGTCACCTGCCCAAAGTCCAGCTGTGACCACCCCTCCACCCTGCCCCATTCTTTCTGTCATGTTTCCAGGTTCAGGGATCTCACCAAGTACCAGGTCCTACTGGGGGTCACCCAGCTGTCTAATCCTGGCCCAGAGGCATGTTGCTTGGGAGTGCAGCAGATCATCATACATCCTACCTATGCAGGCCAAACCAGCAGTGGGGACATCGCCCTTGTCCAACTATCCAAGAAGATCCTCTATTCAGACCTTATTCTACCCATTTGCCTGCCAGATGCTTCTGTGAAGTTTCCTCCAGGCAAAGTGTGCTGGGTCACTGGCTGGGGCAACCTGCGTAATTCAGGTATGTGGAGTAAAACAAGTCAAATATGGACTTAGGAAATGCAAATTGAGAGTAGCAAATACATGATTTGGAGTGTATATGTCAGACTTAGTGAAGCTCTAGTAAGTCATGAAACTGTTTGGAGAGCAGGGAGCTGCTGTAGATAGGTAACATCTTCACATGAGTCAAAACCAGAAAACGTTAGGATTTGGAGAGTCTATTGGGATACAGAAGAGTCAGATTGTTTCCTTGATTCAAGAGACAATTATTGGGGTTGGGTTAGCACAAGTGTCTTCCAGAAGCTTAGAGGCATGACTAAAGTCTTAGTCAGACTTAGAGTAAACCCAACCAAACTTATAGTAAATGGGATTCTAGCTATGTATGATAAGAGAGCCAATATGGTAAAGCCATCATTCTGGAACATAAGAGATTCACATTTTTCCATTTCAATAATTATTTAAAAAGCATGGCCTCTAATTAATATAGTCATTTTTTGAAGTGCAAATTAGTGCAAGGTAGCCCCTACTGACAATCACAGGTGAAGTGATCACAGTGATATGCAACATAAGATCCTTCAAGGCTCCAAAGCTTAATTCAAGTTTTAGGGACATATCCATATTTACCTTTCCTTCTTCAGCTGAATGAGCTAGTCATATTTTGAAACTCCATGCAAACAAAGGATTAGGGACTAGGAGTAGGCTGCAACTACATGGATTAATAGCCCAGGATTTGCTATGGAAATAAAACTGATGAATTCACTTCTTTTTTAATGATTACACAACACAAAGGCCAACCACTCTACTTCTTTTTGCTCCCAACATGGAGTTGTTTTTTCTCTGCCTCTAGGGTCTCTTCCTTTTTTTCAATCCAGGATGATTGGAATTGACTTTTGTGTGATTAGTTGTTTTGTTCCACTAAAGGCATGGTGTGTTTGTGTGTGACTGTGTGAGGGTATTCTGGTGACATATTAAGCTGGGCATGATGTTTTGGACAATGGGGAAAACTCTCCCTATGATCTTGTTCCCTATTGGCCTTGAAGTATTTATTTTTGGTTTTTGTTTTAAAAAACCTATCAAGTTTAGTACTAGATCACTTTATCACTGCATTGACATATCAATTTACAGCTCACCTTTGCAAACAATATTAAAAATCAATATTAAATAGAGACAACAGTAACAAACTGCTGTAGACTACTATTTTCCTCTACGTTAGGTAGAACTTTAGAAAAATGTTCCTCTTCCCTAATACTGTGAAGCATTTAAAACAACTCACTGGCTTTACAAGGAACCATAAAACAAGAACTGGAGATTAGAAGAGGGCAGTATCAAAAGAAGAGGGGTTGCGAGCTGTCGTTCACATCAAGCCAGATTGTACTGGGGGTCCACCTGGACACTGGCACAAAAAATAATAATCCATGGTCTCCATGTGATCTCCTAATCCAAGTAGAAATGTAAAATAGGCTATGAATCAAGCTACAATGTGTAGTCAAAGACTAAGAAAACAACTTCACCATCATTGTTATTGCACCATAGGTAGTGAGCAATAACAGCAGAAAGGAGAACATTTGGAGGCAGAAATGAATGACCTAAAATGCAGTAAAACAGGATATGAAAAAGAAGAGGCTGGGAAATTATAAATTGTTCTTGACAAATCATGGGGTAAATGGGTTTAACAAATGGCAGTCTCTATGTGGGAAAAACTCCCCATGTTGGGTATTAGATAGCAATTTTCCAGTCACATGCGGTGTTGTCATTGCAGTCAACCTTCCCTCCCCACAAACCCTCCAGAAGTTGAAGGTGCCGATCATTGGCACAAAGATGTGCAGTGAACTCTACCACACCAACATGGGGGATGGCCTCACCCCACGGATCATCAAGGATGATATGATCTGTGCCGGCTACCCAGAAGGCATGAAAGATGCCTGCAAGGTGAGAGTCCCTATAACCAGTGGTGGGATTCAAAATTCTTTACTACCTACTCTGTGAGCATGGCCAGGTTGGTGTGGCCATGTGACTGGGTGGGCATGGCCAGGTGACCATGTGACTTTCTGGGTGTGGCCGTGTGTCTAGGCGGCCGCCCCGCCCCGGTGGGAGGCAGGCGCAGGCTGATGGCCTGAGGCTCTGGCAACTGGATGGGGGAAGCCCGAGGAGGCTGCACCACTGGTATGGGAGGCAGGCACAGGCCTATGACCCAAGGCTCTGGCAACCGGATGGTCGGGGCCAACTGGAATTTCTACTACCGGTACGGGCATGCCGAGGCATACCAGCTGAATCCCACCACTGCCTATAACTCAGTAAAAGCCTTTCTCGGTTGCATTCTGAGGTAACATGTCCTCCAGTGCGTGATGAACTCTGACACCTCTTAAGAAAGCAGTGGCAAATACGTTTCAAAGGAAGGGAAATGAGTGAAAGTGAAAAGAAGGAGAAACCTCTAGCAGGTCTGCAGTCTCTGGTTGCAAAAGATATGTCTCCAAACAAGAAAGTCATTGAAATTTCTTCATTCCATAATTGAATGTGATCTCAATTCTGGAGCCCCTACAAAGCATTCCCAAACCCAGATCCACCCAAGAAACACACTCACAAACATTTTTGCCTCACCATGAGCTGTTTCCAGGAAAGGTTGTGCGGGGGGGGGGGGGGGGACCAGAAGTGATCTAAAACAGTTTAATGGGATGGGGGAATCATTGTCCTCCACACCCACTGGAAGGCATGAGGGAACTTTCTGAGTGGTTTTTTTTTTAAATTAGAGACTATGGAAATCAAAATAGATTTAGCTCTTCAAAGTCCATGTGTGGGATTGTGTCACCTCTAGACTTCTGGAAATTTCTCACTCCTGATGTACGAGCCCTTGTGGTGCAATAATTAAGCTGTAGTACAACCAAAACTCTGCTCCTAGCACCCTGTGTCTTTAACTGTACACAAATCTTCCCTAGTGTCCTCCAGCTATATTGAACCACATGTCCCTCATATCCATCTGTTATTTGCAAGTTATATTCCAACCCATCAGGAACGCATCAGGCAGAGCAGTATGACTGCTTTAATCTGGTAGAGATAAGTTCTACTGTGGTCCTCAAGGAAATGATAGCTCCAATTAGTAGAAACAAGCAAGTATTATAAGATAATTGCTGTGCTCATTTTTTATATGTTGACAGGTTGCCCAAGGCCATTCAGTGAGTCAGAAACAGTATTAGGATTTATGATCAATGTGAAACATAGTGTTGAGCTGAGCTGAGCTGAGTTTCCAAATTTGTCTTTAGTAATCTACATCTGAAGAAATGGAGGCTCTGGCAATACCTTGTTCTGGTAGAGGAGGCTGCTAAACCCAAGCTTTGTCTCACCTTGGGTTCTAATGCCCACCAATCTGCTCACTCCTAAATGGCTCCTTACCAGAAGGTGCCAAGTAGTAACACAGGAGTTCTCAACCTTTTAAAGCCGGGGGCCGAGTCACGCTCCCTCAGATAGCTTCAGGGGCCAGCCGGCCAATTTGCCCTTCCTCTACCACATGGCACTTTCTGGTGTGGTGGAGGCGGGTTGGGCACATGAAATGGTGCCGTGGGGCGCATCCAGCATGCAGGCCACAGGTTGAGAATCCCTGTAGTAAATCTCCATCTTGGTTCCTCTGTCATTGAATTCCCATCCTCATTTTGTGTCTATGTGCAAGGGGAGAGCAAAGAGAAAGCAAATGGGGGAATGAATGTGAGCTAATAAGGCTATTGATGCCACTACCTAGCTTTGGAACTAGACACAGAAGGAAACAACAATGGATGGGCACATTTCTAAAACACCCCTCACTAGAAAGTATTTTGGAGCACAGCAATAGGATATTGTGTGCTTGTGTGTGGACTTTTGCCTATGATTCTGCCTGTCACCCCTGAGTTTGCCTACCATTGTACCTCCTGCTTCACCATGGATAATTGGCACAACAGGCATCAAAATGTCAGTGCCACCAAGCATTTCCCTATTAATAATATAATTGTGTGTCAACAAGTCTATTCTGACTTGTGGAGATCCTTTTCAGAGTATCCTAGACATTGAGTACTCAAAGGTGGTTTACGATTCCCTTCTTCTGAGGGAATCCTGCAGTGATTTCCCTATTAGTCATTTTCTATTTTCTTGCTTCATAGGGTGATTCCGGAGGCCCCATGGTATGTCTGATTGGCCAGTCATGGGTTTTAGCTGGTATTGTCAGCTGGGGTGAAGGATGTGCCATCAAGAACCGCCCTGGAGTGTACAGTCGCCTGACATACTACCAAAACTGGATTCACAGCTATATCCCAGACATTGAATTTGTCAAAGAGCCAAGCAGCCGTGTATTGCGTGACTGGTGGCAAGACAGAAAAGGCCAAAAGCAACCTGGAATTCACCTTCCTGCTCACGCTTCTTGTCTTAGTGGCAGTTTTGTGATGTTGTTCTCACTGTGTCTACTGATTTTCATATAACCAATGGACAATAATGTTTTCTTTTTTCCAGTAAGCAAGTTGTTAGCCAACTCGTTCTTGAATTGCCTCCCTTAAAAATCAAATTGCTCCCTTGTGGGGCATGTGCCCCTCATTGGGAACCACGGGTTTAGACCAAGTTAATGGCCTTTTAGGCTTCCTCTACATGAGTAGGAGTTCACTTTTTGAATAATAAGAATTATATGTCACAGGGGTGGGGCAGGCATCAGGATTTTAGAGGTTGGGAACCACTGGTCTAACCTAGCACTTAATGCAGGAAACCAAGTTAAGGTATATGTGACAGGTGGCTATATAGCTTTCTCATCTGGTATGTCTCCAGTGTTGGAGGACTCATCACCTGCCAAGGTAATTGAGTCCATTGTCATACTACTCTAACAGTTGGGAAGGTTTCCTCTAACTTTCTTTACCTTGAGCCCATTATTACATGTTCTGCCCCTGCTCTGCATGACAATTGTTCAAGCATTTGAAGAGGACTATCATATCCCCCCCCCCCAGTCTTCTTTTTTCAAAACATGCCCATATTTTTTGGCATTTCCTCATAGGGCTTGATTTCCTGTCTCCTGATCATCCTTGTTGATCTCTTCTATGCCTATTTCAATTTCTCTGCATCCTTGTTAAAGGGTAGGGTCCAGAACTGGACACAGTACTCAAAAAGGCCCTAAACAGTGCCAAATAAAAGGGGACTAGCACTTCATGTGATTTGAAGACTAGCTTCTTTTAATGCATCCTAATCTAGTATTTTCCTTTTTTGCAGATGCATCACATGTTTGGCTCATATTCAGCTTGTGATCTATGACAATTTTTAGGGATGTGTATTTGGTCTTATATTTGCATTTGGGAATATTGATCCATCTGCAGCAAGAAGGAAGAGCCTGAAGCAAGCAAATACAGCCAAATCCTAATTAATCCGTACCACACATCACTGTGTTATATTACATAGTATAGATCTCAAGGTGGCGTCCCAAAGATGTGGTAGATATCTTGGCACAAAGTGGAAGAGTCTACCGTAGTCACTTCAAGAAGGTTGTTCTGTTAGTCTATGCTAGCAAAGACAAGATAAAGTCTTGTGACAGCTTAAAGACTAGTAAAATTTATTTAGTATGACACTTGTCATAAATTGTATGTTTTAACTTCATACTTCTTAAAGTATAGCTTTAAAAGAGGGATTTTGGGATGGTTTTTTATGGTTTAGTTAATGATAAGTCTCTTGGCTGGGCGGGGGAGGCGGGGGGGGGATTCCACCTGTGAGTAAAGCTTAAAGACCAGCAAGAATTTGGGTTATATATATAAAAGAACTGGATACCTCTGAATATATACACCAGCATTAGCATGTTGATGGCTTGTTGCATTTTGTATACTGTTCTGATAAGGCTGGATAATCCAGTTCTCATCAGCACAGCTTTTCTTATTTAAGGAAACAAGCCACACACAATGTAGTTGTTGTGTATGCAACTCTATAGTTACTCAGACTGCCTTGCTAGCTGTTTTGCATTTAATCTACCTCTTCCAGGCTTGTTGATGTTCCGCTCAGTTTCATCTCATGTTTATTTGCTTGTTGAAGTTTCTTAAACAAGGGTATTCCCAATGAAGATCTAATCAAACGATGAAAGAAATAAGCATATAGATCAAAGCAAGTTTATGATAAACGAGGTGAGACGTGTAAAGCTAATCTATTGCTAGTAGGGAGTTAGGTGCTATGGAAGATATAGTAGTGGCATGCTACTGTATTTGGAAGGGCACAAGAGGTACCACAGTCAGTGGTTGAGTGCATTAATGATGTACAAAATGTTTACAGCTTAGTTCCAAGCATCTCTGATTTAAGAAGATCATAGCTCAAGGGATGGCAAAACTAAAAGTGAAAGGGAAAAAAAATAAAGTAAAAATGCTGCAACACTTTAAAAACTGACAAGTTTGTTTTAGGCAATTTAATGTTCTGGTAAAAATGAGAAGCAGCCAGCATAACAGGGCCAAACTCAACTTTATTAGGCAGTCAGAACATAGAGAGCAGTGGCGCAGCACTGCTAAATATATACAAACGGGAATGGATACATTTAGGCAGGAAACAACAGGATTGGTCGGGAGAGGAGTGGGGTGACTGGGAGGTCAACGGACCAGAGTGAAGACTTAACATGACTCAATAGTTAAGGCGGGAACGCAAGTCCCGCGATACTTCAAGACTAAGGAGAAGGAGACAAAATGGAGGATCGTACTGATCCTAATAATATTACACAACATTACAGCAAACAATATATTTACAATACACAACAGGCATGGATCTTCAAAAAGAGCTACAGTATAGTATATTTTGTCTCCCTCCCACCACCCCTTCCAGGAAGATTACTAGTATGTTGAGACAGCTTTAGGGCATGTCTACACTGGCCCAAAACTCTGTGCCAAAATCAGAGCATTTTAACCCTAATTTCAGGTCACATGGTGTTTGAGTCAGTGTGCATGTCCATACCAGTCTCTGCTGGTTAGGTAGAGCCTGTCTTCACTGCTATCTCCAATCACCGCCACTGATCAGCAGCAACAGGATCCAGATGATTGGGGTAGACCTGCAGTTGCAAATCAACTGAGCCCACCTCTATTGTCATAGCACAGTGATGGCAAACCTTGACACTCCAGCTGTTCTTGGACTTCTATTACCAGAAGCCCAAGTCAGCACTCCTGTTGTGATATATATATATATATATATATATATATATATATATATATATATATATATATATATATATATATATATATATATATATATATATATATATATATATATATATATATTTCTAAGTGGCATAGTGTTTGTTACAAACCTACATAGTACCAGCAAACAGTCAATTCTGTTCTATAAACAATGACTTCTCAACTAAACACAGAGAATTCTCAAAAGTCTGTCGTATTTTTGAACCACAATCGGGCATACCCTGATACTGGCAACCTTGTATTGTCAGCTAATCTTTCTCACACTAGATCAAGCAAAGGGAACGTCAGAATGAATTCACCAAAAGGTGCCTTCGTTTTGGCAGTTTCATGTCTGGCCTAGACACAGAAGAAGAAGAAACTAAGCCATAAACGTGTCCACTAGGTAGAACAAGGTGACTTTAATCCAACAGTATACAGTGGTTGTCAACCAGGAATACTCATAATTTCACTGAGACCACAAAGTGACTCGACAACTATGGGGAAGCTTCATATTCACCAGTGCCACTCTCCCATTGACAACACGGGTGTAAAACTAGGACACAGTGACTTACACAGTCATTGTAAAGAGACAATTGATACTGAAATTTCTCAAAATTCCCATATAGATTACTGAGATGGCTATCTCTAGAAGAAAGGATCAAAGAGAACACAGGCTTAAATTAACTTTCTATTGCCTAAAACACACTGAAGAATTGACATAGTTGCTATAATATAGAGAAAAAGGCATGTTATTTTACTGTTATGGGGAAGAATAGACTACGACCTGGACATCAGTTTCTTGCTTAGTCTTCTGTCTGGATAATAATGTAACAGCAATTTCAAAGCTCTTGCTCCCTTATGATTTTGTTCGTTGTTGTTGTTTTATAGCTTTAAACCAGGCTTGGATGGTTATTCAAGTAGAGGACTGTTCTCTGTTGAAAAAGTGGCTGCTCTATTTGTAAACTGGGAGAAGATGTAAATCTACTGAAGTTCACTTGTGTGCTAACGGGCTTTCCTAAACAGGACAGATGTTAGATGGGATTCGTTACTACACCACCCTGATCTCTCACTAGTGCCCATCATAAAATGAAATTGTATTGTGTATTAATATAGTGAGATGGACAATCCCTCGCTCCCAGTAGGATAAATAATCTGGTTTTGACACTTCTGCTGGACATATGATATGTATTTTTAAGAAACCGAATGTCACATTTTAATCAGTGTAACCAATTGTATTGCATCACTGACTGTTACAAACTGGAAAACTTTGGAGACAATAAACAAATTACTAACTCTGGGAACTTATTTTGTTTCAAAAGGTTTTAAAATGTGTCATGGATGAATCTGGGGAGAGAAATATTTCCTGAATGTCTGATACTAATAAGTTCTCTTAATTTTCATTTTCTGGAAATATCTTGGACATGTAGCCATTAAGTAAGCATCTTGCTTACTGTAATTCCATGTTGTATGGAGAAAGAGTCAAACAGAGCATTTTAATTTCAGAATTGCTTGGTTTTTGCTTCCCTCAGAGTAAACATCTAATTTTAATTCAAGAAGAACAGACCTCCAGGGTCAGAAGTTGAGGTTCTGATCCTGTTTTGTATCACAACTGTTTAGATTTTTGGAAAGAATATGAAAACCATATTTTAAAAAAGGATACTAATAGGGATGGATAGCTGGATAGCTCTGGGAGATTAGGTGTTCGATTCCTCACTATGCCTCCTGAGAGTCTATATAGCTTTGGACAAACTGCACAGTTCTTGAAAACCTAGAAAACACTGGAAAGGGTTGCCATAAGTCAGTTTGATGACACACCATAATTATTCTGGCACATAAGATAGAAGATCCTATGAGCTCTTGTCTCCCATTCCCTGGAAGTAGAAAAAAATACAGTCATGGCAAAGTAAATAGCTTCAGGTTCTGCTGTATCTTGTTGAGACCTTCTGCCATTTCATATTGCCTAATAATAAGAATGGATATTTAGGAAGCTCTATGAAGTTAGGAAACTGATGTTTCACTGTGTCTTCATGGAGAAGACCAACTTTGTCTAGCCTTGAGTAAAGTTGCACAGCTCAAGAGTACCCACAGAAGGAGAAATAGTAAACCACTTCGGAGCCCTATATATGAGGAGATCCTGAAAAGGGTTGCCAATAAGTCAAAATAGATGTTGTAGCACATTGTTGTTGTTTTTGTTGTTGTTATACAAATCAACAATTTGGTTCACAGTTAAGGACTGGAATAAAATTAACAGTTCAAGCCCTAACCAAGGACCTAAGAACTGTTAAGGTAACATCTGAGTATATATGCAGTCTCCAGTAGAGTTGGTTTTTGGAGAATTATGATGTTCAAATCAGATAAGTCCCAAAATTCCAAATATCTAGGGAGTCCTTTAGGTACTGCTCTAAGGGCTCCAATCACCATGGGAACAACAACAGATGTGATTTTCCTCAGTTGTTTGTCTTCAATTTGTACATCTCCTCGTATAGCAATGTCAATAAACCAGACTTTCTTTCCCCCCCACAACAGTTATACCATGTGCATACCTGTCAACCCGCGGCTCCGGAAAAATGGGACCTGCGCACATCGCTTGTGCACAGGTTGCGTTCCACGCATGTGCGGAAGCGCTACGCCGCTTGCGCAGCCCTTACGCAAGCGACGTAGTGCTTCCACGCATGCGTGGAAGGGGTAAAACCCTTCTGTGCATGCACAGAAACCATTTCCCCCGCTGCCAAATTACGGGGTTTTGGCAGCGGGGGCCGGGTTATGACGTCAATCGACGTCAATTTACGGGGTAATCCCGGCCAAATCGGGAAGGTTGACAGGTATGCATGTGTGTTGTGAGGCAGATGTCTATCTGTTTGATTTTTAAAAGTCCCACAGGATCTTGAGTCTATCATTCTCTAAAACTTTCTCTACTTGATGTCCCCAATGATTTTTACTGCATTCAAATCTAAGCTTCTGGCAAAGTTTCGAATGGATAATTTTTGCAACCCTGTTATGGCTTTGCAAATAATCAGTCTGTAAATTTTTTACTGCATCCACTGATCAGATGATCTATTGTTTCATCCTTTTCATTACAAAGCTGGCTTTTACTATTGTTGGATATGTGATGTATTTTTGTCTTCATGAAATTTGTTGGCAAAATGTATTCCTGAGCTGCCAATATAAATCCTTCCATTTCCTTCTTCAAAACTCCTGCTCGTAACCATCACCATGTCAGTTCTGGGTCAACCTTGCCTTCTATTATTATTATTATTATTATTATTATTATTATTATTATTATTATTATTATTATTATTATTATTATTATTATTATTATTATTATTATTATTATTATTATTATTATTATTATTATTGCTGACTTTACTTTCATTTCTCCTTCTGCTATATCTTGATGGAATGGTGATGGAATAGTGATGGAATGGTGACTGTTGCTGGAGGAAGGGAAATGATAGATACGTTTTCTCCATAGATGGCCCTACTAGCCTTCTTATCCCTGTTGAAGTGAAATCCTCCTATCTTTTCATTTTCCCCCATGTGAAAAACTAATAGAGAAAAAATAGTTTGGACTATGCTAACTAGTCTGGCCAGGTAATCCCAGTCTGGCCAGGTTATCCTGTTATGGTAATAGAGTAGATCATACTGGCAGCGACTCAACACCATTCATCAGGTGGCAGTTAACTAACCTGACAGCCCTGAGACTAACAGCCTTGGGGTGCAAAGTCCATAAGGAAGGGTGATGGTCCCTAAGTGAGTAAAATGCCACTTGATCCATCTTGATGGAGGGCAGCATCTTCATCAATACGGTCCTGGGGCTGCTGAGGACTTTACATGCCAAAAGGGCCAAGGACCAGAAAGTGACTCACGGAACTGGATCAGTGGTACAGGTGTCACACTGTGATGCAGATGGATGGAAGGCCACGACATTGTATTCTCAGGACAGTCTTAATGACTAATTGCCATGAGGATCACCAATATTCAGAATTGAATACAGCACAACAACAACAAGAATAAATGCTCACTAGCTTTCCTTTCACTGTAGAAGTCTACACATTATAAGGGTGTAAACTTTACAGTCAGTATACGAACACAGCTTTCTTCATATGCCCTAATAGTCCATTGCTAACTAAATGTGAACATAACAGCTAAAGATGCCAACTTTCCCATCTGTCCTGACTCTTAAGAGATAAGGCTTTTGATATCAGGCTGATACACAGCTGCAGAAAATCTGGCAATATTGATCTCTCTGCCATTAAACAATTCATTCACTAATTGCGGCAGATCAAGCTGCAGTGAAATGCAAGATTGCACAGGCTGGATAAAAATGTGGTAAGCCTTTATTTGGCAGGAAAAAGCAAGCTGTCAGAATGCTGTAATCCTGCCATGGATGGGACAGGAAGGAGGAACGATCAAGAGAGTCTTTGTATGAGAATAAAATGCTAAAAATATCCAAGATGATCCTATACTCATCTATGATATTCTGGAAACATACTTTGAAAACCTAGATCAGGCTGAGGAATACATTATAGATAAGAAAGAGAACTTTTAGTCTTCTAGGAAGAGAATACTCAGAAGTGATTTGCCATCCCTTTCTTCTGCTGAGACCACCAGTATCATAAGTAGCCATGCTATCTACAGGATCCTAGTAGTGGACTTCTGAAAAGAAGTCACTTTTCCCATCTCTAACTTGCAGAGTTGACCCTACCATTAGTTAAAATGAAGCAGCTTCCTTAAGCCAATGATTGTGAAAAGCATAAAACTGGCTATGTAATTCCTAATTATTGTGTTGCTATCACTAAGGAGGGAGCAACTGTTTATGGTGATGTTGATGACTTTGGCATGCATGGCTCTGTTTGGCTTCAATTGCCTTTGGCCTACATTTAAGGCAGAATGATCCACATTTTCATACTCCTTCTGTTAGCCAAATTAGGACATTTGAAAAAAAAATTAAGCTCCACATGAATATTATTTACCAAAGTTGGAAACATTAGCAAGAAGAGCAGCCTGCTTGTACTAGTTCAGTGATTTTCATGTATCCTGCAAGCTACCAAAAGTAGACAGGAAAGATGGATTGGGGAGCTTTTAAAAGTCAATAAATGATGATACGTATACTGTAGGTGGAAAATATGCAGAGATCCAAAACTGGGGAACTGCCAAAGGACTGCCTTCTCTGGCTAATGTTTGAAAGGAAATCTTACCAAGTGTATGTGTGAGAATTTTCAGGAACCCCCAAAAATGCCACTGGTTTCTCTTTTCATTTTGTCTCTTTTTCTTTCTCTTTTCAATTCTCTCTCTCTCTCTCTCTTATGATCAGTGTGAATGGAAAACTGAGCAGGGGAGGGACAGATTCATCACAAGAGTGACCTCAAGTGAAATAGTTAAGGATGAGGATTCTGGATGGGAACGATGATGGAAACAGCAGCAAACACATTCATCTGGTTCTGTCACTTCCATCCAAACACAAACACACACATGGATGCTGGGGAAGAACTGCAAAGTAGGGCATGTGCTAGCTGGGATCCAGTCCCAGATGAGCTCAGATGACATGACCAACTGATGCTGGTGAAAATTAAACACAAAGTGAAAGCTGAATAATTAAAAGCAAGAGAAGAGGCTACACCCCGTATTGATAAGGTTGGAACACCCAACAGCTTTGATTACTAGTTTCTCAACTCATCTCTGGATAGTGGTTGAAAGTGTGACCTGTGAAGTGGATGCCCCACCCTGCTTCCTTGAGATCTCAGCTTTCTCATTACTATGTTAATTAAGTACTCAAGGGGGAAAGAGACAGAGTCAATCCATGGGGTCTCACAGTGTAGTTTCTTTTTAGGAGGAACAGAGGGTGGGATTTGCTACCCCTTGCTTCAAAAGTGAAAGAGCAGTTGCATTGAAGAAAGAAGGTCCCATGTTCAACTATAAACTAGGAAACCATAACCTAGGGCTAGACTCAGATGTCAGATCAGTGCCTAGAACATCTTGCCTAGTATTGTCAACTGTGACTGGCACAGCCTAACCAGGATTTCTGGTAGAGATTTTTTTTTCTTAGCTCAACCAGTAGATCATTGATATTTCCTCCTGTCCTACTTTCCAGATATTGACCAGGACTGACCACATTTACCTTACAAAATAGGATTAAAACAATACATACAGAGTACTGTAAACCTGGGGAGAGAAGAAATCCTCACATGTTTTCTACAGGGGTATAACAGCCCATGGTTTGGGGTGTTTCGGTGGTAAGTTGATTTAAAATTGAGTGCACACATCTTGTATGTTGGAGTGGGTTGACATGCCCCAACCCACTTCATTTTCAACCCCTTTCAGGGGAATCGCCTAACTCATTATGTTTTCTTTTATTCTGTTTCCAATGTATATACAAGTTGAAAAGAGGATAAAAGATAGCAGAGAAGTTGTTTTCTGTATGAACTTTCCGATCTTGCAGTGACTTGTTAGCCTCTGCAGATCTGAAAAATTAATTACTTCCCCTTAAAGGTAAAGGTTTCCCTTGCTCGAAAGCTAGTCGTATCCGACTCTATGGTGCAGTGCTCATCTCTGTTTCAAAGCCGAAGAGCCAGTGCTGTCTGCTTCTGCAGACATTTCTGTGGTCATGTGGCAGGCATGACTAGATACCGGAGCGCACGGAACACTGTTACCTTCCCACCGAAATGGTCCCTATTTATCTACTTGCAATGTCTTGCTTTCAAATGGCTAGGTTGGCAGGAGCTGGGACAAAGATGGGAGCTCATTCCGTCCTGCAGTGATCACTGTTAGCAGTTGCTAACAGCAATCATCTATCAGACTTTAAAAACTCTTGTTTTTACAATAGGTTAGATTATTACTGTTTCAATGTGTCACTTAGATCCCAGTAAAGGGAAAAAAATCCTGTCTTTCATGTGATGCATCAGCATAGCAATCATCTACCAAACATTAGAAAAACAAATTCACTTCCCCAGACTGTCCTCAGATGGTCACGGGAAGTGTTCAATTTGCCTGTATTGTGAAGCATCTTTTCAGCCATTTCACACAACAGGTAATTGTTGTCTAGACAAGGAAAGTAGACTAAAAGTTATGCAGCTCTTCCCTCCATCTTCAAGTGATCCCAGTCATCTTGATACAGCCCAGTGTAGACAGTTCCATTGTTGCCTCCCCGCCCCCACTTTTTTTTACTGCTTTTCATGTGAAAGTCAGGATCTAGGGATCTTGACTTTTACATTTCTTGACAAGGAACATACATCTTTGCCCATTTTATTCTTTCTGGATAAAAGTGAAGAATCTTAATAGTTTTCTTCCTGCTGGTTGTTATCACAAGAAAGTTTTGTTGTTGTTGTGTTTGCCTCTTTCAAGGAAGCAGCTATATTGTGCAAAATTCAGGGGAGTTTGCACAAAACGGCCCCTTGAATGCAAAATACAATTTTTCATGCAAACAATTTTTCAAGTTCAAGTTCATGCAATTTTTCTGTCATGCAGGAGTGAAAAATCTAAGAACAGCTCATGATATTTTTGATATGCTCAGATACTATCCCCTCTTATTTTGGCTGTACTATCCCTGGTTAACTAACTGCTAAGTCACACATCCCTTTGAAAAACAGTAACATTTTAATGCCTAGGCCAGGTGGTGGTTTTCTTCAGTGGGCCCAAAGCCTAAAAGCAACAATTCTGAGTGTCTCTCTGTGTGTTTGTATTAATGGGACAATATATTTAATTGATATATTTTAAAAAAAATGATCCTGTTTTCTAAAAGTAGAGCAGAAAGTCAATCCCATAAGTACAGTAAAACCCCGGCTTACAACGGAGGTCCATTCTAACAGACTCCATGTCTTGGCAGGCTTCTCATCTCACAAACTGCTACATACATAATTTCACAACCAGCACAAGAACTCGTACACAATAGGGTGCACACTAACGTCATTGATTTTCCACTCCCTATTTAGGCATGTATGTCTGGCCAGACATCCCGCTACAGTAATGGAGTAGACCATACAGCCAGTGACTCAACATTGAGTGTTGGGCAGTGGCAAATAATCTGATTCCCCAAAGGGGTCAATGGTTATGGGAGGATGAGCACCTTTAGGTGGGGTGATGGGCCTCTCAGTGGAGGAAATGCCGCTGGAAACCATCATATTAGGCTCAACGGCAAAACGAGTGGAGGAGGAACCACTTATTCTGATTCCCAACAGTCATGAAGGGGGAGGAGGCCATTCCAGAGTGACTGGTTGTAGAGGCTGTGGCAGACCATTGAAGTCCCAGTGTTAAATCCTGCATGTCTCATTTCATACGTGCCCCAGGAGATGGTTCAGTGATCAGAGTGTGTGGGTCACTTCATCACAAGCTGGGATCCACCTTAAACAAATTCATGCTAATGGCATTTTTCCTGTTTGTCATTGTGAAAATGATTTCCAGGAAAAAGTGTATACTGTACTTGGATACAAGCAGCAGGCAATGACAATGAAGATTTAGGCAAAAAGATGCTGAGCTGCACTTTCTTTTAAATATTTGCAAGGCCTCCTAATTCTCTTTCCTGGGAGAAGAACATGGCAGAAATAAAACAAATACTGTACATAAAAGACATCCACAGAACCTATGTTATACGTTTATTGTGCTAGTTCTTGAATTACCCTCCTGTTATGTATGCATGTTCACTGTACTGGAAAGATAAGAATGTAACCACTCCAAATACAATGTATCTCAGCTGTAAAGGAACGCGAGCAAGCAGCCCATAGAGGGCAGCTGCGAGCGTTCAGTCTCACATGGTTCACATTGCTCAATCACGGACAGCCGCGGGAAAACCTTCCCCGCATTAATCAGGAGGAGAAAGAACTACTGAAGAGAGGCGTGCCTGGGCGAGGCCACGCCGGTAGCAGCCAATGAGCTACCGTGCTACAAGATTCAAATGTATAATGCCACTGTATATATTGAGATGTATCACCGCCATTACCTCATGTTCCACCGGATCATCATGCAATAAACCTGTGTTAAGCCAACCCTTCGGCTGTTCTGTTGTCTTTGGTCCCATACACTAAACTGGCGACGAAGGTGGGATGATGGCTGCCCACGGGACCAAGACATGCGCCGGCTATGAGATCAAGAAGCTGGGAGACTTGGAGCTGTTTGAGATAGACTTCAATGGAGCGCTGGTGGAGCTCGAAGTTTCAGATGAGGACAAGAAGAGGGCCATCTTTGTCCGCATGCTCGGGCACGAGACCAAGAGGACCTTGGTGGACCTGATCGCGCCGAGGAGGGTGAGCGACTTCAAAGCTAAGGAGCTCCTGGCGGTGCTGCGCGCCCACCTCCGGCCCGCGATAGCGATGTTCCCCGCTCGGAGCGCGTTCTGGAGGCGAGTCCAAGCGCCCGGGGAATCGGTCGCCGAGTTCGCAGCGGCCCTGCGACTGGCCGCCGGCCCATGCAAGTGGGAGACCCCAGAAGTCACCCTCCGGGACTGCCTGCTATGCGGCCTGAGGGACACTGAAACTCAGCGCGCGCTGATGAAACAGGAGCCGCCCCCCACGCTGCAACAAGTCCTAGACGCGGCACAGGCCGCGGAAGCCACGACGGCCGGGGTGCAAGAGCTCCAGGACTGGCGCCCGAAAGCTGCCAAGGCAGAGAGCTCGGTGCGCGCGGCCCGGCGAGTTTCAAACTCGTCCACGGAAAGCGGCGGCGACGAGGACGTCCGGAAGGTCCAGAAGGAAGGCCGGTGCTGCAACGGCTGCGGCGCCACCCACGCCCGCACCAAATGCCCGTTCCGCAAGGCCGAGTGCCACAACTGCGGCCGGCGCAGGCACATCGCCAAGGTCTGCAGGAAACGGCGCGAGACCAGGAGGAGTTCGCCAGACCGCTCGGCGAGGCAGAGCCGCACCACGAGGCCCAAGGACGAGAGCCGCACCATGAGGCCCAAGGACGGCACCCGGACCACGTGGAGGCAGGACGGCGTAGGGCGCATCTCCGACGACAGCGAGGACCTTCAGCATGTCCGCGGGACACCCCCGATACTTCGTTGAGGTAGTAATTCAAGGGGCCCCTGTTAGGATGGAGGTGGACTCGGGTTCTTCTTACTCTATCATCTCCCAGGGAGAGTTCCTGAAAATTGCCCCCCACGTGCGGCCCAAACTCAAAGCGTTGAGGTCCACGCTGAAGGACGTGCAAGGGAACCGCATTCCGGTGTTGGGGGTTGGGAAGTTCCAGGTCCAATTCAAAAAGCACGCCGCAACGCTCCCCCTAGTCGTCCTCAAGGGAGGTAATTGCAGCCTCCTCGGGACTCAATGGTTCCAGCCCCTGGGTTTATTCATTGGGGGGGTGCACACCGTTGGAGTACACGCCGCCGGGACTGATCCAATACAGAGCGTGTGTGACGCGCACCCCGAGGTTTTCAAAAAGGGACTGGGGAAATTCAAGGGCCCCCCGGTGACTTTCGACCTGGACCCGGGAGTACGACCAATCAGGCTAAAGCCGCGCAGAGTGCCTTTCGCACTAAAGGACAAGATAGAGGCGGAGCTGGACAAATTGGTGGGCCAGGGGATTCTTGTTCCTGTTGATTCTGCGGAGTGGGAAACTCCAATTGTAACAGCGCTCAAGGCCAACGGGGAGGTCCGCATATGCGCTGATTACAAGTGCACCATCAATAAGGCGATTCGCCCTAATGCGTATCCGGTGCCGGTAGTCAGCCACTTACTGGCCAGGTTACATGGGGGGAGGTGTTTCGCCAAACTCGACCTGGCCCAAGCCTACCAGCAACTCCCGGTGACCCCCGCCGCAGCTGCTGCGCAGACCATAGTCACCCACAAAGGGGCGTTCCAGGTGACGCGCCTCCAGTTCGGCGTGAATTCGGCGCCCAGGATCTTCCAGTCACTCGTGGAACGCCTCCTGAAGGGGTTGGAGGGGGTGTTACCCTACTTTGATGACGTATTGATAACAGGGGGGAGCCGGGCCGAATTGGCAAAAAGGTTGGGAAAGGTCCTGGCAATATTCGAAAAAGCGGGGTTGCGGTTGCGGAAAGACAAATGCGTTTTCTTCGCAACTGAGGTCGAGTTCCTAGGGTTCCGTGTTACTCCCGAGGGAATAAGGCCGTCCCAATCCAAGGTGGCCGCCATCAAGAAGGCCCCTCGCCCCACCTCCAAGCCCGAGCTGCAGTCGTTCCTCGGACTGCTCAACTTCTACCACTCCTTCCTTCCTCGGAAGGCAGCCGTGGCAGAACCGCTACACAAGTTGTTAAAAAAGGACGAGGCATGGAAGTGGGGCGACGACCATGAGAAGGCTTTCATTGACCTGAAACGACTCCTGGCATCCGATGCCGTACTGACCCACTTCAATCCCAAACGCCCGGTGGTCCTGATATGCGATGCATCCCCGGTGGGGGTGGGGGCGGTGTTATGCCACGTGCTGGAAAATGGGAGGGAGGCCCCGATAGCGTTCTACTCCAGGTCCTTGTCCCAAGCGGAGAGAAACTACGCCCAGACAGACAGGGAAGCGTTAGCGATAATTGCGGGCACCAAGAAATTTCATGATTTTGTGTATGGCCGCCCCTTCACCATAGTGACCGACCATAAGCCCTTACTAGGCATCTTCACCGCAGATAAGCCCACACCACAAATCCTGTCCCCGAGAATGCTCAGGTGGGCCATTTTTCTCAACGCGTATCAGCACGCGTTGGTGTACCGGCCCGGGAAGGAGATCAGCCACGCGGATGCCCTATCGAGGTCCCCCATTCCCCGGGATTGCTGCCACGTGGGCGAGGAAGAGAGGGACCACCAGGTCTTAATGATAGAGGTCCTAGACTCCCCCCCGGTAGTACCGGCCGACATCGCCAAAGCGACCGGCAAGGACAAAACGTTAGCGACAGTTAGCTCCTGGGTGCAGAAAGGGTGGCCCGTGTCTTCCCCAGCAGCGGAATTCGACACATTTTTCAAGAAAAAATTAGAGTTGTCCCTAGAGAGGGGTTGCCTTTTGTGGGGACAGCGGGTAGTGATCCCCATGTCCCTCCGGCCGAGGGTGCTTAAACTACTGCACGTCAGCCACCCGGGGATCGTCCGCTCAAAGGCACTAGCCCGCAGTTACTTTTGGTGGCCCCAGCTAGACGCCGACATCGAGCACATGGTCGGCACTTGCGAAGCGTGCCAAAGTTCCAGGCCGGAAGAGGCTCGTTTACCACATAGGGAGTGGGACACAGCAAGGGGGCCCTGGTCCCGGGTACACGTAGACTTTGCTGGCCCGTTCAGGGGAGCACTTTTCCTCCTTGTGATGGATGCGTTCTCCAAGTGGTTGGAGGTCATTCCAGTCTCGAGCACCTCCTCGGCCACAACAATTAAACAGTTACGGAGGGTCTTTTCCACGTTCGGTTTACCCGACACCCTCGTCAGCGATAACGCTAGCTGTTTCACGTCCACCGAGTTCAGGGCATTCATGGATCTCAACGCCATTCGGCACATCACCTCCGCCCCGTTCCACCCAGCCACCAACGGCCAAGTAGAGCGCCTCGTGCGCACCACAAAGGACGTGCTGCGGCGCATGGGTCCCGGGGATCTCGACCTACAAGTGTGCCAATTCCTGCTACGGTACAGGGTCACCCCATTGGCGTCAGGGTACTCCCCCGCGGAACTGTTAATGCGCAGGAAGCTGGCCACGGTAATCTCCAGACTAGACCCCACGAGGGTAGAGGACAATGGGCGGAACGTAGGGATGGAACCCACAAAGAGTTTCAGCGTAGGTGCCCCCGTGCATTGCAGGAACTACGCCAGCACGGGGCCAGCCTGGGTGCCGGGCACTGTAATAGAACAAACCGGCCCCGTTTCATACCGCGTGGAGACCAGTACAGGCCTCCTGTGGAGGCGACACGCGGACCAGCTCAGGCGCAGGGTCCCCGGAGAGGAGGACGCGAACGAGGAAACCACGATTCAACGTTAGGGTACTCCCCCACCCGTTTAGCCCAAGGGGGAGGGAAAAGGGGCCATGGGTCCCCACCAAGGGGGGAGGAAAGGGAATCTGTCCTTGCAGATATCATGCGGGAGTTCTCGGCGGAAGGAAAGGGCCCCGAACTCATACATATCTCGAGGAATCTTCCCCCAGACTCAGATCCCCCAAGCGAATTAGATTTTGATTTTCCGTACCAGGGGGAGTTAGCGGAGTGGTCCCCCACCCATCCTAGCGAAAAGAGGGGTTTCAGTTCAGCCCCTGGTACGTCCAGTCCCAACCCCTGCGAGTTAGAGTGTAACATAGCGCCAGCTCCCCGGAGACCAACACCCCCAAGACAGGAGGCGAAGGCAAATCCGCCCACCACAGTCTCAAGATCCCCCGAACGGATAGCAGGAGGCAGCGGGACCACGAGGGCATCCTCGTCGGTCCCGAGATTCGTAATGGGAGGGTCCCCAGGGTCCGCAGGCAACAGGCAGGGGTTCACTTCCCAGCTGTTCATTCCATTCCCATCCCCCAGCGCAAGGCAGGCACAAGCACCCACGGAGCCAGGGATCACAGGCTCTCCTGTACTAGGTCAGGCGCATGCACGCCCCAAGCGCACGTGCGGCAAGCCACAATGGTTGCGGGACTTCGTCCCATCCTAGGGGGGAGGGATGTTATGTATGCATGTTCACTGTACTGGAAAGATAAGAATGTAACCACTCCAAATACAATGTATCTCAGCTGTAAAGGAACGCGAGCAAGCAGCCCATAGAGGGCAGCTGCGAGCGTTCAGTCTCACATGGTTCACATTGCTCAATCACGGACAGCCGCGGGAAAACCTTCCCCGCATTAATCAGGAGGAGAAAGAACTACTGAAGAGAGGTGTGCCTGGGCGAGGCCACGCCGGTAGCAGCCAATGAGCTACCGTGCTACAAGATTCAAATGTATAATGCCACTGTATATATTGAGATGTATCACCGCCATTACCTCATGTTCCACCGGATCATCATGCAATAAACCTGTGTTAAGCCAACCCTTCGGCTGTTCTGTTGTCTTTGGTCCCATACACTAAACCTCCTCTTCAAGAAAACCCATATGTTTTTTTATTATATTAATGTTATCTTGTAGGATTCCTATTATCTTGTTTCCCTTCTGCTCTAACCACTAGATTTTTCCATCACAAAACCCAGGAAATCTGGATTTTGTAACCACCTGCTTGAAATCCTTCTTCTGGCCTCCACAGAATGGAGCTTGTTCCCTCATCTTGAGTGTGAAATTAGAAGGACAGAATGAGAAAGACATAAATTCTTGCACACGAATGCAAGGAGTGAACAATAACATGTTCATGGCCAAAAGCCCTGGAAAGCATTGAAGCACTTGGCTCTTTTTGGAGTTTTCCTCCCCTCTCCCCCAACTTTCATTTCCTGCCTCCCTGTTCCTCTAAGGCACATTCCTCCCACCCACCACCTTCCCACCCCATGGCTGCTTCCTTCCCTGCTATCAGCCCAGGATTTACAAATTATCCCTGGTCTTGGTGGGCAGGCAGCAGGGGTGGGAGGGCTAAATAGACTACCTGTGCAGCTGTCTGCCAGACCCGGCAGCAGAGAGTGACTGTGGACTTTGGAGAAAGATCTGCGGCCGAACCATCCAATTCTACAAATCTGTGTGAGCAAAACGTTTGAAGGAGGAACCGTAGAACAACATGAAGGTAATGCAATACCCTTAAAAGGAGGGGATGTGTTTTATTTGGAGGGAATGACCTGGTGGCAAGAGGACCGGATCTGATTTTCACTGCTGAACTTTTAAACATCTTCCCTATGGTTTGCACTCTTGCTCTTCTCTGCTCTGTTATATCGTTGGCTTGTGGCAGTGATTTATCTAAACGTGGCATGGATTTTAATTCATGGAATGCATGGTTATAAAATCCAGCAGTGGCAGCAACTATGGAATACCCAGCTTCAAAGTTTTGTTCTTCCCTTTAAACATGTGTGAATAATTCTGCTGTGCTTTGTTTTTGTTTTAAGAGGAGAGGAGTACAGTACAGTATAGGTCTTATTGAGCCAATGGTTCAGTAGAGACCACTGACTTGATAGAAGATCCAAACCATATAGCAGTATTGGCAAACCTTGGCACTCTAGGTGTTCTTGGACTTCAATTCCCAGAAGCCCAAGTCAATACTTCTGCTAACCAGGGCTTCTGGGAATTGAAGTTCAAGAACACATGGCGTGTCAAGGTTAGACATCAATGCCCTATAGGGTGAAAAATCAATTGCTGGAACTATTACCATCTTCTCTGAGCTCTCTGGATTCCTCTTTCTGGTCACTAAAAGAAGCAGGATGCTGGAAAGGATGAAATCTTGGCTGAATCCATCAGGGCTGTTCTGATATCCCTAATGCAGGAATATATTTTTCTCCTACACAAGTGAACTCTCAACTATAATAAGGCTTATTCTGTTCATCTGTCTCAGGTTACATAGTGCAGTCTTCCACCCTGGTGCACCATCCTGATGGATTGGACTACACATTCTGCTTCCCCCGGCCAAATATGTTTCTGGCCTGGGATCTGTAGTCCAACATAATAGGATGGTTGCCCAGCCAGGGGAGCTGGAAATGATACTTGCTTCACAGACTATGATATCCTGGGCCCAGCCTAAATCTGACCGCTGCATCTTTAATCTATCACATATGTGTTCTTCTTGATTTAGATGTATATAGTGGATAATTGACTAGGATGAAGAAGACTTGAGTTTGATTCCCTGGCTCTGCCATGGAAAGTCTCTGTTGAGAGGAGACTGATAGAACCACTCTTTAATTACCTCACTTATCTTGAAAACCTTATTAGTGTCACTGTAAGTATTGACTTGATGATATGTAACAATGTTGTGAAGGTAGGAATGAGAAAGTTCAATGCACTATCTTTCCTGTATATTATGTAAGGTAAAGGTAAAGGTCACCCTTGCTTGACAGCCAGTCGTATCCAACTCAGTGCTCATCTCTGTTTCATAGCCGAAGAGCCAGCTCTGTCTGCTTTTGCAGAAGTTTCTGTGGTCATGTGGCAGGCATGACTAGACAATGGAGTGCATGGAATGCTGTTTACCTTCCCACCAAAGTGGTCCCTATTTATTTACTTGTAATTTCTTGCTTTTGAACTGCTAGGTCATACCGGTCAAGCACAGCTCCCAAAAATACGGGAAATTTCTGCGCGTAATACATGAATTTGTTAGATTGCCAGACAAATCCTAGATCTCTCTCTCTTTCTATCTATACATCTATCTACCAGCCTGCCATCCTGCTTACCCTGATAGCCTGATTCTCCCTATTTCTGTTTTCAGAAGCAGAGGATCAAAGCAATTCACAAAAAAGTAAAAAAAAAAGTCATAGAAAAATATAGAATTCTTTTAACTCTTGACAAAACAAGCATTTGGAATATTTTTAAAGGCTTTTGCATGTCCATTTTAGGTTTCAACCTGAAAGAAGAGTGAGAGAGCTTTTATTTCTCAGACATTATTGGTGTAACTGCAATATCTTACTTTTGGACCCAATACCCTAGTATTGTGTACTCTGACTCCAGATGCTTTGGATTTCAGTCTCCAGAAGGCTTAGCCAATATGGCCAATGGCCAGGAGAATTCTTTCATAAACATCTGGAAGGTCAAAGACTGAGGACTACTGAATTACACCAATGAGCTGCAGCCATTATTTCATATTGCAAAAAGGCTCTAAGTCCCACTGAAATAAATGGGAGTTACAGAAGAGAAATACAGTGTTCATAATCAGGAGCATGCAGAAGAATGTCTTGAATGGGGTGTGTTTTAATTTTTTAACAGAAAGAATGTCAGTGTAATTTCAAATACCAAACTAAGATATCTTGTGTGAGGTTAAATGAGCCATTAAATAATTCACTATGGGCAAGAATTTGCAAGTGTCTGGCCATGCTAACTATGGGCTGCCCATCATCATCATCATCAATGTTCTGTCAAGTAAATTCTGACTCATGGAGATCTTTTCCAGGGTTTTCTATGTAGAAAGTACTCAGAAGTGGTCTATCATTCCCTTCTTCCGGGTGGAGCCCCTGGGATGGTGTAGTTTGCCCAAGGCAACACAGGCTGGCTCTTCACCTGAGAGGCACAGTGAGGAATCAAACTCCCAGTCTCTGGCTTTGCAACCAATACATTGATGTAACAATGTCTTTTCTTCCTTTCTTTATCTTGTATTTTCTCAGTAATAATAACTTTATGTCAGAGATTACTCTGGATTGAAATGATTTTTGCTGGAGAAACTCCACTCAGGGGACACCTGAATGAGCCTCCTTTAATGTCCCCATGTGCAGTTATTGGGTATTGAAACCCAACCTTCCAGTCTCCAGTTCAGCATCTTAACCACCAAGCCACCAGGGGAACTAATGGCATATGGTGCTAAAACACAGAGCTGGCCCAATATATTTGGCTACCTAAGGTAAAATACTCCCACATGTCATGAAAAAAGCAAAAAAGGTTACTTCAATATTGACATCAAGAGAACCTGAGTTCAACAAGCTAATTTGGTTTCTCAGGCCAGGTGAAATGTCACATATCATGCAAAGCTTGGCCAAGGAGTTCAAGAGACATGGACAGGAGTCTGCCTCTGCTACCTCCAATATTTCCTCTTGGATATGGTATTTTCATATTACTGGTAGCCTCCCCTCCCCTCAAATTCCATGGATTAAGTCTCCCAGGTTTCAGTTATCCAGAGGTCCAAAAATGTTCAGTAAAAATCACTGTAATACATAATATATGTATGTATTTCCAAGGCCAGTTACCATAGCTGTGTATTACAGACCACTGTGTAATGTTGAAAAGAAACAAATTGTTTCCAGTGAAGTCATTTCATGAGCACACCTGAAAGAATGATAAAAGCATTTGCAGCACCCCAGTTTATGATTCAGGTACACATGCCATGATATGAGAGTCACTTCCATGGTTTGGGGTATTCACAAAAGATCTTGGAACATATTCTCCACAGATATTGGGGGCGGCCTATACCTAATAGTTCTGAAAGCCTGTTGTTAAGGAGCAGGTACAGTTCTGTGCAAAATCTTAGAACACCACCAGCTGGTTTGGGGAAAATTCAATGAGTGATGGGGGTGGGAGTGTAACTCGGATACCCAAACAACAAACTTCACCAACCTTGGAAAGGATTGAAATAAGTGTCAGCAGAAGACTATTTTGGTGTGTCTAGGTGTCTCAGGGGCTGAGTTATGCCCCCGCCCCATCACTCATTGAATTTTCCCCAAACCAGCTGGTGGTAATCTAAGACTTTTGCACAGTACTGTACCTCTGACTCTGCTGAATGCTCCTCTCCTCAAACATTCACTTGTGACCAACATGTGCAGTTTTGACAGGCAATTTTTTTCTTCCCATTTCTTTCAGCCCTCTCTGTTCTCCCCAAGCTTGCTGTTCCTTTTCCTCCTTCTCCAGTTGCCCATCTCAAAAGGACAAGCCATCAGCCAAAGTAAGAACCATTATCTCTTTTAGTTGGAATTTCTGCAACCTATATTCATTGTCTAGTAAACGCTGCCACACCTATCCCTTTCCATGGGAGTAAAGCAAATATGGTAGAATTCAGAGTTGTGTATAAAGAGAACTTCAATTGAACCCATGCCATCTCCAGTTAAGTTCTGAGACACTCTTGCCTGAAATCCTGGATAGCTAAGACTAATCAGAATTACCAAACTGAAGTAAGATAGACCACTCCTCCAACTCATAATTAGGCACTTTTCTGCATTTACTTTTAAGAATGTCTTTAATGTATAGAAGGTGTGTAAATGTTTAAATTGCATAATAGAATAGACCAGGGGTTCTCAACTACGGCCTGCAGGCTGGACCCAACCCACAGCACCATTTCATGTGGCCCGCATTGCCGCCACCACTAGAAGCAGAAGCAGATGTTTTTAAAACAGCCATAAATGTGCCTGCAGCTGTCAAAAATGTGTTTACAACAGCCATGGGCTCATTTTTTGGCAGTGTTTACAGTGCGGGGAATCACCAGTCTGGCCTGCTCAACTGTCTGAGGGGGCGTGGTCTGACCCACAGTTTGAAAAGGTTGAGAACCCCTGGGATAGATAGTAGCCTTCATGAAACAGTTGCCAACAGTCAAGCAATGGAAAATGGAAATATCTGGGCAGTCACTTGACCAGAATATCACCCTCACAATGATCAACTCAGAACAGTAAATATCAAAATGGCAGATTATTTACATAGGTTAGTAGAATATACTCAAGAGTGTGAAACACAAGCAAGGCCCACAAAACATGTTGTGATGCAAAGCAATGTAGTGATTATATAAACAACGGGTTCACTAGCCCTTCATTTGGGATTCCTCACTCCATTTCTTTTCCTATGATTTTCCATTCTTCCCTACCAGTCACGCATTTTGCCACTTCTGAGAATGCCCAATCTTCCGGGGATTATTTTCCCCTGACAACACAGGTATAACAGAGTTCCTCCACTTTTATTGTGCTTCAAAAAAGCTTGTTGTTGTTGTTCAGTCGCACAGTCGGTTCCGACCCTTTGCGACCCTATGGACAATTGTTCTCCAGGCACCCCTGTCCTCCACCATCCCCCTCAGCACTCCCAGTTCTGTGCCCATTGTGTCTACAATACCATCTAGCCATCTCATCTTTGGCCTCCCCCTTCTTCTTTTGCCCTCCACCTTTCCCAACATCAGGGCCTTCTCAAGTGAATCCTCCCTTCTCATTTGCTTGATGTTCTTCCAAAAGTCCTCCTACTTCCTTCTTGTAGGGGAATGGTGCCATTGGCCTGGCACTCAGAGAATAAGTTGCCTATCTCTATACGCAAAGACAGAGAGGGAGAGAGACTGACTGAAGTTCAGGGGTTCTGAAAATAGAGTTCTTATGACGAAGAAGAGTCCATTAGCCCCCAATTCCCTTCATGGTTCTCCTCCTTGGAAAGTGACGGTATGAAGAGGAGGCACTGTTTGACACATTTAGCGTTTTTGCTGGAAAATTTGTGTTCTGAATGTGTGGGAAAGGTTCTACATGAAGAAGAGACTCCTCAGAATTCTGCCATTGCTTGAGGAAGGTGGTGGCAGCAACAATGAAGGTAGACACAGGGCCATAGCCAGGGGGTGGGGGGAACCCTCCTGTGCTAACAGCCCCCCACCCCACCCTGTGATGCCAATGTTATATATGTGAATGTGACATTGTTGCCCCTCTTGAAATTTTTTTGCCCCTCCTGCAAAATTTCTCCCCCACCCCCAAAAATCTAGAATCCTGGCTATGGCCCTGGGTAGACATGGTTGCCTTACATATATTTAGAATACCTGAACAGGGCTAGATAGATGGGCTAGAATACCTTTTCAGACTGCTAAAGCTCGGTTGGTGGTTGCCTGAGAATAGCTCTATTAATTTCTTTTCATCCATATGAATTAAGGATGTAACTCTCATAGGCACTAGAAGGCTTTTTTAGTGGCTGATTCCAGGTTAAGGAATTGTCTTCTGAAGTACACTGTGGTGGCCGTCACCTTCCTGCCCTTTTACCAACAGGTAATTATCATATATTTAGACATGGCTTCAGTTCAGGGATTCTCAACCTATGGCCCATGGGCCGGATGCATGTGGCTCCCCCACCGGCTCCACCACACCAGAAAGTGCCATGAGGTGGAGGAAGGGCAAAATGGCCGTCCAGCCCCTGAAGCTGTCTGAGAGAGTGTGACCTCACCCCTGGCTTTAAAAGGTTGAGAACTCCTGCTTTAGCTGTTGATAATAGATGCTTTTTGTGATAGATGCTGTTTTCCTCTTATGTTTCAAAATTGTTTTAATTTGGTGCTTGTTTTTGATATAATTACTTATATCATTGATATAATGAAACCTGCAAAAGCATGAGGAATGTTTGCCCAGTGGACCTGTTTCTACATAGGATACTGACTATTACCTTAAATATATGTCCACACTTCATCTTGTTATTGTTTTGATTTTTGCTACCCATTCAAAAACATGGAGTTAGTTCAAGCATTCAAAAAAAGGCAAGCAAGCAAGCAAGCAAGCAAGCAAACAGGTATTAACTATGGAACCTGGACTGTTAATATGTATTATGCCTTAGGAAAGAGTAGTCCACCACAAATCCATGGCTGATGCTTGAAGGTTCCACAGTATGGAAGCAAACACCACGTAGGCCTTCTCAAGTCTGTAGGAGTGGTATCTTAAACTCACATGGATGAAAAGAGATCCATAATGCTGTAGTATGCTATTAACTGGTGCAGTCGGTCCTCAGTTATTTGACATTGTTGGGTTGTTAATGTAAGACCTTTCTTTCCCCTCTCCTGGGGCAGCTCAGCAGCCAAAACACTGTGGAGAAGATCCCCTTCCACTAGACTGTGAGGACATTTATGACCAAGGCTCTGAGACGGATGGCGTGTATCTCATATACCCTACAGGTCCCAACCTTCCTGTCCCCGTGTATTGTGACATGACCACTGATGATGGAAAATGGACGGTAATAAGAGCCACAGGGTGGGCTACAGGGGGAAATGGCTTTTGTTTACAGCAAGATTAGAGAGAGATCAGGGAGATGAGATAGTTTTCAGGAGATTGTTTATTTCAATACTCAAGAATACACCCCTGCTGTTGCTCTGCAGACATTTTCATGTGATCATTGATGCCATTATTTTGCTTCATTGACCTATCCTTTAGATCAGGGGTTCTCAGCTTTTTCCCACTGTTGGCTGGACCACGCCCCCCCAACAGCTGAGCAGGCCGGACACATGGTTCCCTCCTCCATAAACGCTGCTGTAAACTGCATCCACAGCTGTCATAAACGTGTCTACGACAGCCGTGGGTACATTTTCAGCACTTTTTCAGCTGTTTTCATTTCTTCCAGCCTCCGGGCCATAGGTTGTGAACCCCTGCTTTAGATTATAGTTCTTTCCTTTCCTGTGTGTCCCTTTCTAGGTGAATGTGCAGATGAATATGACTCTTTGAATGTGCAGATTCATGCACATTTAACAGAGAAATCCATTCTTCCCTTACTTTCCTAGTAATTGCACATGAATGAAAGAACTTCAGGAAAGAACAAAACCTGGCTGGCTGGGCAGGTGTGGGGTGCTGCTGGGGAGATGTCACCTGCCTGCTGGCTCATTTGAACTTCCCTTGTTGCAGATGGTGTGGGTGGGCTTTTTAATGGTTTTTAATTGGGTCTTTTAATAGGGTTTTTAAGGTTTTTAGTATGAATGTTTATATATTACAAATTTGGTTGTGAGCCGCCCAGAGTCGCCCAGGCGAAGGGGTGGCAATACAAATCGAAATAAATAAATAAATGTGTTTTAATGTACAAATTTATGTGAAATTACTAGGAAAAACACACAAGAAGACAAATTGGCTATTGAATTTTTTTGGGGGGGCATGTGATCCAATTTGCACCCCCTGCAAAAAATATAGGTACAGTACTTAAGAAAAAATGTGCATGAAAAGGTGTGAGTTTGAAAAACTAGCAAAAGTATATTCATTCAATAAGCAGAAATGTGTACATTTCAAACATGTGCAAACATGGACATTTAGAAAAATGTATCTAGAAGTATCCAGAAAATTCCATGAGGGAATACAAATCTCATAAACCCACTGTGAGTAACAAGCTGAAAGTCCAAGAACTTCAGTGAATCTTAGTGTCATACTTGATGACACCTAAAGCATGTGTTTAGGCCCATGCTCTATACTTTATCTGCCTTTTATGAATTTAGAGTGTTTTGCTTCATGATTGATCAAGGTAAATGATCAAGCCTGATTGCTGAGGCATATATCCAGTGGTGGGCATCAGCAGGTTCACACCAGTTTGCCAGAACCAGTAGCAGAAATTCTGGCTAGCCCCGCCTATCCAAGTTTTGAAATAAAGTAGTCCTAATTCGGGTGCAACGCAGGGCTTCCCCCTGGCCACGCCCACCATACCACACCCACAGTGTGGTAGTAAAAATTGTTGGAGCCCACCACTGCATATATCCCTGCCAAAATCCCATCTTTAGAGGGGGAAACATGCTAATCAAGCAAGATATTCATCTCCAATCACCTTTAGTTGGACTCTTAAGTTTTGTTTTGTGCAATGAAATATGTAATTGCAACAAATTCTGTGTTATATCTATGTGTCTTCTCTAGATTTTCCAGAAACGCTTCAATGGATCCACCAGCTTCTTCCGGGGATGGAATGATTACAGATTTGGCTTTGGCAGAGCAGACGGAGAATACTGGCTAGGTAAATGGGTACTGTACTAGGAAATGCTCTTGTCCTCTCTTCTCCACCTGCCACTTATGCTGTGCTTAAAGGATGATGTCAGCTCTCTTTCCATTACCCCTCTAGCCAGCTTCTTTGCCTTGTCCCCAGCCCTCAGGCTCTTGACTCAGACATCTTTCTCTGCCAGAACTTCTTGGAACACCAGCATGTTTGGGTTTCTCTAAAAACAAGTCCCTGAGCCCAGACCATTCCACTTGTATGTGTGAGTGTTGTGTTTATTGTGATTGTAATCCAGGAGGTCCAGCCAAAATCCTTCTCATTTCTCTCTTGAAAGTTGCTTGGCCAGACACAACCTTATGGCCTAGAAAGAAAAGATGTATAATCCAGTGAATGCCTTCTCTCTGCTGTTTGGTCCAGGATTGCAAAATATCCACCACCTAACTCTTAAGCAGAAGTATGAGCTGCGTGTGGATCTGGAGGATTTTGAGAACAACACCGCTTTTGCCAAATATGCCGACTTCTCAATCTCGCCAAATGCAATCAGTGCTGAAGAGGACGGGTACACACTGCATGTGTCTGGTTTCACTGATGGAGGGGCAGGTGAGGAAACCCTTGCATGACCCATCTTGCTTTTGCCATAATAACTCAACACTTCACTCAGGAACACTACAGTAGTGTTTACTCTTGACACAATTACTATAAGGGAAAGATCTTGAATGTAAAAGTGATTAGGACTTAGCACTGCACCCAGCCAGTGATGTACTGCAGCAGGTTATGTCAGGTTCTCCAGAACCGGTAGCAGAAATTACCCCAGACCTTGCCCACTTGGTTGGCCACGGCCACCTCCATAGCCCATAATGCAGGATGTTTGGCCACACCCACAGATTTGGCCATGCCTACAGATTTGGCCAGCCCACAGAGTAGGTAGTAAAAAAAATTTGCAGTGCATCACTGCACCCAACTGAACCTAGAGCTGATTTGAGTGCAACTTCCGTCACATCCATCCTTAACAGAGATAACAGAGATTGTATTCCAAGAGTGGGTGGCACCTAGTTGGAGAAGGCTGATGGCCAGGACCAGTCTTCCTCTCAGTCTCACTATGGAAAAGTCTTGGTGGGAATTAAGAGGAAAAATCAGTGATTCCAAGCTCTGAGGACAACTCGCTGTTTTTCAGTGACTCAAGTTTGAATAGGTCCATATGCTAGGTATTTATATATGATTTGGATGTCCTGGTTATCACAAATTTAGAGACAATGCTTGACTCCACCTTAGTATGTAGAGAGAGAATGCTGCCACCCTGTAATGTCTGTAGGGTAGAGTACGTAGGAGCCCGTAGATCTACCTTTGAGTAGACCATTTTTCCTAGCATTCATTCTAGCACAACTTCTTGAAGTTTTCATCGGTGTCATTCTCTCTCCTTTCACCTCCACCAGGTGATTCTTTGTCCTACCACAGTGGCCAAAAGTTCTCCACCTTTGACCGTGACCAGGACCTCTATGTTCAGAACTGCGCTGCACTTTCTTCAGGAGCCTGGTGGTTCAAGAGCTGTCATTTCTCCAATCTCAATGGCTTCTACCTTGGTGGGGCTCATCTCTCCTATGCCAATGGCATTAACTGGTACCAGTGGAAGGGATTCTACTATTCCCTCAAGAAAAGTGAGATGAAAATACGCCGTGTCTGAGACCTAATGTGTTGGTGGCCATTCCCCAACCCAGTGACACAGAATATAAAATTGGTTTCCAAACATGTGTTTGATTGTATTGTTGACAATATGTAGATCTCAAATCAATTCAGTAGGAATTAAAGTTTTGCAGAAAAATTAGGGGTTTATGCAGCCTCCTAGGCTGTTTTTACAGCCCATGAATCTCCAAAAGCCCCTAATCCCAACCATATTTTTCCTACCTGACCCACCCAAAAACAAACAAACCACTACTGTGTAATTCACCTTTCCAGGTGGTTGCAGGCTCTTCTACAGTATCTAACACTAGGTTTTCCCCCAAAATTGAAAATGAACTTATGATCTCTTCTGATTTCACTCTTCTGGGTTTTTTACAAGATATCTCGGAAAATCTTCCTCCAAGATGTGCCAGACTTGTCCACCCCTGGACTACTGCTGAGAGACAACTAATGTTTACAGAAGGATATAGTGGACTTGCTGGATTGTAACTCCCAGCACCTCTCATTACCAGCTCTGCTGGCTAGGAAGAATAGAGCTGCCCATCTCTAATGGCCAGAATCCATCTGGCCATTTATGGATGTATGAGTATAAATCACAGAAGTCATAGTGATGCATAGGAAAAGCTGGTTGCATTCCTGGTTGTGTGTCTGGTCATGGAATGAGCCCACAACCATGAACAGAACTGGCATCTTGTTAATTAGCAGCAACTCACCACCATAACTTATATTACTTCACTTAGTAAAGGTAAAGGTCACCCTTGTTCGAAAGCCAATTATATCCGACTCTAGGATTCAGTGTTCATATCTGTTTATAACCAAAGAGCCAGTGCTGTCTGTGTTTGCAGATATTTTTGTGGACACGTGGCAGGCATGCCTAGACACCAGAGTGCACAGAATGCTGCTACACATGCCTAATTCAAGCCAACACATTCTAACTAACTTGAGATGGCTTTCATGAAGAACTACAGTATGTCCAATTCTCAGGTCAATTTCAAAACCTGTAAGCAAGTGCTTTGGAAGAACGAAAGTTGGATTGAACTCACAATCTGAGAAGTTTTGACTGTAATACTGCAACTTAACCATCATGTTGGGGAGGGGGAGAAATTTTCAATGGGAGCCTATCTCGAACTCTCTTAAGCCTTGTGCCTTGTCCTCCTTAATGAAGTCTACAGTTTTTTATTGTCTTTTTGACCAGAACTTAGAAAGCTTACTGATTTGGTCTACAACTCCTGAAATCCACCAGGTAGCATAGTTTTTTGGAAGACTAGAAACCGTTGAATTAATCCATCAGTCTAAATACACAATGGACATTTACTGCTCTTTCTTTAGGGATAGAATCTGTGTGGTTTCAATATATTTGAGGCCAGGATTGAAGGTTTCTAGCATAACTTGTGGAGTTAATATTCAAACTATGATGGATAAAATGATGGGGCACAGAGGGAGTTATCCCCACCAAATGATTAAGAATAACAGTCCTTGTCTTTGTTCCACTTTGGTTTTCACATTGAAATAAATAGCCATTTTCTGAAGCTGGGACTTTTGGAAGACCAGCATAATAGGGAGGCAATGTGTTACCCCCACCCACTGAAGGTCACTGATTACTTCTTAGCTGTTCAACCTCAGCATCACACACACCCCTTCTCTTCTGACTCCAACATTATCCAGTTACCAGTTCTTTCAACAAGGGGTTTGTTTGTGCTTGAAACATCTGGCTGGACAGCAGTACTGTCCAGACTCTGAAATTGCCAAGACATAAATGCAGATGGAACACTTCTCCCTCTTCATCAGCCTCCATCCAGCCTTCTGTTCTGTTCTGCCAAGAGGTTTGTTTTGACTACACTCTCTCCAAGTCTGGGTTTTGTCTTTGGTAAATATGTATACAAGTCACCTGAGGCTACAACACTGTAGTGGCTGAGAGCCAGAGAGCATTGTTTCTCTCCTTCCACAAAACTGGCTTGTGTCTCAAGGCAGTGGAAGAAAGCCCTACCACCGGCTTTTGAAACCCTAGGCAAAGTAGTCAGGGGAAGGAAAGAAAGAAAGACAATCCAAATCGAGAGTTGAAATAATTACGTAACTTTATTTCCTGAAAAACGACCCCAAAGAAATGTTGGGTGGGTGAATACAAGGAATAAGCAATCACAAAAGGTCAAGGCACTTTGTTATAATACAGAGAACATTAAGCAATTTTTATGGCAGTAATTTATTTGGACTTCATGAAAGGCCTCACGCTTCTCCTGGACATGTCAAAATGAACAATCTGAGATGGCTAGGAAAAGTTTGCCTGAACATGCGAGAAGAGACTTGGTTCCTGTGAGGCAGTGAAAATATATCAGCAGCCTTTGCTGTGTCCCAGGTGAATTTGGAACTGCATCCTTCACTTATCCTACATGGGACACCTGAGAAACTACATTAACAGGACCTTGAATGAATTAATCCAACACACTATGGTAGTGATGGCAAACCTTTTAGAGACCGAGTGCCCAAACTGCAACCCAAAACCCACTTATTTATCGCAATGTGCCAACACGGCAACATGGGAGAGAACACTACCATTGGGCCGCTGGGCAGAAGGGCGAGGCAAACTCTGTGTTGGGGCGATGACATTCATGCCCACAGAGAGGGCTCTGAGTGCCCCCTCTGGTACGCAAACCATAGGTTCACCACCACTGCACTATGGTAATTTTTGAAAGGCACTGACATTCAGAAATATCCTGCAAAGAGATGGAAGGCTACAGATGAATTCTGGGGGAGGGACAAAGGGAGAAAATCCCTTCTCCCACCCCATATGTTATGGCTTTTCTGCCGAGTATAACATAAGACAACACGTATTGCAAATCTCCTCTTCCAGCTGTATAAACCATAATTGGTTATTTTTGTGCCATTCCATGGTTTCTTATCCAATAATGTACTGCACAGTCAAAATAGGTAGTTCTAACTTTCTTTCTACCATATCCTGGTGATACAGACAGACATTCTTCCCTACCACTGCTTGGTGCTATAGAAGGAGAAAAGATCCTAATTCACAACCCTACAGCCTTGGAGCTGGTGTTGTGGACAAAAGTGACTTGTGAGTTGAGAAAGCTATCAGGAGCTATCTGTTTGGGAAAGAAGGAAACCAAAAACCCACAATGAGAAGCATTATTCCCTTATTTCCCAGTGTAAATTACCACTTTGCCCTGGCATCAGATGGCTTCATTACTTTGGCTTCAGTCACCACCAAGGAATCTGTATGTCCATGTCAATGAATTTGAGATGTTTGTCACATTCCTTTCCTATAGCCAACCACAGGCATGGGAAGATCAAGTCCTGATGGTTCATGAGACATAGGGCAGCATTCATGTTCTATTTCTGAGATCCACAGTAACAGAAGAGGGTCTCAGACTATTTCAGGAATTATGTATGCATGTTTGTATGAGAAAATTCAGGTTCAAAGAAGTTGATTGACTCAAATAAGTCAATCTAGCCTTTTTGAGGTCTATGGTTAAAAAGAAAATAGAAAAAATTACTGCTGAGAGAAAGGCAGATTAATGGAACAAATGCTCCACTCAGTGGTGGAAGGATGAATTAACAACTTCTCTTTCTAACAAACCTAAACCTGAAAAGTTTACCTATTTATGCCATTTAATTTAATCCCTTGTTTTGAGATTCTATACATGGATTCAGTGGTGGGATTCAGCAGGTTCACACCAGTTCACCAGAACCGGTAGCAGAAATTCTGGCTGGCCCTTTGAAATAAAGTAGTCCTAATTCAGGTGCAACACAGGGCTTTCCCCTGGCCATTCCCACCACACCACGCGCACAGTGTGGTAGTAAAAAAAAATGAGCCCACCACTGCATGGATCACACAGAGACAGAAGATATAAATGCATGTGGAGGAAACATGAAAGTTGGAGAATGCTAGGAAATCAAGGTTCCAGATCATTTGGAGAATTTCCACAGATAATAGAGACTCTTCTTATTTAAAAAAGATTCTTAATGGGAGAAGACTTTCCTCATTCTGCAAGGAAAGATCCCTGGGAAGAGAGGCCCTGGACATAGACGGACTTCATGGCTAAAGAACCTGAGAGACTAGTGTGGCATGTCCTCTGAACTGTTCCAAGGAGTTAAGAGGAAAACTATTGGCATGATGATAGCCAATATCTGGAATGGATACGGCACCTGAAGAAGAAGAAGAAGGGAAGAAGGACCGCAATAACTTGGGGAAGACCTAAAGCAATATTCATTTTCCTTCCACTCATAACCCATTAACAGGGTGCAACTTAGAAGCATTTCTTTCTAGACCTTAAGTAATGGATTTACAGTATACTGTATTACAGAAAAGGAGATTTGGATTCAACATTAGGAAGAATTTTATACCTGTGAATGCTGTTTCACAACAGACTGGTATGTCTCAGAGGATGGTGGATTCTCCATCACTAGAGGTCTTGAAATAGAGGTTTGATGACCACCTGACAGACATGATTTTGGCAGAAATTTCCTGCTTTGGCTGGGAGTTGGATTTGTTGACTACTGAGGTCCCTTCCAGTTTCATAAGGAGAAAATGTCTGTGACTGTAGCTAAATAAGGAGCCCTGGTGACACAGCGGTTAAACTGCAGCCCAAACATTGTGAAGTCAATCCTGACAGGGATCAAGGTTGATTCAGCCTTCCATCCTTCTAAGGTCAGTAAAATAAGTACCCAACATGTTGGGGGTAATATGCTAAATTAACTTGTGAACCGCCCAGAGAGTGTACTAAGCATTATGGGGAGGTATATAAGTGTAATTGCTAGTGCTAGTGCTGTAAATAAAATTAATATAAGGAATAAATGAGTGATTAAAAGCAGATAATAAAGAGTCAGCCCTCACCAGCACCAAGACAAATAAGGGACAATAGAAAGATGTAAGGGACTCTGTGAAGTCAGTCTCCATGCTGCTAGCTCCATTGCAAACAGGGCAGAGCAGGCCTTAAAACAAGCCTCTCATCCCATCCCTGGATCTGTGAGCAGGAACATTAGAGCTTCCCAGGTTACTTCAGAAAGGGGCTAAAGCAGTGATGGCGAACCTTTTAGAGACTGAATGTCCAAACTCAACAGGCTACTGTCAGCACCGCAGAGGGGTGGGGCAAACTCTGTGCTGGGGTGAGGGAGGAAATGCTCCCATTGGGCTGCTGGGCAGAAGGGAAGGGCAAACTGTGCTGGGGTGACAGTATGCATGCCCACAGAAAGGGTTCTGAGTGCCTTCTCTGGCATGTGTACCATAGCTTTGCCACCACTGGGCTAAAGTCCCTTCTTCATCCACGCCGCATTGCCACCGAATACACAGAGGGAATATTTCTACCTTGATTGCCCTTAAGCTAAGAAAACACAGAGAAACTTCAGAATGACATCTTCAAGGAGAACAAAAACCCAACAGAACATCACAAAATTTCCTGAAAAACACACCTCCATGAAACATGGAGAAAACAACACTTATCCAAGGCAGGATGGGATCTTTTAGTACACATCCCAGCAACATGTTTTGGACAACTCCCATCAGTCCCAGCCACCATGCCCAACAGACTCAGCAACTCCGAGAAAATGAATCTTTCTCTTCCACTATGAATAACATGTTTTCTTCTGCAATTCCTTAGAGAATTTCAGGATTTCAGCGCGTGAATCACCTTCTCTTTAATTTACTAAAGGATTATAATTAATTTTACTGCTTGTTAGAAACCTGAAGGACTTGCAGCATCCACTGGCTCAACTAATGTATCAATACATAAATAGAACCCCTGGGCAATTGGAGCTGGAAGTAGAAATAAGAAATTAGCAACAGTCAAAAGAAGCGCCTCTATTACTTGAAACAATGAGTACTTAAGATTTGGAGTCTGATTGGAGGAATATCAGTAGCTTAAGTGCTATGGTTGAATACAGAAATAAGGGAATAACAGGACTGAGAAACAACCCAGAGGTAAAGGGATGATGTTTTTGCTTCTATTTGTACAGGTACTGCTTCCTCAGATGGTATGTAAGGCTCCCATTGCTAAATGTAAACTCAAGGATCCTCGCCCTCCCCCTCATGAGTACTACGAGACAGGAGACTTCATCATTGGTGGGATAGTTTCTCATATCTACATCATCTCCCATTCAACATCATTCACTGAAGAACCTCTGCCAATGTCAACTGGAGAACATCTGTAAGGAATCAATCATTTTAAGCCTACTTGTTTCATCTAGATGTTTTAACGACATTTGTGCTGTAAAGATTTAGTAATTGTTTCTTTTAAAGTTAATCTATTGACATATCAGGGGGGGAAACACTGCAGCACTTTAAAGACTAACTTCTATATTTTTAATGTGAGCTTTCGTGGATCAAGTCCACTTCATCAGATATAGGAGTGAACTTCAAAGCATGAGCTTAAATACACCAGATACAGAGGCATAGAGTGATTCAATCAGAATGACAGATAAGCACACAAATCAATACAGCTTCCCACAGCTGGCAGTGGCAGATGATCTCTGGTTGTTATTCAGGTTAGCTCTAAATGTCCCCTTTTCAATTTAAAATAATGGTGAGATACAAAACACCTGATGAAGTGGACTTGATCCACAAAAGCTCAAATTAAAATATAGCAGTTAGTCTTTAAAATGCTGCAGTGTTTTGTTTTTCTAATATTCCTGAAACACGGGCTAGCACAGCTACTATTTCAAAAAAATCCAATCTATTGACAGTTTAGGTAGACTTTATTTTGGATTGGAAAAACACTGATAGATAGATGAGTCCCTTTACCTAAGATGGCATTTAGTTATCTCTTGGACTTTGCTTTCTTACCACTTTGTGTAAGATTCAGGTATTAGAGATGTACCCATAGTAGAGTATGGAAAACTATTAAATTTTTCCCTTTTATACTCTGAATTGAAAGAATATTTAAAGATGTTGGAAAAGTTCATCTAAGGAAGGCATTGAGTTGAAATTTAAACCTTTATGGGGATCATCTTTCTTCTTCTTCAAGTGAATTAGGAGCTACATAAGCAGGATGTATGCTATACATTCCTCTTCTAGGGCTGTCTCAGATATGCCTGTCCCCAGTTATCGTATACCATCTTGTTCCTTGCTCTCTATTTTATTTCCTAATTACAGTATATTGGTTCCTTCAAGTACTTAAACCCTGTCAGCATAGAATAATTATACCTTTCTTTCCATTTCATTAGAGATCTTGGTTACATCTGTTATGAACAAACCAAATAATTCCATTCTATTCTATAAATACACGTCTAACTTGCAAAATATATTCTCTGCCATATTCTGATAAGCTAACACATGCTTCAGCTGCTTGTGGGTTGGACTACTGTTGAACACTACCTCTAAAATTGTTTATATGTTCATATAGTCTAAATAACAGGGGCCGTGTCCCATGGATCATGGACCACCCATTCCTATTTAATATTAGAGCATAGTTTAAGTTGCTCTTTATCTTTAAAAACTAATTGGTTTGGTTTAAGCACCAATTAATAACCTGTCAGAGAGGACATTGATTGTGCATACTTTTTAAAAATGAATTCATTCTTGGTTAGATTGAGGTTAAGTTTGTTGAGCTGTTTAGTCTTTCCATAGAGTACCTTAGCCTAAGGGTGGCCTTAATAAATCTAATAAAGCATCACATCAGTGAAAATGACATAGACCACAGTTATACCAAGATGATGTTGAGTCCGCTTGAATGTAACAATATTTATTTCTGGACATGGATTGGCATGTCTAGGATTTAACCAGTAATGGTGATATACAGATGTCTGTAGATTAAAGACTGAGTCAAGATATGAATATGAATGTTGAAAGTAATAATAATATGTTGACTTATTAACAATAAGATGATCAGGGAGGGGGAAATAATACATAATATTTCACAACTGAAGGATATTCTTGTGACAGAGAATGAAACTCTCATTCTAGCGTGGTGACTAATTATCATCAGCACATCCTGGCCTTGGCATTTGCTGTGAAGGAGATCAATGAAAACCCTCATTTCTTACCCAATATCACCTTGGGATTTCACATCTATGATAGCTACTTTGATGCCAAACGGACCTATCACTCCACTTTGTTACTAATATCCACATCGGAAGCACTTATCCCCAACTATGCATGCACCACTGAAAGAAACTTGATAGCCGTCATTGGGGGACTAGATTCTGATACTTCTCTACATATGGCCACCATTTTGGATATCTACAAAATCCCACAGGTGGAGTATGCTTGTCTGTTTTATGGAATTGGAGATCATTTCAAGTGTGATCCATTTCCTCATGAGGGAAATGGAGAAATGAATAAGTTAAAAGCTGTCCTCCAGAGGCAACAACTCTTGTCCCCTAGACCTTGGACATTTTCTTTAGGGTTGATGTGAGCCCCTGTTTCCCAAGCAAGAATTTGGAATAGAAGGGTGGAGATAAATCTGATTGTTTATATGTTAAAGTTTGGCAATCTGTGAGAATAAGGAAGTGTGACCTACTATGCTAAGATAGTTTCCATGTACTTCTTACATTCTTATAATGGTATTCTATCCCACCTCTTCCTATTTGGGGAGTCAATTGGGATGTGGAAATGAAAGCTAGTGTTATCACCAGTCACTGATTTGGAGGTGATGGATACATGGTTCCTGCACCATTGATGCTTTGAACTGGGAAGACCAAAGAAGTGAGTGTGGAGAATCAATCTTCCACTGGTCATTTATTTCAGAGGTCAGATGCATGGCCTTCAAATTCTTCCTATCATCTAGTCTAGGGGTCCCCAAACTATGGCCCATGGGCTGGATCTGGCCTGCAGCATCAAATCATCCTGCCCACACCTTCACTCCAGCCTCCGCCACCTCCGCCTCAACCCTTATCCCCTCCACTTGGCTTGCCATGTCCCTGCCTGTGCTCCATAGCAGAGTGGATGTTGTATGGCTCACAACATCCACCCTGCTACAGAGCACCATTAGGGACATGACAAACCAAGTGGAGGGGACAAGGATTGAGGTGGTGGCGGCGGAAGCAGTGGCCAGAGCAGCCGAGCATGGAGTTTCCTACTTGAACTCATGGCTGAGAAGGACAGACTGGAACCCTCTTTCACCCATGCCATGCAGCTCCTCCAGGCCAGTAAGCAGGGAAGCAGTGGGGGAAGGAGCAGGGGCTTGAGAGGAGGAGTTGGGGGCTCAGGGTGGTCTCCACCACTACTGGTGACAGCACCACCAGTCCAGCCTCTCAATAGTGTGAGGGGCCATGAACTGGCCCCTGGCTTTAAAAGTTTGGGGAGTCCTGATCCAGTGTCATGTCAAGGGATGCTTGAAATATTTGTTTCCATACTTTGAATTCCTGTATGTCTCTTTGTACAGAGAACATGAAAATATGGGTTTGTTAGGACCAGAGGCAAAAATTTAGTTGCAATTAATGTCACATGAGCAAAAAGGTAGCAACCATAAGATCACAATTTCTCTTCTTCCTCTGCTTCCCAACTCTCTTAGCTCATGTGTACCTCTGCTCCAATAATCAAGGACAAACCTCTGAGTCGTGCCTTCTACAAAATAGTGGCCAAGGAATCCCTCCAGTATGAAGGGATTGTTTCATTGCTTCTGCATTTCAAATGGACATGGATTGGGGTTCTCATTATGGATACGGAAAACGGAGAAAGATTTGCACAAAATGTACTTCCATCATTTCCCCAGCATGGTGTTTGTATCAGTCTTATACAGAGAATCCCCAAATTATATTTGGGGGGAAACTATGAAGGGTGGTTAAAACAGCTCGCAAAAATTCATGATGAAGTTATGGGCAGCAATGCCAATGTATGGTTGGTCTATGGAGAATCTTATACCATGACACTTTGGAGATGGTTGTCATATATATCAGAAATAGAGACTGTAATACAGAAATCAAAAAGTAGAGTGTGGATAATGACTGCTGAGGTGGAACTGGCCTCATTTTCTTATCAAAGGACATGGGATATAAAATTAATTGATGGTGGTCTTTCTTTTGCAATCCATTCCTTTGATTTGCCAGGATTTCATCTATTTATTAAGAAACAGACCCCTTCAAGCACAACTAGGAATGGCTTTATCAGGGACTTCTGGCAACATGCATTTAACTGTGTCTTCTCTAATCAACATGACAAAGATGTTGAGGGAAATATCTGCACAGGACGAGAGACACTGGAGAGTCTTCCTGGAACTCTTATTGAAATGAGTGTGACTGGCTACAGCTATAGCATCTACAACGCTGTGTATGTTGTGGCACATGCGTTAAATGCCATGGCACAGTCAAGACACAAACAAAATCTAATATTAGGTGGGAAAAGGCTGAAGTTTCCTCATCAGCTACACTGGGAGGTAATCAACATAAGGTGCAAGGACATTGGTAAAAAAATGCAGCCCCAACTTGGGGCTGACGTCTATAAATTGTTTTTCCATTGACCACATAATGCAATGTGAAATGCAGATCAGCCTAGAGTCACTTCTCTTATATCCATAGGTTTTCTCTTCCACTGCTTAGGCTTCTACAGTACTTTTAAAAAGAAATGGATCTTTTTTCATTAGGTTTGATGTGTGATCGAACTGTGGAAACACACACACACATGGATGCATAAAGCAGAAAAGCACACAATCTCTATGACAGGGGTTCCCAACCTAAGGCCTGTGGGCTGGATCTGGCCCAGCCCCCAACACCATTTCATGTGGCCCCCACCCCTCCAAGGGCATTCAAGAAACAAAACTGGCCCCTTTGAAGCTGTTGGGACAAAATGGCCACCTGGCCCTCAAAGCTGACTGAGAGAGTGTGACCCAGCCACGTTTGTGCTGGGGAAAATTGCATATTGTAAACAGTAGTAGCACCCATCTCCATCTCTATAGTATATTGGGCACCGAGACTCCTCATTGCTTCTTCAGCAATAAAGTTTTATGGGGCCGGGGTGCTAATGCGACGGCCAACCCTCCTCCTTTCAATGGAATTGACAAATGAGTATTGAACAGTAGTTGGGGGGGGGGGCACAGAGCCTGGCTTGGTAAAGCTCTTTGTTTAAGTAGGTCTGACAAAGACAATAGCCTGCTTTTGCATATATGGTCTTCAATAATCTCTCTTCTGTTCTATTCCAATCTAGCTCCATCCATTTCTGAGAGGCGTATCATTTAATAACAGTGCTGGGGACAAGATTTCCTTTGATGAGAATGGGGAGCTAGCAGCTGGATTTGATGTGATCAACTGGATCATTTCTTCAAACCAATCGATATATAGAGTGAAAGTTGGATGGATAGATCCTCAAGCTCCATCAGAACAAGCCTTGGTCATTGATGAAGACGCCATTAGATGGCACGGATGGTTTAATCAGGTAAGATCTCAATGACATACATTTGAGAAGTCTTCCAACTCTGAGGTGTACTACTAAGAGTGTCTCCTTTAACAGTAATTTTTTCTTTGTTGTTGTATTAATTGTTACAATAAAGTTGGATATATTAAATTGCTTTACAGTGATGAATTGGGACTGCGGTCGTTCAGTGGTTAAGAAGCTCGCTGTGTTAGCTGGAAGGTCAGCAAGTTGGCAGCTCATGACCCGAGTACTGCATGACAGAATGAGAGCCCGTCTTTTCCCCAGCTCCTGCCAACCTAGCAGTTCAAAAGCAAGAAATTGCAAGCAGACAAATAGGGACCACTTTGGTGAGAAAAAGATCTTGGGGACATGAAAGGAGCCCCATTTGGGCATCCCCTGAGCTAAGTTCTGCTAGAAAAAAATCCTTTCAACCCAGAAAGCACCTTTATGTGCTTCGGACACAATTTTTTAAAAAACAGTAATGAATTCTTAATATGAGCTCTTTAAAAATAAATTTCTGTTTCCATTATATTTTAAGGCTATAGATAGCAGACATCTCCAAATCAAATGAAGGCTTCCTTTGCTAAATAAAAAATGTAAGAACACTTCTAGAATTTTAGGGATGCAATACATATTCTTCAATAGCATCTTCTTCTTTTTTCCTATGCATTAGGCTCATCCACTGTCTATATGTACAAAGAGCTGTCTTCCTGGTTCCAGCAAGAAAATGAAAGAGGGGGAACCATTTTGCTGTTACGACTGCATCTCATGTCCAGAAGGCAAGATTTCAGACCAGAAGGGTAAGAAGAAATATACTAGGTCAACTGATCTAAAATAGAATCAGAATCCTAGTAGATCTGCGCAGGAAGGGACGACTGGGGTCACTGAGTTCAGCCCTTTGCCAAAACAGGAAAAAAAACCACCTACGAGGCCCAAGATATCTGTAATATTTAGGATGCAAGGAAAGTGAATGAAAAGAAATTAACACATATACTCGAGTATAAGATGGGTTTTTTAGCCCCCCAAATTAGGTCCAAAAATGGGACTCGACTTATACTCAGTTCAATGTAAACACTCAAAAACATACCAACACAAATGTCTAAATTAATTAATTTTACCATTTTTTCATGTATTTTAATTATTGAAACTTACTAGCAGCTGCTGCATTTTCCATACCAACTTATACTTGGGTCAATTCATTTTACTAGTTTTAGAGGCACAAATTAGGTACCTCGACTTATATTCGGGACAACTTATAGTCGAGTATATACAATATATCTCCTTTGCATTCATAGCAGAATAATTTTAAAAATCAATAGATCTAAATGGAAAAAAGAATAACAGCTGTTGAGATAAATCTTGAAGTTCAAACAGCATATAATACTCAACTACTATTATTCATGAGTCCATTCCTCCGTATGAGAGGAAATGTGCCATGCATTGGTAACTTATGGACTGAACAGGAGGTGCAATACCCAAAAAGTTGATAGGGGGACATCTCAGCTCAGTAATTTACTATGCAAGATGTCATTAATATTAGTTGCTAGGAAACATGAGTGGAACCCTATTACAAGTGTCTGCTTTGATTCTCCTTTTTCTCCCTTACGTAATTATCTCCACTTCTTCCTCAGACATGAATGGCTGTTATTCCTGTGTAGATGGGAAATATCCAAACAAAAACAAGAATTCCTGTGTGTCCAAGGGTACTAATTGCTTGTTTTACAAAGAACCTTTGGGAATCGCTTTAGCTTGTACTGCTCTTTCTTTTTCTTTGCTCACAGCTCTGGTGCTGGCAACTTTTCTGAAGTACCACAATACTCCTGTTGTCAAAGCCAACAACCGGGACCTCTCTTACACCCTCCTTGTCTCTCTCTTGCTCTGCTTTCTCTGTGTTTTACTATTCATTGGCCAGCCTCAGAAGGTGACGTGTCTCCTCCGACAGACTGTGTTTGGCATCGTCTTCACCGTGGCTGTTTCCTGTGTGTTGGCAAAAACGATCACAGTGATTCTGGCTTTCATGGCCAACAAACCAAGACCCAAGGTGAGGAAGTGGGTGGGGAAAAGGCTCTCTACCACCATCGTGACCTCTTGTTCCCTTTTCCAAGCAGGCATTTGTACTGTGTGGTTGGCAACCTCGCCGCCATTTCCAGATGCTGACATGCACTCAACGGTTCAAGAAATTATATTGGAATGTAATGAGGGTTCTGTGAGTATGTTTTACTCTGCCTTGGGCTACATGGGTTTCTTGGCCCTTGTCAGTTTCTTTGTGGCTTTTTTTGCCAGGCATCTACCACACAGTTTCAATGAAGCCAAATTTATCACTTTCAGCATGGTAGTCTTTTACAGTGTTTGGCTTTCCTTTGTTCCAGCTTATTTGAGTACCAGAGGGAAGTACATGGTAGCTGTGGAAATCTTTGCTATTTTGGCCTCTAGTGCTGGGTTGCTGGGTTGTATCTTCTTCCCAAAATGTTACATTATTTTGGTGAGGCCTCAACTAAACAAAAAGGAACATGTAACAAGAAAAAAGAACTGATGAATATTCTTGTAACCTTGGTGTTAAGCTAGACCCAGTGATGGCAAACCTATGGCATGCATGCCAGAGGGGGCACTCAGAGCACTATCTGTGGGCACACACGGCATCGCCCCAGCATAGTGTTCACCCCACCCCCCTGCCCACTAGCCCATTGGGAGCAGTTCCTTACTCCCCTCAGCACAGAGTTCACCCCGTCCCTCTGCCAAGCAGTCCAATGGGAGTGCTTCCTCCCTCACCTGTTGCCGTGTTGGCACTTTGTGATATAACATGTGGGTTTAGGGTTGCAGTATGGGCACTAGGTCTCTAAAAGGTTCACCATCACTGTGCTAGACATTTCCTCATGTGTATGTGAAACAGCTGGTCATTGTCAAACTTTCTGAAATTTGTTTATGTGCTTCTTGATTCTAAATCTCCCACTAAAGTCACCATTTATTGTCCTTTCCATAGATTAAATTCTGTAATTTGTAAACCCAGAACTGATTAATTCTTATATGCTGCATTCAGCTCGTGAATAAATTGACAGTTCTTTGTTTGAATAGCTAAGTGGGAATGGGGTTGGAAATGCAAGAAATGCTAGGTTGGCAGGAGCTGGGACAGAAACAGGAGCTCACTTCATCATGTACCACTCAGGTCTCAAACTGCTGACCTGCCGATCTTCCAGTCATCAAGTTCATCATCTTAACCACTAAACCACCGCAGCCCCTTGTTTGAATAGCTGAGTGGAAAACTCCAACCAAGATGCTAGAAATGGGGTTTGAAACTACATCCAACAGGATTTACAATGTCTGAATTCATCTCAGGCACATTGGGCGCAGGGTTCTATCATGAATTTATGGCTTTTGGTGCGAGCGGTGGAACTTTAGCATAGGATCATGCTGCTGAGGGCAGCAATACAAATATTTTATTTTATTTATTTATACCCCACCCTATTGGCGTAAACACCACTCAAACAAATAAACAAATAAACTAAGACTGAAGATGAGAAAGTGGATGGGGGAAAGGCTCTCTACCACCATTGTGACCTCTTGCTCCCTTTTCCAAGCAGACATCTGTGCCGTGTGGTTGGCAACCTCGCCACCATTTCCAGATGCTGACATGCACTCAATGATTCAAGAAATTATATTGGAATGTAATGAGGGTTCTGTGAGTATGTTTTACTCTGCCTTGGGCTACATGGGTTTCTTGGCCCTTGGAAATGTTTACAATTTTTCTGCACTATCCATGGAAAATTGGTGCATAAGACTGAAGGAGTAGATTTTTATTCAAGAAAGTTTGTTGACATTTTTTTTTTTTAGTGCTCTAACTGGAGGGTCACTGACTAGATGGTCGGAGTTCAATTCCCGGGTACTGCACGACAGAGTGAGCTCCCATCTCTGTCCCAACTCCTGCCAACCTAGCAGTTTGAAAGCAAGAAATCGCAAGTAGATAAATAGGGATACCTTTGGTGGGACGCTAAAGAGCATTCCATGCACTCCAGTGTCTAGTCATGCCTGCCACATGTCTATGGAAACATCTGGAAATGCAGACAGCTCTGGCTCTTTGGCTATAAACAGAGCTGAGCACTGAACTGTAGAGTCGGATATGACTGGCTTTCAAGCAAGGGTGCCCTTTACCAATAAAGGTAGCCTCTTCCTCATTGACACTCATGGTTTTTAGCACTTACTTGTGTTTCTCTGTGTCTGTGCAGATAAAATAAACATGAACAGCTAAGACTGAGCTTATGGGAAAAGCTTTTTCAGAGAATTATTTATTTTGCTTTGTTTTAATTTTTCTGTTTTTAATTTAGCAAATATTTAGCAAATATAACTAGGGAAACTAACTGGAGCTAGCTATACAAAATTCAGTAAGTTATTTCCTTGTCTCTATATTTCACAAAAAAAAATCACAACCGTTTTGATTTCATTGCATCTCAATGGTAAGCTGACAATCCAAATTTCTTCAAATCATTTTGGATCTAGGGCACACATCCAGTTCGATATGACTTGTCGTCTTATCCTGAATTGAGAAGCAATCCGAAATTCTGAAGGGCCCCCCAAATTCCTTTCCTGACTCTAAGACATGTTTGATTCTTCACATTGTGAGTAAAGCAAAGATAGATGGCGGCAAAGCTAGATCATTCTCCCTCTTCAGGTGTTTGGTGTATTCAGTGCCCAAATAATAGACTAGGGCTGCAGAGTCCAGGGAGTGAAAAGGAGGGAAGCTAAACACAAAAATGAATCCCACACAGAACACCTCTTTTCTTCAGGCTTGAAACTTCATGTTGTAAGCAAGGCAATGGTGGAGGCAGCAAAGCTCCTTCATTCTTTCTCTTCACATGTTGGAGCTGAGGAAGCTTTCCGTACATTGCATGTGTGGCTAGAGTCCTGATCAGCTATGTCCCCTTAGCCATTCAGTATTTAACAGAGTCACAGCTTATGTACTATGTGTCTTCTTTGACATGGCACAAATAAGATGCAGAGAAGGCTTTTAGATATACTTTTGGAAAGGGGCTGGAAATTTTAGGTAAAAGCAAGCCCTCATATGCATAACTACAACTGAGTGCGGAAGGTCAAGCCACTGCCTGCCAGTAACTGAGCGCAGGCCTCATCCATCTGTTCACTCTGAGCCACCGTGAAGTGCTCTTTCCAGTCGCCTACAATGCCTGCAGTTGAGGAAAATAAACAGAAAGAAAACCCAACAATCTTATAGCTGTAGCATTTTAAATCAGGAGTTCTCAACCTTTTTATGCCGGGGGTTGGGTCATGCTCCCTCAGACAGCTTCGAGGACCGGATAGCCATTTTGCCCTTCCTAGACCATATGGCACTTCTTGGTGTGGTGGAGGTGGCCACATGAAATGGTGTCATGGGCCACATCTGGCCCATGGGCCGCAGGTTGAGAATCCTTGTTTTAGATCATTAAGTAATCAGATTAACAAAAAAAAATGCCCTGATCGATCTGGTGACAAATACACACACAGAGAGAAGTTATTGTTTGAATTATAATCTGTAGAGTCTCCCAACTGAAGAATGCCAGAAGCTGTAGCAGAGAAGTAATTTTTCAAAGCTCTACAGCAAGCACTATATTCCAAGAGCAATTTTCACAGACTATCTTCTTTCAATGAGGCCAAGGATTGTCCTAGAAGATGGCTTGAAAACTATAGCTCTAAGTCATCTAACACGAGACTCATGGAGTTCTAAACTATCTGGAGTTCTAAACTATAGATAGATAGATAGATATAGATTAGATATAGATTCCCCTCTTTTGCTTCTGCTTTCCTTCTATCTCTACTAGTTTCTCAACTGTAAAATTAGGTTTGGGATAGACATCAGAACAGTGGTTCCCAACATGGGGCCCATGCCCCACAGGGGGGCTTTAATTCCCAGAATCCTAAATTAGTACATTGGCCGACCGTTGCTTTGGGGAATTAACTTAGGCTTCTGGGAATGGACATCAAAAATCCAAAGGTTGAGAAACATTGCCTTTGAAGTACCAAAGACAAATAGAGCTATTCCATTCCTCTTCTTAACTTTTTTCCCCCTAAAAAATCAAAATGGCTGAAGTGGTGGTGAGAGGATAAAAACAAGAGAGGTGTAAGTGGATAATAAAGTCTCAAGATATACACTCTTTGTAATATTATGGAAAGAGACCAGGGGTAATTTATAATAAAAGAGGTCTCGTCCAACTTGACAGCTTTTGTTTAAGATTGACCTACAACATCTATCAGGTTAGCTGTAAGTTAGCCTTACCTTTTCTGATGAAAGTTGACACAGATGTGTCCATGAGGGTATCAGGTATGTCGCTGCAATTAAACTTTGGGTTTGCTTTCATGCTCTGAAATGATGTGTGCTGAACAATCTGGTTCAAAACTGATTCTGAGAGTTCTTTGCCCAGGAATTGGGCTACTTTCTGGATTTCCCGGGCTGGATCCTAAGGATAAAAACCAGATTAGATAGACTGACCGACAGACCAACAGATTAGATTGGATTGGATTATCATAGATTAGATTGGATTGGATTGTCATAGATTAGATTAGGTAGGTAGGTAGGTAATGAGAGCTAGAAATCCAGGTCAGAAAACCCAAGTTGCCATGGCATGATGGGTCCAAAATTTATGCAAATCTGGCCCACCAGGTAATGTGAGAACTTTACTAGAAAGTAGGACTTGGTAGGAAGAAGAAACCTTCATCATAATTAGAGTTGCTGATCTCAGGAAGAGTAGAAACCATTGGTTTAGGTAGACTTGACTAGCATTAAATATCTATGAGTCAATGATATTTGCCAGCCATTTACCATTTTTATGTCTTCGTAGAAGAGGTAGAGAACTGGGTGATGTTCCTTAGCTTTCCACCAGCCACAGACGTGATCAAACCAAGAGCCCCAGGCAACTATAAAGCCAATAAACATAAAGAGTAAGAGAGAGTTTCAGTTTCCACCTTTTTCTTTTCCTCTAATGATTGGAACTTTTCAAATTTGTTCAGAAAACTGTTCCTTTCTTCATTCTGTTAATGCCCAATCCCAATCATAACATAGTAGGTTGCCCTTGCTTGAAAGCCAATCATATCCAACTCTAGTAATCAGTGCTCAACTCTATTTTATAGGCAAAGAGCCACTGCTGTCTGCATCTACAGATGTTTCCAGCGGGCTGGTCGTGTGGTTTTTCCTGCCATAAACACAGCCATAAATGCATCTGTGGATGTTGAAAACGCATTTACGAAATCCATGGGTGCATTTATGGCAGTGTTTTTGACAGGTCAAGCACATTTACACTTGCATGGGTGCGTTTTATAGCTGTTGTAAACACACTTGCTTTCACTTCTGGGAGCGGCAAGGGTGGCAATGGGCCACATGAAATGGTGTCGTGGACCAGGTTCAACCTGTGGGCCGTAGTTTAGCCACCCCTGATTTATTATCTTCCACTTACCCTTTCCAGCTATGAAATTCTCTAGGAACTCTTCCCAGGTTCCACATTCCGGCAACATTTTATCCATTTTATGAAAATAGTAATAGGAGACAACAATGTCCTTGGGATTTCTGGCCACATAAATGATCTGTAGGAATACAGGATCAAGAAGCAAGAATCAAAGAATCCTCTCTCTAAGCTCAAGCGTCTTGCTCAGAGCTACATACAGATAAGATCTGCTGGATGGAGAAAAATTCCATGAGGCCTCCTAAGTAATCACTGCATTGTTGGGCATCTCGTTAGTTTTGTTTTACAATTTCACATGTGCCAAAGCATAACATAGCCACTGCTAAGAGCTACCAGGACTGAGCATGGGGCCAACTTGAGTCACTCTTTGCATATGGCTTCACACATTCCAGGCATGAACCAGGAAAATTAAAAGAGGTCCTACATCAGAATCTGTCCTCCCATTTATCTTGTCACAGTTTTCCTCACCTTGCAGTTCTGTTTCCAAAAGGATGGTGGCAGGAGCTGGACAGGGAGATGAGATTTGAGAGTGCGTGGAGAGGGCAATGCATTCGCGTCTTCATAACCTGAAACACAGGAAGGTATCACTGAGCTTCATGCTAAGGGCAGGAACAAACATCCTTTGCCTCTTAAGGAACCTTAGTTTCTAACTGCAAAGCTGGCACCCCATCTGTTTCTGCCAGCAAAGAACCATTTTCACTGTGCCATCATCTCCCAAAAGGAATGCTTCTTCCTCACCTGAGGGCAGTGGTTTTGGAAGGCACAATTCAATGAAGGGCATAAGTTCATAGATGGCTATCTGGTCACATTTCTGTGCATCTCCTCCATGCTGAATCGAGTCCACAATTCCCTGCATCCAAGTGGTCCCTAGTGGGAAAGATGTCAGAAATAGAATCATGAAGATTCTTTTTTATTATTCATAACATACATAGTATAAAAATGATACAATGTAATAACATAACAATGTAACAACATAATACTATAACAACACAATAACATAACTCATATAAAAAATAAAATAAAATAAATGTGCATCCTTCACCAGGAGACTAATGCATTTTTATCTAACGTTGATAACTTTATCTTTCTCCATCCCTATTATTAAAAACCAGGTATTCTTGACCAGGTTTTACCCCTTTTCCTTTGACAATTTACACAGTCTCCACCACTTCTCCCAGCAGCGGGAGTCTTTGGGGGACATAATTACACTGTTGGGGGGTTTTCAGACACTCCTCGTGGCCCTTTGGCAGGGAAAATGCGCCGTTCTGGGACTTCCTGGTTCCGCACTCGGAATGCAGGTGCTGACGTAATGCAGGCGCCTGGCGCCGGAGGTCCCAGAACAGAATGCTTTCCCTGCCGAAGCACCATGGAGGAGCATCAGAAAGACCCCAAAACAGAGCTATTATGCTGCTGCCAGGAGAAGTGGCGGAGACTTGCAAAAAGCCGCAAAACTGATGCAATGGCCGCTGCTGCCACGGTAAGTGACATATCGTGATTTCTGGCAAGGGGGGGGGGGAGATGGGGTGGCACTAGAGGTGCCTGTGTGAACCTCATGGACTGGATTAATAAAATGCATGGGCCAAAATAGGCCCGTAGGCCATAGGTTGCAAAGTCTGACATAGTTCATATCAAAAAAATAAAATAAAATAAATGTGCATCCTTCACCCAGAAACTAATGCATTTTTTATCTAATGTTGATAATTTTCTCTTTCTCCATCATCCCTGTTTCCTAAAACCACCTGATTCTTGACCAGGTTTTACCCTGTTTCCCCTGACCATCACATAATCAATAGATTTTCTCCAAATTACTTACATTCATCTTCATTAGTTGATCACTTTTTAATTTTTAAATCGCACGTTAATTTATCATTCAAACCCATGTCCAATAGTTCTCTATACCAATCCTCTGTCCTAAAGCTCTGTATTTGCCTTCCAATTTTTAGCCATTAGTAATCTTGCAGCTGTTATTTCAGCCAATGGGACTGCCTCACCTTCATCCCCCCCACCCTCCCCTACTGCTGTTATTCTATATCATCTTCACCAATGCCACCCTATTTCTCCTCAAACCCTCTTACCTGATTTGGGGTAAGTGCAAATAAGAAGGTCATCAGGCCGAGCTTTAAAGTTCCATATCGCATCCCACTGCTCCACAGTGTCCGTGAGCAAAGGGACTCCTTGGACGTCAGCTAGTTCTGAGCGCTTGACGTATTTTGGATCCAAATTTTTCCATATTTGATGGCTATTCATCACCTGGTCAGGCAAAAAAAAAGTGTGTGTGTGTGTGTGGGGGGGAGATACAAGAGTAAGACTTCCTCTTCGGCTCTAGAACTGGCTCCTGCCCTGTTCCCTCTGTACCCCCAGCAGTTCTTCTTCCTCTTTTTCCATGTCTAGGCCAGACATGAAACTGACAAAACAAAGGGTATATTTTGGTGAGTTTATTCTGTAGTTCCTTTTGCCTGATCTAGCATGAGAAACACAAGGTTGCTGTTACCAGAGTAAACCCAATAGTGGTTCAAAAATACTACAATCTTCGAGGAGACTCTATCTGTGTACCCCAGCAGTTAAGAGAATAACAGGGCATTCTTGCCCACCTACCAGTTCTTCCATCTCTGCTCACACTAATCTGCCTTCCTTTCTTTCCGTTGCCAAGATGTTTACCGCTATGACACCACCACCCCCCTTCTCTCTGGCTTTCTGGAGTTGTTTCATAACCCTTGGCTGTATTTGTGAGGCAGCAAGGGGCGTGCCTTCCAGACTAGTCATACTTCTACACTGTGAATTGGCCCTTAGCCAGAACATTGCTCTGAGTTGAACGTTTGTCTTTTAACTCATGCTTAACCCGATAAGTGAGCTTAAATGTGTCTCTGTAAAACTATCATATGAAAGCTTCTAGGACCGTGATGGCGAACCTTGGCACTCCAGGTGTTCTTGGACTTCAACTACCAGAAGCCCAAGTCAGCATTCCTGCTGATCAGGGCTTCTGGGAATTGAAGCTCAAGAACACCTGGAGTGCCAAGGTTCACCATCACTGTTCTAGGAAGGTCCACCGTCACTAACCACTAGGAGCCCTGGTGGCGCAGTAGTTAAATTACTGTCCTGCAACTAAAAGTTTATGAGTTGGATCCTGACCAAGGATCAAGGTTGACTAAGCATTCCATCATTCCGAGGTCAGTAAAATGAGTACCCAGCATGTTGGGGGCAAAATGCTAATTAACTTGTGAACCACCCAGGGAGTACAATAAGCTCTATGGGGTAGTATATTAGTGTCATTGCTTTTAAAGTATTCCGTTTTGCAGAGAACCCAGCAGGCCCACTTGACACAGGCTGGCCTTCACTCTTGTCCTCATGTCACCCAGGTGTCAAATATAGGGCTTTTATTTGATGGCACACAGTTCTGTGCAAAAGTCTTCTTTTTTCCTATGCCTTACGCTCATCCTCTTTCTATATGTACAAAGAGCTGTCTTCCTGGTTCTAGCAAGAAAGTGAAAGAGGGGGAACCATTTTGCTGTTACGACTGCATCTCATGTCCAGAAGGGAAGATTTCAGACGAGAAGGATAAGAAGAAATACAGTAGGTCAACTGATCTAAAATAGAATCAGAATCCTAGTAGATCTGCACAGGAAGGGACCACTGGGGTCACTGAGTCCAGCTCCTTGCCAAAACAGAACATGCACCCCCCATAAGACCCTAAATATCTCTAATATTTGGATGCAAGGGAAGTGAATGAAAAGAAACTACAGTATATCTCCTTTGCATTCATAGCAGAATTATTTTTAAAATATCAATAGATCTAAGTCAGTGATTCTCAACCTGCAGCCCACGGGCTGGATGCAGCCTACAGCACCATTTCATGTGGCCCCACCACCACCTCCACCACCACCTCCACCACACCAGGGATTGCCATGTGGTGGAAGAAGGCCAAAATGGCCATCCAGGCCCCGAAGCTGTCTGAGGGAGTGTGACCAGGCCCCCGGCTTAAAAAGGTTGAGAACTCCTGATCTATATGAAATAAAGAATAACAGAATGCTATTGGGCCTCAATATGCTGTTGAGATAAATCTTGAAGTTCAAGAAGCATATAATACTCAACTACTATTATTCATGAGTCCATTCCTCCAGATGAGAGAAATGTGCCATGCATTGGTAACTTATGGACTGAACAGGAGATGCGATACCCAAAAAGTTAATAGGGGGACCTCTCAGCTCAGTAATGAACTATGCAAGATGTCATGAATATTAGTTGCTAGGAAACATGAGTGGAACCCTATTACAGTGGGAAGGCTTTAATTCTTCTTTTTCTCCCTTACGTAATTATCTCCACTTCTTCCTCAGACATGAATGGCTGTTATTCCTGTGTAGATGGAAAATATCCAAACAAAAACAAGGATTCCTGTGTGTCCAAGGGTACCAGTTTCTTGTTTTATGAAGAACCTTTGGGAATCGCTTTAGCCTGTACTGCTCTTTCTTTTTCTTTGCTCACAGCTCTGCTGCTGGCAACATTCCTGAAGTGCCACAACATTCCTGTTGTCAAAGCCAACAACCGGGACCTCTCTTACACCCTCCTTGTCTCTCTCTTGCTCTGCTTTCTCTGTGTTTTGCTATTCATTGGCCAGCCTCAGAAGGTGATGTGTCTCCTCCTCCAGACTGTGTTTGGCATCGTCTTCTCCGTGGCTGTTTCTCGTGTGTTGGCAAAAACGATCACAGTGATTCTGGCTTTCATGGCCAACAAACCAAGACCCAAGATGAGGAAGTGGGTGGGGAAAAGGCTCTCTACCACCATTGTGACCTCTTGCTCCCTTTTCCAAGCAGGCATCTATACTGTGTGGTTGGCAACCTCGCCGCCATTTCCAGATGCTGACATGCACTCAACGGTTCAAGAAATTATATTGGAATGTAATTGAGGGTTCTGTGAGTATGTTTTACTCTGCCTTGGGCTACATGGGTTTCTTGGCCCTTGTCAGTTTCTTTGTGGCTTTCTTTGCCAGGCATCTACCACACAGTTTCAATGAAGCCAAATTTATCACTTTCAGCATGGTAGTCTTTTACAGTGTTTTGTTTTCCTTTGTTCCAATTTAACTTGAGTACCAGAGAGAAGTACATGGTAGCTGTGGAAATCTTTGATATTTTGGCCTCTAGTGCAGCTGGTCATTGTCAAACTTTCTGAAATTTGTTTATGTGCTTCTTGATTCTAAATATCCTACTAAACTGTCACCATTTATTGTCCTTTCTATAGATTTAATTTTATAATTTGTAATGCCGTAACTGATTAATTCTTATATGCTGCATTCAGCTCGCGAATAAATTGGCAATTCTTTGTTTGAATAACTAAGTGGAAAACTTCAACCAAGAGGCTAGAAATTGGTTTGAAACTATAGCCAACAGTATTTACAATGTCTGAATTCATCTCAGGCACATTGGGTGCAGGGATCTATCATTAATTTATGAGGTTTTTTTACATTTTTCTCCACTATCCATGGAAAGTTGGTGCATAAGCCTGAAGAAGTAGGTTTTTATTAAAGAAAGTTTGCTGATTTGATTTTATCAGTGGTCTAATAAAGGTAGCCTCTGCCTCATTGGGACTCATGGTTTTTAGCACTTACTTGTGTTTCTCTGTGTCTGTGCAGATAAAATAAACATGAACAGGTAAGATGAGCTTATGGGGAAAGATTTTATTTTTCTTTGTTTTGTTTTAATTTAGCAAATATTTAGCAAATATAACTGTGAAAATTCACTGGAGTTAGCTGTACAAAATTCAGTAAGTTATTTCCTTGCCTCCATATTTCACATATATCATTGCAAAAGCAATGAAAAAGTTACAACCATTTTGGTTTTCCATTTCATCTCACTGGCAAGCTGACAATCCAAATTTTTCAAATCATTTTGGATCTAGGGCACACATCCAGTTCGATATGACTTGAGACATCTTATCCTGAATTGGGAAGTTTGGTGTATGAAAACCAAGACACTGGACACAGCCTCGGGCTGGGTTAACTCAGGTTTATTGCATCGTGGACAGAGGGAACATGAGGTAATGGCGGATCGATAGCTCTTTATATACAGGAGTAATACATTTGAACGTGGTGCCATGGTAGCCCATTGGCTACTGCCTGCGTGACGTCATCGCGAGTCACGCCCTTCTTGTCCAGGTGTAGGTGGTGGCGGGAATGCTTCCCGCGCTGTTGCCTTTGATGAGTTCGGACCAAGAGAGCTTGGACGCTCGCCACTGCCAGCTGGTGGTCATTAGCTCGCGTCCTCTTACAGGGTTTATATGATACAGCTGAAGGTTACATTGTTGCTATCGGCAAGGTTACATTGGCTCAGATACATTGTAATCCATGTGGAAGGTAAAACCCTTAGAACACAACACCCCTCCCCCCTAGGACGAGACAACGTCTCGCGCCCATACTTCTAAACACTCCCCCCCTAGGAAACAAAATCTCTCAGCCAAGATGGCTTGTTTCGAACACGCTGGGGTCTCGATGCGGGCTGCCTTTCCCCGGGTTTGCTACCTTCTCTTTGTCCCCCGGTTTCCTGTCCTGTAATTTGAGAGGGAGACTCGTTAGTGACTTGCCGCGGCTCCGCGGCGTTGTTGGGAGGTGTGCTCTTTCTTAGGGAGGAACCGGGGGCACTGGGGGCTAACGAAAAACCCCTCTTCTCGCTTGGATGGGTGGGGGAACACTCCTGAACACCCCCCCGGCTCGCTAAATCAAAATCTAAATTCCATTCGGGGGCAGCGGTCGCGAACTCCTCTCCCCCTTCCCGGGCCTCTGATAGGACTGGTTTATCAAAAGGATATGAGTCGGGGCCGCTGCTTCTGCCTTCCCCCCTTGCTTGGGACTGTTGTCCGCTGCTGTCTCCCCCTTGGGTGAAGCGGTTGGGGGAGAGCCCTAACGCTGAATCTTGTTGCTGATCCTCACTGACTGGCCCACTTACTCGGTGCCTCAGCTGGTCTGCGTGCCTCCTCCAGAGGAGACCGGTGTGGGTTTCGACCCGGTACGAGACTGGCCCCGTCTGTTCTACAACTGTCCCCGGCACCCAGGCTGGCCCTGCGCTGGCATAGTTCCTGCAATGAACAGGGTCGCCGGCGGCGAAACCTTTCGAGACTGCCAACCCTACGTTCTTCCCTTTATCCTCAATTCTTGTGGGGTCTAGCCTGGACAGGAGCGTAGTCAGTTTTCGCCGCATCAATAGCTCTGCCGGCGAGTAACCCGACGCTAAGGGGGTCACCCTAAACGCTAGTAAGAACTGACATACTTGGTGATTTAGGTCCCCGGGGCCCATGCGCCGGAGCGCCTCCTTTGTTGTACGCACCAACCGTTCCACTTGGCCATTCGTGGCCGGGTGAAACGGCGCGGATGTGACATGCCGAATGGCGTTTGCCTCCATGAATGCCCCGAACTCTGAGGAGGTGAAACAACTCGCGTTATCGCTGACTAAGGTGTCGGGTAAGCCGAACGTTGAAAAGACTCTCCGTAGTTGGCTAATTGTAGTGGCGGAGGACGTGCTCTTTACTGGAATGACCTCCAGCCACTTTGAGAATGCATCCACCACCAGGAGAAACATGGTTCCTCGGAAAGGGCCAGCGAAATCTACGTGCACTCTGGACCATGGCCCCCTTGCTGTGTCCCATTCCCTGTGCGGAAGGCGGGCCGCCTCTGGTCGGGACCCCTGGCATGCCTCACAAGTGCCGACCATGTGCTCAATGTCCTCGTCCAGCTGTGGCCACCAAAAGTAGCTGCGGGCCAGCGCTTTGGAGCGAACGATGCCCGGGTGGCTGACGTGCAGCAGTTTGAGCACCCTCGGCCGCATGGGTGTTGGGACCACCACCCGTTGGCCCCACAACAGGCACCCCCTTTCTAGGGACAACTCTAGCTTCTTCCGAAAGAATGGGTCGAATTCCTTGCTTGGGGACGATGCTGGCCACCCTTTCTGCACCCAAGAGCTGACTTTCTCCAGCGTTCTGTCCTTGCCTGTCGCCCTAGCTATATCGGCTGGTACTATTGGGGGTTCGTCTAAGACCTCGATTAGCAACACCTGGCGGTCTCTCCCTAATCTGGCTTTTTGGTCGTCCGACAAGGGCAAAGGGGATCTCGAAAGTGCATCAGCATGGCTGATCTCCTTTCCGGGCCGGTACTCCAACTCGTGTTGGTATGCGTTAAGAAAAATGGCCCATCGCAACATTCTCGGGGATAGTATCTGCGGCGTGGGCTTGCCTGCCGTGAAAATCCCTAACAGGGGCTTGTGATCCGTCACGATTTTGAACGGGCGGCCATACAGAAAATCGTGAAACTTTTTGGTCCCCGCTACTATTGCTAATGCCTCCCTGTCGGTTTGTGCGTAATTTCGCTCTGCTTGGGACAGGGACCTTGAATAAAACGCAACTGGGGCCTCCCGACCGTCATCCAACACGTGGCAAAGCACCGCCCCCACCCCCACCGGTGATGCATCACAGACTAAGACCACCGGCCGTTTGGGGTCGAAGTGCGTAAGGATTGCGTCCGATGTTAGAAGTTGCTTGAGTTCGTTGAACGCCCTCTCATGCTCGTCACCCCACATCCATGTCTCCTCCTTTTTAAGTAACCGATGAAGCGGTTCGGCCACGGAGGCTTTCCGCGGGAGAAATGTATGGTAAAAATTGAGGAGCCCCAGGAATGACTGTAGTTCGGTTTTGGATGTGGGGCGAGGGGCCTTCTTGATGGCTGCTACTTTGGATTTGGACGGCTTAATACCCTCGGGTGTGATCCGAAACCCTAAAAACTCGACCTCGGTCTCGAAAAAAACACATTTGTCCTTCCTCAGTCTCAGCCCCGCTTTCTCGAACACAGTTAGCACTTTATCCAATCTCCTTGCTAGTTCGGCCTCACTCCCCCCTGTTATCAATACGTCATCAAAATAAGGCAACACCCCCTCCAGCCCCTTCAGGAGGCGTTCCACAAGCGACTGAAAAAGGCCGGGTGCCGAGTTCACGCCGAACTGTAAACGCGACACCTGGAACGCTCCTTTATGTGTGACTATCGTTTGTGCCGCGGCCGTGGCGGGAGTTACGGGGAGTTGCTGATAGGCTTGTGCCAGGTCGAGCTTAGCGAAACACTTTCCCCCATTTAGCCTGGCCAAAAGGTGGCTGACCACTGGCACCGGATATGCATTAGGGCGAATCGCCTTGTTAATTGTACACTTATAATCAGCGCAAATGCGCACCTCCCCGTTAGCCTTCAGAGCTGTTACAATTGGAGTTTCCCACTCCGCGGAATCAACAGGAATAAGAATCCCCTGGCCCACCAATTTGTCCAGTTCCGCCTCTATTTTGTCCTTTAGTGCGAAAGGCACCCTGCGCGGTTTGAGTCTTATCGGGCGGACCTCCGGGTCTAGGTCGAAGGCTACAGGGGGTCCGTTGAATTTCCCAAGTCCTTTTTTAAAGACGGCGGGGTGCGCATCGCACACCGCTTGTATTGGGTCCGCCCCCACTGAATGTACTCCCCCTATGAACAGGCCCAAGGGCTGAAACCACTGTGTCCCTAGGAGGCTACAACTTCCCCCCTTGAGGACAACTAGGGGCAGTTCCGCAGAATGTCTCCTAAACTTAACCTGAAATTTCCCGACCCCCAACACCGGAATGCTGTTTCCCTGTACATCACGTAGCGTGGACCTCAATGCTTTAAGTTTGGGCCGCACGTGGGGGTCGATTTTCAAAAACTCCCTCTGGGGAATTATAGAATAGGAGGACCCCGAGTCAATTTCCATCCTGATAGGGGCCCCTTGTACTTGTACCTCAACGAAGTAATGGGACTGTCCCGCGGACACGCTGAACACTGGGGCGTCGTCCTCGCTGCCGTCCGAGACGCGGCCCACGCCGTCCTGCTTCTTCGTGGTCTGGACGCCATCTTTGGGCCTCGCTGGACGGTCCGGCCTGGTCGAACGGTCTGATGACTGCCTCCGGCCCTCCTTCCGTTTTCTGCATGCCCTGGCGATGTGCCCCCGCCGGCCGCAGGTGTAACATTCGGCCTTTCTAAATGGGCACCTCGCGCGCTCGTGGGCCGCTCCGCAGCCATCGCAGCGGCGCCCCCCCTTTCGGACCTTCTGGACTTCTTCGCCGTCGCTGCCTTCCGAGGACGATTTTGAGGCCCGTCGAGTCGCGTGCACCGGTTTTTCCGCTTTGCCGGCTCTGGGACGCCACTCACGCCACTGGTGCATCTCGTCCACTCCGGCATTCGTGGACTCTGCGGCTTCTGCGGCCTCAACGACCTCTGCCAGCGTGGGTGGCGGCTCCTTGTTCATCAAACTGCGCTGCACCTCCTTGTCTTTCAGGCCGTACAGCACGCCGTCCCTGAGGGCCATTTCTTGGATATTGCCCCATTTACAGGGGACGGCGGCTGCCCTCATGGCGGCCACGAATGCCTCAACCGACTCGTCCGGCGCTTGGACTCGCCTCCAAAACGCGCTCCGAGCGGGAAACATCGCCCTCGCGGGTCGGAAGCGCTCCCGTAGCAGCTTCATGATGTCGTCCGCCTTAAATTCGCTCACCTTCTTCGGGGTGATGATGCCCACCAGCGTCCGCTTGGTGTCCATCCCGAGCATTCTGGTGAGGATGGCCCTCTTCGTCTCCTCATCGTCTTCCTTGACTTTGAGCTCCACCAGCGCCGCATGGAAGTCCATCTCAAACAGCTCCCAGTCTTGCGGTTTGGTGATGTTGAACCCGCTCTGTGCCCTGGCTGCTCCTTGGGAATCCATTATCCCACCTTCGTCGCCAATTTGGTGTATGAAAACCAAGACACTGGACACAGCCTCGGGCTGGGTTAACTCAGGTTTATTGCATCGTGGACAGAGGGAACATGAGGTAATGGCGGATCGATAGCTCTTTATATACAGGAGTAATACATTTGAACGTGGTGCCATGGTAGCCCATTGGCTACTGCCTGCGTGACGTCATCGCGAGTCACGCCCTTCTTGTCCAGGTGTAGGTGGTGGCGGGAATGCTTCCCGCGCTGTTGCCTTTGATGAGTTCGGACCAAGAGAGCTTGGACGCTCGCCACTGCCAGCTGGTGGTCATTAGCTCGCGTCCTCTTACAGGGTTTATATGATACAGCTGAAGGTTACATTGTTGCTATCGGCAAGGTTACATTGGCTCAGATACATTGTAATCCATGTGGAAGGTAAAACCCTTAGAACACAACAGGAAGCATTCCAAAACTCTGTAGGGGCCTCCAAATTCATTTCCTGAACCCTAAAATAGATATCACAAAGATTCCATCTCCTCAGGTTTGATTCTTCACATGTTGAGTAAAGCAATGACAGATGGCGGCAAAGCTAGATCATTCTCCCTCTTCAGGTGTTTAGTGTATTCAGTGCCCGAATGACAGACTAGGGCTGCAGAGTCCAGGGAGTGAAAAGGTGGGAATCTAAACACTAAAATGGATCCCACACAGATTCTATCCAAGTGAGAGGGGTTACAGACCATCTATTTTCTTCAGGCTTGAAATTTCATATTGTAAGCAAGGCAGTGGCGGAAGTGCACATCTCCTTCATTCTTTCTCTTCACATGTTGGAGCTGAGGAAGCTTTTTGTATGTTGCACGTGTGGCTAGAGTCCTGATCAGGTGTGTCCCCTTACCCACAGAGGAGTATTCAGCATTTACCAGAGCCATAGCTTGTACTATGTGTCTTCTTTGACATGGCACAAATATGACTCAGAGAAGGCTTTTAGATATACATTTGGAAATGGGCTGGAAATTTAGGTAAAAGCAAGCCCTCACATGCACAACTACAACTGCATGCAGAAGGACAAGCCACTGCCTGCCAGTAACTGAGCGCAGGCCTTATCCATCTCTTCACTCTGAGCCACCGTGAAGTACTCTTTCCAGTCACCTACGATGCCTGCAGTAGAGGAAAACAAACAGGAAGAAAACCCAACAATCTTAAGGCTGTAACATTTTAGATGATTAAGGAATCAGATTAACCAAAAGGAGTGCCCTGATCAATCCGCTGACACATTCATACATCAATACACATAGAGAGAAAAGTTATTGTTTGAATTATAATCTGCAGAGTCTACCAACTGAAGAATGCCAGAATCAAAGCTCTGGAGCAAGCACTATATTCCAAGAGCAATTTCCACAGATTTTCTTCTTGTAATGAGGCCCAGCATTTTCTTAGAGCAGTGGTGGCGAACCTATGGCACATGTGCCAGAGGTGGCACTTAGAGCCCTCTCTGTGAGCACCCATGCTATTGCCCCAGCACAGAGTTTGCCACGCCCCTCTGCCCAGCAGCCCAATGGGAGCACCTTCTCCCTCCCCCAGCAAAGAGTTTGCCACGCCCCTCTGCCTAGTGGCCCAATGGGAGAGTTTCCTCCCTTCCCTGTTGCCATGTTAGTATTTTGCGATAAATAAGTGTGTTTTGAGTTGCAGTTTGGGCACTCGGTCTCTAAAAGGTTCGCCATCAATGTCCTAGAGGATGGTTTGAAAACTATAGCTCCAAATGACTTAGGGCTCAGGGAGTTCTAAGCTATACTCTGACTTGGGTTCATTACTTTTTCTCAGGTAACTCTCTGTAAATATATCTTTTTTTCCCCTTCCTCTTCTCCTTTTCTTCTAATTCTGCTACAGTTCCCGAACTGTAGAATTAGATTTGGGATGTTCACCAGAGATAGACCTCAGAACAGTGGGCCGACGCCCCACAGGACGACTTCAATTCCCAGAAACCTAAGTCAGTACATTGTTTGATCAGTGCATTGGGGAATTGACTTAGGCTTCTTGGAATTGAAGTCCAAAATCCAAAGGTTGAGAAACATTGCCTTAGAAGTACCAAAGACAAATAGAGCTATTCAATTCCTCTTCTTAACTTTTTCTTCTGGTAAAAAATCAAAATGGGTGAAGTGGTGGTGAGAGGATAAAAACAAGAAAGGTGTAAGTGTGTAATAAAGTCTCAAGATAAACATTCTTTGAAACATTATGGAAAGAGACCAATGTATAATAAAAGAGGTTTTGTCCAACTTGACAGCTTTTGTTTAAGGTTGACCTACAACACCTATCAGGTAAACCGTAGGTTAGCCTTACCTTTTCTCATGAAAGTTGACACAGATCTGTCCATGAGGTTATCAGGTATGTCGCTGTAATTAAACTTTGGGTTTGCTTTCATGCTCTGAAATGATGTGTGCTGCACAAGCTGGTTCAAAACTGATTCTGAGAGCTCTTTGCCCAGGAATTGGGCTACTTTCTGGATTTCCTGGGCTGGATCCTAAAGATAAAAACCAGATTAAACAGACTGACAGTCAGATTAGAATAGAGTAGAATAGAATAGGGTGGGTATGTATGTATGTAGGTAGGTAGGTAGGTAGGTAATGAGAGCCAGAAATCCAGGTCAGAGAACCCGAGTGGCCATGGCATGATGGGTCCAAAATTTATGCAAATCTGGCCTACCAGGTGATGTGAGAACTTTACTAGAAAGTAGGACTTGGCAGGAAGAAGAGACCCTTACCAGGAAGAGTAGCAACGATTGGTTTAGGTAGACTTGAGTGGCATTAAATATCTATGAGTCAATGATATTTGCCAGCCATTTACCTTTTTCATGTCTTCGTAGAAGAGGTAGAGAACTGGGTGATGTTCCTTAGTTTTCCACCAGCCACAGACGTGATCAAACCAAGAGCCCCAGGCAACTGTAAAGCCAAGAGACATAAAGAATAACTGTAAAGTCAAGAGACATAAAGAATAACAGTTACTTTTGGTTTCATTTACCACCACTTTCTGCCCCCCCCCCGCCCGCATGCCATGTTTGGAATGTTTCAAAATTGTTCAGAAAACTATTCAGAATTTGTACAGCTGCTCCTTACTTCATTCTTTTAATGCCCAATCCCAAACATAACATAGTAGGTCACCCTTGCTAGAAAGCCAGTCGTATCCAACTCTAGGGTACAGTGCTCATCTCCATTTATAGCCAAAGAACCAGCACTGTCTGTGTCTACAGATGTGTCTACATGTTTCCATCATACCTGTCAAGTTTTGGATTTGAAAATAAGGGAAATTTTCTGGCAAATACGGGATACTTGACAGCTATGCTTATCTTGTGCTGCCCTCCAATGTTGGCAATAGGGCATTGCAGTCTAAATTAATAAGGGATGACAGCAGGAAAGAGGGTAAAATAAGGGGTTTTCCCGGCCAATAAGGGATACTTGACAGCTATGGACTAGATGCCAGAGCACGTGGAGCACTGATACCTTTTCCACTTAAATGGTACCTATTTATCTACAGTACTTGCAATTTCTTGCTTTAGAACTGCTAGGTTGGCAGTTATCCCAATGTTAAGTTATCCCAATCATAACATAGTAGGTTGCCTATGCTTGAAAGTCAGTCGCATCCAATTCTAGTATTCAGTGCTTATCTCTCCACCTAATAGCCAAAGAGCTGGCGCTGTCTGCATCTGCAGATGTTTCCATGATCATGTGGCTGGCATGACAGTCATGCCTAGATGCTGGAGCACCAAAGCAGTACTTTTCCCACCAAAGCAGTACATATTTATCTACTTGCAATTTCTTGCTTTTGAACTGCTAAGTTGGCAGGCACTGGGACAGAGATTGGAGCTCACTCTGTCGTGCAAAACTCAGGTCTTGAACTGCTGACCTGCTGACCCAGTAGGCAGCATAATTCAAAGACCTGAAGACTGATCCTCAATCTAGGAACATTAATTTTTAAATAGGGGAAATGATCTGGTGTCTGTGTTCTCCTGCTTTTCTTTATCATCTTCCACTTACCTTTTCCAGCAATGAAATTCTCTAGGAACTCTTCCCAGTTTTCATATTCTGGCATCATTTGATCCATTTTATGAAAATAGTAATAGGAGACAGCATTGTCCTTGGGATTTCTGGCCACATAAATGATCTGCAGAATCAAGAATCAAAGAATCTACTCTCTAATCTCAAGCGTGTTGCTCAGAACTACATATAGATAAGATCTGCTATCTGAAGAAAAATTCCATGGGGCCTCCTAAATAATCACTGCATTGTTGGACGTCTCGTTAGTTTTGTTTTACAATTTCACATGTGCCAAAGCATAACATAGCCACTGCTAAAAGCTACCAGGACTGAGCCTGGAACCATCTTGAGCCACTCTTTGCTTATGGCTTCACACATTCCAGGCATGAACCAGGAAAATTAAAAGAGGTCCTACATCAGAATCTGTCCTCCCATTTATCTTGTCCCAGTTTTTCTGACCTTGCAGTTCTGTTCCCAAAAGGATGGTGGCAGGAGCTGGACAGGGAGATGAGATTTGAGGGTGCGTGGAGAGGGCATTGCATTCGCATCTTCATAACCTGAAACACAGGAAGGTATCACTAAGCTCCATGCTCCAGGAATGGATGAGATGCCGAACTGTGTCAAGAAGGTGATAACATTCTATCACAGGCATTCACAACCTACGGCCACGGGCTGAACCTGGCCCCCACCACTAATTCATCCAGACAACGCTGCCCTAGCCGCTCCCAGAAATGGAAGTAAAATGTGCCTGCACATGCACAGAATGCTGCCGTAAATTTGTTCTGCGCATGCGAGGGTGTGTTTTGTTTGCACTTCCGGTGGGAGGAATCAAGTGACCTGCCCGATCAGCTGTCAAGGGGCGTGGTCAGGCCCACGATCTGAAAACATTATGAACCCCTTTAGTGTTTTATCACACCAAAGACCTGCCGTGTTATTTCCCAGGGACTAGTCCTTGAAACTGTTGAGGTACAAAAAAAAAAAAACATCCTTTGCCTCTTAAGGAGCCTTTGTTTCTAACTGCAAAGCTGGCATCTCATCTGTTTCTGCCATCAAAAGAACCATTTTCACTCTGCCCTGATCTCCCAAAAGGAATGCTTCTTCCTCACCTGAGGGCAGTGGTTTTGGAAAGCACAATTCAATGAAGGGCATAAGTTCACAAATGGATATCTGGCCACATTTCTGCGCATCTCCTCCATGCTGAATCATGTCCACAATTCCCTGCATCCAAGTGGTCCCTAGTGGGAAAAATGTTGGAAATAGAATCATGAAGATTCTTTTTTTATTATTCATAACATACAAAGTATAAAAATGATACAATGTAATAACATAACAATGTAACAACATAACACTATAACAACACAATAACATAACTCATATCAAAAAGTAAAATAAAATTAATGTGCATCCTTCACCCGGAGATTAATGCATTTTATCTAAGGTTGATAACTTTCTCTTTCTCCATCATCCCTATTATTAAAAACCAGGTGATTCTTGACCAGGTTTTACCCCTTTTCCTTTGACAATCACATAATCCAGGGGTACCCAACCTAAGGCCCATAGGCCTGATCCGGCCCCCAGCGCTATTTTATGTGGACCCCTACCCTTCTAAAGGCATTCAAGAAGCAAAATGGCCATCCCTTTGAAGCTGTTGGGACAAAATGGCCACCTTTATTGTGCAGGCAGGGCAAAATGGTCGTCCGACCCTCAAAGCTGACTGAGAGAGTGTGACCCAGCCCTTGGCTTGAAAAGGTTAAGAACTCCTGACATAATCAATAAATTTTCCTCAAATTACTTACATTCATCTTCTTTAGTTGATCCCTTTTAAATTTTTAAATCGGATGTTAATTTATCAGTCAAAGCCATGTCCAATAGTTCTCTATATCAATTCTCTATCCTAAAGCTCTGTATTTGCCTTCTAATTTTTAGCCATTAGTAATCTTGCATCTGTTAATTCAGCCAATGGGACTGCCTCACTTTCACACACACACCCTCCCCTATTGCTATTATTCTGTATCATCTTCACCAATGCCACCCTATAGTAAAGGTAAAGGTTTTCCTTGCTTGAAAGCTAGTCGTATCCGACTCTAGGGTGCAGTGCTCATCTCTGTTTCCAAGCCAAAGAGCCCAGCGCTGTCTGCTTCTGCGCACAGAACGCTGTTACCTTCCCACCGAAGTGCCACCCTATTTCTTCTTAAAATCCTTTTACCTGATTTAGGGTAAGTGCAAATAAGAAGGTCATCAGGCCGAGCTTTAAAATTCCATATCGCATCCCAGTGCTCCACAGTGAGCAAAGGGACTCCCTGAACATCGGCTAGCTCTAAGCGCTTGATGTATTTGGGATCCAAAGTTTTCCATACTTGATGGCTATTCATCACCTGGTCAGGCAAAAAAAATATATTGATAGATACAAGAGGACTTCTTCATCTTTGGCTCCAGAACTGGCTCCTGCCCTGTTCCCTCTGGTACCCCCTGCAGTTCTTCTTCCGTGTCTAGGCTAGACATGTGTGGGATCCTTTAGTGTCTTGCACGGAAGACAAAGAAGGAGTCGCAATAAGGACTAACACAGGTTTATTGGTTGATGATCAGAACGAACATGTGGTAATGGCGGAGATACATCACATTATATACAGTAATGAAACAATGAAACACATTTGAATCTGGTTGCACGGTGGCTCATTGGCTGCCACCGTTGGGGGCGTCGTCTTGAGGCACGCCCCCCTCTTCTGTAGTTCTTCATGCAGAGAAGTTTCCCGCGGCTGTCCGTGATTTGGGGATTGAACCATGTGAGTATGAACGCTCGCACCCGCCCTTGATGGGCGGCTCGCTCGCGTTCCTTTGGCAGCTGTGATACATTGTAATATGGGGCTGGTTACATTCATTTACTTAAAGCAACAGTGTTCTTGCATACACAACATCCCTCCCCCCTAGGATGGGACGAAGTCCCTTAACCATTGTGGCTTCCCGCACGTGCGTCTGGGGCGCGTGTCAGCCTGCCCTAACACAGGGGAGCCCGTGGCTCTTGGTCCCGCGCGATCTTGTCCTGCAATGTAAGGTGGGGACTCGTTAGTGGTTCTGTGATGAGGCTGCGGTGACCTTGCCTGTGGGGACGGGAACGGAATGAACAGTTGGGAAGTGAACCCTTGCCTACCGCCTGTAGGACCCGGGGACCCCCCTAGTACGAACCTCGGGACTGACGATGAAACCCTTGTGGCCCCGCTGTCTCCCGCTGCCTGTTCGGGGGTCTGGGGATTTGCGGCTGGCGAGATTCCGCTGGCTGCCTGTCTCTGTGGCGCTTGTCTCTTGGGGGCCGGGGCTATGGTGTACTCTAGCAAGCTCGTGCTGCGAGGACTGGAGGTACCAGGGGCTGAACTGAAACCCCTCTTCTCGCTAGGACGGGTGGGGGACCACTCCGCTAACTCCCCCTGGTACGGGAAATTATAGTCAAACTCTTGATCCTGGTCATAGTCGGGGACAAACTGATTCCTCTCTTTAACTTCGCCCTCGTGCGCCTCCGTGTCTCCCCCTTGGGTAATGCGGGTGGGGGAGGACCCTAACGCTGATTCCCCCTCACTAGTGACTCGCCTTCGGAGCTGATCGGCGTGCCGTCTCCATGTTAGCCCTGAGTTCGTCTCGACCCTGTAGGAGACTGGCCCCGTTTGCTCGATGATTGTCCCCGGCACCCACGCTGGCCCCGAGGCCGCGTAGTTCCTGCAATGAACCGGGTCCCCTGTGGAGAAGTTCTTGGAGCTCCCCCCCCCTAAATTTATATTTCTCCCCTCATCCTCCACCCTGGACGGATCCATCCGGTCAAACAGCGTTGCCGGGCGCCTCTTCATAAGCAGCTCGGCCGGGGAGAACCCTGAAGCTAGGGGGGTGGTCCTGTAGGTGATTAGGAACTGGCACAGGTGTAGGTTCAGGTCGCCGGGACCCATGCGCCGCAGTGCGTCTTTCGTCGTGCGCACTTGGCGCTCCACCTGACCGTTTGTGGCGGGGTGGAATGGGGCAGCAGTAATGTGTCTGATTGCGTTCCTCTCCATGAAGGTTTGGAACTCGGTCGACGTGAAGCAACTTGCGTTGTCGCTTACGAGGACGTCTGGCAGGCCGAAGCAAGCAAAGAGTTTGCGCAACTGCTTTATGGTTGTCGCGGAGGAGGTGCTGCTCACGGGAATTACCTCCAACCACTTGGAGTAGGAGTCGACAACCAGTAGGAACGTGGCCCCGCGGAAGGGCCCCGCGAAGTCGACATGGATACGAGACCACGGCCCGCGGGCTGTGTCCCACTCTCTATGGGGCAATCGGGACTCCTCGGGCCGGGAGCTCTGGCAGCTCTCGCACGTGCCCACTAGACGCTCTATGTCAGCGTCTATCTGTGGCCACCAAAAGAAACTTCTGGCTAGGGCTTTGGACCGCACGATCCCCGGGTGACTGGTGTGTAGTAACTTCAGTACCCTTGCCCTTAATTTCTCTGGGATAATCACCCGCTGGCCCCAGAGTAGACAGCCCCTTTCCAGGGAAAGTTCCACCCTGCGCCTACAGAACGGTTTGAACGGTTCCTCTGGGGGAGTAGTGGGCCACCCCTTTTTCACCCATGAGCTAACCTGGGCTAGGATCTTGTCGGCCGCCGTGGCTTTGGCGAGGTCGGCCGGGACAATGGGGGGTGAGTCGAGGGACTCGATTAACATGACCTGGTGGTCCTGCTCTACCTCGCATGCGGAATTCCCCAAGTTAGGGAGGGGAGATCGGGACAGGGCGTCTGCATGGGAGATCTCCTTCCCTGGGCGGTAGACTAACTCGTATTGGTAGGCGTTGAGGAATATGGCCCAACGCAACATCCTGGGAGAGAGAATTTGGGGGGTAGGTTTGCCGGTAGTGAAGATCCCCAGAAGCGGCTTGTGATCAGTCACTACCGTAAACTCGCGGCCGTATAGAAAATCATGAAACTTTTTGGTCCCTGCGATTATGGCCAGTGCCTCCCTGTCTGTCTGCGCGTAATTGCGCTCAGCCTTCGAAAGGGACCTGGAGTAGTAAGCCACCGGGGCCTCCCGCCCGCTCTCTAACACGTGGCACAGGACCGCCCCCACCCCCACCGGGGACGCATCACACACCAGAACCACTGGCTTCCTAGGGTCGAAATGTGTCAGGACCGCATCTGAGGAGAGGAGTGATTTTAGTTCTCGGAAGGCTCTCTCTTGTTTGTCCCCCCACCGCCAAACCGCGTCCTTTTTTAACAAGGCGTGCAGTGGCTCCGCAACCGATGCCTTCCTAGGCAGGAACGAGTGATAGAAGTTAAGGAGCCCCAGAAACGACTGCAGCTCCGGTTTTGCGGTGGGGCGGGGGGCATTCTGTACGGCTGCAACCTTGGACTCTGAGGGCCTGATCCCCTCTGGGGTTACTTTGAAACCTAGGAACTCAACCTCCCTCGCAAAAAACACACACTTGTCCTTCCTTAGTCGAAGCCCCGCTTTCTCGAAGACTGAGAGGACCCCATCTAGTCTTTTAGCTAGTTCTACCTCGCTCCCCGCTGTTATCAGCACATCGTCGAAGTATGGTAGAACTCCTGGAAGCCCCTTTAACAGGCGTTCCACGAGGGATTGGAAGATCCCGGGGGCCGAGTTCACGCCGAACTGAAGGCGCGTTACCTTAAATGCCCCCTTATGCGTTACTATGGTCTGCGCAGCGGCAGCGGCTGGGGTCACTGAAAGTTGCTGATAGGCCTGGGCTAGGTCTAACTTGGCGAAACACCTCCCCCCATGGAGTGTGGCCAGCAGGTGGCTGACCACGGGCACTGGGTATGCATTTGGCCGAATGGCCTTGTTGATCGTACATTTATAGTCCGCACAAATCCTGACCTCCCCGTTCGATTTAAGGGCCGTAACAATCGGCGTCTCCCACTCTGCCGAATCAACTGGAACCAAAATCCCCTGCCCCACTAATTTGTCCAGTTCCGCCTCGATCTTGTCCTTGAGTGCGAAGGGCACCCTCCTCGGCTTAAGGCGGATGGGCCGGATTTCTGGGTCCAACTCGAATGAAACTGGGGGCCCCCTGTAAGTGCCGAGCCCCTTTTTAAAAACGTCCGGGTGCGCATTGCAAACGTCCTGCATTGGGTCAGTCTCTATGGCATGGATGCCGGACAGTTCTATTCCCAGGGGAGCAAACCACTGCGTCCCTAGGAGGCAACACTTCCCCCCCTTGAGGACCACTAGGGGCAGCCTTTCGGAGAAATTCTTGAACTTCACCTTGAATTTCCCCACCCCCAACACTGGGATCCCGTTTCCCTGTACGTCCCGCAGATGGGACCGCATGGCCCGCAACTTGGGCCGCGCCTCTGGGGGGATGCGCAAGTACTCCCTCTGGGACAGTATGGAGTATGACGACCCTGAGTCTATCTCCATTTTCACGGGGCACCCCTGCAACTGTACCTCCACGTAGAATCGCCGGTGCTTCAGGGCCACGCGGTGCACGCCGTCCTCGCCGCGAATGGTGGACACCTTCCTGGAACCGGCCGCCTTCCGCTGGTGGTGCTGGGGGTGGCTGGAACTGCCTTTGCTCTCGGGTCGCCCGCGCCTGCAAACTCGGGCGATGTGCCCCTTTCGACCGCAATTGTGGCACTCGGCCTTGCGGAAGGGACACCTCGTGCGGTCGTGGGCCGCGCCACAGCCGTCGCAGCGGCGGTCCTGCCGCTCTCGGTCTTGCCGCCGCTCCCCGCGCTTCCTTACTCTCTGGACGCCGTCGTCCTCGCTGGTGTAGGAGTCCGCCGTTACGGACGAGTCGTCGGAGGTCTCTGGAGTGCCGGCGGGCGACCTAGGTGCCCGCCAGGCTGCCTTTGCTGTAGTCCGTCGTGCCGCTTGAACGGGGGACTTGGCCCGCTCGGACGCTGTGCTGCGGGCCTTGAACACCTTGACCCCGCTCCTGGCCGCCTCAGCCGCTTGTGCCTCTCGCAACACCTCATTGAACGAGAGGTGCTCGTCGCGGGTCATGAGCTTCCGTTGCAGCTCCTCGTCCCGCAGGCCGCACAGCAGGCGGTCTCGTAGGGCCTGGTTCAAATCGTCCCACTTGCAGTGCACAGCCGCCAGCCTGAGGGCCGCTGCGTAGTCGGACACGGACTCGCCTGGACGCTGGTCTCGCCGGTGGAACGCGACCCGGGCCGGAAAAATTGAGACTGGGGGCTGGAAGTGTGCCCTCAGCAGCTCCAGGAGTTGGTCGATCGGCACGGCTTCAACCTTCTTTGGCGCCACCAAGTTCATGAGGATGCGCAGCGTGGCCGGTCCCACCTGGGCCAGGAAATGGGAGCGTATCAGCGCGTCGTCGTCGACGCCGGCTGCTTCCATCGCGTGCCGAAACTGGCACTCGTAGAGCTCCCACTGGTCAGGCTCGCTGACGTCGAAATGGTACGTCTTGACTCTGGGATTCGCCATAATCCCATCCTCGTCGCCAATTTAGTGTCTTGCACGGAAGACAAAGAAGGAGTCGCAATAAGGACTAACACAGGTTTATTGGTTGATGATCAGAACGAACATGTGGTAATGGCGGAGATACATCACATTATATACAGTAATGAAACAATGAAACACATTTGAATCTGGTTGCACGGTGGCTCATTGGCTGCCACCGTTGGGGGCGTCGTCTTGAGGCACGCCCCCCTCTTCTGTAGTTCTTCATGCAGAGAAGTTTCCCGCGGCTGTCCGTGATTTGGGGATTGAACCATGTGAGTATGAACGCTCGCACCCGCCCTTGATGGGCGGCTCGCTCGCGTTCCTTTGGCAGCTGTGATACATTGTAATATGGGGCTGGTTACATTCATTTACTTAAAGCAACAGTGTTCTTGCATACACAACAGATCCGCGCACACAATTGGTATACTGGCCCTAACAGAACCCCCGGTAAGGGGTGATCACATCGTTACCGGGGGTTCCTGAAGGGACAGAAATTGGGGGAGCGGAATATTAGATAGGGTTTAATTCATCTATAGCTGACCTGACAAGCAGCTCGGACAATAGGAAGCTAATGACTAACTCGCTAGTCATGTAATAGGTAATCTCGCACCTGCGGATTACTCTAAATCCTAAAACCAATACCAGTCACATGTTTACCCTGGATAACACGGAACAATGTATTTCCCCTGCCGTTGATTAAGTTAGTTAATTAACTTCCCCTGAAGACTTTCCCAATTAACTCGTGTAAACATGGCGTGTGGATTCTGTCAGATCTCAGTTCTTTTACATGCAGCCTGTACATGATAAATACTGATGATTTGCCTCCATCTTGCCTCGTGTCTCATTGCTTGACCAGTCTCCTCCGGGACCCAACGGCCGCTTCGCGGTGCCGATCCAGATTGCGCAATCCACTTCGCGGCCCAGATCCAACAGACATGGAACTGCCAAAATGAAGGTACCTTTTGACAAATTCGTTCTGCAGTTCCTTTTGCCTGACCTAGTGTGAGAAAGATTAGCTGGCAACACAAAGTTGCCATTACCAGGGTAAAACTGATTGTGGTTCAAAAATACCACAATCTTTGAGGAGGCTCTTTCTGTTTACCCCAGCAGTTAAGAGAATAACTGTCCACCTACCAGTCCTTTCCTTCCTTCCTTTCTCTCTGGCTTTCTGGAGTTGTTTCATAACCTTTGGCTGTGTTTGTGAGGCAGCAAGGGGCGTGCCTTCCAGGCTGGTCATACTTTCATACTACAAATGGGACTTTGGCCAGAACCTTGCTCTGAGCTGAATTTTTGTCTTTTTCCTCATGCTTAACCCTGTGAGTGAGCTTAAATGTGTCTCTGTAGAGATATCACATGAAAACTTGTAGGAAATCCACCCTCACTAACCACTCTGAGCCCTGGTACTGCAGTGGTTAAACTGCTGTCCTGCAACCAAAAGGTTGTGAGTTTGATCCTGACCAGGATACAAGGTTGATTCAGCCTTCTGTTCTTCTATGATCGGAAAGATGAGAAACCAACATGTTCGGGGCAAAATGCTAATTAACTTGTGAACTGCCCAGAGAGTGCACTAAGCGCTATGGGGCTGAATTCATTCATTCATTCATTCATTTATTTATTTAGCATTTGTACAGCTGCTCCTCTCGCCAGGGCGACCCTGGGTGGCTCACAACATCAGCATATAAAGTCGCCCAATACAAAAGATTAAAACTATAAAAACTATCTAAAACCACTATTAGAAGACCCTCCCTATAACCATATAAAACCCAGATGGCCTTAAATGAGCCAGCGAGGCAGGTATATGTGTGATTGCTTAGAATTCAGTTTTGCAAAGAACCTAGCTGACCCACTTAAAACAGGTTGGCCTTCACGCTTGTCCTCGTGTATCTCAGGTGTCATGCATAGGGCCTTTTGTTTGATGACATACAGTTCTGTGCAAAAGTCTTAGGCCACCACCAGCTGATTTGAGGGGAAATTCAATGAGCGATATATTTTTTTTTTGGGGGGGGGGGCACAACTTAGACACCCAAACTCCAAACATCTCCAAACTTGCAGAGGGTTGAGAGGAGAGTCATCAGGATAATCTTTCCAATTTTGGTGAGTCTAGGTCAGAGGTTCTCAATTTATGGCACATGGGACGGACTTAGCCCACAGCAACATTTCATCCAGCCCATGTCACAAATTCTGCCAAATCCTTCCCTCAATCCTTGTTCTCTCTGCTTGGCTTGGTGGGTCCCTAACCATGCTCCGTTACAACAGGCAACAATAGTGGAAGCAGAAGTGGCAATTGAAGTGAGGGCCTGGGCCAGATGAGTTGATTCTCCTCCACAGCTTCTGCATCCACATGGGCCAGTCCCCACCAGGAGGAAACACCCACCTGCTACCTATCTGTTCATCCTGCAGCCAGCATGGGTGTTGTGTTCTAATGGTGTAACCTCCTACAGGGGATAACAATGTATCTTAACCAATGTAACCTTGCCTACGAGTAACAATGTAACCTTCAGTTGTATCACTATAATCCCTGTAATAGGACGCGAGCTAATGACCACCAGCTGGCAGCAGCGAGCGTCCAAGCTCTCTTGGTCCAAACTCATCAAAGAGCCACAGCGCGGGAAGTTTCCCGCCACCACCTACACCTGGACAAGAAGGGCGTGACCAGCAATGACGTCACGAAGACAGTAGCCAATGGGCTATCGTGGAACCACGTTCAAATGTATTACTACTGTATATAAAGAGCTATTGATCCGCCATTACCTCATGTTCCCTCTGTCCACCATGCAATAAACCTGAGTTAACCCAGCCCGAGGCTGTGTCCTGTGTCTTGGTTCCCATACACTAAATTGGCGACGAAGGTGGGATTATGGATTCCCAAGGAGCCAGGGCACAGAGCGGGTTCAACATCACCAAACTGCAAGACTGGGAGCTTTTTGAAATGGACTTCCAGGCGGCACTGGTGGAACTCAAAGTCAAAGAAGACGACGAGGAAAGGAAGAGGGCCATCCTCACCCGAATGCTTGGGATGGAAACCAAGCGAACGCTGGTGGGCATCATTGCACCGAAGAAGGTGAGCGATTTCAAAGCCGATGACATCATGAAACTGCTGCGTGAGCGTTTCCGACCCTCGAGGGCAATGTTTCCCGCTCGGAGCGCGTTTTGGAGGCGAGTCCAAGCGCCGGACGAGTCGGTTGAGGCCTTCGTAACAGCCATGAGAATAGCCGCCGCCCCCTGCAGATGGGACAATCTAGAGATGGCCCTCAGGGACGGAGTTCTGTGTGGCCTGAAGGACAAGGAAGTGCAGCGCAGCCTGATGAACAAGGAGCCACCACCCACGCTGACAGAGGTTGTAGAGGCCGCGGAAGCCGCGGAATCCACGAATGCTGGAGTAGACGAGATGCACCAGTGGCGTGAGTGGCGTCCTAGGGCCGGCAAAGCGGAAAATTCGGTGCACGGAAAGTCCGGACAGTCGGTGCACGCAACCCGACGGGCCTCGAAGTCGTCTACGGAAGGCAGCGACGGCGAGGAGGTCCAGAGAGTCAGAAAAGGAGGGCGCCGCTGCGATGGTTGCGGAGCGGCCCATGAGCGCGCGAGGTGCCCATTCAGAAAAACCGAGTGCTACACCTGCGGCCGTCGGGGGCACATCGCCAGGGCGTGCAGGAAGCGGAAAGAGGGCCGGAGGCATTCACAAGACCGTTCGACCAGACCGGACCGTCCAGCGAGGTCCAAAGATGGCGCCCGGACCACGAGGAAGCAGGACGGCGTGGGCCGCATCTCGGACGACAGCGAGGACGACGCTCCCGTGTTCAGCGTGTCCGCGGGACAGCCCCATTATTTCGTTGAGGTACTAGTACAAGGGGCCCCTATTAGGATGGAGATTGACTCGGGGTCCTCCTATTCTATAATTCCCCAGAAAGAGTTCTTGAAAATCAACCCCCACGTGCGGCCCAAGCTTAAAACGTTGAGGTCCACGCTACGAGACGTACAGGGGAACAACATTCCAGTGTTGGGGGTCGGGAAATTTCGGGTCCGCTTTAAGAGACATTCTGCGGAACTCCCCCTAGTTGTCCTTAAGGGGGGAAGTTGTAGCCTCCTAGGGACGCAGTGGTTTCAGCCTTTAGGTTTGTTCATAGGGGGGGTGCATACCGTGGGGGTAGATCCAATACAAGCGGTATTGGACGCGCACCCCGTCGTTTTTAAAAAAGGACTGGGAAAGTTCAAGGGACCCCCCGTAGCCTTCGACCTAGACCCGGAGGTCCGCCCGATAAGACTCAAACCGCGCAGGGTGCCGTTCGCACTAAAGGACAAAATAGAGGCGGAACTGGACAAACTGGTGGGCCAGGGGATTCTTGTGCCTGTTGATTCTGCGGAGTGGGAAACTCCAATTGTAACAGCGCTAAAGGCTAACGGGGAGGTGCGCATTTGTGCTGATTATAAGTGTACAATTAACAAGGCGATCCGCCCCAATGCATACCCGGTGCCGGTGGTCAGCCACCTTCTGGCCAGGCTGAATGGGGGAAAGTGTTTCGCTAAACTCGATTTAGCACAGGCCTATCAGCAACTCCCTGTAACGCCCGCCACGGCAGCGGCACAAACAATAGTCACACATAAAGGGGCGTTCCAGGTGTCGCGTTTACAGTTCGGCGTGAACTCGGCACCCGGCCTTTTTCAGTCGCTTGTGGAACGCCTCCTGAAGGGGCTGGAGGGGGTGTTGCCTTATTTTGATTACGTGTTGATTACAGGGGGGAGTGAGGCCGAACTGGCAAAGAGATTGGATAAAGTACTGACTGTGTTCGAGAAAGCGGGGCTGCGACTGAGAAAAGACAAATGCGTTTTTTTCGAAACAGAGGTTGAGTTTTTGGGGTTCAGGGTCACACCCGAGGGAATTAAGCCGTCCAAATCCAAAGTAGCCGCCATCAAGAAGGCTCCTCGCCCCACATCCAAAACCGAGCTACAGTCATTCCTGGGGCTCCTCAATTTTTACCACACCTTCCTTCCACGGAAGGCGTCGGTGGCCGAACCGCTCCATCGGTTGCTAAAAAAGGAGGAAACATGGGTGTGGGGTGACGAGCAAGAGAGGGCGTTCAAAGAGTTGAAGCAACTCCTAACTTCCGAGGCAATCCTAACTCATTTCGATCCCAAACAGCCAGTGGTTTTAGTCTGTGACGCATCCCCGGTGGGGGTGGGGGCGGTGCTTTGCCACGTGTTGGACGACGGAAGGGAGGCCCCGATAGCGTTTTATTCAAGGTCCCTGTCCCAAGCAGAGCGGAATTACGCACAGACCGACAGGGAGGCATTAGCGATAGTAGCGGGAACCAAAAAATTTTACGATTTTCTGTATGGTCGCCCGTTCAAAATCGTGACCGATCACAAGCCCCTGTTAGGAATTTTCACTGCAAATAAGCCCACGCCACAGATCCTGTCCCCGAGAATGCTGCGGTGGGCTATCTTTCTCAACGCATACCAACATGAGTTGGAATACCGGCCCGGGAAGGAGATCAGCCATGCAGACGCACTCTCAAGGTCTCCTTTGCCCTTGTCGGGCGACCAAATGGCAGGGGTAGAGAGAGACCACCAGGTATTGTTAATAGAGGTTTTAGATTCACCCCCAATAGTACCAGCCGACATTGCCAGGGCGACAGGCAAGGATAGAACGCTGGAGAAAGTTAGCTCATGGGTACAGAAGGGGTGGCCGGCGTCATCCCCAGGTACGGAATTCGACCCATTTTTTAGGAAAAAGATAGAGTTGTCCCTAGAGAGGGGGTGCCTTTTGTGGGGCCAACGGGTGGTGGTCCCTACGTCCCTACGACCGAGGATGCTCAAACTGCTGCACGTCAGCCACCCGGGCATCGTCCGTTCCAAGGCGCTGGCCCGGAGCTACTTCTGGTGGCCACAGCTGGACGCAGACATAGAGCACATGGTTGGCACTTGCGAGGCATGCCAGGGCTCCCGACCGGAGGCGGCCCGTCTCCCGCATAGGGAATGGGACGCAGCAAGGGGGCCATGGTCCAGAGTGCACGTAGATTTCGCTGGCCCGTTCCGAGGCACCATTTTCCTCTTGGTGGTGGATGCGTTCTCCAAGTGGCTGGAGGTTATTCCGGTAAAGAGCACGTCCTCCGCCACTACAATTAGCCATCTAAGGAGAGTCTTTTCCACGTTCGGCTTACCCGACACTCTGGTCAGCGATAACGCTAGTTGTTTCACGTCCGCTGAGTTCAGGGCATTCATGGAGGCAAACGCCATTCGGCATGTCACATCCGCGCCGTTTCACCCGGCCACGAATGGCCAAGTGGAACGGCTGGTGCGTACAACAAAGGATGCGCTGCGGCGCATGGGCCCGGGGGACCTAAATCACCAAGTATGCCAGTTTTTATTAGCGTATAGGGTGACCCCCTTAGCATCAGGTTACTCGCCGGCAGAGCTGCTGATGCGGCGGAAACTGACCACGCTCCTGTCCAGGTTAGACCCGACGAGGGTAGAGGACAAAGGGAAAAACATAGGGTTAGCGGTCTCGAAAGGTTTCGCCGTCGGCGATCCTATACACTGCAGGAACTACGCCAACGCTGGTCCAGCCTGGGTACCAGGGACGGTTGTGGAGCAGACGGGACCAGTATCGTACCGGGTAGAGACTAGCACCGGTCTCCTCTGGAGGAGGCATGCGGACCAACTTAGGCACCGAGTGAGTGAGGGGCCGGTCAGTGGGGCTCAGCAACAGAATTCAGCGTTAGGGTCTTCCCCCACCCGTTTAGCCCAAGGGGGAGACAACGACGGACAACAGTCCCAAACAAGGGGGGAAAGCAGCGGCGGTCCCGACTCATACCCTTTTGATACGCCAGCTCTATCAGAGCCGGGGGGAGGGGGAGAGGAGTTTGCGACCGCTGTCCCCGATTTGGATTCCGATTTTGATTTTGCGAGCCGGGGGGTTTTTTGGGAGTGTTCCCCCACCCATCCAAGCGAGAAGAGGGGTTTTTCGTTAGCCCCCAGTGCCCCCGGTTCTTCCCAAATAAAGCACACACCTCCCAACAACGCCGCAGAGCCGCGGCAAGCCACTAACAAGTCTCCCTCTCCAATTACAGGACAGGAAACCAGGGGACAAAGAGAAGGTAGCAAACCCGGGGAAAGGCAGCCCGCATCGAGACCCCAGCGTGTTCGAAATAAGCCATCTTGGCTGAGAGACTTCGTCTCATCCTAGGGGGGAGGAGTGTTGAGTTCGAGACTTCGTCTCATCCTAGGGGGGAGGAGTGTTGTGTTCTAATGGTGTAACCTCCTACAGGGGATAACAATGTATCTTAACCAATGTAACCTTGCCTACGAGTAACAATGTAACCTTCAGTTGTATCACTATAATCCCTGTAATAGGACGCGAGCTAATGACCACCAGCTGGCAGCAGCGAGCGTCCAAGCTCTCTTGGTCCAAACTCATCAAAGAGCCACAGCGCGGGAAGTTTCCCGCCACCACCTACACCTGGACAAGAAGGGCGTGACCAGCAATGACGTCACGAAGACAGTAGCCAATGGGCTATCGTGGAACCACGTTCAAATGTATTACTACTGTATATAAAGAGCTATTGATCCGCCATTACCTCATGTTCCCTCTGTCCACCATGCAATAAACCTGAGTTAACCCAGCCCGAGGCTGTGTCCTGTGTCTTGGTTCCCATACACTAAAATGGGGCAGCCCCAAATCAAGCTGGGCTGGCTCGTTCCAGCGCCAGAGCCTTGGCTGCCAGGAGGGACCAAAGGGCAAGCGGAGATTGAGCCTTTCACTGCTCCGGGTGTCTCATGTGAGGGATGGAAAGGCAAGGCAGATAGTGCCTTCGCACTGTCTCCTTCCTCCTCACCTCAGTATGGTAAGCAGGAAAGTGCTGTGTGGGGAAGTGGTGGAGGTTTGAGGTGGTCCTGCCGGGGGTGGGAGGGGGAGTGGTGGGGCCTTGGGGTGATTCCGGCAGTGGCAGAGCGGACACCAGTCTGAGGGGGCATGAACCAGCCCCCAGCTTTAAAAGGTTGGGAACCCCTGCTCTACATGGCTCAGGGGTTTGGCATGATAGCAAAGTATGGCCCCAAAGCTGGTTATTGCTGTGTCACAATAATTCACAAATTATAAATATTCCCTGAACTAAGGACAGCAACATCCAAATGTAGAGTTGAAGGCTTCCTCCTACTCTAGCTTTGCCCCAAACACAAGATTTTAAAAGGGATCCAGAAAATGACATCTTCGTTTTGTAACTATCCCATGTTTTCTCTCTACATCCTGTGTTTTTCTTTGTAACCTGCCCTCAAAACCTTTAAGTAGGTGCATAATACCATGCAACATTGAATAGAGCACTCATGTAGGGACAGACTGCTCCAGTCACCATCAGACATGCCCTGATCCAGGCAGGTGCTCATATAAATTTCTTTCTCAGTAGACTGATCTGGACCTAACTGCTTGCCTCTTTCCTTCTCTCTTGTTCCCTGAAATTACCACATGGAGACATAAAGGGGTAATTTCTCTCCCACAACCCAGAATAATTTCTGACACCAAACCAAACTAACAAACTGGGCCTTCATCTATAACATTTATCAGCAAGGTTTTCATCAGATCTCTTCAGCCTTGTCCAACACAGCCTTGTGTGCTAGACAGGACCCCTTGCCCTAGGTCTCTCTGACACCCCACTGGTACACACCTGAATGAGTTACCAAGCCCAGTTTGGGACTCCTAAGAGTCATGGAGAAGTCTGCCTAGACTTACCAGCTGAATCTACTCACAGCTACCTGAGATATCCTGCTTATTTGAAGAAATCTCAGGCCTGGCAAACACTCTTCTTCCACCCTTTCAAGAACCATACAAAGTGATGAAGTAGATTTACTTTATTGTAGATCAAGCATAGGTAAAAACATAAAGTTCTTCAAAATGTCAATAAGCAGATTATAATCAAAAATGGTAGGAATGTACAAACCTCCACATTCACCCAAACACAAAATAATCTAACTATTGTTAAGTAATCATGGTTGCTAACTTTTCAGCGCTCCAAGTTTACTAATCCAGATCCATGTTGCACAGATCAGGATTCCACATGAATTCTCCACATGAACTGCGTCTCCCCAAGTCTTATGTATCAGTAGATGAAACATAGGACAATGCTCTCCTCAATAGCATACAACTAATGAGGTGTCTGTATAACTCATTATAGGACACTGTTCCCATTACAAATTCACTCAGCTCTCAGAGATGTGCTGTGTAGTTATTCCTCACATTCTTGCAACTAGTGGTTACATAGATGTGGCAATTGTTATGGCCTAGCTTTGGCCTTGTGAACACTTGCAAGTAACTAAGCAATGAAATAACAGAATATGGCATTCTAGCACATTTCAAAAGTCGACACATTTCTTAACCTAAGAAATTCTATTTTCTTAACACAGGTACGTTCATGGTATGATAATTCCATGGCAATATTCCCCTCAATTTGCTTCATGTGGTTCCTAATTGATCTGCTTGTAAAGAACTCAGATGACTCCTGCCTAAGAAAGGTTGCACTTTGCCTACCAGATACCATGATAACAAAGAGTAATTGGCTTAACTGTAAAAGAAAGTTAATGACCTTTGTCCGATGACAAAGTTCGGCTGCAAAATTTGCTATTGCTGAGTCATAATGGTTCACGGATTATAAGCAATCCCTGAATAAACAACAGAAACTTCTAAATGTGGTGTTGAAGCTTTTATTCAACTATAGCCTTGCCTCAGATACAGAATATTCAAAGGTATCCAGACAATGACATCTTCAATTTGTAACAATTTCAGGTTTTCTCACTAGTTTTTCTGTCTTTTTCGTTGTATCCTGACCCCCACAACCTTTAATCAGGGTGTTGTGCAACAGGTGAATAACTCTACACAACAGTGCCCAAAGAGCTTGCATGAGAACTAGAACAAGCTCCACCTGCTGTCAGCCAGTCCTTGATTCAGGCAGCCCCAAAATGGTGAGTTTGCTCTGCTTAGATATCTCTAGATGCGGCAAGAGAATAACATGAGTAATTTATCGTAAAGGGTGAAGGCTGAATTAGTTAACTCTCTGCTCTTTATTCTTCTCCTTCTTTATTAGCTATTATATGTTCCAGTGACAAACAAGAAAAGGCCAAGCGTCACCTTCTACAAGATGGTCCCTAAGGAAACCCTTCATCATTTTGGGTGGAGATGGATTAGACTCCTGGTTATGCATGCTGACAGTTGAGAAAGATTTGTGCAAAAAGTGGTTCCTTGGTTCTCCCATCATTATGTCTGTTTTCTTGTCATTGGCAAATACCCCATATTTCATTGAGGGGGAAAACACTGAAGATTGATGTCAGGAAGAACGTAAAAGTGTTTGTAGTGTCACTCCCTGCACCCCTGCACCTGGAGTCCCTTAAAGCCAACTTTGTTTATGAGGATACTGATAAGAACATAAGAACAGCCTTGCTGGAACAGGCCACAGTCCATCCAGTCCAGCATTCTGTCTCACACAGTGGCTCACCATTTGCTTCAGGGTATTCCCAAGCAGATGCCTTCACCTGCTTAGGATTCCCTGGAAATGGCATTGAGAGATATCCTGCCTATCTCTCCAACCTGGAGGTTGTCCTTAGGTATCCATAATTATAGCCTTGTCCTCCATGAACTTGTCTAATCCTTTCTTAAAGCTGTCAAGACTTCTTCTGGCAGGGAGTTCCATAGACCAGTGATCCTCTGGGTGAAAAAGTACTTTCTCTTATTTGTTTGAGAACTAGTACCCAAAAGTTTCATGGAGTGCCCCCTAGTTCTAGTGTTGTGTGATAGGGGAAACAGTTTTTCCTTATCTACTTTGCCCACACCGTGCATGATTTTATAAACTTCAATCAGGTCACTTCTTAGACGCCGTCGTTCAAAAGAGAGGCCCAACCATTGCAGCCTCAGATGGTAAGGAAGATGTTCCAGTCCCCTAATCATTATGGTTGCCCACCTCTGCACTTTTTTCCAGCTCCATAATATCCTTCTGGAGGTATGGCGACCAGAACTGTACACAGTATTCCAGATGGGGCCTCACCATAGATTTATAAAGAGGCAAAATGACACTTGCTGACTTATTTTCTATACCCTTCCTAATGATCCCTAGCATTGAGTTTGCTTTTTTCACTGCTGAGGCACACTGGGTTGACACCTTCATTGAGCTGTCCACCAGGACACCAAGGTCCCTTTACTGGTGGCTGGAACCTTTACCATCTAGGCCAAGTGTTTCCAACCTACAGCCCATGGGCCGGACTCAGCCTATGGCACCATTTCATGTAGCCCACATTGACGTCGATGCCACACCAGAAGTGGGTGTATTTACTACATCCATAAATGCACCTGTGGTTGTCATAAATACATTTACAACAGCAGCAGATGTGTTTTACGGCAGTGTTTACACCAGAGGAATCCACCCGTCTGGCCTGCTCAGGTGTCTAGGGAGAGTGGTTCGGCCCATGGCATAAAAAGGTTGGGAACCCGTGCGCTAGGCCCTTGCACATAAACCCATTTGTGTGGATCTAAAGAGACTTGGGCTTCTGGGAATTGAGGTTCAAGAACACCTGGAGTGCCAAGGTTGGGGAATGACAGACTGCGAACCCATCATGGATCTAGGCAGAGGAGGCGGAAGAGGTAGGGAAGGTAGATAAGCTCTACCAAATGAAGCAGGAAGTTCAGGAAGCACCAAGGAGGAGGAGCAACTTTGGAGACTGGTAGGTGTAAAAAAAGTTGTTAGAAAAGGTGGTGGCAGAAGAAACAGAGGGAAAGATGAAAGAGTAACAAGCAAAAGAATGGACATCTCAAAAACCTCCTTTGGCCTCCCTTACTTGAAAACCAGTAATGTCCTACTCTAGTATAGATCTCCTTTTACAGCCAAAGTGCTGTAAAAGATGCACTGTCTGCATCTGCAGACATTTCCATGGTCATGTGGCAAGTATGACTAGATGCCAAAGTGCACGGAACACTGTTACCTTTCCTGCCAAAAGCAATTTTGGCAGGAAAGACGCTAAGTTGGCAGGAGCTGGGGCAGACAACAGGAACTCACTCCGTCACACAGCGCTCGGGTCTCAAACTGCTGACCTGTCAACCTACTGATTGTCAAGTTCAGCATCTTATCTGCTAAGCCACCATGGCCCTTTTAGGACCTCCTTACTCGCAATAAAAGAGAGACAGACACCACCATAGGGGAGAAGATGTCTGACATATACTAGATCTTATGTCTTCTGCCCTTCCAAATCCTGAGAGCTGAACATATGGTTGCTGTCCTGTGGTTTGTCCATGGTGCCAGCAAAGTTTTTTTTTCTTTTAATGGAAGAGAGACAGAAATGGCACAGTGAAAGTGCAGGGGCTGAAGACATACGGTGAGGGAACCTGTGTGTAAAAGACATTATGACTTCTAGTGAAGTAGAGACCGGTCTGTTATAGATTGTTTGGCATAAGGGATACACTGACTGTTCGTGCACTGCTATTTTATTGACATTTACTGTTTTTGCACTACTGTTGAAAGTTAATAAAACTGCTTATCACTGTGTCAGATGGCATGTTTCCTGTTACAGGTCATTTCCAAATGCCATCAACTTGCTGAATAACTAAATTGTGTGGTTTTTATTGTATTATTAATCCATAGGGGGGCATATGTACCAAAGACAAATTCCTGGTGTGTTAGCACACTTGGCTAATAAAGGATTCTATCTATCTATCTATCTATCTATCTATCTATCTATCTATCTATCTATCTATCTATCTATCTTTCTGTCTGTCTGTCTGTCTGTCTATCTACAAGCCATGGAAGAAGTTGGGCAGGCTAAGCATTGGTTCAAACCAATTGCAAATACTGTATACTGGGCAGAAAAATACCTCTTTTCATTCATTCATTTATTCATCCATTCATCTGTCAGATGTTTACAATTCTACTATTTGCCATTAGAAGTGTCCTTCTGCTATCAGCTGGTTAAACAAAATAATCCTCAATCCACATTTTAAAACACACATTTTTTTCTCTGAAAGCTCCCTTTAGACAAAGCATTTTATAAACTCTGACTATTTAAATTTTTTAAAAATGGACTCAAAGAAATTTAAGCACAGATTCCAGAAGAGATTCTTCCTCAATCAGATATTAAAAGTCTACCTAAAAAGGTAGGTATTTAACTCTTGCTAAAAGGACAAGAGAGAGAAAATCCCGGAAGAGACTGTTCCAGGATCTTAGGAGTAACTCTTGGATCTCCATTAAATGTGCCTCTGAGGACAATGAGACAGGACCTCTTAGGCACTGAGAAGTCTTATATGGGGAAAGATGGTCTTTCAGGCAACCAGAATCCAACCTGTATAAGGTTTTCTATAGTATAATCAGCATAATGAATTGAATCTCGAAACAGACCGACAACTTGTAAAGCTGTTGTAGCCAGAGCCATAGCCAGGATTCTAGATGTGGGTGGGCGAATATTTTTTCAGGATGGGCAACAAAGCCTCTTTTCAATGCACTCCTATGGGAAACCACCGTTTGCCAGGGTGGGCAAACTACTAACTCAGAGTGGGCCATGTCCAACCCGGGGGCCCCTCTGGCTATGGCCCTGGTTGTAGCAGAGGAGTTATGCATCCTGTAACCCAAAGCAAACCTATCACATTCATACATTTTACCGACCTTGGAAGAATGGAAGACTGGGTCCACTCCACCTTGAACCCTGGTCAGGATCGAACTCACAACCTTTTGGCTGCAGTATAGCAGTTAAATCACTGCTCCACCAGGGCTCCTCCAGTGCCAGTCAGCACTCTTTCACCCCAGTGGATGTTTCCAAACTGTATATTCAAATACAATACATTGTAGAATGTATTGACAGTAATCCAATTGGGAATGAATGAAATATTAGGGGCAGGTTTTTGCAATATGGAACCTTGTGAACTCTCCAAAATATATTCCCTATATGCATTCTGTGAGTGGGGAGCCCTGGTGATGATGTGATCTGATTTTATTAGATATCAATATAATATAGTTACATAGAAATATACTACATCTAACATACAGATTGGATTTATCCTTATTGTATCTACCCTTTTAGAAAAACTATACCAATATATCCTTAGAAGCATAGCTTACAATATTTTTAGGTATACTATACAATATAACAAAGGCCTCATATAATAGCAAGTTTGTGCACATGTTAAATTACATATGCTAGTATATACACTTAAACATATACCTGTAGAAGTAATATAATTCTTATGTGTAATTCCATTAATATTAAACTTTACTTCTTTTATTTCTTTATTCTTATGTTTTACTTAGCATACTCACATAATGCTTTAGTAGAATTTTATACCAGTATCTTCAGAGACATTATAAAAGGATACTTTATATTTTATATACTGAGTATCATTAAAGATAAGATAGCAAAATGTAACATTTAATAAAATGGAGTAGGAACAGAGAAGCCCTTTGTAAGCATCCTTAGGTTGATTAAGAGATAAGGAGGCTTGTAGAATGTTTTTCTAAAGAGTGTTACCCATCCCTTCACCCGAACCCAGGAACCATCCATCAGTTTTTGTTAAAGGAGTGAACTTTAGATGGGATGGTTTCAGGAACATCCCAGGCTGGGACACTATCTCCCATCACCCACATGACCAAATGGTCTTAAATCTTAAACCTCCTAGCCTCTTAGTTTCAATACCCAGTTGGTTACAGCCAAGTAACCTAAAAGAGCCAATCAGAGGATAGAAAAGTTATCAGAACTTTTGTAACCTTTAGGTCAAAATGAACATTAATTGCTTATTAGCCGGACACTCTTTGGGTTTGGGAGGGAGGTTTGGGATGCGGGAAAGGAATGGGATAAAATATACAACCTGTAACTTTTTTTTGTAAGGTGAGCCATTCTAACAAACACTCTGGTTTGTAGAGTGCGTGCCAAGGGCTTCTTTAATATTGATCAATAATAAAGAGCTAAGATTTGAAATAACTTTTCTCCTTGATTGCTTTCTAACTCAATTGGATCGTGAGGGTTTGAAAAAGCGGAGAAGTGCCATTCACGATTAGCACATGAGCAGTGGCTGGTGAGTTAAAACAGAACTCACCAAAGACCTAAACTCTTTTCTAAGGATATTAGGCATAAGTTCTTAGAAACTAAAATCTTTGTCTAAGCATAATTGGGTGTAAGTGTCTAAGCATTCAAACTCATTTGAGTATAAGGGTTTGAAAAATACTTACAATTTGGAACACAACAGTGGTGCAGTGGTTAAATGGCTGTACTGCAGCCAAAAATGTTAGTTTGATCCTGACCAGGGGTCAAGGTTGACGCAGCCTTCCATCCTTCCAAGGTTGAGAAAATGAGTACCCAGCATGTTGGGGTCAAGATGCTGATTAGCTTGTGAACTGCCCAGAGAGTGCACTAAGTGCTATGGGGTGGTATATAAGCTTAAATGCTATTGCTATTGAGGAAATCTGAAGAAAATTATTGGGATTTGCATGATTGGAACCGAAACAAAAACAAGCATGCTTCAAGTCCTCCTTCTACTTAGCAGCTCTTTGTTGTTCAGCTCAGATTTGAGTACTATAATGTAACATTTGGGAGAAAAAATGCAAGCTAGCAACCCAGCACTGGAAGCTAAAATAGAGAAGATCTCCACAGATACCAGGTATTTTCCCTTGCAGCATACGTGAGTAGGAAAAAATGATAACCAAACACTGCAGAAGACCAGCATGCTGAAACTGATAAACTTGGCCTCATTGAAGCAATCAGGTAATTTCCTGGCAAAGAAAGCTACAGTGAAACTAAGAATAGCAAGGAAGCCCAGGTAGGCTAAGGTACAATAAAACATGGTCACAGATCCCTCATTACAATCAAGTACAATTTCTGTCATCATTGAGTTAGTGTCTGGGAATGGGGGAGAGCTTAGAAGCCAAACCATACAAATTCCCACTTGAATTAGGGAGCAGAAAAGAACAATGGAGTTGCCCAGTCGTTTCCCCACCCATTTCCTCTTCCTCGATCCAGGTGCGATGGCCATGAAAGCCAACACAACCATTATGGTTTTGGCCAGCACAGAAGATACAGCCACAGAGAAGATGATGGCAAAAGCTGTTTGTCGGAGAAGACATGTCACCTTCTTCGGCTGGCCAATGAATAGCAATGGACAAAGAAAGCAAAACAGAAGGGAGATGAGAAGAATGTAAGTGAGGTCCCGATTGTTGGCTTTGACAATGGGCGTGTCATGATGCTTCAAAAAGATCCCTAGCACCAGAATTGCAATTGAAGAAAAGAAAAGACCGCAAAATGTTAAACTCATTCCCAAAGGTGTTTCATAAGATAGGAAGCTTGTTTCCTTGGGAACACAGGAATTGTGGTTTTTATTAGGATATTGCTCTTCAGTGCATTTGTGACAGTCAACCATGTCTAGAAAAGAAAATATATATAACTTCAGTCTCAAAAAGTTACTAGACATTTTTCTTATACAAGAGTTCTCAACCTTTTTAAGCCGGGGGTTGGGTCACGCTCCCTCAGACAGCTTTGGGGGCTGGATTTTGCCCTTCCTGCACCAAACAGCATTCCTGGTGTGAGGGAGGCAGTGGGGGGGGGGGGGGCACATGAAATGGTGCCTGAGTTAGTACATTAGCAGCAACATTTTACAACAACTGCCTTTTCTGAACCCTTTTTAAGCACAGCTCCTTATGGACCAGAGGAGAGGACTCTAAAGTTGAGAGGACTAGGGCATTACAGTATTAGCAGAACCAAAAGTGTTTTATCACCTTTAAGACTACCAAAAAAATTCAACATGAGCTTTCATAGATTACAATCTATTTCTGGGGTTCTCAATCTACAGCCCATGGACCAGACCTGGCCAACAGCAACATTTCATGTGTCCCTCATTGCCGCCACCATCACTGGAAGCAGACGCAGACACGTTTACAACAGCCGTAAATGCACCTGTGGCTGTCATAAACATGTTTGCGACAGGCGTGGGCATGTCTTACAGCAGCATTTACAACGGGGGGACCACCAGTCCAGCCCATTCATCTGTCTCAGGGGGCATAGTCTGGCCCACAGCTTTAAAAGGTTGAGAACCCCTAATCTATTTCTTCTGACAAATGGTATGAGATCTGTTTCAGATATTTACATGCTTTTCCTTTGCGTTTTGTTCCTGGTTTTGCTGAAACAGACCAACACAGCAACTTCTCTGAAAATGCAGGACCAGCATTCATGATTTTAATTGCATTCACACTTACTTGTTTTCACTCTGATTCTTACCCTTTTGATCAGAAATCTTCCCATCTGGACACACAATACAGTCATGGCAGCAAAATGGCTTCCTTTTTTTCACTTTCTTGCTAAAGCCAGGCTGACAACTCTCACTACAGACTGAACGGGGCTGCACCTAATCCACCAGTGGAGAATAACAATGAAAGGGACAGTGAGCTTTGTTCTTTTTGCTTCAAATAACTTTTCATATGCAACTAGAGTATGATGCAGGCTGCCTTTCTGTGTCTCCATTCTGCACATGTAATGCTGATTATATGAATTATTGTCAAACAAGGCAATAGAAAGAACAGTTTGATGAAAAGGACAACCAAGCTAACTCCATCTACTCTGATGTCGGCATAAAAATGTGGGATGAAGAGAAGAAAATGTATTTGAAGATGTTTGAGTGAACTCCCCAAATGAGTAACTGATTAATTGTTACTACTGTTTATCATCCATCTCTTCTAGCTAGAGCACAACTTCAAATTAGCAGCCCTTTTGAGAGTCAGTATTAATTTTGTCTACAACTAATATTCTTTTCAAAGTCTAAAAGGGGGACCTTTGAATCACATGTGATGTCCAATTCTATCTTGTTTCTAGTGTTTCCTAAAATGTTGGTCCAGTGGTACAATACTTTTCCTCTAGAGATCATTAAATTCTTCTGTGAAGGGGTTGCCCCTGGTGCTCCTGGTACCCCTGGTCCCCCTGGTGGGATGCCTACTCTCTCCCCATGCCCTCAGAAGAGCCCATTGGAGATGGCATCTGCCAGGCCTCAAGTGGACACAGATGTGTAGAAGCCAGGTAACAAGAGCCACTTAGGTGAAGAAGTATGAGTAGATCTCGGAAAACAGCTGGTTGGAATAAAGTTGGGGTTTTGTTTTGGTTGGTTTTTGGGGGGGGCAGATAGGAATGATCAAAGTGGAGTAGAAGGAATTGGAGACAAGTGAGGGCGAGAAGTCAGAGGTTGGATGAGGGTACATGGGGAAATGTGGTTGAGAAGCCTGAGCAAGCTCTGCTCAGGAAGGGATCTACAACTACAGTACAGTATATCTTTATCAAAGATCCCCAGACTAGAGTACTAGACCAGATCCAGCCTTGTCAAAGAAAAGGATGGGGCAGATCCCTTGCCACCCATGGATGGCTTCTGGCGTTGTTGAAGATAACAACCACCAACCACTCGATCTCCATCCCAATACAGAAGATGTGCTGGAGGCACAAATGTGTGGAGGAATTGCAGTGGTAGTTCCAGGAGCATTTGGTTCGACCATCTATACAAAGGTTGTCCGATGATATAAGCTGTCTCTCAGAGGAGTAAACTAGTCTAACAGGACTTCCAGACCTTGGACTGGACTTGCTCCAGTGAAACTAACTGAAGATGGAAGACACCCCACCCCCCACCCCCCCAAAAAAGATTCCAATCTAGTTGCTAGTACTGAACTACATGAAAGCCAGGTGTTCTAACCTGTGTTTCTGCATTAAAGCCTTCTTGGCATCATCCCTTGAGTCCAGAGTCTATGGAACTCATGTCTGAGGAGACCTTCCCCACTGCCCCAGCTTTAGGCAAGGACACTAGAGCATATGATGGCGAACCTTGGCACTCCAGATGTTATTGGACTTCAATTCCCAGAAGCCCAAGCACCCTGTGAATCCACACAAATGGGTTTACTGCGATTCATCTGGCCCACGCTGTCCTTGTCGCTCCCGGAAGTGGATTTAAAACGTGCCCAGATGAAAATGGAAGTAAAACACGCCCGGATTTCTCTCAGACAAGGACAATCTGGTGGTCTCTGCCTTTCACTTTTGACTTCTAATAATAATAATAATTTCAGGTCAGAAATTATTCTGAGTTTAAAGGATTTTTGTGGAAGAAGCTCCACTTAGGGAATGCCTAAATGAGGCTCCTTTCATGTCCCTAAGAACTGGGACAGAGATGGGTGTTCAATCTGTCATGCAGTATCCGGGACTCAAAACACTGACTTGCCAGCCTTCAAGCTAACAAGGTGAGCTTCTTAACCACTGAGCCCCCGCAGCCTCAAGCCTTCAATATAACATGCCTGACTCTTCCTTTTTTCTCTTGCTCCATGATGGGCAAGCTGGTAGAATAGAAGATGAACAGTTTCCTTTACAGATGACAGCAGCTCATGCTTGAAAAGTACTACTCTCTAATCAACAACCTCTTTTTCAATGAATACTTTTTCAGTACAGTATTGGCCAATATGCCTTCTAGACACTGCCTTCCAATACTTCCTCCCAATGTTACCATTGCCCACATGTTACTGTTCCTGGTTTACAGGTAGGTGTTTTTCCCCCCCGAGGGGCTGATGGTTTTATATCATAAGCTAACAGTGCTTATATCTTATATTTTTTTACAATAGTTATACAGCACCTACTCAACAAAATTCAATAGCTCCAACAAGATGAGTCTTAGTCAAATGAATAAGGCTTACATAGTGGAAGTGAGAGCCAGTTTTGATTCACCATTGACAGAATTCTGCAAACTCTTGGCATTTAGAACCTATAATACCTGGTTGAACCTTCGGGGCCATGTGATGGCATCTTCATTGATAGTGAAAGCTTGTTCTGGAGGTTGGAAAGGATCCACCTTTCCCACTTTCACCCGAATAAAAGATTGGTTGGAGGGGACAATCCAATTGACAATGTCCAACCCAACTGCAGCGTCCCCATTCTCATGGAAGAAGACCCTTTCTCCAGCACTGTTGTTAAATACCACACCTTTCAGGAAACGATGGAGCTGGGTTAAAGGAGAAAAGTTAAGGCTTCATGAAAAACCCTCTTCCAATTGAGTAATTTCAGTATTTCTACCCTTCACAATTCTTGACTCACCCAATATTTTTGTCCTTTGGTTCCCACAACTCTAGGGATTGCAGTAGCTTGGTGGTTAAGATGCTGAACTTAATGGCTGGAAGGTTGGAAGGTCAGCAGTTTGAGAACTGAGTGCTGCATGACAGAGTGAGCATCCATCTCTGTCCCAGCTCCTGCCAACCTAGCAATTCAAAAGCAAGAAATTGCAAGTAGGTAAATAGGTATCACTTCAGTGGAAAGGTAAACAGCTTCTGTGGCAGGCATGTCTGCCACATGTTCATGGAAACGTCTGCAGATGCAGACAGCGCTGGCTCTTTGGCTTTAAATGGAGATGAACATTGAACCATAGAGTTGGATATGGCTGGCTTTCGAGTAATGGTGACCATTCCCCTTTACCTCCCACAATTCTGGATTATGGGCAAATTTGCTAAAGGTTCTGGGAGTTCGCACCTAAGACACCCCCAAGCCCAGATGTTGAGAACCGCTCCCGTACAGGAGTGGAAAGTTTGTTTTCCATTTGTTTTTTATATAGGCATAAGTAAATGCTGTCCCTTTTTGGTAGAATGAAAGCAATTGCCACAACTGAAAATTTATGTTATTTTGGAAGGTGTTTTTTTAGAGTATCCAAATATTCTGATGCTTCAATCTCTACTATATTTCTGCGTATATCCATCTGGCAATTGTTTTATCTGGCCCACGCTTAGTTATCTTGTTAATTAGAATATCACAGGACACTTTAATCAACATACCTACTTACTAAATTTAACACTGGGGGGAATAGTGCTCAGGACAGCTAATAATAATAATTCTGTGTCAGAAATTATTCTGGGTTGAAAGGATTTTTGCTGGGGAAAACTCCGCTCAGGGGACGCCTGAATGAGGCTCCTTTCATGTGGCCAAGATCTTTTCCCACCAAAGTGGTCCCTATTTATCTACTTGCAATCTCTTGTTTTCGAACTGCTAGGTGGCAGGAGTTGGGACAGACAACGGGCGCTCAATCCATCATGCCCTGGTCTCAAACTGCCAACATGCCAGCCTTCCAGCTAACAAGGCGAGCTTCTTAACCACTGAGCCACAGCAGTCCCTCAGGGCAGCTAAAAACTTACATTTTTTTAATATAGAAAGTGATTTTCTTAGACAGATAGTTGGGAGAAACACATGGCAAGTTTCAGTGTATCTGATCACATAGGAACAGTGATGTACTGATTCTGGTTCTGAATGGTTATTGTGAACCGGTAATGGAAATTCCAGGCCATGCCCATTTAACTAGCCACGCCCACCTCTTAGCCTCTCCCTCCCAGCGCTGCCGGAAACACATGCCATTCACCTCACCCAGGGCCAAAGGCGCACTCAACTCCGCACTTCCCATGTGCCTTTGGCCCTGGGTGAGGCAAATGGAACGTGTTTCCAGCGGCACTGGGAGTGGGAGGCCTGTGCCAGACAACCAACCCGCCCCGCTCACCTGCCAGCAGCGCTGTCGACAGGAACACGTTTCCGGCAGCACTGGGAGGGGGAGGCCTGTACCAGCCCACCAACCCTCCCTGCTCGCCTCCCAGCAATGCTGCTGGTGAAAGCGTACCCAGATGGTGATGGGCTGACGCTGACCCACCAGCAGCACCTGGCTGCTCTGGGACTGTGACTCCTCATCTCCACCAAGCAAGAAAGCAAGGCAAGTTTCTTTTTTCCCCTTTTTTCTTGGGGTGGGTGGGTTGAGGCCACGCCCACATATAGCCACACCCACCGAGTGGGTAGTAAAAAAAAAACAACAGTGCATCACTGCACAGGAACCAGACAATTTGTTACATAATCAGAAGCCTGTCTATACATCCAAATATATGGACCTCTGCTGGTTACCTGCCAAAAGTGTTCCTTCTTATGCTTCGATCTTCCATTGCCTCCTATTGCTCTGTCTCTGGGTCTAGAAGAGAACATGGCATGTAAAGCATGGGCTAGAGCATGGACAGCATTGTAGATGCTATAACTGTGTCCACTCATGCTCATTTCAAAAAATGGAGCAGGAAGGTTCATCAGCTTTTCTTCTCCGGTGCAAATAATGCCATCCATGTTACCCAGGTCCCCATCTGGGAATACGCAGTCAAATGCCTGTTGCCAGAAGTCCCTGATGAAACCATCTGCTGTGGTATTGGAAGGGCTTCTGCTTGCCAGAAAGGTTTGAAATCCTGGTGGGTCTTTGGAGTGAATTGAAAAGGATAGAGCCCCATCGATGATTTCTAAACCCCAGGTCTTTTGATAGACCATTGATGTGAGCTCCATTTGGCCAATTAGTATCCAAACTTTGCCTTCAGGTTTATTTTTCAAATAGGCCTGTTCTGAACGATAAGACGACCACCTTAGAAATGCCAAGGAATAAGAAGGCCCATAGGCCACCACGACGTTGGCTTTGCTACCTGTGATTCTTTCAGTTATTTTTGCCCCCTGCTCAAACTTGTCATGAATTTTGTCAACACCAGAAAATGTCTCACTCCTTTCTATGAAGGCAAAGCAGATCCCACTTTTGGAAAAGAGTGGAAGTACCATTTGTACAAATCTTTCTCCTTTCTCACCATTGTAAGTGAGTATCCCAATCCATGTCCACCTGAAATGGAGAAGCAAAGAACGTATCCCTATATACTGTTCATTTTCAGAAGGAGCCATCTGATAGAAAGGAAGACCCGGAGTTTTGTCTTGTATCACTGAAGCCTGGGCATATGTTAGCTAAAAAATGAGGGAATGGAGAGAATACATGAAATAATGACAACACATATGTACTACCATTGATTATTTGAGGCTCAAAACATACATTTTATTTTTGCAATTCATACAGTGACAAATGTAAGTCCCTCTCACGTGTGATTTATAGGATGCTGGAATTATATTAGTGACAGGTGTAACACCTCCTGGCTATAGTAATGACCGGCTTGGAAATGACAACCTACTGTCTTTAACCAAACACTATAAAAGACTTTACCCATATGAGTGTGTTCATGAGCAGATCATGGTGTATGTCTAACACTTACGAGGAAAAATCTCTAATATCTCTAAGCTGATATAAAATGAACACTTCGCCTTGAACCATACAAGACAGGATTGCCATGTATTGTTGAAAATTATGCAAGGTTAAATACACATAAAATATATACAGTATCTGAATAAAAGAAGTGTACATGTAATGAATATAAGGTACAGAGCATGTAGTTTTGAATTGGACCACCTGCATTTAGCCCAGTAGATTAATCAGTGAAAATATATCCTCCATCACTATTAGTACTGGTACCCAATTCCCTCACTCTGTATGCTATGATCTGGTTGAAAATTGAAAGCTGGGGTGACATACACTGACATTGTGGTCCTTCAGAATCACATTAAATTGCCCTGCCCATGAATATTTATGTTAATCTGTTCCTGTAATGGACCAGACTAATTTTTCTTTTTTGGTTGACACAAAAAGAAAATCAGGATAGTGAAAAGGTTGAAGTACATTTGGTGGCTTGCAGTTCTTTAGCTCTAATTTAGGGACAACTCACAAACACTAAGCCTGGCAATGTAAATGTGATACCTCCTTGAATCAATGTGGGTAAAATCCCAGGCATTTAATAAACACATTGGAGAACTCACAGTAAGGATTTCTACAGCCAGTAAATAATTCCCCTTCAAATCATTTGGTTGAACCCTGAAAGATCAAGAAACGGGGATATCTTAGACAAGGCTGGCATACATATGGTATTTGCATGCTTCCACCAACCCAGTGTAAGTGTTCTGCCATGTATTATTTGAACAGCTAATTGTATTTGTGGGTCATGAATCTCATTCCCTTTTACACAGCTTTATATCACCCTTTAAGTAAAATTCAGTGGGAAATGGTTAACATACTATATACACACAGTGAACAGAACAACACACAAACACACACTTCTTACCTGTGGTATCTTGTAAATATCCAAGACAGTTGCCACTTGTAGGGAAGTAAAAGGGTCTAGTCCCCCAATGATTCCAATCAAGTTATGCTGGGTCCCGCATATGTAGTTGGGGACAAACCTTTCCAATGTATATATAAGGCACATTGCAGCATGGGAGGTCTGTATGGCAGTGAAATAGCTGTCATAGATGTGGAAGCCCAAGGTGATATTGGGTAAGAGACACAGGTTTTCATTGATCTGCTTTATTGCAAATACCAAGGCAGGGATGTGCTGGTAATTCATGGGTATCAAACTAAAATAAGAGTGGCATTTTATATCAGAATTAATCATACAACTTCTAAATGTTTTGCAACTGTCAGCATCTACTTTATTATTCTAAGTTAAGTGTGATTTTTTTACAATGTTAAACAGCCAAATTTTATTTCAATATACCTTTAAACATCATTGCTTCTCTACTTTTATTTGGAAAGATGCAAGTGATGCATTTAATAGAAGGATATATGAGTATCCTCCAAAGATGATTTTCTGTTGAGACATCCACTCGCTGATACTTGCATCACAGCAGGATCTAACAATGAACTCTTTTTCTAAAGCAATTATTTCTTAGGATATTCATCAATGAAACACCTACTAAGGAAACCTGAAGATTAAATACTAAGGTTAACAAAGGAGAGAAAAAGAGAGAACAGATACAGATACAATACATATATTATACTTCTGGAGATAAAAAACTTGACAAGAAAGGACCCTCTAAAAGATGTCCTGTTGCTTACTTAGTCTGACAAAATTTAATTTAATTTAACATTCAGTCTGTTCCTTCAAGGTAACTATGTGATACTCCTGGTGGAGACTCTATTTCATAAGTATATGTCAGCTTTCATCTAGTAACACAATGTTGGTTTTAGTATCTGAGTATTCAGACCCTCTGGGATTATTTGAAAAAGCAGGCCTGAAACAATAATGGGATTGATATGGATATATTTCCAAACACCATGCATCACATACTGTTTGGGAGTGGGAGACAGGAATGGTAGAGAAAAGAAAGGATTATATCAATTCTATGGAGTACTTAGATCTAAATTTCCCTACTTTCATTTTTTTTTCTCCCATTCTCCTCACATCCCTCCCTTCAGCATGCAAAACAAAAGAACGAAGAAAGCTGAGGAGGAAGAAAAAGAAAAGAAGAGGAGGAGGAAAGCTTCTTACCCAAACTGCTCAAATGATGCAGGTGGAGGCTTCTCACTGAAGGTTACTGAATCAGAAACAATGAAATTCTGTGAGGCAATTCCTCCAATCAACATATCGCCAGACCTGTGATACTTGTGAAGTGGAGGGTATGGATCATCAACCATGCATTTAAGGATGTGACACCCACAAATGTATGGAAGAAATAACAATAATAAGACCAGAAGTAATAATGTCTTGAATAGAAATCTCATCTTTGGAAATAGACGTATTTCCATCTCTTGTCATCTATTAAATGTAAAATATATAGTATTTGAGAGCATACTGGTCAATCATTCCCTCTGCTTAGCCCACATACCTGGTTCTTAATTTTGTATAGATCATTTTATATTATTTTTAAGTCTTTGTTATTACTTTTGCTTACTCCCTTCACCACTAGGAAAGAGGATAAGGGAATTGGGAAATTGCACTGTTAATTATACTTATTTTGCTGAACAATTACAGTTCTTGCAATTATCAGTTCAGATCTGGCTATCTTCAATGGAAGAACAAATTATACTGAGGAACACCTATTTTGCCAAATGTAAAAAAAAAATAACCTTTCTCTTTATTTAGATAGCAAGTGATACTGGCACCATCAGCAATAAGAAACTGATGAATGACATCAGAAAATTAAAAGGGTGGTGAAGGGAGAATTTGTCCAAAGCCTTTCCATGCCTACTGAATATAGGATGTGAGTTCTATCATTTGAGTTCCTGAAAAAAGAAAGATTCATAGTAAATTTATGCTTATCAAGGACAAAGCCTGTTAAAAATTGTTTCTGTTGATTCTCCTAAACAGAATATACCCACTGAGTCAATTCTTGAATTTGGAGTCAACACTTACATAAATCCCATCTCTTGTGCATCCTACTACCCCACCGATTAGGTCAACTCGACCATTGCTCTGTGGCAGGAAGACATTTTCCACCTTCATCCCTGCCACAGAGCCCCCTGAGCTCCTCCTCTCAGCTGGTTGGAGCGACTGTTGCTCTGTGGCAGGAGGACATTTTCCACCTTCATCCCTGCCACAGAGCCCCCTGAGTTCCTCCTCTCAGCCGGTTGGAGCGACCGTTGCTCTGTGGCAGGAAGACATTTTCCACCTTCATCCCTGCCACAGAGCCCCCTGAGTTCCTCCTCTCAGCCGGTTGGAGCGACCGTTGCTCTGTGGCAGGAGGACATTTTCCACCTTCATCCCTGCCACAGAGCCCCCTGAGCTCCTCCTCTCAGCTGGTTGGAGGGGAATGGGAGCGACCGTTGCTCTGTGACAGGAGGACATTTTCCACCTCCGTCCCTGCCACGGAGCCTCCTGAGCTCCTCCCCTCAGCCGGTTGGAGCGACCGTTGCTCTGTGGCAGGAGGACATTTTCCACCTTCATCCCTGCCACAGAGCCCCCTGAGCTCCTCCCCTCAGCCGGTTGGAGGGGAGTGGGAGCGGCTGTTACCCATGACATGGGCCTTAAGAAGACTAAGGATGTTGCAGAGAATGTTGAGTACCAGGCTCCGTCACTGACGTTGAGCCTGGATGCCGTCTCTTAGGCATACAATGTTTAATTTATCTCTTAGAAATACAATGTTTAATTGTATTTCAAGTTTTATGTAATTTACCATCTTTGTTTGTCTGTAAACTGCTTTGGGTCACCAATAGGTGAGGAAAGTGGTATAAAAATATGCTAAATAAATAAATAAACTCTAGTTGTAACTATAATAAAATTCTAGTTATGGAGACTTCCTTTCCCCCACAAAAGTTGTTTAGATAAGTTGTTTTCATACACAGATTTTTCCCCAAACACAAACTTGGGCATCTATCTATTTGTGTTTTCATTAAAATATATACAGTATATTGCAGCAGAATCTTCATTCTGAAATGAATAATACAAATTTAAATCAAAATATTTAGTAGATGAAAAATAATGCCTGTAAGTATCTAAATATTTTTTCCTCAAATTCTGTCCTTTTGTATCTTTTATAGTTCAACTATGCAGTTTTGTCCCTATTGTAAAGAAGCAATCACATCATCTTTCCTTCTGTCAAATGGTTTCAAATTATATCCATCAGTAAAAAGGAATTGTCTGGTTAGTTCTCGATGTCAGTGGATGGGATGGATCTAATAATCATTGATGAACACAGTAGTGAGTCTCCTCTGAAGAACATAGAGCAAAATATTTTATCATTACAGTATCCATCTTGCCTCTGCAAATAAATTACCTTTGATGATGACTTCTTCAATGCAGTCAATCTGGAGCCAAGCATTTGTAGATGTTATGGAAAGTAATGCCCATATTGTCATTGTTCATGGAGATACTATAGCCATGCTGATTTTAAGATTGTTGCATAATCAAGGAAAAGGTGGTTATGGTGATAAGAAAACATTTGACAAAGTTTGGCTAATGACAGCACAGACAGATTTGTAGCATTGGTTATTCAGAGGGACTGAGTTGTTGATATGTTCCATGGTGCCCTAACCTTTACCACCCACTCTCAGGAAGTGCCAAGAAATAAAAACATCTTGTCAGATCGGGGTAGAACGGTATCAAACCATATTGCAAAATCACACCGTTCAGAAAAAATCCTTGGGAAATCACTGCAGGATATTAAAAAACTGAAAAACACTCGTTGCAGTTTCCAAATTGTCTTTTACTTATCTTATTCAAAACGTAAGTGTGTTTAATATTCAGTAACAAGCATCATAGTCCATACATATATCATTGTAAATGCAAAAATAACTCCAAGAAAAAACTTCAAAATAACTCCAAGAAACTTCAAGAAAAACAGAACTTCCTTATATTGCAGTACTGCAGTGGCTCAAGTCGCTAAGACGCTGACTGGGAAGCGGAAGGTCAGCAGTTCGATTCCCGAGTACTGCAGGACGGAAATGAGCTCCCGTCTTCATCCCAGCTCCTGCCAACCTAGCAGTATGAAAGCAAGAAATTGCAAGTAGATAAATAGGGACCACTTCGGTGGGAAGGTAACAGCATTCCGTGCGCTCCGGTGTCTAGTCATGCCTTCCACATGACCACGGAAACATCTGCAGAAGCAGACAGTGCTGGCTCTTCGGCTTAGAAACAGAGATGAGCACTGCACCCTACAGTCGGATACGACTGGCTTTCGAGCAAGGGAAACCTTTACCTTTACCTTATAGTTCAGGTAATATTATAAAGTTGTTATGGAAAGTAATGCCCATATTGTCATTTTTCATGGAGATACTATAGCCATGCTGATTTTAAGATTGTTGCATAAACAAGGAAAAGGTGGTTATGGTGATAAGAAAACATTTGACAAAGTTTGGCTAATGACAGCACAGACAGATTTCCTTGGGAAATCACTGCAGGATATTAAAAAACTGAAAAACACTCGTTGCAGTTTCCAAATTGTCTTTTACTTATCTTATTCAAAATGTAAGTGTGTTTAATCTTCAGTAACAAGCATCATAGTCCATACATATATCATTGTAAATGCAAAAATAACTCCAAGAAAAAACTTCAAATGAGAAACCTGGGGAATATAGTGAAAAGCAGAGCCATCACCTTGAAAACAAAAATTCGCATAGTCAAAGCAATGGTATTCCCAGTGGTAATGTATGGGTGTGAGAGCTGGACCATTAGGAAGGCTGAGCGCAGAAGAATAGATGCCTTTGAGATGTGGTGTTGGAGGAGAGTCCTGAGAGTCCTTTGGACAGCAAAGAGAACAAATAGGTCAATACTGGAAGAAATCAATCCATTGGAGGGACAAATAGTGAAGATGAAGCTAAAGTACTTTGGACATTTTAGTGTATTAGAACCAAGACACAGGACACAGCCTCGGGCTGGGTTAACTCAGGTTTATTGCATGGTGGACAGAGGGAACATGAGGTAATGGCGGATCAATAGCTCTTTATATACGGTAGTAACACATTTGAACGTGGTTCCATGATAGCCCATTGGCTACTGTCTGCGTGACGTCATTGCTGGTCACGCCCTTCTTGTCCAGGTGTAGGTGGTGGCGGGAAAACTTCCCGCGCTGTTGCCTTTGATGAATTTGGACCAATAGAGCTTGGACGCTCGCTGCTGCCAGCTGGTGGTCATTAGCTCGCGTCCGATTACAGGGTTTATGTGATACAGCTGAAGGTTACATTGTTACCCGTTGGCAAGGTTACATTGGTTAAGATACATTGTTATCCATGTAGAAGATTACTCCATTAGAACACAACACTCCTCCCCCCTAGGATGAGACGAAGTCTCGAACTCAACACTCCCCCCCCCCCCTAGGATGAGACGAAGTCTCTCAGCCAAGATGGCTTATTTCGAACACGCTGGGGTCTCGATGCGGGCTGCCTTTCCCCGGGTTTGCTACCTTCTCTTTGTCCCCTGTTTTCCTGTCCTGTAATTGGAGAGGGAGACTCGTTAGTGACTTGCCGCGGCTCCGCGGCGTTGTTGGGAGGTGTGTGCTTTATTAGGGAAGAACCGGGGCACTGGGGGCTAACGAAAAACCCCTCTTCTCGCTTGGATGGGTGGGGGAACACTCCCGAAAACCCCCCCGGCTCGCAAAATCAAAATCAGAATTAAATTCGGGGGCAGCGGTCGCGAACTCCTCTCCCCCTTCCCCGGCCCCTGATAGAGCTGACGTATCAAAAGGGTATGAGTCGGGGCCGCTGCTTTCCCCCCTTGTTTGGGACTGTTGTCCGTTGCTGTCTCCCCCTTGGGCTAAACGGGTGGGGGAGAACCCTAACGCTGAATCCTGTTGCTGAGCCCCACTGACCGGCCCCCCACTCACTCGGTGCCTAAGTTGGTCCGCGTGCCTCCTCCAGAGGAGACCGGTGCTAGTCTCGACCCGGTACGACACTGGCCCCGTCTGTTCCACAACCGTCCCTGGTACCCAGGCTGGACCTGCGCTGGCGTAGTTCCTGCAATGCACAGGGTCGCCGACGGCGAAACCTTTCGAGACTGCCAACCCTATGTTTTTTCCTTTGTCCTCGACTCTCGTCGGGTCTAGCCTGGACAGGATCGTGGTCAGTTTTCGCCGCATCAGCAGCTCTGCCGGCGAGTAACCTGACGCTAGGGGGGTCACCCTATACGCTAATAAAAACTGACATACTTGGTGATTTAGGTCCCCTGGGCCCATGCGCCGCAGCGCATCCTTTGTTGTACGCACCAGCCGTTCCACTTGGCCATTCGTGGCCGGGTGAAACGGCGCGGATGTGACATGCCGAATGGCGTTTGCCTCCATGAATGCCCTGAACTCAGCGGAGGTGAAACAACTAGCGTTATCGCTGACCAAAGTGTCGGGTAGACCGAACGTGGAAAAGACTCTCCTTAGCTGGCTAATTGTAGTGGCGGAGGACGTGCTCTTTACTGGGATAACCTCCAGCCACTTGGAGAACGCATCCACTACCAGGAGAAACATGGTTCCTCGGAACGGGCCAGCGAAGTCTACGTGCACCCTGGACCATGGCCCCCTTGCTGCGTCCCATTCCCTATGCGGAAGACGGGCCTCCTCCGGTCGGGAGCCCTGGCATGCCTCACAAGTGCCGACCATGTGCTCAATGTCCGCGTCCAGCTGTGGCCACCAGAAGTAACTCCGGGCCAGCGCCTTGGAACGGACGATGCCCGGGTGGCTTACGTGCAGCAGTTCGAGTACCCTCGATCGCAGGGACGTAGGAACCACCACACGTTGACCCCACAAAAGGCACCCCCTCTCTAGGGACAACTCTATTTTTTTTCGAAAAAATGGGTCGAATTCCGTACCTGGGGATGACGCCGGCCACCCCTTCTGTAGCCATGAACTAACTTTCTCTAGCGTTCTGTCCTTGCCTGTCACCCTAGCAATGTCGGCCGGTACTATTGGGGGTGAGTCTAAAACCTCTATTAACAAAACCTGGTGATCTCTCTCCGCCCTTTCCTTTTGGACGCCCGACAAGGGCAAAGGAGACCTCGAGAGTGCGTCTGCATGGCTGATCTCCTTTCCGGGCCGGTATTCCAACTCATGTTGGTATGCGTTGAGAAAGATAGCCCACCGCAGCATTCTTGGGGACAGGATCTGTGGCGTGGGCTTATTTGCAGTGAAAATTCCTAACAGGGGCTTGTGGTCAGTCACGATTTTGAACGGCCGACCATACAGAAAATCGTGAAATTTTTTGGTTCCCGCTACTATCGCTAACGCCTCCCTGTCGGTCTGTGCGTAATTACGCTCTGCTTGGGACAGGGACCTTGAATAAAACGCTATCGGGGCCTCCCTTCCGTCGTCCAACACGTGGCAAAGCACCGCCCCCACCCCCACCGGGGACGCATCACAAACTAAGACCACTGGCCGTTTGGGGTCGAAATGAGTTAGGATTGCCTCGGATGTTAGGAGTTGCTTTAACTCTTTAAAAGCCCTCTCTTGCTCGTCACCCCACAGCCATGTTTCCTCCTTTTTAAGCAACCGATGGAGCGGTTCGGCCACAGACGCCTTCCGTGGAAGGAAGGTATGGTAAAAATTTAGGAGCCCCAGGAATGACTGTAGTTCGGTTTTGGATGTGGGGCGAGGAGCCTGCTTGATGGCAGCTACTTTGGATTTGGACGGCTTAATTCCCTCGGGTGTGACACGGAACCCTAAAAACTCAACCTCTGTTTCGAAAAAAACGCATTTGTCTTTTCTCAGCCGCAGCCCCGCTTTCTCGAACACAGTCAGTACTTTATCCAATCTCTTTGCCAGTTCAGCCTCACTCCCCCCTGTTATCAACACGTCATCAAAATAAGGCAACACCCCCTCCAGCCCCTTCAGGAGGCGTTCCACAAGCGACTGAAAAAGGCCGGGTGCCGAGTTCACGCCGAACTGTAAACGCGACACCTGGAACGCTCCTTTATGTGTGACTATCGTTTGTGCCGCGGCCGTGGCGGGAGTTACAGGGAGTTGCTGATAGGCTTGTGCCAAATCGAGTTTAGCGAAACACTTTCCCCCATTCAGCCTGGCCAGAAGGTGGCTGACCACCGGCACCGGGTATGCATTAGGGCGGATCGCCTTATTAATTGTACACTTATAATCAGCGCAAATGCGCACCTCCCCGTTAGCCTTCAGAGCGGTCACAATTGGAGTTTCCCACTCCGCGGAATCAACAGGAATAAGAATCCCCTGGCCCACCAGTTTGTCCAGTTCCGCCTCTATTTTGTCCTTTAATGCGAATGGCATCCTGCGCGGTTTGAGTCTTATCGGGCGGACCTCTGGGTCTAGGTCGAAGGCTACAGGGGGTCCCTTGAACTTTCCCAGTCCTTTTTCGAAAACGGCGGGATGCGCGTCGCACACCGCTTGTATTGGATCCACCCCCACTGTATGCACTCCCCCTATGAACAATCCTAGGGGCTGAAACCACTGCGTCCCTAGGAGGCTACAACTTCCCCCCTTAAGGACAACTAGGGGCAGTTCCGCAGAATGTCTCTTAAAACTGACCCGAAATTTCCCGACCCCCAACACCGGAATGCTGTTTCCCTGTACGTCTCGCAACGTGGACCTCAGCGTTTTAAGCTTGGGCCGCACGTGGGGGTCGATTTTCAAGAACTCTTTCTGGGGAATTATAGAGTAGGAGGACCCCGAGTCAATTTCCATCCTGATAGGGGCCCCTTGTACTAGTACCTCAACGAAGTAATGGGATTGTCCCGCGGACACGCTGAACACGGGGGCATCGACCTCGCTGTCGTCCGAGATGCGGCCCACGCCGTCCTGCTTCCTCGTGGTCTGGGCGCCATCTTTGGACCTCGCTGGACGGTCTGGTCTGGTCGAACGGTCTTGTGACTGCCTCCGGCCCTCCTTCCGCTTTCTGCATGCCTTGGCGATGTGCCCCCGGCGACCGCAGGTGTAACACTCAGCTTTTCTGAATGGGCACCTCGCGCGCTCATGGGCTGCTCCGCAACCATCGCAGCGGCGCCCTCCTTTTCGGACCTTCTGGACCTCCTCGCCGTCGCTGCCTTCTGTGGACGACTTCGAGGCTCGTCGGGTTGCGTGCACCGACTGCCCGGACCTTCCGTGCACCGAATTTTCCGCTTTTCCGGCTCTAGGACGCCACTCCCGCCACTGGTGCATTTCGTCCACTCCAGCATTCGTGGCTTCCGCGGCTTCCGCGGCCTCTACAACTTCAGCCAGCGTGGGTGGTGGCTCCTTGTTCATCAAGCTGCGCTGCACCTCCTTGTCCTTCAGGCCACACAGAACTCCGTCCCTGAGGGCCATCTCTAGGTTGTCCCATCTGCAGGGGACGGCGGCTATTCTCATGGCTGTTACGAATGCCTCAACCGACTCGTCCGGCGCTTGAACTCGCCTCCAAAACGCGCTCCGAGCGGGAAACATTGCCCTCGAGGGTCGGAAACGCTCACGCAGCAGCTTCATAATGTCCTCGGCTTTGAAATCGCTCACCTTCTTCGGTGCAATGATGCCCACCAGCGTTCGCTTGGTTTCTATCCCAAGCATTCTGGTGAGGATGGCCCTCTTCCTCTCCTCGTCGTCTTCTTTGACTTTGAGTTCCACCAGTGCCGCCTGGAAGTCCATCTCAAAAAGCTCCCAGTCTTGCGGTTTGGTGATGTTGAACCCGCTCTGTGCCCTGGCTCCTTGGGGATCCATTATCCCACCTTCGTCGCCAATTTAGTGTATTAGAACCAAGACACAGGACACAGCCTCGGGCTGGGTTAACTCAGGTTTATTGCATGGTGGACAGAGGGAACATGAGGTAATGGCGGATCAATAGCTCTTTATATACGGTAGTAACACATTTGAACGTGGTTCCATGATAGCCCATTGGCTACTGTCTGCGTGACGTCATTGCTGGTCACGCCCTTCTTGTCCAGGTGTAGGTGGTGGCGGGAAAACTTCCCGCGCTGTTGCCTTTGATGAATTTGGACCAATAGAGCTTGGACGCTCGCTGCTGCCAGCTGGTGGTCATTAGCTCGCGTCCGATTACAGGGTTTATGTGATACAGCTGAAGGTTACATTGTTACCCGTTGGCAAGGTTACATTGGTTAAGATACATTGTTATCCATGTAGAAGATTACTCCATTAGAACACAACAGACATCAAATGAGAAGGGAGGACTCACTTGAGAAGGCCTTGATGCTGGGAAAGGTGGAGGGAAAGAGAAGAAGGGGGCATCCAAAGATGAGATGGATAGATGGTATTGTGGACACAATGGGCACAGAGCTTGGTGGGCTGAGGAGAATGGTGGAGGATAGAGGTGCCTGGAGGAAAATGGTCCATGGGGTCGCAAAGGGTCGGAATCAACTGTGCGACTGAACAACAACAACAACAATTATAAAGTTGTAAAGACTTCCTTTCGAAGAGAATTCAATAAATCTCTTTTCATATTAAATATCATCAGGAAAGGAAGGTTGACGAAGTTCTGTAGAGACATATAAGCATATAAGCAGCTTAGTTTCATTGTAACATAATCTAATAATTAGAAACATATTGATGTAAAAACATATTAATGTAAAAACAGTAACATTTCCCAACAGTTGAAATGCACATTACATATCTCAGTTAACTTACCAATTTAAATTCAGCATTTTACTCGCTTCTAAGCCTCACAATGTTGATTCTTTCGGGGCAGACGTTAAAAACCTAGCTCCTGTAACCTTGAATTTATGTTCTCCAAGCACTACTAATCTACCACACCTGAACAATTCTTACCACCTGGGCTCGGGAAATCTTGACCCACAGCAAAGACTTATAACAGACATTTAAAGAAAGCATGAAAAATCTAAATGCAGAACAGGATTCTTCATGTTTTCTTTAAATGTCTGTTGCAAGTCTTTGCTGTGGGTCAAGATTTCCCAAGCCCAGGTGGTAAGAATTGTCTCAGGTGTGAGACAGAGAAGTGTCTTGAGTCAATGTAGTACATGGAGCTAATGCAGAAGTAATAATAATAATAATAATAATAATAATAATAATAATAATAAACTTTAATTTTATATACCGCTCCACTCGCCCAAAGGCGACTCAGAGCGGTTTACATTGGCGCATGCTGTGCAGGCAGCAGCAAACATAAACAAGAAAATACAATATAAAATATACAAAAAGTGTCAAAACATAATTAAAGTTACAATCAAAAGCAGTGATGAAATAGAAACAAAGACAAGATACAAACAATAAAGCCCAGCCAGGATAAAAGGTAAACGTTCCTCAGTTACGTCAAAAGGTCCCCAAGTGGCTTCAAACCCCCACCCCCCCGGGGCGATGGTGTGGCTCCGGGGAAGCACAGGACCTCTGCGGTGATGGCGGTGGCTTTTCACCCTTCTGGCCAAGTGTGGCTCATAGAGGGTGGCAGCGGCTGCAAGTGTAGGTGAGCTGGGCTCAATTCCAGGCAGGCAGTCCAGGGCGGAGGAAGGCACCAGCGTCGGGAGCAGCCCCGCGGCGAGATCTTTGTAGCTGCAGGGGTCCGACGCAGCTGACCCCCATTTCGCCCGTAGGCAAGTCCAGGGAGGGGGGAGGCAACCGGCATTGGAAGAGGCCCCGTGGCAAGATCTTGATGCTGGCAGGTGCCGCTCGTTCCACCGGCCGGCTGCTGGTCGAAAGCCCCGCCGGGCTTGGTGGAGGCTGGGGCGGCTTTTGAGGGCGATGTAAAGATGAAGCTGAAGTACTTTGGACATCAAATGAGAAAGGAGGATTCACTTGAGAAGGCCTTGATGCTGGGAAAGGTGGAGGGCAAAAGAAGAAGGGGGAGGCCAAAGATGAGATGGCTAGATGGTATTGTAGACACAATGGACACAGAACTGGGAGGGCTGAGGGGGATGGTGAAGGACAGAGATGCCTGGAGGACAATGGTCCATAGGGTCGCAAAGGGTTGGAATCAACTGTGCGACTGAACAACAACCTTGTAGAAGTGCCAGATGGATAAAGAACATGGACATTTTAAGACCATTAAATAAAGAAAGCTCCAATACCTTGGGCATATGATGAGAAACAACATAAAGTATAGAATAATCCAACTCACTCTGCAAGGAAAGATCCCTGGGAAGAGAGGCTCTGGACTTCGACGGACCTCATGGCTAAAGAACCTGAGAGATTGGTATGAAATGTCCTTGGAAGAACTGTTCCAAGGAGTTACGAACTTTCACCATGATGACAGCCAATATTCAAAAAGGATACAGCACTTGAAGAAGGTACAGTACAAATGAAGGATAGCGCTCAAGAATATACTGTATATCCAAGGCAAGGGAATAAATGTACCACATTGACTCAAGACCCTTCTCTGTCTACACAGAAGATCCTAAAACTTCATTAAACCTGTTCAATCATTCCTCAAGTAAGTTTGCTCTGTACACAAGAAGCATATACTTGCTTTGTCACCTCTGTCTTTAATAAAAACACATGCGACAATCTGAAAAGAGGGAAACTCTCTAGGTTTCTCACATGATACATAAAATAAAATAAAAAAGTTTTCTGATTCATATCAGACATCCTCAGTCTTGTCCGTTTTCATTTTTGTGTAACGAGAATTAGGATGGGCCTTGAGTGCTCCTCCTCTTGTGTGTGAAGGAGATATGCTTTCGGAATAATTGGATAACTATAACCTGAGATTGAAAGAGAGTAAGTAAGCTTTTACTCACTTTACTAACTTTGCTGCCTAGTCAAATAAAAACAGATTTTTGAAGATTGGTCCGGTGGGTTCCCTGCAATAATTGGCATAAAACCTCTCCTGAGGGGTGTGCCTGGTGTCCGCAGACCCACATGAGAGTCCCCAGACTAGCTGTGGCCGTGCTCTGCTGAAAGGGAAATTGGGAGATAAACGGGTAGGTTAGGAATTAACAATAGCCCAGGCTGAGGGTAAATAAAGTTAGGCAAGCAGACAGGGGCAGACAGGGGACAAAGCTAGGTGCGCGGGGTCAATCCACATAGGCTCCGAGATTAGGGCAGAAACAATGGCTTTTGCCAGCCCAAGACAATTAAGTGCGGGTTGTCCTTTAACCTTGGGGTAGCTTCCAGAGCCATACCACCGTGAAATACCATGCATGCAAGCCTTCTGTACAGGGAATGGCGCGATTATCTTACATACACGTCTTTGCCCCTAGGCAGCGAATAAATACTTGCTCCCTACTTCGGTTGGGGCTGGACTTCACCACACGGCTGCCTCATGCATCTCATTACAACAGGTCCTGTGTTCTTTGCTAGGGCCTAGTACAATTTGTCTGCCCTGCACTTTGCCTGATGTGGGAAAGCAAAGGCTGTGCCAAGCCAACACCCTCATAGGCTGTGGAAAGCCTTATGAAGCTAGTGTTGTTGTCTGGGAAGATTTTGATAGAGGATAGAAAGAAAAGATGGCCAAATGAAATGTACCCCAGTACAGGCTGCAGGAATAGCTTTGTCCATTCCTGACATTACAGACTGGGCAAATTTGTGTGTCTTTTTCTCTGAGGTGAGATCATTCTGAGATAAATTTGATTGGAGACCAGTCAGAACAACTATAGCAGGGGTTCTCAACCTTACTGTGCTATGATGAGCCCGACCATATCCACTCAGACAGCTGAACAGGCCAGACACATGAGTTCCCCCTACCATAAACACTGTCTTAAACCACAGTGGGCCTGTTTGCGCATGTGCAAGCACATTTGTGCATGCACAGACATGTTTATGGCTGTCGTAAACGTGTCTGCTTCGGCCTCCATGGTTGTCTCCATGGGCCAGATCCAGCCTACGGGCCGTACGTTGCAAATGCCTGAACTATAGCATAGCACAGCAGGAATCCTGCTATTGCTAGTCTCTGATTGGAGACAGCAGGAGATTGAGTGGAGATAAAGGTTTTGGGTGAGGATTAGGGTATTTCCAGACTTTTTATGGGCTAGGGTGAAATTACTCATGGGTTGGATTAAGGATAAGGGTCAAAGAGTCTCAGTCCCTGGTTTAGAAACTAGGCTCTTACTGGCATAGAAATAACCAACAATATTATCCTTCCCTTATGTTGTTTTCCATGTAAAACTAAACTAACTACAACAAAATGTCATTTCTGGTAGCTTTTCAGGTCTAACTATATCACCACTTGTTTATCTTCCCTATTCTTCTGTGCTTCCATGAATGAAAATTAAGAATTTACCTTGAAGTTTGATATTATGTATTTCCTCACTTTCCAACTCCACACAATCAAAGCACCATAACACAATATTAGAGATCCAATATTCATTCATTCATTTCCTGCATTTCTCTGCAAGAGTTTTTACACTTTTCTGTTAACTGCTACTGTGCTTCTCAAGTTTGATAGTACAGCAAGACAGAGTGAGCAAAATCATCCAGTCATTTTATCTTGTAAACAAGGATATATCACATTAAAATAGGGGTTCCCAACCTTTTCAATCTGGGGGCTGGATCATGCTCTCTCAGTCACCTTTGAGGGCCGGAAGGCTATTTTGCCCTGCCTGATAGATGGAATGGCCATTTTGTCCTAATAGCTTCAAAGGGTGCAGCCATTTTGTTTCTCATATGCCCTTGGAGAGGTGGGGGGCCACATGAAATGGTGCTGTGGGCCGGATCCAGCCCATGGGACTTAGGTTGTGAACTCCTGCATTAAAATATAAGTGTTATTTAATATTCTGCCTATGTTTCTCTCCCCCCCTCAGTTAAACAAAAAAAGTTAATATCAAAAAAAGTCTGGTCATCAAAACATCTGCAGGCTGCTGATGAAATAACAGTGTGCACCGTACTCCAGAGAGTTAGCCTGTAATTGTCCCAAATTATTAAGAGTTATCTTTGCTAATCCCATTTGGCCCCATTATGCATAACAACATCCAAAAATGTAGATAAAATATCCCAGAACTGTTGAAGACAGAATTACAGGGCTTAGCTGGAGCAGGCAGACAGGGCTGCATCAGTCTAAATGTTCCATTTGCTGGAAGAATCCAAGCACTGAAGACTGGCTACGATTATTGATGGTTGGAATACTTGAAGATTTTGTTTGCTCTCAATTTACCCTCCTACTCCATTGGCACAGAAGCAAAGTTATCTTTCGGACTGTGCATTTCTTCAGATTTCCTGGGACAGTTCTTGGCTGGGAAATGCATTTAGACTTTCACTTTAAATAGCTCATTTAAGATGGAAGATGCATATGAAAATATGGATGTGGGAGGCAATTATAATTTACAAAATGTAAAATGAATCCTGTACCCAGTCTACCATTCCATGCCATGAAGATGAATTTTCCACTGTTTTTATTATTGTGGTGGTTGCTACAGCTGCCTCCAACTGCGTGTGAGGCATCCTTTGTAAAGTGTACCATGAGTGATATTTTACAGATTCCATACCAATATTGGACACAAGATACCCTAATTATTGGAGAGATTACGACACAGTTTGACTGTCTCTTTGAAATGTTGACCTTCAGTGAAAACCCTAAGACTAAGTTCATAGATGAATTTATGTAAGGAAATACTTTGTTCTCCATAATATGAATTAGATCAGTTCATAAAAACTGCAAGTAGGCCATATGAATATATGTTGGATGATCTCATTTCATCTAGCATTTTTATTTTCACATCTTTTATTTTGAATGGCAATACGCCTCTACAGTATCCTCAGACATGACCTTTCTCCTTGAGATCTTTTAACTGAGATGTCAATAGCTTAATGTATGAAATAATGTCTATTTATTGGGGGTGTGGGGTTATTCATCTCAATTGTGCAATTCAGAAAATGGTTTTCCATGCTTTTTTGAAAGTGTTTTATTTCTTACATATGAAATTAGGTGTGATTTGGAGATGTATACAGTGGAATTGTTCTGATGTTCTCATTATGTACCATCATGCCATTTCTGACTTACAGGAATGTTAAGAATTGATAACCTCTTACTATTAACTGCCTTTCTCAATTCTTGCAAGGTTAAGTCAATGGGTTCCATTATTGAGCTAATTCATCTAATGTTCTGTCTCCATCTTTTACTGCTTTCTTCTATTTTTCTGAGCATTAATGCAATTGCTGTTTGCAGTAAATCTTGTTTTAGCACCATCTGTCCAAAGTTTGACAGTCCCAGTTTTGTCATTCTAAGTTCTAGTAAGAGTTCAGGCTTGATTTGATCTGGAACCCATGTATTTATTGATTACTAGCAGAGGTTGCCCGGCGTTGCCAGGCTGCTTTAAATTGTGTTGGAAGGTTAAATTGTGTTAATGTTTTTTTTTTAAATTGCTTAGTCTGTAATTTTAATTGTTAAAATGTTTATTTATGTAAAAAAATTTGGCTTGGCTGTTATTAACTGTGATCTGGTTTTTTTGGGGTTTTTTTAGGATTAATAAAAGAACAAAGTATGATATATATTTTTCAAATTGTTTTATGTAAGTGAATAATGTTTTAGTTTTTTGAATTTTTTGAATTAGTTGTACTGTAGGTAATAATTTTAATAATGTAAAAGTAAATGTTTTTTTACATTCAATGTTTTTAAAATGTGTTTAGATGTTTTGTGTTTTAGTTTGAGTTAAAACTCAGCACAGGATTTTTAAAAGTTTCTATTGTATTTTATTGACATATGTTTGTGATTTGTGTTAAAGTGTGTTTTAGTGTAATTTTTTTGACTTGTTTTTATTGGTGTGACCTTTTGTGTAAAATTGTGAATTTGTGTTATGTTTTTGATTTGTTTTTACTCTTGTGGCTTTTGTTTGGGGCTGTTGTGTGTTTTTGAATTGTTTTTACTATTTTGGCCAGCAGGTGGTGCTGGGAGGGGTTATTGTATTTTGACTGTTTTTTCTCTCCTGGCCTCTGGGTGGAGCTTCTTCTGGTTAGTAGTCTCTTTCTTTATTCATTTATTTTCCGGTCCTCGTGGAGGTAGGACATCTTTTGGAAAGTTTGCTTGTTTTCTTTCTTTTGTGTGTGTGTGGGGTGGGTGGGTGGGTGGGGTGGAATTTGTATTTTTGTCTGTTTGTTTTGTTTTTTATTGTGTTTTTGTTTACTTCGTATTGTTTTTTGGTGTTTTTGTTTGTTTTTGTGTATTTTTGGATGTTTTTTGACTGTGTTTTTAGTAATTTTTAAAAAATTATTTATTTATTTGGTGGTGGGGAGGGGGGCATGGTCATTGGGGGTTATGAAGGGTGGGCTAGGTGGTGGGGAGGGGGCGTGGTCATTGGGAGTTAGGAAGGATGGGCTAGGTGGTGGGGAGGGGGACATGGTCGGTGGGGGTTAGGAAGGGTGTGCTAGGTGGTGGGGAGGGGGGCATGGTTGTTGGGGGTTAGGAAGGGTGGGCTAGGTGGTAGGGAGGGGGCCTGGTCATTGGGTGTTAGAAAGGGTGGGCTAGGTGGTGGGGAGGGGTGTGTGGTCAGTGGGGGTTAGGAAGGGTGGACTAGGTGGTGGGGAGGGGAGTTTTATTGTGTTATGGTGCTTTGATTGTGTAGAGTCATGAAATTAGATCGGGGTTTTCCCTTTAATATCAGTGGGTGGGAGGGTTGTGACCCCCCTCTCTGCTGGCTTCCCTGGGGTTGGGAGATTTGGGGGGACAAAAGGGGTATGTCCCCCCAACCCTTCTGGACCCTGGAGACCAGGGAGAGGGGATCGATTCCACCCCCCTCCAAATAAAAAAACCTCCATTTTTAAAGAGAAGAAACCGCTTGCCTGTGCAACCGTGTCAATTTCAATGCCTAGAAATGTGAGCTTAGTAGATGGGCCCTCAGTCTTTTCGGGTGCTAAGGGGACACCCAGTTCCCACATTAGCGTCTGAAATGTAGTGAGGAGACGCGTGCACGTGTCTGAGCCCCGTTCACCCCCGAACAAAAAGTCATCGAGGTAATGGACTACAGACCGAGACCCGGACCTGCAAACAAAGGCCTACTGAAGAAAAGTGCTAAAACGTTCGAATGCCGAACATGAAATAGAGCAGCCAAAAGGCATGGCCTTATCCACATAGAACTTCCCTTGGAATCTAAAACCCAATAGCTCAAAGTCCCCTGGGTGCACTGGCAGCAATCGGAATGCCGATTTAATGTCACATTTTGCCAGGAGGGCACCAGGACCACATGAGCGCACCATTCGTAGGGCCTGGTCAAACAACGTATACCTGACCGAACAAAGGTCATCAGGAATAGCATCATTGACAGAAGAACCCGCCGGGTACAATAGATGGTGGATTAAACGAAATTCACCCGGGGTCTTTTTAGGTACTAACCCCAGAGGGGAGACTTTCAGGTTAGGGAAAGGCGGTTCGGAAAAGGGGCCCGCTACCCTCCTAGCCCCCACTTCTTTAGCAATACTCAGGGCAGCTACCTCCTCCTTGCCCTTCAAGGAAATTAAATTGGGGGCATCTTGGGGTCCCCGAACCCCCTCGAACGGAATACGAAAGCCCCACTGGAAACCCTCCAGAAGGTACCTCGCGTCCTCCCTTCTTGGATAAGTTGAGAGCCATCGCTCCAGCATATACACATTAACCGGGGAGGGGGCCTTTTGAATGGCTAGCTCCGTCAGAGGAAGCCCTGACCGCCCCCTATCCACCTCTACCTCTGCCCTGTGACCCACCAGCCCGCGGGCACGCGGAGGCAGCATGGGGGCCAGCGCAAGAGGGACACTCATGTTTGAACCGACACTGTCGCTTATTGCACACGCCATTAGCTGAGAAGCTCCAACACAGCAAGTGGGTTGGAACCCCCTGCCCCGCCGGCTGGCAGGGAGCCTGTGTTGGAGCAGCTCGCTGCACAGCATGGCCACAATGGTACCTATCCCCAGGCGCCGGACGCGTGGGGGTCATGTACAAGAGCCACAATTTCTGGCAGGGCTCATCCCACCTCATCTCTGGGTGTAGGGCCACCCTCATTCTAAATTCCTCATCGTAAGCCAACCACGACGGGCCAGGGAAATCAACCATCGCCCTGTAAATATTGTCCAAGTATTGGATCATAGGAATGGCCAGATCAGGCCGGGCCCTCAGGTATACCGCCATATATATAAGATATGCCGGCAACCAGTTGGCCCAAGTGCGCGGTGGCTTACGATGACAGGACAGCTCTTTGTCTCTGTCGTCCTGTCCCTCTCTCTCTTCCTTAGTGGGCTCACGGTTCAATAGGGAGAATATATCCACGTACTCCCCTCGCCAAATCTTATCCCTCGTGACCTGTGACAAATGATCACCCAGGGGCAAGGAATAACCAGCCGTTGGCAAAGCCATCGTCGGCACATTCTGTATAGAGGGCATACGCAGCGGGACCTGAACAGCCCCTGCGATGCTCAGCACAGCCCCAGGGGCGGACACCCCCGCCCTTAACGAGGGACCATTTTGAAACCATGGGTTACTGGGATAGGATGGTAACTGCTGCCCACTCGCAGCAACTTGACGAGGCCAGGGCCACTGACCCCCCCCCCCCCCAATGTAAGTGGACTGTGGTGGTGGTGCACTAAATTGAACCTGATACTCACTAGTTGCACCCCTGTGAGCCGCCCCCACCGGGGGCGCGACCGGAATCGAGCTCTGGGACCACCCCTGACTGCTCCCAGCCTGGACATCAGGTCGAACGGGGAGCTGCGAGGCACCAGCTGGGGCCGGCCGGACCGTCTCAAGCAGCTCGACCCGGTTGGCCGCCTGCTGAACCGTTGCGGCCGGCAAGGTAGCCGGGGCCGATGAAGGGGTCCCTGTTGAAGAAAGAGTAGCGCCCCCCTCCGAAGGAGGCTGTGCAATGCCCAAGGATGCTTCCAGCACTGCTATCCGTGCTAACAGAGCATCCACTGCCTCAGAGTCCCCAGTATAAAGCGGGCCGGGTGGGCCAGACGGCCCACTAGGCAGTTGAGGAAAAGGCAACCCAAAAGGAGAGCCAGGGCCAGAATAGGGCCATGGCCAAAACTCTGGCCCATGGGGGGCCGGAGGAGCAGTGGGGCGGACACCCGAACCAGGCCCCCCCAGGCCACCCTGTCCTGTGCCCTGCAAAGGCGGGCTGAGGGCCGAAGCCCCAGAGGGGCCGGCCTGTAGCTGACCAGCTACCAAGCTGGGACCCGGCTGCCAAGTGGTAGCCTGACCAGCCCCACTGGTACCAGTGGGCAAGGCTGTAACATTGCCCTGCCGTGGGGGCGCAGCCCTGGTCCTCCGACCCAAAGGCTGGCCCCCATCCGATGCAGGGCCGGTAAAAGTTCTTCCCCTCAGCCATGGCTTCAGCGCCGGGGCCTTCCACTTGGGAGCCATGTCTCCCTAGGAGAAGAAAAGTCGCTGAAGGATCCCTATCCAGGGATCAAACCTCTAGCATGTAAGTACCGCGGTAGCCAAGAAGCAATCCTAAAAGGCTCCGGGTACTGTAATCTTCCTTTCCCAGCCGGGAAACGAACGGCAAGGCTCTATAGCCGAAGCCTAAAGAGAAAAAGCGACGGAGAAAACTTCTCCTCTCCATCGCTATTCTAAAATGGAAGCTCGGCTGCCTCGTGGCCACCCCTTTTATAGAGGGGTGGCCACGGCCCCTAACTCACCCGGATGTCTGAGTCCGGGTGGGGGGGCCCGCAAAGAGCGCGACGGCCATTTTGGCGCCGCGCTTTCATTTGCATATACATGTTGTCCACCTTGGCAGAGAGGACTGACAGATTAACTGGAGAAATGGGCAGCAAGAATATTGCCCTGAGCAAATTAGAAATAGATAGATGCCTTCCAGTCAGCATCTTAGCGACTTGAGCCACCCTTGTGTGACACTTCTCTCTATTGCAAAGCATTAAGACAACCAAATATTCTTGCACACTGATTTCCTCAATAACGATTTGTAGTTTTCATGATCCGTGCAGTCAGAGGCTTTACTCTTATCTATAAAGCATTTCATATCTTTTATTTACAGCTACCTGCATAGTTCAGTGGCAGGCTGAATAGCTCAGTGAGTTGGAGCATCTGACTGCAGAATATGATTCATCTCATCACTAAAAGGACTGGCAACCCATTTTTGAATAATTTGCACCTAGGAAAGCTTGGCAAAGGTCATCGTGACTCAGAATTAGCTTGATGTCACTTACCTGTTTTATGCATATCAGTATCCTGAATCTACCTTTCATAAATTATATCACTCTCTTTTTAGAGCGATGACGAAAAATTACCAGCATGTCCTTTCATTTGCATTTGCTGTGAAGCACATCAACGAGGATCACAAGATCTTACCAAATGTCAGCCTGGGGTTCAACATCTATGACAATTTCCTAAGTACTTGGATGACTCACCAGAACACCTTGAAGCTTCTCTCCAGACGAAATAGCATTGTACCTAATTACGACTGTGACAGGAGAAATAATCTGATTGGAGTTATCGGGGGACAAAACTCTGAAATTTCTCTCCATATGGCTTCCATTTTAGGCATCTACAAGATTCCACAGGTAAAGTGATTTTTGTGAGCCACAGCATTTTCCACTGATTGAGTTCAATACTAGTCTTTCTTGTTTATTGTCTTTTGAAAGAGAGTTATTCTAGATGGAGAATAATAAGTAATGCTTTCCTCATTCAAGAATAACTGAAGGAAAGAATATCATAAATGAGTAAATAGAGTTTACTCTTCTCACCGGGGGTGAGAAGGAGAAGGAGAGCCGGGGCGAGCGGCAAAGGGGCCTGCCGCCGCCGCTGCCGGCCAACCACCCCAACCGGGGGTGAAGAGGAGGAGAAGGAGAGCCGGGGCGAGCGGCAAAGGGGACTGCCGCCGCCGCCACCGGCCAACCACCCCAACCGGGGGTGAAGAGGAGGAGAAGGAGAGCCGGGGCGAGCGGCAAAGGGGCCTGCCGCCGCCGCCGCCGGCCAACCACCCCAGCTGGGGGTGAGAAGGAGAAGGAGAGCCGGGGCGAGCGGCAAAGGGGACTGCCGCCGCCGCCGCCGGCCAACCACCCCAACCAGGGGTGAAGAGGAGGAGAAGGAGAGCCGGGGCGAGCGGCAAAGGGGCCGGCGCCGCCGGCGCCGGGCAACCACCCCCAAGGGGGAAGGGGGGTGAGGAGGAGGAGGAGAGCCAGAGATCCAGGCAAAGCATAAGTAGTAGATATATAAATGTAGAAGACCTAATATAGCAACTGACATAGAGACTTTATACTGACTAAACATAGAAACTGACATAGAGACTGTGTTTTAAAGTGTGATAATATGCATGATATTATGTTGTCTTAAATGTTTTTAAACTTTTAAAAACTGTGATACAATGTATGAGGAGAGAAAAATGGCATAGACACCGGCAAACCACGCCACAAAGCTTGCCAAGAGAACCCTATGGACCAAAACAAAAGGCAAAACAAAAGGACAGGCTAGGTGATACAGGATGCTTAACACCACAGAGGGGAGAAAGGGGAGGGACAGGAAGGGGGGAGGGGAAATGCAATGTTGCAAGGAGCAATACTGCATAGGGACATGGAATGTGAGATCAATGAACCAAGGAAAACTGGAAGTGGTAAAAAGTGAGATGGAAAGAATAAGCATTGACATCTTGGGCATCAGTGAGCTCAAATGGACAGGGATGGGTGAATTCAGCTCTGGAAACCATCATATCTACTACTGCGGGCAAGAAAACCTTAGAAGAAATGGAGTAGCCATAATTGTCAATAAAAGAGTGAGAAAAGCAGTAATGGGATACAATCTCAAAAATGACAGAATGATGTCAGTTAGATTTCAAGGCAAACCTTTCAATGTCACTGTGATCCAAATATACGCACCAACCACTGGCGCAGATGAAGCCACAATGGACCAGTTCTATGAGGACTTACAACACCTCATAGAACAGACACCAAGAAATGATGTCCAAATTATATTAGGAGACTGGAATGCCAAAGTAGGAAATCAAAAAGTGGAAGGAATAACAGGCAAATTTGGTCTGGGAGTACAGAATGAAGCAGGGCAAAGATTGATAGAGTTCTGCCAAGAGAACGCACTGGTTATAGCAAACACTCTCTTCCAGCAACACAAGAGGCGACTTTACACATGGACATCACCAGATGGCCAACACCGAAACCAGATTGACTACATACTCTGCAGCCAAAGATGGAGAACCTCCATACAGTCAGCAAAAACAAGACCTGGAGCAGACTGTGGCTCAGATCACAACCTATTGATCGCAAAATTCAGGCTTAGACTAAAGAAAATAAGGAAAACACGGAGACCAGAAAGATATCACCTAGACAGCATCCCTAAAGAATACGCGGTGGAGGTGATGAACAGATTCAATGGCTTAGACTCAATAGATAGAGTCCCAGAAGAATTATGGACAGAGATGAGGGACATCATGCAGGAAGCAGCAAAGAAAACCATACCAAAAGAAAAGAAGAGTAAGAAAGCAAAGTGGTTGTCTGATGAGGCTCTTAAAATAGCAGAGGAAAGAAGGAACGCAAAAGTCAAAGGAGAAAGGAAAAACTACAATCATTTGAACACAGAATTTCAAAGAAAAGCAAGGAGAGATAAAGAAAACTACCTAAAAGAACAGTGCAGAGAAATGGAGGAAAACAACAAAAGAAGCAGAACCAGAGATCTTTTCAAAAAAATCGGGGAAATTAAGGGAACATTTAAAGCAAAAATGACCATGATAAGGGACAAAGAAGGAAAGGAGCTAGCTGATGCAGAAGAGATTAAGAAAAGATGGAAAGAGTACACAGAGGAACTCTACAAAAAGGACCTCAACACTCCTGACAATCACAATGATGAAGAAGTAGAACTTGAGCCAGACATCCTGGAGAGCGAAGTCATAAAGGCCCTAAAGAGCACTGCAAACAACAAAGCTAGTGGAGATGATGGTATCCCAGTTGAATTTTTCAAAGCGCTAAAAGACGACGGCGTCAAATTACTGCATTCAATATGCCAGCAGATTTGGAAAACAAAACAATGGCCACAGGATTGGAAAAGATCAGTATACGTCCCAATCCCAAAAAAGGGCAATGCCAAAGAATGTTCAAATTATCGAACAATCGCGCTCATCCCACACGCCAGTAAAGTGATGCTCAAGATAATACAGGATAGACTTCAGCAGCATGTGGAAAGAGAATTACCAGAGGTGCAGGCAGGTTTCAGAAGAGGCAGGGGGACTAGAGACCACATCGCCAACATACGATGGATCATGGAGAAAACAAAGGAATACCAGAAACAAGTATACTTTTGTTTTATTGACTACACTAAGGCATTTGACTGTGTGGACCACAACAAGATGTGGCAAGTAATTAAAGAGATGGGAATACCAGAGCACCTCATATGCCTCCTGAGAAATCTGTACATGAACCAAGAAGCAACAGTTAGGACAGAACATGGAGTGACAGAGTGGTTTGGAATAGGAAAAGGAGTAAGACAAGGCTGCATTTTGTCACCATGCTTATTCAACCTATACACAGAGCACATAATGCGCAGTGCAGGGATGGAGGAATCACAATATGGGATTAAAATCGCTGGGAGAAACATCAACAATCTGAGATATGCAGACGATACCACCCTAATGGCAGAAAGTGAGGAAGACCTAAAGAATCTCTTGATTGGGCTGAAGGAGGAGAGTGCAAAAGCTGGTTTGAGACTAAATATCAAGAAAACCAAGATAATGGCAACAGGCCCAATCAGTTCCTGGAAGATAGATGGGGAAGAAGTAGAAGCAGTGACAGATTTTACTTTCTTAGGATCAAAGATCACTGCAGATGGGGATTGCAGCCATGAAATAAAAAGGCGACTGATTCTTGGGAGACAAGCAATGAGAAACCTGGGGAACATAGTGAAAAGCAGAGACATCACACTGAAAACAAAAATTAGAATAGTCAAAGCAATGGTTTTCCCAGTAGTAATGTATGGATGTGAGAGCTGGACAATTAGGAAGGCTGAACGCAGAAGAATAGATGCCTTTGAAATGTGGTGTTGGAGGAGGGTTTTGAGAGTGCCCTGGACAGCGAGGAGAACAAATAGGTCAATCCTAGAAGAAATTAACCCGGATTGCTCACTGGAAGGTCAAATAGTAAAGATGAAGCTAAAATACTTTGGACATCAAATGAGAAGGGAGGATTCACTTGAGAAGGCACTGATGTTGGGAAAGGTGGAAGGCAAAAGAAGAAGGGGGAGGCCAAAGATGAGATGGCTAGATGGCATTGTAGACACGATGGGCACAGAGCTGGGAGGGCTGAGGGGGATGGTGGAGGACAGAGGCGCCTGGAGAGCAATGGTCCATAGGGTCGCAAAGGGTCGGAACCGACTGTGCGACTGAACAACAACAACAAAGAGTTTGAAAATATACATGGCATATAATTCTCTCTTTATTGTTTTTAATCAACACCATTTTCCCCATAAGATTTCCTACTCTGTATTAGCACCAGTGATGAATGTCAACACAAATCTGCCTTCCTTCTAGCGAATGGTCCCAAGCGAAACGTTTCAATACACCGGAATTGTTCTGATTCTTTTGCACTTCCAATGGGTATGGATTGGGATCATTGCATCACGTGATGATAAAGGAGAAACATTTGTGCAGACATTGTTGCCTATGCTTTCCCAACATGGAATATGTGCAGCTCTCATTGAAAGAACAAAGACTTTATCTGATGTTTTAGAGGACCTCCAGTCATTTGAAGAGGTCATGGCCATTGTCACATCACTGGCCGAATCAAGAGTCAAAGTTTATGTTGTAAATGCAAACCCTCACACCATATCATGCTTGAAGTGGCTGATATATGCTCATACAATTTTTACAGAGACGATACAGGTCACTTTAGGGAAGGTATGGATTCTGACAGCCCACTGGGATTTCTCAACAGAGATATTTCACAGAGATTTTGATGTACATGTCTTCAATGGTGCCATGTCTTTGGCACGTCATTCAAATGAAGTGCTGGGGTTTAGAGAATTTCTGCAGCAATTATCTCCGAAATCACCAAAAGATGGTTTCCTCAGGCTCTTTTGGGAACAGACATTCGGCTGCTTGTTTTCTACTTCTCATGAAAGTGAAGAGGATGCTAAGTGTACCGGTGAAGAGAAACTAGAGAACCTACCTGGAACACTTTTTGAAATGAGCATGACTGGTCAGAGCTACAGCATATATAATGCAGTCCATGCTATAGCACATGCTGTGCATAAGATGCCCCTATTATCTACATCCAAACTCCAAACAGCATTTATTTGAAGAAGATCAAGTCCCTTGGATATTCAACCTTGGGAGGTACAGTAACACTCAAAATATGAAAAATCATTTTCTTGAAAGTATTAAATTGGCAAGGGTTTAGTATAAGCAACTAAAGGATAAACAGACTCAAATAGAGAATCACTTAAGAAGTCTTCAAAATAAACATGCTAGGACATTGGGGGAAAGGTGTGGGAAGAAATGCAGAGGTTACAAAAGGAAATACGGTAATAGGAAAAGATATGGAAAAAGTTAAGAAAAATTGGTATACTGTACTTAAAAATAGAATATTTCGAGTTCAGTAATAAAAATTCAAAAATGCTGGCAAGGGCAGTAAGAGATAAGAAAGAAAAGAGAGAGATAGGCACATTGGTAGATGTGGATGGGAGGAGGTGCTATAAAATGAGTGATAAATTAAAAATAGTAGAACAATTCAACCAAAATTTATATAATAAAAAGGAAATAAAAATTGAGAAACTGGAGGAATATTTAGAAAAATATAAAGGAAATAAGATAATAGAAGAACATATGAAAAATATGGAAGAACAAATAATAGAGATGGAAATTGAAAGGATGATAAGCAATTTAAAGACAGGTAAAGCACCAGGGGAAGATGGCTTGCCAGCAGAATTTTATAAGGAATTTAAAGATATAATAGTTCCAAAATTGAAGAAATCGTATAATTCTATATTGAACAGAGGAGAAATACCAAATTCATGGCATGAAACCATAATTACCTGCAATTTTTGCTAATAGGCTCAACAGCATTATGATAAATTACATTGATAAGGATCAAGTTGGCTTTTTAAAAGGAAGATACATGGTAGATTTAACAAGAAGAGTCATAGATTTGTTGGAAGTAGTGAATCAAAATAAAGAAAAAATATGTTATCATTAGACATATTTAAAGCTTTTGATTCATTACAGTGGATTACAATAAAGACAATAATAGGAAAAATTGGGCCTGGAGAATTTTTTTAAAATGTAATAGATAAAATGTATAAGAAAGGACATGATAAAGTGAGGGTCAATGATATATTAACAGAAAAAATAGATCTAAAAGCTGGAACAAAGCAAGGCTGCCTCCTCTAACCAATATTATTTATTACCAAAATGGAATTGTTGGCAAGAGTAATAAGAGAGGATAAAACCTTAGAGGGAATAGAATGAATAAAAATTAGTTTATATGCTGACAATACTCTTATAACTTTAAAAAAAAACAATAAAAAGTTTAGAAAAAGTGCAAAAACATCTCATTCAATTTGAGGAGTTAACGGGTTTGAAGGTAAAGTGGGAAAAATCAGAGACAATCTGTTGTAATATAAGCAATGAGGAGAAAAATGAAATAAAAGTAAGTATAAAATCCAGATTTTAAAGTATAAAATATTTGGGCATAAACATTTCAGAGAAATTGTTAGATCTTGATAAATTAAACTTTGGAAAAATAAAATAGAAATTAAAGAAAAGATAGCGAAATACAAAAAATGAATATATCTTGGTTTGGTAGAATTGCAATATGTAAGATGAAGTTATTGCCAAAATTGAACTTTTTATTTGAAGCTCTACCAATCCAACGAAAAGAAAAAGATTTATATTTTCTTCAAAACATGTTAAATAATTACTGTAATGGGGGTAAAAAGACAAGGATATCAAATCACAAAAAGAAGAGAGATTGGGAATACCAAATATAAAAAATTACTTCAGGACCTTTCAACTTAAAGCTATTACAAAATTTTTGGCAAAAAATGAAACAATTTGGAGAGGGTTAGAAATGAAAGAGTTTCAACAGTATGGAAATGGTCTTTTTTAGATAAAGAAATTTCTAAAATAAAAGTTAAGAATGATTTGGTAAAAGTGATGATAACAACATGGAGTGCATTGAAACAAAAATTGGTACCTAACTGTTCTCCAATAATACAAATGTTAGATTTAAAATAATTTCCAATTAAAAGTGACAAACTGAAAAAGGTCTTATGAAAACATGGGATATGCTCGCTTAAAGCATGGTTGAAAAATTGTGAGAAAAATGAAAAGAAGTTGGAAATTTATAAAGAACTGAAGCTCAATTGGTTACAGATACTTGTAGAGAACAATTGGAATAAAAAATACTTTCAATATGACTTGAATAGACAATTGACTGAGTTTGAGAAGTTAATTGGTCCTCAAAAGGACCAAGGTGTTATTGCTCACCTTTGCTTTCAAACTGTGTACAAGGACCTTTTTCCTTGGGAGGCCTTTAGGAAGTTCCTAAAATAGAGCTGTACTCTATGTGGGGTAGGTATTTAATATGATTTTTAAATGATTTTAAACTGCATTTACCTACCACTTTTAAATCTGATATCTATGGAATTATTTCCTTATTTTTAAAATATTAAATATTTTTACCTCATGCCATATCAAGCATGAGGAATATACCCATTTTTGTTTAGTTTTTAGTTTTTTGGTTTTTAGTACTGAAAGCTGGATATTGAGACCAAATTCTTATTTTAAAAGTAAGTTCCAAAGTGGGCATTGGCACATTGTAAAGTCAGTTTCATGTGACAGAGTACCGGTTTCATCTCAGGCAAAGAGATGGACAAATGTTATTGAAAATTATATTTAGAGAACTATCTATTTATGGATATAAGATGAGATAACAGTACTATGTTTGTCAGATTGAGCAGGTTGAAGGAAAGATGGAATATAAGAACAACTAAAATAATAATAACTAAAATTAAGACAACTGTTTTGAAATTCTAATGTTCATTAAATAGAATGAACTAATAAAGAAAACACCATTGTGATGTAACTTCTTTCTTCTTTTAACCTAGATTCATGTTTTCTTGAAAAGTATCTCATTTAACAATTCTGCTGGTGACTTAGTATCTTTTGATGAGAACAGAGAACTAGCTGCTGGATTCGATATTATCAACTGGATTACTTTCCCAAATAAATCCTTCCTAAGAGTGAAGGTAGGAAGGATGGATCCACAGGCTTTGCTAGGCCAAAAGATTACCATGAATGATGAGCTTATCAAATAGCACCATTCATTTAATCAGGTGGGATATAAGTGTGGATTCCAAAGATAAGAGGTGCAACACTAAATCAAGAAGTATCCAAATTAATCTAGTCATAAGAAATGAATCCAGGATGAAGATCAAATCTAAGCTTCCCATCTCCCATTTCAAGGAGGTGGGGATGATCACCTCATCATCATCTTGACATGCCTTAATATCACCCAACTATTATGCAAGTGAAAACACTTTGATAATAATGAATTCTTGGATTATTATGACCACAAACAATAGCAGTTAACAAAAGGCCAAATTTTTAAAATTCCAGCCCTTGGGGGTATTAGGAAAAGCAGTCAGTGCTGTGTAGAATTCTTGTTATGTGAACCTACTCAAGATCAAGTTGCAGACATCAGACATTTGTGATTCTCTTGAAACAATGTCTGAACCATTTTCACAGTTAATAAATTAATATAACCATTATTTTATTACTCAGGAGATAACACGTGTTCTTTATATAATTGGTAGACTTTCCCTGTTCAAGAGTGTGTGTTTCTGTCTTTTTTAAATCTGTAAAGCGTACTGTTTACTCTCTTCACTTAAGAAAATGAGTGAGACAGTTCAGATGGCTTTCCAATCCCTGATAGAAAACAATTTTGTTATTATCTGTGTATTCTATTCTTTATGTAAAGCCTCTTTTTCTTGCATGTGTGTGTACTTTTTACTATACGTGCTGCCTGTTGCACAATGCAGTGACAACTGCCACCCAGAAGAGAAAAGATTGAGGAGAAGCCATTTTGTTGCTATGATTGTGTTCCATGTCCACCTGAGAAAATTACAGTTCAAAAGGGTAGGTGACCTTGGCCTAGATCCTGTTGCTTGGTGTAGGAACTTCCACTAAGCTCACTGAATCAATGGGGACTTGGTGAGTCAACTCCGCTGTAACTTGTAGTGATTCAAACAGGCCTACTGTAATTGCAACTTACTTTAGTACATTAAGTCACACTTAGAGTAGGCACAAATGATTCAGCAGACCTTATGAAGGAGTTGACTCATTAAATTTCCATTGATTCAAAGGGCCTACTCCAGTGCAATTTATTACACTAAACAACAGGGTTTGGGGCATATAAAACCAAGGGTTAAGCGGTGGAACTTGCTATAGGTTCCTATGCCTGGCCCTACTTGCCTGCACTCACCCTTCATGCAAACGGGCAGACTGGGTCCGCAGGTCAACGAAGGATTGAGAAAAGCAGCAGTGGGGCAACAGCCCCACAAACTCGAAAAAAAGAAACAACTTCATTTCCCAACGTTCTTTGCGTCACGCCGTGCCACAGCCAATCAGGCTGAGAGGCGTGACCATAAAGAAGGTTGGAAAAGGCGCCGCGGCCAATCAAAAATGAGCCACAGAGGGGGAAAAGCCAACGCAAAGGGGAAAATACACACAAAATACAAGCCCCAGAGTTCTGCACGCCATGAGCTCACAGAACTCTGAGAAATCCAGCACACAAAAACTAAAAATACAGACGCCGTTGGGGTTCCCGCAACACAGCATGGCTGCCTAGCCTGCGGGAAGGGAAGACACACACACACCCCAACGCTGCCTGAAAAGCAGCACTTGCCTTCCTACGCCCCGGACACCAAGGCCAGGCTGCGGGAAAGGAAGACTCCCCCCACACGCCGCCTGAGGCGGCTGAGGTTACGGGAAGGGAAGACCCCCCCATCCAATGCCGCCTACAGCGGCGCTGGGGTTCCCACGGCCTGGCCCACAAGCCCAGGCCACGGAAAGGGAACCCCGCCACACACACAACAACAACACATCCCCTCATAGGCCACAAGAGAAAAATGCTGCTGGTCTTCGAAGTGAAACCCCCACCCCACAACGCTTTCAAGAGGGGGCGAAGGCATCATTATCTTCCCCCCTTGAAAGCATAACAATTCCCCCGCAAGGCAAAGGCCCCAGATGGTGCTGTGCTTTACAAGGAAGTGTTTCACTTACAAGGGAGGGAGAAGGCATCATTGCCTTCCCCCCGCCTTGAAAGCGAAAAAAATCCCAAGTAAGCAAAGGCACCGCACGCATCTCCGCACGGTGCCTTCCCTTACCCCCCCCCCAAAAAACAATAAAATGAAAAGTTACACCAAAACCACAAACAAAAACTAATCCAAAAATAACACACAGAACCCCCTTCCCCCCCCCAAAAAAATACAAACCCCCAACAGAAATAAAACAAGCAAACTTACCCAAACGACCTTCTGGCACAAAAGCTGGAAATGAAATGAGGAAAGAGACGCCCAGACCAGAAAGAAAGTCAAAGAAAAATAGCACAACAGCACCACCCAGAGGACACAGGAGAAAAAACAGTCAAAAATATTAAGAGATAATCTAACATTCCTAAAACATTTATTTAATCATGTTTACAGTTTTCACACACACACAAAAACATCTAAACACAGTTTCAAAACATTGACTTTCACATAATTTTTTTACTGCATTTAGTTAAAAGAATATTTTTTTCTGACAAATTAACTGAAAATCACTAAGATAAATTATAAAAATTACAATTTAAACTTACAAACAAGGTAATTACAAAACACATTTCTGACAAAACAATTACAATTACAAAAAAACCATTGCAAAAATTTTTTTGCAAAAAAAAACATTGTAAAAAATAAACAACTTATTACACTTTACAGAGACTCATCATTTTTCCTTTCTAAAAAATAAACAATATTTTAAAAAGCCCAGCAACGCCGGGCAACCCCTGCTAGTATACAATAATATGGATGATAATATCATAATACAATAATATAGCATATTGCCACAGAAATTGCATGCATAGCCCATACCTTTCAAGTATTCTGTATTGGCCGGGATTTCCCGTAATTTTGCACCGCTTTTCTTCTTTTCCCACCCAGAGTCGCCGCTATCCCGTAATTTGGTGGTGGGGCAAAAGTGGTCACTGTGCATCCCCTTCTGTCCAGGTCCCTTCTACGCATGCGTAGAAGCCTTCTACATATGCATAGAAGCCTTCTGCGCATGCATAGAAGGGTTCTGCACAAAAGGGGATGCGTAGAAGGCTTCTACACATGCGTAGAAGGGACCTGTGCAGAACGATTCTGTGCAGGTCCCATATTGTCCGGAGCCATGCTTGACAGGTATGGCATAGCCATGGGGAGAAAACCAAACGATGTCACCGAAAATCTTGCTACTAGACAAATGCAAAATATTTTAGATGTCAATTGGTTGATTGATGACTTTCCTAGTGTGCTCACACAGAAGGAGGAAAATCAAATCTGCTTGATTTTTCATTTACCTCTTATATTTTCATCCTTCTATCCATTGGTTTGGTCCCATAGGTTAGATTCACACTTAAGGTGTGACTATACTGGGAAGCCAAGCAGGAGCAATATGGCTTGCAGCAACTTGATTTGCAGTCGGTTTTGCAAAAAAAAATTAGGTGACCACTTAAAGAGCATGGGTTGTTTCAGTGTCCAAATTGGTCTCTCAAATTTGATGCAGGTTGAGCCACACCCACCCACCTAGTCCCTTTAACATCACCACCACTCCCCACTCTGATCCCCGGCTATTCTTTGATAATCTGCCACTAAACCACTACGACTGTTAAAAGGGTTGGTTGTTGGTAAGAGAAGGGGATATTTTTTCAAGTTCTCCATACCATGGAAATATTATTGTCCGTCAAAGTCATTTTGATTTTTTAAAATATTCTTTATAAAAGTGATCTAGCATCAATGTACCAATATAGTGATAAAGTGATCTAGTACTAGAATCAATAGCTTGTTTTTAAAATAAACAAATCTATTTCTGGTGCCTAAGGGAAAAGATTATGGGATGATTATTCCTGCTATCCAAAATATCATGCCCCAACTTACTACATCACCAAAAAATCACCAAAACTCACATAACTTTTTCTTTTGTAGAACAAAAGAAGCAATTGCAAAGGAAAGCACCATTTACATCATTGAAATTAAGAATAAATTGAAAAACCCCACGGTAGGGGGACAAATTACAGTTTGGAAGCAAAAAGGAAGGGCTGTTTCACATTGACCTTTACAATGTTTGAGCATTTTTAAAAATACTTTGAATCCATTTGTGGCAAACTTTAAAGTTTTTTGCAATGTAGTTACCACCTTAATCAGCATTAGTTCCAAAAATTGTACTGTAAATACTCAAGTATAAGCCAATCTGAATATAAGCCGAGGTACCTAATTTTGACCTGAAAACCCAGAAAAATAGATTGACCTGAGTATAAGCTGAGGGTGGGAAATGCAGCAGCTGCTAGTGAGTTTCTATAACCAAAATCCATGAAAATATGGTAAAACTAATTAAATTGTTGGCACATCTCAATCCGGCATGGTTCTGGGGCCCTCGTGGTCATTGACCTGAGTATAAGCCAAGTCCCCTTTTTGGAGCAGGTACACATGGACAGGAACAAGAAAGGTAAATGAAACCCTTTCTTTTTATGCACATGTTTGGTTTCCCACTTAAATGCATTGGGAACATGCAAACAGAAAAGCTTTAAAATACAGTGGTACCTCGGATAAAATCTGATTCAGATAAAGTCCGATTCAGATAAAGTCACAGTTTCCATGCACATGTGATGCATCACATAAAGTTCAAAACCTATAAAAATGGGCGTTATCTGAGGTATTTAGTATAGGAACCTCGGTTAAAGTGCATTTTTTGACATTATCTGATGCATCGCCCATTTGATTCAGATAAAGTCCAAAATCAGATAAAATACCAACTTGTAGAATGGAGTTTGGACTTTATCCAAGGTTTTACTGTACAAGAAATTGATTTCCAATGCATTTAAATGGGAAATTGCGATTTGCGCCCTCTTGTGGACACCTGTGGTAATGGCCCGCCAAATATATGTGGAGGTCTTTGGCTAGCCATGGCTGTTGTAAAATATCCTTTTACAACAGCCTTGCTGGACAGCATTTGGACTATAAGACGCACCCTCATTTTTCCCCCACTTTGGGGGGGAGTGCATCTTATGGTCCAAAAATACGGTATTAAACTTCAATAGATAGTGTATGCAAAGAAAGATATGATTAAAATACTGACACAGTTCTTTTTTCATGCATTAGATATGGATGGTTGCTCCCCATGTCCAAGAGGTCAGTTTCCAAATGAGAAGAAAAATCAGTGCCTTGCCAAGACTCTGCAGTTCCTAAATTTCACAGAGCCTTTAGCTACAGATCTCAGCTACTTTAGCATTGCTTTTTGCTCTAACCACAATTTTTGTGCTCGGAATTTTTATCAAACACCATAATACCCCTATTGTAAAAGCCAACAACCAAAGCCTCACGTACTTGCTTTTAGTTTCCTTGTGCCTCTGTTTCCTCTGCCCATTGCTATTCATAGGACAACCTCACACAGTGACTTGTTATTTACGACAAACTACTTTTGGTGTGATCTTTGCAGTGCCTGTCTCGTGTGTATTGGCAAAAACCATCACTGTAGTTCTGGCTTTCATGGTCACCAGACCAGAATCAAAAATGAGAAACTGGGTGGGGAAATGACTGGCAATTTCTGTTGTTCTTGCTTGCATCTTTATTCAAGCCAGTATTTGTGCTGTATGGCTCTGTACTGCTCTGCCATTCCCAGATTACAACATGAACTCTCTGGCTGAATAAATTATAGCAGAATGCAATGAAGGGTCAATCGCTATGTTTTATTCTGTTCTTGGATACTTGGGATTTTTGGCATTTCTCAGTTTCTCTATAGCTTTTCTAGCTAGACGATTGCCCAGTAGTTTCAATGAAGCTAAGTTTATCACTTTCAGCATGTTAGTGTTTTGTAGTGTTTGGTTATCATTCATTCCATGCTACCTGAGCACCAAGGGAAAATATACAGTGGCTGTGGAGATATTCTCCATCTTGGCCTCTGGTATTGGATTACTAGGTTGTATCTTTTTCCCTAAATGCTATGTAATAATGCTAAGGCCTCAGATGAACAGAAAAGATCAGCTAATAAGGAAAAGTATATAAATGAAAGTGTATATTTACAGTTTTCTTTAATGGTGATGTTCATTTTGTAATTAACATTAAGAAACAGATTCCTCTGTCTGTACCAGTCTGTCTGTCAAAATAAAACATCTTTCATTTTCTTGGAATTAGAGTTGTGATATGCCATAGAAAACCGTGAAATTCACGTTTTGTAACTGTCTCACACGGTTCCATACAAAACACTGAAAATTCATGGTTTCCAAACCACTTGATTTGGAAGAAAAAAAAATTCCTGCACTTCCATTAGAACGACCAGCAGGTGGCAGCAGCTTGGTGAACAAGGAGTGTGTGGGGGTGGGTGGGGGGGGAACACGCTTGTCGCTTGAGCTTTTTCTATCTTGTGGCGTCAACCAAATACTGCAGGACAGAATGCTCTCCTGTCTTCGTCCCAGCTCCTGCAAACCTAGCAGTTCGAAAGCAAGAAATGGCAAGTAGATAAATAAGGGCCAAGTTCGGTGGGAAGGTAAACAGTGTTCCATGCACTCCAGTGTCTAGTCATGCCTGCAGCTGGGTTTTTTCCCTCCTCCCTGTCTCTCCCCCCCCCACCCCTTTGCATCTGAGGCTCCTGCTGCTGAGAGAGGTGAGAGGGGGGATGGTGGTGTGGAGTGTGCACCCCTCCCCCACTCCATGCGTGCACTCTCAAGTTTGGATGCCGAACCAAAGGACCTGGTTTCCTCGCTCTCCCCCCCCCCCCCCCCGAAAGCAATCTTTGCTTGGCAATTAGCAATTACATTTCTCCAATGCTCTGGTGTCTACTCATGCCTGCCACATGACCACAGAAATGTCTGCAGAAGCTGACTGCGCTTGGTCTTTGGCTTTGAAACAGATGAGCACTGAACCCTAGAGTCGGATGCGACTGGCTTTTGAGCAAGGGCAAACTTTACTTCCATCCTGTTTTTGTGAGAGGGAATTATGGTAACCCTACTTGGAATGATTGTTCTACTGTAGAAGAAATATAGCTTTCCTAAATAAAAGAAAAACATACTACTGTCAGCTTGGTTGTTAGACACTTCATTTTTCTGTCCTCCTCTTGATTAATGTGCAAAGGAATTATCTAGACTTTGCACAATCACACATATAGAAGGATATAGAAGGAGCATCACACTCGAGCATCCCCTAGAGTAAACAATGGTGTAGAGGCAATCAATCATTCAACTGAACACTTACTAATAAGCAAGCTGACTCAACTGTACTTTTTAGGATCTTAAATGGCAAGCATTTCTATGAGTATAGAGGGCATTTCTCATCCAAAGACAGAGTTTCATTTGGCTGTGAACAAAAATCCTTTGTCTCCAAGAAACTCACAAGAGGTGTGATCATCATCAACCTAAATTTCTTGGTTGGGATGATGTATCTAGTTGCTGAGATACTCCACAAATAATACAAAAGTACCATTTTCGTAAAGTCAGGTATTGAAATCCTCTCAGTGAACTATACTGAAGAAGATAACAGTAATCTTGATGATTCAACTGGCTCATAGCTGTCAAGTATCCCTTATTGGCCAGGAAAACCCCTTATTTTACCCTCTTTCACGCCGTCATCCCTTATTAATTACACTGCAATGCCCTATTGCCGTCATTGGAGGGTAGCACAGGATAAGCATAACTGTCAAGTATCCCTTATTTGCCGGAAAATTTCCCTTATTTCCAAATCCAAAACTTGACAGGTATGAACTGGCTGTGTATATAGTAACATTGATTAGTAAGCCAACTGATATACCATTCTGCTTCAAGAAGTCATTTAATATGGAAAATCAAAACACTTTCTAGTTGGAAATGTCAGTAGTCATAGCAATATTTGGGACTATGAACATTTGGGACTATGAACACTCCATGTGCTTATACAGTGGAACCTCAGTTAACAAACAACTCAGTTAACATAAAAATTGCATAACAAAAGAAAATCCATAGAAAATAGTGATTCGGTTTACGGAATTTTTTTGGGAACAGATTAATTAATTTTCAATGCATTCCTATGGGAAAACATGTTTCGATTAATGTATTTTGGTTTTCAATGCATTCCTATGGGAAATTGCATTCAATGCATTCCTATGGGAAATTCAGTTAGAGTAATTTTTGCTGTAAGAAATGTCCCAAAGAATGCATTAATTACATTAACCAAGGTTCCGCTGTACATGATCATTAGCAATGACAGTAACATTTAATTTAATTTAATTTAATAGTCATATTTATATATGCCGCCCAATCAGGTAGAACCCAACTCAGGGCGGCATTACAACAAGTTCTAAAAACACTTGAAAAGACCCATATCCCACCCACTTTTTAAAAAACCATATCCCACCCACCCATCCCACCCACTATAAAAGAGAGAAGAGAGGGTTCTTAATTGTTTACATAAGCCAGCAGGCGGGGACCTTGTTCCCATTAGGGCCCCACACCTGCCCTGCCAGCCAGGTGTTCAATCCTTTCCTGAAAGGCAGCAAATCTCTTTGAAGTCATAGATCTGTTGGCAGGAGGTTCCAGAGGGTTGGTGCGGACACGGAGAAGGCCCTCCTTCGGGTGCTGGATAGATGTGCTCCCCTAGTTAATGGTACTGTTAGCGAGCCCCTCCAGTCCGCTCTGGTTGGACGGGCAGACACTCTTGGGCTACAATCCATATTTAATTTTTCACAGTGAGTTTACACCTCAACAGTGCATTAATAGTGTAAGTGATCCAATCTCAAACATTTAGACAGCCACCTTCTGTGTTAAATGTAGTCAGCCATTCAACTTCATAAGAACATAAGGACAGCCTTGCTGGAACAGGCCCAGCCCATCCAGTCCAGCATTCTGTCACACACAGTGGCTCACCATTTGCTTCAGGGTATTCCCAAGGAGATGCCTTCACCTGCCTAGGATTCCCTGGAAAAGATATTGAGAGATATCCTGCCTTCTCCAACCCCGAGGTTGTCCTTAGGTATCCATAATTATAGCCATTGATACCCTTGTCCTCCATGAACTTGTCTAATCCTTTCTTAAAGCTGTCAAGACTGACAGCTGTCACCACTTCTTCTGGCAGGGAGTTCCATAGACCAGAGATCCTCTGGGTGAAAAAGTACTTTCTCTTATTTGTTTGAGAACTAGTACCCAAAAGTTTCATGGAGTGTCCCCTAGTTCTAGTGTTATGTGATAGGGAAAACAGTTTTTCCTTATCTACTTTGTCCACACCATGCATGATTTTATAAACTTCAATCAGTTCACCTCTTAGATGCCGTCATTCAAGAGTGAAGAGGCCCAACCGTTGCAGCCTCAGATGGTAAGGAAAGTGTTCCAGTCCCCTAATCATTCTGGTTGCCCTCCTCTGCACTTTTTCCAGCTCCATAATATCCTTCTGTAGGTATGGCGACCAGAACTGTACACAGTATTCCCGATGGGGCCTCACCATAGATTTATAAAGAGGCAAAATGATACTTGCTGACTTATAATCAATACCCTTCCTAATGATCCCTAGCATTGAGTTTGCTTTTTTCACTACTGAGGCACACTGGGTTGACACCTTCATTGAGCTGTCCACCAGGACACCAAGGTCCCTTTCCTGGTTTGTCGCAGAGAGTTCAGACCCCATCAGTTTATAAATGTAATTGGGTTTTTTTGCCCCAACGTGCATCACTCTGCACTTACTAGTGTTGAAGCTCATTTGTCACTGGTTTGCCAACTTCAACCTATACCATTCTCTGGTGGGAATAAATTTTAGAAAGCCAACTGAAAAATGGTTACAGCAATGCTGTGGTTAAGATTGCCTCTCAGCCAGCGAGCTCTGATCAATCTGTAGCATCAATTTTGGAATGTTCTCGTGCCTCCACTCCAAAAGGTTCCAGGTCAAAATACACCTCAGGCCTCACTCCAGAAATACACATCCAAGATTAAATTATATTTCACACTTCAAAAAAAATCCTTCTAGTAAACATACAGCTGGAATAAATTTGATCTAAACTCTGCAGAAACCAAAAGAACTTGCCAGATAGAAACTATAACAGAGCTTGACATCACAAGAAAATTCTAGAAACCTTTGAAATTACTGGGGGGAAATTGAAGAGCTCCAAAAAGATCCAAACAAATAGATGCTTACATAAAGATAGCCCTAAACCAGATAACATACCAATTGTTCCTAGCAAGGAAGACCAATCATAAAACATAATAAAAGACATAATGAAAGACATAATAAAAGTAAGCCCTATATGGTAGTGGGCCGGGTTACCTAAGAGACCGCATCGCCCTGAGGACGTCTGTCCGTCCAACCAGAGCGGACCGGAGGGGCTCTCTAATTGTTCCATCAGCCAGAGGGGCTCGCCTCTCTGGCACAAGGAGGAGAGCCTTCTCCGTGTCTGCGCCGGCCCTCTGGAACCTCCTGCCAACAGAGCTACGTCTCCGCATGGAATTGCTGCCTTTCAGAAAAGAACTTAAAACCTGGCTGGCGGGTCAATTGTGGGGTGCAGGTGGAAGGGTAACCTCCATTGGGTGGCTGGTGTAGAAGAACTCCCCCCCCCATGGTGCCTTTGGATCCTGCACCCCTTGTTTTAGGGGGTGGGTAGTTTTAACTGTTTTTAACATGTTTTTTAAATTGTCATTGTGAACCGCCCTGAGTCGGCTTTGGCCGAGTGGGCGGTATATAAATTTGACAATTAAATTAAATTAAATTAATCATCAAACGAGTATTTAGAGCAAATCCAGTGAACTTTCTGAGGCCTTTATATTTCAGAATTAGAAGAAGCCATAAAAAGATGTAGGAATGGCAAACTGGTGAGACTCAATGATATCTGGATCTAGTATATTAAACATTTTAGGCAAAATATAAAGGAATGATTCCTTCAACTCTTAAATAACTGTTGGACAAGGAAACAAAACCAAAAGGTGGTCGAAGACAAAAGTACAGTAAGCATTATGATGAAAAAAATATTTTAAAAATCAGATCCCAAAAGCTACAGGCTTACTATGCTACTTATTCAAAGTTTGAACCAATTAAAGTATTGCACTCTATATGCCAGCAGATTTGGAAAACACAGCAGTGGCCACAGGATTGGAAAAGGTCAGTGTACGTTCCAATCCCAAAGAAGGGCAATGCTAAAGAATGTTCAAACTATCGAACAATTGCGCTCATCTCACACGCTAGCAAGGTCATGCTCAAGATAATATAAGCAAGGCTTCAGCAATATGTGGATAGAGAACTTCCAGAAGTACAAATTGCCACCATTCACTGGATCATGGAGAAAGCAAGGGAGTACCAGAAAGAAGTCTATTTCTGTTTCATTGACTATACCAAGACCTTTGATTGTATGGAACACAATAAACTGTGGTAAGTAATTAAAGAGATGGGAATACCAAACCACCTCATCTGTTTTATAAGAAATCTGTACATGAGCCAAGAAGCAACAGTTCGGACAAGATACTGAACAACTGATTGGTTTAGAATAGGAAAAGGAGTACAACAAGTTTGCATATTGTCACCCAGGTTATTTAATTTATATGCAGAGTACATCATGCGCAATACAGGGCTGGATGAATCACAAGCTGGAATTAAAATTGCTGGGAGAAACATCAGCAACTTGAGATATGCTGAGGATACTACCCTAATGGCAGAAAGTGAAGAAGACCTAAAGAACCTCTTGATTGAGGTGAAAGAAGAGAGTACAAAAGCTAGTCCGACTCAACATTTAAAAAAAAAACCAAGATAATGGCAACTGGCCCTATCACTTCCTAGCAAATAGAAGGGGAAGAAATGGAAGCAGTGACAGACTTTACCTTCTTAGGATCCAAGATCACTGCAGATGGTGATTGCAGTAATGAAAGGAAAAGACGATTAATTTTTGGGAGGCAAGCTATGATAAACCTAGGAAACATAATAAAAAGTAGAGACATCACCCTGCCAACAAACGTCTGCATAGTCAAAGCAATGGTATTCCCGGTAGTAATGTATAGTTGTGAGAGCTGAACCATAAGGAAGGCTGAGCGAAGAATAGACACTTTTGAAATGTGGTGTTGGATGAGAATTCTGAGAATACCCTGTACAGCAAAGAGATCAAATAAGTCAATCCTGAAGGAAATCAACCCCAACTGCTCCTTGGAAGGACAAATATTGAAGATGAAGCTAAAGTACTTTGGACACCATGACAAATGAGAAGAGAGGACTCACTCGAAGATGCCTTGATGCTAGGGAGGATAGAAGGCAAAAGGAGAAGGGGTGCCCGAGGATGAGATGGCTGGATGACATTGTTGATGCAATGGATGTATAGCTGGGTGGGCTGCACAGGATGGTGAAGGATAGGGGTGCCTTGCATGCAGTGGTCCTCCCTGCCGCCGACGGCCAACACCCGCCACTGCGGCCCGCCGAGATCCAGAGCTCCTCTTCCCAGTCCAGCAAACCAGGAGGAGTTGGGAGCACATGTAATGGCCCTGGCGGGGGATAAAGGAACAGCGCCGGCCACTGCCTCCCCACCGCTGAGGCACGGAGCTTTTTTTTTCCCCTGTCTGTCGTGAGCATTGAGGCCTGGCATCTGTATGGACTGCAGGGACGGGACTTTGCCCTGGGACTGTTCTATTGTGCTGCCTTGGTAATAGATTTTTGCATATTGTAATGTTGCACTTTTATTTCCTGTTATTCTGTGTGTGTATGTTAATGAATGAAACAGCACTTCTTGTTCTCCTTTGAGATGGAAGAGGTGAGGGGAAAGGTGCTTTGCCAAGGTACCTGTTTTTGTGTGTGTGTACATGCAGATATGCACACCTGCTAGGTCTTTTGCTTGATCTTTTACTTGTGTCACATGATTTGAAGCAAAGTGACCGGATTCAAGTTTTAAAATGTACTTCTGATTGCACCATGTGAACAATAGGAAAACATGTGAATCAGTTTAGTGTCTTGCACGGGAGACAAAGAAGGAGTCGCAGGAAGGACTAACACAGGTTTATTCATTGATGGTCAGTATGAACATGTGGTAATGGCGGAGGTACATCTCATTATATACAATAACATAATGCATTTGAATCTGGTTGCACGGTAGCTCATTGGCTGCTACCGGCGTGGCCTCGCCCAGGTCACGCCTCTCTTCTTGTAGTTGTTTTCTGTAGCTCTTTGTCATGCGGGGAATCTCCCGCGGCTGTTCGTGATTTGGGGAATGTGGACCATGTGAGACTGAACGCTCGCAGCTGCCCTCTATGGGCGGCTTGCTCACGTTCCTTAACAGCTGAGATACATTGTGATTGTGGACTGGTTACATTCATCTATTTAAAGAAACATTGTACATGCATACATAACAATCAGCCTGACCCAAACCCATATTTCCTGCATTTCCCCCTGTTGCCGACACCCACTCCCACTGTACATCCCAAATTTGGGCTCCCACACAGGGCATGCAGGTAAAGAGGGCGAGGAACCAAATGCTACCTAATATGGGATGGTTAGGCTGTGCATCCATGCAACAGAATTTTACTCCCATGGTAAGATATCAGCAGTCTGAGCCACTCCTTTGATCCCCCCTTCTCCTGGGTGAACTTCCAAGGTCTTGCAATGAGAGTATTGCAAGATCTCGCACTCTAATAGCACGGTTTATCTCAACGCTTGAACCAACAATCCCGTTCACAAAACAAAACGTCCGTTTGTCTTTCTTGGAAGTGAAACCAATCCTGGCTCCTTTTTTATTGTAGAAGTGATGAGAAGCAAAGAATAATCCATTGAGAAATCCAAACTAAAAGCCTAGCTAAATTTAAGCTAATAATCTCATAACACACTCTAGAAATAAAAGTTCCCATTCCTGGGTTCCTAATCTAATTATACTCTAACACGCTACATATACTGAAAAATAAGAAAATGCACAGATTCTAAGTGTCAACCTGGACTAATCTTCCAATTTCAAAGTCCAGCCTCGATGAAATTCTGACTGTCAGCCTAGCAATATTTCTTCTATCTCCCAAATAGCAGCCTGGCTTGGCTCCATGGGTCAAAGCTGATGTTCTCCTGATCTTATCTTCAGAAACACAGGGCTTTGCTTCCTTCCAAGAAGAACTCTTTAACTGGACAAATTCAGGGGTTTTTATACACAATTTTCCCCTCTTCCTTCCTCTTAAGGAATTTTTAGGTGGCTTTGGACCCAGATCTCGATATAAGCTTTATCTTCTCAACATCTTTCAAGGTCAAGGCATGTTGGCAAAGTGCCAAGCTCTCATTTTGACACACCCCTCCCATCTTCTGGCGACGTCAATGACTGATGGTTCAAAAGGACAGTGAACTTTGATTACAAAGTTCATTCCAGAGCAATGAACTCTGAGATTCCTTCGGGTGTTTTTCTGTCCACTAGAGGCACTAATCCCAATGACGTAATGCATCCAGGAATCACTGCGCTTTTAAAGCTCTGGTTCTCAACCTTGAGACACGATGCCAAGTAAATTGAAACAAAGCAATGTTTCCCAAGTTCATGACACCACTCCCTATGTAGTCAAGCCCTCAGTTAATTTTTACTATTTTGAACGATTCCATTTTTAAACTCTGGTACATATGAAGCATTTTCCTTAACACACAGCACTCACCTATGTTTATTCTTTTATTTACTCAAGTGTATGCATGGAGAACCCACAATTTATGGCAGAACCCTACCAAGAAGAGTGGGAATAAATCTTTAACACTCTGGAACAGTAAATTCTCAAATTAGATCAGAAATGGGCAAGCTTTCATTTACTTCTATCACAATTTTCCTCATATACAGTAAATGTCAGTCTTGGGGCAATCAAACTTGATTGAAAAAATATTGGGGGCAAGTAGAATCTCTTTCCTGATTTTAGAGGCTAGGTATAAATTAGGTATTTTATGGGTGTTCCTGAGTATGTGTTGAAATGATGTAACTTCTTGCTACATATTAATCAGCTCTAAGTATTCTTCTTCTTTGTCAATCTAACTAACACTGGTCCCATGTGTCCTTTGTAACCCACTAAACAATAAGGTAGAATTGTCAGGTCAGGTCTAACAAACATGTGCTCTTCAGTTCTTCTGACGCTTATTATCTCATGCTCTCTAGTGATGACTTTGAAACCTGCAATTATCAAAGATTACTATGATTTACTCTCCATCTTGTCAATAGGAGTTTAAACACAACCAACTGCAAAATTCAAAAGTGTATATAAAGTATCCAGAAAAATAATGCAATCACGAAGTGTAGTTGGATAGGGTGCAGGAGACTGATCTTATGTGTCAAGATAGAAAGGAAATTGAATAATTTTCTATCATTGAAGAAATCTTCTGGTGACTAATGATAAGTTACAGCATTCAGCAGCAACTGTCAAGACTGAAATATGACATGGAAAGCATACATCTGTGGTTGGTGATGATCTTATGGCTACTACAGCTGCCTTCAGCTGAATGCAAGATGGATAGTGTAATGTGCACCATGACTGATCTCTTCCAGATCCCATACAAGTATTGCAAGCCAGGAGATATAATAATTGGAGAAATTGCTACTCAGTTTCACTGCTTGTTTGATGAACTATCCTTCAATGAACATCCCAGATCAAAGTTTGTGAATGAACTCATGTAAGACGTAGAGATGATATAGAGATAGATATCTCAAACCATATTCATGATTATATGTAGCTTGCATGAATTAGATTTTACTCATATCATGTACTGTTTGTCTGGCTGCTGTTCTCCATGTTGTCACACATTTGATTTTTCCCAGCCCAGTAATCAGAATTCTTTTAGCTGAATTTTTTAATCATTGAATCTCAGAACTTCTGCAACCAAGCCATGCGTTCTATCACTGCCTAAACTTAAGCAATGTTATCTTCAAAAATTACCTTGTATGTTAAATGTTGTTGAAATTACACTCAGTTTTATTAGAAAGCTTATTCAGACTCTTTGAAAATCAGCGGGATACATGAGTAATGGCTACCTTGTTAATTTCAACTGGTTTACTTTAACTAAACTTGAGTCCAGTTTGATATTTTCTCCAGCCTTTCATATCATCTATTCTCCTCCATCTTCTATTCCTCCTCCATCTTCTATTACTCCTCCTCCTATTCCTCCTGTTCCCTTTTTAGCCTATTCCCTTTTTAGTCTTTTAAATGAGGTGGGAGTAGGAGGGTGGGTTGTCGGGTGGTTGATTTGGGGTTTTAATCTGTTTTTATTTATATTTATTTGTATTGTTATTTGTTTTGATTGCTGTACGCCTCCCTGAGTCGGGTTAACCCGAGTGGGCAGCATAGAAATCTAAGAATTAAATTAAATTAAATTAAATCTTGATTTCTTCTTTATGCATTCTCATAATTTTCAGGATCTTTGTTTGATTTCTCACAACACTGTATTTGTTAGGATGCAATTGTGTACTCACTTGCCTGGAAATAAGTACCATTGACTCAAGGATACTTTCCCATGAATAGAATTAAGAGAGATTGACTGAAATCCAGTTGCTTAGCAATGTAAATTGCATCTAGGATAGGTTCATTTAATCGGTGGAATTTACAGAAGTGTTGGCTTACCAAATCTCTCTTGATTAAATAGCTCTACTATACTTATGACTTACTACTCTAAGCAACAGGATTTTAACTATTGACATTTACTCTGCTTTTTCCATCTTAAAAAGTAAGTCATATCTTACATTTTAAAATTGTTAAAGTCCTATTGTGTATCTTATGATGAGATGGGAGAAATTATGTCCATGGTCACTACTAAAAGAATTCCATGTTGTGTGTAAGTCAATTGGCTTTGTGCAGCATTCGGAATCCAAGTGAATACTATAATGTGCAGTTACAGTACCTGCTTTTCTAGTCCTAGCATTTCCCACTATCTTTCCTATAAATTATACTACTGAATTTGGGATTATATTGATATTGATTCATTATTGATATATCCCTGGTCTTATTTTTCATAACCTTCTGTATCTGTTTTTAATTTACTGTATTCTTGTTTTTGTTTTGGGTTTTTTGGTACTGAAGGTTCACTCCAAAGTGGGAATTGTATATGCCTTTCTTTTTATTATTACTTATTATATTTTATATACTTACCATGTGATAACTAATGACCAGGAATAGTTCTTTAGGAAAAGAACTTTCTAAATGTAAAAGAATTAAGAAATTGTATATATCTACTGATTTTAATTAGATAGAGAGAATAGGATTTACACACCCTCACCAAGGACTTAAGTATTCTTGACAAACATCTGCTAATAATAATTTCATGTCAGAAATTATTCTGAGTTGAATGGATTTTTGCTGGAGAAACTCCGCTCAGGGGATGCCCAAATGAGGCTCCTTTCATGTCCCCAAGATCTTTCCCCACCAAAGTGGTCCCTATTTATCTACTTGCAACTTCTTGCTTTCAATCTGCTAGGTTGGCAGGAGCTGGGACAGAGACAGGCACTCTCTCTGTCATGCAGTACCCAGGTCTTGAACTGCCGACTTGCCAACCTTCCAGATAACAAGGTGAGCTTCTTAACCACTGAGCCACTGCAGCCCCATGGTCTGCTCATCCCCATGAACTGTGTTTCAAACAAGGTAAAGGTTCAATTCCCATAACTTTATACATTTCACTAGTGTCTACGTGGAAAGACTAGAAGACAAAACAATGAATGTATTTATTTATTTATGAAATGTATCGTTGTATTTATGAATATCAGAGTATTTATCCTTTCTGCATATCTTTCTTACATAGCTATGCAATCAGACTACATGTTGAACATTATACTACTCTTTATTTAGCACAACGTCAAAAAACTATCAACATGTTCTTGCCTTGGTATTTGCTGTGAAGGAGATAAACGAGAATCCAAAGATCCTACAAAATATCAGCCTTGGATTCCAAATCTTTGACAGTTATTTAAGTGCAAGAATGACTCATCAAAATACTCTGAAACTTCTATCTGCCAAGGAAAAAATAGTTCCCAACTTCATCTGTGACGAGCAAAACACCTTCATAGCAGTCATTGGAACTCTCGACCCTGATATTTCTCTTCAAATTGCTACTCTACTAGACATCTACAAGATCCCACAGGTAATATGAAAGAATGGGCAGTGAAACCCATTCTGCTTTTATTTTGGGGCTCATAAAGAATTGGAATGAAGAGGAGATAAGCACCTGGGAATCCCTATGGGAGATAGCTCATTTTGGCAATTAGATAAGCAAGATTAGTTCACCAGGAAGGAAAAGTCTTGTGTTACTGCACAAGTGATCTCTGGTATTAATTCAAGTAGTACCAAGTGAAATGAATCTGGCTAAGTTAATCTGGCAGTTCAGAAAGCAATTCCAGTGCTTACTTGTATATAACTGCCATGTGTACATTATAGTACAATCTGGAAAAGGTTTAGTCTCCTATATAAAGCAGAACCAGATCTGGCAACAAATTTTCACTAGTACATCTTGTCTTAATCTTCAGATGATGCAAACCGTAAGGAAAGTGTCCAGCTGGTTTTCTGTATATGAAGTTATTGTTTGGAAAATACAACCCCAAGAGTAGAATAATAAAATGACCCAGATGATAATGCATTAATTGTAGGAAAGATTGCCATGATGTACTCATGCCAAGGGAGGGAGGGAGAGGGGGAGAGGTATAGAATAAAGCCATACTTCATTCAAAAAAATAATTATATACAGTATTAGCAGAAATGGTCCACTGTTTTTCAAAAAGCTGAAGGAACAGTTCACTAAAAGTAGCTTTGTGACAATGACACTAGGAAAGAAAGTAGTAAAAATAAAGAAAATGCAGTTGATTTTCTTTAGTACAGCTATGGAAAATGATCTGAGCAAAAGCAGAATTCTTGGTAAATTATTTTAAATTCTTCTAAGCATCTAAAGATTGATCTTATTTCTGCCTAGTCGTTTCATTTCAACTCAATAAATAATAGGGATAAATAATTATAATTCAACAAAAAATGCTCTTCCTTCACTACAAAAGTAAATGTATTTATGTTTATATTTTAGATATCCCACTCTATATTAGCACCAGTGGAAAATATTAAAAGACAGCTTCCTTCCTTCTATCGGATGGTTCCTAGCGAAGATGTTCATTACAAAGGGTTTCTCAAGCTCCTTCTGCATTTCCAGTGGACATGGGTTGGTATAGTTACAGCCAATGATGATAAAGGGGAAAGGTTTGTACAGAGATTGTTACCAATACTTTCCCAGGGTAGAATTTGTGCAGCCATGATTAAGAAAACACCTTTGCTCTCTGATATTTTAGAGATACCTGACCCACTCAAATTTATATCGGACATGGCAATTTCATTAGCCAGCCCCAGTATCAAAGTATTTATTGTAAATGCTAATTATCAGACAATATCTTGCTTGAAATGGTTGATATACTCAACCATATTGCAAGGTACCGCAGAGACATCGTTTGGTAAGGTATGGATTATGTCAGCTCAGTGGGATTTCTCCACACAAAATTTACAGAGGGATTTGGATACATTTGCCTTCCATGGCATGCTGTCATTTGCAATTCATTCCAGTGAATTGGTTGGTTTTACAAATTTCCTTCAGAATATACATCTCAATTCACCAGAAGATGGATTTATCAGGATCTTCTGGGAACAGGCATTCAACTGCTTCTTTGATGATTCAAATAACCATGAGGAGAACAGTTATATTTGCACTGGGCAAGAGAAAATGGAGAACCTTCCCGGGACTCTCTTTGAAATGAGCATGACTAGCCAAAGCTGCACCATATATAATGCAGTCTATGCCATAGCACATGCCTTACATAGGATGTTGTCATTGACATCAATACCAAAATTGATCATGGACAGAGATAGACTGGATCCCCCAAAACTACAACCTTGGCAGGTAATGTTTTAGAGCTAATCAAGTCTATTAACCTGACTGTTCTAACATATGATTGGTAGGAATGTACAATTCTCTTGTTCTCGGTTTTATGGAATTCAACTTATTTTTCCAAGTTCAACTTATTTTTCCAAATTCTGCCCTTATTTAGTAATGGATTTTTAGTTGGAGGAGGTAACACCCTATCTTATCTATCTATCTATCTATCTATCTACCTACCTACCTACCTACCTACCTACCTACCTACCTACCTAGAGCAGGGGTTCCCAACCTATAGCCCATGAGCCGGATCTGGCCCCCTGGCCAAATTCATCCTGCCCCTGGCCCGAGTTGTCGCCAATGCCAGAAGTGCCCTAACATCACTGAAAATGCCAAAATTGCTGCATTTTTGCACCGAAACACTGTAAAAACACAGTGGGGAAAAAATCAAAAATGGCACAAAAATGTTCCTCCCTCGCTCCCTCCTCCAAGGGAAGTGGCAGAGGTGGGAAAGACACATGGAAACACAGCACAAATCCACACATCGCTGCCGCTGCCACCGGGAAGAACCATGTGACCGGCCCCTCAGCTGACTAAGGGGACATGGTCAAGCCCCTGGCAGGAAAAGGTTGGGAATACCCCTGTATTACAAAAACAAACTTCAAAAATGTTTTTCTTATATATACTTATGTAACAAACAATGAAAATAGTGATGCTATAACTTGTTCACCCGAGTTCCTTTAACCAGAACCAAAGCAGTAGGTTTTTGGTTGTTGTTGTTGTTTTGGGGGGGAGAATTCAAATGTCTCTTTGAAACCAAATGAAAACAAAGTACAAAACAGATTGTTCAGTTGGTTGGTTGCACTTATATCCTCCCCTGGCCCTGAGTCAGATCCACTCTGAGTGGTTTATCAACTAAGATAGAACATCCACAACATAAAGGAATCACCTTCACGTATTTCATTTCATTTCATATTTAATTTCTATACCGCTTTACTCGACCCAGCGGGTGACTCAAAGCGGTGTACACAGCAGCAGCAGCAGCAGCAGCAGCAGCTGCAGCAGCAGCAGCAGCAGCAGCAGCAGCAGCAGCAATAATAATAATAATAATAATAATAATAATAATAATAATAATAATAATAATAATAATAATAATAATAAAGTTTTATTTATATACCGCTTAACCTCTGCCCGAAGGCGACTCGAAGCGGTTCACAAATGAGGCATGCTGCCTGCACAGCAGGCAGCAGCAAAAACACAGACATTTTAAGTACAATAAAAATACAATATTAGAAAAACAATGGCAAAAGGCAAAAATACAATAGATACAGAAACAATACCATGTCGGCAGTAACAATGATAGTACAATAATACAAGTAAATATAACACAATAAAGCAATAATAAAGCAATAATGTCATCAAGTTACAAGATTACAAGTCAGTAAAAAATACAATATGAAATATGAAATACAAAATCAAGTCCCATAAAGAAACCCTTCAAGAGGTGCCACCCAAGTACTCCCACTTTCCCGCGGCCAATGCCGGGCCGGGGAAGGAGCTCGGGTGATAACCGCTTTCTTCCCCATGTCAGTGGTGAGGAACACGGGGAACGAGTTAACAGCAATGGCATCTCAAACCCCCCCCCCTTTTAAGTCGGAGGGGGGAGCCAACAAGCCGGCAGTGGAGTGGCCGGAGGGCCTCTTCGCCCCCACTGGGGCCAGAACGCGTGGTGGCGGCAGTTCACCCAGCACCCTTGCCTTTTAAGTCCAAGGGGGGAGGGGGGAGCCTGGCAGGCCGGTGGTGGAGTGGCCGGAGGGCCTCTTCACCCCCACCGGGGCCAGAACGTGCGGCAGTTCACCTGGCAACCCCCGCCTTTTAAGTTCGAGGGGGAGGGCAGGGCCCGGCATGCCGGCGGTGGAGTGGCCAGAGGACCTCTTTGCTCCCACCGGGGCCAGAACACGTGGTGGCAGCTGTGGCAGTTCACCTGGCACCCTCCCATGTTTTAAGTCTGAGGGAGGAGGGCAGGGCCCAGCAGGCCGGCAGTGGAGTGGCCGGAGGGCCTCTTCGCCCCCACTGGGGCAAGAACGCGCAGCGGCGGCAGTTCACCCAGCACCCCCGCCTTTTAAGTCTGAGAGGGAGGTTGGGGCCCGGCCGGCCAGCGTTGGAGTGGCCAGAGGGCCTCTTCACCCCCACCAGGGCTAATCTCTAAGACACTGAAGTAAAATTCAAATGCAGCTTGTATAAGATCATTTTATTGATTCACCCTTCCATTGCCTCTCCTGTACAAACTTATTGAAATTCTGTTACCTAAAACAGATGTCAAGGGCCTTATAACCCTTCTCCAACTCCTCCATTATCTTGAATCCTGAATCACAGCCTCTTCCAAGGATTTCCCTACCCACTGGGCTGAATCAAAGTGTCCACATAGAATTTCCTACAAAATGTCCAGCATTTTTCTTAATGTGCACATTTATTTATCCCTTTTACTTTTCTTTTCCATAGCTGTGTGTTTCCTTCAATTATGTGCATCTGTGATATTCACATTTCAAATGGTATGCCTTTTTGGTGCACATTTTATTCTGAATAACAGCCAGAGATCATCTGTCACTGTCAGCTGTAGAAAACTGTATTGATTTGCATGCTTATCTGTCATTCTGATTTAATCACTCTATGCCTCTGTATCTGGTGTATAAGCTCATGCCTTGCAGTGTCACTCCTATGTCTGATGAAGTGGACTTGATCCACGAAAGCTCACATTAAAAATATAGCAGTAAGTCTTTAAAGTTCTGCAGCGCAGCATTTTTGTTTTTTGCTTTCTGATATGCCTTAAATATTTAAATAAATGGAATTGCATATAAATCATAAAGTCAGAGGTATTTTATTGCCCATCTGATTCTGAAAAACCAGCTACAGATCACTGTAATATTACAGGCTATTTTGTGGACTGTCACGCTTCCAAGGTGGTATTATTACTGGAAAAGTAAGCAGAGGTTGATAGCTTAGATGTATTTAGTGAGCAGGACTCCCCCAACCCCAAATTATCTCAGTTCTTCACACCCATCTTTCCCTTCTTGGCCTTTAGGTTTTCGTACAAAGCTCCTGATGAGTTATGTTTATTCTAAACATAAGTTTCAAATAACCCTGCTATGTTCAGTTCAGTGCTTTGAATTCATGATGATTATCACAATCATGCATCATGCATTTAGTTGCATCTAAACGTCTCATATTTATAGTACTTTGCTGAAGATACAATTTCCACACCTGTGTTATCCACCCTGTCATATTTATGTGGCAAAGGAAACACAACTATACTCTGCCTCCCTCAGAGATACTGCAAAGAAAATTAATGTTTAGTCCCCGTTCTTTCTCACATTGCCTCCCGGACAGCTGAGCAGGCTCGTCACGAGGTTCCTCCCACCATAAATTCTGCCGTAAAACACATCTGCAGCTGTCGTGTATTTTTGCAAATAAAATGGTGGCTATTTTTAGAAACAGAATGTATTAAAATTAAAATGTATGAATTAGTTGAGCATCTTCTCTGACCTCAGAAAAGTCACATTTAGGTAAAGGCAAAGGTCTCCCTTGCTCAGAAGCCAGTTGTATCTGAATCTAGGGAGCAGTGCTCATCTCCATTTACAGCCAAAGAGCCATCACTGTCTGCGTCTGCTGACATTTCCATGGTCATGTGGCAGGCATGACTAGATGCCAAAGTGCACTGAATGATGTTACCTTTCCTTCCAAAGAGGTACCTGTTTATCTATTTGTAATTTCTTGCTTTTGAACTGCTAGGTTGGCCGGAGACAGCTGGGAGAGGCGACGGGAGCTAACCTGCTGACCACTAAGCCACCACAGTCCAAAGTCACATTTAGTACATTATTCCCTAAATTAAGAATAAACAGTATATAGTTCTGAGACAACCTTCCCAAGCCTAGCTCCACCCAGATTTTAGGCCTAACTTCCATAGTCAGAGTTTATCAAAGTTATAGCCCAAGACACCTGAGACCCTCACTAGGAAAGATGATGTAAAGTCTGCTGCTTACAAAAACCCTGTCAAATTGTGGAGTGAATATTTTGTTGGTTTGCTTTAAAAATCCAATGATACCTTTTTGCCATATTCTCTTTTTAACAACAACCTATTTTGGATCCTATTGTTATAGCTTCACTCTTTCCTGAGGAGTATCTCATTTAACAACAGTGCTGGAGACTTAGTATCTTTTGATGAGAATGGTGAATTAGCAGCTGGATTTGATATCATAAACTGGATAATTTTTCCAAACCTATCCTTCGTCCATGTGAAAGTGGGAGGGATGGACCCCCAGGCTCCCCTAGGTGAAGAATTCACTATTAATGTGGAGACTATCACGTGGCATGGGATGTTTAATCAGGTAGGATCCAGACAGAGGGAGGAATGGTTGAGGAAATTAAAGGGAGGATCTTCCAGTGGTAAACCTCAATAATAATTCAGTTCAGGCACAATCATTACTCAAAATATTTTGTCGACGTAACGGGTACAATGGGAAAAATACTTCTTAAGTTAAAGGTCATCCTTGCTCAAAAGCCAGTCATATCCAACTCTAGGGGGGTTCTCATCTCTGATAATAGTCAAAGAGCCAGTGCTGTCTGTGTTTACAGACATTTCCATGGTCATGTGGCAGGCATGACTAAACGCCGGACTGCACGGAACACTGTTACCTTTTTCATTTGCATTTTCTTGCTTTCAAACTGCTAGGTTGGCAGGAGCTGGAACAGAAGACAGGAGCTCACTCCATCATGCAGCACTCGGGTCTCAAACTGCTGACTTGCGGACCTTCTGGTCGTCAAGCTCAACGTCTTAACCACTAAGCCATCATGGCTCTTTAATTACTTCTTACCATCTACCATGTTGGTGAACAATATAATGAAGGCAGAATAAAAAGTGTTGGTAATATGGTAGTGGACCTCTGTGGATTGCTGGTGCTATGCTATCAGTTGTCAAGTTGTTTCCTACCTATCGCAACCTTATGAATTAATGGAGACCCAATGTGATGCTATGGATAGGGATGCAGACTAGGACTCAGGAAATCGTGTTCAGGGCTGTTCAGCCCTCAAAAGTCACTGAGGGGTGAAAATGGTAAACTACTCATTGAACATCTCATATATCTCAATAACCTTGTGAGGTTTATCATAAATGAGAAGAAAGTTAATGTCATGTAACAATAGTAACTAGCATTAATGACTTCCAAAAATCTGTCATTAACAGCCCAATATCTACATCAGGGGTTCTCAACCTTTTCAAGCCGTGGACTGGAGCATGCCCCCTCAGACAACTGAGCAGGCCATAAAACGCATCCACGGCTGTCATAAATGGGCACATTTACAGCTGTCGTAAACATGTTTACTACAGCCCTGGGCACATTTATACCATAAATGTGGATGCAGCTGTTTCCAGTGCTGGCGGCGGTGCAGAAGTGAGGGCAGTGGGCCACATGAAATGGCACTGCAGGCCAGATCCAGCCCACGGGTCGTAGGTTGAGAACCCTTAAACTACATGTTGGTTGATTCAGAGGAAATATGTTTCATGTAATCACAAAATGTCTAATTCTCAGCAATTTGGCAAGTCCCATGATCTCTATAACTACAGTACTTTTTTTCCTGAATCTGCCAGATTTCCTGGCTTTCCTGCAAAAACAAAACTGCAGTCTCGATTTCCCTTTTCCTTTACACTTTGTTCTGCATTGGAAACTTAGATGTCCTGTGCACATGAATGCTCTTTATGGTGAAGCCTGCACAATTCTGTACAGTAACCATAAGAATCCTGCATCACTTGGTGTTTCTCCTGTCCTTTCAAAGTAAATTCTGCACAGGAAAGGTGCTATTCTGTGCAGGAATTATAATGACCCTGCACAGCCTGGCACTTCTGTTCTTTTTAGGTAACATGAGTATTGTTCTCCTTTTTTATTTTTATAGAACCTCCCGCTAGCTCTGTGTAATGGTAAATGTCATCCAGGTCACCAAAAAACGAAGAAGGAGGGGAAGCCATTCTGTTGTTATGATTGTGTTCCATGTCCAGACAGTGAGATCTCAGACCAGGAAGGTAGGCCCTAATATGAGAAAGACTTAAGCCAGTTTCAAGTGTGAATTGAATTCAAATATATGGACTAACCAATGTACAGTAGAAGGATTTGATCATGCAGATATGGCAGAGTACAGATGAGCAGCCTACAGCTCTCCTTAGTCCCAGGTAAAGGTTGCCCTTGCTCGAATGCCAGTCATATCCAACTCTATGGGTCAGTGCTCATCTGTTTATTGTCAAAGAGCCAGTGCTGTATGTGTCTGCAGACATTTCCATGGACATGTGGCAGGCATGCTTCAACACCTGAGTGCATGGAACGTTGTTTATCTTCCCACTGAAGTGGTACCTATTTATCTACTTGCAATTTCTTGCTTTTGAACTGCTAGGTTGGCAGGAGCTGGAAGCTTATTGTGCAGTACTCGAACTGCGGACCTTCCAGTCGTCAAGTTCAGCATCCTAACCACTTGAGCCACCGCAGACATCATAGATAATGTGCAATATAACAGGAGTCAAAGTTCAACAGCACCTGGAGGGCCATTTGTTGCCTGCCAGTGTGACAGAGATTACTCTTTGTGAACTGACTGAGAGTTAAGATGCATTAGCTACTGATTTCTGTCTCCCATTCATTTGGATGGAGGCCCTTTAACCTAGCTCCTCAAGTAAGAATTATATCATTGGAATTCTATTACCCTTCCTTTTTATTCTTTGCATATTTGAATAAGATTGCATATTTGATTGCTGTAGGAGCTATGGCTAAATGAGGAACATTGGTTAGTCAACTACATTTCCCCTTTATGCTATTTTAGAGATCACCGGTATGGTTTAATCCAAGTAAAATTCAAAATATATGCTCTTCTCTAGTATAATGGCATGACAAGCTATGTTTTCATTCCTTCACATATTCATATTTATGGAATTTGTTAAGACTATGGATTTTCAAAGATCTGCATCCAATTCCCATGGCTTAAATCCAAGTGTAAATCCCAGCTAGGGTAGAGCCCCTAGCTAGGTTTGCCATCTTAAAAATATAGGATCTCTCAGTTGCACATTTGCTGGCTAGGGTCATACGATGGAAGGATTATGTAGACTATAGCATGCCTTGAAATTTTCCCATTTTCTGAGTAAGGATGAATCAAATCAATAATTGCATTGCTAGGCAGGGCCAACTCTTAGAGGAAGATAAGTTGAGGGAAGAGTGACATAGATCAGAAATCGATCCATTCAACTCCTTACTTTCAGTTTATTTATATCAGAAGAAAAGATGGTTTCAATAATTAATTGTAATGCCATTTGCTTTATATTTCAGACATGGATGATTGCTTCAAATGTCCTGAAGATCAATATCCAAGCAAGAAACATGAACAATGTCTCTTCAAAATTTTAAATTTCCTCTCCTTCACAGATCGTTTGGGGATCACTTTCACTTCCTTGGCTTTTGTTTTTTCTTTGATCACAGTTTTGGTACTGGCCATATTCCTTAAAAACAAAAATACTCCTATTGTCAAGGCCAACAATCAGGACCTTACCTACTGTCTCCTTATCTCTCTTCTGTTCTGTTTCCTTTCTGCCTTGCTATTCATTGGCCGACCCCAGCAGTTGACATGTCTCCTCCAACAAACTATCTTTGGCATCATCTTCTCAGTGGCTGTGTCATGCATATTAGCAAAAACCGTCACTGTGCTTCTGGTTTTCATGGCCACCCAACCAGAGGCTCCAATGAGAAAATGGTTGCAGAAAAGACTGGCAAAGTACATCCTGTTTTCCTGCCCCCTTATTCAGGTCATTATTTGTAGTATATGGCTGGGTACTTCTCCTCCATTTCCAGATTTTGATATGCACTCTTTAGCTGGGGAAATCATATTAGAGTGCAATGAAGGGTCAATCACAATGTTGTACTGTGTTCTTGGATATCTGGGATTTCTAGCCACTATGTCCTTTACCGTTGCTTTCCTAGCCAGGAAATTACCAGACAGTTTTAACGAAGCCAAGTTTATCACTTTCAGCATGCTAGTGTTCTGCTGCGTTTGGGTGACATTTCTTCCAACCTACCTAAGCTCTAAAGGAAAATACATGGTTGCTGTCGAGGTGTTCTCTATCTTGGCTTCTAGTGCAGGATTGCTGTGTTGTATTTTTTCCCCTAAATGCTATATTCTTATTCTGAGACCTGAGTTAAATAGCAAGGACTATATAAAAAGGCAATAGTAGTGAAGTTACGGTTTGGGGAATGTTCGTGATCAAATTTATCATGAATCAATGTCTGTATCTTAAATAAGCCTAGGAAAAGTTATTTAACCAATCTATTAAGGCAGGTATTATCTGAACCCAATGGCATTTCTTCTAAATCAGGAGTTCTCAGCCTTTTTAAGCCGGGGGCCAGGTCACGCTCCCTCAGACAGCTTCGGGGACTGGATGGCCATTTTGCCCTTCCTGGTGTGGTGGAGGCAGTGGGAGCCACATGAAATGGCATTGGGGGCCGCATCTGGCCCACGGACCACAGGTTGAGAATCCCTGTTGTAAATAAAGACATTTCTTCTGGCTTATTTAAAAGCATGGTCTATAATCTATTTAATGACTGTTCAATTCTCCTGTGTTCATTGTTCTTAAGAATGTTACTAGTCAAAGGATATAAGGTGGATCCCAGCTTGCCACGAAGTGACCCACACACTATGATCATGGAGTCATCTCCTGCTGCACATATGAAATGAGACATGCAGGATTTAACACCGGGACTGCAATGGACTGCCACAGCCTTGAGGATATTATCAAGGTGCGGCTTCACAGCCCTATCTGGCTTGGCCTCTTCCACCTCCATGACCGTTGGGAATCAGAGTTCCTCCTCCACTCATTTTGCTGTTGGGCCCGATATGAAGGTTTCCAGTGGCATTTCCTCCACTGAGGGAACCATCACCCCACCTAAAGGGGCTCATCCACTTGTAGCCATTGGCCCCTTTAAGGAGTCAGGTTACTTAGTGCCGCCCAACACTCGGCATTGAGTCACAAATGTACCCTAAAGGAGGAGACAAAAGCAACCTTCATTTTACAAACGGAAACCCTAAGTTCTCCACTTGCCCAAATCCCAATGTCTTCTCTATGTGGCCAGAGAAAAATGTTTCAGGTGTCCTATTCTTGGTGGTGCATTAATTCTGCTTCTGGTACAGCTACAGCACTGAGCATGGGCTTCTGAAACCTTCGGTACAGCTGGGCTTTTGAGGGAAGTGACCACAGCTTGCAGATTTAGTTTTCCTCCTTCTTTTGGTGGAGTGGCATTTAGATAGGCCCACCATCCCATCACCCATATTTCCATGATGTTGTATCGTTTTTTGGTGTGCATAGCAGTTTTCCCAATTAAGAGGAGCTATGCACATTGTTTACTTCAGGTACAACTGTATTCTGCCCATGTGATTTTTAGCATGTTATTATACAAAACAAAAATTAATATATTTACTAACCTTTTAAACTTTGTTGATGAATGCAATATCATGGATTTTTAAAATAATAACCTCATCCAGGGTGTTGTGAACATGTGGTAAGATCTGTTTAGGTTGTAATCATTTTGCTTCTGCATGAGAATACTCCCTAAGATCTGACAGGGTTCACAGACATGAACCTGCCCTAGATGGCATAACACTAATCTTGCCTTAAGAGACCATGGGTGGACTTATAGCATGTCACTTCATTGTAGACCCATGAGAAGGTACATTTACATAGTGCATGTACAGTGTGCAAGCAACAAAGCTAATGCCAGTTTTCTTTCTTTCTATTAGCAATATTTTAGAGATCACTCATTTGTTTGGTCAGCATAAGTCAGGGGTAACTCGATGGCACACAAACAGCAACCATATTAGTCTGCATCAATATGTTTTAAAAATTAATATGGAAAATGAGGTTGTTGAAAGGACAAAATACTAAGGCACATTTACAGATCTCTTTTGGTCATACTTCCCCATGCTCCATCAGCCTCAAAAGAGCTGGGAAGAGGTTAGTATGGAAAGAGAATTCACCAATCCAATGATCAGAAGTTTCTGGAAGCAGGATAATTGATCAGGAAGTGCTAGAAGTATGCATGTTTTTTGTGGGTAGCCCAGGTCACTAATTGGTCAGCTACCTTTCCCGATTGGGTCGTCTAGCTCGCACACGAGCAGAAAACCAACCGGCCTTTACAGGAGAGGAAATTGGTATGGGCTAATAGTGCATTAGCAGAAGTGACTCCATATTTCCTTGGCTGAGAGCACTGAGTGGATATAGGTTAAGTGTCACCCAAATGTCGCAGTGACTAGTAAACAGCACATAGGAGATTACTCACATCCTAGGAGACACCAAACCACAGTTAGACCAAACAACTAGAACAAAGATGCCTAATGTTTACAAGAACTCCAGATAGGCAAGAACAGTCAGTTCCACTGTTCCTGTTGATTAGCATACCCATGGCTAACCTAGGCATGCAGTAATTTCTTAGACTGACAAATGTACTTAGCCAATAATATGCTAGGAAAACAAGCCTTCTGTCACGGGGTCTCACACAGGCTGTGCGTGTGAGATCCAGGAATAGAATAAATACAGACCACCCGAGGATTCGGGACTGGCTTTTTCCACCATACACTCTCCTCTCCTCGCCTTCCTTGAATTCAGCACCTTTACTCCCACGGATCATTACAACAGTTTTTGTTATGGCCCAGACACACACACAGCAGAGCAGGCTGGCCTGCAGCCACTGCAGGGTCAAGCATAGCCATGGTCGGGGATAGCCATGTTCAAGAGCCAATCAATAGTAGAACTGCAGACAAAAGGGTGATCCGAAGGCATGGTCAGGTGTTCAGGCAAGGATCTGATATCCAGGAAACAGGCAGAAGTTTAGGAAGCGCAGTGTCAGGATCCAAAGTGATTGCTCTGACAAGAGCTTGCCAGCATAGACCCTTCTTTAAGAAGGTTCAGGGCTCACAGCTGGAGATGGTCTCTGGAGGCGAGCCCTAACCCTTCTCCTTCTCAGCTGCAGGACATTCCTTAATTGTGCTCTGCTGGGCTATGCCTCATCCTCCTCATTGCTGGCACCTGGTGCCTCAGCCAGTTCTTCTGGCAAACCCTAATCAGTTCGATCAGCTTGACCAAAAGAAGCCAACTCCGGGCTGGCAGCAGGCTGCGGAGTTGGCAGGGAGTCCTCTTCTTGGTCACAAGGCAGCAGATCTAACCGACAGCAAGCTGAGGTGCCTACAACAGGTCCTCCTCTTCGCACTCAAGATCCAGATCTGTACCAGCAACAGGCTGAGGAGGTGGTCAAAAGTCCTCCTCCTCACACTCGGGATGCAGAGCCACAACAGTTTTCTACTAAAACACATTGAAAAATAAAGTCTTCCTTAAAGAAAGCCATCTCTGATCCGACAGCGTTTTCTATGTTGTACAAAGTCTTGTTTAAATGTCACAAATGGTGACTAGATTAGAGGGAACACCACAGTCTTAGAGATGAGACAATTGAACTCAACAAGATAGAAAATAAAGCCCAGTATAGAATATTTGCATATTTCTCAACAGAATAATCCATATTCGGCTGTGAAGTCGGAGCAGAAAGAAAATAAGAAGCTTGCAGGCATTGGTGACCAAGAAGAAGATAGAAGTAGCTACAACTCTTCTTTGCTTGCACTGCAGCATTTATATCTACCCCTATGGACTATTTGATTCAGAAATTATAGGAAGGCTGTTTCAGGATATGTTTTAGAAAATGTGGAAGAGCTGAAGAGACAGGAGCTGCTGTTTCCATAGAGCAGTGGTGGCAAACCTATGGCACATGTGCCAGAGGGGGTACTTGGAGCCCTCTCTGTGAGCATATGTGCCATTGCCGCAGCACAGAGTTTCCCTACTAAAGATTCCCCGTGCCCGGTTGGGCACCAGTGGTCTCTGGCAGAGGCTAAACCAGCGGGCAAACTCCTGGCCTCTGGCCCTTGTCAGGGCATAAGGGGGGTGAATTATTGATAGGGATTAATTCGGCTGCATCTAGCCTGATCGACGACTCTGCCGAATCAGCATCTCGCAGACCTCAATTACCACCTGGAAGATTCACTCATCCCCTGGTTAAGGAAATCTCCGGTGCAAACAGTGAATATGTTTACCCCTGTCTAAGCCCTAAACAATAGTCCTCCTCATCCCATGTTTGCCCCTGCTAATTAACTTCCCCTGAAGAGTTTCCCCAATTAACCTGAGTAAACAGGCACCGTGATTGGCTTATTGGTGACGGTTGCTTTCTCCTTGCCTTCTGATCTATAAAAGGTGTATGCATTTTCCTAATAAACACTGATCTGATCCTGCTTCCTTGCCTCGTATCGCTTATTGATCAGTCTCCTCCGGGACCTAAGCGCCGCCTAGCGGCAGATATTCGCTACACCCTACCTCTCTACCCAGAAGCCCAATGGGAGCACTTCCTCCCTTGCCCCAACACAGAGTTCACCCCACCCTCTGCCCAGCAGCCCAATGGGAGAGCTTCCTCCCTCCCCCACAGCACAGAGTTTGCCCTGCCCCTCTATGGCGTAGATGGCAGGCTGTTGAGTTTACTCACTTGGTCTCTAAAAGGTTCGCTACCTCTGCCATAGAGGAATATTGGGGTCCTTCAGATATAAGAGTGAGACTTCATGGCATTAATTTAAACATATCAAGTGAGGATACAGATGTACACAATAGTTAGTCAATATAAAATGTCTGACAAAATGACAAAAAGCTAACATTAAAATTGAACTCAACATTAAAATACAGTAGCTAATCTTGAAGGGTTTTTTTGTCTTTTTTGTTGTTTTATTTACTCTCTGATATGCATGTACAGACTAACACAGCTACCTCATATGGGAGGCTTAACAGGACCTCAAGACCCAAACTGGCTAGCCTTAATGAAACTGTCTAATCTGTATTGAAACAGAAGCTCAAAACTCCAGCCTAACTTTACCTCTAACTTGTGTTTACCTGTGTCTATGAATGGTGTTCTTGCCATTATGAGCAAACTCCCAACAGGGCATCTCCCTGAAGCAAAACAATCAAGTACCAACCTTGCAATTAAGTATAATTGTCAAGAATGGATCTAACGAAAAGCTCAATTAGAAATCTTGGTGCCAACTAAGTTTGAAATGAACCTTGCCAAGCAGCTGATTATTAGGTACGGCAAAGTTGAGAGTTGTTCTTCCCTCCCACCCGCGGACACGGCTCCTGTCTCTTACGCATTTCTGTGTAATAATAGCAACAAGTACTGTAACTGTGACAGCTGGTGTCAGAAGGGAGATGCAGAAACATGTAGGACAGAGCTGCATTATGCAGGGGTGTGTGTGTGTGGAGTTTGAAACTTTTCCTCAGTTTGATGTTGATTTCTCATGCAATGCTTTCTACACAGAACAGGAGGCTAGAAAATTCCAAAGTTTCTTCAGCTCTAACCCCTTCAAGAAGCATTCTGCTTCTTTTATCCTATGTGGAGTAATGATTCTGAATGCAGGAAAGAGAAAGCAAAGAGCGTCTGGTCTGTTAGAGAGGAAATTCAGGCCTCATTAACATTACAAACAAACTGTTGCAATGCATTGCTTTAATAGCAATGCAGGGCTGCTGGCAGACAACACGCTGTGTAAATGTAGAGAGATACAGATTCCGACTCATTTCCTGGTGTGCTGATTACTACCAGAAACATGCACCTATGAGGACTTAAGTTTGACCAATGACAAAGCCAAGCAAGTGGATTTGTTTGGGCAGGGCAGGGTTTGATCGGGGCATGAAAGAAGAATAGTAATGCAGCTAGTAAATGTTATATGATACAAAAATTCTTTTGAGCAGGGAAGGACAGCTCCTTAGACCAGGGGTGCCCAAACTTTTTGGGCTGTGGGCCATCACGTGGTTCAGCAGGCTGGTCATGTGGTTCCTCCCACTGGAAGCGGAAGTAAAATGTGTACACGCATGTGCAAAATGCTGCCATAAATGCACCCACGGCTGTATCTATGGCATTGTTTTGCACATGTGCACACACGTATTTTACTTCCACTTTTGGGAGTGGCATAGGTGGCACAGGCTTCCTCTGCAAAGTGGGAAGGAGGGAACAAGCCCGTATCTTCTGCTTGTAAATTTATTTACCAATAACCTATGATCCAAGTGGGCTGAAATAAATGCCTAACCTAAGTATATATATAGATGTGAACTGGGAAATCCACAATTCAGAAGTCACCTCTGCTGGGATCTTACTAGATCACCATAATCAAGCTTCTGGATAAGAGATGATGCAGAAATCTGATATTTATATGAGTCACCCCAGAATCAATTAGAACACAAAGGGCTGCACTGTGAGTTTTGCTATACATTATGAATCAAAATTACAGTAAACTTCCACCACCATTCACCATGTCCCAGGATACACTTAAATACCTGATCCTGAATATACTTTCTGGTACTTCTGAGAGCTTCAAACTATTTTACCAAGTTTCGAGTTTATTCATATACTTATCATCTGTTTATTTTACTTGATTTAAATACTTGCCACCTTCACTCAAGGAGATATCACATCTTATCATCTCTTCAGTTTCTATGACAAAATGATTAATTTTATTACCAAGATAGAAACAATTACAGTTCACATGTACAGTTCACATCCCCTTATCTACAGAGGATACATTCTGAGACCTACCACAAATGCCTGAAATCACATACAGTAAAACCCCGGGTTACAACAGAGGTCTGTTCAAACCGCCTCTGTTGTAACCCGAAAAAATTGTAAACTGAAACATCCATACAGATGCATTGAAAAATTTAAAAATGGGTCTGAATTGATTGTAGTAAACCCCAAAAAAATACATTAAAATTTGCAAACAGGGACAGCATTTCCATAGGATTTGTCGTTGTAAACGACAGCAACTTTAAACCGAGGCGCACAGCAGTCGGGTATTGAACTGCTGAACTGCTGACCTTCCAGTCACCAAGCTCATTGTCTTAACCATTAAGCCACCATGGCCCCTTATCAGAATCAGTACACAAAATAATTTACAGAACAAGATTTCAGCTTTTTACTTCAATAATAACTTATCATGAGCTGTGCTGCATTGGAGTGAGAGCCCGTTGTCTGCCCCACTTCCTGCCAAGCTAGCAGTTCTAAAGCAAGAAATTGCAAGTAGATAAATAGGCACCACCTCGGCATGAAAGGTAACAGTGTTCTGAGAGCTCCAGCACCTAGGCATGCCTGCCAAATGATCACAGAGATGTCAGCAGACACAGGCTGCACTGGCTCTTTGGCTGTAAACAGAGATGAGCACTGCACCCTAGAGTTGGACACAACTGCCTTTCAACCAACGGAGACCCTAACCCTGACTCTGTTAGTTGATGGTGGCAGAAATACAGCTGATGTTTCATAAATAAAATATTTCTAAATCCCTCCCCAAAATCATACCTGTCAAGTTGCGGCAATGAAAATAAGGGAAGGTTTCCGGGCGCTGGCGCATGCATGTGCAGTAACCCTTTCACGCATGCGCAGTAACCATTCATGCATGCACAATAACCCCTTTGCGCATTCACAGTAACCCCTTTCCTGGGGTTACGGGATGGGAGGGGGGGAAATTGGTGAATTATGGGAAATCCCAGCCAAAACGGGATACTTGACAGGTATGCCCAAAATAGGTCTGAGGCTCTTGTGGAATCCTCATCATTCTGAGGAAGCCATTGGTGACAGCAGCACAGGGGGAAGCCTCCTCCCTACAAACCTTTCATAAACCAGTGAATGCAGAGTTTTACAATGAAGCTTTTGAATACACAGTAGTAGTCTAAACATGAAGTTTCATTGCATGAATTACAGCATCAAGATAAATCAACCCCGACCATGCTTGCCTTAAAATTTGCTGGCCTTTTTCCTCTTTGTTTAAATCTTTATATATTTTGCTAACTAACCTTGTTGGTGTACAAAGTCCTCTCCTAATCTTTACCTATAAGAATGGACTGGGTTGGTACATGTCCGGCAAAAGCAGCCACACCCAGCCCAACCATTCTGTACAAAGCCGCCCACACTTACCTTACCATCCTGTGAGGGTCATCGCAAGGGTCCAGTCTCCGAGAGTGGGGCAACCGCCCCGCAAACCGGACCACAAAAATGAACTACAGTTCCCAGCATCCTCTGTGCCATGCCACCCCTCATCCAATCAAGCCGAAGGGTGCGAGCACGTAGAACACTGGGAAAGCCGGCGTCCTCGTTAAAAAAAAGCTGACACGCGTGCCATTCCAAGATAACTTCCCTTAGTGAGGCAAAGAAGGCGGAGCACCGTTCCACCTTCTTCACCTCATTGATAGAAGCTATAGATTCCATCGGTTGAGGTGGGGGAGAAAGATTTCGCCCCCACCCCCAACCAAGGACAGTGAGCTGAAGTGTTTGTGGGATCAAGGAGACAACGGAGGCTTGATTTCATCAAAGAGGCATCAGAGCAACCAAAAGCCACAGAGCAAGGCAGAAGCAACAGGGCAGGGCAGCCCGGTTGGTGTTTATTAGGAACAGGACAAAGAAAATTCCAGAGAGGGGTATGCAATATATCCTCATTGGTTACCTGCGATAACATAGGGCTACTTAATTGGCTAAATATCGGCATGTCTGCCTCGTGATCACTTTGCTAATTGGAAGAAAGAGCTGCGTGCTGCGTGCCATCCCTGAACAGTGTGGGAATGGCCAGAAGGCTTGAGTGAGAGGCCCCAATTGGGCTCCTTTTCTGTGTTAAAACAGATGAGGTAAGGAGAACCATCATCCACGATTTATGGCCAATGAGTCACAGCGATCGCGCTGTGAAACTCCCCACAACTTCCCCCTTCTGTTTTAAGAAGCTTATAAGCATAATAAATCTGGTCCTTGCGTTTGCGAGCCGGAAGCGAAATCCTTGCAGGCTAGCAACGAAGGTATGCATTGAATAAAGCAACAGGCAGTTATCAGAATTTACAAATGCACAAGCAAGCTTTAAGGCAACAAGTGGTTGTTGAGAGGTTAGCAGGAATATAGTTCCAAGTTCGTGACCCACAGGTCCAGAACCACCCAGAAGGCAACAGAATGTGCTGAAAGTTAAAATGAAGGTCCTCTGTTTCTAGCCCGGTCGATCGCACCGGGAGGGAAACAGCGGGGCCTTGACTTACAGTTCACAACCCTGTCACATTTTCTAGCATTGCTAACAGCTACAATAGGAGCATAGAGAGACAGAGCATCAAAAACCCATTTACATGTGTAGGGTACTGAAAACTTTTAAGCAAATACAGGTCTTCCCCAAGCAAGAGAATAAGCAGAATATTTAAGCATCAACAAAATATGAACATTTCTCTTCTTCCTTACATGAAGGAGGCCTCTGTAGCATTCTAGAAAGCATTTTCTTACTCCCCAATTACATGAGTAAGGCATTATATTTTTTCTTCTCTCACTGATGTAAAAGTGAGAGAGGCATTAATAACTTTTACTAGCATAGCATGGTAAATCAGCACAAATATCATTAAAGCATTTCACACTCATAGCATGAGCAGGTAAAACAGGTACTAATATCAGCAGAGCATTTAAAGGCATTTGAATATAAAACAGAAAATAGCATGATCATACAGTTGAACTATTTATCCAATTTAAAAAGGTTTTCTGGTTTTATAATGCAAACAAGCCAATTCTTTGCTTAGAGTCCACACAAACTTTTTAGTCCAATTAAAATGTCCAAATTAAAGATCAGACGTTGATTCAAGCTCAGATTACAATTTAAAACACTATCTTCTCTCCAGCACAGTTCTTGGCATGGCAGGGTGAAATTAAGCCATAAATTACTTCTCACTGAATTCACAAGACAACCAGACACCACCCCCCTCTCTCAGCCTTCCAGGCAAACACACATTCCTTCATGCTCCGGCCATCCCCATCTGTATTAAGGCAGGCAGATGAGGTGGAAATCACAGGAAATTTCCATTTGCTTTCCCTGCAATCCGGATGCCTGAAACTTGGAACAGCCCATTTGGATCTCTTTGTTTGAGGGGTGGGCAGTTCAAAATCAGCCAAAAACTCCTTGTATTTTGCAGCAGCCTGCTGTCGTTCGAGGCAGGATTCACCCCCCTTTTCCTCTGTACTTCTGTCATCTGCAGTATCTGATTCTCAACTTTATGACAAGCTGCATCTGTTAGTTGGTACTTGCAATCAGACCCCTTTTTGGGCTTGGGTTTCCTGCCTTCCTCCTCTGGGCCATCCTTCCACTTCTTGGCCACACGTGAGGTATCAAGTTTACTACTCAGCTTCTCCGGCTTTTGTGAAGAGGGTTGCTTCAGGGGGGGGGGCTGAGATCTTCTATGCTGCTCTTTGAAACACACTCCTTGCTTCCTGCCACTCTGCATGCATTAACAGCTTCAATCTGTGATGAGGTCCCCACCATTTGTTCCCCATCAGCTGGCATTTGTGGTTTTTTAGGCTCGGCTGGCAATATTGCAGCAGTGAACAGGTCTTTTGTAGGGCTAAAAGGACTTGATTGCTGCAAAGCAGGATATAATGTCCCATCTCCATTTCCACCCCCATCTCCATATGAGGGCTCCTGCTGTTGTGTCCCATATGATGGAGGGGCAGTCAGACTCCCTCCAGCTGGGGGAAAAATCTGTGGCAATGGTAAAGTAAACTTCTGGGAGAACAAAAGATTCTTTGGAGTAAAGTCTTGCCCTTCTTTTGTTTCTGCTCTTTGCCCATGATCCCATTTGAGTGTTCCAATTTCTGGGTGCCAAGGACATTGGCATTTGACTTCCTTAGTGAAGCCTTCTATACTATTAAGCGTGATGTCTGGACATCCGCTCTCCTTGATGAATCTCTGCAATTCTTTTGCATGGGCCTTTCGCCCTGAAGAAAGTCCCCCCCCCCATACTCACAATCGGGAGCTCGAAAGCTGAGGGAGCTTTAAAAAGCTGTGATGCACCAGGGGGCTATGCCAGCCGGTGAGTCGGGGAGTTGGGATCTGGCAATCACGGCGCGGGTCACCAGATGAAGTGTTTGTGGGATCAAGGAGACAACGGAGGCTTGATTTCATCAAAGAGGCATCAGAGCAACCAAAAGCCACAGAGCAAGGCAGAAGCAACAGGGCAGGGCAGCCCGGTTGGTGTTTATTAGGAACAGGACAAAGAAAATTCCAGAGAGGGGTATGCAATATATCCTCATTGGTTACCTGCGATAACATAGGACTACTTAATTGGCTAAATATCGGCATGTCTGCCTCGTGCTCATTTTGCTAATTGGAAGAAAGAGCTGCGTGCTGCGTGCCATCCCTGAACAGTGTGGGAATGGCCAGAAGGCTTGAGTGAGAGGCCCCAATTGGGGGCTCCTTTTCTGTGTTAAAACAGATGAGGTAAGGAGAACCATCATCCACGATTTATGGCCAATGAGTCACAGCGATCGCGCTGTGAAACTCCCCACAGTGAGCCACTTCACTCCGTGAGGCAAATAAGGCGGAACGGCGCTTCGCCTTCTTCGCCTCACTGAGGGAAGATATCACTACCATCAGTGGTGGGCTCCAAAAAAAATTACTACCACACTGTGGGCATGGTATGGTGAGTGTGGCCAGGGGGAAAGCCTTGCGTTGCACCCAAATTAGGACTACTTTATTTCAAAACTTGGATGGGTGGGGCTAGCCAGAATTTCTGCTACTGGTTCTGGCGAACTGGTGCGAACCTGCTAATGCCCACCACTGACTACCATCGGTTGGGGGGGAGGAGAGATTTGACACACACCCCCCAACCGAGGAAAGCGAGCCACTTCACTCCATGAAGAGAAGGAATAGCCTGTTATCTTCTCCCTTGGTTGGCTGGGGACGAAGCTTCCCTCCCCAGACAACAAAAAGAGAAGCAAATCCCTTCTCTCTGGACAACCCGCACCTCCGGTGTGTGTGTGTGTTTGTAACCTCACTGAGGATACAGGGAGGAGGAGGAAGAGCCCCTCCCTTCCCCCCCCCGCACCTTCGGCATGTCTGTGTGTGTGTGTGTGTGTGTCTGTGTGCGTGCACCCCAAAATCACCCGTACCACTAACACAGATAAAAAAGCTGCCCGGCTTGCCGGGCAAAAAAATGCTAGTATTATATATTATTTCTTCAAATGCTGTTATTTGTCTCTGTTCTATCCCCTGAATTCTGATCCTCTTATTCCACTGTTCCATCTCCCCTATCTGAAACCATTTTAATCTTAATTTATCGTATAAGGCCTTCCTCGTCTGCTTTTCTTTACCGTTCTCTTTCCATTTTTTTTTAACCAAACATATGTTATCATGTTGTAAAATGGGTTTAATCCCTTGAAGTTTTGCTAATGGGCACTGTGCCAAATCAGTTATTTCTAGTACTGGAGAATTTTCAAGAGCTACCTTTACCTTTAATTTCCTCCATATTTTATTCAAATGATCCAATGTTTTTGTATTTACAGTATTTTTATTTTCTTCCTCTGTTTTCTTAAGAATAACTCCCCTTTAAATCTGCTAAATTCTAACCAATCTAGTTCTTTGCTTTTAATATTTTCTTGTGTTAGATTGTCCACTATTCTCCTTAAATGGAGGGCTAAATAATAATTTTTCAACTTGGGTATGCCTATGCATCTTTCCTTTTGATCTATATATCACAGAATTTTAGCTACTCTTAGCTAATGGGATTTTTATTCCCATTACAATATCTATCTACTGTACTAGTTTCTGCCAATTTGACAACTTTTTTCTTTAATTCTTATTAGCAAATTTCCTAAAAGGAAATTTATCTTGGGTATTATTTTCATTTTACAAAGGTTGACTCGTCCAAACCATGATGACAACTTTAGTTTCTCCAATTTTTTTATTAACTTTTTTATTTCCAATTTTAATTTCCCAAAGTTTAACTCGTAAAATTACTCCACATTGTCAGATATAATTACCTCTAAATATCTCATCTTATTCCTAGTTTGAATCTGAATTTTTTTCCTTTTATTTTCACTTTCTCCACTTCACTACAATTGCTTACAATGGCTTCTGTTTTCTCCCCAGTTGACTTTTAGACCGGTGAACTTTTTGAATTCTATTAAGTAAGTTTTTATTCTTTGTATATTATTCACCGGGTCATTTATTGTCAGCAGGGTGTCATCATCAAACATGCTGATTTTCTTTTCCTTTATTCCCTTTAAATGATCATATTTTCTTATAGCTGTGGCCAATACCTTCATTGCCAATATGAACAGTACTGGCAACAGTGAACAACCCTATCTTGTACCAGCCCTTAAAATTATATTTTGCATGAGATCTCCATTTACTTTTATCTGGATATGCGAAATAGAGGAGGGAACTTATTCCCACATGTAGTGGTATTGCAGTTATGCATACAAATTCTGGAAAGCAGTAGAAAAGGAAATAGGAGCAATTATGGGGGTTATAGTGAGATTAAATGCAAAAATAGCACTATTGGGAGAAGTGGAGGATACTAAATTAGATAAAAATAAAAAGGAGTTATTGCACATACTATTATCAGTATCAATGTTCATAATTGCTAGAAAATGGAAAAATAAATAAAGTTTAACAAAGATAAATGGTATGGGGAAGTTTGGCATCTGGCACTCATTGATAAGCTAACAATCGAATTTAAGTTCAAAAAAAGGTTAATTAATGACAACGTATTTTGGGAAATATGGAAGCCATTCATTACGTATGCTATAACAAATGAAGATGGAATCAAACCCAGTCCAGAAACACAAAGATTTTGGGAACAATAAGCTAAAAGAAAGGATTGCAATTTAAGTCATAATGAGCACAGAAAGATGGGGGGGATTGCACAGGTGGGGTAGGGGAAGGTGTATTGTTTGTAATGTCTATGTTTGTGTGTAAGATACGCATGCACTGACAGTATGTATATATGTATGGATTGTATTTGTTTTTTATATTTAATAAAAATATTTTTAAAAAATATTTATTCAAAGTGGCATAACATTATGTCACTATGATTTTTTTTTTAATTATCCACAGCAGCAGTAGAGATGGGCTTCAACTGATTGACAGAAGCTGACCCCAGACTGTTATTAACACACACACACTGATGCAAATGCCACGTAACCTCTGCAGATGAATGCTGAACAAAGCAGACACTGGAAGAACCAAAGCACAGTTGAAAGGCTCATCTTGTTGGGATACCAAGAACACCACATTTTCATGTTTAGCACCTTTCTGGTCATCTATCTGGCCATTTTGTTGAGCAACGGACTGATTGTGGTGGCGACAACATGGAACCCTGCCTTGCACAACCCCATGTACTTCTTTCTGCGTGGCCTCTCTGGACTGGAGATGTGCTATACCTCAGCCACCCTTCCTAAGATGATGGCTAACGTGTTCTCAGAGGACCCATCCATCTCCTTCCCAGCCTGCGCTGCACAGATGTTCTTTATACTCTTGATGGGTGGTACAGAATGCTTCCTTTTGGCAGTCATGGCTTATGACCACTATCTTTCCATCTGTTGTCCTCTCCACTACATGAGAATTATGAGTCATAGGGTACAGGTAGGGCTAGTGGCCAGCTCTTTTGCCATCAACCTCCCTATGCAACTGTTACAAACTGGGCTCATCTTCTCCTTACCTTTCTGTGGCTCCAACGAGATTGACCACTTCTTCTGTGACATCCCAGCAGTACTCAGCCTGGCATGTGCTGACCTATATGTCAATAAGGTGGCTATTTATATAGAAAATACCCTTTTTGTTCTATTGCCCTTTCTGTTTGTCTTGGCTTCCTATGGATACATCACCATAACCCTTTTGTGCATGCCAGCAGGCACTGGCCGGCAGAAGGCATTTGCCACTTGCTCACTCCACCTCACTGTGGTCATTCTCTTCTATGGCTCAGGGATACTTGTTTACATGCGTCCACAAACCCCTAATTTTCTAAAGTATGACAAAATTCTCTCCCTGCTGTACACAGTTATCATTCCTTTGTGCAATCCCCTAGTCTACACTTTGAGGAACAGGGAAGTGAAAGCCAGCCTTAGTCGATTGTTGAGCAAGAAGAAATTATCTGAGGTGATGATAAAATGAGACTTTAAAATGTGGGGAAGAGAGATGATTATCAGGACAGTTGACCTCTGGCTGGGTCCCTCTCCCAAAGCTTCCTCAAGTAACCCATTAGCAGATGTGTAAGGTCAGAATGTTGTTTTTTGCAACAACAACAACAACAACAACAGAACCAAACTCCAAAATAATCAAACTAACTCCCATCAGGGATCTTCTGTTATTACTGTTGTAAATACCCACACTGATTGTATGTTATTACTGGTTGTAAATAGCTCACTGATTTGCAAACCCATCTGTTAAGCCAGCCGGAGGCCGGGTCATGCCCTCTCAGTCAGCTTCGAGGGCTGGACAGCCATTTTGCCCTGCCTGCATGATGGGGGTGACCATTTTGTCTCAACAGCTTCAAAGGGGTGGCCATTTTGTTTCTCAAATGCCCTTGGAGGGGTAGAGGCCACATGAAATGGTGCTGTGGGCTGAATCTGGCCCACAGGCTTTAAGTTGGCAACCCCTGTGTTAAACCAGCCAACCACTGAGGCCCAGCTACTCTGGGCCTCTGTACCTTATATGCATAAATGGATACCATGAAAACTCACTCTTATGTCTGATGAAGTGGACTTGATCCACGATAGCGCACGTTAAAATACAGGAGTTAGTCTTTAAGGTGCCACAATGTTTTTTGTCTTGTTTTGTTTTGTTTACTCTCTGATATGCTTGCACAGACTAACACAATTCAAAATGTTCTACAACCAAGGTGTTTCAATGCATATTTTCCTTTGTTATCCAATTCTCACAACAACAACAACATTAACTTTGAGGAATCTGAACATGGATGTGGTGATTTTATGGGAAACAATAAGAGTCACTCAGTAGATCAAACATTTCCCTCTCGCCACCCTGATTACAATGTAGACAACAGTGGTTTCTATCATGGTATGAAATGCATTGCGAATCATTTGAATATATTCTGTGAAGTCTAAAAATTATCAAATCTTTCCCACTGATTTTTAAAGGCTTTTAAATAGCTGTTGAACATAAGAGAATGTAGAATATTTTACTAAGGTCAGACATGTTTCTCTTTTTTCCCCTACAGCTCTTTAAACTTCTACTCTGTTGCCCTGAAAACCAATATTAATGCTATGCTCGCTTGGATTTTGCACTGAGAGCTTCAGAATATTCTTCCCTACTCAATTTTCATGTGGATATTACTCTGGCATATTTGGAGACGGAGATCTGAGGTGATCATTCAAAACTGTGACATCACTCATTAATCAAACATACTGAAATATAGTAGTCTGCTCATTTCTTGCACAACAATTTTGAATGCTAGTGACTGAATGTTTTACCTCATATCATGGTTTATACAAACACTTACTTTCTTTTTTTAAAAGAATTGGCCATGCCAGGTAACGATGTAGGTGGGCACCAAGTGGAATTATTGAAATTCAAGTCAAACCCAGCGGATTGAGCATTGGGCTAACTGAGTGTCTCACTCATTTCTTCTTCACTGTTTTTTCCATTCCTATCTTCCCTCCCCTCCTCAAGTGCATACAGATAATCCATATCTGTACTTAGAGGCATCATTAAATTTGAGGAGGAACATAATGCCATGTATTAAGTGCAATGTGGGGTACACAGAAACCACCTCCTCGAATATAATGGTATTTTTGAGCCACAATCAGGCAAATTCTGGGCAATGGCTAATCTTTCTCATACTATGTCAGGTGAAAGGAACTGCAGAGTAAAAGGTAAAGGTAAAGGTTTCCCTTGCTCGAAGGCCAGTCATATCCGGCTCTAGGGTGCAGTGCTCATCTCTGTTTCTAAGCCAAAGAGCCAGCGCTGTCTGCTTCTGCAGACGTTTCTGTGGTCATGTGGCAGGCATGACTAGACACCGGAGCGCACAAACACTGTTACCTTCCCACCTAAGTGGTCCCTATTTATCTACTTGCAATTTCTTGCTTTCGAACTGCTAGGTTGGCATGAGAGTAAACTCGCCAAAAGGTGGCTTCATTTTAGCAGTAGTGGCTGAGGTGGTTCAGTGGTTAAGAAGCTTGCCTTGTTAGCTGGAAGGCTGGCAAGTCAACAGTTTGAGACCCAGGTACTACATGATGGATTGAGCACCTGTCTCTGTCCCAGCTCTTGGGGACATGAAAGGAGCCTTATTCGGGTGTCCCCTGAAAGGAGTTTCTCCAGCAAAGATCCTTTCAACCCAGAATAATTTCTGACATGAAATTATTATTATAATATTTTGGCAGTTTCATGTCTGGCCTGGACACGGAAGAAGAAGTGCAATGTGGAACTGTCATTTTAATATTCATTTCAGCTGGTTGCAGATCAGTCATGCTAAAGGGCCCAAGTGGATAAAATGCCCACTAAAAAGAGCAATGCTAAGATGTTGCTAGAATTGCCATTTAAAACACAGATGCTCCCTTTAGAGGCTGTATTCTTAGCAATGGTGTCCTGGATCCAATCCACATAGGAAGTGACTCGAGTGTAGACTCCTGGTCGGTTGGGCTTGGAACAACTCAACCCAAAACTAACCACTCCTGCCAGAAACCAAGTGTCATTTTGCTTGCAGGCTAGGGGTCCTCCAGAGTCACCCTTTAAAACAAAACAGAGAAGGGAAGGGAAGGACAAGAAAGGGAATGAAACAAAACAGAGGCCATTTGTCTTCTAAAAAACAAGGAGGTAAAATACACCAAAGGTTTACCAAGTGTGAACTGGTAGTGTGAGTGCCATCTTGAGCATCCACCCAATCTAATTCTACCCAGGAAATTATTTTTTTCAAAGACCCTCCTATACACAGAATACAAAAGTAGCTGTACTGCAGTAGTAAGTAGTAGTGGTAACAGAGGTTACCATGTGACAATGTTTCGTTGTTGCTATAAAGCAGCGGTTCGCAACCTACGGCCCGCAGGCCAGACCTGGCCTGCAGCGACAACTCCAGAAGCAGAAGCATTTATGACAGCCATAAACACACATGCATCTGTGCAAACATGCAAGTTGAGAACCCCTGCTTTAAAGGTGATCTTCTCCAGCCTGATATCCTCCAGACATTCTGGTCATTGATAGTGGGACCTGTAAAAGGGACAAATCTGGAGGCCTGCAGGAGGAGAAAGCCGTGAATACTTTTGAAAGTCTGGTGCAAGTACAGCTAAGGAATTACAGCAACATCTTACATCCATGAGCCAAGAATGCAAGATGAATAATATGAGACTCAATAAAGAGAAGACCAAGGTATTGGCAATTGGAAGGAAAGCACATACTTTAAATATAGAAATAAAGGGAACAGGTATAAAAGTAGCAGAATTCAAATACCTAGGAACAACATTTACTGGAGTTGGCAAAATGGACGAAGAGATTAACATACAGTGCAGTAAACCAAACCAAATATTGGGACAGTTAGCTCTGCTCTTACAACACAAGGCAATACAGACCAGCACAAAGAAACACCTCATACAAAGCCTATTTGTTCCCACGTTATGTCACCAGTGCCTAACATAGACACTTACAACAAAACTTAAACAAAAGTTGTTCACCATAGAAATGAGATGTCTGAGGAAGGCTGCTGGAGTGACTAGAAGGGATAAAATCAGGAATGAGATTATAAGGAAAAGAATTGGACTAGAACCAACCTTAAACTAAATACAGAGACACTACCAGTCTTGGAATTCCATACCATACAAGGCATATGTGAAAAGTGGAGAAGATGAAAGAGCATGAGACATACCCAGAGGAAGGTGGAGAGATAAAAATCAAAGAAATATTACTAGAACACTAAGTAACACCAGTGGAGGCCACTACAAGTGCCAAAGCAAGAACTTTGTATCTCCCTCGGCACCCGAAGTGGTAAAAGAGAGAGTAAAGAAGAAGATGTTTCAGATCTCTTCAGCAGCTGTTGTGAGAAGAAAGTTGGTTGCACTTTCCAAAGAGCATTGCCTTTGTTTTTTAATTATTCTTCTGTTCTGAACTAACATCGCTCTTACTTTAATGTTCATTATTTTGGCTTACCCTTCCCCTTTGACTAGAATACCAAGTTTACAGTCCCCTCAAATGCACACACACATCATCTATATTTTTCATCTTTGATTGACTATTCTGTCATTCTCACCTGGCAGGAGTCCTTCTTGCCTTCTGGATAACCTGCACAAATCATGTCCTCATAGATTAGCCTGTAGCCTTCAGGCAGAGTGTCAGTCTCACTGTCAGAATAGGTGTCATTGTGATACATGTGGTCACATTCATCTACATCTATTATCGGCACCTCTAGCTCCTGCAGGGTCCTAGTGAAGAATGGAGCTGGTAAATGAAAAAACGTTAACAGTGAGTCTGAGCACAGGTAAACTCAAGAGCACATCATAATAGGTTGGCTTATATATTGTATGGCTCTCAGGTTAGTTCTTAATACATCCCTTTCTATGTTTTTCTAGGTAGATCAGGGTGGCCAACCTATGGCCCATGGGCCAAACCTGGCTCACGGCACCATTTCATGTGACCCGCCACTGCCCTTGCCACTACCGGAAATGGAAGTGGACGCATTTACAACAGCCGTAAAATGTGCCCGTGCCTGCCGTAAACACTGCCATAAATACACCTACAGCTGTCATAAACACGTTTACGACAGCTGCAGATGTGTTTTATGGCAGCATTTACGGTGAGAGGAACCACGTGACCAGCCCACTCAGCTGTCCGGGGGCCGTGGTCCAGCTCATGGTAAGAAAAGTTTGGGAACCCCTGAGGTAGATGGTATTTAGAAGTGGTTTGCCATTAATGAGTAGATGGTGCAGGAACAGACAGAAGTAGCATCTTATCCTGACTGCTGCACACTGGAGTGAGCTCCCATCTCTGTCCCAGCTCATGCTAACCTAGCAGTTTGAAAGCAAGAAATTGCAAATTATCTAGTCAGGCCTGCCACATGACCATGGAAATATCTGCAGATGCAGACAGAACTGGCTCTTTGGCTGTAAATGAAGGAGATGAGCACTGCACCCTAGAGTTGGATGTGACTGGCTTCTGAGCAAAGGAGACTTTTACCTTTTTTTTCTAGAGGTGTTTTGCAACTGTAGAGCTTGCTCCAAGCCACAGAGGTGGGGTACAGAGTATGGAACTGAACTTCAAACCTATGGCTCCACAGCCAGATACCCAACTGACTGAAACTATCCAGGTCCACCTAATAGACTGATTATGCAATCCTTAACCATCTCAATATTTGCAACACTAAAGTTTTGTAAATGCCTGGCTCAAAAATGCCAATTGGTCTAACTCGTAACTCTTGGATGTTCCAAGTTACTTCTTTAAGAAATGGAGAGTAAGATGTTGTGGCAACAGAAAGACAAACATGGTCCATAGGGTTGCAAAGGGTTGGAATCAACTGTGTGCAACTGAATAACAAAAAGATCTCAGGGCCAGTATGGTGTAATGGTTAGAGTACTTGAGTAAGAATGGGAAAGCCTAGGTAAAAGGCCCCAGGGAGTAAGAAAAACTAAATGGGTGGCCTTAAGCCAGCCATCCTCAGTTGGTCTGATCTACTTCACCGGGTTGTTGTCAAGATAAGGGGGAGAACATATTCAATGTTGTGCTAATTGGGGGAGGAAGGCAAGACATAAACCTTTGATGGTGAACCTATGGCATACGTGCCAGAGGTGGCACTCAGAGCTCTCTCTATGGGTACCCGTGCAGTCACCCCAGCATAGAGTTCACCCTGCCCCTCTGCCCAGCAGCCCAATGGGAGCACTTCTTCCCTTCCCCCAGCACAGAGTTTACCTGCTCCTCTGCCCAGCACTTTGCGATAAATAAGTGGGTTTGGGGTTGAGGTTGGGCACTAGGTCTCTAAAAGGTTTGCCATCATTGACTTAAACATATATAGAAATTAAGTAATAGGTATACTGGTAAAAGTTCAGTTTAGTTTCCTTCTTTATATCTGGTGAAATAATTGTCCATGAATAGTATGGATGCTATGAGAGTAATGATAGACCCCTAATTTTTATTTGGAGGGGAGGGTATTTTATGTTCACATCTAAATTTTAAAAAAATATCAAAACAAGGACACCCTAAAATAAGCTGGACAGTCTTTTAGATGCCAGTATATTTTCCTTATCTAGGAAAGAGTTAAGAGTCAAATGCAACTACTATTCTGGATGGTGAGCTTCCCAGATTTTTTTCCAGTGCAAACCTCCTTCTGCATACTGTACTCTTTTTTGAAGTCAGTTCTTTGATTCTGGTCAGCTGTCAAGACACACTCAATATCTGGTTATAGTGTTACCTTCTTATTAATAAGTTTATTATCTTCTGTCCCTAGATGATTCTCAGGGGACTGTGGTGGCTCAGTGGTTAAGAAGCTCACCTTGTTAGCTGGCAAGTTGGCAGTTTGAGACCTGGGTACTGCATGATGGATTGAGCGCTGATCTCTGTCCCAGCTCTTGGGGACATGAAAGGAGCTTCATTTGGGCTTCCCCTGAACAGTTTCTTCCTCCTTTCAACCCAGAATAATTTCTAACACAAACTTATTATTATCATTCCCAGCTAAGCCAGGGCCTCTAATTTTCTCTCCCTTTCTCTGGCCATAAGACAAGCCCCCCTTTACCCGAACTCACAAAGCAACACCACTACACAGAACAAATAAGATGAAAGAACACAGCTCCAATCTAATCCTTACCATCTGGGTAGAGGTTGCCCCACCCTGTGACCCAGCATGACATGCCAGCAGGAAAGAGATCTGAGCCACTGGGCAGGCAGATGGGCAAGATGGTATGGGAGATCTTGACCGGCTCCTTCAGCTTTACCAGTGCAATGTCACCACTGAGTCCATCTCCAGCGTAATGTGGATATACAACAATTTTACTGATGTCAGAGGAGATCATGGTCTTTGCAGGTCTGGGAAGCTCATATTCTCCCAGGTGGACTTGATATGCAGATGGATACAGCAGCCTATGGAAGCCAAGAAAGAATCAGGGTCTTCTATAATGAAAAAGGTTTGTGTGCAAGTCCTTTCTCTGCTCTGTTCCATTCACCAGGAAACCTTGGGGAAGAGGAACTCAGGTTAACCAATCTCAAAGGAAGAATATAGGGTCAGGATGGTATTCCCAACCTTTTCAAGCCAGGGAACGGGTCATGCTGTCTCAGTCAGCTTCAAGAGCCGGATGGCCATTTTGCCCTGTGTGCACGATGGGGGTGGCCTTTTGTCCCAACAGCTTCAAAGGGGTGGCCATTTTGTTTCTCAAATGCCCTTACAAAGGTGGGGAGGTCACATGAAATGGTCCCAGTCAAGTGTTTTCAGGTTACACTCATTTCACTGAGGTTTAGAATCATATTTAGAAATGGAATGTTATGATAATTCAATAGCAAGTTGTTCCACCAGATTCTTGCAATAATTTTATGTAATAATCTTATTTATTCTATTAATAATTATTTTATTTAGTATGATTCATAATCCAGTTTATAATGGAAACCCTTTTCTTAATCATTCAGATTATATATAGCATTTATATGAGTAAACAAAACAAAACAACAAAATACAAAAAAAGTTGTGGCACCTTAAAGACTAACTCCTGTATTTTAGTCTTTAAGATGCCACAACGTGTTTTTTGTGTGTTTTTTGTTTTGTTTAATATCTGATATGCTTGCAGAGCTTAACATGGCTACCTCTTCAAAAATTTCAGTATTCATATGGTGCTTCTAGACTGCAGTCCTATGCACAGCTTAATTACACCACCACATATAATGCATAAAGCTATCTAAACATAAATAAGCAAGGAAAAGATTTAACTGCCAGCTGAATAGAGGTAACTGCATTTCAAGTGATGCATCATAACACTAATTTGCATTTATATCACTCGTAATTGGCAATGCTTTTGAGACACCAAGATATTTAGCAGTCCAAATAATAATTGTTTCTTAATTGGAGACCTACATTTCAAGTTCACAAAAGATTTTGTCTGACAACAGGATTCAGATTTATACTGTATTCTTATCAGCAACATAGATTTCACACATTACTGACTTGCCCCTTGAATTATACTGAGTTTCTTTGATTATTCCTCTTAGTTAGCTGAGTATGAGTTATAAACAACAGCAACAGTACAGAAAATGTGGAGGGATTAGCTCAGTTCCCATTAAGCCTTCCCCCAACTAGCACATTGTATGGTAAAATATTGGACCTTTTTTGTCCATCAGTTGGGCTACTACATTTGCATATCTGGCTGGAGTAGTTTTCCTACAGACAGGTCATTTCAAAGGAGGTCACTCCTGGTAAAGTGACTCTTTCCATTGTGATCAGACGCACACCTTTCTCACTCTCTGCTCATACCTTCACTCCCTGAAGTTTCACATGAGCTTCAGAAGAGACTGGTATCCACCTTCCTTGTTTTCCACTCCTTCTGTTACTTTCCTCCCTACAGATAATCTTCCAGAGAGGAGAAACAAAATATAGCTGCATAGCACCTTTAAAGTGCTGGCCAGATGAACCTTCCAGTTGGAAGCACTCTTAATGGCACCCTGGGATTGAAAGCCATATTGAAAAGCTTGTGGCCACTTTAGACAGCATCTCCTCTGCACAATCTTTTCCACTCACCCATTAAAGCAGTGAGCAGCTGTCACTACCCACTGCGGTGAGATGAGGCTCCCACCGCACGTATGCAACCTGTTTTCTCGGAGGCTGACTTGCCATGGCCATTCCCCTTCTTCAGCCTTTTGTCCTCCCACAATCCGAGGGGAGTGCACTTTGGGTCGGCCACAGGCTGCAGGATAATGAGAAGAAGGGTTAAAAGAGGGGTCAGGGAATGAGGTTAGCCTAATTCATCAGAGAAGATGCAAGCCACTTAATATAGCATCCACCGATCCATACATACAGGGGAGGAGCACACCTCTCTCTTGGAAGTGGGACCACAAAATATCCAGGGGTGAGAGATTATCACCAAATTCTTAATCCATGGGTGTATGATCAGACAGACAGAATTATCTATCTACTGTATATACTCGAATATAAGCTGACCTGAATGTAAACCGAAGTACCTAATTTTGACCTATCCCAATGGACGATAGAATAGGAACCCAAAAAGTTAGATAAATAGAGTTAGTCCCAACCATACCTGTCAAGTTGTTTCCGTAGAAATCCGGGAACTTCTCCGGGTGCGGCACGCATGTACAGAAACCCCTTTGCATATGTGCAGAGACCCCTTTGCACATGTGCAGAGACCCCTTTGTGCATGTGCACCAATGCTTCTGGGGGCGCACATGCACGAAGGGGTTTCTGCGCATTTGCAGAGACCTCTTCACGCATGTGCACCACTGCCTCTGGGGGCATGCATGCACAGAAAACCCTTTCTCCGGCTGCCCCAATATGGGATGACGGCAGGAAAGAGGGAGAAGGAGGGCCAAAATATGGGATTTCCCGGCCAATCCGGGATATTTGACAGGTATGGCCCCAACAATGTTGGGAGACAGAAACACATAGCATCACTAGTCTGATGCTTATAGACTGCAAAAGAATAGGTCTCTTCCCCAAGGAGCTTACAATCCAAAATTTATCTCTAGGGAAACAACACAGGAAGTGAAGGAAATACAGCATAAAGTAATCAGGGAAAGAACGTGTGGTTATTTCAGTGACATGTGCTTAGTTGCAGGGACAAATAATTTTATGGCATCCACAACAATGAATTGAGCACGTTTCCACTTTATTAGATCTAGACATTCCTTGACAAGTACGGCTTCTTACCTGTTTGTGCCAGAGTATTTTCAGCACCTACAGACAGGAAAAAAATAATCGAATTAGAATAGTATACGGAGGATCTTGGAGAGCTAAGATGAGATGGAATGGTTCTAGATCAGTGATGGCCAACCTTGGCATTCCAGATGTTCTTGGACTTCAATTTCCAGAAGCCCAAGTCAGCACCCCTGCTGATCAGGGCTTCTGGGAATTGAAATTCAAGAACAGCTGACCAACAGTTCCAAGAACAGTTCCAAGGTTCGCCATCACTGTTCTAGGTTAATCTTGCCTCACAAAGCATGAGTCAAGTAAGCATAAAAAGTCCACAAAGAGAAATTTCAAAAAACTTGGTCTGCAGTGAATAGCAACAGAGTCTCAATCATCATAAAGTTTTTTTTTATCCACACAGAAATGTCAAAAAGAGATTTCATGCCCAGGACTGTAATGAATCTGCCTCTAGAGTTTGATAACCAGCCATTCTAACCCACCTAGCATTGAAATACAAGTCATGGGAACAAAAAGAGAATGAAAATTCCCATGGGACTAACAGAGGTACAACCTGTTTTGATCTAGCAAAGGATATGCCACAGGCTAATTGTATAACACAAGAATATCTTTAAATGTTGCACATTTAATGACTGGGAAAGGTAAAACCAAACTTCTTTTACTATTCTGAATTCTGTATTCTCCTTCCTGCTCTCTCAAACAGACAGCCCTACACCAAATTAGCACTGTTACGTACAGTATGACCAGGTTCCTGTGCATCTACCAACTACATGGGATTAAACAAGTGCGATCTTTCCTGTAATTTATGGTGTGTTTTAAAACTACATCTCTTGAACTTTTGCCAACATGACTCTAGGAAGCAAAATGTTGCACAAGTCAAGTATCTTCCCTGGTTATGCAGCTGATACGGGAACTGAAGCAGAGAAATAACAGGGTACTAATTTAGAGTTCTTTCCCCACAGAAGATGAACCCAGCACTACCAGATCCTAGAACTTTTTCTGTGTGCTGTTGATCCCTTCACAAGTCCTTCCTCTTCAACATCAGGCCCATACTTTTTATCCTATGGTTCATGTGAAAATTGTTGGCAGCCAACTGAATAATTCTACAAATTGAAGCATATACTTAACTCACACTTTAATACTAAGCCTAAGAAACTTCTTTTTTTTTAAAAAAAAAAAAGACTATTACAGTACTCTCAAAATGTCCCCATCAATGTGCCATTGTAGAATGTAGAATACTAGAAGTCGCAGTCCCCCAAAAACTCATTTTTCAAAGTTCCCATTTTATTCATATACTTTTGTCATCATACCTAGTCAATTGCACCAGGGCCCTGTTATAAAAATTGTAGCCCTAGATGGGACTGTGTTAACTCAGAAATTTGAAGGGAAATATGCATAGCCTTCACCATCATGCTATTACGAAAATCACCAAGAAACCTTAGCAGAGCCTTTTTAGCCCATTTGATAATCCAGGCCTGATCAAAACAGATTCAATCTGTCTTTCTAAATTAAATTAAATTAAATTACACCAGGGATCAAGTGCTACACAATATTCTCGATATTATGCAGTCCTTCTAGGGAATTCCTGAACACAGTGTTGCTCCACCAGTGATCTATAGATCACAGCTTGAAAACTGAGATACACAGAAAGTGCCACCTTGAAAATGGTGGTATTTTTTGAACCACAATTGGGGATTCCCTGGGCAATGGCAACCTTGTTTTGTTGCCTAATCTTTCTCACACTAGGTCAGGCGGAAGGAACTACAGAATGAATTCACCAAAAGGTGGCTTTATTTTGGCAATTTAAAAACTGAGCTAGACACAAAAGGAGAAGCTTGAAAACATCTGGTTTAGAAATCTTGTTCCTACCTCTCCCCCTTACCAGAAAATCCAGGCATTCTGGATGTCAACTTCCTAAAACAGGAAGTATTGGCCAAGCTGGGAAAACAGAATAACCTCTTTCTTTCTCTCTCAACCTCTGGAGCAAGAAATGAAGAATTGCTCCTCCACCGCCAGGAGAGATACACCAAATCACTTTTTCAAATACATCTCCCAGAATCCCCCAGTTAGAATCCTGGGAGTTATAATCCTGTTCTCCAAATTCTGGGATGTATGTACACATGCCACGCACCTTGATATTTACAGTATATGCTCTTGGTCACTCACCTCTTAAAAACAAGGGTAGTAACAGAAGCTGGGTGCAGTGGAGACTCAGCATGGTGCAGGATCAACAGCTTAGCTCATCCAACTCCGATGCCAGCCCAGGGAAAGAGATAGCGGAATGTGTGCTGAGATGCTGAGCCCAGACACCCTGGCACAGGATTGGTGCGCAGCAACAAAATACAAAGAAAGGAGAAGTCCCTTGGTGTCTCAGAGTGCCAGGGATGTTGCCAAAGAGCTAAACCTGAGCTGTGAGGTATTATCTTCCACACTCCACCCCCAGTAACCGATGGGGCCAGCTTACCTGCCTACTCATCAGGAAGCCAAGCTATCCTAATTATTTCTGTCTCCACCTCCATCTCTGGGTGGGGAGAAGAGGCTAGTGGTTTCAGAAAAACAGGCTAGAGGCAAGTTATGTATACAATTTTTGTTGAAGTCTAAATACAAAGAGGACAACAAGGAGCGGACAACAAGGGAAGAGAAGAGCTGTGATAAATAACCATGCATTATACATATACTGTACAATACTACAAGCAGAGTACATGTCCCCACCGCACCCCCACCCCATAAAAGCTGCTTGGCATAAGTAAAGGTAAAGGTGATGGTAGGGTTGGGTTGGGTTAGATATGTGCTTGTGTAAACTGAGGAGAGAACAATAATATTGCAAGGTGGAAAAAGAAAGTCAAAATTCCCCATTACTTCTCGGTTTCAAAGAACATGAAAAAATTTCACCTAGTAGAGTTTTTCCATTCAAACCACAGTTTTTGAAATGCCACCTTCAAGAATTATAATGGTTACTTACATTTTCCCAGGAGAACCAGGTACAACTCAAAACCTTTAAATGGTCATGTCGAATCTAGCCAAATAACCTGATTCCTTAACAAACCTGTCCTTTTTCTTGACTTCAGGTTGGCACATTGCTTGGAGAAGCTAGTATTTGGGAAATAAAATTCCCAAAGTATACCAGCCACCATGGCATGTGTTATGCCAACAGAAGGATTCTGGGGCTTGGAATCCTCAAAAGTACATTTCCAGGCCCTGAATGAGATGTTAGGAATTGTACCAGAACTCAGGAAGTGTTCTTAGCATGTTACAAGGGAGAGAGACAAGGACAAAACTTGGCTTAATTGGCTATGCCTTTCATTTGGCAGGAGAATCACCCAAAACAGTACTTCTTTGCCACACTATATAGTAAACGAAGTAACACACAAACCATGCCAAGACATAATCCTGCATCCCTCAGAACAACCTGTTCTAATGATATAAAGGTTTCCATAGCTGTTGGATCTCTTCTTCTATCCATCCAGAATCCTTCTGATTTTAAAAAAGAAGCTGATGTTGTTTATTATTTTTAAATTCAGCTTGCAAATTAAAACCAACTGCTACTGTTATTGTGCTATTTATTTGAGGGTTTTTTTAACATATCTGGAAGTTTTTTTATGTATGTAATATGTGTATATTTTTAGCTGCAGTGGTATAGTGTATTATAAAGGGGAATCAAATAAAATATTTGAAAGGGCCTAAATGCGCTAAAACCATACCAAACATTCAGATACTATACATTACATTCTAGATGATAGGAAAATGAATGGAAGAGGTTGTACTTTCGTGGGACAGGAAATACCCTCTTAGGAACAGCCTTGCTGGAACAGGCCACAGCCCATCCAGTCCAGCATTCTGTCTCACACAGTGGCTCACCATTTCCTTCAGGGTATTCCCAAGGAGATGCCTTCACCTGCTTAGGATTCCCTGGAAATGGCATTGAGAGATATCCTGCCTATCTCTCCAACCCCGAGGTTGTCCTTAAGTATCCATAATTATAATGAAGAACGTTCCCAGCTTAATCTAATATCTCAGATGGTACATAATTCCAGCGGTTTTGATCACTAGTCACAACCTAGAAATAAAGGACATTGGCAAAGGTGACAACTGTACCACTGATCTAGATACACAAGTCAGTTTTTGGCTCTGTTCCCTTTGGGCACACAAAATCCTCATCAGCCCCAGGCTAGTATTAATGAAGCTGCTGCCCTCCATCAAGATGGATTCACTTGGGGATCATCCCTGTGTAGTTCACCACCCAAGGCCATTAGTCTTCAGGATTGTCAGGTTAGTTAACCGCCGCCGATCAGCATTGAGTCACTGGCAGTATGGTTTACTCTGTTACCATAGCAGGATAACCTGACTAGACTGAAACTGAACTATAAGCAACTGAAAATTAGGAATATTTGCACTCTCCTGAAAATCATCTACACTCTAGAATTTTAATCTTGGGGCTCTAAATTCAAAGATTTAGGCTTTAGCCCAGCCATTTGCAATCTACGGTCTGCAGCCATTTCATGTGGCCCTCCACTCTTGTTCCTGCCCCCGCCACCATCGCAAGTGTCAGAAGCACCTGAAATGCACAGAAAATTTGGTGGAAATGTGCTGAAAAAGCACAAGAACTCACCAAAAAAGCACAAAAATGTGTGAGAATATGCCTAAGAACTAGCACAGAACCATATAATTGGCCCACTCAGCCGTCTGAGGGAGAGTGATCCGGCCCATGACCTGAAAACATCGAGAAAGCCTGCTTTAGCCAGTTAAGGCTATGAGAGGATGCTATCCTGTGTGTACACTGATATCTTGTAACTACAGTCATTGTAGCTCTTCTGGTTTCTCCTGTAAATTTTTATTCACTCTCTACTCCACGTTTCTGTTCCACACCCCAGCCCCCTCTCACTGCCAATGGAAGTAGCTAAGCATCTGGGCACTGGCAGATCCAGTTTCCCCAGGAATCCAAGCTAGTAAACAGCAGTGCATGTGAGATGTCAACATCCATGATGACCACACATGCTACAAGCCAAAGGAGTCACAACAGATGAATCACAACCATCTGCTACGGAATGAATTCTCCAAAAGGTGACTTCATTTTGGAAGTTTCACGTCTGGCCTAGACACGAAAGAAGCTCAAACTCCCTCTTCAGTCAAAACATGAGATCAATAATGTATCAAATCCCACCCCAAATGAATACTCAGAAACCACATGGCAATGGGGTTGATAAGTCATTTGAATGACTGTATAGGCATAACTTTAACCACAGTTTTTGGTCTTAAAACAAAAAGATTTGGGGAATTATCTGGATTTTTTAAATACAGAAAATTGGCAAAAAGAGACTGTGTTTACTGGAGAACTGAAGGCAATGGTTAAGATATTAAACATTGTCTTTTCTCCAGTAAATAAAAATAAAAAGATCAGGCTTTGAACAGACTGTGTAAAGTATACCCTCTTCTTTCAGCCAGTTCTAACTTTCACCTGGATCGCTTAGGTCAGGGGTTCTCAACCTGTTCAAGCTGTGGGCTGGGTCACGCTTCCTCAGACAGCTAAGCGGGCCGGACTGGTGGCTCCTCCTGCTGTAAATGCTGCCGTAAAACGCGTCCGCAGCTGTCGTAAATGTGTATCCATGGGTGTTTCCTCTGCTTCCAACAGCAGCAGCAGGAGCAAGAGTGGGCCACCTGAAACGGCACTGTGGGCCAAATCCGGCCCATGGGCCATAGATTGAGAACCGCCAGGTTAGGTTGTTTCCCAAACTATGTTCTGCAGGAGACTGGTGGACTTCAATTCCCAGAAGCCTAAGTTAGTACATTGGCTGATCAGTGTTAGGTTTCTGGGAATTGAAGTCCAAAAACCAAAGATTGAGAAACACTGGACAATACTACTCATAAAGGAACTGTTCGTTCGTTCGTTCGTTCGTTCGTTCGTTCGTTCGTTCGTTCGTTCGTTCGTTCGTTCGTTCGTTCGTTCGTTCGTTCGTTCGTTCGTTCGTTCGTTCGTTCGTTCGTTCGTTTGTAAAAGTCATGTCCTGAATGTGACCAGGTGTTAGTCATAAGTATGTCCCCACCTAAAGTACTTGTGTACTGTTCAAAGTTTGTTCCTGAGAAACATGTTTCAAGATCAGGTATTGTTATGTATGACAAATTGAGTTAATGACATTTTAAACATTTCAAACGGCCACTTAGCCAGCCGAAGAAACCGTGCAAATTACTTGTCAAACAGCCATGCTGTTTGACAGCCGCAAGATCTCGGCAACTCGCGTAATATCACGAGATTTCAAGCGCGCACAATCCAAACGCTGAGAAGCGCGCACCATAGCTGTCAAATGTACATACTCTTGTAAACATAGTTCAAATCACCCAATAATGTTTGTTCCCGCTGGTTTGTATCAAGTTAAATATGTATATAAGTCCCCGTTGTTCCCCTTCAAGTTGTGTTCAGACCCCACAAATAAAAGAGCTGTATTTCACTACGCTGGTTGTCGCCTCCAGTTTCTGAACACCAAATTGGCGATGAAGGTGGGATGGAGTACTCACAAGGAAACATCGGTCCATTCGACGCGGCGCATCCCGACAAGTGGGCTCTCTATGAGCGCCGGTTCCGCCATGCCATGGCGGCCCAGAAGATCGAGGATGAGGGCCAGACGTGCTCCTGTTTCCTGTCCCAGTGCGGACCTGAGACGCTGGAGCTGGCGATCCACCTCGTCCTCCCTCGGGATGTGGATGAAGTGCCACTCACTGAAATCCTTGCAGCTCTGAGGAGGCATCTCCAGCCCGAAGTATCGATCTTCCCAGCCCGGGTGGCATTCTACCGCAGAGAGCAGCGTCCCAGGGAGTCTGTGGCAGATTATGCCACTGCGCTACGTCTTGCTGCTGCCCCATGCAAATGGGACAATCTTGAAGAAGCGCTCCATGACCTTCTGCTGGCCGGCATGAGGGACGAAGATGCCCAATGTCCTCATGACCCAAAAGAAGCTGACCTTCAAGTCCGTGCTGGATGAGGCACTGGCATCTGAGGCCGCACAGTCTGGAGTGAAATTGTTCTGCCATCGCCACATGACTGTGGGTGCTGCCGAATCATCTGTCCAGGCTCACCACTGCTCGTCCTCAGCATCCTCTGAGTCCCCCAGTTCAACCTCATCATCCAGGTCCAGCAACGATGAGGGCAACGTCCGGAAGGTCCACCGCAAGCATCAGGAGCAACACAGCGATCGCAACAAGAAGCCTCGTCAGAAGTGTGACGGGTGCGGAGGTCGGCATGAGAGGCAGAGATCTCAAGCTGCAGAACGTGCTGTTTCAGATGGAGGTCGACTCAGGTACTTCATTCTCCATCATTCCTCAGAAAGAGTTCCTCCGGATTCCCCCTGCATCTCGCCTCAAGCTGAAGGTGTTCAAAACATCACTAAGGGATGTTCAGGTGTGTCAGATCCCGGTCCTGTGGGTGGGGGTCTTTACTGTGCATTTTAAGGGTATCCGCACACAACTGCCCCTAGTCATAGTCAAGCAGGGGTCCAACAGTCTGTTAGGGGTCCAATGGTTTGAGCCCCTGGGCATCCGTTTGTCTGGCATAAATGCAGTCACTGTGGATCCAGTGCTGGAGGTGTGTGCCGCACATCCTGAGGTCTTCAGAAAGGGGCTCGGGACATATGTGAGTCCTCCTGTTCACTTTGAACTCGATCCAACAATTCACCCCATTCGTATGAAACCTCGCCAAGTCCCCTTTGCCCTTAAGGACAAAATTGAGGCAGAACTGGACAAACTGGTTGAGCAGGGGATTCTGGTCCTGGTCGACTCCGCTGAGTGGGAGACACCGATCATCACGGCACTTAAAAGCAATGGGGAGGTCAGGATATGCGCGGACTACAAATGCACTATTAATAAAGCCATACAGCCAAACGCATATCCTGTACCAGTTGTCAGCCACCTACTTGTCTCCTTGCATGGAGGAAACTGTTTTGCAAAGCTTGATCTTGCCCAAGCATACCAGCAGCTGTCAGTAACGCCCGCCACTGCTGCAGCACAGATTATTGTAATGCACAAGGGGGCATTTAAGGTTACCTCCCCCCAGATTTTTTCAGTCTTTAGTCGCGCGTTTACTAAAGGGGTTACCGGGGGTCCTGCCATACTTCGACGATGTCCTGATCACAGCTAAGGACGACGTCGAACTAGCAGCCAGGCTTGATAGAGTGTTAACCTGTTTTGAGCAGGCAGGGTTGCATCTTCACAAAGACAAATATGTATTTATGGCTAACGAAGTTGAGTTCCTGGGATAGAGAATCACCCCCAGGGCATTATGCCTTCTGATTCAAAGGTTTCAACCATGCGGAATGCACCCAGGCCAACCTGTAAATCAGAACTGCAATCCTTCTTAGGTTTGCTTAATTTCTATCATGCATTCCTTCATCGCAAGGCCTCAGTTGCTGAACCACTGCACCGCCTCCTTAAAAAGGACACTGTTTGGCACTGGGGCCATGGCCAGGAGAAAGCGTTCCAGGAACTTAAAAAACTGTTAACTTCAAACACAGTGTTAACACATTTTTGACCCAAATAAGCAGGTCGTATTGGTATGTGATGCATCCCCTGTGGGGGTTAGGGCTGTACTGTGCCATGTGTTAGATGACGGGAGGGAAGCCCCCATAATGTTCTTCTCGCGCTCTCTCTCCAAACCTGAAAAGAATTATGCCCAAACTGACAGGGAGGCACTGGCTATTGTGGCAGGCACAAAGAAATTTCACGATTACCTCTAAGGGAGGCCTTTTACTATCGTGACTGACCACAAGCCCCTCCTTGGCATTTTTGTGAATGGGAAGCCCACACCACAGATCCTGTCTCCTCGGATGTTGTGATGGGCAATTTTCCTAAACGCGTACCATTTCACTCTGGTGCACCGACCTGGCAAAGACATCAGCCACGTTGATGCTCTTTCGCGTTCACCCCTCCCCAAGCTCGGGGAGCCGGATTGCGAGATCGAGCAGGATCACCAGGTCCTAATGATTGAAGCCCTTGACTCGCCTCCGGTTGTCCCATCAGACATAGCCAAAGCCACGGCCACGGCCAAGGACAAGGTTTTATCAAAAGTGGTTTCTTGGGTACAGAAGGGCTGGCCCGCTACTCCTCCAGCTGAGGAATTTAAAACGTTTCACCAAAAGCATTTGGAGTTGTCAATTGAACGGGGCTGTCTTTTGTGGGGCCAGCGGGTGGTCATTCTTGTCACTCTCCACCACAAGGTATTACAGTTACTCCACACCAGTCATCCAGGGATTTTCTGCTCAAAAGCCCTCGCCCGTAGTTATTTTTGGTGGCCCCTACTGGACCAGGATATTGAACAAATGGTTGGCACTTGTGCCAGCTGCCAATATTCTCACCCCGAGCAATCTCACCTTCCCTCCTGGGAATGGGATTCTGCCAGGGGCCTGTGGTCAAGGATACACATTAATTTTGCGGGACCATTCCAAGGGGCTGTGTTCCTATTGGTGGTAGACTCCTATTCTAAGTGGCTCAAAGTGATCCGGGTGTCCGGCACCACTTTGTCCACTACGATCATGCATTTGAGATGGCTGTTTGCCACGTTCGGACCTCCAGATGTTCTGGTGTCTGACAACACATCCATGTTCACATCTGCGGAGTTCCAATCCTTCATGGAATGGAATGCTATTAGGCACATCACTGCCGCCCCATTCCACCCAGCCACCAATGGCCAGGTGGAGCGGCAGGTGCGCACCACTAAAGATGTGTTGCAGCGTATGGGGAAGGAGATCTGGAATTACAAATCTGTCAATTTCTCCTCACATACAGGGTCACCACCACCCCTTGCCTCCGGGCTATCTCCTGCCGAATTACTCCAGCGAAGGAAGCTCACGTCCTTGCTGGATAGGTTGGATCCCTCTAGGATGGAGGATAAGGGTACTAATATAGGGATCTAGCACCAAAAAGGTTTCTTGGCTGGGGACCTTGTCCATTGCCGCAATTATGCAGTTGGTGGTCCCACATGGGTCCCAGGTTTTGTACTAGACCAAACTGGTCCTGTTTCTTTCAGAGTCAAAACAGCCAATGGTCTAATCTGGAGACGGCACACGGACCAGCTGAGACCCCGAGTACTGGACTCACAGGACGAGCACAGAAATTCAACATTAGGGTTTGCCCCCACCCCTATAACCCAAGGGGGCAGAGGTAATAGTCAGCAGCCAGTTAGTTTGGAATAAATAGAGAGTTCCAGAGACTGCTGTGATTTTGTGGAACAAGGTGGTTTTACAGAACGCACCCCCACTCAGGCCAATGACATATGGGGGTGTGAAGGTGTCCCCGAATTGTTTTATACCAAAATGCTGGAATTACAGGTTAGAAATAAAAATTGTTCTTTTGAGTTGCCCTCCACTCAAAGAAAGCAAAGGAGGGACTCTCAGTTATCGTTTTAACCACCACAATTAGAATTTGATTTAGAGCGATCCTCTGCTGCTCCCAATGACAAACGGGGCTATGATTTAAGTTTTCAGATGACCTCTCCTAATAGTCAAACTCTCACTCCAGCCGCATTGCCAAACCTAAAGGCCGCTGAGCCGGCCCAACCAAGTGTCCAGCCAAAACAAGAAACCCGACCGCCATCCTGGTTGAGGGACTTTGTCTATACCCAGGGGGGAGGAATGTTATGTATGACAAATTGTGTTAATGACATTTTAAACATTTCAAACGGCCACTTAGCCATCCGAAGAAACCGCGCAAATTACTTGTCAAACAGCCATGCTGTTTGACAGCACAAGATCTCAGCAACTCACGTAATATCGCGAGACTTCAAGTGCGCACAATTCAAACGCTGAGAAGCGCGCACCATAGCTGTCAAATGTACATACTCTTGTAACATACATTCAAATCACCCAATAATGTTTGTTCCCGCTATTTTGTATCAAGTTAAATATGTATATAAGTCCCCGTTGTTCCCCTCCAAGTTGTGTTCAGACCCCAGAAATAAAAGAGTTGTATTTCACTATGCTGGTTGTCGCCTCCAGTTTCTGAACACCAAATTGGCGATGAAGGTGGGGAAATGACAGAACTGAAGTACTGAATCATCCAATAATTGCTGAAATACAATGTTTGCCAAACACACACACCCGGGGGGGGGGGGGGGTAGTCAGTACTATTTATTTCTATAGAAGCCAATCAGCAAACATCGCCTTACTCTACTGAAAACCAATAATTGGGAGATCTACTCCCAGCTAGTGGCTGCTTGTGGTAAGGAGCAAGTCAGGGCATACAATTAAACCAATATGAAACCAGAACGTAAAGCTAAGTTCCAACAACCCCTGGCTGGCTCTTGCATTGTTCAGATATAATAATTCAATTTTTCAATTCAATTCAATTTTAATTTGTACCCCGCCCTTCTCAGCGCAGGCCGACTCAGGGCGGCTTCACAACATATTATAAAGTTACAAAATACAGTTTACAATATGACAGAAATACAATTTTTGCAATGACGTATCAAAAATACAGCATAAAAATACAGCATAAAAAGTACAAATACATAGCAATACATAACAGGCTGCTTCGCCCCAAATCAAGTCCAAGTCCATGGGCAACGGCAACGAAAATTCCTCCTCTTGTGGCCTACCTGGCCAAGAGGAGGGTCTGGCCTCCAGCGATGAGCCGGTGGCAGCAATTCTTGAAGGTGCCCGGGGACCCATACCACTATCTCGCCTCCACCTTCCCCCTCAGCTGAGGCAGCAACGGTTTCTAGCCTGGCCTGGGTGTCCCTTTAACCCTCCCGGCAAAGGGAGGAAGGGCGGGGGTGGGGCTCCCCCTCAGCTGGTCGGCGGCGGCAGTGGACTTCTGCCTGCCTGGGCAACCCTTTATCTCAACCGGCTCATTTATGGGTCATAACAAAGACCTAGATCAGTTTCAAGAGAAATGAAGACAGAAACGAAAGGCATCCTGTCAATCTTGTTTAGACATGTCATTAACCTAATCATCTTTTACGAGTTTTCAGTTCAATATGACAGACTCCTCTTGAGATCAGAAGACAAGAGAGAGAGGAGCAGTATACATATGATCTCAGCCCTCAATAAATGTATTTTAAGAATTAAAGCAACAGCATCATTATTAGATGACAAACTGAAATCATTATATAATTCATTATATAATTCATTTATTTAGAGATTTGGCTCATGCTGAGCTACTCTATAAACAGTATTCCATAGCTCCCTGGAAGGTGCTTTACCACATTTAATATCATCTATTTTCTCTAGAGTTTTCCAGAAAGATTAATCATACTTAAGGGTGAAAACAGATTGAGAGACAGGTATAGAGGACAAAGAAAACACTGTGGAGTTTCAGAAACATTTAATTCATATTGATCACTGCCCTTCATGTCAGAAATTATTCTGGGTTGAAAGGATTTTTGCAGAAGAAACTCTGCTCAGGGAACGCCCGAATGAGGCTCCTTTCATATCCCCAAGAGCTGGGACAGAGATGGCCACTCAATCTGTCATGCAGTGTCCAGGTCGCGAACTGCTGACTTGCCAGCCTTCCAGCTAACAAGGCAAGCTTCTTAACCACTGCTCTGCGAAAAGCAGGAGTGCAATAATTTCTTTTCTTTTAAAAATTCAAAATAAAATAGAAAAACAGCGTACAAATATGAAATAAAAATTACACAAAATCTTAATAAACTTATACATACTACTCCATGCACCCACCACCAGTGGGACATTTTATACCTTCATTTAATTATACTCTGAATCTATATTCTTGAATACCTTGGAGCTATTATTCAACAAGGCGTCCACACATTTGGTAAACATCTCTGTGATGACATTCCATACATGCAAAAATGGACCTGAGAAATCAAATCCATCTGCATGCAGTTTTTAAGCCGATTTCAGGGGCTTGTTTGACACCCAATGAGAAAGGAGCGACAAATCCAATTATGATATCCGAAAATCATGCGCTCACCCAAAGGAGAAGCGGGGGTGCTAATGCTGAGGCCCAATATTTCATTCATTCCTTTCTGTTAAAAATGAAGTCAAGTCTCAAATCCAAAAAGGCAACGCCAGGGCCATGCGACTCTAACAAAAGTAACTTGCGACTGAGGCAACGAAGAACGCCTGCTGGATTTTGCTCTAGTAACATTTCCTTTCTAGCTCCGTTGCTGTGCATTTGGGAGGAAAAGGCAGCAGATGATTCAAGATAAGCAGGAAAGAAGGAGCTGCAGTGGCTGGAAGGCCAGCAAGTCGGCAGTTCAAGACCGGGGTACTGCATGATAGTTTTTGAGCACCCGTCTCTGTCCCAGCTCCTGCCAACCTAGCAGTTCGAAAGCAAGAAATTGCAAGTAGATAAATAGGGACTATTTCAGTGGGAAAAGATCTTGGGGACATGAAAGGAGCCTCATTTGGGCATCCCCTGAGTGGAGTTTCTCCAGCTAAAATCCTTTCAACCCAGAATAATTTCTGACACAGAATTATTATCAGGACAGAGAACTTATTTCCTTACCTGCTTTATTTGTTTGTTTATTTATTTGTTTTTATTACCTTTTTTTTACCCCACCCAAGGGACTCAAGGTGACTTTGCAAGATATTTAAAGGGCAAGTGCAGCAAAACACACCACATACTGTATTAGAAAATTAATTTAATCAGTTAAATAATTTTTAAAAAATAAACAGTGACATTTTTTAAAAATGGGGGTAAGTGCAGTAAAAACATTTTTCCTCCTCAGCAACTAATAATGATGTGAGTTTTCTATTCAGGAGTCTGGGCCCAGGGTTGGGGGTGTCCACAGAGCCATAAGTAGCTATTTGGCCACCCAAGACAAGCAGAATGATGTCCCACCCATCCTGCCATGACACATGGGTGCAAGCCCCTCTCCCCAAGAAAAAATGAGGGCTAGAACATCAACATCAAGACTCAACATCAAGAAAACCAAGATAATGACAACAGGCCCTTTCAGTCCCTGGAAAATAGATGGGGAAGAAGTAGAAGCAGTGACAGACTTTACTTTCTTAGGATCTAAGATCACTGCAGATGGTGATTGCAGCCAGGAAATAAAAAGGCGACTTATTCTTGGGAGACAAGCTATGAGAAACCTGGGGAACATAGTTAAAAGTAGAGACATCACCTTGCAAACAAAAATTCACATAGTCAAGGCAATTGTATTCCCGGTGGTAATGTATGGTTGTGAGAGCTGGACCATAAAGAAAGCTGAGCGCAGAAGAATAGACGCCTTTGAAATGTGGTGTTGCAGGAGAGTTTTGAGAGTACCCTGGACAGCGAGGAGAACAAATAGGTCGATCTTAGAAGAAATCAACCCTGACTGCTCCTTAGAAGGACAAATAGTAAAAATGAAGCTAAAGTACTTTGGACATCAAATGAGAAGAGAGAATTCACTTGAGAAAGCCTTGATGCTGGAAAAGGTGGAGGGCAAAAGAAAAGGGGGGCGGCCAAAAATGAGATGGCTAGATAGGATTGTAGATGTAATGGGCACAGAGCTGGGCAGGTTGACGAGGATGGTGGAGGACAGAGGCGCCTGCCAGGCAATGGTCTATGGGGTTGCAAAGGGTCGGAATCAACTGTGCGACTGAACAACAACAGAACATAGAGTCCCCCTACCTGAAATAATGATAAAGTTTATGTTTAAAATGAATAGAACCAGGAGGTGTTGCCTTACACTTACCGATAGATTTTACCGTGTTGGTGCCTTCTCAATTCTGGTGCCGTGGCGCAAAATTCTATCTCTGGCTGCTTCCTTGGCTCTAATCAGAGACTTGTCTCTCTGCCTACAGCAACTTTCCACTGACTTCTCATAAGCAAAAATCCAGGTTTCTCCAGATGCATTGCCTCATGCTTGGACCTGTCTGCAACAGGAACCGCCTTTTACTTATTTCTCTTCCACCCCTGGTTTTAACAACCCTCTTATTAAAACTAATCTGAATTTTCCTAATTCTCCCATTATTAGCCTTTCAGGCAAATTACCTCTTGCAGTTGCTACTATTCTCCCTACTCGGGGTTTCTTCACTTGTAAAAAAGGAAAGGAACAAAATATATTATTTTCTCCTTGGTGTTCTTATCCCTCCTCCTACCCCAATTTCCTCCTTTAATTTCTCAAAGTATCCAGGGAAAGCTTTACGAATGCCAAGAATCACTGGAAATATAGGTAAGGGGGCACTTTCCCACTTACAATGAAACCTTGTAAGGTTTTGCTTTTCTAAGAAGCAAAAAACGGGGTTTTGCTGTTAGGATAGCTGTGTTGGAAGAGAGGCTGTGTCAGAAGACACACGTATCTCTGCCTTCTCTTAATAGGTCTTGCATATGTTTCTCTTTGCTCAATCTGTTAAATCTAGGCCAGTGGTGGCAAACCTATGGCACGCGTGCCAGAGGTGGCACTCGGAGCCCTCTCTGTGGGCACCCATGTGGTTGTCCCAGTACAGAGTTCATCCCACTCCGACCTTTGCCCAGCAGCCAAATGGGAGTGCTTCTTCCCTCCCCCAGCACAGAGTTCACTCTGCCCTTCTGCCCAGCAGCCCAATGGGAGCAATTCCTCCCTCCCCAGCACAGTTTGACCCACCCCTTTGCCCAGCAGCCCAATGGGAGCGCTTCCTCCCTTCTCTGTTGCCATGTTGGCACTTTGCAATAAATAAGTGGGTTTGGGGTTGCAGTTTGGGCACTCAGTCTCTAAAAGGTTTGCCATCACTGATCTAGGCTTTAGTCAGCCACATAATATTCTTGTTATTATTTTTCACTGCCTTTATGATGCTTGCACCATAACTGTCTCTGATGACTTTAATAATCAGCAATAATAATAATTAGGTAAAGTAACTGTCTCTCTTGCTCAAATGTCAGTTGTGTCCAATAGGCCCTCATCTCCATTTACAGCCAAAGAGCCAGTGCTCTCTATGTCTACAGACATTTCGGTGGTCATGTAGCAGGCAAGAATAGACCTCAGAGTGCACGGAATACTGTTACCTATCTCGCTGAAGTGGTACCTATTTATCTACTTGCAATTTCTTGCTTTCGAACTGCTAGGTTGGCAGGAGCTGGAACAGAGGCGGGAGTTCACTCCATTGCACAGCACGCAGGTCTCGAACTGCTGACCTGCCAGCCTTCCGGTTGTCAAGTTCAGCATCATAACCACTAAACCACCACAGTCCAATAATAATAATTTATTATATCAATTATATTAAATAATCCAAAAATAATAACCCAATAATAATAATAATAATTGCATGCTGTCAAGTCAGTTGTGACTTATGGTGACCTTTTCAGCTCTGGTAAATAAGTGGAAGACGCGGAGCGCGATGTTTCCTCAGCTGAAGACGTTGAGCCCAGGGCTCCGTCTGGGATGTTTGAGCCAGGCTCCGTCATTTGTGGACTTTGTTGTATAGTATTTGATATTGGTGATATTTGATATTATGTGATATTGTATTTGATATTGTATCTGATATTGTATTTGATATTTGATATTATTACTGCAGGACGGAATGAGCTCCCATCTTCATCCCAGCTCCTGCCAACCTAATAATAATAATAATAATAATAATAATAATAATAATAATAATAATAATAATAATAATAATAATAATAATAATAATAATAATAATAATAATAGAGTCAGGTGTAAGAGAATAACCCATACCTGTCAACCATCCCGATTTGGCCGGGAAAACCCCGTAATTTGACGTCCATTGATGTCATAACCTGCCCCGCGCTGCCAAAACCCCGTAATTTGGCAGCAGGGGAAACGCTTTCCACGCATGCGCGGAAGCGCTATGCCGCTTGCGTAGGGGCTGCGCAAGCGGCATAGCACTTCCACGTATGCGTGGAAGGGGTAAAACCCTTCCACGCTTGCGTGGAACACAACCTGCGCACAAGCGATGTGCGCAGGTCCCGTTTTTCCGGAGCCGCGGGTTGACAGGTATGGAATAACCTACCTCTAGGTTATCCTATTGGCCCTGATTTGGCAAAGGGACATGGGCTGACAATTTTATTGGTAAATTTATGGCTCTACAACTGGGGGTCTTCATTGAGTAGTGATCTTTTGCACGGAGGAAGAAAGGGTAATAAAACTCCATGTGACTCTCTGAACCAATGGAGAGTTTGCCTGAACTTTTGAGTTGAGCTCTTAGAAGAAGGGGGGCGACGGGCTCTCCCCCCCCCCCCCCCCAAAAAAAAAAAGATAGCCTGCTTTTTTATTCCTTTACTTTGAATTGCTTTTAAGGAACTGTACTTTGAACTTTGCTATGCTTGTAATACAATTATGAAAATGCTTGAAGAGACTTGGAGTGATTTCTTTGCTCCACGCGACCTGCTTTGCCTGAGGGAGAAGCCTGAACTGAGAGGGCCAGATCTGAGTCTGGGGGCCGGATCTGGTACACTCTTGCAATCCCATCGTCAGGAAGCTGGAAAAGCGTGGCCTGGGTGTAAGTGGATTGTCACATCAGGTATGACTAGCTTTCTGAGCAAGAGTGACCTTGACCTATACAGGCTGGCTTTCCTCACAAGAGGCACAGTAAAGAGTTGAACTCCCAGCCTCTGGCTCCCTAGTCATAGCAACATGACCGTTAATTCAACCACAGTATATTAAGTTTGCGGCATTCTTCTCTCACCAGTACACGATGTGAGCGACGGCATCAGCTGATGCTGGGGAAATAGTTCCTGCTGCAGGCAAGGAGTTTGTTGACACTCCCCAGCCCTTGGGCGGAGGAAAGGCTTCTTTCTCTTCTGGCCCCTCCTGTCAATGCCTTTATTTACTTTCGATTTTGCAAGTCACTCTCTGTTTGCTCTGCTGCGATCAGGGGAGGGGAAATCAAATCATTCCGTTTGATTTCTCTCGGAAAGTCGCTTTTTTCTGCTCGAGACCCTTTCGGCTAAGAAACTATCCACCCTGCCTGGCAGCCTTCCAGGTACGTTGCTTACCTGCCTGGGCCCTTTCCAAATTGTTTAATGGTAAATAAGAACAACAACTTTTTTTTTTGGGGGGGACATCTTTTTTTAAACCTCTTAGGGCTGCTGACAGTGTTTACTGTGAATATTGTTATGGTTTTAAGATTTTTCTGACGCCCTCTGGTTTTGTCTCTTTGGATTATTATTGGTCGATTTCCTTCTGATCTCATACACAGTATATTGTTGTGTATTTGTTATACATGCCAACTATAGCAACTACACTTACATACTCCCCGGCTCTGCTGCCAACCTAGCAGTTCGAAAGCAAGAAATTGCAAGTAGATAAATAGGGACCACTTCGGTGGGAAGGTAACAGCGTTCCGTGCGCTCCGGTGTCTAGTCATGCCTGCCACATGACCACGGAAACGTCTGCAGCAGCAGACAGCGCTGGCTCTTCGGCTTTGAAACAGAGATGAGCACTGCACCCTAGAGTCGGATACGACTGGCTTTCGAGCAAGGGAAACCTTTACCTTTACTCCTCGGCTATGAAACAGAGATGAGCAGTGAACCCTAGAGTCGGATACGACTGGCTTTCAAGCAAGGGTGCCCTGAGCCCTTAGCACTTTAATACACACTCTGGGCAATTCACAAGTTAAGTATCATTTTGCCACCCCCAATATGCTGGGTCCATATTTTTATTTATTTATTTGTTGGATTTATATAACCGCCTTTTTCGCCTGAGCAATCCAAGGCGGCTCACAACAGCAATTAAAACCCATGCACATTCTGCACATTCATGCATAAGAATTTCTGTCTGGACTCCCACCCATTCATTGCTTGCATACTCCATAGAAGCCACTGTATTAAAACAAGTCTGCATTCTTATTTTCTGATTGCATTTCCCCACCCCTCCTCTTTTTATTTTTGCTTAGTCATATTGACCACCCCTCTACCCTTGTGTAAATATTATTTTGGATCCCTTCACTGTGCTCTTTCAATAGTGTTGCCCTGTCTCTACTTCTTTCTTTCTTTCTATTTCTCTCTCTCTCTCTCTCCACATTTCTGGGTTTAATTTCTGAAAGTCATCCCAGGATGGTGGAGGTTGTGGGAAGGAGACAAGTGTTCTGTGTTTGGTGTCTAGAGTTCAAAGCCCTCCTTCTGCCACATTTAAAGACTCTGATTGTAGAGGTTTGGTGCTGAGACACAAGCAGATATTCTACTCTTGTTCTGCAAAAAATGCGCATTCTTTTTTTAAAAGGTTCTATTTAGGTTATTTAGCCTCATGTATAGCTAGGATCTCTATATCTTTGATTAGATTGTTTTTTGTTATTGTATTATTGTAAATTTTTTTGTCTTTTCTTTATTTGTTTTTCTGCTAATGTCTATTTTTAAAAAAACTTTAAAATGTATTCTACCAGTGGGTGCTGTTTTGAGGAAGAACATGAGGACAGGGACAAGTTCTCCGGATGTTTCTTCTCTGATTTTCCAAGGTTTGGCCCCAGTGGAGCAAAACCTGAAGCCCTACACTTCTGCAGGTGGTAAAGGAAGCCAGGGGACAATGGGTTTTTTCCTATGAATGTACTCTAAGGAGGTTCCCTGATCAACTGAACCTGACTCATCTGTTCCTAAGAAGACCAAACTCACCCAGACATTCTTGTTGGGAGGCCTTGCTGATACTCTCAATATGGAGTTGTGACAGGACCTGTTCTACATCTCACACACACACACACCACCATAGGTGGCTTGTGAAAGGTCAGGGGCGTATCATCACCAACACTAGAGTGAGACCTCCCCCAAGAGACACACCACACTGAATTTTTGCATGTTAGAGCAGGGGTGACATGACCCTTCCATCTCAAAGACTTGTGTTGCTATTTTCTATTCAGAATTGCTCACCAGAACAGGTACATGTCCACGTTGCTCAAAAGTCAGTCATAACTGACTCTAGGGTTCAGTGCTCATCTCCGCTTCTAGCTGTGGCACATGTCCCACGGGGGGCAATTTGATTTTTAAGGGGGTGATTTGAGAATGAGTTATTAAGAAGTGACTGGCCTTTTAGGTTTGCTCCACGTGAATAGTTCACTTTTTTAATAGTAGGAATTATATGTCACTGCGGGGAGGGGAGAGATCAGGATTTTAGAGATGCTTATGCTCCCAACCAATGAAAGGTTGGGAGCCGCTAGTTTATAGTCAAAGATCCTTGGTCAAAAGCCAGTCATATCCGACTCTAGGGTTCAATGTTCAACTCCGTTTTTAATGAGAATATATATCCACAGGATCCATTCAAAAAGATTGAGAAACAGTTCTTATAAAAAGCTGTATATTATTTTTCTTTCCAAACTATTAACTTAAATGACTTCCTTCAGTAAACACAAATAAGTATTCAACATAGGAAACTTTTTTTCAGTATATAAGATGAGTAATAAAGATTTTTTTATATAAATTGCATTAGTTATCTTTTCTTCAGTCAAAAAATATATATCCTGTAATCCCTTGTTTCTTCTTATAGGCTAATCAATGAGCAAAGCTAAAAAAAATTGATAATTTTTCTTTTCTTGGGCTTCGTCAGGAGCTTTGCTAGACATAATACTTTTTTACTTTATAGATCTGCAGATTACAAGGAACAAAATAAAAACACAACTCAGTAAAGGTCTCCTACTGAATTACTATTCATATATAACAATCTAAGGCATTACTATATTGTTTACAAAATGCTATTCTTACCAATCCAGCGATACAAAGAGATAATAAAGTGTCCTCATGCGCGTTACTGCCTCTTAATATTTCTTCTTTTTGGGCATCAACATTACTAACTGACCAATAGTTACATTTATAGTAAGAAAATTGAATGAACAGGTGAAACGTGTGAGAAAGGAGGGAGGAACAAGGAACATCTTAGCTCAGCAGGGAAATACTCAGAAAACTGGCAAATACTTAAGACCACATAACAATATTCTCATAAAAAACATGATAGATCTTGTTCAAAGTTCAGTCCATTCGGTTGTAATGTATCTAAAGAGAAAATGTAAAATGCTTCTCTTCTTAATAAAATCGTCTACATCAGTTCTTTCATAAACTTTCGACTTAACAACTTCCAGAGCTACAAAAAGAAGATCCTCAGCTTTATGATTATTATCTATAAAGTGTTGTACTAATGGAGTCTGCGTGTATTTATTTCTGATTTTGGACAGATGTTAAATTATGCGCAGACGTAAATTTCATCTCTTTTCACCCTCATTATATTTATTACATGGACAAAAGATCAAATAGACACAGTTGGAGCTATTACTGTACAATTAGACCAATGATTTAACTTAAAACTCTTTTTCAATCCCGGAAGGTAAATTTCATTAGTATCGAAAGTGTAAGGGCACACACTACAATTGTGGCACTTGAAATGTCCTATACTGCTGCTAGAATTTAAAGGTGTTATTAAGTCTGCATGGGAAACCATATTCCCCAGGCTTTGAGTTTTCCTAAACCCAATCTGAGGTTTCATTTGACAACCAGGGATACTGTCCAGAATGTGCCAATGGCAATGAATGATATTTCTGATACAGTAAGACATTGGAGTGAACTCTACAGACCATTGTATTCTTTGTTGTGCACTTCTTTGTTTCTGAGAAAACAAATGTTTCCTTTCTATGCTTCTAGTTCTATTTAACGCACCATTAATGACATCCAGTGGATACCCTCTATCTTTTAAATTTTATTTAATTTCATTAGCAAAGATATCAAAATCCTTCTTTCATGTTGAATTTCTCATTGTCCTAGTGAAAACTCCAAATGGTAAATTATTTTTAAGAGCCTGAGGATGAAAGGAATTAAAGTGAAGATAAGTGTTTCTGTCTGATTTTTTTCTTTAAAAGTTTCATGTTTAATTTATTATCTGTTGGCCTTGAAAATCTCTACATCCAAAAATGGAATACTTTTCTCTTCTAACTGATGGGTAAACGATAAATTTAAATCCTGCATATTCAATCAGTTAATGAAAGCTGTAGCTAAATCCTTGTCTTTAAAGATAAAAAACAAATAATCTATGAATCTCCCGTAAGTGACTATTTGGTCGAAGAATGGATTCACAGGATCAAGAATAGCTGGTTTCAAATCTAATCATATACGGGTTCACAATTGATGGAGCCAAATGCGAACCCATTGCCACGCCTTTTATTTGTAAGTAAAAGTCTTCCTGGAATCTAAAATAATTATGTTCCAAACAAATATCTAAAAGGTCTAACAAAAAATGGGTTGGTGGCATTCTTATTTGTCTCGATGTTAAAACTTCTTCCACTACTACTTTGCCTAGTAGTAGTTAATAGTTTGAAAAATAAAATACAGCTTTTTACAAGAACTGTTTCTCAATCTTTTGGAACGGATCCTGTGGATATATATTCTCATCGATATTACCGTTCTACCCGTATGTTTTTCATATCAACTCCATTTTTAGCCAAAGAGCCAGCACTGCAAACACATTTATGACATCCGCGGATGTGTTTCATGGCAGGCGGAACCACCAGTCTGGCTCGCTCAGCTGTCTGAGGGGTGTGTGGTCCGACCCATGGCTTGAAAAGGTTGAGATCCCCTGCTCTATCCTGCTGCTGGTTGCTATACAGACAACACCAGCAATCCTGTACTTAGAAAGAATTGCCAGAAGGTCTTTGTAGAATGGGATCCTCTCTCATGTGAACTCTCTCCAGTTCTCTAAAATTGAAATAAATGTTGTCATCCCACAGTTTATGAGTGTCAACCCACTGCTACCTTGACTGACATCGGCAACAACCATGAGTGTCTGTGGCCTTCTCACACATTCTAAGGAACCAGGTAATCTTCCTGCCAGTTATTCAACTTTGTTAGTGCACAGCGGCAAATATCAGTCATTTTAATTTCTATAATTCAGGTGCTACATACAGCTTAATATGGCCTACGCACACCTTTTAGTTCTGTGATGGTGAACCTTGGCACTCCAGATGTTCTTGGACTTCAATTACCAGAAGCCCAAACCCCCATTAATCCACATGAATGGGTTTGCTGTGATTCATCCGGCCCACGCCGCTCCCATTGCTCCTAGAAGCGGAAGTAAAACGCACCCATATGGGTGCGATTTACTTCCGCTTCCAGGAGTGACGGGGGTGGCATGGGCCGGATGAATCACAACAAACCCATTCGTGTGGATTCATGGGGGCTTGGGCTTCTGGGAATTGAAGTCCAAGAACATCTGGAGTGCCAAGGTTCGCCATCACGATTCTAGTTCGTATTTTGTCTTTATATAGCTTAGTTGTTCTTAGACAAATGAGTTAGTGTAGTCTCGAACTTGCGGGCCAAGCCACCTTGAATGGATTGCCACTGGGCTATCAGCTATGAACTGGGAGGCCAGGGATTCCTTGTTTAGTGTAAGGCTAAGTCTTGGGCTGACGTTTATTTCTTCACTGTTGTCACAGTGCCTTTACAAAGCATCTCGGTAGATGTCATGATCCAGGGCTTCGTGGCCGATGTGGTGTCTGAGCTTCGTTACCAAAATAAAGAGAAGAATCCGGTGGAGGCCGTCTTTGTTTTCCCCTTAGATGATGAAGCTGCCGTATATGCCTTTGAGGGCCTGATTGGAGGGACACGGATTGAAGCTCAAATCCGAGAGAAGAAGCAGGTGGGAAGCCTAAAGTTTCAAAATACACAGTCTAGATTTGAGAAACTTCTCTTAGGCAGGAAGTTTTCTTAGGAGCAGCTCTAGTTCCACGGATTCTCTGAAAAGGCTTCAGTTCAGCCCCAGGTATTAACAGTTCAAAGAGATTCAGGCTACCTGGAGCAAGGTATGACCTTAGAGAACTGTTGCCAGTCAAGGTTGGGCATGCTAGCCTACCTGGAACGGTGTACTCATTTGTTTTCATAGTAGAGTCAGTAGCAGAGCACATGTTTTGAATGCACAAGGTCTCAGGTTTAAACCCTGGAAAACTCTAGGTAGAGGAAGGAAATATTGCTTCCTGGAGAGTTACTGGCAATTGTTGTTGATGATTCTACTAAGCTAGATGGACCAAGCTTCCTTGCTGTGATATCAGCCAGCTTCCCAAATTCTTCATATACAGATTATGTCTCTCGCAACCTCTGCATCATACTTCTGATACGCCATCCGCTGGATCATGGGTTCCCACCCTAAGGCCCGCAGGCCAGATCTGGTCCACAGCACCATTTCATGTGCCCCCCCCCTCTCTAAGGGCATTCGGGAAACAAAATGGCCACCCCTTTGAAGCTGTTGGGGCAAAATGGCTGCCCCCATCATGCAGGCAGGGCAAAATGGCCGTCTGGCCCTTGAAACTGATTGAAAGAGCATGACCCAGCCCCCAGCTGGGAACCCTTGCACTAGACCAACAGTCTGTAAACTGTACCACACTGGCTCTCAGTGTGGATATACAGTAAAGTAAATTCAAATAAATCTGTTCTGTTTTTACCTCTCTCCTTTTCTTTTTTGTAGTTTGACCTTAAAATTGCATATCTTGTAATCAACTTATATGAACAAATGTCAAATGCATGGAAGCCAACAAGACCTGAAAACCAATGAATCAATGAATGCATCAATAATATTTTTTTAAAAAAACTAGCAAAATCTAGAGAAGAGTTTGCTTATTACTGCACTTGTCTTAACCTTTGACTATTGACATCTATGTGTTGTCTATCCTCTCTGTTATCCCTTCCAGGCAGAAGAGGAGTATGAAGATGCCATGAGTGAAGGCCGCCAGGCTTTCCTGCTTGAAAGAGAGCAAAACACCAGTGACATCTTCACCTGCAGCCTAGGGAACCTTCCTCCTGATGGTGAAGCTACACTGAAGCTGCGCTATGTTCAAGCATTAGGTCCTGAGCCCGATGGGGCTGTCCGCTTTGTCCTGCCTGCTGTCCTCAACCCTCGCTATGTTCCACGGGGTAAGAGCTTGTCTTCCCCCAACCTCAAATGCCGTGGGTAGACAAAGGCTTTCACTCAGGTGATGTGCTGCCTTCCAACTCTCTTGGCAGCTACATTAAGACCGTCAAGAGTTGCTGCAAATCATGGTACCCTTCTGCCCTCCTAGTTCCTTTTACTTTCTTACTAGTGAGAATCCATAATGACTCACCCTCTCCCTAAGGTAGCTGAAAATCTCACTTTTATCTCAGCCTTCTCCTGACTTGTTCCTGCTTAGCTCAAACAGTTCTGTTTCTGTGGCTTCTTTTTTTACTAGAACTGAACTAATGTCATGCCTGAGACTTGTCCAAAATCCAGAAATTTCTTCATTTACCCAGAGGATGTTCTAAATCAGAGGGTCACAATTTTTTTCAAGCTGGTGGGCTGAGTCACGCTTCTCAGTCAGCTTCGAGGGCCAGATGGCCATTTTGCCCTGCCTGCACGATGGGGGTGGCCATTTTGTCCCAACAACTTCAAAAGGGGTGGCTATTTTGTTTCTCGAATGCCCTTGGAGGGAGTGGGGGGGCCACATGAAATGAAATGGTGCCATGGGCTGGTTCCGGCCCATGGGCCTTAGGTTGGGAACCCCTGTTCTAAATACTTTGGAGTTAGGTTTGTTTATCTGGACAGAAGGTTTTGGGTGCTTAACTGTTTAAATTCTGATTTTCAGTTCCTGGGCATTCAACTCATTTATTCATGTTTTTGATGTTGAATTAAGATTACTGCTTCTCTTTTCTTGGCGAGCTCCAATTTTTTAATAGCTACACATTCAGCAGGTCCAACATGTTCCTCTCCAGGAGTAGCTCTAAATACGATCATGTGCAGATTAAGAATTTTGGTCCATTTCTTATGACAAGATTTTAACCAGAATTCATTTCCTCCACAAATGAGGTTGGAAGAACTGGAGACATTAAATGTCTAGTGTGAAAGAAAGCAAAAATTGCTACCTATCAATTACTTATCTAATGTCACCTTGTATGGGTCTCTCTGTGCAGGGTCAGAAGGAAACACAGTCACCAAAAGCATACCACGAGCACCCAAAGGTCAACTGCCCTACACACTCAGCCTTACTGCCGTGGTGGAGTCCCCCAATGGCATCGATTGTGTGGAGTCAAAGTGTACCCTTCAACCCCTGCGATACACAGCAGAGGACCATACTGCTGCTCAGGTCGGTCTACTGATGAACTGAGGTTTGGTGGCTGATCTTAGATTTAGAAGAGGGTTTGCATTTTTTTCTTCTTCTTCTGTTCTCTGCTGGAAGAGCTACCCACCATTCCATAGTAAAAGCAAAGGTGCAAGTCAAGATGTTCACATCCTTTGGCTTTGCATAGTTGACATACATATTTTTAAGTACAGTATGCAAAAGCATACTGCTAGTGACTCAACACCAATCATCGGGCAAGTAGTTTACTAAACTGACAATCCGAAGGACTAACAACCTTGGGTGGTGAAGTCCACATGGAAAGGTGATGGTCCCCAAGTGGATTAAATCCCACTTGAATCCCTCTTGATGGAGGGCAGAAGCTTCATCAATGCTGGCCTGGGGCAGAGGAGGACTTTGTGTGCCAAAGGGCTGAGGCCCAGAAAGTTATTTGTGAAATTGGATCAGTAGTACCGGGGTCACACTGAGATTCAAAAGGCAAATAGAAGACTATTGCATTATATTCCCATGACAATCTTCATGGCTGATCGCCATGATGACAGCCAATATTCAAAATTGGATACAACACTCAAGAAGAAAATCATATACAGAGTAAAGATCTTTAGCTGAATAATGTGGTCTTCCTGTCTTGGGCCCTGACCCATTCCTGATCAGAATCTCCCAGACCTACAATCAGCAGTGTAGTGAAGGGCTGTGGTAGCTCACTGGTTAAGAAGCTCACCTTGTTAGCTGGAAGACTAGCAAGTCAGCAGTTCAAGACCCGGGTACAGCATGATGGATTGAGCACCCGTCTCTGTCCCAGCTATTCAGGACATGGATGGAGCCTCATTCGGGCATCCACTGAGCAGAGTTTCTCCAGCAAAAAACTTTTAAACCCAGAATAATTTCTGACATGGAATTATTATTACTGTATATAGTGTAGTGAAAACTTACTACATATAGTCAGCACTGCATACCAGCTTAAGATCAGGTGATGCCATATAAAAAATCAGTCAAACAAAGTGATAAAATTCTTCTTCCTTTGATTCTATGGTTCTGGTAACCTCTAACCCCATCCTAGCGATGGGATAATGCAACTGTCCAAAAGTCAATATTTTAAAGAATTACAGGATGAGCTTATCTGAGAATCAAGGGTTGGGAGCCTTTGGCAAGCCTGGTGTCGAAAAGCTGTTGTGTTCGAAAAGTGCTCAAAGCATTCAGGACCCAGTTGTTACTCCCTGATTGAATTAAAGTACAGTGGTACCTTGTTTAAAGGACATAATGCTTTCCACAGGATTGCTCTTTAAGCGAGTTTGTGCTTTAAGCGAAACACCATTGTAAGTGACCAATTGTGACTTCTGGTGTGTGGTGGTGGTGGTGGTGGTGGGGAGTTGGGAACCCCAATTTAGTTGATAAGCGAGTTTTTGGTTGGTTTTAGTTGTAAAGAGAGGCGACCATTCAGAGAAAATTCTGCTCTCTAAGCAAAGCACTCTTTATGTGAGGTTTTACTGTACTGTTATTCCTTCTTTTGGTTTGGGCTTCAGTGCCTAGAAACCCCAGCCAGCATAGGTAAGTATATGGAATTAGGAAAGTTGTAACCCAAACACTGACTGGAAGGCCAGCAGGTCAGCAGTTCGAGACCCAAGTACTGCATGACGGAATGAGCCAACGTCTCTGTCCCAGCTCCTGCTAACCTAGCAGTTCAAAAGCAAGAAATTGCAAGTAGATAAATAGGGACCACTTCGGTGGGAAGGTAAGCAGCATTCCGTGCACTCCTGTGTCTAAGTATGTCTGCCACATGTCCACAAAAATGTCTGAAGATGCAGACAGTGCTGGCTCTGGCTATAAACAGAGAGAAGCACTGAACCCTAGAGTTGGATATGACTGGCTTTTGAGCAAGGGTAACCTTAACCTAACCTAAACTGCCAGAAGGGCCAGAGTTTCCCCCTCCTGCTCTACATCACATCCTGAGAGTTTTGGAGGAAATAGTGTCTATAGTCCTCTATATATAATATTATTGTTATTGCTGTTGTTCCTTCTGCTGTTGTTGTTGTTACCATCATCATCATCATTATTATTACTATTATTATTAGACTTGTACGCCGCCACGCTTGCAGAGCGACTTGGGGCTGCTCACAGAGATACAAAATATACAGTTACAATTTACAATGACAAGGTTCCATATCATCACAATACAAAAACATTTCAACATATCATCATCACAAATCACAGTATAAAAAAAATCAGTATCACAATAACGAATCATTACGAAAAGCAAAAACCTCATTTGTGAAATCCCACAACACTCATATGAAAAAGTCTGACAGCAACTAAAACAAAAGTCAAAATGTCACAGATGGGAAGGGCCAGGCATTTTCCCTCTCCACCCCAGCCGCAGGAGTCCAAGGATGGCAGCAAAGTCCTGCCGCTGCAGCGGCCTTTTGAGCCCCAGCCAGGGCAGGGCCCAAGGCGTCAGTGGTGGAGCGGTCCTGGTGCCCGTTGCCATGGCGGCCTCTCCGCCCTGGCCGCAGGAGTCCGAGAGCAATGGTGAAGTCCTGCCACTGCAGCGGCCTTTTGAGCCCCAGCAGAGCAGGGCCCAGGGCGCCAGTGGTGGAGCGGTCCTGGTGCCCATTGCCACGGCGGCCTCTCCGCCCCAGCCGCAGGAGTCCGAGGGCGGCAGTGAAGTCCTGCCACTGCAGCAGCCTTTTGAGCCCCAGCCAGAGCAGGGCCCAGGCCGCCAGTGGTGGAGCGGTCGTGGTGCCCGTTGCCACGGCAGCCTCTCCGCCCCGGCCGCAGGAGTCCGAGGGGCGGAGAGGTTACATAATGACACATTTAGTCATTACAGTACATGTGAATCAACAGGAAGTGGTTAGACTTTTTACCTTTAGAGAAATACCATAAGCTGCTTGCCTTTATGTAGCCTTTCTTCTCTAGTTCAGCAAAGCTGCACGTCTGGTTCAGCAGGCACGTCTTTTCAGGTGAAAGCAACACCCCTCATTGTGAGTTGTGCTGAGACTGCAGAGCGGGCTGGATACTCCATTAATTCCTCTTACAATGCTCTTTGCCTTCTATAGGCCTCAGCCTTGAGAAAACAGCACTATAATATCACTGATTGACAAAAGTAAATATTCCCGCGTTAACAAAGGGTATGTATATGGTGTGAGAGAATCCAAAACTGGTTTCGATCTAGACTGGAATACTGCATATTAGAAAAGCATCAATATGTGGCCTCCTCTCTCTCTCTACTCCCTCTGCCTTTCTGTTGTCTAGCCTCCAGGAATGGCATTTCACATTTTAAACAGTTTGCAGGACATCCTAACACAAGAAAAACCTGTAAAATCAGAGTAGACTACCAGCCACTTAGAGACTGCAGTGGCTTAGTGGTTAAGATGCTGAACATGATGTCTGGAAGGTCAGCAGGTCAGCCGTTCAAGACCTGAGTGCTGCACGACAGAGTGAGATTCCATCTCTGTCCCAGCTCCTGCCAAACTAGCAGTTTGAAAGCAAGAAATTGCAAGTAGATAAATGGGTACCACTCTGGTGGGATGGTAAACAGTGATCCATACACTCCGGTGTCTAGTCATGCCTGCCACATGTCCACTGAAACATCTGCAGACACAGATAGCACTGGCTCTTCGGCTATAAAAGATGAGCACTGAACCCTAGAGTCAGATATGACTGGCTTTTGAGCAAGGGTGACCATTACCAGCCACTTGGGTATCATTCTTTTCTTTAAGGTGAGAGATTTTTTTGTTGATTAAGGTGAGGTTTTTTGTTGTTTAATGTTGGGGATTTTATGTACGCCGCCCGGAGTCAAATGTCAATTGGGGCGGCTGTACAAATTGAATAAAATAAATAAATAATTTTTTGTTGTTGTTCTTGTGGCCTCCCATAGGTTCCCAATGGTAGGATTTTAGCCTTCAGACCAGGGGTTCTCAACCTTTTAAAGCCGGGGGCCATGTCACGCTCCCTCAGACAGCTTCGGGGGCCAAATGGCCATTTGCCCTTCCTCCACCATATGGCACTTCTGGGTGTGGTGGAGGAAGTGGGAGGCCACATGAAATGGTGCTGCAGGTTGCAGGTTGAGAAGCCCTGCTCCAGACACACAATAATTGTCCAACTCTTCTATAGCAAGAGATGCAATCATCCATTTAAATGTCCTTCACTTTCACTCAAGGATAAGATTCTTGCACACATAACCCACACGTTAGCTGGAAAACATCAACCAGCCTATTCAGCTGTTTTTCTCAAGTCTGATGAGCATTTTTTTTAAAACTTGGTGGCAACCAGCACATTGCTAGATGAAAAGGCACAAAGAGACAAGAGACAGTAAAGAAAAAGAAAAAACCACCCATAAGCAGTAAAGAATAGACAGACATTTTGTTCCCATTCTGCACGCCGGGAGCCCTGAAGAATCGCAGTGAGCAATCCCTGAGATCTGATTGCTGTGTAAACCTCTTCCAGAGCCTGGTCTGTGCTTAAACTCATCAGTGGCCAAAATTCCTAGCCTAGTTTTGGCAGGTGTTCCTGCGCATTAGTACGCTCGTGTATTGTTAACTTCTCTGGTGCTTCTATTTCACTCATTGGCAAAATGGTAACAAAATGTCTCATTAATGAGCAAACTGATAACACCAGGCATGGAAGGACTAAAGATCCACACATGAAAGCATTGCACCTATTAGGACCGTTCCACCTAGGTATACTCCTTATTGCTTTTTGAACATCTGACCACAGAACATCTGGGGTAAACAATTCAGTCATTTGGCTGGATAAGACTGATTTCCACCAATTTCCATTTGAAGTCTCCCCTAAGTAACCTCTAATGTCTTATCAATGTTCAGCTGTCATTTAGTCATTTTACAGCCTCTCAAGCATTGCCATTTACAACTGAGCATTTACAGATAAGCACTGGGTGTGGAGAGGAATATTACTGCCTATGCTTCTTCACCATTCTTCTGGCTGAGCACAATCTGTCTGACTTATAAGAATCTCTTATAATTTAACAAAGATATTCTCATCACTGTGAAAGTCATTTTGTGGAGAGAAAAATTGGCACCATTTGTAGCAACACTTTAAAATATTTTAAACTTTGTGCTTAGTTTTTTGCCTTTCTTCTTAATTCCCGAAGGTCTCCCTGGCTGAAGGGCATCAATTTGATCGAGATGTGGAACTGCTGATTTACTACAAGGATGTTCATAAACCCAGTGCCATTCTAGAGGCTGGGAAGCCTGGGGTCACTCCAGGTGAGCTCCATCTAAGGCAGGGATGAGAAATACAGGGTCCTGCAAATTTGGATGGACTACAGCTCCCAGCATTCCTCATTGGTGGCTGTTCTGGCTAGGGCAAATGGGAGTTGTAGTCCAAAATGTCTGGAGAACTACATGATCCCCAAATGTTGGCTGTGGTCTTCTCCTGGGAGCTGGAATAGAAGGGTTTCTTGGGGGTGAGAATATTTATTGAGTCTCCCTGATTTCTACAAACCACAGGTTCACTGATGGGGGATCCAGCCCTTCTGTTGACCATGTACCCCAGTTTTCCAGCTGCAAAGACAGGCCACAATACGACTGGAGAATTCATTTTCCTGCTGGATCGCTCTGGCAGCATGGATTGCAACATGACAGATGGCAGTCCTAATTCCTCATCCCGCATTCAGAGTGCAAAGGTGCCCACAAACTGGTGGAGGGATGGGACAGAATTGTGGATCTCCTGGGAGAAGGGAGGGCGCTCTATGAGCTGGGGACAGACAAAAGGAAGTGTTGTATTCTGTTGCATATCTGTTGTTCTTATCACACCACTCTTCTAAGTTACTTTTTCCTGCTCAGCCATTTGAGTATCATAGCAGCCCAGTGAAGTAGATCAGACCTGAAGATAGTGCCTAAGTTTCAAAATGAGACTCATATCTGAATGATAGGAACCCTTGTTCCAGACACTTTATGTCAAAGGTCAGAAAGAGGTAATTCTTGAGAGGAACAGAGGCTTGTAATCTTAAAACAGGTCCTAAAACAAGGGTGGCCAAACTTGGTGCCCCATGTGTTCATGGACTTCAGTTCCCAGAAGCCCAAGTCAATACGCCTACTGATTGAGGCTTCTGGGAATTGAAGTCTAAGAACACCTAGGGCACCAAGGTTGGCCACCCCAGCCCTAAAAGGTAGGTTAGGATAGCCTTAGTGATTTCCCCTAATATCTGGCGTTCTCCTGTTTTCCCTCTTCCCATCCCAGGAAACACTGGTCTTCCTTCTGAAAAGTCTCCCTTTGGGATGTTATTTCAACATCTATGGCTTTGGATCCCACTATGACTCATTCTACCCGTGAGTATCAAAGTATCCCATAAAGTCGGAACCTCTATTTTAGAGGTGAGGATTCTGTGGCCTTTGGACGTTTCTCAGTTCAACTCCTGTTCTGTAATGCCCCTCTGATAAATCCATTAAATCAGGTGTTCCCAACCTTTTCAAGCCAGGGGCCGGTTCATGCTCTCTCAGTCAGCTTTGGGGGCCAGATGGCCATTTTGCCCTGCCTGCACAATGGGATAGCCATTTTGTCCCATCCCAACAGCTTCAAAGTGGCAGTCATTTTGTTTCTTGAATGCCCTTGGAGGGGGTGGGGGCCACATGAAATGGTGCTGCAGTCCGGATCTAGCCTGCGAGCCTTAGGTTGGAAACCCCTGCATTAAATAGACAAAATAGAAAATATCATTTATTTGTGGATTCTCTTTCAACATGTCAGACAGAGGGCTAGCTCCTATCTCACTGACTAAATAGTTTAACAGAATCAGGTAGGGCTTTTGTCTTTGAGGAAACGGGTGATGGAGAATTCAGATGTTGACAAATGACTATTCCCGCCACCTTCTTTTCCTATCATCCCTTCATTTTTGGTCTACCTGGGACATGAAATTCCAAAAATGCTGGTGTTGGAGGGTGGGGAAGACATTTGGTTAAGTGCAAGAAAATGTCTCCTGCAACCTTAACTCTCTGACACTCTCGGCAGGGAAAGTGTAGAATACAGCCAGCAGACCATGTTGGATTCACTTCAGCGTGTGAAGGACCTAAAAGCTGATCTGGGGGGAACAGAGATCCTGCAGCCACTGAAGGCCATTTTCAGCCAGCCATGCCGTGAAGGGCATCCTTGCCAGGTAACTCGGACCCCTTCTGGGCCCATTTCTGTTTTGTACAAAATTGGGATTTGTCCTAAACTCAGACTCGAAGGAGAATAATGAAAGCATGAGGCCTAGGAATGCCAGTGAGCTGAGAGGAGGTTGGAATCTATATTGACCATGTGGAATTGAGGAGTCCTTGGTTGCACCTCCAAATCCCAGACCTATACAATCAAGCGCACATATCCATCTTACATTTTGCCTTTTCTCCAGTAGTCTTGAAGTGTGTATGGCTCTCCTTCCCACAACTCAATCCTCACAAAAACCCTATGAAAACACCACTGAGTAGCCATAGTCACTTAGTAAATTTCAGAATTCAATGAGGACTAGATACTTGATTTCCTGGCTTCCAGTCCTACTCTTCAACGTCTGTTCAGCACTGCCTCTCAGTGTGAAAACAGGGTGTGGGGATTTCAGGGCAAGGGAACAGATTTTGTTGATTTTGCTAGCCAGTTCTCAAAATTCTGAGAGACACTTTGCATTGGCCCAAAATAAGAGGAATAACTTTGTTTTGGGTGATAACTCCAGAGGTATCCCAGCCAGCAGGGAGTATTCTGGGAATTACTGTCCAAAAGGTAACCTACATGGCAGTGGGCCAGGATATCTAAGAGACTGCATCGTCCCAAGGTGTTCGACCTGTCCTATGAGGGTGGGCCGTAGGGGCTCGCTGGTGGTCCCATCAGCCAGGGACGCACATCTTACCGGGACCAGGAGGAGAGCCTTCTCAGTGTCAGCCCCAACTCTTTGGAACCTCCTGCCACCAGAGCTGCATCTCCAGGCAGAATTGTATCCCTTCAGGAAGGCTCTGAAAACCTGGCTCTGCCAGCAGGCATGGGATGCATCTGGCAGCACATCTCAGCCTTGCTGGCTTATTTAGCCCTGTGGAGTTATAATTAAAGGGTTATGGTTTTTTTTACAGATTTTAATGTTTTATCAGTTTTATCAGTGGGGTTTTAATTGTATAAGTTGTTTTATTTGATGTAAGCCGCCTTTGGTCACTGAGGTGAGGAAGGCGGCCTATAAATTGAATAAATAAATAAATAAACCTTTTGTGTCCTAGGAAGGGACAGAGATCCTCTTCCTCTAAATTCACAGCAACATAAGGGTATTGAATGTAATTGGCCTGGTCTCAACCTTTTCCTCAAGAACTACTGCATGGCTAGGGTGGCCTTTGATCTCACCCCTCCCCTATTCTTTCCAGCTTTTCGTTTTCACCGATGGTGAAGTGTTCAACACAAATGAGGTCATCGCTGAAGTTCAAAAGCACAACAACTCTCACAGGTGAGGACAGAAAGGGATGATAAAGTTACCTTCGGCTGTTCTTTCTCGGCTTCTGTCCTCTTTTACCCAGTCTCTTCCTCCTATCACCCTTTCCACAGGTGCTTTTCCTTTGGCATTGGCGAAGGGGCCTCGACAGCTCTTATCAAGGGCATTGCTCGAGCAGCCGGTGGTAGCGCGGAGTTCATCACTGGCAAGGAACGCATGCAGACCAAGGTGAGGCTGAAGGAGCTTCGACTTCTAGGTTTGTGTTGTTTTTCCCCTGTTTTGCTTGTCTCCCCTTGTCTTTCCTGAGATACAGGAAAGACAACATGTGGCCCGCAGGCCGGATGCAGCCCGTGGTGACATTTCATGTGCCCCCCCCCCCCCCCCACTGCCTCCACTACACCTGGAAGTGCCATGTGGTGGAGGAAGGGCAAAATGGCCACCCGGCCCCCAAAGCTGTTTGAGGGAGCGTGACCCAGCCCCTGGCTTACAAAGGTTGAGAACTCCTGTTCTGGACCAAATACTGTACCTTCTATTTTCAGAAATGCAGTTACATTTTGGTCTCCCAGCTCCTTTCTCATTTGTTTCCCTGTGCCCTCACCCCCAATGGGTAAAAGGTAAAAGTCGCCCTTGCTCGAAAGCCAGTCGTATCTGACTCTAGGGTTCGGTGCTCATCTCTGTTTATAGCCAAAGAGCCAGCACTGTCTGCATGTGCAGACATTTCTGTGGGCACGTGGCAGGCATGACTACACACCGGAGTGCACAGAACGCTGTTTCCCACTGAACCAATTCCCACTGAATTGGTCCCTATTTATCTACTTGAAATTTCTTGCTTTCGAGCTGCTAGGTTGGCAGGAGCTGGGGCAGAAACGGGAGCTCACTGCGTCGTGCAGTACTCGTGTCTTGAACTGCTGACCTGACAACCTTCCAGTCATCAGGTTCAGTGTCTTAACCACTAAGCCACCACAGTTCCTCCCCCCACCCAGCCCCAAGGGACATGGGCTTAATTAGAAAAACTTGAAGGAATCTGGATTCAACAAAGAAATTTACTACTGCCTATTTGAATCCAGAAAGACCAGCACTTTCTTTAAAAAAAATTTTTATTTATTTATTTATTTATTTATTTATTTATTTAACTTATGACCAGCCCATTTGGATAGACTCCTACTCTGGGTGGCTTACACTATTTTTTAAAAAGCGAAATATACAACATTAAGTCAACAAAACAACCCCCACCCACCTACTCAAAATCAGAACCAAGAACCCCAAATGCCCCTTAGATTGGTATATTTGACTCAGTTTTCTTCTCTGCTCCTCTTTATCACTAATGCTCACTGGGCGCACTCAAGTTTCTTTTTCTTTGGCTGTCTCTCAACCAATTTAGTGGAAACACTTACAGTACATGGTTCTGTTTGAAAGATGATGATTTCCCCTAATATCTGCAGTGGCTCAAGAGGCTAAGACGCTGACTAGGAGGCAGAAGGTCAGCAGTTCGATTCCTGAGTACTGCAGGACGGAATGAGCTCCCGTCTTTGTCTCAGCTCCTGCCAACCTAGCAGTTCAAAAGCAAGAATTTGCAAGTAGATAAATAGGGACCACTTCGGTGGGAAGGTAACAGTGTTCCATGCGCTCCAGTGTCTAGTCATGCCTGCCACATGACCACGGAAATGTCTGCAGAAGCAAACAGCACTGGCTCTTTGGCTTTGAAACAGAGGTGAGCACTGAACCCTAGAGTTGGATACGACTGGCTTTCGAGCAAGGGAAATCTTTATTTTACCCTGGCGTTCTTATATCAATTGAACAAAGCTTTGAACATCATGGTTACAAGACAACAATTAAGTGTAAAAAGTTGCTTTGGGTGGTGACAAAGGTGTGGTAAAATACTTTTCAAAATGAGAGTGATGCTACTTTTTTGATGTAAAGAGGAACACTCGGAGGAATTTGTAACAAAATATTTCAGGTTTCCTCTTATCAATCCTACGTTGGTTCCCATCTCCCAAAATAAATAAGGAATAACAAGAAGCTAGTTTTTAAAATGTTCCTGTGGATAAATTATTTGGGGGTAATTTCTGGCGAGTCACGTAACAGTTTACTAGTCAAAAATAAGTTTTTAAGGAGAGTTTTCCAGTTCCACCTTCATGTTAAATGTTAGATTTAACATGAATGTGGTTCTTCCTGAACACTAAGCTTTACAGAGCTCAGTCTCTGCCCAAAGGGCATTTTAAAAGGTCTACCAAAATGGTGATAAGAAGAGGACATCCTATTCAGCTATTTTTCAGAATTCTTTACAGCAGGAGTTCTCAACCTTTTTAAGCTGAAGGGCGGGTCACGTTCCCTCAGACAACTTCGGGGGCAAGATGGCCATATTGCCCTCCCTTCACCACATGGCACTTCCTGGTGTAGTTGAGGTGGTAGGGGCCACATGAAATGGTGCCACGGGTTGCATCAGGCCCACGGGTCGCAGGTTGAGAACCCCTGCTTTATAGAAAACAACCATACAGTTTTTAGACAGAATCTTGTGTCTACATGAACTAAAAATTTGGATATGTGTGTTAGAAAGTTGATTTCTTTGCTTTTTATAGGGATCCGGATGTCCTCAAACCTATATTGTAAAACTGTTGACTTCTTGCAGGCCCTGCAGTCTTTGAAGAAGGCCCTCCAACCAGCAGTGACAAATATTTCTCTCAACTGGGACTTGCCTTCGAGTCTTGAGGTTGTTCTTGTGGGGTCAGGACCTAAGGTCATCTTCCAGGGGCAGCGTTGCCTCATTTATGCCCATATCCGTGGGCAGCTTCAGGCGAGTAATCACCCCTAAAGTCCTAAGCATTGAAGAAACTTCTATTCTAAATATGAGATTGGGTCAGCCAAGAATTTAGATAACTTCTAGAGAATTCATAATCCAGAATGTCTTTCTCCCCCAAGAAAATCTGTTATTCCATGGTGTGTGTGTGTTTTTTTTTTACAGTCTGCGGGCTCCGAGGAGGGGACAGCTGTTCTTCATTATACCTTCCAAGATCAGACTTTCATGGAGACAGCAAAGTTCTCACTCCATGCTCAGGAGAGGGACAGGTACAACCCACTTCCTTTGTAGGCCTTCACTGTCTTTGTCAAAGGTGCTGGGACGTCATTACTGACAGAATTTGGGATTCTTCACTGTAGAATATTCTGTAGTGGAGTTGAAATGCTAGAAATTATGGGTCGTCTTTGGTTGTCCACATTCTTTCAGTTCCATATCTCGAAGTTGAGGCTAATATCTTCATCTTTTATAGCATGCATAAGAAGTTAAGGAACAGCAGTGGCTTAATGGCTATGACACTGAGCTTGACGACCGAAAGGTCAACAGGTCAGAAGTTCAAGACCTGAGTGCTGCTCCATGGCGAGAGTGCCCATCATTTGTCCCAGCTCCTGCCAACCTAGCAGTTCGAAATCAAGAAATTGCAAGTAGATCAAGAAATTGCCAGATTGGGACCCAAACAGGCCAAAGTAAAACTTGACTCTGGCCTGAAACTCCTTGATAGTCCCAACTCAAATAGACATGGGAATGGGATTTACATAAGTACAGTAATACCTCATACAAAGTCCGCTTCGTACAACATCAAATTCATACCTCACCTTGAAAAAAGTTGCCTCATAAAAAATCGCTGCAACTTTGTATGAGGCATTGGGGTTCTTTGCCGCATTCTTCAGGTTCTTGGACCATTCTTTGGCACAGTGGAAAGTAGGTAAATGAGGTTTTCTGTTTCCGATTGGCTTGGGGTGGGGAGGTGGATGGGGGAGGGCAATTGTTTGGTGTTTGCTGCTGTGGTTTTTAAAAACATTGCATGCTCCATAATTTTTTTTATGTTGGTCTTTTTGGGGGGAGCACTGTTTGGTGGGGTGGACAATTATTTGATGTTTGCTGCTGTTTGGATGATTAACATTGTGCTGCATGATGGGACATGTTGGCATCCATTTTGTCCTTGCTTCCATCCTGTAATTGTTTACATTAGCTTGTATAAAATGGATGATCGGCTGCATGGCTGCAGATTAACACTGTGCTGCACGATGGGACATGTTAAATTTTAAACCTGCACTTCATAAAGTTTTTAAAAGTTAAAAACTTGTTGTATGGTTTGTCCCCTAAAATCTGGGTTGTTTGACATGTTTTTGTAATGTATTTAGCCTTTAGACAATGTTTTCTTAAAGTTCTGTCAGTTTCCTGTTTGTTTCCTGTTTGTTTCCTTGACTTTGCCCTGAAGTCTGTGCTGTTACAGTACAATGTATCTCTATGGAAACGACGTTGTACGAGGCATCGCGGCAAGGATTTGGACGTTGTATGAGGCATCGCGGCGAGGATTTGGATGTTGTATGAGGCATCGTGGCTAGGATTTTGCATGCCTCATACAAAGTCCAAATCCATATAAAGTCCAAACTTGTGGAACCAAGTTTGGACGTTGTATGAGATATCACTGTATTAACTTGCCATTCAGCTACTATATAGCTGAACAAACCTCCTCTTGCTGGGGCTAACATGAATTTAGGCCTAAGCCTGCAAGACCTGGTAGAACCAATTTTGGTGTGGTCATTATATAGCAGGGGTGCCCAAGCTGACCTGAGGGCCAGATCCAGCCCCTGACACCAATTCATCCGGCCCATGCCACCCTCGTCGTTCCCAGAGGTGGAAATAATCCTGTTGCACAACAGGTTGCAAGACATGTTTTACTTCCGCTTCCGGTAGGAGGAACCACGTGACCAGCCCACTGAACCACCTGACTGGCCCAAGGCCTGAAAAGTTTGGGTACCCTGGTATATAGTAACAGCCTATGCACTTCAGGATGTGACAGCATGGAAGACATCTGGTAAATCCATAAGTGAATTCAAAATGGCTTGCATTTTGATGATAGCACAAGCAAACAACAACAAAAAATGGATTTCTGGATTTTTGCAGTTGTGGTGCTCTGGGTGTAAAGGCTGTGGACTTTCCATTATAAGTTAAACTAAAGAGTACTTTTGTCTCTCTTTCCCTCACCATCTCTCTCATCCTTCTGCTCATCCACCCAACCTGCCCCAGGCTTCCTATTCACCGCCTGGCAGCTCAGGTCCTTCTACAGGAACTTGAGGGAACTGAGGAAGAGGAGAAGAAACGCCTGGCACTGGAGACGAGCCTGAGCTCTGGGGTGATGTGTTCAGAGACAGCCTACGTGGGAGTCAACACAGAGCTGGGCACGCCAATTCAAGGGCCCATCACCCGGCGAGACATCCCACTTGGACTTGGTTGTGAGTTGAAGGATAGGCCCATATGGTGGCCCTAATTACTGTGGAGAAATCATATGGAGGACCATTTTATTTGTTGGTGCTCTCTAGCAGATACATTCTTGGTGATAAGGAATTTATGACGTCAACAGACAGGTCCTTAGGAGGCATCAGTAGCCTACTCTTATTTACTTAATCAGTGTTTTGCATCTACCTCCAATCTGCATCCTTGCATTTGGTATATCAAAGTAAGAATCCAAAGAATAACTCCTTCAACCCTAAGGACTAACAGCCTTGAATGCCGAAGTCCACAGGGAAGGGTGATAGTCCCCATATGGATTAAATCCCACTTGAATCCATCTTGATGGAAAGCAGTGGCTTCATCAATGCTGGCCTGGTGCTGAGGAGGACTTTGTGTGCCAAAAGGGCTCAGGAACAGAAAGTGACTCATGGAAATGGATCAGTGATACGGGTGACACACTGCGATATGGAAGGCAGATGAAAGGCCACTGCATTATATTCTCAGGACAGTCATCATGGATGATCGCCATGATGACCACCAAGATTTAGATGCAGCAGAAAAAGAAGCACCACTGCCTTTTTCTTGCTACTGTTTAAGTGAATTTTATTTCTCACAACTTCTCTCTACTTTTAGAAGTACTTCTTATGACTGTGTATTAGATAATTTTGGTTTTTATTATCTTGATAACAGGCCGGGGAACAACGGACTGGGTAATGGAAATGTTTCATGCAAAGTCTTAAACAGCGGGGGTTTTGTAGAAAAGACTATCACGAAAGCCTTCCTAAAGGAACCTTCTTTGGATTCTTCTGACATATATAGTGCAGTGCCACATATTTCTTTAAATAGTGTGTTGTTGTTTGTTTGTTTGTTTGTTTTAAACGTGGTGGAGTGGAGGTTATGCTGTCTTACGAATGTTTTTTTGAAAAGAAACCCAACAAATGTTTTCAAGAGTAAGGGAACAGCAGCCTGCTCCACCAGGACAAATTTGCTTACCCATAACCTAGACAGCAGGGTCTACGGTGGCTCAGTGGTTAAGAAGCTTGCTTTGTTAGCTGGAAGGCCGGCAAGTCGGAAGCTCAAGACTCAGGTACCGCATGACAGTTTGAGCACCCATCTCTGTCCCAGCTCTTGGGGGACATGAAATGAGCCTCATTCGGGCATCTCCTGAGCGGAGTTTCTCCAGCAAAAATCCTTTCAACGCAGAATAATATCTGACATGATATTATTATTATTATTATTATTATTATTATTATTATTATTATTATTATTATTATTATTATTATTATTATTATTATTATTATTATTATTATTATTATACAGCACCAGGGATCTTTTGGAAGAAATGTAGGTTATTCTAGGTGGTAAATTGATGCCTTTGGGAAAGCATTCTCTGGATCCCCGCAGTGTTGAAACTGTGGCCCTTGAGTTGTTGGACTGTAGTTCCAATCAGCTATAGCCAGGGGTACGTTGTAGTCATGCAATACTGTATGTTGTAGGCTACACTTTGCCCAACTGGTCTAAACCATCCTGAGCTCAGTAGAAGGACAGGATACCATGAAACTGAACTCTCCCCCCCCCCCTGCTTATGCACCAAGAATGCTCACTGCTATTGTTCTGTCCTTGTAATTCCCAAGTTTATAGAGGAGGCAACCCCTCTTTTGGAGCAATGCCTATGATGATGTGTTCAATGCCAGTGGCGCAATCAAGCAGTGGAAACCGAACTAAACGTGCAGTGAAAGGACGCAAACTAGCAAAATCAATGGCAAATGATTCGCTTATGTTCTCAGGCCAGTCATCGTATGATAAAGGTAAGAAAGGCCACAGGGCTATGTTAAATCCTCTGTCTGATCTAAATGATGGAAAAGTCAAGTTCTGTACATACTAGATTGTGTGTGTAATAACTATGCACCAAAAATAAAATTAGTCAGTGGGATACTTCCTTGTTAGGTTGAATTGCACCATCATCTCTTCTGGGTTTAGAAATGTTTGAACAGTGATGTAGGCAAAATGGTACACTATTTTCAAGGGGAAAGGTAGAAAGTGAGTGGGATATATAAAGTTTCACCTTGACTTCAGAACATTGCTTGATATTTTCTGAATGATGTAATAAATGCTAAGGAAAGATGGGAGGGCTGTAAGATTTAATAGTAGGTAAAATTTCACCACAGTAAAAAGGCTGCAGTGGTTTAGGGGTTACGACACTGAGCTTGATGATCAAAAGGCTGGCAATTCAAGACCAGAGTACTGCACAATGGAGTGAGCTCCCGCCTCTGTCCCAGCTCCTGCCAACCTAGCAGCTTGAAAGCAAGAAATTGCAAGTTGATAAATAGGTACCGCTTTGGCGGGGGGGGGGGGGACAACAGCATCCCATGCAATAGGCCATCTAGTCTTGACTGCCATGTGACCATGAAAACATATGCAGATAGTGCTGGGTCTTTGGCTATTAACGGATATGAGCACCGCACCCTAGAGACTCAAACAAGGGCGACCTTTACCATTAATTGGAAGAGAGGTCTACAAACTTGCTCTTCAAAATTGTGATTTTCAAATTGTGAAAGATTTGATAGTACAGTACAGTATAACTTCATTCTGTAATAAGAAAATGTATAGCCAACTCTGTTTTCATAATCAAACTCCATCCTAAACTAATCAATTGAAAACAAAGGAATCCTTTTACTTAAATTCATCACATAGGTGGAGAATAAACTCCTTATCGTAATGAATGAAAAAACTATTATAGCAAAATCCCTTATTTTCTATCTCTGCAGATCCATATGTGACTCCATGTCTAGATAATATATAAAAGTTTTTTTTTTAAAATGGGGGAGTGGCTTTTGGGAAATATGGGGATTTACCTTGCGTGTAGGTGAAGAGAAAGGTACAGAAGCATTTGACAAGTTGGCTGTTTCTATATCACTTTTTATGATAATGGCTGAAATTCAGATTGGGTCACTCTATTTACAATCTGGATATCCCATTATGGTATGTGTGTGTGTGTGTGTGTGCGTGCGTGCGTGCGTGCTTGCGTGCGCGCGCGCGCACGTGTACTTACATAAAAAGTCCGTTTTGTAGGCTTTTGCTTAAATCGGTTTTTTATGTAACTCGAAGCAACCCATAGGGAATTTTTTTTACGTAACTTGAAGCAAACCCATAGGAAAAATGAAATTTTTATGTAACTTGAAGCAAACTATAGGAAATCGTGTTACGTAAATTTATGTAAATCGGGACACTTATGTAAATTGGGACATGGTTTTAGCACAAAATCATTATGTAAGTCAAATTTTATGTAACTTGGGGCATATGTAAGTTGGGGTTTTACTGTACTGTATCCCACTATGGTAATGGACTAGACGTACAGCCAGCGACTAAATGCTGAGTGTTGGGCAGCAGTATATAACCTTACTCTCTACTGGCGGAGAAACCACTGGAAACCATCGTATTGGGCCCAATGGCAAAATGAGTGGAGGAGGAACTCTGATTCCCAGCAGTCATGGAGGTGGAGGAGGCTATACCAGATGGACTGGCTGTGAAGGCGTACCTTGATAATATCCTCAGGGCTGCAGCAGTCCATTGCAGTCCTGGTGTTAAATCCTGCATGTCTCAATTCATATGTGCTACAAGAGATGGCTCCATAATCCTAATGTGTGGGTCACTTCATGGCAAGTATATATCCAGATTATAAATACAGTAACCCAATCTGAATTTCAGCCATTGACATAAAAAGTGAACCGTGAACAGTGGTATTAGTATTGTGTAAGTACTCATTATGACATTATCTTCCACAGTGGCCATGTCTGTAAAATATGCAATATGTAAATTTTATAGAAACATACTGAATCAATGCTGCCTTGATGTTTGCAGACATAGCTGTCAAGTCTCCCGTATTGGTCGGGAAACTCCCGTTATTTACCCCTCTTTCCTGCTATCTTCCTGTATTTGTATTTTCCCGTAAATCTCCCGGATTCTATCATTTTTAAAAAAAAATGGGCTGGGAACTACAGCCCCCATGGTGCCTTGCGTGGAAGGAAAAGGCAAAACCCATACTGCGCATGCGCACTGGTGCAAAATGGTCCAGGAACTATAATCCCCATGGTGCCTTGCTCGGAAGGAAAAGGCAAAACCTGTACTGCACATGCGCACCGGCGCAAAATGGGCCAGGAACTACAGCCCCCATGGTGCCTTGTGTGGAAGGAAAAGGCAAAACCTATACTGCGCATGCGCACCGGCACAGTGACTGCCCAGCGCTGCTGCATTTCCCTTATTTTCAAATCCGATACTTGACAGGTATGTTTGCAGATAATATGGATGATCTTGAGGAACAGCCCACCTCCAAGGAGAAGGAATCTCCACTCTTGTGCCTAGTTTCCCTGCAGAATGCTGATGGATCGTGGCCTCTTGATTCTGGCCTGGCCAGCATCCTAGACCTCAGTGAGGCGGAGATCTTGAGCAAAATACCTGCCAAGGTAAGCTTACAACAGGACCTTTCTGGCATCTGGTGAAGGTCCTGGTGTATCTGACTGGACACTTGTGGCTTGAAAAAGAGGAGCCAAACTCAAAATTAAGGTTTGCCCTTATTAGCAGATGGCTAATTACTGCTTGGGACTGTGGTGGCTTAGTGGTTAAGAAGCTGAACTTGAAGACTGGAAGGTCGGAGTTCGATACCCAAGTACTGCATGACAGAACAAGTGCCCGTCTCTGTCCCAGCTCCTGCCAACCTAGCAGTTCAAAACAAGAGGTTGCAAGTAGATAAATAAGGACCACTTTGGTGGGAAAGTAAACTGTGTTCTGTGCACTCCAGTGTCTAGTCATGCCTGCCAAATGTCCGCAGAAACATCTGCAGACACAGACAGTGCTATAAACAGAGATGAGCGCTGAACCCCAGAATCAGATATGACTGGCTTTCGAGTAAGGATGGCCTTACTCGATGCCTTGTATCACATTTAATATTTGTTTCTGTTGTTATGGAGAACCTAGTAAACATTATCAGATCCTGCCAAATATTTAAGGAGTAGATCAGGGTTATCATATCATTGAGTTTTCATGGCCAAACAGAGATTTGAACTCCTGAGTTCTAGTCCAGTATTCAATCCACTACCTTATCCTGGCTCTTGGTTTCTGTGCATAACCAGAAAACAGGCATCTGAAACTTCAGTGCAAGAGAGATACCTTATAAACAGAAGGCAAAAGGGTATCTTCCCTGTAGTTTATTCCATGCAAAGCTTGGTAAAGTTCCTTTTCATTTGTATTCCTGTTCTCATAATCTCTCAGCTAGTATGACTAGTGGTTGAAGAATTTCCAAGAGTTAGACAGCTGCCGCCACTCCATTCATCACTCCAAAATAAATGTGTTCAAATTCTGTTTACAGAAATGTGTTTAATTTTTAGTAATCCAGACTATAGTATTTTTTCTGGCCAGGTTATCCTGCTAATGGTAATACAGTAGACCTTACTGCCAGCAACTCAATGTCAATCGTCAGGTGACGGTAAACTAACCTGACAACCCTGAGGACTAATGGCCTTGGGTGGCAAATTCCACAGGGATGGGTTATGATCCCCAAATGGATTAAATCCCACTTGAATCCATCTTGATCGAGGGCAACAGCGTCATCAACAATGGCCTGGGGCCGAGGAGGACTTTGTGTGCCAAAAGGGCTCAGGACCAGAAAGAGATTTGTAGAACTGCATCAGTGGAACGGGTGTCACACTATGATACAGAGGGCAAATGGAAGGCCATTGCATTATACCAGGGGTTCTCAACCTTTTCAAGATGAGGGGCCGGGTCACACTCAGACAGCTTCGGGGGCCGGATGGCTATTTTGCCCTGCCTGCCTGCCACACATGGCACTTTCAAGTGTGACAGAGGCAGTGGGGGGGCCACATGAAATGGTGTCATGAGCTGCAGGTTGAGAATCCCTGCATTATACTGTTCCCTGGACATTCTTCATGGCTGAGCACCATAAAGATAGCTAATATTTGGAATCAGATGCGGCTCTCGAAGGAGAAGGAGATGGCAATGACGCAACTACTATAGTTTGTAAATCCACTTCCAACCTGTTTCATATATTGTATTTCAATTATGTTGTAATGCTGCCCAGAGTCGGCCATGTGCTGAGTGGGGCGGGGTACAAATTAAAGATGGAATGGAATATCCTGGATTGTGGCATTTCCATAGGCTATGGACTGGAATACCACATTCGGCCATGACTTGCTCTCCTTAAGAATGACCAGATATGATATTGGCATAAGTCTAATAAGTGTGTAACTTTTGTCCTCCTTTCCTAGGCGACCCAGAATGTGTGGGCAACAGTGCTGGGTATCTTGTGGCTCCACTCCAAGGCTTTGGAGCAGAAGGATGAATGGGAGCTGCTAGAAATGAAAGCTCTCAGCTGGCTCCATGCAGCTGCTGGTAAGATGTTGTGAGCACTTGATGAGAGAGAGAGAGAGAGCTGAGAATGGGGTCAGGAAGAATGTCCATTTTACATGTACTGTGTGAGATAACGTGTTATTTACCTCTGAAAAGGGACTTGTAGATTGCTTTGGCATAGGATGAAATGAAGTGGGAAGGGTTGGTAGTAGCTAAGACTGCCCAAACTTGATCAATCTCTTTCAATTTCTGTGTCTGCAGCACCTCACCTGATCGAGTGTGTGAAAGCTGGAAATGCTCTGCTGGGAACCAGTGTGAGCCCTGAGACACTGGGGATCTGAAATTGACTGTGTAACCTTGTGGTTTGAACTGGTGTCCTTACTTTTTTTTCTGTCTTCCTGCCCAAAAACCCCCTGCTGCATTCCCAAAGAGTGGCATGAGTCCCTACCAAGGTTATATAGTATAGTTCCTCCTGAAGTAGTAAAGTTTTACTACAAAATGCTTTGACTCAGCAAGCCTCTTTGGTCCTTTTATATCCCAGCACTTTCCTAAAGGAATATATTTTTAAATGTTTTTTTAAAAGATTGGAAATAATGCATTGTTTTGTCGTTGTTGTTCAGTCGCACAGTCGATTCCGACCCTTTGCGACCCTATGGACCATCGTTCTCCAGGCGCCTCTGTCCTCCACCATCCCCCTCAGTCCTCCCAGTTCTGTGCCCATTGTGTCTACAATACCATCTATCCATCTCATCCTTGGCCTCCCCCTTCTTCTTTTGCCCTCCACCTTTCCCAACATCACGGCCTTCTCAAGTGAATCCTCCCTTCTCATTTGATGCCCAAAGTACTTTAGCCTCATCTTTACTATTTGACCTTCCAATGAGCAGTCAGTGTTGATTTCTTCTAAGATTGACCTATTTGTTCTCCTCGCTGTCCAAGGTACCCTCAAAACTCTCCTCCAACACCACATTTCAAAGGCATCTATTCTTCTGCATTCAGCTTTCCTAATTGTCCAGCTCTCACATCCGTACATTACCACTGGGAATACCATTGCTTTGACTATTCTAATTTTTGTTTTCAAGGTGATGTCTCTGCTTTTCACTATGTTCCCCAGGTTTCTCATGGCTTGTCTCCCTAGAATCAGCCGCCTCTTTATTTCATGGCTGCAATCCCCATCTGCAGTGATCTTAGATCCTAAGAACGTAAAATCTGTCACTGCTTCTACTTCTTCCCCGTCTATTTTCCAGGAACTGATCGGGCCTGTTGCCATTATCTTGGTTTTCTTGATATTGAGTCTCAAGCCAGCTTTTGCACTCTCTTCCTTCAAACCGATCAAGAGATTCTTTAGGTCTTCCTCACTTTCTGCCATTAGGGTGGTGTCGTCTGCATATCTCAGATTGTTGATGTTTCTCCCAGCAATTTTGATCCCATATTGTGATTCCTCCATCCCTGCATTGCGCATTATGTGCTCTGTGTATAAGTTGAATAAGCAGGGTGACAGAATGCAGCCTTGCCTTACTCCTTTTCCTATTCCAAATCACTCTGTCATTCCGTGTTCTGTCCTAACTGTTGCTTCTTGGTTCATGTACAGATTTCTCAGGAGGCATATGAGGTGCTCTGGTATTCCCATCTCTTTAATCACTTGCCACATCTTGTTGTGATCCACACAATCAAATGCCTTAGTGTAGTCAATAAAGCAAAAATAAACTTGTTTCTGGTATTCCTTTGTTTTCTCCATGATCCAACGTATGTTGGCAATGTGGTCTCTAGTCCCCCTGCCTCTTCTGAAATCAGCCTGCACCTCTGGTAATTCTCTTTCCACATGCTGCTGAAGTCTATCCTGTATTATCTTGAGCATCACCTTGCTGGCGTGTGGGATGAGCGCAATTGTTCGATAATTTGAACATTCTTTGGCATTGCCCTTTTTTGGGATTGGAACATATACTGATCTTTTCCAGTCCTGTGGCCACTGTTTTGTTTTCCAAATCTGCTGGCATATTGAATGCAGTAATTTGATGCCATCATCTTTTAGGGCTTTGAAAAATTCAACTGGGATACCATCATCTCCACTAGCTTTGTTGTTTGCAGTGCTCTTTAGGGCCTTTCTGACTTCACTCTCCAGGATGTCTGGCTCAGGTTCAATTTCTTCATCATTGTGACTATCAGGAGTGTTGAGTTCCTTTTTGTAGAGTTCCTCTGTGTACTCTTTCCATCTTTTCTTAATCTCTTCTGCATCAGCTAGCTCCTTTCCGTCTTTGTCCCTTATCATGTTCATTTTTGCTTTAAATGTTCCCTTGATTTCCCGGATTTTTTTGAAAAGATCTCTGGTTCTGCCTCTTTTGTTGTTTTCTTCCATTTCTTTGCACTGTTCTTTTAGATAGTTTTCCTTATCTCTCCTTGCTTTTCTTTGAAATTCTGTGTTCAAATGATTGTATTTTTTCCTTTCTCCTTTGACTTTTGCGTTCCTTCTTTCCTCTGCTATTTTAAGAGCCTCATCAGACAACCACTTTGCTTTCTTACTCTTCTTTTCTTTTGGTATGGTTTTCTTTGCTGCTTCCTGCATGATGTCCCTCATCTCTGTCCATAATTCTTCTGGCACTCTATCTATTGAGTCTAAGCCATTGAATCTGTTCATCACCTCCACCGTGTATTCTTTAGGGATGCTGTCTAGGTGATATCTGTCTGGTCTCTTTGTTTTCCCTATTTTCTTTAGTCTAAGCCTGAATTTTGCAATCAGTAGGTTGTGATCTGAGCCACAATCTGCTCCAGGTCTTGTTTTTGCTGACTGTATGGAGGTTCTCCATCTTTGGCTGCAGAGTATGTAGTCAATCTGGTTTCGGTGTTGGCCATCTGGTGATGTCCATGTGTAAAGTCGCCTCTTGTGTTGCTGGAAGAGGGTGTTTGCTATGACCAGTGCGTTCTCTTGGCAGAACTCTATCAATCTTTGCCCTGCTTCATTCTGTGTTCCAAGACCGAACTTGCCTGTTATTCCCTCCACTTTTTGATTGCCTACTTTGGCATTCCAGTCTCCTAGAATAATTTGAACATCATTTCTTGGTGTTTGTTCTATGAGGTGTTGTAAGTCCTCATAGAACTGGTCCACTGTGGCTTCATCTGCACCCGTGGTTGGTGCGTATATTTGGATCACAGTAACATTGAAGGGTTTGCCCTGAATTCTTACTGACATCATTCTGTCATTTTTGAGGTTGTATCCCATTACTGCTCTTCTCACTCTTTTATTGACAATTATGGCTACTCCATGTCTTCTAAGGTTTTCTTGTCCACAGTAGTAGATGTGATGGTTTCCAGAGCTGAATTCGCCCATCCCTGTCCATTTGAGCTCACTGATTCCCAAGATGTCAATGCTTATTCTTTCCATCTCATTTTTTACCACTTCCAGTTTACCTTGGTTCATTGATCTCACATTCCATGTCCCTATACAGTATTGCTCCTTACAACATTGCATTTCCCCTCCCCCTTTCCTGTCCCTCCCCTTTCTCCCCTCTGAGGTGTTAAGCATCCTGTATCACCTAGCCTGCCCTTTTGTTTTGCCTTTTGTTTTGGTCCATAGGGTTCTCTTGGCAAGCTTTGTGGCGTGGTTTGCCGGTTTCTACGCCATTTTTTTCCTCGCATCATACATCATATCACTGTTTTAAAAGTTTAAAACAGTTTAAACAACATATTATCATGCATAATTATCACACTCTAAAACACAGTCTCTATGTTACTGACAGAAAAAGGTAAATATTGTTTATCTAATCCATTCTCGTTTCCATATAGTCTTGAATATTTTTTCCTACTGTAATAAATTGTACTTAAGCTTTTAATGATATGTTCTATAATTGCTTGAAAAACAATAAAATGCAGCTTACATAAGCCCTGTTGATGTTTATTAATGGAGGAAATCATCATGTTGTGGACACGCTGCATGAACAACCGTTGAGAAGCAAGAGATAAGTAATTTGAGAATTAATGATAGATATATGGTGCCAAACCATTTCAGATGCATCAGATTATCATTTCTGCCTCCTGTTCAATGCACACTACAAACTGTGAGGACAGAAATAGCCCAAGGTTTATCACTCTCAAAACACATGTTTGCACAAATCAACAACCAAAAAAAACCTTGCAGGAAACTGATGTTCATAATCATTTGTGTAACAGTCTTGATCAGGCAATTTGCAACCCATGGCCCGTAGGGCAGACCCGGCCCCCAACACCAATTCATCCGGACCCCAACGCCAATTCATCGGGACCGCAAAACTAATTCATCCAGACCCATACACCCTCGCCACCCAGAAACGGAAGTAAAATGTGCCCCGTGCATGCGCAGAACGCTGCTAAATGTGTTCTGCGCATGTGCAGGGCACATTTTACTTCCGCTTCTGGTGAGAGGAACCATATGACCAGCCCAATCAGCTGTCCAAGAGGTGTGGTCAGGCCCACAACCTAAAAACTTTAAGAAACATTGGTCTTGATCATCATTCTTGCCATTCTCCTAGCAGTGACCTTCTCATAATGGCCTGCATTTCCCAAGAGTTTGAGGGGGTCTTCTGAACAGCACAGGCAGAGAAACAAACACCCCTTGTTCTTGTCAAGACACCTTTCTCTTGCCATCGTGAGACTTTTTTTGCTTATATGATCTTTATATACAGTTGTTCTGTGAGCCTCCCAGAGTGGTGCTTGTACCAGTTGGGTGGGATGCAAATTCAATAAATAAATATTTACTTTGTACCTGATCAGTTACTGAACAACTCATAAAGTTGTGAAACAATATTAGGGTTACACAGAAAAAGCCTCCTCAAAGATTGTGCTATTTTTGAAACACAATCAGGTGTACCCTGGTAATGGCAACCTTGTGTTGCTGGCTAATCTTTCTCACACTAGATCAGGCAAACGGAACTGCAAAATGAACTCACCAAAAGGTGCCTTCATTTTGGCAGTTTCGTGTCTGACCTAGACATGGAAGAAGAAGGGGATAATAGACGTTATTTAGGACTTAACAAAGCACTCTTCTGATGCTACCATCTTGGCTTCCTCCAGCAGCTGGTGGAGAACATTGGCATCTCAGGTTCCTCCCTGGGTGGAAACTAAGAGAAAATAGTTCCTGATATTCCCAAGATATGCCAAAATGTTGTGCCTAGTGCCATGATGGCAAACCTTGGCACTCTAGGTGTTCTTGGACTTCAATTACCAGAAGCCCAAGTTAGCACTTCTGCTGATCAGAGCTTCTGGGAATTGAAGTTCAAGAACAGCTGGAGTGCCAAGGTTTTCCATCATTGGTCTAGTGTATCTGATCTGTCTGGACAGTAGAGGAGCTCTGCCAATTCATTAAGCTTAATTGAGCTCAGCTATCCAGAGGGACGGGGCCATGGTGGCTTAGAGGTTAAGTCACTAAGCTTGATAACCAGAAGTTTGGCAGGTCAGCAGTTTGAGACCCAAGTACTGCACGATGGAGTGGGTGCCCACTGTCTGTCCCAGCTCCTGCCAACCTAGCACTTTGATAGCAAGAAATTGCAATTACTGTAAATAAATAGGTACCGCTCCAGCAGGAAAGGTTACAGCATTCCATGTGCTGCATCTAGACATGCCTGCCACATGACCACAGAAGTATCTGCAGACTCAGGCATGATCAGATGCCAGAGTGCACGAACTCTTGCATTTCCCCCTGAGACAGTACCTATTTGTCTACTTTCAATTTATTTTTATTATTTTTTTGCTTTCAAAGTGCTAGGTTGGCAAGAGCTGGGACAGATGATGGGCACTCACTCTTGTACAGTAATCGGGTCTTGAACTTCCTGCCGAACTAACAGTCAATCGAGCTCAGCGTCTTAATCACTAAGCTACCATGGCCCCTTAAAAATGCTAATTACTAGCTAGGAAATCCAAGGTGGTCCACATAGTTCTTAGATATGGCCTGAAAGATACTACACTGATTATTAAATGGACAAATCAGTCGGAGGAAAAGGATCACAATGCTGACATCCTTAATTTTGTTTCCCATACTGTATTGTGATGATTGCAGTGTGTGCCAGAGCAAATGCAAATCCTTATTAGAAATAGTTACATTTTAAATTCACCTGGATTTATAACCTGGACTCCCATCAGCCATAGGCTTTTTTCAAAATGCTAAACTTCCTGCCTGCATGATGTTCCATGAAAGCTCTCAGCACATGCTTACAGCAGGAGCAGACAAATATGTGACATCGTTCAATCTGTCTACTACTCCAGATTACAAAATGTACATTATATGTCCACAACTATTCAGTGATTCTGAAGGTGTCATATAAGATGTTAACACAAGTTAGGTCATTTAATTTTTAACTGGTTAGCATATGAACTTGTGGTGTGTAGAAGTCACCAGTTCAGATGTGCCAAAAAAATAGACCACTGATTGTATTAGAGAGGGAAGTAATTGAGTTGGTGATTAGGGTGGGTGGTGTTAAGTATGACTTTTGTAGCATAGCTAGGGAGAAAAAACATGTATTTGGACACTAAATCTATAGTGATTTTAGAGGAAAGTTGCAGATACCTATGGGAGGGAGGGAATCTAAACATTTTGGGGCAAATTTTTATTATGTGCAGAAGAATGGCTCAAGATATTTGTTCAGTCCACTGCTTTTGACCCTTGATGATTGCAAGGTGGGACTGCAGTGGCTCAAGTGGTTAAGATGCTGAACTCGATGACTGGAAGGTGAGAGTTTGATTCCCGTGTACTCCACAATGGAGTGAGCTCCTGTCCCTGTCCCAGGTCCTGCCAACCTAGCAGTTTGAAAGCAAGAAATTGCAAGTAGATAAATCAGGACCACTTCAGTGGGAAGATAAACAGTATTCTGTGCGCTCTGGTGTCTAGGCATGCCGGCCACATGTCCACGGAGACGTCTGCAAATGCAGACAGCGCTGGCTCTTTGGCTGTAAACAGAGATGAGCACTGAACCCTAGAGTCGGATATGACTCCTTTTGAGCAAGGATGACCTTTACCTTTGGTCCTTGAACTGAAGGAAATAGTTTATGCATATGCCTAAGACATTCCTGTATCTAAGCTACTTTTGTTAGGTTCAAATGTTGCAAAGTCTCACAAGCCTGTGGTCTTTGTTTTATTTTCTTTGTAGCATATGAATCATATTGAATGAGCTGTTCCCTTTGTCGGCTCTACGTTTGGCAGGAAAACCTTTTAAGGATGGTATCTGACTGCAGAGTTGACTAGAGAGAAAAATCATTGGGCTCTATTTAATTCAAATGCACCTGTTGATACTTGTCACGAGATGGCACTGTCCCACATGAAAAGCATTCAAATCTTCAGCGATCCAGAGAGCTGCATTGATAATTCTGAACCTTGTCAAAAATTAGAAGTGTGCTTCAGATTTAGATGATTCCAGAATCAAGCTGTTAATTCAGACAGGTTCATAAGCTGTTGCAATCAGTCTTGCTTCAGGAAACCGTCCTGAAGGTTTGTTTGCAGTTGAGTTTGGAGGTCCAGAAGATACATCCATTATCCAGTCTGATCTCTGAATCTTCTCACACAGGTACCTACTAGATTTCTTTCGTTTCTCCCCTCTGTGTGTTTGAGACTTCAGTTTGGAAAGCAGCATTAATGTGAATGATGAAGCAAGCTTTTCATCATCACTAAACATCTATAACTTCACAGGTGAACTGCTCCAAATCCTTTCCATAATGGAATTCTGACATTCTAACTTTCCAAAGCATTTCTTATATGGTTCTTAGGATAGACTACATAGTCTGATTATATGCATACTTATCTCAGACATAAGTCCCATCAAGTTGAGCAGGACTTAGTCTTAAATTCCTGTAGGCATGCAGCTTAAGTGGTTATTTTCTTGCAGATTCTTGCAAATGGAACAAACAGGCCCTTTTTCTTTTATCTCTAGCATTAAGTAATTTTTGATTTCCCATTTTCTTGTGAATTCCCCCCCCCCCCCCCCACTGTAAATATATGTGTTCATTTATTTATATAAAAGGTATGGCCCATAGCAAGGCTGGATAAAGTGTGACAGGTTAAATGTTGCAAGGCTGTAACTTTCATCAGCCTTAGCCACCATACCTAGTGTCAGGGAATCCTGGGAGTTGTAGTTCAACAAGATTTGCAGGATCATACTCTGACCATCTTTGTTGTACAAGTTGACTTTCCTCCCATATCCGCAGGGGCTATGGAGACCTACCGCAGATACTTGAAATCGCAGCTAACAGTGAACCCTATATTTTGCATTGTAGACATTATCCTCTAGTGGCCAGCTCTGGTAATGCACCAGAGAAATACATATACAGTACTGTACTGTACTGTATACCATTTAGCAAGACTTAGCCGTGTGACCCATCCATAAAAATCAAAACAAATGCAGAATGGAGGGAATACCTTTTATAGAGTACTTAAAAAATAAAACATTGAAAGCTTTCGTAACTCACTGGTTACTTCTTCAGGCACATGCTTGTGGCTTAGTGTTCAAACTAGGCTGGTTTGCTTGGATATTACATGGGGAAAGACAGCAGGCTGCATCTTTTTAAAATCCAAAAACAGGACTCTGATTTGGACTGATCTGGACTAATTTGGCATGCCTAGTGGGTAAAGAAAAATTATTGCACAATTCTGGAGGACTGGGTTTGAATTGCACCGCACTGCCCGCCTACCCCCGCCTGCCAAGGAAATCATGCTCAGCTTCAAAGAGGGCCATTTTGGGGAGGGGAACTTGCAAGTCTTTGGCTTGTTTTTTTAGATACAACCTGCTGTCTTTTCCCATGTAACATCCAAGCAAACCAGTCTGGCTTGAACACCAAGCCACGAGCATCTGCCTGTTTTGACATATATATCATGTATTTCAGGACTTTTTAATTGAATATTTAATACCATTGAATAACTGAAATCATGGATACTGAACCTACAAATATATGGGGATGACCTGTATATGTATAAAGCCTGCATGATTTTGTGGTCTCTCAAGCTAAACACACTGACTACTGGATAGTTCAGTAAGTTAAGTACTGTATCTGGCTGTGAAGCTGGTAGTTGGGAGTTCGATTCCCCACTGCAGCTCCTAGGAGAAGAGCCAGCCTGTGTAACCATGAGCAAGCTGCACAGTCCCAAAGTGTTCCCTGAAGATGAGAATACTAAATCACTTCTGAATATTCTGTACTGTACCTAGAAAACCCTGGAAATTGTTGCCATAAGTCAGAATTTACCTGATGGCATGCAATTATATTACTAGAAAATAATCATAAGCTGTTTGTCCCATATTCTAGTTTGTTATGGGCTATATAAAACTTCAACTTGCAAAAACATAAGCACTGTAAATTGTTCTTCAGACAATGGTAGACTCATTTGTTTTGTTGGATCTTCTTTTACCCCTTTGGGTGTCGAGGGAGATACAAGGTACCTTACCTGCACTATATGTTAATCTCTTTATACATTTTGCCATCTTCAGTAAATGTTGTTTCTAGGTATTTGAACTCTGCCACTTGTTTTATGCCTGTTATGTCTATTTAATGGATCACAAGGCCAAATATGTAATCATCACTTTGACATCCTTGTCTCTATGCAGTGTTCTACCAAACCTAGACAAACCTGTCACTGTGACTGTCGTCTTGTCAGGGACTGTTCTCAGAAAGCTCTTCTCAGAATATCCAGCGAGAGGAAATGGCCTACATTTTGTATTATTGAGAGTTAATGTGCTGTCTGTGCTTTTCAGCTTAATTTTTCTAGGCACATTATTTAGCCTTTCTTGGCATGCAAAGCTACACAGCCTACTTCTAAATACTTCAGAACTGCCATCTTGTCCTGCTTATTTTTCCATTTTTCTCCAGTTAAATATGCCTAGTTCCTTTTTAACTATTTGGGGGATATATGTGTGCCAAATCCTATATTACTTTTATAAAATATCTCGTGTCATTTGTTTTGTTCTTTAATGTGGCTATCAAAAGGTTCGGCTTAATATTTCATGCTGACACGAAACATTTCTTTCTTAAGGTTGCCATCAGATCAGATTTTCAAAGGCATGCATGTTCATTGAACTTTTAAATGAGTTACACATCTAGTATTGTATGTCTTATTCAGGTTTGTATGCATTTGTTTATCCAAACACAATAAAAGTCCTGCTTTCAGTTGCATCCTCTGTTTCAACACAATGTTGCTATATATAGCATGTGATGGTTGTTTACCCTTTTTCTGGCAGCAGCGACAAGTTGCAGATTTACGTTCTGGTTCTCATTTCCTTTTAGAGTTTAACTAAAACAGTGTCATTTTATTTATATACAAATATAAATATATATTTGTTTACTAAAAACAATACCTGTTCAGAATATCAGTCAACCAAGTCTTTATCTAGAAAGCTCAGTTTCATTCCTCTAGCCTCATTGTTCCAAACTTCCAATTGCCATGCAACTTTCTAAGGATACCAAACATATTCTCTTTGGAGTGGATAGGACTGTTCTTTGCTTTTTTTCTACATTTGCAAACCTCACGGTCTTCCCTGAATTCATCCCTCTTGTTTGTCCTCTTTTTAGACCTGGGTGGACCAGTTTATTACCTTCCAACCTCCATGAATCCTGCCCGCCCTGCCCATCTCTTATCTCTTGATATCATGTTTTGTGAAGGGCCCTAAGATTCCAATTATAATTTTTTTAAAACAGAAATGGGCCACAAGAGAACATGGGAAGTTCTTTTCAATTACAAAAAAAGTGTCCTTTTAGAAGAAAACATATTTTAAGGGCGGTGGGTTTCTGGAGCTTGTCCACCCCTAGTTTAAATTCTAGTCCTGTTAGCACTTCCCACAAGTTCAGTCAGCAACAGTATTCAAGAAAGATTTTTTTTTTAATCTACCTCATTTTTATGCCACAAGAGTTTTAATTTCAGCCTTGCACTCTCGTTTAATTAGAATTGGCTTGAATTTTCATTCCCCGAAGTATTTGCAGTCCTCCCCACCCATTTTTTTTATATGTAAATGGGATGAATGTATTCCCAGTTTCTTAAATCTTCCCATCTTCCCATCTAGATACAGTTTCTCTAATTGCTGTTCTTTTGATATGACTTTCCACCTTGTTGTGTTGTATTAGAACACTTTTAAAACCCTGTTTCTGTTGCTGACATGTAAGAATGTCTACTGGAACCATGCAAGCAGCTTGCTTATGTCAAGATATATTACATTATCCCTGCCAATGAATTCCTGACAGACGTGGAAATTAGATTGTCAAGGCATTGTTTGTTCATAATATTGAGGCATTCATATTTGAGCCTGCCAGTGCTACCTTTCTTAAGGCCTCAGTAATGCAAGGGAGACTTATCAGAGAGCTGGTCGTCAACAACATGCTCTGGACTGGCCCACAAGAGGGTCAGGTGAAACTAGCAGAGAAAATGACAACCTAAAAATCTATCTCATCCTGTTGCAAAACAGATTGCAAGGCACATTTTACTTCCACTTCTGGTGGGAGGAACCACGTGACCGGCCCGCTGAAACACATGACTGTCCCACTGAACCACGTGACCAGCTCACGACCCAAAAAGTTTGGGCACCCCTGTTCTAGGCTATGCTGTGGGTGTGGACAGCCATTGTTTTCTGAACCATATCCTTTGGAGTCTTCTATTAAAACAAAAGAGCAGGCATGTTAAAACAGCCTCTTGCTTCACCTGAGGGCATGAAGGCACTGCCCTCCTATACTGTCTGCCCTAGAGCAGCTGGTTCATAAGGAAGGCTGAGTGCAGAAGAATAGATGCCTTTGAACTGTGGTGCTGGAGAAGACTTTTGAGAGTCCCCTGGACCTCAAGGAGATCAAATCAATGAATCCTAAAGAAAATCAAAGCTGACTGCTCCATGGAAAGACAGGTACTGAAGCTGAAGCTCAGACACCAAATGAGAAGAGAGGACTCACTTGAGAAGGCTCTGATGCTAGGAAAGATAGAAGGCAAAAGGTAGGAGAAGGCGGTGGCATAGGATGAGATGGTTAGACAATAAACTTAACACATGGGTGTGGATCTGGGCAGACTCCAGAGGATGGTGGATGACAAAACCTGGTGTGCTGTGATCCATGGGCTCACAAAGAGTCAGACTCGACTGTGTAACTCAGTGTTTCCCAAACTTTTGTTCTTGGACTTCAATTCCCAGAAGCCTAATCACTGATCAGTGCTTTTGGGAATTGACTTAGGCTTCTGGGAATTGAAGTCCAAGAACAAAAGGTTGGGAACACACTGGTGTAACTGAACAACAAACTGGTTGTTAGTGGCATCCACCTCTGAAGGTGGGGTGTCATTAGCTTAGATGGTAACGAACAAGAAACCATCTAACCTCACTGTTTACCTGCACAGGTTCTTTGGGTTTTTAGCTGTCTCACATGAAACCTACTTAACTATTTTTATCCACAAAAGTTATGTGTCATGATGGATTTTTGAAACTACAGAAGAAGGTTGGCATTTCTGGGTGCTTATGAAATTGGCACAGTCGGGCAAGCCACGCTGGCTTAGCAGTGAGCGAATGACTCAGTGACCTAGAACTGGATGGAGGCAGCAGGCACCAGGTGTTAATTCCTCGCTCGTGCAAAACCGGATGTTTCCAGAGTGAGCGTGGATTTCATCCACCCCTGGCAAATGCTCGCAAGCAGACTTATTAAGAGTCTGGCTGGAGGAAGAAGATTAAGGATTGAAACTCTCCCCTCTTCTCTTCCACACCTTTGTTCCTGTACCAGGGTGACCAATTCCAGGGCTCCCCCCCCCCCACCTCCTCCTTCAGTTTTGATCCCAGGAGCAGCTTAGGAGTGGTGGAACAGATCTGGCCCAGGCCTGCCGCTCTTGGCAACTTGCCACTCAGTGCCAACACATTTCCAGGCTCCAAGCCAGCTCCTTTTGGACTCGCGCGTCTCCACCTCCCCAAATTACCATGGGAACCATCCCCAAAGTGAGGCCTATCCAAATTCCCTTCCTCAGCCGCCCTGCTTTCTGAAAGATTTCCCCCTACCCCACCCTGCACTTGAGAGGCTTTCCCCTCAGCAGAGCACCCCTTGACCCAAATCTCAGTGCAATGGGGCCAGGTCAAAGCTGAAAAGCAATGGCAATTGAGAGAGGCTGCCGTTTGCCAAGCCCGCTAGTCCCACGCCTTGGCAGGCCAGCCTGGTTGCACAAAAGGACATTGAGAAGCCTCTTTCACTCGCTCTTGCACACATACACACCAGCATTTTAGATCTTTTGTTCCCTTCACTGGGAAAAATTGCCTTGCCCAACATCCTGGCCAGCCAAAACCTCACACGGGTGGGAGGAAGCAGGGCATGGAGGGCTTTTTCAAGGGCAGCTACTCAGCCAACGCTTGCTTGGCTGTGTCTTTTAGCAGCGATGTGAGTCAGAAATTCAACAGGTTAGGATTTCTGCTGCTTGAACTAGTAATATATGTTATGTAGCAGTTAAAAGGTACAGGAAGCTTGGCAGGAAAAAAAAGAGGCGTATTCCTTTAAAAAGATCCTCCAAACGTCTGGTAAAATAATTCCCAGAGTCTTAGGGACTACCTCACACCACTGGCTTCACAGAGATATTTTATACTTCCCTTTTAAAGAAATATTTATTTTGTAAAACTAACTTATATAAAGCAAAGCAAAAAGCAATCACACTTATATAATGCCCCATAGCACTTAGTACAATCTTTGGGCAGTTCACAAGTTAATTATCATTTTGCCCCCAACATGCTGGGTACTCATCTTACCAACCTCAGAAGGATGGGTCAACCTTGAGTCCTGATCAGGATCAAACTCACAACCTTTTGGTTGCAGGACAGCAGTTTAACTATATACATAAAACATCAATCAATATACTAAGTGCATATAATTACGTTTGGGACCTTTAGAACTCCTGGTCTAAACTCATATCTTATTTTCCAGGTTTTTGCTATAATTAGTCTCAGTGCAGTTAGAAAAATTGCAATTATTTTTTTATGCTCTTCCAGTTAAACAGCTACAAAACTAGATAACAGTGCTACTTTAGAACATGTATCAAGTTTTATAGTTAAAATCTCCCTTTATTTCATTAAAGACCATTTCCCATATTTTCTTCATCTCCTCACATTCCCAACCTAAAAGGAAATAGGTACCCACCCATCATATACTTCAATCAACACAGCTATGAATTCCATTATACAGGGCTATAGTCTTCATACATTGGAATACAGAAAACTCCCATTTTCTTTCTATCTTCCTCCTCTCCCATTTGCTCAGAGTGATATAAATGGTCTCTTCTTCCAAATTATAACTGTGAGGTAGAGTCAGCTGAGAGAAGTTGCCTGGTCCAAGGTTACCCATTGAGTTCCATGTTTCAGCAGCAACTTGCATCTGAATTGCCTCAATCCCAATCTAACACTGGCATTTGCAGTGAAATTCAATGCAATGGCCTGAATCCTAATCCTGCCAACAAAACTCCATTATTGTAAATCTCAGCTCCAAAGTGCTGCAAATTAAAAGGTCATCATAGGCATTTGTTAGCACACAACACTCAAATAGTTCAGTGCATGACAGCAAATGTCTGACTAATTTCTTGATTTGTGGCAATTTGCAGCTAAAGATTACTCTAATGGAATCATGTTGCCATAGTTTTTCAGTTTAATTCAAGTCACTAGCTCTTCTACATGTGGCTGTTCAGCTTTTTTTTTTAACCATGTGTACTTTCTTGTGTCAGGACTGTGGTGGCTTAGTGGTTAAGACACTGAACTTGATGACTGGAAGGTCAGCAGGTCAGCAGTTTATTTTTCATTCATTCATTCATTCATTTATTTATTTATTTGAACTTATATCCCGCCCTCTTGCCCTAGGGCAATTCAGGGCAGCGCACAATCACATAAAAATATTTTTAAAACCCTATAAAAACAGCAATAAAAGACTCCTTAAAAACCATCCCATATCTAAAAAGACCCTCTCCTCCCCACACTCAGTAAGAGGGACGTATAACTCTAGTAGAGCCAGCAAACAGGAGTCAACACCCCATCGGCCCCCCAGACTTGCCCTGCCAGCCAGGTTTTCAACCCTTTCCTAAAAGGCAGCAATTTTGACTGTAGCCTTAATTCTGCTGGCAGGAGGTTCCACAGGGTTGGGGCAGACATGGAGAAGGCCCTCCTCCTTGTGCTAGAGAGGCGAGCCCCTCTAGGCAATGGAACACTGAGGGAGCCCCTCCAGTCCTTTAGTGTCTTGCACGGAAGACAAAGAAGGAGCCGCAGTGAGGTCTAAAACACAGCTTTATTGCATGATGGTCAGGGTGAACATGTGTTAATGGCGGAGGTACAGCTCTTTTTATACTGCAACAATACATTTGAAAAGGGTTACACGGTAGCGTATTGGCTGCTACCTGCGTGACGTCATTCTGAGTCACGCCCTTCTTCTCCAGGTGTTCTTGCGCGGGAAGGTTCCTGTGGCTGCCGGTGATTGGGGGAATTTGAACCATGTGCCCTCTATGGGTAGCTAGCTTGGGTTCCTTTAACAGCTGAGTTACATTGTGATCATTGTCAGGTTACATTCATACATTCTTAAAGTGATACAGTTACATACACAACAGGTCCCTACCTGTCAACCGCGGCTCTGGCCAATCCGGGACCTGCGCAGAACAGTTCTGCACAGGTTGCCTTCTACGCATGCGTAGAAGGGTTTTACGCTTGCGTAGCCCCTTTCTACGCATGCGTAGCCTTCTGCTGCTTGAACTAGTAATAAAACCCTTCTACGCATGCGTAGAAGGCGACCTGCGCAGAAGGGCTGCGCAGTACCTCCTTTCCCCCGCTGCCAAATTCCGGGGTTTCGGCAGCGCGGGGCGGGAAATGGCCCAAATTAGCACCGAAAACCGGGAAATCCCGGCCAATCCAGGAAGGTTGACAGGTATGCTCCAGTTTGCCATGGTAGGACGGGCAGACTCTCTTAGGGCGATGCTCAAACTCAAGTTTCAGACTTGAGTACTGTATGACGGAGTGCGCTCCAATTAATGTCCCAGCTCCTGCCAACCTAGCAGCTCAAAAGCAAGAAATTGCAAGTAAATAAATAGGCACCACTTTGGAGGGAAGGCAACCGCATTCCATGAACTCCAGTGTCTAGGCATGCCTGCCACATATTCAAGGAAACGTCCGCAGACACAGACAGCCCTAGCGCTTTGGCTATAAGTGGAGATGAACACCGAACTCTAGAGTTGGATACGACTGGCTTTTGAGCAAGAGCGACCTTTACCTACTTCCTTGCATACAGTAAATGCAAAGATAATGGTTACTGAAGTATCCCACTTCTGGTCAAAAATAGTCTAACCATTTTAATATTTTAACTTATTTTTAATTTTACTAACCTTTCATATACCTTTCATATAACATTTCATATAACCTTTTATATAACCTTTCGTATTTTTAAATTGTGCAATACTCTGAAATAAAGAAAGGGGGAGATCACTCAAGAAAGTGTGTCTTTTGGCAAGAAAACAAACAGTTTGTCAAAACAGAATGTTTATCTTATAGCTATGTGCATCCTTCATTCATATTAAGATTACAATCAGTGTGCATAAGAAGACATTACAAAAGCTCTTTTTTAATGTGCTGCTTTTGACTCTTTAGTAAAGGGCAATAAAGTGATTATGGTGTGTTCAGGAATGGCTAATCTGAATAGCTTCTCAACACCACTTATCATGGAGTTCTGGTTTCTAGATCCTTTCACTCCTCAAAGGACAAACGGGATTCTTGTAATACTTTTGTAGAATGAAAAATATCAGGAGCTGGAGCTTTTTCTCATTGCTGCCAAAATCCTCCCCTTTCCTCACAACTATTTAAAATATAGGAACCGCTCAGCCCTTTACATCTGGACGCCCTCTTTTAAAACAGAGAGCATACCAATTCCAGGACCATGACCCAATACTTTCCCTGCTTAACCTCAAGGGCCTTCTTATTTCCAAATATTATATCTCTGTTATTTGATCTAGAGTCCTCTGCTTCTGCAGCCTCACACTAATTTGGAAGGGTTGCAGAAGAGGCACTGGTTCATTAGCCACCCAATTACAGCAGGGTAGTTGAACTGAGAGGATGAAATATAATCCATGTTTAAAGTTTCTCACCAATATATTGTGCGCCCCTCATCTTCCGAACCACCCACAATGAAGGAGAGCTAGACTCAACATTATCCAACAAGGTTTGGATGAAGACTCAAGAGTCTTGGCTCTTAAAGATCAGCCTGCCTAGTTGCTCTACCTACTGGGTTATGCTGTTTTCTCTGCATACCAAGGAAGGCAGATTTCCCGGCTTTTTCTTCCTCCTTTAACTCCATGCCTTCTGCTTCAGGAAAGAACTCAGGAGCCCACATATCTAACCCACTCACTCCTGCTATAAAAATTAGGCTTTTATTGCCCTGAGAACAGCTGGTTCCAAAGAGGGATTAGGTCGCCCGTGCTCGAAAGCCAGTCATATCCAACTCTAGGGTTGTTTATAGCCAAAGAGCCAGGGCTGACTGTGTCTGCAGGCATTTCTGTGGACATATGGCAGGCATGCCTCAACACGGGAGTGCACGGAACACTGTTTACCTTCCCACTGAAGTGGTACCTATTTATCTACTTGCAATTTCTTGCTTTCGAACTGCTAGGTTGACAGGAGCTGAGACGGAGATGGGAGCTCACTCCGTCAAAATCTGACCTTCCAGTCAGCGAGTACAGCGTGGGGTTAAGTGTGTTTGGGACTTGCTCAAAGGGCTGGTGTCTCCCACGCCCCATGACTGCTCTGGTGTCTCTTTAAATCAATCCTTGTCCTCCTCACATGTTCTGCCAAGTGTCCTATTTTTAGAGGCACTCCTTGTCTCCAACCCAACCCCCCTCGACTTGTTTTGCAACTTCCCCTGCCAGCCTCTCAGCGCTTAGGCCAAGCAGGGGCAAGAACCCAATACCAACTCCTTTACACCCGTCCTCTTCAAACTGTCCATTACCCTGTCCCCATACATCCTGCCCTGTTTTCCTCATCACTGGGGGGGAGGGAGGGGCAGGATGCCCAGGATATTGGGAAGTTGTGCACAAGATTACCTTGAGAACTGAATTCAGTATGCACATCCATATGGACACACAGCCCAATTTACTGATGGCCCTCCACTGAAGTTAGCTAGGGATCCCGTCCTTTCCTCACCCAGCCGGTGCCTGAAAAGAAGGGTACCCTCTCCCACTCTTTGTTTTCAAAGTAGTCAGAGAGAAGTTTCTGCTACAGACCACATACTGGTAGATGCCCAGTGCTTTTTTTCCTCTTTCCTTTGGTCCTACCCCTTTGGAGCTCAAGAGGAGAAGGAGTGAACAGAAATAAGGCTGGTATCTTTGCAATGCTCTGGTGCGCCAGGAGCAACATGTGCTAGAATAGAGGAAAAGCAAAGCATAGAGTTGTTTTGTGGTTGGTCACTGGAAGATAAGCAGATTGGTCACTCAGGTACAAATTGGGATGCTCAAAGTATAATACTACTGAAACACAAATCTGTGACTAATGCCTGTATCATGTAGTTTGTTCTAGGGTGATTAAGGTGTAGTTTGGATTCTACATATATGGCAGAGGTGGCTCAAATGATAAAAGGTGTGTTGTGCCATGCCTAGTAATGTGGGCTTCAACAATGACTTTTTAAAGATTGTAGCAAAATGGACTGGGCCCTTGAACCTTTGGTAGGGACTCCTACAGCTACTGTTTTGTAAGACTATGGAGGCAAAATCAGGTTATCACTGGAAAGGATTGAAATCAAGTGAGAAAGGGACTTTGTATATTTAATTAATATTCCATATTCACACCAACTTTCTTTCCATAATTTGATCTCTGCTCCAATCACAACAGATGTTCATCTGCTTTATCCAGCAAAATGAAATCCAAAATCCACATGCATATGATATTGCAGATGTGTGCGCACACACACAAGCCTCTACTACAGTAGAATAGGAGACTGCTTTATAATTGTGGTTCTGTTATTCAATACTGGAAATACTCCTAGATCAATCAGCAAGAGCTATTTTGCTCCTGTAAATAGATTGTTGTAAAATGTTTTATTGCATTTAATGGAGTGTTTTAAACCTATCTAATGTACTTAGGCATGTGACAATATATGGTAAAAAGGCAGAAATTATTACCAACTTCTTCATTTAAAAAAGCACGCACACAAGAACCAATACAGCACAAACCAAATCAGCCGCAAGATGGTAATGAACTTTAAATGCTATCATCTTTCCTCAAACCAGCTCTTTCTAGAATCTAGATGGTTTTGGCTTCCCTGCATATTGGCAAAACTGAATGAGGCTGGTGTTAGTGGCCGGGCCAAACATCTGGAGAGACCCATGTTGAGGAAAGCTTCATCCAGCTTATCAGCCAAAGCTCAATCAATTCTACAAAGGTTTACTATCTTATGTAGTAATTCCCAGATTGTATGTCATGAGAAAGTAATTAATAATGCAATCCTATGCATGGCTACTCAGCCATGTGTCCCACTGGGTTCAATGGAACTTACTCCCACATGAGTGTCTGTAGGATTGCAACCCAAACAATGAAAAGTCTTATGGTAGCCCAAATTATTTATTTGCAAAGAAGGTTGTCCTCTGTATGGTTTGCTGCCCTGACCATGCATCTTTTCTTTTAGTCCTTGATGCAAAAGCCCAAAGCAATAAAGGTTTGTGCTTTCTATTTGTTGTTGTTGCATGTAGTCAAATTCCCTTCCACATATGGAAACCCTATGACTGAGTCACTTCCAGAATACAGTACAGTACACTGTTCTCAACAGCCTTGCTCAGCTCTTGTAAACTCAACGCTGATACTTTATTCATAGGTTCAGCCCATCTCATATTTGGGCTTCCTCCTTTTCTGCTACCTTCAATTTTCCTAGCATTGTTGTCTTTTCCAGTGAGTCTTCTCATGTGTTCTTCTTCTTCTGATGTATCCAAATCTGAATATAGGCAAGCCTCTTGGCGGTGAGCCATGAAGACTGTCCTGAGAATTTAATGCAGTGGCCTTCCATCTCCTTCCACATCGCAGCATGACCCCCGTACCACTGATCCAGTTCTGCGAGTCACTTTCTGGTCCTGAGCCCTTTTGGCACACAAAGTCCTCCTCAGCTCCAGGCCAGTCTTGATTAAGATGCTGCCCTCCATCAAGATGGGTTTAAGTGGGTCCACTTGGGGACCATCAACCTTCCCTTTGTACTTCGGCACCCAAGGCCGTTAGCCCTCAGGGTTGTCAGGTTAGTTAACTGCAGCCTGGCACTCAGTATGGCCTATCCCAGGGGAGCAGGGTCATGCTCTTTCGGTCAGCTTCAAGGGCTGGATGGCTATTTTGCCCTGTTTGCACGATGGGGGTCGCCGTTTTGTCCCAACAGCTTCAAAGGGGTAGCCATTTTGTTTCTTGAATGACCTTGAAGGGGTGGGGGCCACATTAAATGGCACCGCAAGCCACATCCAGCCCAAAAGCCTTAGGTTGGGAACCCCTGGTCTACCCTATTACCATAGCAGGATAACCTGGCCAGACACAATCATGTGTACTGGGTGACAATTTACTTGGTAATTCTTGATAGGCAGATGCAGCAGAAAGTCCATCCACAGAGTGATGCCTCAGTATGATTCCTTTGGTCTGATTCCTTTCATTCAAAAGGCTGACTCAGAGACATACCCGACAAGCGCAGCTCCGCAAAATACGGGAAATTACTGTGTGTGTGTGGACGTGCATGCTCAGTAACCCATTTGTGCATGTGCACAGTGGCCACGCAAACGCAGTAACCCATTTGTGCATGCGCACGGTGGCCATGCATGCGCAGTAAGCCCTTTCTCCCCGTTCAAATACAGGACAGCGGTGGAAAAGGGGAAGAACGAGCACAGAAAAATGGGAAATCCCGGCAATACGGGATACTTGACAGGTATGCTCAGAGAAGCAACTCATAGAAAACACTCCTATGCACGTCTTTCATGCTGTAAGCTAGGAAATGGGAAATCTGTTAGATGTTTTTGAACTATAGATCTTACTGCTGACTCTGATGCCCCACCCCTGCTCCAAACACAAACTTTTCCACTATGTATAACGATAAACCCTATGCCAAATTCAATTCACAAGCAGGAAAGTGATGTTCAGCTCCAAGAGATATGGAAAATGCTGGCTAGCTGGAAAGCCCACTGAAAGAGATCAAGCTTCACAATGTATATAGTTTTCATATCTGCAATACTGAAAAATATTTGTGCAGCTAAAAAGGAATTGGACTGAACACCATGAGGGCTCAACTATGTCAGTTCTCATTTCATAAGTGGGTGGTTGAGGATAAATATTATCAGTGCTGCAACAATGTGAAGATCTGTGATTTCCTCTACCTTGTTCAGCAGAGATCTGTTTTTAGTACACATCAACAATTACACATGATTGCTATATCGATATTTATTGTGGCCCATTCAACAGCTGTTGACCAATCCTCTGGGGATGAGTTAGTATACTGTTTGTTTTCACAGATAGCACCTAACCGCTCCCAAGGCAGTTACACAAAATGGGGACTGCCCCAGTGCTTCTAATGGAAATTCGTGCATGCAAAAGAATTGTGTGTATGTGCGCGCGCACACACGTGCGTGCACATGCCGCCTGTGCTTCCATGACTTCTTAGCAGGCAACAGAACCTTCTAAAACTTCAAAAATCAAAATTATGCTGGTTGTGGTGTGTTTGGAATGGGCTATGGGCAGAAGCTTCTTGTGCCAGCACAACTGGCCTGATGTTAGTTGATCTCTGCTGGATCCACTAGATCTGTCAGCACAATGACTGTAGAGGCTGACATGAGCCAACAGGAGATCCAAAAGAGGGGCAGAACTGGGGGAAAAGCTGAGTTACACTGGTCTGGGACCAAACTCTTCTCCCTCCAGACTCAGCTATTATACTGATACAAAGTGAGAGCAGGGTCAGGGTAAAGGTTAAAGATAAAGGTCTCCCTTGCTTGAAAGCAAGTCATATCCGAATCTAGGGTATGGTGCTCATCTCCATTTACAGCCAAAGAGATGTAGTCATGTCGTAGGCACGGTTAGATGCCAAAGCACATGGAATACTGTTAACCTTTCCCACTGAAGCAGTACTGTTTATCTACTTGCAATTTCTTGCTTTTGATCTACTAGGTTGGCAGAAGTTAAGACAGATGGGGCACTCACTCCATCGTACAGCATTCAGGTCTCGAACTGTTGGACCTGGCAACCTTCTGATTGCCAAGTTCATCATCTTAACCACTAAACCAGCCCAGGGCCAGGGTAATCCTAAGTAATTTCCAATCCATCCCATCTGGGAGGGGTTTGGATTCAGCACAACCCCAGCTTCTCAAGGGTCAGCCCAGCCACTAGATTTGCACCCTTAGCCTTCAAAAGCCCAGGGTCACCTCCATGCCACTAGATGGTGGGCAGAGTTGGACTTTATGGAGGAACAATGGCAACAATAATGCAGAAGAAAAGGACGAATGAGGATGGAGTCAAAGCTCCAGTTGTTGTAATCTGATTGCTGTAATCATTGACTAAGACATAAACTATTTCATTGATCTCTATATTTGCAGATTTCTATGTGTTTATGTATATGCACCTACCGGTAGATACAGTGGTACCTCGCATAACAAACGCATCGCATAGCGAAAGATTCGCATAAAGAAGTCTTCATTATGCAAGGGCGATACCTTGTATAACGAAAAAAAAGTTAGTTATGCTGGGGTTTTGGTAACCGGAGTATACCCGCTCAATGGGAACCCCAGTTAACGGACATTTTTTTCATTATGCAGGGTATCTCCCATAGGGAACTGCATAATGGGGAAAAACGTATAACGAAGAGCTCAGTGGAATGGAGTTTTTTCATTATTCAGGGGTTCTACTGTACCTTAGTGTCTTGAAAGGAAGAAATCCTAACTGATGCCCCCTCCTTTTCAGCAGTAAAAATATAAACAAAATGTTTTACAATTTACTATCCTTTTATGGTATCCAAAAGTCTGCAGGCTGCCTTAACCTAGGGCCAGACGCATGCATTTCTTGGCCTCTGACACTGGGATCTGAGTTATTCTATAAACCCATCGTCTTGCCCTGAAATGCATGTGGTGGGGGATGATATGGGTGAATTATGTACATTAATAAATATAAAATTTTCAATGTTACCTCTTCCTTGCAACTGATTCTTAGGATGCCCGGATTATTTATTTTGTGAAGGTTGTTTTGGAATGGACTGTTCCACTGAATTCTTGTTTAAGTCATCTTTAATCTTTTTTGTGGTAATAAATCTCATAAATAAACAAAATCAATAATGATGTGTTTTTTCCTTCTCTATAAAAAGAATTGTCTCTTCCACTGCTTGGCACATACTTTGTGTATGTGATGTGTTCGTAATGTGAGGAATCCCATGACTCCACCGTTGCCCTCAAAAAGCCTGCTACCCAATCCCAGATATTTGTGAGTGAGTGACATAGTACTAATTATGTTGACTCACTGATGAAAGGAAAGCATTATTCGCATGTTCAGAAGTGCTCTTTCTTTATGAATTCATATAGCTCATCATGGCAGATGATCCAAACTATCTTTTCATTTAGCCAGTTTGCAGGGATCACTCAATGAAGCCAGATGTTGAAAAATTCAGGGTGAGTCCAATGAACTTATTTCATCTTGCAGAATGTAGTTTAAATTAGGGAATTCGCTGCCACAGAGAGTACCCCCTGAGAAATAGAATATGGCTGCTGTACCTTTATGATCGGTGCAAAAGTGGGAATTTCAGCATTTTTACATGGTAAACCAGTTGTCAACCTACAGTCCACAGGCCAGACCCGGCCCACATTGCCACTGTCGCCACTGGAAGTGGAAGTGGACACGTTTACAACAGCCATAAATGTGCCTGCAGCTGTCGTAAATGCATTTACGACAGCTGTGAATACATTTTACGGCAGTGTTTATGGCAGAGAACCACCAGTCCGGCTTGCTCAGCTGTCTGAGGGGGCATGGTCCGGCCCATGGCTTTAAAAGGTTGAGAACCCCTATGATAAAAGTGCCTGAGAAAATTCCCAGCATCTTAACCACTAAGCCACTGCAGTCCCTACTGAGGACCATAACAAAGGCTTACATTCTCCTTTTTTATTCTGGTTGTGACAAACACACATACACACACACACACACACAATCAGACTTATCCCACCTAATTAAATGAAGGAGGGGTATTCTTCCCTCCTTGATTCTTCTTCATTCAACATACAAAGACAATTAAATTGTACGATTTGAGCCTCGGTTCAGATCGATCAATAACTGCACCCGGTGTTGTGGAGAGTCGAGTTAGCATTTAATAGTCGTAACTCAAGGAAACATCTTCAAGCTCTTCCTCAAGATATTTGAACAAGGAAATTCTGAGGGGCCTACAGGTATACTCAGAAAACGAGCACAGAGAAGTGTGTATCTTTGACTGAGAGTAACCCCACACTAGGATTAACCCAGGATGCAAACAGCACAGGGCCTAGCAGGTTTGACCAGACAGACATGCCAAAAAAATGTGCCAGGCAAAACAGTCCCTCCCAGCCCTGTCAGAAAAAGCAACATTTAAGTGGGTGGATAAGGAACAAGCTGCAGACACTAGCTGTGAAAAGTGAGAGGAAAAAAAGGAGGAAAATCGAAGAGAAGGAGAAAAATTATCTGAGGCTCAAAGCTGTTTACCCCCTCAGTGTTTGGTTAGGTCCAAGTACAAGTTTCATATCGAGAAAAACATTTCTTATCAGAACAGACCTTATAATAAAACAAACGAAAAACCCAGATGTATAGTGGCAACCTACGAGGACTAGGAGATTCAGCTCGGGCTATGATTTTCCTTGATTCTAGGGGAGGCCAAAAACTGTGGAAAGAGTAGCAGTGGTGTACAATCAGGCCTCAACAAATAGGTGCAAAGTTGTGGTTTCAATCCTACAGTTACTGTACTCTTCAGCATCTCCTTTTCTTAGAAATTGGAGTGTATGTTTAATTTTTCCATTATGTCCATCATTGTTTTGCTTTCCATTTGTTAGGATTTTGATAGATTCAGTTTCTGTGCCCTGAAGTGGTTCTATCAGTATTCCATCTACCTCTGCGATTTATATCTTCCTAGTATTTTCAGAGAAGCTTTCACTTCACTTTCTAGATCTGTTATTTCTCCATCATAGGGTTGCTTTTCAAAGGAGTTTGCCATCCTTTTATATCCTCTGTATAGGTCTTCAGTATTCTGTTGACATCTCCTTGTTTTCTCCTGGTCAGAGAGTGTGCTTTCCTGTTGGTCATTCAGCCCTCCTAATCTAGACTTAAATTCCCCTTTGATTTCTTGGATCTTCTGAAAGAGATCTATTTCTCCCCTCATGTTCTCTATTTCTTTGTACTGGTTATTGCAAATAGCTCTCTTTGTCCATAACACAACAATAACTGGGCCTATTTCTGCCACCTTTTACTTTTGTTTCTCATTGTCTTTTGCGATTTTAAGCATTTCCTTCATTATCCAACTTGGCTTTTCTTTTCTTTTCACTATAGGAACTGGCTATTTCCATTCTTCCCTAACGATATCTAATGGTTTCAATCCACAGTTCCTCTGGTTCAGTACACTGAGTTTACCAATCTGTTCCTTATGTGAACTTTCAATTCGTCAGGAATGTTGTTTAAGTGGACAGAAATTCCTTAGTCCTCTGCTAGCATAGCAACAGTGACCAGGAGAAAATATGGCAATTGTTCAGGAGTATTACCATAATTCTAGGGAGCGCAGGATCATAACAAAGGCAGATATTTACAAGATCACGTAACCAGTTATTATTTATTACGCCACTTTCCCTTCAGTAACTCTGATAAGTTTCTAAGGTCATGCCCTACCCTGTTGATCCTCAAAACGGCCTTGCAGGATAGGATAGACTGAAAAGACATCAACAGGTCAGAGGCTGACAAGCAAAACTTGAGATTAAATGATGGCCCCTCTATTCTGTTACATCACTTTTGTTATTTATAATCTACATTTCTGCACCAAAGGAACACTCAAAGATATATATTTATATTTGTGTGTGTGTGTGTACCTACACACATCATAAAAAATATACTTGTATATATGTATACAAAATAACAATTCTAAAGGCAACACCCCAAACAGCCACAGCTGTAATAAAAACAAAGGGAGTAAAAAGATATAAGAAATAGCAGATGAAAAATGGGCGGCTCTCTTTAAACAAATCACAAGTCTTAACAATCCAGTTTGAAATAGATAAAGAAAGACTGAATAAATCACCTTCAGAAAGCTGCTTCATAGTTTAAGAATCACAACTCAGACGGGTCTTGCAGCTCCGAGGTCTATAAACACAGAGTATGGTCATATAGTTTGTTTCCTGTGATTTTTCAGTAAATATCTGTGATCTTTGCTAAAATATCATAGGTTTCCTCATTGCATTCTCAGTTTACATCGTTTTGTAGTACTTTTTCTTAATGCAGCACTTGAGAAATAACAGGCATGAAAACAGCTATACCATCCTTTGTTTAAATCTGTGGTTCCCAAAGTGGGGCACATGCCCCACAGGGGGGCAATCTGATTATTAAGGGAGGCAATTTGAGAATCAGTTTAGACCAAGTTAATGGCCTTTCCATGCACTCCGGTGTCTAGTCATGCCTGCCACATGTCCATGGAAACGTCTGCAGATGCAGACAGTGCTAACTCTTTGGCTATGAACAGAAATGAGCACTGAACCCTAGAGTCGGATACAACTGGCTTTCAAGCAAGGGCAACCTTTACCTTTTATCTTACCTTTACTTAATGGCCTCTTAGGCTTCCTCCACATGAATAGGAGTTCACTTTTTGAATTATAAGAATTATATGTCACAGGGGTGGGGGGACCAGGATGTTAGAGATTCTTAGGTGAGGCATGGCTGAAAAGATGTTAGGATGGAGAGCAGTTGTTGGTCCTGTTTCAGCATTGTCTATAAATATAGGGTATTTGTTGTTTATTTGTTTGTATATTTGCAGTGTTGTGGTGGTACATTCTTTAGTGCAAGCATTCATTAAGACAGGGCCCCACAGCTATGCCCGAAGGAAAGTTGAAAAATGCAAACAGCTACATTGAGCTATATTAACAGAATAGTTCTAACCATTTTTATCTTACCAAGGATAGTTTTTTGGGGGGATTTTGCTCTTGGTTTTGATTCAGCTGATGGACCTTAACTGGTTAGTCAAAAACAGCATTTTGCATTGTAAGAAGTATATTTCATAATAACATATGATCACTGGGGGAAAACTATTTTCCCTATAGCTCAGTGATGACAAACCTTGGCACTCCAGCTGTTCTTGAACTTCAATTCCCAGAAGCCCTGATCAGCAGGAGTGCTGCAGGGCCATGGCCAGGAATCTAGAGGTGGGGGGATTTTCAGGAGAGGAAACAATGTCACACACACATATAAAACATTGGCATCCCGGGTGGGTTGGGGAGCAGTCTGTTAGCTCAGGAGGGTTTTTGCTCCCCCCCTCCCCCCCCCGGCTCCCCTCTGGCTACGACCCTGGAGTGCTGACTTGGGCTTCTGGTCATTGAAGTCTAAGAACACCTGGAAGTGCCAAGGTAAACCATCACTGCCAGTTGTATCTGTATTTATCCCTCCGATGACCATATCTTTGATGCTTCATTTTGTCTAACTACAGTTCTTGGAATGCACATTTTAGATTCCCCAGCTATGCCTTTTCTTATACTCAAACCAACAAAATCTAGAATGGTAGCTACACGCATACAAACCTATTCATCGTTACTATGTGATGATTTGGGCTTCTGGGAATTGAAGCTCAAGAACACCAGAAGTGCCAAAGTTTGCCATCCCTAGCTACTCTGTGGATCGCAGCAAAGCTCAGAGGACACAGATGGCCCGAAAATGTGAAAAGTAATATCATGATTTCTGATGGTATTATGATCCTGAGAAGCCTGGGATTTCACCACACCACTGCAGAGAAGTGGATGTTTCTCTTTTATTTGTATGGAAAAAAGTAAAGGCCAACTCTTTGGGGCTTATTTAGGGATGTGATTAAACCTGGCCATTAGGTCATAAAATTGATAAACTGGGATTTGAATTCAACTCTCCCCTCCTAGAAGAGTACAGTACTCTTAACAATTCAATCCCAAAGGCTGTTTCAGGTTTGCTTTCGGAAACTAGAATATTTTCACTCTTTGAATGGTTTTCAGTCTTCCCAAATAAACAGGTGATGTTGATAGAAATTATGGCAGGTGGATTTGTTGGTGGGGAAGTGTTGTGTCCTAAAGCATGTGCCTTTAAACAATGTACCTATCCATGTGTATCCAATGTAACCTTTTCCTTGTGTAACATTGTAACCTCAGCTGCATCTCTTAAAGCATGTGCTTTAGGACACAACAGGAAGGGAATCTGCTCAGGTTGGCAAAGGACTTTATTGCTAATTCACAAATGTTGGTCTTTGTCAAGGATAACAAATGTTTTCAAAAGTGGGGTGGGGGGAAATCAAACTCTGAGTTATAGAACAGTAAAAACTTGAAGGAAACCCCATGAAGTCCAACCCTCCTGCAGGAACAGGAAATCCACAACTAAAGAATCTCTCACAGAAGGCCATCTCATCTCCTTTAAAAACCTGCCAGCGAAGGAGCATTATTCCTAATGTTCAATCTCATCTTATTTATTTTAATCCATTATTTCAGTCCTACCCTCTGGGAGTTACAGAAAACAAATTTATTCGGTCTCAGTCTTCTCCTCTGCAGCTTAAAGACACTAATATACAGTGATACCTCGCTTGAAGAGCATAATGTGTTCCACAGGATTGCTCTTTAAGTGAGTTTGCTCTTTAAGCGAAACACCATTGTAAGTGACCAATTGTGACTTCTGGCAGGGCAGATTGTGAACCCCAATTTAGTTGTTAAGCAAGTTTTTGGTTGGTTTTAGCTGTTAAGCGAGGGCAACCATTCAGAGAAAATTCTGCTCTTTAAGTGAGTTAGTCTCTTAGCGAGGTGCTCTTTATGCGAGGTTTTACTGTATGTGCATCTATTTTGGTTCAAGAGACTGTGCTTGAGGACCAGAAAGTTGGCAGGTCAGCAGTTAGAGACCTGAGTTTCCGTCGTCTGTCCCAGCTCCTGCCAACCTAGCAGTTCGAAAGCAAGTAATTGCAAGTAGATAAATAGATACTGCTTCGGCAGGAAAGGTAACAGCATTCTGTGCACTTCGGTGTCCAATCATGTCTTCCACATGACCACAAAAAATGTCTGTAGATGCAAACATCGCTGGATCTTTGGCTGTAAATGGAAATGAACACTGCACCTTAGAGTCGGACACAACTGGCTTTCAGACCTTTACTTTATCCTATTTTTTATCAAATGCAGAATTTTCTTTCAGTTCTATCTCACCAGAAGCAAATATCACCTCTGAAGGTGTGTCTTCCAGGACAAAGAAAGTTCTCGAGCTAAAGATCAAGCACCAAGAAAGAAAACCTATTTTCTGAAATAGGCACACAGATTTGCAACAAAGCTTGGATGTCAGTTGTTGTGAATAATGGCTCAATTATAATACATTTCCTCCTGCACTATTTAACACAATTTATTATTGATAAGGAATAACATCATTATTTTTGTGTTTTAACTAACTGCTTACAGTATTTATTTTCATTTTACTTACAGCAGATGTTGTTGTTCAGTCGCAGTCGATTCCGACCCTTTGCAACCCCGTGTAGCCCAACAATTTTAGTGAGTTTTACATCACAGGCCAGTATCAAGAAACATTTTAATAGGTTTTCCCCGCCTGTGTAACTAAAAGTAACTCTAAGGGTTTTTTCCCCTTAAAAAGGAAATATCCATTTTTAAAATTTGTAATTGTAGCAATTACAGTCCTTTAAAACTGTGATTAAGTAACTTTCCAAACTTTAATGTTAAAATGGTGGTTTAAATCTTCCAGTCGATGCATACTTATTAGGAGTTGGCTCACTCACCAAATCTTGATTAAAAGGGTCCACTATACTGTGTTTTACTGCACTAAAGAACAGGATTTCCCCATCAATTTTCACTCATCAAGCTAAACCTAATGAATCAGCGAAATGTACTTTTAAGAAAACAAAACAGGGCAGGATCTTCAAGCGGAATGTGCTTGGGATGGAAGAGAAATTGGAAAACCCAGAGTTTGTTCTTGATGCCACTGAGCCATAAATTGGCATTTGAACTTGAATACCTAGTACAGGGGTGGCCAAACTATGCCCTGTGGGCCGGATCTGGTCCATGAAACCAATTCAACCGGCCCACGAAGCCCTTGTTGCTCGCGGAAGTAAAACACGTCCGTATGGGTGTGTTTTACTTCCGCTTCCAGGAGCAACGAGAGCTTTGTAGGCCGGATGAATTGGCATCAGGGGCCAGATTTGGCCCATGGGCCATTGTGACTGGCCCCCTAAACCACATGACTAGCCAGTGGCCCAGAAAGTTTGGGCACCCCTCACCTAGTAGGTCGTTTAAAACAGGAAGGAGGGACCAAGCGAGAGAACGGTCAGGAGAACATCAGCATGCTGAGAAACGAAACCCTGTCTTTGAAAGTGTTTGTAGTGTTTAAAAATGCCTAAGAGCATGTGCAGAGCGTTTTTCAGCAAAAGTCAAGACACTCAGCGTCCTAGATGAGTCTCCCAGACAAAAACCTCTCGTTTCAAAAAATGATGCAAAACCCGATTCCTAATAGCAGATTTAAAGAGTACGATCTTGTTTACTCCTCGCCTCTCCAACGCGCACCACCCCTTCCTTCCCGGGCATAGGTTTGCAGGCGGCACCGCCTTCCTCCTCCTTCACGTTTTGCAAGGCAGGCGCTCACTACGAAAGCAGGTGTTTCCTTGGCCGGGCGGCGTCGTCGCGTTTAGACCAGCGGCGCGGGGGGATTATTGGGGCAGGAGGCCAGTGAGTGGATTGTCTTCATTCCGGATTAGGTACTATAGCTTTAATTCGGTTCGTCTGCTTCCATCACAGACGCGCCTACGGTTGATCCTTGGTACGGCGTGTATGTGTGTGATCCTTGGGAGGAGACGGCGCGCTTGCGTGTGTATGTAATACGTGTGTAGTTGCGGGGCGTGTGCGTGTGTGATCCTTGGTACGGCGTGTGTGTGTGTGTGTGAGAGAGAGAGAGAGTTGTGTGTGCGTGACCCTTGGTACGGCTCGCGCGGGTATGTGTGTAGTTGCGGAGCGTGTGTGTGTAGTTTTGTGTGTCTGGCCCTTGGGACAGTGTGTGTGTAGTTGTGTGCGCGCGTAGTTGTGTGTGTGTGTGTGTGAGTGAGAGATCCTATCCTTGGGACTCTGTGTGTGTGTGTGTGGCCTTCGTCCTGAAGGGGGCGCAAATTTTCGCTCCACGTTGTTTGCAAACATTTCGCCTTTGTGCGTAACCAACCCTCCCCGTCCGTTCCGCGCGCCTCTCCCCCAATTAAAAAAAGGGAAAGTATTTTTTGCGATCGAACATCGAAGCGAAGTTGGCTGCTCATGGCAGGCCTCTGAGCACCGCGAGAAGGGGGTCTTTGCAGAAACCCCACTTCTTTACCACGACGATTTAGGGGAAAGATGGTGGCCGATGCCTCCTCTCTCTCCTGCTCCCTCCCCCCTCCGCCCCATCGCTTCTTCCCGCCCCTTCTTTCTCTCCCTCCACCCTTTCCCCCCCCCCTTGTTGGCAATCTGGATTGGCAGAGGCGGAGCTGGGTGGGGGGGAGGGGATCTGGGGGGAGGGGTCTCTCTCTCTCTCTCTTTGGGGGTGGGCGGGGGAGGTTGTGTTTGCAGCAGCCAGACTAGAGTCAAAGGCAAGTGAAGGTGGAAAGACAAGACGGAGCGCACGGGCAGCAGGGAAGCCAGCGAGGATCCCGAGACAGACGCACACGGAGAGTGGGTACCGGGGGGGGGGGGGGGGGGGGAAAGGGGGGGGACAAGAAACCCGGCGGAGGTGTGGGGAGAGATTTCGGAGGGAAAGGGCTGTCAATTTGCAAAGCGCGACGGTTGTGTTTCCCTATCACACGTCCCATGTCTCCCCGATTCCTTACGATCACACACACACCCAATTTAAGGGAGCCGAGCGAGATAGGTGAGCAGGTGCCGTCGAGTTCCTAAGCAGGGGGTCGAGATGCTTCTGATGTGGCGGAGCGACACCCCCACCCCCACCCCATCCGCCGCCTGCCTTGCTCAGACCTTCCCCTGATTTTCGACCCCACCCACCCCATCTCAAAAAAGCCCCCCCCCATTTCCTCCATTTCTCCTTGCACCCCCCCCCAGGGATGTTTCCGCGCTTCTAGGGGATGAGGACCCCCACCACTACCTCCATCCATGGGGCTAGAAGAGGACCCCATCCCTCCCCCCCCCTTTCCAGGAGCGCGCGCGCCCCCCTGCTCTAGTGGTCTTGATTGCACGGCGGCTTCGCTTCGCTTCGCAAGGGACACGATCGGGGCCGACTCAAATGTCAAATGGAAAAACACTCCGGACGGGAGGGAGGGAGGGAAACCCACCCCCTCCCCTCCGCTTCCCCTCCCGCCCCCAATAGCCAGATTGCTGGAAAACGTATGGAAAGGGGAGGGAGGGTGTGTGTGTGTGTGTGTGTGTGTTCACTACGATGCGAATTGGGGGGGGGGAGATCTGGCAGGCAGGTTGGAGCAGGCAGAGTGAGGAGGGGTCGTGCGGTGGGATGGGGAGGGAGATGTTTGCCTTCTGCTGGAGGAAAAGGGATTAAGCCGGAGGGGGGGGGAGCAGATTGAGGGAAGGAGGGGATTTGCTTTATTGGGATTCTTGGATTTCCAGAGAAATCAAGGAGGAGGGAGTTGTGTAGAGTCTGCCTTGGTGGGTGTGTTTGTGTGTGAGAGTGGGTAGCCTCTATGCTGGATTCAGTTCCCATTTCTGCACACAGTAAGTAAGAAGCGGAGGGTGTGTGTGTAGGGCAGGGATTCTCAACCTGCGGCCCACCCCACTGCACCCTTTCATATGCGCCCCCCCCCCAGCACTGCCCCCATCACACCAGAAAGTGCCATGTGGTGGAGGAAGGGCAAAATGGCCATCAGCGCCCCCCCCCCCCCCAAGCTGTCTGAGTGTGACTCAGCCCACCCCACCCCCCTAAAACGGTTGAGAACTCCTGGTGTAGGGGAAGAGGTGGAGAGCAGAATGCAGAATTATCTCTTCTAGGGCAGAGCCCTGAGAAAGATACCTCAAGCACTCCCAGAAGGTGAGCCTGAGTTTATAGTTGGGGGCCATTCTGGTGGGTGGGCATGTCATCAGTATTCTGGAAACCCACCCACCCCCTTTCCATAAGGGCAGTGGGTTTGGGAGCCTAGAGCTGCCAAGGACCAGCCGTGGATGCTCTCTGGTGCAGGTTTGAATTATAAGGTTCGCATGGAAGGGAGGATCTGGGTTTGGCTCTGCTCCAGCTGTGGAGATATAAAAGGGAGTCCCAGAAAGGAAGGATCCCAAACGGGAGACATTGGGAAGTAGTGGTGCAGAGTGGGTGACCAAATTAAGTGCTTTCCTGAGTCAAGTAGAGAGCTACCCAATCTTTGGAACAAGGAGAGCAGATTGTGGTTGGCAGTGTGTTCCTGGAGCCAGTCTGAGGAGATTATTCACATGGTGTAGGCTGTAGGTGTGCAGTGTGCCAACATTAATTTCCAGTTCCTCTTGAGTGGGTGTGGCAGCCATTCTGGAGTTCCCTCCTCACTCTGTGTTGGTTGTTGGGCTCTCTGGAGCTGATTCCCTGGTGGCCTCCATGGTGGGAATCTCTTCCAGGTAGCATCACCCAATCCTACTTCCTTGCTGTGTGCTTAGGGGATTGATGGTGAATCTTGGCACTCCAGGTATTTTTGAACTTCAATTCCCAGAAGCCCTGATCAGCAGAAGTGCTGACTTGGGTTTCTGGTAATTGAAGTCCAAAAACACCTGGAATGCCAAGGTTTGCCATCACTGGCTTAAGGTATCACTGGAAATATTGAGACCCTCCTTCCCCCCACATACACACCACACCGCTGGAGGTCAGCAGAGCTATATCTGCCTCTTCAGCAACTTCACAGTAACTCACTTCAACAGTCTAGATGAGAAAGAAAAAATCCAGTAAACACAGACCTTGCTCAGCAGCCCATTACAAAGCCAGCTTTGGTAATGTGGATAATTTGGAGAGAGGGCACAGAAGGAAAGCAAGAATAGATTCTACTTCAGATGCAATCCTGCACACCACATGTTGTGCAATTCAACCTGTTATTAATATCATTGTAATTACAGTATTCTGTTTTCAAATTCCGTCACATGTAGGTTGAGGTCAGAGCATAGATGTATTACTACAGCCATGTCAGGCACATACACATACTATAGCATTTCTTTTTAGAGAAGGCGCTATATAGGGTGTCCCAAAAGTCTCCATACATGGGGGAAATGGTAGCTTGATGTACCTTTAGGTACGAAATGTTCCTCCCAATTTTATACAAAATATTCCCTACATGTTGGGCACCTCTTTATACATGCACACGCAAACACACTAAGTCTTCGCCACTCATGGAGAACACATTCAAAGATATCTGTTGTTATGCAATTTTGACTATGCATGGCGAATTTTGGGACACCCTGTACTTGTTTGAACATCTTCCAAAAAAAGTTTTAAAGAGTGGCATTTATAAGATTTACTGGTTTATTTTACAAGAGCTTTGTGGATTGCAGTTCACTTCCTCAGGCACACAGAACAAGAGGTGAAATTTACTTCCCACTTCCCCTCTGGATGACCTCAAGATGATGTCTCTGTCTCTATCTTTCATTTTATCCTGGCCCAAGTGAATTTCGTAGCTCTGTGAAGACTTGAACCTAGATCTCCCATGTCCCCATCAAGCAGTTAGCTCAAGGATTCTCAACCTGCGGCTTGAGGCACCATTTCATGTGCCCCCCACCCCACCTCCACTACACCAGGAAGTGCTATGTGATGGAGGAAGGGCAAAATGGCCATCCGGCCTCCAAAACTGTCTGAGGGAGCGTGACATGGGCCACGGCTTTAAAAGGTTGAGAACTCGAGCTAGCTACTTATACCTCTTTGGTTTACACCAGAGAATCTCAACCTGCAGCCCGTGGGTCAGATGCGGCCCATGGTGTCATTTCATGTGTCTCCACCACACCTGGAAGTGCCATGTGGTGGAGGAAGGGCAAAATAGCCACCCAGCCCCCAAAGCTGTATGAGGAAGCATGACCTGGGCCCCGGCTTTAAAAAGTTGAGAACTTCTGGTTCACACAAAGTTTACGATGGCTGGTAGGCTGACCACACCACTTAAACCTGTTTGTGCTGCTGGCCTTAGAAGCGAGAAGAGGCTGTCAAACACACGGGCACTGTATAGAGCCAAGTTTCATGGGAATATATCTGAGTATCAATTGTGGATCCTCAGTCATTACCAATGAAATACCACACTGACTCACATGATCTGCAGTTTGTATCTACTGTACATTTTAGATTCCCCAGCTATGCCTTTTCTTATACTCAACCCAACAAAATCTAGAATGGTAACTACACACATACAAACCTATTCATCGTTACTATGTGATGATTTGGGCTTCTGGGAATTGAAGTTCAAGAACACCCAAAGTGCCAAGGTTTGCCATCCCTAGTTACTCTGTGGATCGCAGCAAAGCTCAGAGGACACAGATGGCCCACTGTATAACTAAACATTGTCCTTACACATCACCACCTGGTTATGGGGCCATGTATAAATTACTGCCATAAAGTCTCATATGTTTGAGGAAGTGGACTTGATCCACAAAACCTCACATTAAAACATAGCTGTTAGTCTTTAAGGTGCCACAATGTTTTTGTCTTTCATACTTACTTATTGTTTCTTGTATGGTATGGTAGGTTATGTACAACTTGGTGCTTGATGCTTTACTGTACTTCATTTCAAAATTGGTGTTCGTAAGACTTCAACATCCAGTAGGTAGAAGTTCTGGTGGGATATAGTGGAGTTGGGGGAGGCAGAACTTAGAAAAGTTACTTTCTTAATGAAAACTTCCAGAATCTGCTGAATATCAAGACTGAGACTTGAAGGATTCTTGGGTGTGGAATCCCAAAAACATAAATTTTCAAAACTTGTGCTGGAGTGTACAAGATCACCTCTGGATAGGCTCACAATGCCTACATTTTCCAAGTCTGTCTGTAAAGGGAAAGGGGGTTGTAAGATTTTTTCAGTCCTGGATTATATTTGGCTTTTTGGGAAGTGGAAGAGAAAAGAGAGATGGGATCCCACCTTCTTTCACTATTCAAGCAGTCTTTAAGCCTCAGCTTCTAATGTTTCATGCAGTACCTATCATGCTGCTCATGCTACCTTTGGCTCAGAGGATAGAAGCCACTGTGCTCCTGGCACCTTTGGGTACCTTTAGCACCTGCATGACAGGCTTACATTCAACAGGAGACCTTTTCTCTTAGCAAAAGCATCTTTGTGCCAGGCAAGAGCTGCATTTATTGGATTTATGGCTGGTCATTCAGCCACTGAAGGCACTGGGTCTCTGCCAAAATGGCAGCAAGTGAAAGAAGAGAAAATAGTGGAAAGGACAACGAGAAAGAACGATTCAAGGGCTCCATAATTCTCCATGTTGGGTGTTCCCCTGACTCCATACTTAATTTCTGTCCCTAGTTCCACTTTTCTTAGAATCTAGGATAACTCAGGAAGTTCAGAACTCCAGTATTTCTCTTCTGCCTCTATAAGCCTTTCTTTTCTTTGCAGTTTTGAAACTAAGGGCAGTGGGACTTGGCATTTCTAGGCTTCAGCCCTTCTGTCCTTTCGTGGTACCCATGTGAACTGTACTCTTGTGTAAGCAGAGGATCCTTTAGTGCTGGCTGGAGGAATTATCTTCTGGATGCCTGTGCTTTGGCAGCCCCTTTAAGGGCCTCAGAGTAACAAGGAACTCCTGGGCAAGCTGGATCGCTGCCCTTGTCACAGTGATCAAAACAGCTATTTATGGTCCAGGAGGGGGATCCTTGGATGGGACCCAGAGTGGAAACTAGCCACAGCATTTGGGAAAGAGAGAGAGAGACAGCCTAGGAAAACAGGGAACTGCCTGCCCTTGTGGGGCTCTAGAAGTCGTTTATTACTGGTGATGAATGGACGGAAGGGCAACAAGTGATCAAAGAGAGTGGTGGCTTTTCATTTTATTTTATTTATCACATGCATTTAAATACCACTTTGCCTCCTCCCCAACAACAACAAACTGAGGATAGTGTTTGCACCTCCTCTCCTTCCCAAAGGGTGAGTGATGAGCCCAATTTGGGATTCATATCCTTTGTTGCATGTCAAGTTATAGGATCTTGTGTTAGGTTGGATCAACAGGTGTGCTTACTTGGGCTTCTGGTAATTGAAGCCCAAGAACACCTGGGACACCAAGGTTGGCCACCCCTGGGTTCAAGTTAGACTCTTTGTTTCTGGCATTATGTAAATATATTTAAATTTAACTATAAATATTTATTTATTTATTTATTTAAAGTATTGTAAGCCCGCCTTTCTCCTATAAAGTAGATGGAGAAATTCCATTGTGCAAAAGTTCTGGGTTGTCCAGCTTTTTAAGAATGCACTTCTTGTGTTTTGGATCGTGTATGTGTGTGTATGCATACATGCACACATACACACCCCTCTGTTCTCACGATGCTCTGGGGCAATGGGAAGGTCAGTTCTATTTTTCTGTTTGCCTGTCTTCAAGACGCATCGTGATACAGTATGTACTGGCAGAGTATACACAGACACACCCCAAACTCTATGCAATGAATTATATCCTGTATCATGTCCTGCATGAGCTTTACTATGACTGGCTCTACCCCTCAGGCTTCACAACTCTATTTAATAGATCAGACCCAACATCAAGTGATGATTTTTATTTATTTATTTAAAATATTTTAAGCCTGTCTTTCTCCTATAAAGGACTGGAGGTGATTTCTTCTTCTTTAAGTGCCGTATCTGATTCCAAATATTGGCTATCATGATGATCAGCCATGAAGGTTGTCCTAGGAACAATATAATGTTACAGTTTTCCATTTGCCTTTCGCATCACAGCTCGACACCCGTACCACTGATCCACTTTCTGGTCCTGAGCCCTTTTGGCACACAGGGCACTTGATGAAGCTGCTGCCCTCCATCAAGATGAATTTAAGTGGAATTTAATCCACTTGGGGACCGTCATCCTTCCCTATAGATTTTGCCACCCAAGGCCGTTAGTCCTCTGGGTTGTCGGGTTAATTGCTGCCTGATGATTGGCTTTGAGTCGCTGGCAGTATGGTCTACTGTACTTTATTACTATAGGAGGATAATCTGGCCAGACTTCAAGGTGGTGTACATCATTAAAAAAATCAAAAATCAATTATTATAATATTAAAATAAAATTTTAAAAATATATTTAAAAAATAGTGCTTAGAAACAATGCTAGAAACCTATTTAAAATCTACAAGCGATTCCATTTTTAAAAAAACCAGCCAGTCCTTCTCTTTCCCTGAGGAAAAACATGCCTGAATAGAAAGTTTTTTGCTTGTTTGTGGAAGGACCGCAAAGAAGGGACCAGTCTGACATCCCAGTCAAAGTCTAGAGTGGGGATTCCCAAACTATGGCCTTTGCCTCCTAATAATCCAGCCCATGCCACTCGCGGAAGCGGAAGTAAAATGTGCATGTGCAAAACGCTGCCGTAAGTGCACCCACGACTGTTGTAAATACATTTTACTTATGCTTCCAGTGGGAGGAACGATGTGACCAGCCTGATCAAAGACGTGACTGGCCCGTGGCCTGAAATGTTTGGCCACCCCTGGTCTAGAGGCAGTACCAGAGAAGTTGCTCTCTTGTCTTCCCACCACAGTGATGGTGGTGGAGCTGAAAGAAAGGTGTCCTGAAGATCTTAACACTCTGGCAGTCTCAGAAAGGTGATACAGTAAAACCCCTACTTACAAAAAAAAAACAGTTCCGTAGGCTTTTGCTTAAATCGGTTTTTTATGTAACTTGCAGCAAACCCATAGGAAAAATTATTTTTTTACATAACTCGAAGCAAACCCATAGGAAAAATGAAAATTTTATGCAAATTGAAGCAACCCCATAGGGAAATGAATTTTTACGTAACTCGAAACAAACCCATAGGAAATTGTGTAAATCGGGACATGGATTTAGCACAAAATCATTATGTAAGTCGAATTTTATGTAACTCAGGGCATTTGTAAGTTGGGGTTTTACTGTACTACGAAACATAGGTTTATGTTATAAGTTATTTGCAGAATGTAATATGAATTTATATATATATATATATATATATATATATATATATATATATATATATATATATATATATATATATATATATATATATATATATATGGGTGTTGAGTCATGACAGCATAGAGGTTCACGCAACTTACTACAGGTTCAATTCACTGGTTTGAAACTTAAGAGAATCTTTACATAATTAGGAGCAAAATCCAAAATGTTTGCTTACACACCTACCTGTTCTGGAGATTATTTATGGAACTAGAATATTTATTTTGGACTCTCTACTGCAGTGGCTTAGTGGTTAAGACGCTAAATTTGACAACTGGAAGGTTGGCAGGTTGGCAGGTCGAGACCCGAGTGCTTCACGACGGATTGAGCTCTCATCTCTCTCCCAGCTCCTGCCAACCTAGCAGTTTGAAAGCGAGAAATTGCAAGTAGATAAATAGGTACCACTTCGGTGGGGAGGGAAATAGTGTTCCGTGTCTAGTCATGCCTGCCACATGTCCACAGGAGTAAGACATGACTGACTTTCAAGCAAGGGTTACCCTTTACCTACTGATTGAAGATAACTAAGTAAGGCCTCTGACTTCATGAGTGGGGAAAGGGGGGGTGTTTAGTTGTTTTTATCACTGATCTGGGGTTAGGGGCGCTACAGTCCAGAGATATTTGAAGGATCACAGCTGATTCCTAGGTTGTGACCCCATGCATTTCTACACAATTCCTGTGTTAAAGTTTTAACAGGTGAAAAAGCAATGCATAGTCTTTTAGAAAGGTAGTCAAGAAAGTGAGAGTTGCTTCCAAGTAAATGTGTATCATAAGACAGGATAGGTCTGGAGCTTTCAATAAATATAGTCTGATAGCTGGTAATTTAATGTCTTTGTTTATTAATCTTATATCCTGTCTTTCTGCCAAAAATAATGGTATTGAAAGCAACAGACAAACCCGAAGTAGAAAGAAATATAAATAAAGAATAAGAGCAAGTTAAAAGTACATAAACAAAAAAGAAACAAAGTCCTCTTCACGTCCAACCAAACTTAGATGCCAAAGGCCTGTTTAAATAAAAAGAGCTTTGCCTGTTGTTGGAAGGATAACAGAGAGGAAGCCCGTTTATCCCCATTTGGAAAGAAGTGCCAGAATCTGGGAGTAACTACTGAGAAGGCCCTCTTAAATGACAGCATGAACTCTTAAGAGCTCTGAAATGCAGGTAGGCTCCTTAAAGAAGGATTCTGCATTTACTCAACAGACCTAATATTCTGGTAAGGGCTGCAGTGGCTTAGTGGTTAAGATGCTGATCTTGACGCCTGGAAGGTCGGCAGGTCAGCAGTTTGAGACTGAGTGTTGGGTGATGGAACAAGCTCCTGTCGGCTACTGCCAATTTAGCAGTTTGAAAGCAAGAAATTTCAAGTAGATAAGTAGCTACTGCTACTGGTGGGAAAGGTAATGGCATTCCATGCACTCCGGCATCTAGTCGTGCCTGCCAGGTGACCACAGAAACATTTGCAGATGCAGACAGCGCTGGATCTTTGGCTGTAAATGGAGATGAACAATGCCCCCTAAAGTCAGACATGAGTAGCTTTCGAACAAGGGGGTTAAGTGTGAGCTGGCATAAAGTCGCATGGCAAAATCTTAATGCTCTAAATGGAGAATGAGATAGGAATCTGCGCTAACTTTCTTATCAGGCCTTGACATTTTTCTCCTATTGACTTCTCCAAATAGCTACTGAAAGGGAGAGAATAATCTGTGCAAAATAAACTTGCATAGATCATAAAACCCTTGTGTGGCATAGATTCTGTGATATGGACCGTGAATCCCTTCAGTCTAGCCCAGTGTTTCCCAACCTTTGGTTTTTGGATTTCAATTCCCAGAAGCCTAAGTCAGTTTCCCAAAGCACTGATCATCCAATGTACTGACTTAGGCTTCTGGGAACTAAAGTCCCACGATAGGAACCACTGGTCTAGACATTTGTATTTTATGTAAGCTGTGATTTCCTTGTAGCTGCTGCTTTAATACTTGCTTCCCTGATCGCAGCCAGCAGGAATGAACGGCCCTGGTGATGTGAGAGCGGTCTTCAGGGCTGATATCAAATACACTGCTGCCAGATGCATTGCACAGTTTGGGAAGTGTTTGCCATGTTCACCGAGAATGATGGGTCACCATCTTGTGGTGTGGCCAGACCCAATCTAAGGATTTCGCCTGGCCACCCACTGCAATTCCGAGGTCTGCTTCTCAATTCCGTACTCTTCCTCTGGGATTTCAAAACAAAGTCACTACTCAGGCTGTTTTGCTGTCAGGCTGAACTTGGCCACTTGCCAGGGAATGGCCACTTATATGAAATCATACTTGATTATGCAAGCGAAGGAGTTGAATCTGGAGATCTTGTGTTCATAATTTGGCCCCCGTTATGGACATGCTGTGTAACGTGGGCAGAGTCATTTTCTGTCAGCCTCATCTCCTTCTCCTGTAAAATGGGAGGCATTTCCCCTCATTTGTGTTAGTCATGGACCGTTGAGCTCAAAAGCAACCACAGCAGGATGCATCTTAAATCAAGAAAAAGAGCTGTAGGCTTTTAGTCCTTGTTAAAGTGGACCAGGGGAAATCAGCGAGTAATTTTTTTAAAATTTCCCATTGATTTCAGTCAATGTAAGATTAAAGCTTGACATAATTTAGAATCACAGAGTGTCTAATCTGAAGTCACAAAGCATACACAAGTCTTTAAATATCTTGCTTTCATATATAAGGTTCCATAAATCAGAGCTGGTGATATTCAGATGTTGCTGATGATAGTAAAGGTAAAGGTTTCCCTTGCTCGAAAGCCAGTCATATCCGACTCTAGGGTTCAGTGCTCATCTCTGTTTCAAAGCCGAAGAGCCAGCGCTGTCTGCTTCTGCAGATGTTTCCGTGGTCATGTGGCAGGCATGACTAGACACTGTTTACCTTCCCACTGAAGTAGTCCCTATTTATCTACTTGTAATTTCTTGTTTTCGAACTGTTAGGTCGGCAGGAGCTGGGTCAGAGATGGGAACTTACTCCATCATGCAGTAATTAGGTCTCGAACTGCTGACCTTCCAGTCATCAGGTTCAGCATCTTAACCACTAATCCACCGCAGTCCCTGCTTGTAGTACACACCTCCTTATCCATGTTGTGTCTCTAAGCATGTCCCACCTCTGCCTAAAGAGTCTTGATAGCTGAACAGGTGACTGGATGAGACCGTGCTTAAGAGTGCTGTGATTCTAAGTTAATTTGGGTGATGCTAATGCAAGTTTCATTTGTTGGTCTTAATTCCAAATGGCAAATTCACATCTACAGTCATTTCTTGATGGTGTAATACTCAAGAATATACGTAGGTGTGAACCAGCCCTAAGGCAGAGAAGGTTTCTTAGGAGAACCGGGAAATAACATTTGGTCAGCCACCAGCTTGTGGTTTTATCGGATGCATGGCCTTCCACAGTTAACGTACAGCTTCATATTGTTGTCTTTGGCTTTTTCTTCACCACAGGTGCCATGACGGAACTCCAGGAAGTCCAGATTACGGAGGAGAAGCCACTCCTGAGAACCCCAGGAGCACCTGATCCGGGCAAGGTGAGCAAAAACAAACAAACCAGATCTCTTCTTTCTCTTCAACTGACCCTACCACCATTTTCCCCCTTTCTCACTAGCATTCCTTAATTTCTCCAACCCCGTCTGTTTTTCTCCTTGCTCTTTCCCAGCTGAGACGGGATGTCAGAGCAGATGCCTCCAAAGTAAAGTAATGCTAACTCTGGCTGTTGGTTCATTTGGCATAATGTTGTTTGCCGAGAGCGACAGGGTGACTTTGCTGTGCTTCTTTCTGATCACCTCCTATTGAGTTCTTTGAAAGTGCCAAGGTTTTAATGTGGGATCTTCCCTGTGTGACATATTCACTCACAATAGGTCATCGGGGGGGGGGGGGGGGGGAATTGCATTGCAACTTCCAGAACTTTCCAGTCAGGAAGGCCTATGGCTGTGATGGCAAACATTTGCACTCCAGCTGTTCTTGGACTTCAATTCCCAGGAACCCAAATCCCTGTGAATACACACGAATGGGTTAAACCTATTCATGTAGATTCACAGAGACTTGGGCTTCTGGGAATTGAAGTCCAAGAACAGCTGGAGTGCCAAGGTTCTCTATCACTGGCCTATGGCCATGCTGACTAAGAGATCTTGAGCACTCCAACCAACCAACCAAACCCTTTTCTGAAGATTGGTAGCTGAGGAATTCTGGGAGCTATTGACTTAAAAAAGAAACTTCCCAAGCTATGCTAATTACAGGATTCTGAGAGATGTAGTCCAAGAAATATCTGTCAATAACTTCCCCTAGTATTGTGTCTCCATAAATCTGTAGGGCCAAACTCTGTAAAGCAGATCCTTGGGTTACCAAAATCTCACTCAAAGTGAGGCTTTGTAAAAATGTCATAGGACCAGGATACAATGTCTGTGGTCATGGTTCTCGTTGGCAGAGTGTGTGTGCCAAAAATGTACAAACCCTTGACTTAATTAATAGTGAGATTTTATCCAAATCTCTGTTTTATGTTTGATGGCTTACAACCGAAATTCCACAAGAATCCATCTATCACATCAAATGCTGCAAAATCATATTTGTGGGTTCGTTTGGTAGCAAATCTTTTGTACTTTGCCTTAAGCTCTTTTGACGATAGATAGATTAGATTAGATAGATAGATAGATAGATAGATAATGCACTCACTCTTTATGTATTCTCAGCAGTGTACGGTATGTAGACTTATTTTGGTAATTCTCCTGGCTGATCAAAACATGGTCAGTTTGTTGTTATAGTTTTAAAGCTGCACAACCTGTCTGGGAATGTTATATTATGTAGGATTTGACCCATCTGGAAAAGTCTAATAACATTTTGCTTAATCAATATTAAAGCATTTGTGTGTGTGTGTGTGTGTGTGTGTGTGTGTGCAATATCTGGAAGAGACATTAGCTCCAGATTACCTGACTCTTCCCTCCCTCTATCCTGTTAGAGCTTCTGGGCCACTTACTATCTGTATGACACCCACATACAAGTAGCAAGAATGAGTAAAGCAATTCCCTCACTGAATTCCTACCTGTTGTACCTCTATTATAAGAGCACAGGAGTCTCATCAAGTGAGAGTACAGTGGCACTTCCAGATATGTGTTTCATTCTAAGCCACTGTGAAGAAGATTGCAGAGAAGTGAATTTATTTTGTCTGAGTACTATGTACTTTCCAAGAACAGACTGATAACCTGATGTGTTACTGCATCTGGGATCAGGTGTGGACATTAGCAGTTTATAAGAAGCACTGTGAGTTGAAAGAAAATTCTATAAACAGCAGGTTTCCTTCACAGACTAGAAGCAGCTCTTTCTCTTTACAAAGGCACCTTCTGAGCTCTACAGCTAAATAAATACATCAGTGCCAACTAGAACCAGAGGCCAGTATCTTACGCTACTACCAACTAAGTGTAGAGCCAACAATTAATTGTGGAAGGCTTAAATATGCACCTAGCAATCAATTGAGTCAATGGGGCTGATGTAGTTGTGGCTGGCTATAGGATATTGGCCACTGAAGAAAGCAGATCTTCCTTTGGACGACTCTTTGGCAACTCATTGTGAGTAGCTAGGTTTCTAGTGAATATGTCATGCTTTATGCCTGCATATATCCCAAGCCAAATGAACTCAGCCTATGATCAGGAGGCTCTACTCTGGTTCCACACTCACCCACTCATAATTCCATACCTCCTGTTTCTTCTCACTTACTTCCTACCTTCTTGCAATCTTTCTCTTTCTGTATGTGTCTTCCCTCCTCTGCTTTCTCTGTGTTCTAGGATGCTGAACTGCTAACAGCCAAACTTCTTCAGGAATATGGCCAGGTAATGTCCCTCTACTTTCCTTCCTTACATATGGGGTTGGAACCGTACCACAAAGCCTGCAGAAATCTCCCATGTTTTAAAAGAAGCCAAAACAGAAGAAGCAATAGGTTCCCACTGATCTTCCTCCCTTCCTTCCTCCCTCCCTCCAAAACTGGACTTCTCATACAAACAACCCCTCTGCAGAGCAAACCAAGGATTCTGTGAATGCCTATGATGCGGTAGAAGCTTAGGGAATCTGTGGAAGCAGAACAGGAAAGAATGAATTTAGAAATATGATGGGCTGTATTCCACTCCCAGATCACAACTTTTTAGCGTTCTGTAGTTGCATGATAAGTTGAGGTTCTCTTGTCACTACATCTCTGCATCTATTAGTTACATTATAAGAAACTGACTTGAATTAAAACAGAGTCTTGGTTCCTCTGCTCTACACTTTCTTGTCTCTGCTGATTGGCAGCCGTTCTGCAGGGTTTAAGATAAGAGGTCTTTTATCTGGAGATTCAGAGCATCATGAATTGGTATTCTAGTGATGTACTAAGCTGAATGTGATGTTTCGGAGAGCAGGAACACCCACCCATGAGACCTTTATCCTTAGATGTCCCAAAGTATATATTTTTTAAAACAAACAAACTACTGGACTTAATGTTAAGTCATCACATTACTAAGTGGTACACTAGTTAGCACTAGACCACTTTTGCATAGAAAAAAAAACAAAACTTGATATGCATTTGAAACAGATCGAACAAACTACAGGAAACTTCTTTGTTTCCACACTGAATGTATACGTGTTTGTACGATATGGAGAATTTGGAAAACTCCCATTTCCATACCCCATGCAACAATGAACCGTAAAAGGAGAACCAGGGGTTGGCAGAGGCTAGGATCAAAGGAAGGGGACTATGGTGCAGATGAAACTACATCAGATTGAAGGAGAAGGGTAGACACTTGGCACCAAAACAATTCACAGTCACCTAATCCAAACAGTCTGCAAATCAAGCTGTGTAGTCACAGTTGAAGTGAGAACTCTAACCACGAATCCTGACTCTTGGCAGCCCAGCCTGTTCTTTATTGTTTGGCTTTGATTTGTGAAAGGTACCTTTCCCTATTGTAATGCTCAGATCACGAGTCTTAGTAGCCACTTGCAAGTCAAATTGTTTTCAAAGACACTGGAGCAGTCTGTGCTGTTTTTCAGGTCTGTTGGTAAAGCTAATGCATCACCATGCTAGGGAGAACCACCTGTTGAACTTCCTGCTGGTGCTAAAAGTTTAACAACTCTACCAGCTTAGTCTTCCTGGCTAGTCCTAAGCATAGTATCATTCCATAGAATCGTAGAATTGGAAGGGGCCTTTTAGGCCATTGAGTCGAAATGCAGGAATCCGAATCAAAGCAGATCTGAGACAGATGGTGGTCTGATTCTCTCTTGATTGCTTCCAGTGTTAGAATGCTCATTACCTCTTGTGATTTCTTGTACAAATAGTAGGAACTTTTAATTATGGGGTTACTCTGACCTTGGGTAACCTGCTTTTCCTTTACAAGTCATAGTCTTATTTCCTGGTTGCAAAAGTCTTATTATATTTGCCTGACTTCTCACCAGTGAAGTCATTCCTGCACCCATTTTTTAGATGGTACGTGAGGCTGTGAGAAACTCGGCTTGGCCCAAGATACTCACTGTGACAGGGATCTGCAGACCAATGCCAAGTGGGTCTATTGCTTGACCCCATTACATTACATTACATTACACCCCAGAGGTAAAGAGGGAATCCGGGAGACTTGGCTTCCAAACCTTATCTTCTGTTAAGATTCTAAATTCTGCTTGGGTGGGTTACAAGTTTAATTTTATTTGGTGCTTCATCATAAACTGAGATAGTGAGAGACAAAGAGAGACAAACAAAAACAGAGCCAGGAATTGGATGGGACCACTGAGCAATGGAGAGTGATTTCAACATGCTTGGGGGAGAAAAACCTAAAGGAGCAAACAAACAAATTCACACTGCTCAATATCTGTAGATCAGGAGTGCCCAAACTACAGCCCGTGAGCTGGATCTGGCCCCTGAAGCCAATTTATCCGGCCCACACCACCCTCATTGCTCCTCGAAGCAGAAGTAAAACGTGCCCATATGGGTGCTTTTTGCTTCCGCTTCTGGGAGCGATGAGGATGGTGCAGGCTGGATAGATTGTCATTGTGGGCCGGATCCAGCCCATGGGCCGCAGTTTGGGCACCCCTTCTGTAGACTATTAAATGCAGTTGGAAAAACAACAGAACCTGGTGCAAAGAGAGAGTTATGTTGTGCTTAGAAGCAGGTGGCTCTCCAGGATCATGAATCCAAGCAGCCTTCATGGTGAAGCTATACTACCTATAGTATACTTAGAGTTCCTGTGTTTGAAGTGTTAGCCATGTTAGTCTGTGCAAGCATATCAGAGAGTAAACAAAACAAAACAGCCAAAAAAAAGACAAAAAAATTGTGGCACATTAAAGACTTAACTGTTTGTATTTAAATGTGAACTTTCATTTTGTTCACTCTCTGTTATACTTCTTGCTGTTTGTTTGTTTGTTTGTTTGTTTGATAGCCATATATCTACTCAGCCTTTTTAAAAATATACATATTGTGGCTCTCCATGGTGGTGCACAATCACAAGTCAACACAAAAGCAATCCAGTTACTAGCGATAGAACTACAAAAGAGGAGATAAAATAGCAGAAGATTAGGTAATGCTTCCATAACATAAAGCAACATGCAAAAGAAAGAGGCAGAAATGTGTTTGCCATTGCTCATGCTATCGGAACAGAGCTGTTTTTGCCTGCCGCTCGAATGTAAATTGAGGCCAAACAAACTGTCCGAGGCATTAGAGACTTACTTAGCAATGCTGAGTTTTAGCAGGAGACACCTAATGATTTTTTTAAAAACAAGTGGTCATGACAGCAAGCACAAATTGCTTCATTTGTGTGTGTGTGCTTGTAATAACACTTCCCTCTGCATGGTAATAATAATTTAGTGTCAGAAATTATTCTGGGTTGAAAGGATTTTTGCTGGAGAAACTCTGCTCAGGGTACACCCGAATGAGGCCCCTTTCTTGTCCCCAAGATCTTTTCCCACCGAAGTGGCCCCTATTTATCTACTTGCAATTTCTTGCTTTCAATCAGATAGGTTGGCAGGAGCTGGGACAGAGGCGGGCGCTCATTCTGTCATGCAGTACCTGGGTCTCAAACTGCTGACTTGCTGGCCTTCCAGCTTACAAAGTGAGCTTCTTAACCACTGAGCCACCACAGCCTCCTCTGCATGGTGTGAAAGGTACATGGGTACCATGTCATCCGATAAGAAGGCTTCCAGACACAGCCAGCCGGTCAAACTTTGCTTGTAGGAGAGTGAACAGTCACGGTTTGGCCATAACATTTTGCTGCCTGAGGCCAACCACCAAAAGGCTCTCCCAGCTTCCCAACTTGTATAGCAAGACTACTCAAGTTACTTTCCCCGGTGTTGTTTCTTCTCTTTCCTGGCAGCAAAAGTATGATCCCAGTAAATAAGCTTGCAGGATTTTTGTGACACATCCAGCATCTGCTGCCTCATGTTCGTGCTGCCTAATTATATACCTGGTTCTGAGGGAGTGGATTTCCTTGTTTTTCCTATTTCCCCTGCCTGTAACATGGGAATCAATAATCAAGTGCTGCCAAGTTAATTCTGACGTACAGAGATCCTTGCCAGGGCATCATGGGTATAAAGTACTCAGAGGTGGTTTACCATCCCCTCCTTCTGAGCATGCTGACACTGCGCTGCCCTTCCTGGGACCCACTCCACCGGTCCGGAGATGCGAGACAGCTGTGTTGCCCTTACTCCTCCGAGCCTTCCTGCCGGAGGGGTCAGAAGGAGCTGACGCTGGAGCTGCTGACGCTGCGCTGCCCTTCCTGGGACCCAGTCCACTAGCCCTGGAGATGCAAGACAGGTGCTCATGCGGAGACACCCCCCCACCCCCACAAAAAAAAAGGACAAGGTTGCTTCTTCCCGAGTTCTTTTTTGGATGCTGAGCCCTGGTCTTGTTTACGGTTTAGAGTCTGATTTTTTGATTTTATGAATTTTGTATAATTTTATTCTGTATGCAGCTTGGCCAAGGCTACACAAGCTGGCTGCTTTCCTGAACTACAGAGGTTGTCATATACTTTAGTCATTGGCAGCTACCCGTGTCCGAGCATACATTTTTTCCTGAAAGTCATTATTTTCTCCGTTGATGGATGTGTCTCTGGTGACTCAATAAGCCAATCCTGGCATTGAACATGCGACCACACACATTACACTGAATAGATGGTGGAGGGCGTGGTTGAGTTTGACGAAGCTTCTGTGCTCGCCGCTTTAGTACATTATGTTAAAGTCTAGTGAATTTAAACTGTGTTGTCCTCTTCAATTGTAGCCTAGACTCCATCTAGCAGAAATCTTGCTTCAGGCTTGGATTAAGAGCTGTAGATACCACCATTAAATAAACTCTTATGAACTCTGGCCATTTGTGAGAACAGCTATATGTGGAATTATTGTCTCTGTGCCACTTGTTTTCACTGTATGGGGCACGTCGGTGTTTACAGTCTTGAAGCAGCGGCTACTTGGCACAGTCCTCCTCTCCTGTGACTATACTCACATTAATCCATGTGAGATCAACCACTGTGCTGCCTGAATTCTGTCCTTAGGATTCGTTTAACAAACATCAGTCAAGCCACAGTATACAGTCTGGGAGCTGGCATTATGCTTGGTGGGCCCATTTATTCCTTCTGTCTGCCAGAAATGGGAAGAGATAGATTTTTTTGCAATGTGGGCAGAGGTATTTTGGGAGATGTAGTCCTAAATAATCACTTATCTATCTTGGCTACCCACCTATAACTACTGTGTGCCCCCCACTCCTTTTCATTGTAACAGGCTACCCAGTGATGGCCAACCTTGACACTCCAGATGTTCTTGAACTTTAGTTCCCAGAAGCCCTGATCAGCAGGAGTGCTAACTTGGGTTTCTGGGAATTGAAGTCCAAGAACACCTGGAGTGTCAAGGTTGGCCATCACTGGGTTTGCCTGTAGCTATGAAAGTTTGCAGTTTCTTGAGTGCCAGTGCCTCTCCTCTGAACTGCCTCCTTTGTTTTCCACCTTTCACCCTTCTTTTCATGCCTGTTTTTTTATTGCAGTTTCGGTTAAGAAATCCTGCCAAATGGTTCAGACTTTCCCTGTGTTTCCAGCTGTTTTTGAACACATTGAGTTCCCCTTGAGTGCCATAAGAGAAAGCCTTTAGCAGGAAGAACTTGGAGAACAAACTGAACTTTGGGGGAAAAAACAGAATGTGATTGTTTTGAATATTGACCCAGGTTTTTTTCCTTTTGCATCACTGGAGTGATGATAAGGCAGAGGTGGTCTGTCTTGCTGCCCTGAATTTAGCCCTTGCTCTGGAATGTTGCAGTGAGGCTGTCTTTAATAGTTTAAGATGACAGATGCCAAGCTTAGTTGTTTATGACTCACACCCTCTCAACTGCTTTGTCCTTCAGGTGCATTCTCGAGGATATAAAGCAAAGCAATCACGCTTACATGCCACCCCAAAGCGCTTAGTGCACTCTGGACAGTTCACAAGTTAATTAGCATTTTGCCACCAACATGCTGGGTACTCATTTTACTGACCTTGGAAGAATGGAAGACTGCACAACCACTGCACGACCAGACATAGAGATATATATATTTTAATTACTACATTTTAAAAGAAGTACACAAAGGAAAGAAGAATATAAAAGTAAACTCTGCTATATAAGAGTTTATTAAATCACAATTGGGAGAAAAAGGAAAGGTGGTCTTTGAATACTTAAGGACATTCTTTAGTATTATTTTGTCTATTCCTGGACTGGGCTTAGCTATATTTTTTTAAAGAATCTTAAAATTAGCCCACTTCATAATATAGCTGTAACAATCTGCTTTCCTTTGAGAGTCTGAGATGAGGAGAAACTGCCAGACTAATATTACACACACAAAAGACGTGTACAAATGCACACACATGGAGCTATACCAGTGTCATCACATAGTAATGATGAATAGGTGTGTATGTGTGTAGTTACCATTAGAGATTTTGTTGGGTTGAGTATAAGAAAAGGCTTAGCTGGGGTATCTAATATGTACATTTCAAGAAGTGTAGTTAGACAAAATGAAGCACCAAATATATGGTCATTGGAGGGATACAGCCAACAGTGATGGCGAACCTTGGCACTCCAGGTGTTTTTGGACTTCAATTACTAGAAACCCAAGTCAGCACTCCTGCTGATCAGGGCTTCTGGGAATTGAAGTTCAAGAACACCTGGAGTGCCAAGTTCACCATCACTGGATATGGGAACATCTAGTAAAATCTTATCAGTTAGTGATCTTGGTTGAGGAGGGAGGAGCAGTAGCATAACTGACATTTTAACCGCACAACGTAGATGTGTTTTCAGTAGCTACTTGTGTGCAAATATTGGAGAAGGGATAAATGATTATCTTTGAGCTTTGAAAAGTCTTGCTCCCCTGTTGTTCTTGTTTAACTCAAACAGCAGCTAAAGACACAGGAGTAGTTTGGCTGGAATTTGGGATCAGTTGACAAGCAAGGGTGGGAGATTCAGGCTAGAATCTTCACCAGCTGGGATGGCCAAGATTTTGAAAAACAGCCTCTTTCTTCTTCCTTTGAGTAGCATAAACAGAACAAAATTATGGAAAGCACTCTTGCTTACTGTCTTTCTGTGTGCATGTAATTTTCATTCTATCTTCAATTTCATTTTACATGCCTAAACTACACACACACACGTAAGGAACAGTGAGCATCATTTTGACGTTAAGTGATGGTTTTGACTTGACCCATTTCTCTATGACTCTCAACGTTAACAGTAGCAATTAGACTTATATTCTGCCCATAATGCTTTAGTGCACTCTCTGGACAAGTTAATTAGCATTTTGCCCCCAATATTCTGGGTACTCATTTTACTGACCTCAGAAGGAAGGAAGGTTGAGTCAACCTTGATCCTGGTCAGGATTGAACTCACAGCCTTCTGGCTGCAGCACAGCAGTTTAACCACTGTGCCACCTGGGCTATTATTATTTTTTCCTCAGCCCAACTACTTGAAGACTTCCTAAATGGAAAGTCCAAAGGTTAGAAAATACAGTAAAACCCGTACTTACGGGGGAAAAAAGTTTGTTCCATAGGCTTTTTCTTAAAATGGTTTTTTATGTAACTCAAAGCAAACTCATAGGAAAAAATATTTTTATGTAACTCGAAGCAAACCCATAGGAAAAATATTTTTATGTAACTCGAAGCAAACCCATAGGAAAAAGGAAATTTTTATGTAAATCGAAGCAAAACCCATAAGGAAATGAATTTTTCGTAACTCGAAGCAAACCCATAGAAAATTGTGTAAATCGGGACATGGTTTTAGCACAAAATCATTATTTAAGTTGAATTTTATGTAACTTGAGGCATTTGTAAGTCAGGGTTTTACTGTATGCAAAATATTTCTCCTGTATGCAGACCATAGCTCCTGTAGATAGGGCACACTAAACACATGGAAACTGTGTGTTGTGCATAGACTCTTGCATGTTTTCAAGATTTATATGTGTGTAGTTTGAGAAGTTGTACTTTAATGGGTGGTCACTACATAACTTCTTAGTCTTTCCTGTATGTATTAAGTATAGCTGATTTTGTAGCTGTCAAGCACTGGAACAGTGCATTCATCTGTGCTTCTCTCTTTCTCTCTTTCTCTTTATGTAGAAACACACAGTGGAGACACCATATGGAATTGTGACAATCACTATCCATGGAACACCCAAACCCAAACGTCCTGCCATCCTCACCTACCATGATGTGGGACAAAATCGTAAGATCAGCATGCCCATCTGGTTACGGGAACGGGGAGGCTGGGAGTTTGCCATCTACTTGCAGCTCAAAAAAAAAAAGAACTAAGATTTTCACCCTGTAGTGCAACTCATGAAACCTTCAAAGGGATTTTATCATTAGAGAAGTTTTCCTCAAACTCTTTGTTCTACTATGACCAGGAACCTTCTGTGTTTATATAAGCCTGCATCCATGGGGTCAGTATTATGGTTTCTGTTACCAGGGCTGTCCAAACAGATGCAAAGGAGTAGCAATGTGAGGTTTGGGTAGTGGAAAGCTGCTCAAAATAGAGAAACAATGTTCTTCTGCACCCCTTTGACCAGATATGGAGATGATTCCTTGCTCTGAAATAGTAGATAACATGGAATAACAATTTGAGGTAGTAGGAACCTCGTGACAAATGTTGTTATTAAATTATTGTTGGCCAGAGCCTTTTCCTAAGCTTCGACAATATTTTGTTAGTATAGGACAGGGGTTCCCATGCTTTTCGAGCCCGGGGCCGGGTCATACTCTCAGTCACCTTCGAGGGCCGGACGGCTATTTTGCTTTGCTTGCATAATGGGGGGGGGGGTGTGGCCATTTTGCCCCAACAGCTTCAAATGGGTGGCCATTTTGTTTCTCGAATGCCCTTGAAGGGGAGGGGGCCACATAAAATGATGTAGTGGACTGCATTTGGCCCACCGGCCTTAGGTTGGGAACTCCTGGTATAGGAGATCCACTTTACCTGTTGCCCTGGTCTCCAAATTCAGCCCCTTCTCTTCGTGGCTGATCCCACCCCTTTAAAAATAACAGTTGGATAATGGTACAGAATTCCAATACAAATTGTTGGCTAATCTTTGAAAGGGGAAAAGTTGGGTTCATATGCTGGACTCGGTAGGTGGTCTTGAGCAAGTCTATCTGCCTCAGAGCCAGCCTACACCCATCTCGTAAAAGCTGTTCCTCCTGCAGTCTTTTGAATCTCCCCTGCCAAGAAACAGAAGAAGCTAGAGATGATAGAAACCATTCGTGGAAGAAATAGTTCATCCCTCCCTCTGTTCTTTATATGTCCTTATCTTTGAAGCAAATTTTCCCTACTACTCCCATTTCAACTCCTTATAGCTCTGCTGGAGAAAATGAGCCTCTAACAGAGCAATCTTAAATAAATGACAAAGAAATATAGCCAGCAGCTCTTTCTTCACAGTATAGGACACATCTATTCCCTCCAGCTTTTGCTGCCTTTTGATAAGGAAATTGTCAGCATTCTCCCACACAACAGTCGATCCTACTTTCTCCCAAGTGAATGTAACATGTAGTCAAACAATTAATTCCCTGTGAAGAAAATTCAAGACATTGTGGACTCCTTGATCTAAATGAGAGTTACACATCACTTTTAAAGGAGGGTAGGGTATGTTCTCCAGATGTTTGGGACTTCAATTTCCAGAAGATATAGGTAGCTTAGCCAGTGATAAGGAATTATATCAGTTCTAGTCCAAAATTTTTAGTAGAGTGGCTTCCAACATTAGGTCCCTATATGTTTTTGGACTAAACCTCCCAAAAACATTCACCATTGATGTACTGACCAAGATTTCTGGGAGTTCTAGTTCAAGAACATCCGAAAATGAACATCCGAGAGGACGGTGAGATGTAGAAAGGGCCCTTCACTGAAGATCTTAAGACCTAAGAAAGCTCATGCAGGGAGATTTAGTACTTAGATAGCCTAGCCACAAGATGTAGTTATAGGGCCTAACAGGGCATAAACAGTACTTTGAGTTGGGCCAGAACATCAGTGAAACCTTCCTATCAGAGAAGTTATATACTCCCTATAATCAGCCCCAGTTACCGAGCTTTCTGCAATATTTTGAATCAGCTGGAGATTCTGAACTGTTTTCAAAGGCACGTAGAGTGTGTTGCAGTAATCGAAGCAGGATGTACATCTTCTTTATAGTTAAATCATATATCTTGGGAACCATGAAATTAGGACCTCTATCTTCCAGTTTCTGTTTTTGATTTAAAATGTTAAAAACTGACATATGATCTTTTACATTTCCAGTGCCATCTGTGCTCTGTTCTGGAATTCCTCCGCTGCCACCCATCAGGGTCAATCCTCATGTCCTTTTTTAAGAAGCTACCAAATTCCCTTTCTCTACAACGTGCAAAGAGAAGATGGGAGCTTTCTAATTAATGTTTACCCACTTCTCTGAATGCCCCCTTTTCCTTGTTCTGGAGGCAGTTTGGTGCCTTAAGTTGCAATCCTATGCATTCTCATATGGGAGTAATCTTCACAGAACACAGTGGACCTTACTTCTGAGGAAACATGCATAGCATTGTGCTGTAAGGTAGAAAATCCCAGAAACAGCTCCGGTGGTCAAAAAGAAAAAAGTTCAGTATAACTGACCATCTACTGCCTTACACCTGGTGTCTGATATTTCCTCACAGGGCCATCCCTGTTTTGATTTGCCTGTCTTGAGGGCACTGCCTCTTTGCCAGGGATGCCCAAATTTTTGAGCCGTGGGCCAGTCACATTCCTCCCACCAGAAGCGGAAGTAAAACGCACCTTGCAATCTGTTTTGCAACAGGATGAGATAGATTTTAGGCTGCCATTTTCTCTGCTTAAACCAGGGGTGCCCAAACTACAGCCCTCTGGCTGGATCCGGCCCCCAATGCCAATTCATCTGGCCCACACCACCTTTGTTGCTCCCGAAAGTGGAAGTAAAACACGCATGTGTGCTTTACTTCCACTTCCAGGAGCAACAAGGGCAGCACGGGCCAGATGAATTGGCGTTGGGGGGCAAATCCAACCAGTGGGCTGTAGTTTGGATACCCTTGCTCTATGCCCTTCTGCACCCTGACACCCCCTTCTTCTGTCTCCCTACCCGCATCCCCACCACCAGATCATTCGTGCTTCGACACCATTTTCCACTATGAGGACATGCAGGAGATCATAAAGAACTTCGTGGTGATACATGTGGACGCGCCTGGCATGGAGGAGGGTGCCCCGGCCTTCCCTGTGGGGTGAGCCTTGCAGCCTCCATTCCTGCCCCACCCGCACTGCTGGGTGTGATGGGGATAAAGTCTGGCCACCTAATGTAGCCGCTGCTGTTTGCTTCCTTCCTAGGTATCAGTATCCTTCTCTGGACCAACTGGCTGAGATGATTCCCTGCATCCTGCAATATGTCAAGTGAGTCAGGGTGGGATGTGTGGGTGTGCGTGTGTGCGTGTGTGCATACATGCGCATGTACACTTAGGGTGACAAACAGCATCCTTCAGTGATTTCTCAACTGCTTCCCAAAGGGGAATGGAAGCAAAAATCAGAAAATCCACAGTGTACCATGAGTAAGAAAACTAAACAGAGAGATGACTCAGAGCACGATTAAACCTTTAAAACAGGAGTGACCAAACTTTTTGAGCCATGGACTGGTCATGTGGTTCAGCGGGCTGGTCATGTTGTTCCTCCCACCAGAAGTAAAACATGCCTTGCAATCTGTTTTGCAACAGATATGTTTTGCAACAGGATGAGATAGATTTTAGGCTGCCATTTTCTTTGCTTAAAGCAGGAGTGGCCAACCTATGGCCCATGGGCCGGATCCAGCCCCCAATGCCAATTCATCTGGCCTGCACCATCCTCATCACTCCCGAAAGTAGAAGTAAAATGTGCCCACACGGACACGTTTTACTTCCACTTCTGAGAGCGATGAAGGTGGCGTAGGCCCAGATTGGGGACCAGATCCAGCCCACAGGCCATAGGTTGGCCACCCCTGCTTTAAAGCCTCTGGCTAGTGTCACTGCTGCCTAAACATAGGGCAGAAGGGGGAATCACATAAGCAACCTCCTCCTTGTGGGGCTCATACTCACACTTGTGAGATTCTTTGTGCAACTGGTCACAGAACAACAACATGTTGAAGGTGTTGAGGGGAAAGCATATCCTTTCCACTCTTCATTTAAGATATCTTTTTCCTCATGTTGATGTTTTATTTTCATAAGCGTTCCAGTGCCTTTAACAGGTATGTTATGATAAATAATAATAAGGCACAGCTTTCATTGATGACACTATTAAAAAGCTGAGCATCAATCCAAAGAGCTCCTTCACACCCTAAAATCACTACATGCTCCCTGCTCATCACACATGGCAGCATTGAAGACAAAAACTGGTATCCCTAATATTCCTTGTTCTAATCCATTAAACTCCAGTCATAGGCTCCTGACTGCCTTTTATTTTCACAGATTCTCTAGGAATCAAAAATGGAATATAGGAGTCCCCTGCTTTCCAATGTATTTCTGCTTCCTAAGGAGAGACTTGAGCTCTGTGATGATCATTTGCTTTCTGTCTAATCCTAATCTCACCCTTATGGTTTGTTAATCCAAGAATCCTAGCCTATTCAGCTTTTCTCTTGCATATTAACCAGTACTACAGTATTTTTGTTCCAGTTGGGTAGCCAAGTTTCTTAACTGAAAATGTGCAATTAGAAAGAAAGAGTCACAGGTCATCAGTGAGTAATACATTTATTGCAGTCCAGGCTTTTTTAAAAAAAATTCCCCATTAGATACATGAAATATGGGTATCAGTTGGCAGAAAGTTGTGTATTCTATATAAAGGTTTTTTTGAGATAGTAGCCGTGTTAATCTGTGTTTCAAGCATATCAGAGAGTAAACAAAACAGAAAGACAAGAATGTTGTGGCACTTTAACAACTAACTGCTGTATTTTAATGTTAGCTTTCAGGGACCATTCTGAACCTCTGTACCTGATGTGTATAAATTTATGCCATGAAGTCTCACTCCCAGGGCTGATGAAGTGGGTCTGATCCACGAAAGCTAACATTAAAATACAGCAGCTACTCTTTAAAGTGCCATAACATTTTTGTCTTTTTGTTTTGTTTTGTTTACTCTCTGAGATATATAGGAAGATACATGTAGGTAAAAATATTCTTCTCCCTTATCCGAATCTGAATATTGGTGATCCTCATGGCAATCAGCCATGAAATTGTCCTGAGAATATAATGCAGTGGCCTTTCATCTGCCTTCAGCATCGCAACATAACACCCATACCACTGATCCAGTTCCGCGAGTCACTTTCTGGCCCTGAGCCTTTTTGGCACACAAAGTCCTCCCAGGCCAGTATTGATGAAGCTGCTGCCCCCCATCAAGATGGATTCAAGTGGGATTTAATCCACTTGTAGACCATCACTCTTCCCTGTGGACTTCGGCACCCAAGGCAGTAAGTCCTCGGGGTTGTCAGGTTAGTTAACCGCCACCTGACACTCGGCGTTGAGTCGCTGGCACTATGGTCTACACTGTTAGTATAGTATGATAACCTGATCAGACTGGTAAAAATATTGCATACATATATATGCAGGAAAAGAACAGTGGGGCCAAAAGGACAAAAAATGCACAATTCTGTATTTCAAAGTTAACATTTGACATACAGTGGTACCTCGCTTAAAGAGCATAATGTGTTCCATGGGATTGCTCTTTAAGCGAGTTTGCTCTTTAAGTGAAACACCATTGTAAGTGACCAATTGTGACTCTTGGCGGGGGGGGGGGAGTGATTGCAAACCCTGATTTTGTTGCTAAGTGAGTTTTTGGTTGGTTTTAGTTGTTAAGCAAGGCAACCATTCAGAGAAAAGTCTGCTCTTTAAGCGAGTTAGTCTCTAAACGAGGCGCTCTTTATGCGAGGTTTTACTGTATCTTAAAAAGACAGCTAGGTAAGTGAATAGCAATAACCACTGGAATCCGTAAACATCCACATACAGTAAGGTAGCACTTACTCCTTTATGTATGTTGTAACTGGCTTTTCTTTTTTTTCCCCTTCCTGCAGTTTCACCAGCATCATTGGAATTGGAGTTGGGGCCGGTGCTTACATCCTGGCACGCTACAGTGTAAGTGGGATGGGATCCAGCACATGTCATGTGAGGAGACATTAGATCCATAATCATCATACCAAATGGTTGTAGTCACCTCATCTCACTGTGGCTTGAACACTTGAGAAGAAACAGATGAATCAGGCCATCAAGTGTTGCAACTTCTTACCTCCTGATAGGCCTTGGGAGTGAAATGAGTCTTGAAAGAGAAAAGTTTGGCTTGCTTGTTGAGTGCGTTGGAAGGGTGGTTCCAACACTGATTTTGGTGGAAAACTAGGGCTGCATATTACAGTAATTAAGAGATTTAGCCACGTTTATGGTTCAGATCACAGCTGATAAGTAGAATTAGAGAACCTATTCCATTAGTCCAGAGTTGGGCAGCCTGGTCCTTCAGGATGTCATTGGACTGCATGTCTCATCAGTCCAGGCCAGCAGTGGTTAAGGTTCAGTACTACATCCCAAACTGCTCATGTTGTGAGTTCTGTCCTTAACTCAACTTTCCATCCTTCAACAGCCCTTCCAGGTAGGACAGGACAGACAACCCTGTCCCGTCTCCCCCACTTCTTACTTGTCCTGGATCTGCGGCATCACCACACCCATCTGTTCTGACATGCTCTCCGGGTGCGGGGAGCTCGTAGGCTTGGCCAGCCCCGGCGCCAGCAACCGGCCGGGGCAGCCAAGGGCCAAAGCCTTGAAAGTGAGCCTCTGGGAGCCAGACCAGTCCCAGTTGCAGCGTTAACAGCAGCGAGAGGGGCCCTTACTGTGCATGTGCCGGGCCTTCTTACCTCACAGAATAGCCACCACTGCGCCAGGTTCCCTCCCTCTCCCCCCCACTCTGCGGGATTAACGGCTGAGCGCACCCAAGGCACCATAGGAGTTAATTTCTCACTCCTTTTCCCAATTTGTGGGGGCATACAGCCCCTCATGGGGCTTGTGATCCCCACAGTGCTGTTCTCGCAAGGCCAAGGTAGTATGTGCCAAATATCAGCGAGATTGGTCCAGGGGTGTGGGAGCACATACAAACCCAGACCTCTGTTTTATAGATATACTGCAGATAGCTTGCTTTTCCTCTAAGAAGATAAAGATGACATACATGGTGTGTCCGTCCCATCCCCCAATACCAAATGCAATGGGTCACACCAAATAATTGAAGCATTATTTGATTGGTTTATTTTTAATTTGTTGTGTGTTTTATTATGTTATAGTGGACCCTCGAATAACGACGTTACTTGGTTCCCCAAGTAGCGTCGCTATTCGAATAACGTTATTAGAATAACGACAAAACGTCGTTATTCAAATAACGGAAAAATACCATCGTTATTCAAATAACGACGTTATTCGAATAATCACATTGGGAGTGTCGTAGCATCGTTAATCGAAAATGACGCGTTGTTAATCGAGGGTACACTGTATTTTGATATTTGTATGTACACTGCACAGAGTGGGAAATTTCCAAACTGGGCGGTATAAAAATGCAATAAATTAAATCTTCCTGGTAACCTTGTGAGGTAAATTAAGCTGAGAAGGAATGAGTTACTCAAAATGACCCAGCAAATTTCATGGCTGAATCAGGGATTATTATTTTTTGTCCAAGACAGGTCAAGTCGGACATTCCAACATTCCACCATATTGGTTTTTTACTTTATGGTGAGGAGATTTTCTAGAGGAGCAATTGAGAAAACAGTGGAAGCATTTGGGGAAAGTCCTGTAAGAGAGCTAGTGCATTGTGTCAGAGAGTTTGAGCAGAGCTCCGGTTCAAATCATGCCTCAGCCAAAAAAAGGTGGGGAGGAGGGAGTGAGAAAATCATTAACATAAGAAGAGCACTGTTGGACTGAACCAAGGGTACATTGAGTACTGCATCCTATTTTGTCCAGCCAGCTGCCTCTAGGACAACAATGAATTCGGGATTAAGGCAACAGACGTCCTCTGTTGTGTAACCCCCACCATCTGGTATTTGGAGGTGTACATCTATTCAGCTATTATAGCCAGTAGTCAGTAACTGTCCTAGTATTTGCACAAAACGTTTTTTAAAAGATCTTGTAAAATATTATTTTATTCCATTTATGTCCTGTTCCATAAAAGCACATGACATGGGAACGTGTTATTGTAACAAAACCTTAGTTGCACTTAGTTGTACATTATGATCGTGAATTCCATAAGTTAACTAAGCATTGTGTGTAATGGTTCACTGTGCTAAAACAATACATGGTTTTTGTCCGTTACAAACCTATTCAGGTTTCACTGAGTAATCAGGTCAACTAAATGGGAGAAGAAAAGCATATTATTTTATTTTTTGTAAAATATTTGTGTACTGTCTCCTGAGGTGATCCACGCCATCTGCACTCTTTTTTACTTTTTCTATACCTATTCATAATTTTATAAACATCTGCTATGCCTCTCCCTTAGTAAGTTTTTCTTAACTAAATGCTTCAAATATTGTACCTTAGCCTTTCCCAAGGCAGGAGGTGTTCACAGCACATGGGTCACTCTTGCTATTATTCTGTAACATTTTCAATACAATGGCCTCATTTTTCAGACAGTCTGAGCAAAACTATTATACAGTATAGTATTCCAAATGTAGTCATGCCTTCATTTTTTAAACGGACATTAGACTAGTTGTTTTGTTTATACTTCTTTCCTAATACTGTAAGTCTAAGCATTCGGTTTGCTTTTTCCTTTCTACTATATACTAAGCCCATGGTGGCGAACCTATGGCATGCATGCCAGAACCCAGGTCCTCTCTGTGTGCGTGCGTGCCGTTGCCCCAGCACAGAGTTTACCTCTGCCCAGCAGCCCAATGGGAGTGCTTCCTTCCTCCCCCCAGCACAGAGTTCTCCCTGCCTCTCTGCCCAGCAGCCCAATGGGAGCACTTCCTCCCTCCCCTGTCAGGGTAAGGCAGGCAGCTCACATGCAGCATGAAAGTGCAGCGTGGACAGCAGCCTGTTAACTTTGCCACCACTGTACTAAGCTAACACTTCTAGATGTCTTTTCTACCTGGTAGATTCAAAGCTAATTCATACTTCACCTGAGCATAAATGAAGCACCTTTTGGCTTGATTGATATGAGATAGTCTTAGACTGTTTTCTCAGTTCTATACCCTATCCTGCTCCTTGTGCCTGCAATGTGGGAATTCTAATTCTGGCTCGCCTTGTAAGGCAGCCTTCCTTAATCTGTTGACCTCTAGATGTTTTGGACTATGGTTTCCGTTAGCTCCATCCAGCATGCATGATGATAAAGGATGATTAAACTTGTAATCTAAAACATCTGTAGATTGTTCTGTCAAAGAAAGCTGTTGTGTATGAGCTAACTGAGGCCTGTTCTATATGTGGGTGTTAAGATTAATTGTAGCATGGGCCACAGACTAAACAGAAAGCCTTATGTTTGAATGCCAACAGAAACCCAGAATAAGATGTGGAAAAGATGTGGGCTAGAAACTTTCACCCAGCTGTACAAGTTTATTTCTGTTTATGGGAATATAGATTGCCTGGGATTCAAAGGTTGTTTCTTTCACCTGCTATCAGAAGTAGCATATCCCACTCTATTACTGCCTCCTTCATTCTTCTGCTTATGTCAGATTAATTCCCATTACATTGAGGTAGTGTGATTAACACATTCTAAGTGTCTGTAAATGTTTTGCTTTTGTTAAAAGATGATGATAATGCAATATTTTAACCTCCAGATCACTCATCCAGACACTGTGGAGGGTTTGGTTCTGATCAACATTGACCCCAATGCCAAGGGCTGGATGGATTGGGCTGCTCACAAGGTAAGAAGGGGAGAGTGATGGTGGAATAATGTTGTGACGGGCTGCCTATTATGAATGTATTACTTTCCATTCAGCCTTTAACCCAGGAGTTCTCAGCCTTTTCAAGCCGGAGGCTGGGTCACACTCTCTCAGTCAGCTTCAAAGGCCGGACGACCATTTTGCCCTGCCTGCACGATGGGGGCAGCCATTTTGTCCCAACAGCTTCAAAGGATCAGCCATTTTGTTTTAGTCCATTGTTGTAGTCCTGCTTTAAAAAAGTGTGCCATACTGCAGGTGGTAGTGGTGATGATGACAATGTCTTTTTTGAAAATAGCCATTGCTTATGTGCACACATCATTTCATCATTACAGTTTTAGCTTATCTACTTTGAAGATTCTCTTACTGTTGTTAGCCACTCTGAGTAATATGTGCACTAATTGAGGTAGGGAATAAATTTAATTTAAGATGGATGGATGGGTGATGTAAGAAAAAGAGGTGTGGGGGACAATATGAAATGGTGCCATGGGCCAGATTCGGCCTTCAGGCCTTTGGTTGGGAACCCCTGCTTTAACCTAACAGAAGTGAACAATATTATTGATTATATTCTGGCTGTAATCTCATCCCAGGTTATTCTAGCTAGGGCAGATGGGCATTGTATCCTGAATTTACAAAAATAACAGGGGGCCTTTCCAGATCTAAATAATCCTTAAATAATATTTTGAACTATGGTAAATTGAAGCAGTCAGTGCAACCATTTTTTTTTAAAAAAAACTCTAGACAAACCAGACAGTGGTTTCTTGACAGCTGTGCTGAAGAAACAGACTGTAGCCCATGAGAACATACAGTATCTCAAATAAAGCTTGCCACTGGTGGCGCAGTGGTTAAATTGCTGTACTGCTGTTTAATTCAAGGTTGACTCAGCCTTCCATGGTCGGTAAAACTAGTACCTTGTGACCTGCCAAGAGAATCCACTAAGCGCTATATAAATTTAATTGTTAATTGAATCTTCCAGTTCTACTACTACTCACACACTGTTCTTTCCCTATCTGTCCTCTTTTTAAAAATAATTCCTTCTCTTTCATCCTTTCCTTCTCTTGTCAGAAAACCCAATGACTTTCTTTTTTCCTAAAGTTCTCTGCCTCTTTCTCCTTTCACTTGACTCACATTCGGGTGGGCAGCATGTGCTTCCCCACAACACCATTGGACTGCACCATGCATCAGCCCAAGGCAACAGTGATGGGAGTAGCAAGCTAAATAATTTTGGAGGGCCACATGTTCTCTACCCCAGAGGAGTGAATTAGCATTGTATATTTCTCTCCCTCCTTAGAAAGACCCTATACCGTGGTACCTCGCTTAAAGAGCATAATGCGTTCCACGGGATTGCTCTTTAAGCGAAACACTTGGAAAAAGCACTGCCATTGTGACTAATTGTGACTTCTGGCGGGGGGAGATTGCGAACCCCGATTTAGCTGTTAAGTAAGTTTTTGGTTGGTAGGTTGACCATTCAGAGAAAATTCTGCTCTTTAATATAATTAGTCTCTAAGCGAGGCACTCTTTATGCAAGGCTTTACTGTATATGCCTTTCTGGTGTGCCTTTCCTTGAGTGCATTCTGAACTCATCTCTCAGAACAATCCCTATATTGGATCCTTCAGAGCATTCAAAATAGCTCTGCATATTTATTTTTTGGCTTTTAAGCACATCAGAGGCTGCCTTGTACTGAATCCATCTAGCCCAGCATTTCTGAGATTTCAGACAGGTCGCTTCCAGCCATGCTGAAGATTAAACCTAAGACCTGCATGCAAAACAAGCACTCCACAATCGCCCTTCCTTGGCTCTAACTGAAAGCTAGTCTCATTTCCATATCCCTTCCTAGACAGTGAGAGCCATTATTCTCTCCTAACTTCCCTTCTGCGACCTTTTTCTATAGGGCTCTCAATGATAGGCAGTGTATCATTTTTATCATCCTATTCAGCCAGAAAAAGAAGTATCTTAAATACAACCACGGCTCCCCGTTAAATAATTAGAGGCCAAACAATGCAGCACAAAAGAGTTAAAGCGATGGAGCTGGAAGAGGGCAATAGACTCAAAGTCAGCCACCAGTCTTGTAGCTGAAAATGGTACTTCTTGCTAAGACCAGCTAGAAACTCTTCAGGGAGAGGAGGAGCCTGGTGGAGCTCATCTTTCATCAGGTCTGATGGAATGACCCTGTTTCTTGTCTCTCTCTCTTACAGCTTATCATCCCCTTTTGTACATTTTTTTCAGCAGCTGACTCAAGATCTTTGCAGCTTTTGCATTCTTCTGTGGACCCATGTGTGGCTCCTCCTAGCTGTCTCTCTATCACCATCGCCCTTCCAAAATTAGCTATTGGTGCAAAAAACCCTCAACACTCCTTGTTTTCCAAAGGGCATTTCCCTCAGCCTTTTCTGTAAGCGCTGTACCAGCTCCTTAAAGTGCAATGCCTCTAGCTCAATTATCTGGTTTCTTTCCTGTTTTTCTCCTATAAATAGCAATTACACTTACCATATATACAGCATCCCCCCATAGCACTTAGTGTACTCACTGAGCTGTTCACAAGTTAATTAACATGTTGCTCCCAACATGCTGGGTATTCATTTTACCAACCTTGGAAAGCTGAGTCAACCTTGATCCTGGTCAAGATTGAACTCACAACCTTTTGGTTGCCATACAGCAGTTTAACCACTGTGTGTTGTGGCCCGGGAACCTGGGCCTGATGAGGAGAACTTTCTGCCCCTGGAACCCAGGTCCGATGAGGAGGACTTTCTGCCCCTGGAACCCAGGTCCAATGACGAAGACTTAATGCCTCTGGAACCCGGGTCCAATGAGGAAGACTTTCTGCCACTGTCTCAGCCCGCTGTCAGCATGGAACCACCTCCTGTTGATCAAGACTTGACAGGAACACAGCCAGCAAACGCTGAGGCACCAAGTGTCAGTGAAGAGGAGATAGAGCCGAGCACATCAGAAAGATGCAGGAGGCAGCTGCAGAATCAACTACATGTGCAAAGGAGAAATGCAAAGGCTCATTTGCAAAGACTACTCCCAGCTGTGAGCCCTGAGCCTGAACCCTCTTAAGCAGACACACATGTCAGCACAAACCTTATCGCAACAATCTGTGTTCATCCCGACTCCACACCACTCTGACCTGTGCTTCTTGCTTGCTTGCTGACTCTGGACCCTCTGCCTGGAAACTCGACTACTCTTCTGGATCAACCTTCTGTCTCAGTTCTCCAATGGCAAGCTTCTGAACTTGGTTCTTCCTGACCAATGCCTCTGCCTCTTGTCCTTACTCTTTGTGCAGTGGCTGCCAGTCGGTCTGCTATCCCATGCAAGGTGGGCCACAACACTGCACCACCAGACTTCAGTTATCTTCTCTTCCAGGCTGAGAAACACCTGTCTGTCTTGTTGTATTCCTGCTTTTAAAAAGTATCTGCCATACTGCAAAAAATAAAAAATAGCCATTGCTTATGCGCACACATCATCTCATCATTACAGCTTTAACTGTACTCATTTAAAGATTCTCTGAATGTTGTTAGCAACCCTGAGTAATATGTGCACTAATTGGGGCAGAGTATACAATTTAATTTAAGAGGATGGATGGTTGGTGTAAGAAAAATAACTATGCCTGTTTTGTAAAGTACCATTCATGTCTAAGTCAAGGATAGCCTGTTTGTCCTCTTCCCACACAGTCAGACAGAACTTACATCAGCCTTAGTCATGATAGGGAGGGGTAAAGGATGGTAGAAGTTGCTATCTGACAACTTCTGGAGAACTGCTGTTTGCCCATCCCACCTCTGGTCTAAATTAAGCACAGTATGTTGTAGGAATCCATAGTCTCAAGGTTCTTTACCTTCCCACTAAGAACTGAGCTAATTTCCGCACTTCCCATGCAAACCCCAATAAAGCAGATTCAAAATAGGATCTATTTTGCATGTCCCCTGACTTTTGTTCTGGTTTTTCTTCAGCTGACTGGCCTCACATCCTCAATCTCTGAGATGATTTTGGCACACCTCTTCAGCCAGGTAAGGGCATGCTGGAGGAGGGGGAGAATAGTAAATTTAATCTTATTCCAACTCTTACCTCTCTGTACATTGGAATTCTCTTGGGCTCAGAAAATATCCTCACAATTTGTTCAATGTGAGCTGCTGTTATTGTGGCAGATGAGGTATAAATAAGGAACCCATTACTTAGTTCAGTGATGGTGAACCTGGTGTTCTTGAACTTCAATTCCCAGAAGCCCAAATCTCTGTGGATCCACACAAATGGGTTTACTGTGCATACGTGCAGTAAACCCATTCGTGTAGATTCATAGAAACTTGGGCTTCTGAGGATTGAAGTCCAAGAACACCTGAAGTGCTAAGGTTTGCCATCATGAATATAGTGCATTGAGGGAGAGTGTTAGTTTTTGTTTTTAAAAACAAATGAAGGATTGAGGTGAGAATGGCCTGAATCTTGGAATGTTCTATTGAGAGTGCCTTTACATATGCCCTTTACAAGTAACTTTAAAAAGTACCATATATACTCGAGTATAAGACAACCTGAATATAAGCTGAGGTACCTAATTTTGACCTGAAAACCCTGGAAAATAGATTTGCACCCATGGCTGCCGCATTTATGACAGCTGTGGGTGCATTTATGGCAGTGTTTTGCACATGCACTTCCAGGAGCGGCGAGGGCGGTGGGGGCTGGATGATTTGGTGCTGTGGGCCGGATCCAGCCCACGGGCTGTAGTTTGGCCACCCCTGCTGTATATTAAGACAGTATTAAAGCACAGATAGAGGGAGATAGATGAAGAGTTGGCAGCAGTAAAGAGAAGTGTAAAGTATGACAAGGGTGAGGTATGGTTAGGCACTACTTTAATGCCTCTTCTGGGCTCTTCCACAGGAAGAATTATCGAAGAACACTGAGCTGGTGCAACAACAGCGGGATACCCTGAGTCATGCACCTAACTTGCCCAACATCCAACTCTACTGGAGCAGTTACAACAGGTTAGTGTATGGGTAAGGCCTGGCTTGGGAATAGGTGTGTCAAGGCTTAGCCTCTAGCCCCTGTTGGAATGAAACCAGGGCCAGGAAGCAAAGCCCAGAACAGAACCAGGATGTGCTACCAAACACGAAGCCTCTTACAGGTCTTCCTGCCTAAGCAGGGCCCAAAAGCTAGGCTTGATGAGCAGGACAAATCCAGAACCAGAGAACTTCTTTACTGCTTGGGTTGATGCTCCAATATGTGGTGCTATTGTTCATCACATGAGGTAGTCCTCCTCCCTTCCCAGGGCCACCATCAGAAATTTCTGGGCCCCATACTGAGCAACCCCATTGCCCTCCCACACACACACACATAGTTATGGCCGGCGGCGGAAGGGCCCCTGTCAGCTCTGGGCCCTATATGGCAGTACTGGTAGTACTGCCCTGATAGCGGCCCTGCCCCTTCCCCCCGCTAGTTTGTTGGGCTGGTGGTTAGCTGCATTAAGGGCCTGGCAGCAATAACAATGCTACAATGAAATAACTGAAATAGTCTGTCCTAACACAAGTATTCCTGAACTGTGGTTAGCTGAGGCGGGTGGTTTTGTACTCTTGGCTCAGCAGTCTACCTCTAAAGTAAACTAACTATTTGCCATGTTCTGAGTATGTTTTCTGGTGGGAAGGAAAAACATCTAGAATAACATGACTCATTCAAAGGAGAAATGAGCAGCTTTCAGGTCAGATAGCTCTGCTTTCTCTTTGCGTTGGCAGTAAATCCCTGTCCATTAGAACCAGTGCAGAAACGCAACAGAATTCTCCGTTTCCAACAAAAACAGATTGCAAAGAGGGAAGATAAGAACAAACCACACAGATATCCAACATCCAGGTTTCCCAAGTGCAAGACAAACACCAGGCATGGGTGGAGGCAAACTGGTCATGGAGAAGGCTCCAGCCCAAGAGTTTTCAACCTTTTAAAGCCGGGAGCCAGATCACACTCCCTCAGACAGTTTAAGGGGACGGACGGCCATTTTGCCCTTCCTCCACCACATAGCACTTCCTGGTATAGTGGACGCTGTGTGGGGGCCACATGAAAATGGTGCTGTAGGCTGCTGTTTGAGAATGGGCTGCTGGTTGAGAATCCCTGCTCTAGCCCCTAAGAATAAGACGGAACAAAACAAATTTCCCTTACCTAGGAACCTCCAGATATTTTGGACTACAGTTCCCATCATTCCTTACCAGTGCAGATGGCTTTGCCTGATGGGAAGTGTAGCCCAAAACATCTGGAGGGAATGGAATTGGGAAAGATTGGTGCAGACTACAGAGAAGAGTCTGGCCCTCCAGAACATAGCCTTGAGCTTTCAACCAGTAACTGCTAGCTGGGCTGGGGAAGATAGAAGTCCAAAGACATGTAAAAGAACACAGGCTTCCCCAAATTTGGCATGGAGAATATTAAGCTGAATGGACAAAAGATGTGACTCAATCAAAAGCAGTGTCTTACATTACAATAGAGGATGGTCAAGGGAAAGTGCCACCATGCGAGGTCACTCTCTTGAAGGAGCTCTGGGTGACTAATTTTCATGGCTTCAGGATGTGGTTGTGTTTTTTCATTGAAATACCCTAGATCAGTGATAGTAAACCTTGGTATTCTAGCAGTTCTTGAACTTCAATTCCCAGAAGCCCTGATCAGTAGAAGTGCTGACTTAGGCTTCTGGTAATTGAAGTCCAAGTACACCTGGAGTGCCAAGGTTTGCCATCATGGCGCTAGATAGTAATTCAGCTTTCTCAGAAGGTTGACAAAAACACATCCACAATCTGAAGCTCAACGGGATTGAATTAGCACGGGCTCCACTGAAGGTTTTGTAGTGTGATCTGAAGACACCATTTTCTGAAGCTGGGCCTTTTCATTCTCGAGTTCTTTGTGCCTTGTTCTAGCAGGGGTGCCCAAACTTTTAAGGCCGTGGGCTGGTCACGTGGTTCCGTGGGCCAGTCACATGGTTCTTCTCACTGGAAACAGAAGTAAAACACGAGTATGCATGAGCAGAACACTGTCGTAAATGCACCCTTGGCTATTGTAAATGTGTTTATGACAGCCACAGGTACATTTACAGCAGTGTTCTGTGCATGCACAGGTGAATTTTACTTCCACTTCAAGGAGTAGAGTGGGCAGCGTAGATCTGGATGAATTGGCATTGGGGGCCAGATCTGGCCCACAGGCCATAGTTTGGGCACCCCAGTCTAGCTCAAGGATCCGGTTGGGTGACACCTCCATCCTATCCAATTACTGCCCCCCAGCTCCCATGGTTCCTTAACTATTAGATATTCTGAATAGAGCTGATGGGAGTTGCACTCAACAACATAGTTCTCTGTTGGTATACAGTACAGTTGAGATACTTGTGGTTCTCATAAGGTTTTTATTTTTATTTTATGAACCAGTAAACTGATGTGTGTGTGTGTGTGTGTGTGTGTGTGTGTGTGTGTGTGTGTGTGTGTGTGTGTGTGTGCAAGCAGCCTTGCATGTAGTTATAAGAAAAACAGGATGGTGATGGTGAAATGATGATTTTGAGTAAAGTGCTCACTATGCAATTCCTCTTAAATTTTGCTGTGCCTGAATACAGGCTTAGAGGAAGATTGTGGGATTCCTGTGTAGAATATGTGATATCATAGCAAGATTTTTTTTTTAAAAAATGTGCTTGAAAGTATGAAGGCAATGTTAGCAGAAATTTAGAAATTTTAAGAACCAATTCTTAAGTGACTGATGGAAGTGACACCATGTCTTACTCCTTGCCCTTGGATACAGTGAATGAGCATAAATAAAATCATGCAAGGTTGTAAAAACATATTGCCAATAAAATGGTGCAAAATGAACATGATACATATTTCATAATTTCAACCTGATTTCAAAAATAAGCCTCAATGCTGGTTTGATTACAGGATTTTGGTTGGCTACCTGACTGGTTTTACATGCTCAGTAATACTCAGTCCTAGAAGCAGAAATATTTGCCAACATCTGGATTTCAAAAGTGATCCTTTGCCCTTAACTCAGGAGTTCTCAACCTTTTAAAGATGGCTGGGTCATGCTCCCTCAGACAGCTTCAGGGGCTGGACAGCCATTTTGCCCTTCCTCCACCACATGGCACTTCCTGGTGTGGTGGAGGCAGGGGGGGCATATGAAATGGTGCCATGGGCCACATCCAGCCCGTAGACTGCAGATTGATAATCTCTTCCTTAACTGGTGTTTGGAAAGGAGCAATTTGGCAGGTTTATAACTATTGCCTATCTGCAAGGCTTTGGAGCACTTTTTAAGTTCAGACACTGGCAACTTGAGAACTTGGTAAGGTAGTAAAATGGGATGGTTTTGTGGGAGCCTATTTATAGGATTGTTGTGAGGGATAAGTAGCAGGATGCATAAAGAAAGCTGAAGTCATAGGTTGAAGAAAGGTGCTTGACGGTTCTTCTTTCTTCCCTTCACAGCCGCAGAGATTTAAGTCTGGAGCGGGGAAGCGACATCACCTTCAAGTGAGTTCTAGTGAGCCACACCTTGCTAAAACTGACAGGAATTGCAATCAAACAACACTAAAAACATTCCCACCCTTGCTTTGCAGAAACATTGGACATTTCTACATTTTAGAACAGGGGTTCTCAACATTTTCAAGTCATGGGCCTCACCATGCCCCCGGACAGCTGATCAGACCGGTCACGTGGTTCCTCCCACCGGAAGCAGAAATAAAACGCGCCATGCGCAGAACACATTTATGGCAGTGTTCTTCAAATGTGCTGGTGCGTTTTACTTCCAATTCCAGGAGCGGCGAGGGTGGCGCAGGTCAGATTAATTGGAGTCCGGGTCTGGCCCATGGGCCGTAGGTTGTGAATGCCTGTTTTAGAAGATACATAAGTAACGTATCTTCTAAGAAAAGCTGAAAATTGGAATTTTTAACCATTGCAACCATTTTTTCTTCTTTTTAATTCTAATAATTTTATTTTGGATTAGTTACAAGCCGGATCTGTTTTTTTATTTTTTTTTACACTCTGAAACCTCAGAGACATGCCTGTGTGATTAATTAATCCAAAATGAAGGTGCGACCTTGTGAATATGAAGTAGAAGTGTCAAAAGTAGGCAGAAGTCACATGCTAAACCCAAAAGGGGGTGAGGGGAGAGAAGACTAAAAATAGAGATTTCTGAAGTTCTGTCTGGAGATCAGCAACCTTCTGTTGCAGTTTGGGAGCTTTTATTATTTTCTCTGATCCCTGCTTTCTGGAAAGATGCCAGAGATCAGCATCCTTGGACAGCTGTCAAGACCCCATCACGTGCTAATTCTCCCAGTTCTCCTGACATCTGTTATGTGTTTACCCACTGGTTAGGTTTTTTCCGATGGGGATAGTTAGGGTAAAGCTAAAAGTTGCCCTTGCCAGTTGTAGCGAACTCTAGGGTTTGGTGCTCATCTCTGTTTGTATCCAAAGAGCAAGCGCTGTCTGCATCTGCAGACATTTCAGTAGACACATGACAGGCATGACTAGTCACCAGAGTGCACGGAACGCTGATTACCTTCCCACCGAAGCAGTACCTATTTATCTAATTGCAATTTCTTGCTTTTGAACTGCTAAGTTGGCAGGAACTGGGACAGAGATGGAAGTTCACTCCGTCATGCAGCACTTGGGTCTCAAACTGCTGACCTTCCAGTCATCAAGTTCAGCATCTTAACCACTAAGCCACTGCAGCCTTGGTAAATAGTTAGGACTAAGGTAAAAATCCCACTGCTGTAGAGAATCTACAGGAGAGCTTTTGTCCTCACAAAAAAACCTAATACTAATATGAACTATTTATTGATTTCTTTCTTCAGTCCCCATTTTAATTAACTAATTGGTTACATCTATTCCCTGCCTCCCCCACCCCATCACAAATATGCTAAAGTGCTCAAGGCCACATACGTAATTCTCTTCCTTTCCAATTTATTCCCACATCAAGAATCCTTAGGATGAGAGCTATTAACAAGTCCAACAATGCCCTTTGAGTTTCATAGTTGGCTGGAGAGCTGAATCTAGAACTAGGAAAATATCACAGATGGACAGGATAGATGTAACAAATAAATAACAGAACTCTGGAGCCCCAGTCCAGTACTCTAACCACTACAGCACACTGTCTCTCTACCTGTGTTAATATTTTTTTAGAACATTGGTGCCCAAGTTTTTTTGGGTTGTGGGCTGGTCATGTGGTCGAGCAGGCCAGTCACGTGGTCCCCCTCACCTGGAAATGGAATTAGAACACGTGGGCACATTATGTGCATGCACGTTTTACTTCTGCTTCTGGGAGTGGCGAGGGTAGTGTGGGCCAGATTAATTGATGCTGTGGGCCAGATGTGGCCAGCAGTCTGAGCACCCCTGTTTTAAAGCCATGAATTGCACAAAAATCAGCCACACACCCTCAAACATGTTCACACTCGCAACTCCACTGGAATGTGGAGAAAAGGGGGAAAGGAGCTTTTATCTCAGCAGGACTTGGATGTAGGCCTGGTTCTTCTGCAAGATTTAGGAGGGAATTGGACCGGCTCATGCTGTACTGTTACTTCAGGCGAAAATTTAATTTAGCTGTTCCAGCCCATGGCGTCTCATGGTCTTTTCTCCAAGCTCTTCTCAGAGGCAGAGGAGACACAGAGAAAAAGGCTGCTATGCTAGGGAAGTCTTTGCCAGGACACCGCCCTGACTCTGTTTCCCCTGACTCTGTTTCCCGAAGCTTCGGTGGAGTCAAGAGGGGAGTGTATGTGTGTGTTGTTGTTTTTAAAGGAATATGCTGCCTCTTGAATTTGGACCTCTTAGGCGGCCTGTCTGTTGAGCTAAGGTTGAGTTGACCCTGGTATTGAAAGTATGCTGTGGTTGCTAAGCAACCTGAGGATGCACTGCTGAGGCCTGCAAAATCATTCCTTGATATCAACAGGCAGGAATGGGTCTTTTGCTGCCATGTGTCCTTTTCAGACACACACACAAACACCCCCCACCGAATGCTAGGCCAAGTAACCCAAATTGTTTCAGACCCCATTCTGTGAGGCAAATGCTAGATAACCATCTTGCTGTCTTCTGGACCCAAAGGAGCCCTGAGTGGAAGCATAGCAGATTCTAAGTGTGCTTCTTTCTTAGAGATGTTAAGTTTCCAGAAATTTTGAAGCCATGGGGGGAAAATGTGGGGTGTTTTTTCACCCAGGGGGGAAAAACCCCAGAACGTTTTGGAAAAATTGGGGGGAAATGCAACATTAGCCCTTTTTTAACAGATTAAAAGCCACTCTGTTACTGTAGGAACAGAAAACATGAATACAGTATGTGCAATTTGATTTGACCTAAATTTATCGCAATTGGCATATTAAAAAATACAGTGTGTTCAAACAATTATTACAAAAGAAATTTACTTTTAAAAAAATCTGTAATTGTAACAAATGGAGCAATAATCTCCTAAATTATATGGACAAAACCTCTTTGGTTTTTTTAGTTTAAGTAATTAAGGCAGAAAAAATCATTTTTTGAAAAAAAACAGAAGAAATTGTCAAAATTTCTTTATATTTCCTCTCCGCCGTATCAAATGGACACAAAGCGACCATTCCTATAAAAAGAATTGAGGTGGGGAAAGTTTTTGGAAGGGACTAAGATTCAATGAATAGGCATGGAATTTAATCAGACTCATTTTCCGAGCTATACTTTACATAGCTTTTAAAAATGTTTTTGAGAATGTATGAACACCTTGTCTTTAATATTTTATTTATCGTACTAAAATAAAACATTCCATAATGGGATTTCTTCTTCTTTTCAATATTTTTCAAGGGGAAAATGTTTCAGGAAAACCGCCCAGAAAAAATGGTTTTCCCCTCTGAAATGTTCTCTTATGGGCCTTCACATCTCTATGTGGCCATTGTGCCATGTGGGCACTATTGCCTGTTATAATGGCTCCCTCACCATTAGGTGAAGCAGGGGTTCCCAACCTTTTCAAGTCGGCGGCCGGATCAAACTCTCTCAGTCATACCTATGAAGCATGGCTCCGGACAATACGGGACCTGCACAGACCTGTTCTGCGCAGGTCCCTTCTATGCATGCATAGAAGCCTTCTACGCATCCCCTTCTGCGCAGAATCCTTCTGCGCATGCGGTGGCTCCAGGCAGGAAAGGAGGAAAAGCAGTGCAAAATTACGGGAAATCTCGGCCATTACGGGATACTTGACAGGTATGCTCAGCTTCGAGGGCCAGATGGCCATTTTGCCCTGCCTGCACAATGAGGGTAGACATTTTGTTCCATCAGCTTCAAATGGATGGTCATTTTATTTCTCGAATATATTTGGAGGTGTGGGGGGGCACACGAAATGGCACCAGGGGCCGGATCCATCCCATGGCCCTTATGTTGGGAACCCCTGAGGTGGAGAAAGTCTGAGAGGATGTAAGTGGTGCACAGCAGAACTTTGGAAGAGGGAAAGTTTCTAGCTTTCTCTCTCTCTCTCTGCCGTTTATCTCCCTTTGTCTCTCTTTATATTAATGGCTAAATATCCTACTCCTTCCCTTCCCAGCTTGAGGGATAAATTAACCAAGAGATCTGTGGCAGCTTAAAAAATGAATGCAAGTCTTAGAGCATGAGTTTTAAGCCCCCAAATTAAGGAGAGGTGAACATCAGTAAGGAAGAACAGCTCTTCCTTCATGGTCTGTGATTTTAATCCCCTTTCTCTGCCTGAGGGAAAGTGTCTTCAGAAATCTTCTGCGGATAGGTTTGGTTGCTCTGTACAGACAGTATAACATGTACTCTGCACCAGCAGTTCCTGGCATCTAAAGACTTTTAATTCTGCAGATAATTGCAGTTTTAATTGTCACATCAGCTTGTCCTCTTTCTGAATCCCTTGCTCCCATTTTTGCTTTATATCTGCCTGGCAGAGTATTTTTATTTTTATTTTTTTGGGACGGGGGGAATTTAAAGTAGCCTAGCTATTATCACAGGGGCTCGTTTATTATTATTTTTCCCATTTTGGAAAAATGGTACGATAATGGTATTATAGTTGGATGAATTCAGATTTTGTTGTCCTGTGAGTTGCCATAGCTGTACATACTTTTAATGTAAGACATACCGAGTCTTTAATACAGGGGTCCCCAAACCTTTTTGGGCCGTGGGCCAGTCATGTGGTTCAGCGGGCTGATCATGTGGTTCCTTGCACCGGAAGCGGAAGTAAAACGCGCCTTGCAATGTTTTGCAGCAGGATGAGATAGATTTTAAGCTGCCATTTTCTCTGCTTCAAGTAGGGGTGCACAAACTATGGCCCATAGGCCAGATCCGGCCCCAGATGTCAATTCATCCTACCTGCACCACCCTCGTTGCTCCTGGAAGTGGAAGTAAAACGCACCCACACTGACGGCATGGGCCAGATCAATTGGCATTTGGGGCCAAATCTGGCCCACAGGCTGTAGTTTGGGCACCCCTGCTTTAATACCTCAGTTACTTGCATATTAATCCTGAGTCTCAGCTTCTAAAACCAGTTGTCCTTTTGTCGACTTTTCTTTTCTTCCCCCAATGTTAGATGTCCTGTGATGCTGGTGGTGGGAGACCAAGCACCTCATGAAGATGCAGCGGTGAGTAATGGCCTCACTTTAAAGAATATTTCATATGCTGGGAAAGGTTTTGCATGTGGATTTGCTAGACCCATGATGGTGAACCTTGGCACTCCAGATGTTTGATTAAACGCACGGGCGCGTTTTACTTCCATTTCCGGGAGCGACGAGGGCGGCGCGGGCCGGATGAATCGCAGTAAACCCAATCATGTGGATTCACGGGGGCTTGGGCTTCTGGGAATTGAAGTCCAAGAACATCTGGAGTGCCAAGATTCACTATCATGGTGAAGTCCACCAATCCTCTACTTTCATCTTCAGATGAAGTGAAGAAACACCTTCTCTCATCTTAGATTTGCTTTTTGTCTTCTAACTCTCTTATAGGTGGAATGCAATTCCAAACTGGATCCCACCCAGACATCCTTCCTGAAAGTAAGCAATGCTTCTCTCAGGGTTATGCTATATGAAAAGTGCAAGCTGTGCAACTAGCCTTCCACTCCCTCTAGCTCCATCCCAATCCACTTGTTTTTCTCATCACCTTCTGTCCCCTTGGACTGTTGCCATTTTGTCTACCATTTGTCATAAATTTCCCTTCGTGATTTCCCAACGGTCTAATTAAGAGGGAAATGGACATTGCGATAGCCTATCATTAGGATGGAAAGCATCTTAGGGTTTGAAGTAATGTGATTCAGGCAGACATGAGTCTGAGAAATGAGAATTCAAGGGAATCCAATGCTTAAGTCCAGAAGACCAATCACAAAACAAAGACAGCTAATTTACAAACCTCTGGGAGATAAGAGAAACCATACTGTGACACTCTCATGTTCATTCCTTATGCTATTTCATCTTCACATGAAGGAACATCTATAATATCTGGGTTTTGCCCCCAGAACCTCCTTATTTGATACCATTCCCACCTGCTACCATTTTGTTCTTATGGTTTTATGTCATAAGAGGGATATCTATGTGATGATTTTTTCTAAAACAAAAACACTGCAGCACTTTAAAGACTAACTGCTATATTTTTACTGTTAGCTTTTGTGGGTCAAGTCCACTCCTGCTCCTCCTTCTTCCTCTTCTTCTTCCTCCTCCTCTTCTTCTTCACACCAAAAAGGACTTGCACATCGCTGTATTACAGAGATGTGAAGAAAGTGGACTTTATCCACGAAAGCTAACAGTAAAAATATAGCAGTTAGTCTTTAAAGTGCTGTAGTTTTTTCTTTTTGTTTTATTAGTTTTTGTTTTCTGATATGCCTGAACCACAGACTAACACGGCTACTATTCCAATAAATTTTTCTGAGGATTAGTTTTGCAGGGGACAGAAGGTGGTTGTGGACATAGAGTTTCTAATGGATTGGAAATGCATTAAATTTTATCTTCCAAATTTTAGTACAGGGTCATTCCTGCTTGCATCGTTCACCATTCTTTTCTTTTTTTTAAATATCCCTGCTATCCATGAGTTTCTGACTAAAAGGAACTCTTCCCCCCACCCCTTACAAAAGAAATCACCCTAGGGCTGTATGCTAAATCCCTTCTACTCAGTTCTGCATATTTTCCACATAATCCATTCTGCAGGAAAAGTACTTCCCACTCTGACTTCTGTTTACATTTTTCAGATGGCAGATTCGGGAGGACAACCACAACTGACCCAGGTAAGATAAGACTGGCACAACCTCGAAATTAGGAGAAAGTATGGAGGTACAAACAGGTTGCAAACATTCTGGTAGATTTGTTGTTCTTTTCAAAAGTAACATTTTCCAAAGCATCATCCCTTCTTCTGCTAAGGCAGTGATGGCCAACCTTGGCACTCCAGGTGTTCCTGGACTTCAATTCCCAGAAACCCAAGTCAACACACCTGCTGATCAGGGCTTCTGGGAATTGAAGTTCAGGAACATCTGGAGTGCCAAGGTTCACCATCACTGTGCTAAAGCATGTGTCAAACATCTGTAGCAACATAGGTACTTTTCAACATAGTAAAGGAAACATAAGATAGTTACAACTAGTGTAACAAAACCTCAATGGTTTTTTTTAATGACTTAATGAGAGAAGCTAATTTTTGAAGGAGCGATTTGAAGTTGTGGAGAGCCAGTTAACTGACCTCTGACTGTTATTTCTTCATTACAAGCATCTCCCTACCTCCTGTCTTTTGGAGTTCTGAGTCTTGCAGATGTATCTGATACACAACAGAGGAAGAAAGTGGCTGACGTAGATTGGAGAAACAAGCAGGGAAATAGCTATGCATCCCTTCACTTCCCTCAGAATGATCTGCTTCCCTACATTGGACTGCAGTGACAGTGGCTCTAGTACTTGCATCTGTGTTATGCATATGTTCAGGCCGATGATTTCATTAGCAACGAGACAACATAAAAATAAGAACTAGCTGTACCTAAGATGCATCTCTTCTTTTTTTTATTGAGCCCAGAAACCAGCATCCAGACAGCACGTATTACAGAAGATGAATCACTGCTTAACAACCAGGATTGTTTTCTTTTCTAGCTCACATAGATAAATGTTCAGCTAATGGAACAAGTCTTTCTCTCAGCTTTTTACATGACCACAGTTGCGTAAAGCCAAAAAGAAGGGTGTTTGTCAGCCACCAACTCCCATTGAGCATGCCAGTGTCAGTCTAGAATAGGGTCAGCAAACCTGGCTCTCCAGATGTTCTTGGATTTCAATTCCCAGAAGCCCTGATCAGCAGGTGTGCTGATTTGGGCTTCTGGTAGTTGAAATCCAAGAACACCTGGAGAGCCAAGTTTGCTGACCCCTAGTCTAGCCCCAATGCTGCCCCAGATATATAAAAAAATAAAATTAAACTTGCAGGTCTAGCAAGATTTTCACTTGTCTTAAAACCAGAAGTGGTCTGTTCCTTAACTGTATAAATGGGAATCATAACAAATGTGGTATATATATTTTAATGGACAGTTACCATAGATTTTAGATGTGCTCTAAAGTAGTAGCAGAGATATTTTTTATATTTTGGGACTTAATGTTTGGTTTATTCTTTGAAATATAATATAAAAGTGGAATTGGGGGAGGGGGGTAAGCTGGGAGTAGCCCCACTCCTAAAATGTAAGTAAATTGGTTAAAAGGTTTGCTTTTCTCTTGATGCTTTAAGATGTTTGTTTTACAGAGATTTCTCCACCAAATAAATTACTAACCATTGGGGGTTTCCTTCTTCTATACATATCCCAAGCATGAAAAAATAAAGGAGGGAGGAACAATTGGCCATGGAAAGAGGGAAACAAGATTATTAGCACCATAAAACAAATTATGGAACATAGTCCCCCATGACCACCACCACATACACCCATATAATATTTTCCTCTGCTCTTTCTCTGTCTCTCTTTTCTGTCTTCCAGCCTGGTAAACTGACTGAGGCTTTCAAATACTTTGTGCAAGGCATGGGATACAGTGAGTATTGGGTTTGAAATTTTATGTTCCCTTTTATACTCTGTCAAAGGCACACAATACTGGAAGTCTTAAGCTTTATCTCGCCATAGAACTCAAGCTTTACTTAGCATTTCTAATGATGTTCCTTTAGGACAGTGGTGGCGAACCTATGACATGCGTGCCAGAGGTGGCACTCGGAGCCCTCTCTGTGGGCACCCATGCAGTCACCCCAGCACCAAGTTTGCCCTGCCCCTCTGTCCAGCAGCCCAATGGGAGTGCTTCGTCCCTCCCTCAGCACAGAGTTTGCTCCACCCCTCTGCCCAGCAGCCCAATGAGAGCACTTCCTTCCTCCCCCCAGCACAGAGTTTGCCCTGCCCCTGTGCCCAGCAACCCAATGGGAGCATTCCCTTCCTCCCCTGTTGCTGTGTTGGCACTTTGGGATAAATAAGTGGGTTTTGGGTTGCAGTTTGGCCGCTCGGTCTCTAAAAGGTTTGCCATCACTGCTTTAGGATTACCAGACCAATTATGATCAGTACTAGCGATGAGTCCAATTGGGGAGGTGTTGTGTATTAAGGTTACTTATGCATTAGTGCGCCGTTGCATGGCCTCATCTCTGATGCCCACCACCAACCTGTCCCTCGGGGCTATGTCAAGATTTCCCCCTTGACACGGAATTATTTATTTTATTTCTTTTTGCACATTTAGATCCCGCCCTCCTGGTGGGTACACTACTCAGGGCGGCTAACAATATAATAAAAATTACAAGACCTAACAACCAGCATTAAAACACAAACAAACAAACAAATCATCATTAAAAAAACAACCCTCCCCACCCTACCCCCGTTAAAACAGAATAACCAAGCTGGGGGGCAGCCCCTCACATAGGCTAAATCAGCCAGCGGGCTTGACTAGTAGAGTCAAGCGTGTCCCAAACCTGCTGGAAGAGCCATGTCTTCAGCATCTTTCTAAAGGGGAGTAGTTCTGCCTGGAGATGCAACTCAGGTGGTAAGAGGTTCCACAGGGCTGGGGCAGACACGGAAAAGGCTCTCTTCCTGGTCCCAATAAGATGTACTTCTTGTACTTCTTTCACTGATGGGACCACCAGTGAGCCCTTCCTATCTGCCCTAGTAGGATGGGCTGAATTCCTTGTGGCGATGCGGTCTTTTAAGTAGCCTGGTCCAATGCCATGAAGGGCATGTTGGAGTGTGGCAACGGATTCGGCAACGGATTCTCCCGTCTTCTGATCACACCTGTAGAAGGCCACCCTAGCTGGAATTACCACAATCTTGGGCCTGAAGTGGTTCCGTAGGACGGCTAGGATGTCCTTGAGAGGAATATCGTTGAGTAGTCTCGGTAGAACCAAGTTGTTGAGAAACTCAAGCGTTGGCAACCCGCAAAAGGCGAGGAACACCGACTTCTTTAAGGTTGGGTCGGTCTTCTGAGAAGTATGATAGTTTTCAAACTGGAACTCATACATAGTCCATGACTCCGGATTTGAAACGTTGAAGGGGCCCATCAACACTGGGGCAGCCGCCGCCATTGGGAACCCGCCTTTGTTGCCAATTGCTGTGTCTGAACCCTGGAATGGATTACTCGGACAGAGCTGGCTCAAACAACAACATGGGTTTATTTCAAGTAGCAAAGAACAAGGAACAGGTGCAGGGACAACATCTTACATATACAGAACATTGTTGTTACATTTGCCCAAAGACTTCTGGGGAAGCGGGAAAACATTAGCGAATCAGCTGCTGCCAAATTGGCGCCTATTTTGCAAGGTGCGCTAATGCATAAGTAACCTTAATACACAACAGGAGGTTAGGCAGGCAAGTTCATTAAGAGGTCCATAGATGAGGAATTAACACTGTCATATTGCTTCTTTCCGTTTGTGAGACTGAAGGGCTTATTATCTCAATGATGGATATGCCTTGACCCTTGTTACAGTGCCTCCTAGGTGTTCTGTGGCATTGTCTTTGCCCATGCATATAAATCTCTCCCTCTTTCTCCTGCCTATACCATGGATTCTTCACCCTGACATTTAAATGGCCCTGTTACACAAAGTTGCCCCTGGAAGAATAGGTATGGGTAAAGGTCACCCTTGCTCGAAAGCCAGTCATATCCAACTCTAGGGTTCAGTGCTCATCCCTGTTTACAGCCAAAGAGCCAGAGCTGTCTGTATGTGCAGATATTTCCATGGACACGTGGCAGGCATGACTAAACACTGGAGTGCATGGAACTCTGTTTCCCTTCCCACTCCAGTGGGACCTGTTTATCTACTTGCAATTTCTTGCTTTTGAACTCCTAGGTGGGCAGGAGCTGGGACAGAGTCGGGAGCTCACTCCATCGTGCAGCACTCGGGTCTCAAATTGCTGACTGCCAACTTTCCAGAAGAATGGCCAACAGTAAATGTTCATTCCCAGGGGGATCCCCCCCCCCCCCCAGCCGCCTTCTAGACTGAGTATCCTTTCCTATTTCTCCTTAGTCCCTCACATACTGGACAAGAAACTGAGTCAGGGGTCAGGTACCTTCTGTGATATTTCTCCCACCACCACCACCACCACCCATAATCCTTTGATTCACTCTTCTCAACAGACCTCCTCACCTCTCCTGTGGCTTCCTCACTGCTGTGTGCACATGTCCCACACTAAGACACACACTGAGTTGTTTGTGGTGACAGTGAGAAAGCGGAAACTGTTTTCTTTGGATTTCTATTGTGCACCTAATTCTGAGTAGGCCAGTGGCCTGCCTTTGTGTAAGAACATGCAAGGTTTTGCCAAAAGCTTTCATTTTGCACTTTTGAAACCCTGGGTTTGCATTCCAAAATAAAATCACTCACATCATTAACATTTTGTGCAAATGGCTTAACTGTGTGTGCAAATGATCTGTTTGCAGAATGTGGTTAGCGGGGTTGGAATTGTATGAATCTTTGGTGCTCAGAATGAAGCTTACAAGCAAGCTAGGGATGAGTGACAGTTGTTGAAGTCAGCGTGATTTCTGGCCTAGATGGCAGGGATGAATGTGCACTTTCTGCAAGTGTTCTACAGTTTCATAAAGGTTTGCAATCCATCAGGGCTTAAAAATAATAATCAGATGGGCAAAATCCTTCCCTTTCTGCACACTTAAATGCAAAGGGGATCTTTGTCGACCTCTGTTGAGAGGTTTCCCCCAGTGAGGTCTTCCTTCACTTTACAGTTGTTCTGTGAATGTCAGAGCGCATTTATGGTCTGAAGAAGATTGAGGCCTGTAAACATAGACAGATCACTAGGCAATCCCCTGGTTGTTCCAGCCTCTTATGTTGTAACTCATTCTCACTGTATCTTAGATCTGTGGTTCTCAACGTGGGGCAATTTAAAAAAAAAAAATTTTTTTTTGGGGGGGGGCAATTCGAGGATGAGTTATTAACAAGTTAATGGCCTTTTGGGCTTCCTCCACATGAATAGGAGTTCACTTACTGAATAATAAAAATTATATGTCATGTGGAGGGGGCAGGATTTTAGAGATCCTTAGGTGGGGCATGGCCAAAAAAGGTTTGGAACCACTGTCTTAGATGCTGCAGTGGGATGCTGTGGAAATCACTAACATCACAAAGAGTGCCACTCAATCCAACTGTAAACCCACCTCAGAGCAAAGTTTGAGGGGAATGGTATACAGCAGGAGTTCCCAACATTTACAAGCTGGCCACGCTCTCTCAGTCAGCTTTGAGGGCCAGATGGCCATTTTGCTCTGCCTGTACAATGGGGTGGCCATATTGTCCCAACTGCTTCAAAGAGGTGGCCATTTTGTTTCTTGAATGCCCTAGGAGGGGTGGGAGGGTACATGAAATGGTTCCATCGGCCAGATGTGGCCCATGGGCCTTAGGTTGGGAAACCCTGGTGTACAGTGTCCACCATACAAGAGGTTTAACTGCTTCCACCTGTTTATTTTTCTCTTTTTCCCTCTTTCTACAGTGGCTTCATCTTGCATGACCCGCCTGTCCCGCTCACGCACTGCCTCTCTGTCCAGTGCCACCTCAGGGGATGGGAACCGCTCTCGCTCACGCACCCTATCTCAGAGCAGCGAGGTGGGGGCGCCTCAGCCACCAGCCCCCACCATGGAGGTGTCCTGCTGAGCGCCAGGCCAGGGGACAAGACCACCTCCCACCCTTGAACAGAACTTATGTGATCCCGCCACGCACTCCGGCTGCTGGGCCATGCAACGATCTCCCCTAACGGTACTAAGCGTCCAGGGAAGCCCAGATGGGATGCAGTTTCACTCTTTTTAAAACCAACCTTAACTCCCCCACACCCATTCTTCTCACCCAACACGTGTGCCCCCTTCCTTCTCGTAACCTAACTAATGTCGGTCTCCGGTTTCCGTAGTGACCTTCAACACCTAGCGAGGGATGGATGGAATACTATACTATACATTTTATAAACTGTTAGGCTCTTGGCACCTGTTCTGAATTTCTCCTTTGTCCTCCATCCTGTTGCACACTTTAGTTTTGCTCACAAGGGAGGTTTGGATTATTGTTGGGTTTTTCTTCTTTTTATTTGTCTAAATCATAGCTAACCATTTTGCCCCTCCCTCTGAATTCTAAATGATAAGGTCTTTGAGAAGCCTGGATGGGCATCGGATTGCCCTGATAGCTCTCTTTGTCCCCCCTGGAGTGTAGATAGGCCAAAAGCAGGACCTCAAAAGAGAGACGCACAAGCCCCTATAAGGATCTGCACTGCTACTGTCATGCTGGCAGAGTGCTCCTAAAATAGGAGTTGCTCCCCTACCCATTCATTCCCATTACACCCTTGTAACCCTATACCCATTTTTATTTGTTTTGGTCTCCTCTCCCAAGATTTCTATCTGTCCTTTTCATCTTGGAAGACACTGGTTCCTTCTGAGGGCAAAGATAAATTCTGTGCTCCACGAACACATTAAAATTAAATTTCTATTCTCCACTTTCTCCCATTTCTTTTTGCTTTTATTTAGCATTTTCTCCACTCCCCTGCATGCATGCATACATACATCATTAGAAAAAGGTTTCGTCTCCCGCTCATTCTGTGTCTCCCTCCCATTTACCATAAAACAAATTCTCCGTAGATGGTAGCTTGCTTTGTGATGTACGTGTAGAGTTCCTGCTAAATCAACGAGTGATTTGGGTGGTTAGAGATATCTGGGAGGCTGGATGTGGCTGAAAATGGAGGGAGGGGTATCGGGGAGGGAGGGGTTGTTCCTCTTGGGATGTTTCAGAGGAATGCTTGGGTGGGGAACAATTGGGTGCTTGAGATGGATCTTTCTGTTGCCACTATGTCAACATAGATGACAACAGACTCTGATTATATACTGGCTTTGTGTTTGAAATGAGGAGGAGACTCCGACCATCATCAGCTGTGAATTTGCAACAAGCACGGACTGTGTAGTGGGCTCCAGCTTCTAGCTTTGAGCAGGGCTCTCCTAGTGCCGTGGAGGGTGAACTTTCCTTCTTCTGTAACAGGATTACAACTGTATCTGTTCTCTGAATGTTGCCAGCTATTTTAAACACTTCAGTGTTTAGGTCGAGTCTGCCATGTTGATCTCACAGAAATAAGGAATCCAAAATGATGAAGGTAAAATTGAGAGAAAGACAGAGAAAAAATTGGACCAGTTGTAGATGAGGGTATTCAGTATGTAAACTTTGGAAGTGACACATAGCGCTTCACCAAGATGTAAAGAGTTTTGTGGAACATTAAAGATGACGGTCCAGTTACAGAGTCACCTTACTTATTCCTTGAACCTGAATGGGCTGAGGATTAATGGCTCAGCTGTCTGTAATAAAAGGGCATTGCTTTGAAATGGGTTCCAGCTGGAATTTTAACTCCTGCATGTAATGGGATCCTGTTGTATGTGAGAATATGTGAGCTCTGTTTTATTTTCCCCAGAGCAGTCGATGGTGAATCTCAACTCTTAACAATAAAATATCTAGAGAGGAATGTGTTTTTGCTTCTTTTCTAATGGTTGACATAATCCAAGACAGTAACCTGAGGCCAGTCCCTTTGGGTCTGGCAAATTCACAGAGGTGTGTGGTAAGCATCAAAAGTTAAGCATTGTCAGGCTTGGGCGGGTCAACCTGTCTTCTTGCACTGACCTAGTGGATGCTTCAGTCAAACTCACAAGCAAGGGCTATTTCCAAAAAGGAGCTGTGTTAGAAAGGCATGTAGCTACTTCTATACTATCTCAGGCAATGAGATCCAACACCTTATAGTCAAAGTGGAGAAGGCGTGCTTAAACCCATTGTGGTTTATGGTGTGCCTGAAATGCTGGACAGGATCATTAGGACTGTCACATTTCAAGGCAAGTCCCACTTGAAATACTTCACATATTTACAAAGCATTGATAAGTCTTCAGTCACGGATCTTTAGAACAACCCCCATACCACAGATCTCTACTATTATCATCTTATCACAGATGGGGAGCTGAAGCTGGGCTCCATAATCGTATCTATTTGCCACCTAGCACATTTTTGTTTCAGGTGAAGTTGGAACAAGGACCTTTTCTGCTCGTTATATCACACATTTAACTATAGTACAGTAGAAACCCGGATAACGATCCATCCGCATAACGACGAATTCGGATAACGATGCTGGATTTTCTGAAAAGTCATGCCCCGGATGACGACGTTACATTGTTATGCGATGCATTATGTTTGGTCTGTCTGAGGCTCAGGGAAGCCGATTGGGGCTGTTTCCGACCCACCCCACCCCCCACCTGTCCGGACGCTGCTGGAAGGCAAAGCAACGGGGGAAACTCCTTCGTCAGCTGCAGGTTTTGCCTTCCAGCATCCGGGCAGGTGGGGGGGGGGTTGTCGGACACAGCCCCAATTGGCTCCCCTGAGCCTCAGAGAGGTACCCGCGCTGCCTCTGCTCACCGCCACCAAAAGGATGATGTGATCCCCTACCTTTCCAGCTGGTTGAGGATGAAAAAATCGCTGTCGTTGGGTCACTGTTTCTGGCTCCATAGCAGCATCAAGGAGGCTGGGAGGACCTAGTCAGTGAAAACCCCACCTTCCTAAGACCTTCCAGAGCCGTGCGAGAAGCGAAAATAGTTGTGGCCGCCATTTTTGGAAAGAGAAAAAACAAAAATCAAAATGACTTCAATTCCCAGAAGCCTAAGTCAGTACATTGGCTGATCAGTGCTTTGGGGAATTGACAGGCTTCTGGGAATTGAAGTCCAAAAACCAAAGTTCGGGAAACACTTGAGTTTGCAAGAGCTGTTGAGGACACAACATTTTAAAGATCACTCATTCATAGGGTCATTATATGTCAGAGTCAACTTTACGGCATGTAACAACAACCAGAAGAATTCAGAACCTACCACCCCTTTTTTGTGGCTGGATAGTATACCATTTCCAAACCGTCCAGCATGACTAGGGAAGAGTTGTGTAAGAAGTTCAACAAGCAATTAGGACACACAATAAAGTGACTTAACTATGTGCAGTTCTTGTTTTTCCTTAAGTCCATTTAAAAGGTCTGAAACGTGAAATTTAGAATTCTGCCAACATTCTGCATAATCAGTACAATCAGCATTTACTGATGTTCCATGTTTAAACAAATCTTGATTGAAGACTGTTGACCCACGGATTGGATATTGAAGGCAATCTACAACGCCTTGAAGGACTGCTTTTCTCTACAGTTTTCCTCCCCGTAGACTTGACCTTTTCCAAAGAGCCAAAAGTATTAATCTTTTTCCCTCTGCCATCCTGTGCCAGCACATGGGGCCCCCCAAGACCAAACACCCCCTTGCTACTGCCAAATGCTCCCTCTCCTTGGAGGGTCAAAGCCTCTTATTGTTTGTTAGAAGGAACAAAGGGAGTATCTATCTTTGTGGCATGGGGAAGTATTCAACCTGTCCCTGGGAAGGTCTGGGCCCTCTGCCCAGCTCAGCATTACATGACTGTGTCCAATGTTTTCACTATAAACTGAATTTGGGTCCTGTCTCTGTTTCAGCAAAGAGGCTGGAAGGCTTTTTGTTTTAAAAGGCAGCAACGCGGAGAGTTGGGATTGGAATGCAAAAACAACATCCTCTTCAGGCTGAGGCCAAGGCGTTATTTGGGGGGGGGGGGGGTCCTGTCCCCGGTTGCAAAAGGGGGCATTTTTAGGTTGCCGAGTAAACAAGTCCCTTCTCTAAATTCTGTGCCCATTCCAGCTCCAAATTAGATGTATTTCGGTATGCCTTGAAACCTTCAAATGCACACATACTGTAGAACGAAAAAGCATGTATGGATGGACACTCCACAACAGTCGTTCATCTTAACATAGCAATGGCTTCCTGCCAATGTAACTCCCAATACAGTACATTTGCAAGGTAAGGGGCATACAGGTACATCCAATTTCCAATCACTACCCCAGTGCAATTTTTGGGACTATGAATGTATCTGATCGTCTTTGAATCTCCCGACCTCTGTTCTTGATTAATGAAAACGTTCTTGGCAAATGTTTTTGCTCTGGCTCGTCTTGTTTCAGTCCAGGAATGTCACTTCCAGTGGCACAATACAAATGCCTTTGGCCATCCCTCTTAATTATGGCCCCAGTTCTCATAAGCCAATAAAGTAGAACTGGAGTCCTGTGACATTATCCCTAGCTGGAGTTTTCCAGCGACTGGCCTGCTTTGAAAAAACTGATCACCACCAGCAGCCTTGTATCTGGCTCCCCCTCCCCCTGCCAAGAATCCCAGTGCAGTTATTCATATGCATGCATGTCCAACTAGATATGGTCTGAGTAATAGGTCCATACCACCATCAGCCCCTTACACATGTGAGCATGAACTCAAGTTAAAGAAGACAAGTGCCAAAATAGTCAGAATCAAGGAGATGGACCTAGATTTAATTACACAAGCTGTGCCCATTGAAATCAATTACATGGTAGTCATAACTAATTTGAATTACTTTTCCCCATAAATTATTAGTATGATTTAAGTCTGGATCCAACTCTACAATATTCTGTTGCCAAATACCTGATACATTCATACAAATGCCATGAAATGAGCTCAGTGAGTGGGTTTTTGCTTTTTGGTATCATAGCTTTGGGGTGGGTTCCAGATGTCATTAGAAAGCATTTCCCCTCATCTTTCACAACTGACTACTTGAGAGTTGTACCACAACATCTGGAAAGCCAAAAATTGCTTAGCAGTGCTCTAGAGGTTTTAAGGCTCCCAAGTCATCATCCCCAGACAACATGTTAAAGGCTCATGGGTCATTGGCGCTGCAGATGTTCTTTTGTGTCTAAACCAGATGTGAAACTACCAAAATGAAAGCACCTTTTGGTGAGTTCATTCTGCACTTCCTTTTGGCTGACCCAGTGTGAGAAAGATTAGCCGGCAATACAAGGTTGCCATTACCAGGGTACACCTGGTTGTGGCTCAGAAATACCACAGTCTTCGAGAAGGCTCACTCTGTGTACACTGCTGCAGGTGTTAAAGGAAGTGTAAGATCATTTACAGGGTAATATATAAAAGCAGACATTCACTGTCAGAACAAAAAACCTTTCTTTGTCCCCATTCTGTGTGATATTACTAAGATAAGGATCAAAACATTAAACCCAATTAATTGCAGCCCCACTGCTTCACTGATAATGGTGGTGGCATGCTTTTTTGAGAATAAGGTTCTTGGAATTTAAGTGGGTTGGGATTTCCATTGATGTAAAAATCTGTAATGGTGGCTTAGTGGTCAAGATGCTGAGCTTGACAAAAAGTGAGCTCCCGTCATCTGTCCCAGCTCCTGCCAACCTACCAGTTTGAAAGCAAGACTTTGCAAGTAGATAAATATGTACCATCTTAGTGAGAAAGGTAAAAATGTTCTGTGTGCTCTGGAGTCTAGTCATGCCTGCCACACAGCCACAGAAACATCTGCAGGTGCAGACAGCGCTGGTTCTTTGGCTGTAAACGGAGAGAGCACCGGACCCTAGAGTCAGACACAACTGGCTTTCAAGCAAGAGAGACCTTTACTTTTACCTAAAAAATCGCCATCATTGTACTGTAATGGTAATGAATACAATCCACTTTTATTCCCTAACTTTGATGCTTTTATGAAGTGATATCTGCTTCTGCTCTCATTCTGCTATGAGATCTACATGGAAAGATTGTGCTAAAAATGCTGACAATTCCTAAAGGGTGTAGAGCTGTTTGCATGTAATGTTTTTGGGATCTCTTCAAAGGCATCATAATTTTTATTGCTGAATAAAAATAACATCCTTGTTAAAGAATTAAACATACTGAGTTAGATCCTGGATCTGCTTTCCAGGACCTAAGGGTTTCAATCACAAAAAGTCTCCTACTAAACCAATTCAGCAACTTCTCTGTAGCGTTTTCAGGGTCCTGAACTAGTTGCCATGATAGGGAAGGGATGTAGACAATTTAGGTCAGTCCAGATACACATACTTATGGGAAATGTCAGAAGTCTAATACACAGATCTCTGGAGAAATGTGTGGACAGGTAAATCTAGCAAGAGGCCTGGTCAACATTTAGCCCAGTTCTCCGACAGATTTGGGGGTCGGATGGCCATTTTGCCCTTCCTCCACCACATGGCACTTCCTGGTATGGAGGATGTGGGGGGGGGGCACATGAAATGGCACTGCATGCCGCATCCGGCCCATGGGCTGCAGGTTGAGAATCCCTGATTTAGCCTGTTTCTGACTTCATAGGCAAATACTGCACTGATGTTGGCGATACGCTGTTGCTCCCTTACTGGCCATTAAAGGAAATGCATGACAAAAGTACTAACTAGGTCTCAAATACATTTATAAGGGGCAACCAGAAATATCTAGTCTGCTTGTCCTTGGCATTGAACCTGCCGTGGAGATTGGTTTGCTGATATTTTGTCTGATCCACAGTCACAGTGTTGGATTCTTCCCTGTTATATTTGTTGCAGTTAAAACCCCTGTTTCAATGTGTTTCTGGTAGTTTAGAGGAGGATGTTCACAATGAATTTAAATGATTTGATTCTCATCAATCCAGAAGAAAATGTTAGAAAGAAAGAAATAAAGCTGTTCATTTAAATATCTAGTTCATGCTCCTCTGAGAATGTAAGCAAAGGAGAAAACAGATTGTCTTGCTTTTTAAAATCATGTCAGAAGCACACAAAGGTGCTTCTGGGTTGAAAGGATTTTTGCTGGAGGAACTCCACTCGGGGGATGCCTGAATGAGGCTCCTTTCATGTCCCCAAGATCTTTTCCCACCTAAGTGCTCCCTACTTATCTATTTGCAATTTCTTGCTTCCAAACTGCTAGGTTGGCAGGAGCTAGGACAGAGACAGGTGCTCATTTTGTCATGCAGTACTCCGGTCTTGAACTGCCGACTTGCTGACCTTCCAGCTAACAAGACAAGCTTCTTAACCACTGAGCCACTGAAGTCCCATAATACAGTATATTGCTGTTATGATGACACTATACAAAGACTTTCCACATTTTCAATAAAACACCATGTCCAGCAATACACACATCACTTTGAAAACTATTATGTAGATCTTGAATAAGAGAAAATAGGATAGGATTTCCCAAATGGGGAGTGGGGGTAGATCATTTCCTCTTCAGATGACAGTAACACACCCAACAAGACTGCAAACGCTCAGAGCAGTTGTTTATTGGGCTCCTCTACCCCTCATGGCCAAGAGGAACAGGCAGGTTCTCAGAAGGTTCTGCAAGCTGGCTTCTATCCACATTTAGTGGGACTTGTCATAGGTTCCAGACCCTTTGTAGGCTCCAACATAGCCAGTGTTCTCCTTTAAGTCTGCGCGGCCAGAGATCCCTTTGCCCTTGCCACTTTCATCAAACCGTTCCTTATGAGAACCCGTGTATTTGCTGGTGTCTGTCAGTCTGTCGACTGCACCAGCTGTGACGGATTTCTGCAAGACAAACAAGCCACAGAATTGTGATGGATGTAGAAGATAAATGGGTGGGTGTTAGAGGTGGGCTCAATCCAGTGTAGGGAAAAACCATAAAAACTAATAGGACAGCTAGCTGAATGTATGGACCAAAACTGGATCACCCAGACTTCAGCTTTAAAGAAAGGACTTGTGTGTCAGATGGAATTATATGACATCCAGAGCTTCTCTGCACAGGTTGGGATAAATGGAGGCAGCTCATCTTAGGTGACCACCATAAAGGAGGGCTGTATTAGAAAGAGAACGATAAAGGGATAAAGTAAGAAACAGTGATTTGGATAAACCTTCTTCTTATCCTCCTCCTTCTGCTGTATCCGAATCTGAATATTGGCAATCCTCATGGCGATCAGCCATTAAGACTATCCTGAGAATATAATGCATTGGCCTTTCTTCTGCCTTCCACATCGCAGCATGATACCTGTATCACTGATCCAGTCCCGCAAGTCACTTTCTGGCCCTGATCCCTTTTGGCACGTAAAGTCCTCAGACCCAGGCTAGTATTGGTGAAGCTGCTGCCCTCCATCAAGATGGCTTCAAGTGGGATTTAATCCACTCTGGGACCATCACCCTTCCCCGTGGCCTTTGGCACCCAAGTCCTCAGGGTTGTCAGGTTAGTTAACCGCCGACTGACACTCGACGTTGGGTTGTTGGCAGTATGGTCTACACTATTTTTCTTATAGTTATTACTCACCGTTGCTCCCACAAGACATGGCTCTTTGCCCTCTATTAGTTTGTGTGTGGCCTGCAGTGCCTCCTCAGGAGCCTTCCCTTTGAAACGTTTAACACTCAGCTCCTTGAGAGCTTCAAGAAATTCTGGGAATGTGATTTTCTGGGCTCCCTTGGTCCTGGGAAGAAATAAGGTTATCATCTCAGAACCTTCTCACCCATCTCCATCTGCTTACAACAGTCATGTTGAAACACACACACTCCAAAACCACAGACATTCACACAAACCCATGCACCCTCTCCTGCTCACTTTACTTTGCTGAAGAGGATGTCCACATCTGTGCTGGTCACCAATTTTCCGTCCATCACACCACATTCTTTCATCATCTTGGAGAAGTTCTTGGTGGTCATTTCATTGCCACTGGCAGACGTGTCGCCAAAGACAGCAAATTTACGGAAAGCTGCTTCCATGCCTGCCATTATCTTCTGTAATTGAGGGGGAAAGAAGGCAGCAAGCAAGGGTTGTGAGGATACTGAGACTCTCTCCACCCTGCCCCATAAGTCGCTATTCTTGTCCCTTTAAAAAAAGTAGTAGTAATGGTATCCACAGTCATGAAGCATGCATTGCCTAGACAGAATACCAATCTCTTCAGGGTAAGGTCTCTGTATCATCCACAGTCACATTCACACAATCTTGCATGCTCCCGTGCTAAAATTCACTCTTCCACACAACTGTGAAAGCAGGAGTGAGAGATATCAGTGATCCAAACAGCCATTTTGAAAATCGCTAGCAGCTTGGAGAGGCTACAGATCTAAAAGCGTAGGACAGGGGTTTCCAAACTTTTCAAGCCAGGGGCCGGGTCACTCTCTCTCAGTCAGCTTTGAGGGCCAGTTGGCCATTTGGCACTGCCTGCATGATGGGGTGACCATTTTGTCCCAACAGCTTCAAAGGGGTGGCCATTTTGTTTTTAGATGCCCCTGGAGGGGGGGGCACATGAAATTGCACTATTGACTGAATCTGGCCCAAAGGTCTTAGGTTGGGAACCCCTGGCATAGGCTATGGAAAAAAAAAACACCCTTATCTGCATGTTATGTTTTTTACTCTGTGCAGTCGCCAGAGCACAGAGTTTGCCCCGACCCTCTGCCCAGCAGTTGAATGGGACCGCTTCCTCCCTCCCCCAGCACAAAGTTTGCCTCACCCCTCTGCCCAACAGCCCAATGGGAGCATTTCCTTCCTTCCTGTTACTGTGTTGGCACTTTGAGATAAATAAGTGGGTTTTGGGTTGCAGTTTGGGCACTCAGTCACTAAAAGGTTCTCCATTGCTGCTTTAGTGGCCAAAATTTTGAAACAATTTGAAAATTTGGGCTTATAAGGCGAGCCACTCAAAAAAAAATGGCAAATTGCCAACCAACATCTCTTCCAGGTATAAACATGTAACTACAAAAAATAAATAAATAAGTAAAACACATTGTTTTCTAGAAGCCAGGCCATACCCGTCAAGCGCCGCTTCGAAAAATATGGGAACTGCTCCAGCCCGGATGCGCATGTGCAGCAAAAACGCCTTTGCGCATGTGCAGAACGTGTTTGCACATGCACAGAACACATTTGTGCATGCACAGATGGGTTCTGTGTGTGTGTGCACAGTAACCCCTTTCCCTGCCATTATAAATACGGGACGGCGCCGGGAAAGGGGAGGAACACGCGCCAAAATACGGGATTTCCCGGCCAATCTGGGATACTTGACAGGTATGAGCCAGGCCCTTTGGACACTTGTGTAGAATCTTCACCTGCTGAAGTGGAAATTGTAGAGCTTTCCCACAGGCCTCAATGTATTCCAGAATATCCTGTAGGTCAGACATCAATAGTATCTACACAAGAAATTTCATAAATCCGGAGCTCTTCTTTCCATGGAAATATGAATGTTATTTTTTATTGTTGAAAGTCAGCTATAGATCCATTATTTTTTTCCAGAAGCACTTCGATCCAAATTCAGCTATGGAACCTCAAGGCATAACTTCCTCAAAACTTCTCCCCCTCCAAACAACCAGCCTCCACAGACCACCTTAGAACTATGGAAGGCAAGGAAGGAGCTACCAGATAACTGGGCAGAACCACATGACTCTCTACCGCCTGGCCAAGAACAACCATGGCCTGCGTGGAAAGTTTTAAATAGACTGCGTGCAGGGGTAGGAAGATCAAGGGATAATCTGAGAAACTGGGGTTTCCCAGTAGATGACAGCCTGTGTGAATACACAGAAGAGCAAACAATCACCCATATGATACAATGCACACAATGCCCCTCAACATGCACTGAGGAGGACCTTACAGTATGTTGGCAAGAGGGTATGCTGTTGATGTGGCCCAATAATGGGCGGATGTCATCTAACCCTTTTAAATTCTATTTTGTTTTTAGATGTGTTAATTTTAGCTTTGTATGTTATATACTGCTGGTGCATCAGACACAAATAGATAGATAGATAGATAGATAGATAAATCTTTATTGTCATTGTCCTTCACAGAACAATGAGATTGGGGAGAACGACGAGATTGGGGAGAACGAGATTGGGGAGAACAATGAGATTGGGGAGAACAACGAGATTGGAGAGAACAACGATCTCATATCTGAGAGTAAACAAAACAAAATAGCAAAAAAAGACAAAAAATGTTGTGGCACCTTAAAGACTAACTCCTGTATTTAAATGTGAGTGTTCATGGTGGACTGGGTCCACGAAAGCTCACTTTTAAATACAGGAGCTAGTCTTTAAGGTGCCACAACATTTTTTTGTCTTTTTTTTCTGTTCTGTTTTGTCTACTCTGATATGCTTGCACAGACTAACATGGCTACCACTTCAAACATTTCAACATTTCAACTATGGATCACAGAAGATTCTTTGTGCAAACCACAGTGTTTAGGATTAGTGTTTAGGAAGCCAAAGGAAAATTCAGTGGAGGAACACCAACATGCTAATGTGATGTTCTAGTGATGGCGAATCTTGGCACAGTAGGTGTTCGGGAACTTCAGTTCCCAGAAGCCCTGATCAGCAGGAGTGTTGACGTGGGCTTCTAGGAATTGAAATCCTAGAACATCTGGCGAGCCAAGGTTCACCATGACCTACCATGCTCAAAAACAGAGAACAGACTGGCCTAACCACAGAATGGGTTGACTTTTAAATCGGGCTTGGCTGTAGAAAATGTTTGGATCTGATGCTGGAGCTTCAGTGTGCTGCAGGGAAACTACTACAACAGCCCCACCAATATAATGGTTGGTTGGTTTCCTTTGAGGCTAGGCTTACCTGAGGCAACAGGTGGTTTGGTCCCTGCCTGGTACCCCTTTGGGTATGTTCTTCCTGGGGAGGAGATGGCCTGCTCTGAGCCAGGCTTAGCGATGGCTTGATATTTTAGTTTATGTTGAGCACTGTGACCTCATTAGGTTCTCTGTGACACGTCTGTAGTCACGTAGATTACTCTTGCTATTTCAGTGTCACTGGCCAAGGGCAAGCAAAATAGGACTATTTGTTACAACAAAGCTAGTTAGCTCCCGGGTTTTTCATTAGCTCAGAACCAGTATCACAAAAATTGTCCTGCAAGAGGCACTGAGAAACAATCCAAGAAGCAAGATATTTCTCCCTCTCCTTCACTTATATATGCAGGAAATGTTTGGAATGGAAATGCCCCCTAGAAACATGCACGATTATAGATGTCTGTGCATGGGTTTACAGATTCCTGAAGTTCTTTTACTTATAAGTTCAACTATAGTATACAGCTAAATCTTTTTAAAAAACTGAACGACTGGGTGAAGTTGGTTGACAAATTGACACTCTGCTTCCTTAGGAACAGCACCATCTCCTGGCTATCTCAAGTGGCATGCTGTTCTGTCTGCTAAGGCTCCAATTAATTACATTAAAAGATTAAGATTTCTCTGTACTTCATCAATACTGGTCTGGGGCTAATGAGGACTTTGTGTGACAAAAGGGCTCAGGACCAGAAAGTGACTCACAGAACTGGATCAGTGGTACAGGGGTCATGCTGCGATGCAGAAGGCAGATGGAAGGCCAATGCATTATATTCCCAGGACAATCTTCATGGCTGATCACCATGAGGAGCACCCATATTCAGATTCAGATATGGCAGAAGAAGTACTTCAGTGGAATATAAAAGAACTGTCTTATTCACCAACTCGGATAATTGGCTGAGGAGGATATTGTGAGAGTGTTTCAGATGGTTCGGCCCAATAACTCCAGAGACAGTATATTATAATTAAAGTCTTTTATTCTCACTGCCCGCATGGCAGTCAGTGACTGTATCAAGGATCAAAGATGGAAAAAAAGGCGGGTATGAGTTGGAGGTGGTTCTTTTATAGGGTTGGATGAGGTCAGAGGCATAAGGTTCAAGGGAATAGGGTTACAGTGGCAAGGCATTGTGGTACATGTAGTTCAGGTCAGTTTGATATTACATCTGACAAAACCCCTTCTAATATCATATGGACTGACTACATTGAGTGCATACCTGAGCATTTTATTTTCTAAGACACAAACTGCCAAACAGGTACTCATGCTGAGCTGAGGGGAGTGGTTTGGTCAGTATGTCTGCCACCTGTTATTATTATTATTATTATTTATTCAATTTATATCCCGCCCACTCAACACAAGGCCGACTCTGGGCGGCTAACAACATAAGAAGTAACCCCAGGGCAACCCAAGGAGTTTACAGACAATTCACAAATACAATAATAATCCTAAAAACAGTTAAAACAGTAAAAAAGTTCCTTTGTCTCACAATGTGTTAGCTCTATAAAGCCTTCTCTTATCATCTGTCTCACGTTCTTGCACTTGATATCTATATGTCTAGATTTCCGGTTTATAGTTTCACCTTTTGCTATCTCTATGGCCGCCTGGCTATCTTCGTGGATGGTGATGGGGAGCTTGGGCTTTTCCCAGATAAGGGAGATCAGTTCGTTTATCCAGATAAGGTCACATGCAGCGTTTGACAGGCAGACATATTCGGCCTCGGCGGTGGAAGTAGAAACCAGTCTCTGTTTCTCGGTGCGCCAGTATATTGGGCTGCCATTCAACATCACCATGTAGCCGGATGTGCTCTTCCTGGTTCCTGAGCATCCGCCCCAGTCAGCATCGGCGTAGCATGACAGGTTGATTTCTTCATCTATTCGAGGGGTGAGCAGTAATTCTGTCTCCATGGTGCCCTTCAGGTATCTCAGCAGTCTCTTGACGGCCGCCCAATGAAACGTCTTTGGGTTACTGGAATGGCGTGAGAGAAGGTTCACTGCCAGCGTAATGTCGGGCCTGGTCCAGTTGGCTATGTGTAACAGCGATCCAATGATGGATCTGTAGAGGCTGACGTCTTCGAACTGTTCCCCTTTCTCGTAGGCGTTTTTCAAGAAATCTGTTTGCATAGGCGTCCCACAGGGGTGAGCGTTTGACATGTTGCATCTGTCAAGGAGTTCAGCTATTTTCTCCTTCTGGGAGAGTCCAAAGCCATTGGGTATCCTTGAGACTTGCACCCCTAGGTATTTGTTCACTCTCCCCAAGTTTTTCAGGGAGAATTCATTTTGCAGTCCATGAGCGAACTCGTCGCATTTGGACTTACTTTTCCCAAAGTACAATAGGTCGTCGACATACACTAGGACCTTTTCAACTTCCTCTGGTGATTTCCTTAGAAATACACATTTGTCGGCTTCGGCTGGGAAGAAGTTCAATTGCCTCATTGCCTCGGCCAGACACTCGTACCACCTCCTGCCGGACTGTTTTAGGCCATAGAGGCTTTTGCTGAGTAGCCACGTTTCCCCTCTATTGCGCCCAAAACCAGGTGGTGCTCTGACGTATATTTCCTTGTCAAGGTCTGCATGGAGGTATGCTGTCTGTACATCAAACTGGTACACTTGTTCCTCGAGGATGGTTGCCATCACTAAAGCGGCCTTTACGCTTTCTGGCTTCACTGTGGGGGAGTACGTGTCTTCGTAGTCGTCGGGGTATCGTTGGGTGAATCCTTGGGCGACTAGTCGCGCTTTGTACATTACCCCTTCATTTTCCAAAGATTTTACTTTAAACACCCACTTTGTCCCCACTGTCCTCTGGCCCTCAGGAACCTCAGCAGGAGCGTACACTCCGAGGGCCTTGAGGCTCTCCATCTCCCTTTCCATTGCCGCCTGCCACTTGTCCTGTTCTTCGGGAGGCAGTTTGTCTATGTCATCAAAGCTTGCTGGTGTCCCGGGGTAGGTGTTTATGCCCAGCACATACTCCTTTAGTCCTTTGGGAGTTATGCCTTTGGTTGGCCTGGTTGACCTGCGGGGCGCCTCTGCTGGGGTTTTTGGAGGTTCAGTCTCCACAACACTAGTGGTATTTTGGTGCGACCGCCTGGTCTCATCCTTCTCTGGTGGCGTGTCCGCTGGTCTGTTGGGCCTTGAGTTGGACGAGGGTGCTTTGGTTCCCTCTTGTGCTGGCTCATTTGTCAGTACCTCGTTTGCGTGTATCTTACTCCAATTCACGTGTTCATGGAACGTGGCCGACCTGGAAATCACTATTCTCAGGTTGTGGTCTAGGAAGCGGTATGCCTTCGAGCCCGGTTCGTACCCCATGAACCTTAGCTTCTTCGTTATCTTGTCCCCCTTCTTTCTTAGTTGTTTCGGTATGTGTACGTCTGCGAACACACCGAAGATGTGAAGGTGGCTCAACTTGGGCTTCTGCCTGTACATGGCTTCATAGGGCGTTTTTCCGATAACGCCAGACCATAGCCTGTTCAGTGTGTAGTTGGAGTACAGCAAAGCTTCCCCCCAGTATGAGAAGCTTAGGCCTGCATCTTCAATTGCGCATCTGATCATGGTCTGGAGCACTCCGTTCCTTCGTTCGGCGACTCCGTTCTGGAAGGCTGAGAATGGTGCGGTTTTGTAGTGTAGCATCCCCTTCTCGGTTATCCAGTCTTGGAACTCTTTGGACAGGAATTCCGATCCTCTGTCCGTCATCAGTTTCTTTATGTTGGTGTTGTTCTGGGTTTGCACCCTTTGGTAGAACTCTTTGAACTTGCTGAAGGTCTCGTCCTTGCTTTTGAGGGTGTATACGAAACCGTATCAGCTGTAGTCATCGACTATCGTCAAGAAGAATCTCTTCTGGCCCAAGGATCTCTCGAGTGGCCCCACCAGGTCGAGGTGGATCAATTCGAAAGGGTGGCTTGACTTCCTGGAGGATGTCTTCGGTCGTGCCTCGGTTTTTGTCTTGGAGCTTTTGCATACGGAGCACTCCAGGTAGTTCTCACAATTCTTGATCCTTAGTCCTTTTGAACACCCTAGCATCTTCTTGACTGTCGGAAAACCTATGTGTCCCAATCTCCTGTGCAACAGGTGCGCGCACTCATCATGTATTTGTTTCCCTATGGATATCCTCAGTGTTCTATGCTCTGCGCTGCCGACCCCTTCATTTCTTGTGGGACTGCCGTAATCATTGTTTTCCCTTTCTGGGTCTTCATGTTCGGGTTCCCTGGGGTCGTCTGTGGTGCAGTCCTGCATCTCTTCATCGTCAGTGCCGTCGATTAGGCCTATTGTGGCCTGTCCATCCTCAGCTTCCTTGGCAATGAGGTACGGTAAGCCGCCTATGAGCTCCACTCTTCCAATCTGCTTTCCCCTTCTTTCGATGGACACCCTCTTGTTTTCGAAGACTACCCTGAGGCCGGGGTCTTCTGTGAGCTTGGTGATGGCCAGGACATTATATGGAATTTCAGGGGAGTAAAGGACGCCTTTGACCTGACCAATTCCAGGGATGAGTACGTCGCCCCTGCCGGTTACTCTTGCATGTTCCTGGTTGGCGACTTTGATTCTGAAGGAATCTTTTTCAAATGAGTTGAATATTTCCTTGTGGCATGATGTGTGGGTGGTTGCCCCGGAGTCGATTAGCCACCGCTGTAGGTGTGCATTTGAAGACCTGTCTGCCCTGTGGCTGCTGGTCCCTTCACTGTGCTTGACCACGTTCACTGAATCTGGTTTGTATCCATCTTGCCCCTTCTGTGGCTTAAGCTCTCTCTTTGGGCTAGGTGATCTTCGTCGTCTGTCCCCCCTGTCGTTGTCGCCCTTGTGTCTGTGTGGGTATTCGTCCTGTGACCCACGCCTGGGTCTCGGAGTGTCCTCATGGCGTCTTTGATCGCGTGTGGGTTTGTGTTTCCTTGGTCCACATGTGTGACACTCGAAACTAGGGCTCCCCTGTTCAGGGAAACTGACTCTTTTGCGTGGCCTGTCCTCTCTGCGTGTGGTGGCCCTACTTCTCCTAAGGTTATCCTCAGCTATGAGTTTCTTAGTGATGTACCCCAATGTGGCATTGTCACTTCCCAAATTATCCAGCTGAGTCAGGAAGTAGTCCCAGCTTGAATCGAGGGAGTTGTATATAATGCTAATCTGGTGCTGATCCGTCACGATTTCCCCCCTTCTTATGAGGTCGGATCTCATGTTGTTTAATGTCATCAGGTGCTCGCTCATTGTTGATCCCTCTTTCATTTTGTATGCATACAACTCTCTCAATAGCAAGCAGGTCGTAGTCCTTTCATTGCAATAAAACATTTCATACAATATTCCCCAAACCTCATGCACAGTTAGCCCATCAGGGATACTCCCATACATTGAAGTGTCAATAGAGCTTAAAAGCAAACAGAACACTCTGTGGTGTAGTCTGTCCACCTTTAGGGTCCATGGCTTTCTTGGCGGGTCCTGGATCAGGTACAGTGCCCCCTCCCTCATCAGAATTACCTGGAATTGTTGTGCCCAGTCCATTAGGTTCTCCCCAGTCATGCGAAGGATTGGGAAGTTGTGAGGTAGTTGGCTGTGCTGGCCGGCATTGCTTCCTTTGCTGGATCTGGCCTGGTGCCCTGGGCTGTCTCTATATTGGCAGTGGGGGATGGGTACACATATATTTGCTATTGGATGTCCCATTTGCAGTTTTTCTGGTCGCCTGTAGAGGGAGTTCGCTGGTCCTCTGCCCATGGAGCGACCTGAGTTGACCTGCAGTTCCTCTTCTTCGCCAGAGAGGGAGTTCTCCTGCTCCTCTTGCGCCTGCGTGAACCTCATTGTTTGCTGGCTGCCGAGGTGAGCGGATCTCTGTCTCGGAGGTCCTGCTGCTTCAGGTTGGAGCGTCGGTGAGGAGATGCTTTCGTCGCTGGAGCTGCTTTCTTCATCGGAGGATTCTGTGGAGCTGTCGCGTGGAGGCCGCCATCTTTGCTGGACTGATGGGGGTTCGGGTCATCGTAGCTCCGGCTCCTCGGGTCGTGGCTCCGCGTGGAGGTCGGCTTCCTTCTCCGGACGTTCCCTGCGTTTGGTTCGGGCAGACAGCGGGTCGTGGTAGGTCTCACTTTCTTTGTTCTGTCTTGCGTGTGCTTCGGGTCTTCCCGCGTGGATGCGTGCCTTGCGGGTCTCGCGCCCCTCCCGTTCGCGGTAGTGTGTTTCTGAGGGGGGGCTGCGTCCCCTTCGGTTTCTAGCTGGGAAGGGTTTGCGGTGGCTTTCCTCCGAGGAGAGGTCATGTCTCCTTCGGCCTTTGATTGCGAAGGGCGCCTCTGCCCATGTGAGGAGTTCGGCCCGGTTGTCAGCAGCGCCTCTCTTGGGGGCGTGGTGCCTGCTTGGGGGTCTCCGCTCCTCTTCTAGTTCCTGGGGGCTGAGGGTCGGCATTTCTAGGGTCTGTGTGTCCACCCTCCGGGGTCCCAGGGCCATTTATTTCCTTCGCGTGGTTGGGACGCGCGGGTTATCTGCGGGTATCGTTGTCCCGGTGGATTTTCCCACCGGTGTGTTCGAATCTAGGGCCGCCGCTTGTAATTGGTCGGCTAGATTTGAACTCGGCTCGGTGCTTGGGGTTCCCGCCATGGAGGATCTCGGGGTAGAGCTTACCGTGCCGTTGGTGTGGGGTTCATCTCCGATGTTCATCAAGGCCAGTAGCTCTGCCGTGGGGATCATTCCTCTCCCGGCTATCGCCCTGTGGATTTTGGTTGTTAGGCTTTCGTCTTGGTCGTCCCTTTTGGTGGGTGCCCCTCCGGTTTCGGCCTTCGTTTGGCCATCTGGGTCCGTCTCCGTGATGGTCCGGTTGGGGTTGTCCTCTTCCATTACCGTTTGGGGTCGTGCAATTGCCTGTTCCAGAGTTTCAGGTCCAGTTGGTCTTTTGTTTTAATTTTGGAGTTGTTTGTGGGCGAACCAAACCTCTGCTACCATTTTGTGAGAGTGTTTCAGATGGTTCGGCCCAATAACTCCAGAGACAGTATATTATAATTAAAGTCTTTTATTCTCACTGCCCGCATGGCAGTCAGTGACTGTATCAAGGATTAAAGATGGAAAAAAGGCGGGTATGAGTTGGAGGTGGTTCTTTTATAGGGTTGGATGAGGTCAGAGGCATAAGGTTCAAGGGAATAGGGTTACAGTGGCAAGGCATTGTGGTACATGTAGTTCAGGTCAGTTTGATATTACATCTGACAGATATTGCCAGCTACTCAAAAGCTGGCTCATCATATCTTCTCCCCACTTTCTTTGGAATCCTTCTTCCATTTTGACATAGGATTCTCTGAGTCAAGTTGGACAGATGCCCTTCTCTGGAACAGCTTAAAGCATGTTGTGTTAGCCACAGCTAGGTACAATTTTTGACAAGCCTCCAGGAATCTTGATGCCACAATCAAAAGCTGCATTTGGCTTTAAATTTTGGGAAAGAGGAGTTATAGTTACTTTGGTCCATACAAATAAGACTTAGAATAAATATTTTCTTTTCTTTTTTTTATAAAAGCATAGAACGGGAATTCCCACCCTAAGGCCCGTCGGCTGGATCTGGCCCATGCTGCCATTTCATGTGCCCTCCCACCCCTCCAAGGGCATTTGAGAAACAAAATGGCTACCCCTTTGAAGCTGTTGGGACAAAATGACCACCTCCATCCTGCAGGCAGGGCAGAATGGCCATCTGGCCCTCAAAGCTGACTGAGAGAGCATGACCTGGGCCCCGGCTTGAAAAGGTTGGGAACCCCTGGCCTAGAATACCATAGAAAATTATTCAGGACAGTCACTCTTACTGCTGCTTCCAAGTCTGATGGCTCTTTGCCTTCCATCAACTTGATCATGGAATGTAACGCCTCTTCAGGTTCCTTGCCATTGAAGCGTTTTCCACTCAGTTCCTTAATGGCTTGTAGGAACTCAATGTAATTGATGAGGCTGGACCCTTTGTGCCTGCAAGTTGCAGTGGGAGAACACAGTTACTCTTGAGCCCCAGTAACTATCCTGTTGACCATACTTGTATCCAGCCATTTCTTCTCTTAGACCAGTGATGGTGAACCTTGCCACTCCAGCGGTTCTTGGACTTCAATTCTCAAAAGCCCAAGTCCCTGTGAATCAGGGCTGTAGCCAGGGGGCGGGGGGGGGGGGGCAAAACCCCTCCTGAGCTAACAGCCCCCCAACTCACCCCGGGATGCCAATGTTATATATGTGAGTGTGATATTGTTGCCCCTCCTGAAAATCCCCCCCACTCTTGAATCCTGGCTACGACTCTGCTGTGAATCCACACAAATGGGTTTACTGCACATACATGCAATAAACTATGTACGCACAATAAACCCATTTGTGTGGATTCACAGGGACTTGGGCCTTTGGTAATTGAAATCCAAGAGCAGCTGGAGTGCCATGGTTCAACATCACAGTCTTAGGCTCTGAGGACAGCTAGAAGATTCAATTTCCACCTTCTGTGACCCTGTTAATACGTTAACTCAGGGTTTCCCAACCTAGAAGTGGGAGGCTCAGGGGTGGGAGAGTGGGGGGGGGGGCTCAGGGTGGTTAACAGCAGTGGTACCACCAGTCCGGCCCCTCAACAGCATGAGGGGGTGTGAACTGGCCCCTGGCTTAAAAGGTTTGGAGACCCCTGCACTAGAGTCTGACATGACTGGCATTTGAGGAAGGGAGACCTTTATATTAGAAAGTATAAGGTTCTGTATGCTGTACAGATAGGAATCTGTGTCCTCAAAAGGGGAGAAAGGGGAATGCTGGCTTTCCGTTAATGCCATGGGGTTTTCCAGCAGTTTTTATAGAAACAGCGACATAGGGAAATCAGCCATAAATGGTATAATTTGCTCCACTGCCTCAGGATGGTACCAAATAATCTAAATCTGTTGTGAAGCAGAGAGCTTTATTAACATATTTCCTGTTGAAAATAAGAAAATGATATTAATCTCACACCCTGAAGAATAAAGTACTTTAGGAAATAGAGTGTGTTATACTATATACCACAGGATGCAAAAAAAAGGACCAGTTGTGTAGAAAACAGGTTAAGTAGAAAGACTCTCTCACTTAACAGGTAGCAAAAAAAATACAACACCCAGTGGTTCTCAAACGCTTAGACCAAGATGTTCTAAAATTCTCAGAAGCATTCACTGTTGGATGTTCTGGCCAAGAGAGGAACAATTAGGGTGCTGCCTACATTGGCTCCCACTATTGTTGTCTGAAACAAATGCCTTATTATCCCTAATGATGGAGGGTTCCATCATTTCCCACAAGTCATTGCCCCCTGCCCATCTGGCTCACTTGAGTTTGTTGAAGATGACGTCCACGTCAGTGCTGGTCACACACTTTCCATCCATCACGTCACACTCTTCCATCATCTTGGAGAAGTTCTTGGCTGTCATGCTGTTAACACTGCCAGGTGTGCCTCCATACACAGCAAATCTACGGAAAGCTTTTTCCACCTCTGACATCCTTCATGCCAACTAGCTGCACTGGAAGGAGTCAAGGGAAGACAACAGTTCTTCTTAGGGAAGATGTGAACTTTTATCTGGCTCTAGATAGCTATGGAAGGTAGATTGTATCTTAGAAAAGTTACTTTGGGGGATTATAACACCCAATCTCCAAAACACCATGACCATTGGAAGATGCAGTACCCGAAAATATAACCCCACCCCCACCCCACCCCGCAAGTTCTGAATGCAATGCTTTCTTGAAAGCCATCCTAAGAGGACAGTAGGAAATTCTTCTGGAATTAATAACAATAAAGGCTAAATCCTACTGAGAAAAACTGCTAGCATAAGCAGTATCTTTAAAACTGTTTTCCTTTCTGAGTGACGGTCCTGCTTTCCAATAGTTAAGACCAGGTGTTCTCAACCTTTTTAAGCCGGGTGCCGGGTCATGCTCCATCAGACAGCTTTGGGGGTCAGACGGCCATTTTGCCCTTCCTCCACCACATGGCACTTCCTTGTGTGGTGGAGGCGGTGGGGAGCCACATGAAATGGCACCCTGGGCTGCATCCGGCCCATGGGCCACTGGTTGAGAATCTCTGGTTAAGACAGTGAAGATGAACTTTTGACTGGATTTATATGCACATGTGCCTGGGCAGAAAGCATCTGAACAATATGGAACTCCTAAATACATAGTATTTGTGCTGTGTGTTCAATTACTAGTGAAACCTCAAGAGCAAAAGTGTTATTCCAGAATGCCAATATTCCGATCAAAATTTCGTCATCTTAAATAGCTTTGGGCTCCTTGTGATGATTAATAGTAAGACATTAGGATTCTACAATATAGTACTGGGATTCTCTCTTCATACTGGAGGCCACAATTTTCCAGTTTTAAGAAACCTCGGGTCCATAGTTATCCCAAGTAATGACTGAATGACTCTCACTTGGCAGACACACTTTGTTAAAATTGTTTACCAAATGATTTGTTTACTAAATGGTGTCTATTTCATATCTATTCTGTCCCAGCTCCTGCCAACCTAGCAGTTCGAAAGCAAGAAATTGCAAGTAGATAAATAAGGGCCAATTTGGTGGGAAGGTAAACAGCGTTCCGTGCACTCCGGTGTTGAAGCATGCCTGCTACATGTCCACAGAAATGTCTGAAAATGGAGACAGCGCTGGCTCTTTGGCTATAAACAGAGATGAACACCGAACCCTAGAGTCAGATACAACTGGCTTTTGAGCAAGGGTGACCTTTACCTTTAGTTGTTCAGTCGCACAGTTGATTCTGACCCTTTACAACCCTATGGGCCATTGTCCTCCAGGCACCCCTGTCCTCCACCATCCTCCCCAACCTGTCCAGCTCTGTGCCCATTGCGTCTACAATACCATCTAGCCATCTCATCTTTGGCCTCCCCCTTCTTCTTTTGCCCTCCACCTTTCCCAGAATCAAGGCTTTCTCAAGTGAATCCTCTCTTCTCATTTGATGTCCAAAGTACTTCATCTTTACTATTTGTCCTTCTAAGGAGCAGTCAAGGTTGATTTCTTCTAAGACTGACTATTTGTTCTCCTCACTGTCCAGGGTACTCTCAAAACTCTCCTCCAACACCACAGCTCAAAGGCATCTATTCTTCTGCGCTCAGCTTTCCTAATGGTCCAGTTCTCACACCCATACATTACCACCAAGAATACCATTGCTTTGACTATAGGAATGTTTGTTTGCAATGTGATATCTCTACTTTTGACTATGTTCCCCAGGTTTCTCATCGCTTGTCTCCCAAGAATCAGTCGCCTTTTTTTTCCATGGCTGCAATCACCATCTGCAGTGATCTTGGATCCTAAGAAAGTAAAATCTGTCACTGCTTCTACTTTTCCCCCATCTATTTTCCAGGGACTGATAGGGCCTGTTGCCATTACAGTATCTTGGTTTTCTTGATATTGAGTCTCAAGCCAGCTTTTGCTCTCTTCTTTCAATGAGCAGGAAGATGAAGGAAAAAGCATTAAGTGTTTGCCACCTTGAATTTCTTGCAACCCTTTGATATCCCTCCTCCCCCATTTAATAAGATCATTCCTCTTTAAGTAGCTTTAATTTTTTTTTAGTTATACCACAATAGGAATAACAATATATCTCATTAAGGTACAAACACAGAGATCACTCAAGTGTACCAGGCACTATATTTTATTGATTTGTAAAAATACAATTCAATAAGTATTCAGACTAATATGTTTAATGCATACTAAACATGTGTTTTGATTCTGGCTCTATGCTGATTTCTCCAATCAGGATCCAATCTACCACTTGTCCCCTTCACATCTCTTGGCTTGATGAAGGATTAGCTCCCGGAACCAAGAAGGCCAGTAGACCTCTGCTTTAGACACAAGTTTCCTATGGCTCAATATTTGTCTCAAGTTCCAAATTGAAAATATAAAAGTGAGTCCTAACCACAAACTGGCCATAAATCTTTAGACCTGGCATAATCCCAGTTAATAACAATGCCATCCAAATGACAAAAACCAGAGAATTTATAAACCAGAAAGATGTGGACTTTCTCTCTAAACAGTGGCCAGCTTTACCTGGGCTTTATGTTCCCTTCGTGTATTGCCTGGGAGAGGAAGCCTTGCTCTTTATGGACAGAACCAAAAGGCCCATGGATATATTTTGAAGTGGGGATTGTGACCTTGTAGGGTCTGCCTTTGTCATTTCTGACATAAGCCTACATTATTGCTAGTCCCAGTAAGAGCAGGTCCATTAAATTAACTGCAGAATAGCAAATCAACGCTTGTAGACTGCCCTGTTGGTTCAATGGGCCTATTCTATTTGGGACTAGAAATTGGGTTTAGGCAACAGTTTGTTGATCAGAGATGACAAGAGGTTCTGGAGTTTAATGGAGGAACTATAATAATAATTTTGTGTCAGAAATTATTCTGGACTGAAACGATTTTTGCTGGAGAAACTCCGCTCAGGGGATGCCCAGATGATGCTCCTTTCATGTCCCCAAAATATTTTCCCACCAAAGTGGTCCCTATTTGTCTACATGCAATTTCTTGCTTGTGAAAGGCTAGATTGGCAGGAGCTGGGACAGAGACGAGCATTCAATCCGTTGTGCAGTACCCAGGTCTCAAACTGTCAACTTGCTGGCCTTCCAGCTAACAAGGCGAGCTTCTTAACCACTGAGCCGCCACAATCCCTAATGGAGGAACTGAGCCAGCATGAAGAGATGTGTGGGGTGTATGTCCATATTTAAAGATGCACCTTGGAGGTTATTAGGAGGATCTGAACAATCAAACAAGGAGGAAAAGGTTGAAACCATCACAGAGGTTCAGACCACAGCAATCAATTTAAAAAAAAAAACCAAGGATTAGAAATGCAACAGACTTGCCATTCTTTTTGTTCTTATTGCAATACAGGTACAGTAATACCTCATACAAAGTCCGCTTCATACAACATCGGATTCATACATCGCCTAATTCCTTGAAAAAAGTTGCCTCATACAAAGTCGTGCGACGTTGTATGAGGCATTGGGTTTTTCCCAGGTTGCATTGTGCCTGGGCAGTATAAAAGGCAGGACACATGTGTGCATTGTTCTTGTGGGTTTTGCATGAGGCGAAGAGTGTTTAGGCAAAGTCAAGGAAACAGACAGGAAACTGACAGAACTTTAAGAAATCATTGTCTAAAGGCTAAAAACATTACAAAAACATGTCAAACAATCCTGATTGTCCAAGAACCTGAAGAATGCTGCAAAAATCTCAGGGATGCTTCTAAAAATTCTGACGAAAAAATCCTTGCGCCAACATGGCTTTCCTTTATAATTTGGTGTTGGGATGGTGTTTTATTTAATCAGGAAGTAAGAAGTTGTGGCAGTAACAAGCAGAGAGGCAACAGAAGGTAATGGCAATCCACAGGCAAGGTTGACATTGGTAAACCTCTTGGAATTTCTGTTATACTGATGGAGAGAGAGAGATAAACCTTTTAGGCTTTGGCCCATTGGTATTAATCAGGGGTTCACAACCTTTTCAAGCTGGGGACACGCTCACGGTCAGCTTCGAGGCTGGACAGCCATTTTGCCCTGCCTGCACGATGGAGGTTGTCATTTTGTCCCAACAGCTTCAAAGGGATGGCCATTTTGTTTCTCAAATGCCCTTGGAGGGGTGGGGGTACATGAAATGGTTCTATGGGCCGGATCCAGCCCATGGGCCTTAGGTTGGAAACCCCTGGTGTAAATGGACCATGTTCCAAAATTGGACCAGAGGAAAAATAGCTCAATTTCTTCTTTAATGAGACAGTTTTTATTATATTGCCAAGTTATCTCACACTTAAAATAAACAATTAAAACACTTTCTTTTTGTTAAAGTCCTCCAAAAGTTTCACCAGAGTTCTGTGATATGCAAATCATTTAAAGTGAATCAGTCAAAAGTTTGGTTGGTCAACCTTAGTCATGCTTAGAGTAGCCCAACTGGAAGGGGACTTAAATCATCTGTGACTAACTGAAGTCCTATTGATTTCAATAGGTGCACCATAAACTATTGATTTCAGTAGGTGAACCATCAAACTCCCTCTCTAAAACACCCATAAAGGCTTCTTGTTTGTCATAAATCTTTCTCTTCCCCAGCTCAACTACAGGTAGAGAAAAGATAAGAGTTGGCATTATACAAGGTCTAGCCACACTAAAAATTGTTTAGGTAAGCCCAAGGCAGAAAATCCAACACATGTCCTATATTATGCACCCGCTGATGTTTGGAGGTTGAGCAAAGCCCTTCTTACAGGTGACACACTGGCATGGCTTCCCTGCGCGGTGGATGTTCAGAATTCTAGTCAGGTGTGAAAGTTGGCTGAAACACTTTAGGTACTTGGGGGTGGGGTGGGGGGAGCTTTGATTTTGCCCTCAGCCACTTCTTCCCCCAGCTTGCAAGCTGCACTCTTGTGGGTTGCACCCAAGGAACTTTGGACTGCAATGGCTGTCTTAGAGCAGGGGTGCCCAAACATTTCAGGCCACAGACGGGTCACATGGTTCAGCGGGCCAGTCACATGATTCCTCCCACCGGAAATGGAAGTAAAACACGCCTTGTAATCTGTTTTGCAACAGGATGAGATATATTTTAAGCTGCCATTTTCTCTGCTTAAACCAGGGGTGCCCAAACTACAACCCATGGGCCGGATCCAGCCCCCAACGCCAATTCATCCGCCCCACGCTACCCTTGTTGCTCCCAGAAATAGAAATAAAACACGCCCATACTTCCACTTCCAGGAGCAACAAGGGCAATGCGGTGTGGGCCGGATGAATTGGCATCAGGGGCCAGATCCAGCCCATGGACCATAGTTTGGGCACCCCTGGTCTTAGAGGATCCCAGAGAGGATGTCAGCTCCCCTGTGGTTGTGATGGCTGAACTGAGGGAGGATAGGCTAGTAATCTACACATCTAAACTGCCATCGTCAGATTCACAATATCCACAGTCACAAGTCTGTGGGAAAGATAAAATGGTGGGGAATCCAATATCCCAAATATTGTTTTGGGGAAGCACTTCTGATCTGTTGCTTTTTTCATCATGGCATAAATCACTTTCGCAGCCTCCTAAACTGTCAAAGGGTTTGTTGTGTTCCTCAGAGTTGTGGGAGTTATGATAGTGCAGTTGCTTTGGGGTGTTTTTTGCTGTAGGGGCATTTTCCTCACGTGCATCTTGGTATGTCTGCTTATCTTCATCTTCTTTCTCTTCTTCTTTCTCTTCCTCCTCCTCTTCTTTCTCTTCTTCCTGCTCCTCCTCTTTCTCTTCTTCCTCCTCTTTCTCTTCTTCTTCCTCTTCCTCCTCCTCTTCTTCTTCCTCCTCCTCTTCTTCTTCCTCCTCCTCCTCCTCTTCTTCTTCCTCCTCTTCTTCACTCATCTCATGCCATTTTTCATGCTTCTTCAGTTGTACGTAACGCTTAAACTGGAGCCCACAAATTTCACAGCTATAGGGTCGCTCCACAGAGTGGGTGTATACGTGCTCTGTGAAGTCAGAAAGGCACTGAAAGTGCTTCCCACACTCTTCACAGCGGAAGGATGTTTGGCTCTTTGTATTCCGCTCTGTTCTTGGGCTTCTGGGTGGGGACATCTTGAGATGTTGTTTTCTCCTCGAATGGGTGGATTCATGTCGAGCAAGATTAGAAGGCCACTGGAAGCTCTTCTCACACTGACTGCAAATGTAGGTCTTCTTGAAGTTGGTGGTGCTCTGGCCCGTCATCAATTTGGAGTCTGGGCTGATTGGTTTGTGGGAATCTGCAAATGTACCATCTGCTTGTGAAGCTGGAGGACTAGGATTTGGGACCATCTTCTTTGACCGATATTTATGCCAACTGGCTTTTCCTTTGCCAGAATGTACATTCTGGTGCTGGGCAAGGAGGGAGGGATATCGGAAGCCCCTCCCACATTGTTGACAGATGAGTGGATTCTTTGCATGGGTGCTCTGGTCTGTTGATGGGCCTCTCAGTGAGGACATCTTGAAATGTCTTCTACAGTGTTTGGCAAGATCAGAAGGCCACTGGAAGTTCTTCTTACATTGACTGCAGGTGTAGGGTTTCTTCAAGTTGGCACTCTGGTCCAACTGGGAGAATGGGCTGAATGTTTTGTGGGAAACTTCAAATGTCCCTTCCACTTGTGGGGATGAAAGATTAGGATTTGGGTCTATCTCCTTTGAGTTATCTCTTTTATGCCAACTGGATTTTCCTTTGCCAGAATGTATATTCTGATGCTGGGCAAGGAGGGAGGGATATCGGAAGCCTCTTCCACATTGTTGACAGATGAGCGGATTCTTGACATGGGTGTTAGGGTCTGTTGATGGGCCGCTCAGTGAGGACATCTTGAAATGTCTTCTACAGTGCTTGGCAAGATCAGAAGGCCACCGGAAGTTCTTCTTACATTGACTGCAGGTGTAGGGTTTCTTCAAGTTGGCGCTCTGGTCCACCTGGGAGTATGGGCTGAATGTTTTGTGGGAAACTTCAAATGTCCCATTCACTTGTGGGGATGAAAGATTAGGACTTGGGTCTATCTCCTTTGAGCTTTCTCTTTTATGCCAACTAGCTTTTCCTTTGCCAGAATGTACATTTTGGTGCTGGGCAAGGAGGGAGGGATATCGGAACCCCCTCCCACATTGTTGACAGATGAGCGGATTCTTGGCATGGGCGCTCTGGTCTGTTGATGGGCTGCTCAACAAAGACATCTTGAAATGTCTTCTACAGTGCTTGGCAAGATCAGAAGGCCACCGGAAGTTCTTCTTACATTGACTGCAGGTGTAGGGTTTCTTCAAGTTGGCGCTCTGGTCCACCTGGGAGTATGGGCTGAATGTTTTGTGGGAAACTTCAAATGTCCTTTCCACTTGTGGGGGTGAAGGACTAGGATCCATCTCCTTTGACCGATATTTATGCAAACTCTGGTCTGTTGATGTGCTCAGTGAGCACATCTTGATATGTCTTTTCCTTCTACAGTGCCTGGCAAGATCAGAAGGCCATCGGAAGCTCTTCTTACACTGATTGCAAGTGTAGGGCTTCACGAAGTCAGTTCTCTGGTCCAACTGGGAGTTTGGGCTGAATGCTTTGTGGGAAACTGCAAATGTCCCTTCCACTTGTGGAGATGAAGGATTAGGATTCGGGTCTATCTCCTTGGAGCTATCTCTTTTACGCCATCTGCCTTTTCCTTTGCCAGAATGTACATTCTGGTGCTGGGCAAGCAGAGAGGGATATTGGAAGCATTTCCCACATTTGTCACAAGCAAGCAGCTTCTTTGCATGGCTCTGGTCTATTGTTGGTACTGATTTTAGGTCCAGTGTTTCGTCAGCAAACTTAGTCTCAAAATTCAGCGGAACAGAGACAGGTTCTAATGGATGAGGCTCACCTTCATCCACTTGGTCCTGGGTTGATCTAACGGTCTTCCCTCCAGAGTGGATATCATGGTGACGTTGGGTGAGGGCCGAGGGCCACCAAAAATCCTTCCCACCTTGGCCAAAGATATGCAAATTCTTGGTGTGGGGTATAATTTTTGAGATTTGGCTGGACATTTCAAAATAACTTGCAACTCCCTCCTCAGCATGTAGGACAGGCTGTATGGGATTTGAGAAGGCTTCCGGTTGGCACAGATTCTGTCTTGCTCTTTTCCTGTCACAGTGAACATGCTGGTGCTGGGCTAGATCAGACAACCACTGAAATTCCTGCCCACATTGTTCACAAAAGTATGGATCCTTGGCCTTGGACCTCTGGTCAGTTTGTGGTGTGACCTTTGGGCGTAATGTTTCCTCAGAGTCTGCCGTGATGTTTTCTGTTTGAAGAGGTGCCAATGCAGGGGTTCCTGGGCTTTGACTGTTCACATCCAGGTCATTCTGGCCCTGTCTAACCTCTTCATTTCTGTGATGTTGATAATGCCGGGCAAGGTGAGAAGGCAACTCGCTGCAGACATGAACATTCTTTTTCTGCTTGTATGCCTCTTGCACTGAGTTCTGGCAAGTTCTTTCATTCACATCTGCAAACAGGTTCTGCATCTGCAGAGGTGCAGAGACAGATGTGAACAGCCTTGGGCTGCGCACTGCTGCTTGGCTCTGGACCCATTTACGGCTTCGTCTAGAAGCTTTGCAGCCAAGATGTACGTTTTTATGTCGGGCAAAATGAGAGAAAGATTGGAACTTTTTATCACAGCAATCACAGGCATGATTCTTGGTAGACCTCTTTTGATCCCCACTTTGCTTTAAGGTTTGGTTAGATTTTTCTCCACCATCTGTGAATTTTTCCTTGATCTGTTGGTGTCCCAAAGGAACCCTCTTGCCTTCCTCTGATTGATACTGGCCTTTCAAAAGTCTGGCTTTCTTTGCTGAGTTCTCCAAATCTGTTAAAATTGAAAATACCAGGTAAGTCAGTTTGGCATATCCAGGAGTAGCATTCAACATTACATTGCCCCCTGCAACAAAGAATTTTAATTGGGTCCTTTATTTGGGACATTTTGAGATGCTTTTTTCTCTTCCCTTAGATCAGGAGTTTTCAACCTTTTTAAGCCGGGGGCCACGTCACGCTCCCTCAGAAAGCTTCAGAGGCCAGATGGCCATTTTACCCTTCCTCCACCACATGGCACTTCCTGGTGTGGTGGAGGCGGTGGAGGGCCACATGAAATGGTGCTGCAGGCTACATCTGGCCCGTGGGCCACAGGTTGCAAATCCCTGCCTTAAATCTTAACTGTCCCCTTTACACCTGTTCTTGTCTCTAGCATCTATTCAGAATACAGAAAACTCATGAATGCCAAGGCATGCAAGCCTAAATCACAGAAAAGCAGCAAAGCTTAATGTAAAGACTAATTTACACACGTAGACAGGCATATAGTACAGTTCTTCAGACTGCTAGCATGGCAAGACCTGTTTGAACATTCCTCCAAAAATCTCTTTCTCCACCCAAGAAGCATAAAGGGAAAAAGGTTCTAGGCTGATATTCTCTCTGGCATGAAGGGTTTCTATGTGCACATTTTGTTTTATTTGTATGTTTTTCGTGGAAAATTCAGCCATTTAGCACTAATCCGGGAATGCTGCATCCTAGGCTTTCTCTGATTGTGGAAGTTAGGCAGGTAGGTAAGGTTCAGCTTTGAAATAATTTCTGAATGCCATATCTTCGAGATATAAAAAGAGGACTAATATTTGGGTGTGTGTCAAAGCAAACATTGTGCCTTGAATTTCCATCAGCCAAAGCTTTGCTGGCATACCTATTTAGAACTTAACAGGAAAGATGCTGGGATCTAAGGTGTGGATGGCAAGCTAGCTCAACATCTAGTCCAGGGGTTCCCAACATTTTTACGCTGTGGACCTGTCCACGCCCCCCTCCCTGAACAGCTGAGTGGCCCGGACCATGCCACTGGAAGTGGAAGTATTTATGGCAGTCATAAATGGGCCCACTCCTGTTTTTATGACAGCCGCAGGTGCAATTACGCAGGCACATTTTATGGCTGATGTCAATGTGTCCGCTTCCACTTCCTGGTGCGGTGGCTGCAGTGCAGGCCGCGTGAAATGGTGCCACAGGCCGAAGGTTGGAAACCCCTGTTCTAGTCCATTAGAATTTTAAAAATATATATTATTTTAATAACACCAATGATTGACTCACCAGGAGACACTTCAGCATTGTAAGGTGGAAAACATAGTCCTCTTTCAACCCAGGTTGCTGGAGTAAGCTGAAGTCCCGACCAACCTGAAAAGAGAGGAGGGGAAATGGTGTGTTAATATTGCGGATTGCCTAGGAAACAAGTTGCAGAGTAACAGAACTCTAATTATTTGTTGCATTAGACACTACATTGCTGTTGTTATGTGCTGCCAATGCATTTCCAACATATGGTAAAGGTCACCCTTGTTCGAAAGCCAGTTGTATGCGACTCTAGGGTTCAGTGCTCATGTTTATAGCCAAAGAGCCAGCGTTGTCTGCGTCTGCAGATGTTTCCATGGACATGTTTCCTCTAAATATAGTATTAAAGATCTCCCAAAAGTTTTGTCATTAGTAGCCTTGTTCAGTTCTTGCAAACTAAAGACCATGGCATCTTTTAGTGAGAGAATTTATCCCACTTTTAGCCTTCTTTTTCTATTGCTTTCCACCTTTTCTTAACATGATTGTCTTTTCCAGTATGTTTTGGCTTCTCATGACATGTTCAAAATACTATAGCCTAAGTTTAGGCATTTAGCTTATTTGGGAAAGTTCAAGGGTGATTTGAACTAGAACATACTTACAGTGGTACCTCATACAACGTCCAAACTTGGTTCCACAAGTTTGGACTTTATACGGATTTGGACTTTGTATGAGGCATGCAAAATCCTAGCCATGATGCCTCATACAACGTCCAAATCCTTGCCGCGATGCCTCGTACAACGTCGTTTCCATAGAGATACATTGTACTCTAACAGCACAGACTTCAGGGCAAAGTCAAGGAAACAGACAGGAAACTGACAGAACTTTAAGAAATCATTGTCTAAAGGCTAAATACATTACAAAAACATGTCAAACAACCCTGATTTTAGGGGGAAAACCATAAACAAGTTTTTAACTTTTGAAAACTTTATGAAGTGCAGGTTTAAAAGTTAACATGTCCCATCGTGCAGCACTGTGTTAATCTGCAGTCATGCAGCCAATCATCCATTTTGTACAAGCTACTTTAAACCTTCTTATTTTCACAAGAAAGGTCTACTTTGAAGTCTCACTCCTTCACTGGAGCAAACTCACCTTTTCCTATCCCAACCTCTTTATCTTCCAGTAGCCCATGGGTGGTTTGTATCGCTTCACCAGATGCAGGTTGGAGAGCAGCCATTTCCTCCCTGGAGCAAGCTACGGACAGAGAAACAACTATTACTATTAATTATGCATTGTTGTTACTATGTGGCTTACACATAACATAATATCTTCAAACTGGAAATTAAGCAGAGGGATTCTCCTCTGGAACCTCTAAAGCAGTGTTTTCCAACCTTCGGTTTTTGGACTTCAATTCCCAGAAGCCTAAGCCAATTCCCCAAAGCACTGATCCGCCAGTGTACTGACTTAGGCTTCTGGGAATTGAAGTTCTGCTGTGGGGCCTGGGCCTCACGTTGAGAACCACTGGTCTAAAGTTTGATAGCAGTGCCCAAGTATATCAGAGAGATTTTAGGGAATATGTACAGAAGTTAAGTGTTGGCCCATCAATAAGGTGATCAGTCAAACACTGTTAACTAGGCATGAAATCTTATTTATCAGGAACGTGACTCTGGTTTTCCCAAGACTGTTCTTTTATGGTGGTGGTGGGAGTCCTTCACATTTTGCCCCTAATATGCTGGGGGTTCTAATTTTTACCAACCTCGGAAGGCTGGGAGAGCTCATCAGGATCGAACTCACACCACCAGCAGTTTGGGCTGTAGTACAGCAGTTTTAACCACTGCACCCCAAAGGCTCTATATTTATTGTGCTTCCCTTTCTTTTCTTTTTTTTCCTGATCTGCAACCAAGCAGCTAATGGGACAACTGCCACTAGGAAATAAAATTAATTTTTACTTTTAAAAGTATTTATTTTATTTTTATTTAAAACAAACAAACCATGAAGAATCAGGATGAGAGACAATAAAAAAGGATAAAAAATTTTCATGTGGCCTTTTATCTAACCTAAAATTAATCTTAATTCCGCAAACTGCATGCACATCTATGGAGTGCTAACTCCCTCTGCTTCTTTGCCTCTCCCACTCAATCATACATGCCTTTTGCTATCTCAAAGCTCATCTATAATTCCTATCCCTGTCTAATTATGCTCATTTATTCTTCTGTATTCTGTAATTCCTGCCTCTTGGGCTTGGAGAATCAGCCAATGGAAATAATCCTTTCTGGAAGCGTTTTCTTTCTCTTTCCTCTACATTAAATTGCCATAATGGTCTTGCTTGCCACTCCCTCTGTTATTACCTATCAATCAAATTGTTCATTTCATTATGGAAACAGCCAATGTACACCCCATAAACAACTACAAATGAATGTGACCAGAATTGTCACACATCCTTTTGTTTTTCATGGCTTTGGGGATTTTCGACAGTCTATGTGCGACTGTGCGACTGAACAACAACAACATGTGCTCCCCTACAAGGGCTTCAGGGACAGAAAACTGTCTCTCAAAATTCTCCAACATTCCCCAACCTTGCTATGTGTGCCTGTCTTGGGTAAACATTCCATTCAATTCAATGGGACTTCCTTCCCAATAAACATGCACAGTATTTTGGTACCACTTCCTCATTTTGTCACTAAAATGCTTAGCTGTTGCTGTTGATATCCTTTATTCTACTGCATTTTTTTACTTTGTAATATGCATTTTACTGCATTATTTAAATATGTTACTTCAAATTCTTCCAGTCACTTTGGCAGTATTTTTTCAAGACAGATAAAAATGTTTTTCACAAATAAGTGAAGTGACATGAAAGCACAAATCTTTTGTGAAGTTCTGTTCAGAATAAGAATGAAAAGATTCAGAAACAATTTTTCAATTTTTCCTTTTATACACTTATATCCTTCTTCATAAACTTCCATTTACCTTTCCACTTTTAATCTTAAACACAATTATCTTGTATACTATCTTCTTTAATACTATATCTGATTTATCAACTTCTCTTCCTAATTTCTTATTAAGGTGAAACAAAATCTACAAAAATAGTGCAAAAACAAGTTACACCCCCTTTGCCCCTTTACAAAAAAGAGCAAGGCCTGAGTAAAAAAAAATATCAGAAAGGGGGGGGGATGTATTTGTGTAACTCTTGATGAGTTCTGTGATATGCAAAACACTGCCTACAATAAAAAACAGAAGATGGTTTGAACAGACCTTTTGTTTATTTTTGCTCTTTTATTTGATACAACTAATGGCATCATCATGCCCACATTCCCACACCAGATCAGAACACCTGGGGCCCAAGGTTGAAAAGCCATGCACTGCCACTGACTAGTGATTTAAGTCCTCCAATTCTTCCCTGCATGGGTCTCTAGAGACATGCCGCTTCCAGCATCATGTAACAAAAAATAAGAAACTTTAGGCAACATCAGAAAAAGAAGGAGCCCACAACACCTATAAGTACAGATCAGGTTTCGAGTCCAGGAGGACTTTTCGTCAGTTTGGGCCTTCTGGAACCAAATTTGTGTCACCCCACCCCACCCCTTTACCTGAATTTCTCTAATATCCAGCTTTACAAACACATCATTTCATTGGGTTATTGAGATTTTAGTGGTCTAACACAACCTTTGGCTCTCAGATGTTCTTGGACTTCAATTCCCAGTAGCCTCTATTAACACAAGTACAGAGTTGGACTTCTGGGAATTGAAGTCCAAGAACTTTTTTTTTTTTGGGGGGGGGGGCAACGTTGAGAAGCCCTGACCTAACGCAAAGGATGAACCTCTTTTTTTCGGGGGTGGGGGGTGGGGGTGGATGATATAATGAACAGCCTCCAAAATCCCACAAGGGACCCAAAGGGACCCCTTAATTCAAGTCACAGGGTTGCAGGAAGAAGTACCCATTTCCCCATAGCACTGTTTAGGAAAAAAATAAGTATGAGAACTGCAGGAGAGGGGAGGGAAAAGGAGCCCCTAAAAACCCTATGTCTCTCTCCTCCCAAAACACAAAAGAGTGCATCGCCTCTCCAAGAATCCTATTAAAGAGTGTGTGGCTCAAGTGGTTAAGACGCTGGACTCGCTGACTCGAAGATCAGGGTTCGATTCCCGGGTACTGCATGACGGAGTGAGCTCCAGTCTCTGTCCCAGCGCTTGCCAACCTGGCAGTTCGAAAGCAAGAAACTGCAAGTAGATAAATAGGGACCACTTCGGTGGGAAGGTAAACAACGTCCCCGTGCTGAGGTATGCCTGCCACATGTCCACGGAAACGTCTGCAGACGAAGACAGCGCTGGCTCATTGGCTATAAACAGAGATGAGCACTGAACCCTAGAGTCGGATACCACTGGCTTTCAAGCAAGATCGACTTTTACCTTTACTTTACCTACCCCCACTTGGCCCTACCTGGAGAAGGATCTGGCCCCCCGTGCCCGCCTCTCGTGCTAGGTCCACACGTGGGCCATGTTGCAGGTGGAGAATCCAAGATGGAGCTGGGGGTGGATTCCTTCTTCCTCCTACTTCCCCCTCTTACCAGCCGCTTCTTCCAAACTCATCTGAGCTGCTGGGAGGCTGCTGGAAGATGATGCCTGGGCAGGTTTTACCATTCTCATTATCTCATTTCCTGTGCCCCTAGCCTTTGTGTTTGGGCTGCATACCTGGGGGTAGGTGAGAGAAGAAGAGACAGCTGGGAACAGCCAGCCAGCCAGCCAGGGGCCATTCCCCATAGAATCCGGTGTGGTATGGGGCTATTGTCATGGGAATATGGCCTCCCTCAGGGGGATGCAAAGCCCATTTACCTTCCACAAAAGAGAGGAGATGGCTCTTCACAAGGGGCTGGCTGGGTCATCTGGGCTGCACACTGGCACTTCTTGGCCTCAGACAGGAGCAACTGCCCCTTGCTTGCATTCACTTCACACACCTGTTCACCTATCAGAACTCAATGCTTCATCTCTGGGCCATTTGCAACTTGATGGGACAAAAGATCGATTGGAATTGCGCTGCCCAGCCATGGCAGTTTGATTATTGACAATCATGGCTCCATCCTATGGAATTTGTCGTTTGGAGAAGGAAATTGGTATTCCCTGCTAGAGATCTCTCCTATGAACTACAACAGAAAATACGAAGGGGCCACTCCACAATTACGTGGAGTGGGAATTGATCTCCTCCACCCATGTAATCTGACCGTAATTTTCGTTTTGAACCCCCCCTCCCTTTAAAATTACATAATCCAGAGCAGGACGGAATGAGCTCCTGTCTTTGTCCCAGCTCCTGCCAACCTAGCAGTTCGAAAGCAAGAAATTGCAAGTAAATAAATAGGGACCACTTCGGTGGGAAGGTAAACAGTGTTCCGTGCACTCCGGTGTCTAGTCATGCCTGCCACATGACCACGGAAACGTCTGCAGAAGCAGACAGCGCTGGGCTCTTCGGCTTGGAAACAGATGAGCACTGCACCCTAGAGACAGATACGACTGGCTTTCGAGCAAGGGAAACCTTTACCTTTTAATCCAGAGCTTTTGTATCAAAACTATTTTTTAGAGCTTTTCACTATTGGTGAAATAGAAATAAACTGCACAAGCAATTCAATAATCTCAAATCGGATCAAAATTCCCAGAGATCATTTTTAAACCCCAAAAAGTGCCATGTTTCGAAACCACAACAGCTCCAAATAGATTACATAATCTTTGACCTGACCCCCCCCCCCCAACCCACCACCATGTAAAAGGTAAAGGCCAGATCCGGCCCACAGACCATAGGGTTACAGAACTTGTGCACAAATCTCTATTTAATTGATATTTGGAGATCGCCCCCAAAAGGGAGACCATGGATGCGGTGACTTGTCATTAAAGGTTTCCCTGGTCTGGCTCTAGGGGGCGGTGCTCATATCCATTTACAGCCAAAAAGCCAGCACTGCCTGTGTTTTGCAGACGTTTCTGTGGTCATGTGGCAGGCATGATTAGACACCGGAGCGCATGAAACACTGTTTCCTTTCCTGCCAAAGCTTTACCTATTCATCTACAGTAGAACCTCAGATAAAGTCCAAACTCCATTCCACAAGTTTGGACTTTATCTGATTTTGGACTTTATCCGAATCAAATGGGCGATGCATCGGATAACGCCCAACTTTTATGTTTACCCTCCATGATAAAGGATGCCCTTGCTTGAAAGCCAGTCTTATCCGACTCTAGGATTCAGTGCTCATCTCTGTTTATAGCCAAAGAGCCAGTGCTATCTGCCTCTGCAGACGTTTCCGTGGACACATGGCAGGCATGCCTCAACATCAAAGTGTACGGATCACTGTTTACCTTCCCACAGAAGTGGTCCTTATTTATCTACATGCAATTTCTTGCTTTCGAACTGCTAGGTTGGCAGGAGCTGGGACAAAGACGGGATCTCATTCCGTCCTGCAGTACTCGGGAATCGAACTGCTGACCTTCCGCTTCCCAGTCAGCGTCTTAGCCACTTGAGCCCATGTAATTTTCCCTAATTCAGATGGCAGACCCCTCCTTTTGAGGATCATGTAATTGTTGAATGGCCCCAAAGGACTCTGCCAGACTAAAAAAATTTACAGTAATACATGTACAGTAATACCAGGAATAAAATGAGTATGTGGCCCTCTACCCACTGTTCAGATGCAGATATTCCCTGGAATAGTTTAGCAGAGCCAGTGGAGTCAGAATAAGGAGAGTTGTAATAAAACATTTCTGCACTTAAGAAATGTGGAATGTGTGGTTTTTAATGTGTTTTTAGTATAGTTAGCAACTTTTGAGTTCCTATGAGAACAGATGAGATATGGTTTAAATAATAAAAACATCTGGACACATACACATTCCTAGTGTTTGATTTATACCCATTGGAGTTATTCATAACTCACCCATATTTCTAGCTTTTAAAGGGTTAACAGAAACCATGTGAGCATGCATTGAAATGCACTGTGTGATCAGCCGTGATGAATAAAAGATACAGTGACCTATATCTGCATGTGTATGATTTAAACAAAGCTTGGAAAGGTTGCTTTTTTGGGCTACAGCTCTTAAAATCTACTAAATTAGGGGAGGGCTCTGTTGCTGAGATACGCACTTGGATTGATCTCCCCATAATGATCTGTGATACCAGAACCGTGGTGGCTTAGTGGTTAAGACCCTGAGTTTGACAACCAGAACATTTGCAGGTCAGTAGTTCGAGCATACCTGTCAAGTATCCCGGATTGGCTGGGAAATGCCATATTTTGGCACGCATGCCTCCCCTTTCCCGGTGCCATCCCGTATTTAGAACGGCGGGGAAGGGGTTATTGCGCATGCGCAGAACCCATCTGTGCATGCATAAACATGTTATGCACATGCACAAAGGGGTTCTGCACATGTGCAATGGAGTTTTTCCTGCACATGCACACCCGGGCCGGAGCAGTTCCCGTATTTTCTGGAGCGGCGCATGAAGGGTATGATTTTTGAGACCTTAGTGCTGAGCAATGGAATGAGCTCTTCTTGTCTGTCCCAGCTTCTGGCAACCTAGCAGTTCGAAAGTGGAAAAATTGCAAGTAGATAAATAGGTACTGCTTCACCAGGAAAGGTAACAGTGTTCTGTGCATTTCGGTGTCTAGTCAGGCTTACAACATGACCATGGAAACACCTGCAGATGCAGGCAGTGCTAGCTCTTTGGCTATTAAAGAAAATGAACACAGCCGCCTTGAGTCAGATACCACCAGCTTTGGAGCAAGAGAAACCTTTATGTTTACCCTCAGTGGTCTGTGATGAATAAAGGTTGCCCTTGCTTGAAAGCCAGTCGTATCCGACTCTAGGATTCAGTGCTCATCTGTTTATAGCCAAAGAGCCAGTGCTATCTGCCTCTGCAGATGTTTCTGTGGACACATGGCAGGCATGCCTCAACATCAAAGTGCACGGATCACTGTTTACCTTCCCACAGAAGTGGTCCTTATTTATCTACTTGCAATTTCTTGATTTCGAACTGCTAGGTTGGCTGGCAGGAGTTGGGACAGAGATGGGAGCTCACTCCGTCATGCAGTACTCGAGAATTCCAGTTGTCGAGTTCAGCATCTTAACCGCTTGAGCCACCGCAGTCTGTGATACTCTTCTACTAACCCCAGGCCTTTGTGATTCCCTGGCCCTTTGTACCAAACCATGCTCTTTGGGGCCGAGACGCTTAAAGCAAGAGTTTACCAACATCTGGTTAGTAGCAGCTGCTTAGAGGACAAACGCACGCCAAGTCATGTCTCGTTTTAATTTTTATTTCCAGTTTCAAATTTTCTACAAGAAAACAATAAAAAAATAGAAAACTCTAGAAGTTGTCAAGCTCCCTGACACACCAGGTCACTACAGAAACAAAGAGCTCTGTTGCTGGATCACTACGGAGATGAAGATACCACCGGCACCGGGTTGCTTGCTACGCACGCACGCATGGGAGAGAGACTGTGGCACCTGGTTGCTATGGAGATGAGGCCCCAAAACAAGGCCTTTGAAGTCCCCTCAGGCCAAGAGTGGTTAGTGTAGCCTGCCCTGCCTCTGCAGCACTTGACAGGATAAATAAGATTAATGGGGGTCAGGGCTCCTTTGTCATTAATAAATGGATAAAGGAGAATTTTGACAGGCTCAAGCGTCTCCCTACCACAGTAGCACAATGGAATGAAAAAAAAACTGCACCTGCAGAAATGCTCTTCTGTTACAAAACCTCTCGAGGTAAACAACAGGAGTCTTTTTCCCCCAAATGGGGTTGGTGGGTCTACCAAGGTTGGGCTCGGGCCTGAAAAAGGGCCCAGTTCCTCAGAAGAAACAATGAAAGGAAGCAGCATCAAGCCTAAAAACAGAGGAGAAAAGGGTTGGTGTCTGCCATTTCCAACCATATTCACCCCTCAAACCCTGTATGACCGTGATGGCGAGCCTTGGCACTCCAGGTGTCCTTGGACTTCAATTCCCAGAAGCCCAAGCCTCTTGTCAATCCACAGGAATGGGTTTACTGTGCAGTAAACCCATTCGTGTGGATTCGGACTTGGGCTTCTGGGAATTAAAGTCCAAGGACACCTGGAGTGCCAAGGCTCGCCATCACTGCTGTATGACAACCAGAAAGGACTGCTACAGCATCAATGCCCCACTCCACACCCCAGCTATATATCACATCTTCTACCTCAGGGTCTGCACATTCCCTCCCCCCTTTCCTGGTAGGACTTCCATAGGGTCAACAATCGCATGACAATGAACAACTGTGCCTCCACTGAATCTCTTCCAAAAGAGAAGACAACCTTACTACTTCCTACCCCAATGCCTCTCACAGATAGGCCCACGACTCTGTCATTTGTGGGAAGGCATTGTACTAGCTGCCTCTCCTGGACTCTGCGCTTCTACGCTACAAATGTAAACAGTCCCGAAACTGGTTTAACTGTCTTTAGAAGCTGCCTTTCGCCGAACCATATCCGTCGGTTCGCTTGGCCCTCTTCTGCCTGCTTTGGCAGGTCAAGGTCACCAGCAGAGGACTTTTGGAATCTCGCTACCCCTTTTAGCTACGGATTACAAAGGATTAAATCTTGAATTTTCTGCATGCAAAGCATGTGTTCTATCGCTATGCTATGGACTCTCCAAGGCCCCTGCTTGTGAACTCTAGGAATTGTAGTTTATGTAGAGATGTTCAGAAATCTTGATTAGAGGGCTACTTCACAGAATGAGTTACAGTTCTCAAGGTCCCATGGATGGGAGGTGTCATGACAGTTAAACAGATTCAAAACTGAATTATATATGTAGAGTAGATATACTCAAGCCTGCACTGGCTCCAACTGCAATTCCATGAGGCCTGTCTTAGATGCCTCCTGGTGTGGTCCCTTTTGGACCACAGAGCCAAGCAATTCCTCCTCAGGTCTTGGCTCCTCGGAGTCGTGCGACATACTGTCCCAACCTTGTTGAGCTGGTTCAGCTCCGGGAGAAAGACTATCCACTATTGCTCCATCAGGGGTCTGCTTCCCTTGAGGCAACTCGAGTATGGGAGGCTCTCCCTGGTCTTCTGAATGCCAGAGATTCTGGTTTTTCATGCCCTCACCCTTTGGACTTAGACACTCAAGTCCTTTCAGCTGGGGGCTATGGGATTCAGGCATCTCGCCCTCCACCACCACCCGAGGTTTAGGGGCGGTGTGAGAGCAGCGCCGGGTACGGGCCTTCCGGCTGTGGTGGACTTGAAGGTGTAATTCCATAAGCTCAGGAGCGGAGGTGGCAAAGGGGCAGAACTGACAGCGGTGGAGGGCTCCCCCAGCTAGGGCAGGCCGCAGCGATAGGTCCAAAGGCTGGAAGTCAGCTTTCCCATTGAGCAGCGGCTTGCGTCGGGAGGAACGGGACCGAGCTGCACCCAACCCCCCCAGAGACAGAAAAGGCCCATGGCTCTTGGTGAGCTGGGTAGGGGGGAAAGTGGGGACTGCAGTAGGGGCAAGGGGTATGGGGCACCGCTCCAGTGTGGCAGCGGCAGCAGCAGCAGCTGCGGCAGCGGCACTCTTCTGTTCCCGATGATGGCGCTGCAGGTGGTACTTAAGAGAACCGGACTGAGTGCCAGCGTAGTCACAGTGAGGGCATTTGTATGGGCGCTCCCCTGCAGAAGCAAGCACAAGAAATTCACTGTTAAGAAAGAATGTTTTAAATCAGGGATTCCCAACCTAAGGCCCACGGGCTGGATCCGGCCCGTGGTGCTCTTTCATGTGCCCCCCCCCTCCAAGGGCATTTGAGAAACAAAATGGCCACCCCTTTGAAGCTGTTGGTACAAAATGGCCACCCCATCGTGCAGGCAGGGTAAAATGTCCACCTGGCCCTCGAAGCTGACTGAAAGGGCATGACCCGGTCCTTGGCTTGAAAAGGTTAGGAACTCTTTTTTAAACCAAAGCAAAGCAATCACACTTATATACCACCCCATAGCACTTAGTGCACTCTCTGGGTGGTTCACAAGTTAATTAGCATTTTACCCCCAACATGCTGTGTCCTCATTTTACCAACATCAGAAGGATGGAAGGCTGAGCCATCCTTGATCCCTGGTCAGGATCGAACTCACAAACTTTTGGTTGTAGTACAGCAGCTTAACCACTGCACCACCAGGGCTCCTTTAACATCTTTTCCCTGTAGATACATAATAGAAATATGGGCTTCACAGACTTTGGCTCAAGCTCAACATCTGGCCACAGATGCAGTGACTTTGAGTTGCACTCGCTCAGTTCTGCCAATCTCCTGGAAGGTCCATGGATCATGTAGGAGGGAGACCTCTCTTTTTTCAATCTATAATACTGGGCAAAGGTCCCATGAACTGGCCACATTGCAACGTGTGTTCCCCCAGTGGCTTAGTGGTTAAGACACTGAGCTGGAGACTGGAAGGTTAGGTTTCAATACCCGAGAGTTGCACTTGGGGACATGAAAGGAGCCTTATTCAGGCGTCCCCTGAGCAGAGTTTCTCCAGCAAAAATCCTTTCAACCCAGAGTAACCTCTGACATGAAATTATTATTATTATGAGCATGAACAAAAATAAATTATATCTCAGCCTTCCATCCTTCTGAGGTCAGTAAAATGAATACCCAACATGTTGAAGGGGGGGAGCGATAATGATTACCCTGTGAACCGCTCAGAGAATGCACTAAGCATTATGGGATGGTATAGAAGTGTAGTAATGTTCACTTAGATTCTTAAGATTTGTTTGGCCTGTTTCAAATTGCAAGAGGACACCTAACCGAGAAGTTAAATCAATTAAGAGAACACAGTGGCAATCTTTGGCTGGGGAATTATAATTCTGGATTTTCCACTCCTCCATAGTATCTACCAAATCCCTACCTCATAGAACCAAATGACAAAATGTAAAGGATCTCAGCAAGTAGATTGGGGTGGCCAAACTTTTCGAGCCGCCGACCAGTCATGTGGTGGAGCAGGTTGGTCATGTGGTTCCTCCTGCTGTAAAACACATCTGCGGCTGTCATAAATGCAGGCCATACTTTGGGCACCCCTGCTCTAATTATTCCCATGTCAAACAATGAGAGGAAGGAACATTGAAATGACTTGGCTGTCCTGGATAAGATGCCTGTGGTATATCTGAAAAATATTCTGATTTCAATAGAACAAGAAGCAGAATTTGGTGGAAATTGCCCAGACTTCATCAGTGGTTTTTAAAAAAAAACAGAGAGAAGGGGAATTATCAGGAATTAGCCAGCATAACCCTGCCCAATTTTGATCAATTCTGATTTTTACCTGTGTGGACCCGGAGGTGAACTTTGAGATGGTGGGAAGACCTGAAGGACTTTCCGCAGAATGGACAGTCTTTCCCTGTGCCCCGTCGGGATCCGTCCATGCATGACTTCTCCTGCATATCTGGAAGACACCAGAAGGAGGGGAGGGAATTTTCAATAAGAGGGGATTCCAAGCTTTCTTTAACTTTCCTGTTTGGTTTCATTATTCTTTTTTCTCAGCCCTTAGACCCAACTTACCGTGTTTCCCCGAAAATAAGACACTGTCTTATATTTATTTTTCCTCAAGAAGACACACTATGGCTTATTTTCGGGATATGTCTTATTTTTATTATGTTCTTCTGGAACATCGTCGTAACTCTCCAAACCCAGAAGTCCATCCTTTGCGCATGCACAGAACCCCTCTACGTATGCGCAGAACCCTTTGCGCATGTGCAGAGCCCATTTGCCACACCACGCTTATCGCTATGTTTTATTTTCGGGGTATGGCTTATATCGCGCAAATGCTTAGAAATCCTGCTATGGCTTATTTTATGGGTATGTATTATTTTCGGAGAAACACAGTAGAGCCCTAAAAGCAACCAGTCTCTCTCTCTTTTTTTTAAAGCAAACCAAAAGAAATGCAGACATCCCATTTCCTTACACCAGTGTAGGCAACCTCCTCTACACAGTCTACATGCCCAGTTCCTTCAGTCTTTCCTCATAGGGCTTTGTTTCCAGTCCTCTGATCATCCTTGTTGCCCTTTTCTGTACCAGTTCTAATTTGTTTGCATCTTTCTTAAAGGTGCGGTGGTCTTAAATATAATGCTTGTGTAATGTGCTGTGGTTGCTCAAGGCTAATTCATGAGGTACTAGGGTGCATTTTGGTTATACAATTGTGTGTGTGACTCTCTAGACATACAATGGACACATGCCATGGCACCTGGTCAATGAGCCACAATCAGCTGCAAGTTACACAAACTTTACACAAACACCAGTAGGACTCTAGTTATTTAGACTGAAATAAATGGTATTATTTTAATTGTCTCTCATTTCCTCTTATTGTTAACCCAACATGTAGCACTTTATTGTGAAAGAAACTGCTTCTGTAGAACCTCCTTTCCACAAAATGGTTCTAGAGCTGTGGTTCCCAACGTAGGGCACACGTCCCACAGGGGAGTACAGTGATTTGATTTTTAAAAGGGGTAATTCGAGATTGAGTTATTAACAGTGAATGGCCTTTTAGGCTTCTTCCACGTGAATAGTGAGTTCACTTTTTGAATAATAAGAATTATATGTCACCGGAGGGCAGGAGTCAGGATTTTAGAGATGCTTAAGTGGGGCATAGCCAAAAAAAGGTTGGGAACCACTGTTCTAGAGGGATTCTCCTAGAGATTGGCCAGTATCAACTTAGCTGAGGAGACGATTCACAGGCCTGCTGTTATAAGATGTCAGAGAGCAGGCATTTGAGACAGAGCTTCTTTTAATAGTGGCGCCATTTATGTGGAATACTATATACCCAGAAATATCCATGCCCCCCTTCTTTTTTTAGCCTTCAGACAGAGAACACTTTACTATTTCAGTGTCCTTTTAGCATCTCCCCCCCCCCCCCCCCGCCCCGGTCTCCCAGTTGTAAATCTCTACTTTTAATTTGGCTACTGGCTTTAAAACAGTCTTTTAGTTTTGTAGATTTGCTCTACAGGTATACCAGGGGTCGGCAACCTTTTAAAGTCGGGGTCAGGTCACACTCCCTCAGACAGTTGAGGTAGCCGCTACCGTAAACGAATCTGTGGCTGCCAAGAACATGTTTACGGCGGCTATAAGCGCAGCCACAGCTGCAGTAAACACACTTAAGGCTGCCATAAATGTGTCTGCAGCCGCCGTAAACATGTCCATGGCTGTTTCCGGCAGTGGCAGAGGCGATTGGAGCCAGGGCGGGGGCTGAATGATTTGGCGCCATGGGCTGGATTCAGCCCAGTCTGTAAGTTGCCAACCCCTGTTCTATACTGTATTTGTACTGCAGTGTAGTTTTTCTTGTTTTAGATTTTTACAATCTGCGTAATTTTGTGTTTCTATTAAAAGGCAGGTGATAGGAAGAGAAAGAGCATTTTTTTTAATAATTCAAAAACTACATTCTGAAGGAGGGAGGTGGGACCTTTACCAATGAGCCAAAATCCAAAGCAGTCTATTTTTAAGATCACATCCCCTTTTCATCCCTGACAAGTGCAAATATTTTGAATATTACTGGAACAGAAGGTATATTACCAGTGCCAAACATGGACAGTCACAACAAAACATAAACAAAACTTGGTCACCATGGAAACGAGATGTCTGAGGAAGGCTGCTGGAGTGACTAGAAGGGATAAAATCAGGAATGTGGTTATAAGGGAAAAAATTGGAAGGCAACCAATCTTAAACTACAGTACAGAGACAACAAATAAAGTGGCTTGCCCACTTGGAGAGAATGTCTTGCAATTCCATACCTTGCAAGGCATATGTTAAAAGAGAAGGACAAAGTGGATGAGGCAGATCAAGAGAAGGGTGGAGAGATAGTGTCAAAGATATATTACAATACACCGGTGGAGGCAGCTAGACGTGTCAGAGCAAGAACTTTTTATCTTCCGCAACACCAGAAGGGGTACAAGAGGAAATAGAGGAAGAGTAGAAGGAACTCCAGCTGTTGCTTGTTCCGTTCAAAGCTGCTCAGCAGTCTTATCTAATTCCTACTCTCCTTCCCATGACAGGTTGTAGGGTAAAATAATAACCTCATAGCCTAATTTTTAATCGTTTTATCCATTATGGCAAATTCCTACTCTTGCCACCTGAGGGCACATTTAAACAACACGTCTACCATTCCAAAAATAAATGATAAATCAACAACCTCCTACACACAGGAAAATCACCCCATGGGAATGAGGTAACCTATGATTCACACCTTTTTTAAAAAGCTGAACAATGTGTCAGACTTGAAAATGAGCAAATTTCTACAGCTCAAATGCAGCTCAACAGTCATTCTTTCTAAGCAATGTTTTGTCTGCACCATCTCTCCCCCTCCCCAATTGTTTCCTGAAACCACATGCCTACAACAGAATTGAAAACAATTTTTCCTTCCTCCACTCCTCCCCATACACTTAAAATTAACATCTTGCCTGGCAAAAAGGAAATATTCTCATTTTTTTTTACTTTTTTATGTGTTTCTACACAATTTTAGTTATCATTCTGGCCTGTAAAAGTATGTCAGTTTGGTGCTTGAAGCCTCTTTAATCAGAATTCTCTAGGAAATACAATTATTCTGTGAATGTCCAGGAACCAAAAGATTCTGTTTAGTTAGATTTAGTTACCTCAGTTAATATTTTGAAAGCAAGCCTTTGGCTCACACCGAAATCTTCCTCAGACTTACCACCAGCTTGTAAATGCAACAGATTGCCTGACACTTCCAAGAGACTAATTGTAGAAGCTTTACACAGTTTAGTTTGGTGTTTATTTCTTTAATTTCCCTCTTAGGCCACTCAAACAGCTAAAACAAGTATGAGTACAGATTTACACCAGGGCTTCCCAACCTCAGGCCCGCTGGTTGGATCTGGCCTGAGGCATCATTTCATGTGGCCCCCCACCCCTCCAAGGGCATTTGAGAAACAAAATGGCCACCCCCTTGAAACTGTTGGGACAAAATGGCTGTCCCCATCGTGCAGGCAGGGCAAAATGGCCGTCCAGCCCGCAAAGCTGACTGAGAGAGCATGACCCGGCCCCAGCTTGAAAAGGTTGGGACCCCTGGATTAGACAGTACACGGTCCCTTGCTACGTCTCAAATGTGAGTGTGGTGAAATAAGGGGGAAATTGCAACCTAAAATATTTATTTAAAATGCTTAAAACAGGACTATAGTGCTAGCAATTGCACTTATATAACATCCCATAGCGCTTAGTGCACTCTCTGGCAGGTCACATGGTAATTAGCATTTTGCCCTCAACATGCTGGGTCCCCATTTTACTGACCTCAGAAGGATGGGAGGCTGAATCAACCTTAATCCGTCAGGATCAAAATCACATCGTTTGGGCTGCAGCACAGCAGCTTAACCGCTGTGCCATCAGGGCTCTATTTTTTTTAAAAGTGTGAAGCAGAATTCTGGGTGACTCAGACATACCCTTCAAGCTTGAGTGGCTCTACGACCAAGTCTTACCTGCCCGTTCCCCATCCCTGATGAAAAAACAAACATTTTCACAAAGTTCTCAGGTAGCACTTGGGCTCTGCTTGTCCATACTTGCCTTTTTCCTCCTGGTTCAGCAGAGCTGGGCTGGAGCTGGCCAGGCTGGAGGCTCTGGCATTGTTGGGTAGCCAGTGTCCCGTGAGAAGGTGAGACTCCAGAGACTGTCCCTTGCTCCATTCTCTCCCTCTGGGCAGGTGGCTCTTCCGGTGCAAAGCCATCTGCTGGAATGTGGCAAAGGTCCGGGCACAATCTGGGCAGCGGTGAGCCCCTCCTGGGTCTTCTCTTGCCAGCTTGGCCCCTGACGTATACGGCCGTTCCCTCCATTGCTGGCCGCTTTCTACCGCCCGAGCTGTAGCCTGCAGGCGTTCGGCACAGCTGGCATCACCGTATGCCAGAAAATTGCCCATCCCGGCCTTGTCTGTGGGCCGAGGGGAAAGGAGAGAAGGATACAGGGCTTCGCAGCCCACCAGCAAGCTTTGTGCAGACCGGCCAGGGCCCGGCCTTCTCTGTTCACTCTGGAGGCCCAGCTTGCTGAGATGGACTTTCATGTGGTTCTTGAGGAACCACGGCTCTTTGAAGCCGCGGCCGCAGACCTGGCACTTGTGGTCAAAGGAGTCTTTATGTTTCCGCATGTGGCCCTTGAGGAACCAGGACTGGGTGAAGGCTTGGCCGCAAACCTGGCAGCGGAACTCAGTCGGTGTGGAGGCTGGAGAGGCGGCAGCAGGGGCAGAGGCCGGAGGGGCGAGCGAGACGGTCTTCTTGGAGGGGGCCGGGGCGGCGGGAGGAGCAGGCACCCTGGCTGGGGGAAGACTGTGTGCTTGCTGGTTGTGCCACTGCAGCTCTGCCTCTTGGGCAGCCGCGAAAGAGCATTGCCCGCACTTGTAGGGCTGGTGAAGGATGCGGAGGTGGCGCTCCCGCTCGCCTGCTGTGCGGAACTTGCCCTTGCAGAAGGGGCAGCGGAAGATGGGCTGAGGTGGAGGTGGCACAGGAGCAGCGGGCTCTTCCTCCTCCTCCTCCTCTTCTTCTTCCTCCTCCTCCTCTTGCCCTCGCAGAAGTGCCCGCTCTTCCAACTCGAGCAGCAGGCGGCTCTGGTGGCTGAGACGGGCATGAGCCTCAAGACAGTGCGAGCGCAGGTGGAGTCGCAGGCTGGCACGTTGCCCTGCCCGGTGGCCACAATAGGGGCAGGTGAGAGGGGAGGAGCTGGTATGGATGCGTGTGTGCAAGGCCAAGATGCTATTGAAGCGGAAACGCTTGCCACAGATGGGGCAAGGATAGGGGCGAGCTTCACCCCCTGGTCCTCCTGGCCCGTTGGAGTAGCGTTGGAGGTCCAGTTCCCCATTGAAAGCCAGGTTGTCAGTTCCATCGCAGGAAGAGGAGGAGGATGGGGAAGGGAGGGCCACGCTGGTTGAGTTGGCAGAAGGCAGCGGGTAATCTGCATCCTGCAGGGACAGCAAGGAGAGAGAAAAAGAAAGCCGGACCTTATCATTGAATATAGTTTTCTCAGAGATTGGAAATGTTACCTTTTTCTGGTCTCTAATTCTCTATGGTCAAACTGGATGACTATAGGAGCTGCAGGGCCACAATGACTTAGTAGTTAAGGTGCTGAGCTTGATCACCAGAAGGTCAGCATGTCAGAAGTTCGAGACCCAAGTGCTTTGCGATGGAGTGAGCTCCCACTGTCTGCCCCAGCTCCTGCGAACCTAGCAGTTCAAAAGCAAGAAATTGCGAGACGATAAATAGGTACTGTCTTGGTGGTAAAGGTAACAGCATTCCACATGCTCTGGTGTCTAGTCATGCTTGCCACACAAACATGGAAACATCTGCAGTGGCAGACAGCGCTGGATCTTTGGTTACAAAGAGAAATGAGCACTGCCCTCTAGAGTTGGATATGACTGGCTTTTGAGCAAGGGAGACCTTTACCTTTAGTCCAACAAGTCATTTTTCCAAATTTGTATTTTTCTCCACATCTTTTCTTACACTATTCATACTCATCTTCCCATAACTTTAGTCTATGCCAGAGCAAAGTGAGAGAAAAGATAACTTTTCTGTCCTGTTGAGTTTCTACAGAATAATCAGCAAACCATTTACTGACGTGCACCCTGGAAACAAAACAAATAACACCTTCCTTTTAAAAAAATGTTTTCATAGCTGACCTCTTAAGTATGAAACAGAACAGAGTCTCTTTTCCTACATGACAGCAATGGACAAAAGCAGCCACTCTTTCCCATAGCAGTTTGCGAACAAGCAGCTACTAAGACTGGCAAACAGCATAGCTTTCTTTGACTGGGGAAGGCCAAGCTGTGCAGGGGAAATGGCGAACAGGCCCCCTCCCCAGAAACAGGTACCCAATCCCATTCTTTTTAAATGGAGCAATCTGGAAAACCAGTGGCTGAAAAGCAATAATTTGCAATGTCATTTTAAGCACAGAAAAGATGCAAAGATCATGAACACCATTCTGAATAGATAGGGCAGTGAAGACTTGGCTATGGACTCAGAAGTGGGAAGGATTATCAGACTCATCGCTGGAATTTAAGGTACAGATAAAATTATCCTGGCCTAGGCTCAGAAAAGAAATCCATGGGTTTGTAATGCTCTTACTCAGTGGAGAGGTATGCCATATATGTCCACGAATCAGGCCCATGCTGGCCCGCCAGGATACCGGGACGTGTCATCAGTTTCTGCTCCGCTTCGGCTCCTCTCACCGGGCTCCCCTCCGCCCTGTGGGAGAAAGTCTGAAGTGCGCGGAGATAATAATTTCGTGTTGTTTTTTCTTTCAATCCAAACCTTATTATTATCTCTGTGCCACTTCCAAAGCGCTTTGGACTTTCTCCCACAGGGCAGAGAGGAGCCTGGCGAGAGGAGTCGAAGCGGAAGCGGAAACTGCCGAGGTGGCGTGGCCCTTTAAGTTATAAGTACGGGTGCACAGTGACTCATCCCGGTATCCCACCAGGCCAGCCACAAATTCTTTTCTTGGATGAAATAAAATTCAAGCACAGAATTGTCAGCTTCCCTCCCTGCCTCCTAGTTTTGTCCTAACTGAGTGAAATGGAGCAGTATGTCCCCATTGTTTCTGAAAGGGTTATTCTATAGGATTGGTGGTGGTAGTGGTGGGTTCTCTCTAAATTGGTTTGTGAAATTGTTCTGGGGCATTCTAAACCCACAAATTAATTCTCCTGCTGAACTAGACTGTCCTTCAGTCAAACTCTTCTGTGGGAAGAAAGACAGAAGGGCAGACAGCTAGAGAAGACATCCAAGTCCATAACTCCTCAGGCTGGACTGTATCTTCCTGCCAAAAATAGGTACAAAGAATACCAGTTGCCCTGTGAGAAGGATCCTAGCAACTTAACATTTTGATACTGCAGTGGCACCTCGTTTTACGAATGCTTCGTTTAATGCAATTTTCACTTAATAAATGAAAATCCATAGAAAATAATGCATCATAATATGAATTTTTTTCACAATACGAAAAAGTTTCCCTATAAATTACATGGTATACAGTGGCCTCTAGTGGCCAATTCTGGTAATACTGAGTGTTCTGCATTGTGTTTTGTATTACAATGTTTCGTAATGCAAACCGTCCTGCGGAACACATTAAATTCGTAAAACAAGATACCACTTTTACTTGGCTTTTCATATTTCTATACTTTGGTTCATATCCATAGGTAATGTATTCTTGAAAGATATTAGTTAATTAAAATAAATACCTGTTGATATATTTTCCACACCCTCAATTGTGTTCAACAGGAGAATTAAAAGACTGAGAGATTTTTATAGGCCTCAAATGGGCTTTGAAAAATTATAACAGCTATTCCCATTTTGGGAGCTAGGTAAGGGAGATCTAGTTCCTCCAGGAAGAGCTTAAGATAATCTCTAATAGGGATAGAGTAAAGAGGGATTGTTAAGAATGAAGGAAGGCTGGGGACAAGTTAACCCCTTTCCTATAATTCACACACACACACGCACACATGCGTGCGCGCACACACACACACACACACGCACACACACAGCCATAGTGGTTTTCTATCAGTTACTCACCTCCATGTTGGTCCCAATCACATGCTTTGGTTGTTGGTTGGTCAACGGGCATCTATGTCACACTTGACAGCTAGTTCGGCAGGAGGCTGGGATACAGAAAATCAGGAGAGAATTTCCACAAAAAAAGTTGAGGCCCTCTGTTCATGGTTGCCATGTCACGACTCACATCACTCGACAAGCCCAAAATCCTTACACTGGAACATAATTTGGCCCACTACCAAGATCCAGTGTTGGCACCGAGGACCATACACAGAATGACGTTAAAATGCTCTGAGCTCAGGTAAAGGGCTTGCAACAATGCAGAGCAAAATAAGCATGGAAAAGCTGTTAAGTTCTCCATCCAGCTTGACCAGTGTCTGTGTTGGCTGGGGAATTTTGGGAATCGTAATCCTCCGAAGTAAAATTTTCAAGCTCAGTTGCAGATGTTTGTTTGGATCTGTTTCCAGATGAATTAGTGTTCCAGCATATCTCCCCCTCCCCCCCAACCCCCCCCCCCCAATAAGTCCTGGTGTCCTCAGAGAATCAGGAGAAGCAGCTGATTGAAGCCTTGACCTGGCATAGCACTGTGATCCTTATTCCACCTCCAAGGAATAGATAGCCTACAGTACCTGACCAGAGTTTTTACCCACAGATTGACATTCTTGGGATTGCTAAAGCAGAACTGGTTTGGCAGCGAGATGACTCAAGGAAGAAAGCCAAGCCAAATAAAACTTTGCCAGTCTGCAAACCTGATGTTCCTTTATTGGTTTTAATGCAGAAAAGAAAAGGATGCAACCCTGATTTCTCTAACCCTTCTACAAGCTGCTTTGCTATCTTAACTCCCCCCCCCCCCCCCCCACACACACACACCTTCTGGTACAATAAGTTATGTTTCACTGAAGGGCAAGTGACAAGAAGGGTTTGGAAGCACCTGTAGATGCTTCTCCTGTCACTGCTGAGTAGCATCTACAATAATAATAATTTCGTGTCAGAAATTATTCTGGGTTGAAAGGATTTTAACTGGAGAAACTCCACTCAGGGAATGCCCGAGTGAGGTTCCTTTCATGTCCCTAATATCTTTTCCCACCAAAGTGGTCCCTATTTATCTACTTGCAATTTCTTGCTTTTGATCTGCTAGGTTGGCAGGAGCTGGGACAGAGACAGGTGCTCAATCCGTCATGCAGTGCCTGGGTCTCGAACTGCCAACTTGCTGGCCTTCCAGCTAACAAGGCGAGCCTATTAACCACTGAGCCACCGTAGCCCCTTAGCTCCTACAATGATTAATAGGAATGCAAGGAATATAATGAAGGTCCACCAGGATCTTCCTTCAATCCCAAGCTAATGGAACTTGGGGAGAAGCTGTGAGTTGCAGGGCTTGCTGAAGGAAGAATATACCGTAGATCAGTGATGGCGAACCTATGGCACACATGCTAGAGGGGGCATGCAGAGTCCTTTCTGTGGGCATGCATGCTGTTGCTTCAGCACAACATTCACCCCGCCCCTCTGCCCAGCAGCCCAATGAGAGCACTTCCTCCCTCCCCCCCCCCAGCACAGAGTTCACCCTGCCCCTCTGTGGCACAGATGGCAACCTGTTGAGTTTGGGCACTCGGTCTCTAAAAGGTTCACCATCACTTATATAGGTAAACATGTGGCAAAAGACTCTGTTGGCACCTCCCTCATTACCAAAATCTCACAATACTTCAAGGAACCTCACAGTAGAAGCGGTTGCATGTAAAGCAACCTATTCATTTTCTAAGTTCTGCAGAATGCTCACATAGGGCATGGAAGAGCAGAAGAAGAAAAAAACCCACTGTGCCACACAAACACAAGCATTTGGTCTGGAACTTACAAGAGGTGTTCTCAGTTTATTGATTCAATATCATCTGCCTCATATAAGGGTTTTTTCCTAACTCTGGCAGCACCTTTGCCAAATATGTCAGCCCTTCTTCGAAAGCCATACTTAAACATAGTCTAGACTGGGGTGCCCAAACTTTTTGGGCCGCAGGCCGGTCATGTGGTTCAGCAGGCTGATCACATGGTTCCTCCCACCAGAAGTAAAATGTGCCTTGCAATGTTTTGCAACAGGATGGGATAGATTTTAAGCTGCCATTTTCTCTGGTTAAATCAGGGGTGCACAAACTACAGCTCATGGGCCAGATCTGGCCCCCAGGTCGTAGTTTGGGCACCCCTGGTCTAGACAGAAAGGGTGCACAAATAAGATGATCTCACAAACAAGGCAGAATCCTATTTACTTTTATCACGGACACCATAGTCTGTGGCATAGTGCAGTTTAATTTTCTTTTCTCTTCAGCTTGTGGGCAAGGAGATATCCAGGACTTCTGTGTTCAAGCATACAGTATCTCCCATTACATGGGAAAGGGCAATTCCCAGTCTGTGCAATATGAAGCCTAAGATTGCACAGAACAATGCTTCAATGATTAAACCTTCCACTGCCTAATATCAAACAGAAGGTTTTTTTGCCAGGCACTATCTTTTGAGGAAAATAACAGGCACAAGTTTGGGTGCCCAACCACACACATTAAGAACTTCTGCGCTAGCTTTATGTTACTCTGCAGGAGAGTATGCTGGTCCAGTGTGGTACAGATCAATGCATGCAGGGCAGGTGGATGTGGTCCTAAACGAAACAGCGAGATCAGTCACAGGATGCCTAAAACCAACCCCAATACAAAAAGTGCATTACCTAGCTGGCATCCCTCCATCAAAATTTCGCCGAAAAAGTGCTGCTCAGAAAGAGTGGGTCAAAGCAAGTTCCTCGGAAACGCGCCTGCTATTTGATCACCAACCACCAAAGCATAGCTTCCTCACAACTTCTGCCCCTCTGAACAACCAACCTCCACAGACCGCCTTAGAACTATGGGTGGTGAGCAAGGAGCGACCAGATAACTGGGCAGATCCACATGACTCTCTACCACCTGGCCAAGAAAAGCCATGGCCTGTGTGACTGCATGCCAGGGTAGGAAGATCAAGGGCTAATCTGAGAAAGCGGGGTTTCCCTGTAGACGACAGCCTGCATGAATGTGGAGAAGAACAAACTATCACCAATATGATACAATGCACACAATGCCCCTCAACGTGCACTGAGGACCTTATGTTAGCAAGAGAAAATGCTGTTGATGTGGCCCGATATTGGGCAGATGTCATCTAATTCCTATCTGTTTTAGATATGTTAATTTTAGCTTTGTAATTATATGCTTGCGGTGCCTCAGACACGAATAAAGAAAGACTGAAACAGGATACTGCCCACTGCAACAGGATCCTTTCCCTACCCACTATCTGAAACTTATAAAGCCAGAAGCCTGTGATGCAAGCGGACAGGGAGAATCTCATCATACCATGTTGGGGTGAGTCCTGCCCCTGCCTCACTTTGCCTCTCTGTGCATTTATGTGCCCATGCAATATGCTAGAAAAGGGTTCTGTCCTCACACTTTTTTCTCTCAAAGCCGTTAACCGACCCAGACCGACACCAAGGAATGACCACAAACATTCTAGCTTTTCAGGATGAAGGTGTCAGCAACAAAATGTTGGCAAACAAAACATTAGCTTCTGCAGAGGAAATGAATGCTTGGCTCTAAGGAACATTTTTTCACAAAGTCAAAGATCAGGAGGTGTTGGTTGGTCAGACGGGGGAAAGAGGGGTTGTGCCAGTTCAAGGAAGGGAAATGCAATGCACAGAGAAACACAAATCTAACACAGGAAGGTGCAGCCCTCAAAGAAAGGCTCAGGATCAAGTGGCCTTCCAGATGTTGCTGAACTCCAGGCTCGAGGCTGTATTGAAATATAATGGGAATAGGAGTTTGACAATACCTGGAGTTTCAAAGCTTTCCTAGCCCTGCCTTACAAGTAAAATATGGTGAAATATGGCTTCTCCAGTAAGGATCCTAACACAATGCTAGGGCTAGGTAAAGGTCTCCCTTGCTCGAAAGCCAGTTTTATCTGACTCTAGGGTTCAGTGCTCATCTCTGTTTATATCCAAAAAGCCAGCGGTGTCTGCGTTTGCAGACGTTTCCATGGACATGGGGCAGGAATGACTAGACACCGGAGTGCACGGAATGCCGTTTACCTTCCCATTGAAGTGGCGCCTATTTATCTACTTGTAATTTCTTGCTAGGTTGGCAGGAGCTGAGACAGATGGGAGCTCACTCCATCGTGCAGTACTCGGGTCTCGAACTGCTGACCTGACGACCTTCCAGTTGTCAAGTCCAGCATCTTAACCACTAAGCCACCGCAGTCCTCTAGGATAGTGCTAGGGTTGCCCACCTATTTTTCTGAGTTCCATGTTTTTTAACACCTTGACTTGACTTTTTACATGTCTACTGTTCGAAAGCTATGTAAAACTGTATCTGTACTTCTTGCAAATATCCCCACCCTACCCCAGATCTGAAACAGTTTAATGATGTGCAGAACAAATTCCAGGGAGGCATACCCTAAGGTACATAAACCTGCTATGTCCCCATACCGTAAGCAGGTGTGGCCTCATCACCATACTGAGACAAACCTCGCCCCTACTCTGCCTGAGGCAAGGCTGTCATGTTCTGCAGGAGACAGAACCCAACCTATAAATTCTAGCAAGTCATTTTGGATTCCTTCAAACATTTCCTCTTCCAGATGCAAATCGAACACCCCTCTCTCATGATGCATTTCCATGTTGTGCTCCTCCAACCATACATAACACCTACAGTTTTTTAAAAGGTTTTTTCTCCTGCAGGCCAGCAGGCAACGGTGGCGCCAGTTTGGAAGTGGGGGTTCCTACAGCAAGTTACCCTCAGTGAACCCTTTGGCCTAAATGGACTCACTCCACTCTCTGTCGCAGACTCATGATTTCTGTGGCTTAGTGGTCAAGATGTTGATCTTGACCGAAAGGTCAGCAGATCAGCAATCCAAGACCCGAGTACTGCATGACAGTCTGCCCCAGGTTCTGCCAACCTAGCAGTTCAAAAGCAAGAAATTGCAAGTAGATAATTAGGTATCACTTTGGCAAGAAAGCTAACAGCGTTCCGTCTGCTTCAGTGTCTAGTTCTGCCTGCCACATGACCATGGAAACCTCTACAAACTGAGACAGCACTGGCTCTTTGGCTGTAAATGGAGATGAACTCCGCCCCGTAGAGTTGGACACGACTGACTTTCAAGCAAGGGCAACCTTTACCTTTGAGGGCTTCTGGGAATTGAAGTCCCTTGTGGGGCGTGGGCCCCACATTGGAAACCACTGCTTTAGGTCCATACAACAGATGGGAGGAAGAGAAGCAAAGCAACTAGTAGAAGATTCAACTTCTCTTCCATTCTGTGCTCGCCAACAGTCCACATTGGCAAGGAATTATAAATCATAGCTATAATAGTTTGTGCAAGGAAAGAGGCATCTGTGGACAATGATACATGCCTGGCAATGCCAACTCCTTACATTAACCCTTTTTATGGAACCTCCTCACTTTGCTTTGTGTGTGGCCTGAACATTATCTCTTCATATCGCCGCTTTGAGTTGCACTGGTGCTGAGTAAGGCGGGATATAAATTTAACAATAAATAAAAAAATAAAAATATATCATGCAGAGGCATGGATGAGTATGCACAGCAAAGGGAGTACACATGCATATATGTTTAGGATGGCTAGGTGCAAAAGGAGGGCAGAGGTTCTGTTTCCTTAATAAACAGTGTGGAAAGGGGGAATTTTTGACAGATTTAAGCCTTTTACACACTTGGTAAAATTTATTTATCTTCACAGGTCTAAGTGCAGACTCGGTCATCTTTTGTTCCTAGCCACGGTTTGTTGGCCTGCCTTTCAAAGCTGTCACTGTGACAAAGGGAAAGTCCTCTTCTGTTTCTTAGTTACAGTTTACACCTTTGAGTTGCTTATGTACAGGTTCCAACCTAAACACTGATGGAAAGAAAAGGAAATAAGAGCCATAACGGCTGCACTGTATCTCCAGCATGAGAGGCAATAACTCTCTAAATCAGGCATTTGCAACCTACGATCCGCAGGCCAGATGCAGCCTGTGGAGCCATTTCATGTTGCCTGCTGCCCTCATTCCCGCCGCCGCCACTACCCAGAAGCACAGAAAACTGGTAAAAACACGGGTTTTCGTGCAAGAACTCGCCGAAAACGCATGAGAACTCGCCAAAAATGCATTTTCACGTGAGAACTCGCACAGAACCACGTTACCAGCCTGCTCAGCGGTCTGAGAGGAGTGATCTGGCCTGCACCCTGAAAAGGTTGAGAAAGCCTGCTCTGGGGGGATACAAATACTACTAAAATGAAATGCTGTCTGATGTAGACCTTTGGCCTAATCTAGCAGTGACAACTTCTTATTTTAGTGAATTATTTTCTACCTTTCTATCCTTTCCCCCACTGACTCCAAGGCCACACACATGGCTCTCCCTCCTCTGCATTTTGTGTACACAACAATACTATGAGATCATTCAAGCTGAAAGTGAGTGACTAAGCGTCATGACTCAGTGAGATCTTGAACATGGATATCTCAGGTCTATATCCAATCAGTCCAACCACTGTATCACACCGTTTCTCTTCTTACATTCTTATGACTGGCAAAATCCTTTTTTTTAAAAAAAAAAAAAAAAGTAGGCTCTGAATCCCAGATGTTTGAAATATTTTACCTAGCTTGCACATATGGAATCATTCAGAGTTATGCCACCTTACAAAGAGAAACAAGGGGTGACCCTGGCTTTTCATTCCATTTTCCTCCTCATACATCCAGCTGCAGAAAATTATAGGGGAGGTTCAAACTAAAAATTTAAAAGTGCCACAAATGTGAAATGATGTAACGATCATTCAAATATTTTCATAACAATTTTATCACACCCTTTCATATCAAAAGGAACTGTTCCAGGGGATGTATGTGTCCCTCCTCCATATTAAATTGCTGGATACAGAAATGGTAACTAGTCCAGGGTCACCCAATTAGCTTTACTATTTAGTCAGCATTCAAATTGAGGTCTCCGGGAACTTGTTGTATCGCTAACCACAGGGACTAGCACTGTGGTGACTGCTATGCCCTGTCTTTAAAATAAAGCCCCTCCCACTTCGTATCAGTTTATTATCACAACTCACTGCACTGCAAAACACTTTAAACCAGGGCTTGCCAACCTTTTTAAGTCGGGGGCCGGGTCATGCTCCCAGACAGTTGAGGTGGCCGGGGTTGTCCCACAATCGCCATTTACGGCTGCTGCAAATGAGACCACGGCTGTTGTAAATGCACTTACCATGGCCATGAACTCATTTGCAGCTGCCGTAAATGAGTTCACGGCCGATTCCACCGACAGTGATGGCTGGATTATTTGGTGCCATGTGCCGGATCTGGCCCTTGAGCTGTAGGTTGCCTACTCCTGCTTTAGACCCCCAAGGCCCTCAAACCATCCAGGGTCGTGGTTCCCAACATGTGGCACACAACACACATGAGGGCAACTTGATTTTTAAGGGGGGCAATTTGAAAACGAGTCATTAACAGTTATTAACTATGGCGTGAGCGGGACGGTGGGGATCCATCTGTCCGTGCTCTTCTTGACCTCTCATCGGCTTTCGATACCGTCGACCACTGTATCCTTCTAGGGCTGCTCTGAAGACTGGGGATCCAGGTCACTGTGTGGTCCTGGTTTTCCTCATTTATGACGGGACTGACCCAGTCGGTGTTGTTGGAAGGTGAGAGGTCCAGCCCTAGGCCTCTCCAATACGGGATGCCTCAGGGCTCGGTGGTCTCGCCTATCCTATTTATCATCTACATGAAACCGTTGGGGGAGATCATCCGCTCCCACGGGGTGAGGTATCATCAATATGCTGATGATACCCAATTGTACATCTCGGTCTATGGTGATCCAGGTGATGCAGTGGAAGTCCTATCCAGGTGTCTGAATCCTGGCAAGACCGAGTGGCTGTGGATTAGGGGCCCCACGTTATCACAGGAGTTACCATCTTTGGTTCTGGATGGGGTTTCTTTGCCTCAGACAGACCTGGTCTGTAATCTGAGGGTCCTCCTGGACTCACGACTCCTGCTCAATGAGCAGGTGGCAGTCGTGGCTAGGAGGGCTTTCGCACAACTTCGTGTGATTCGCCAGTTAGGCCTGCTCCTGGACCGGGACTCCTTGCTCATGGTCACGCACACTCTGGTCACCTCCAGACTTGATTACTGTGATGTGCTCTACATGGGGCTGCCCTTGGTGACCATTCGGAGGCTGCAACTGGTCCAGAATGCGGCTGCTCAGGTAGTGTTGGGATGTGGGCACTATGCCCATGCCTCACCACTGTTTCGGGAGCTGCACTGGCTACCAGTGTGCCTTCGGGTGCAATTCAAGGTGCTGGTGATTACCTTTAAAGCCCTACATGGTAGTGGACCAGAGTACTTAAGAGACCACATCATCCCAAGGACATCTGCCTGCCCCACTGGAGCGGACTGGAGGGGCTCTCTTATAGTTCCATCCGCTAGATAGGCTCGCCTCTCTAGCACAAGAAGGAGAGCCTTCCCTGTGTCTGCTCCGGCCCTGTGGAACCTCCTGCCAACTGAACTTCGTCTCCAGGCAGAGCTTTTCCCCTTCCGCAAGAACCTGAAGACTTGGCTGGCGCAGCAGGTGTGGGAGGCAACCTTGGGTTGGCTTGTCTAGGGTATTGCAGCTTTGTCAGGTTGGTATTGGAGGGCACTTTTAAATAATTTTCAAAGTAATTTTGATAATTTTATAACTTTTAACCTTGAAAAGCCTATTTTTAATGTTTTTAATTGTTTTCAGTGATGTCTTATTGTTAATGTGTAAGGTGCCCGGAGTCGCCTTGGCGAGGTGGATAGAAATGTGATTAAATAAATAAATAATGGTCTTTTTGCTTTCCTCCACGTGAACAGGAGTTCATTTTTAAAATAATAACAATTATATGACATGGGGGGCATCAGGATTTGAGAGATGCTTAGGTGGGGCATGGCTAATAAAAGGTTGGGAACCACTGGTCTGGGGGTAAATGACAGATTTCAACTGGTCACCACATTCTCTGTACCATGCACCATAAGCTTGGATTCTGCATTAATGAATCTGAAATTCCTACCTTCTCTAGTTTCCATAATGGGAATGAGAGATTCCAGTGCGCCCGTTAAATTAACAAAAGACAAAAAACAAGGGTGGGTGGGGGAGGTTGCACTACAATTTTTAGACTGCCCTAGCCAACACAACATCTAGCCACACCTGAGGTGGGCTTTTGGGACCAGTCCTTTTTAAAAAAACAAAAAACACCCCACTTCTTATCTCCGAAAAGCAAAATCAACCGCTATGTTTATGGACACAACATGTTGATTAACAGTCATTCCTAAGTACATTTCTTCTTCTTTTGTGTCTAGGTCAGACTTTAAACTGCCAAAATGAAGCCACCTTCTTGGCTTTTTCATTGACCATACAGTACTTAAATCCTCAATTCTAAGTACAGTACTGTACTTGATTATGAGCATGTGCCTTTAGAATTCTGCATTTTATTTATTTTTTTATTTATTTTTCACGCTTATATACCACCCACTCAGGTGCAACCCAACTCAGGGCGGTTTACATAGGTAAAGGTTTCCCTTGCTCGAAAGCCAGTCGTATCCGACTTTAGGGTGCAGTGCTCATCTCTGTTTCTAAGCCGAAGAGCCAGCGCTGTCTGCTTCTGCAGACATTTCCGTGGTCATGTGGCAGGCATGACTAGACACCGGAGCGCACGGAACGCTGTTACCTTCCCACCGAAGTGGTCCCTATTTATCTACTTGCAATTTCTTGCTTTCGAACTGCTAGGTTGGCAGGAGCTGGGACGAAGACGGGAGCTCATTTCCGTCCTGCAGTACTCGGGAATCGAACTGCTGACCTTCCGCTTCCCAGTCAGCGTCTTAGCCACTTGAGCCACTGCAGTTCCCAACTCAGGGCGGTTTACATAGCGGACAGTAAATACATAAAAGACACATGATAAGTAACTTAACATCTGAAATGTTACTCCCTGTGAACAGCTTTAAAATCTTGTTAAGAAAATAGAGCAGTTTTGCTCAGGGAAAGCCAGCAAAGGAATTAAGAGGAAACAAGGTGATTACCAGGCCTGCAACCAACCTTTTCAACTTCCAAGTCATCTTGTTCTGGGAAAGGAGAGGAGGGGGAGCAGAAACCTTAGCAGACAATGCACTATGAGCATGAATCAGAGCTCTGAATTCATACTACTTATCACATGACAGGCCCTCCTCCCATTCTCTCCCTGAGGGCAACAAGCCTCATAGAAGAAAGACTCTGAAAGTATGAGAAGCTGTCTGTCTGGAGTTGATATTCACATCAGTTAATTGGTTAAGATAATACGGTTCACAGAACTGACTTCCTGTGTGCCTGCTCAGTGCTCCCCCTTTCACCCCATGAACAAAAACAAGCAAACAAAACAACAACCACCCTACTTTCCTGTTCATACACAGTCAGCAGATCAGGGAAACGAGGCTAAACTTGCCTCCTATCTAGTTTCCTGTCTGCAAGGCCTGTATTTTTATGAAACAACATGAACTCATGCCAGCAGCCAATGTCCCCCGCACTCTGAAGTGGTACAGTCCAGGAACAATTTTAGCTAAACATCTGTTGCTTTTATGGTGCAATTCCAACAGCTAAAGATGGGTGCCCTAATATTTAGCCTGTATTAAGACGTGAGCCTAACAAAGTTATGCATTTATTTCTGTACTGTACTACTTTCCATACAACAGGACTTTCTCCCTCAGCCCTGTAGCTGCTGCCATTAATTATGAACATCATTTATTGCTATAACCCTGTTGCTAGGTTTACAATCTAATGCTTCACAGACTAACTATCCTGTGGAGACACCCACACACACCCACACACACCCACACAGACTTCTAATAAGAAATGCACACGTATATGTATGCTATTGCTTGTGCATCCTTTTACAATGGTGTCTATTTACATCCAAAGAGGAAATTTCACAAGACGAGTGGGAAATATAAAGTTCTACAGATGTTGTTGGACCGTAACACCTCTCAGCTTAGCCACTGGTGCAGAATGCTGGAAAAGTAGATTTATAGTGAATATTGTAGTACCTGTTAGGTATTTGAACAATACTGAGTTTAAAGAGCTTTGAAGACTTTTTTTCTTCAAAACTATAATTCCCAAGGTTCTGTGAGAAAACACAATTACTATAGCACTTTAAAATCTGTGGTACAGAAATGTCCCATGAACAGTTATTGTGGGATGACAGCACTGTAACAAAATCTCTGACTGCTACACATTCAATATCAGGGACTCGGCTCATCTCTATTAATTTATGCCACTTTGCACTAATTATGTAAATTGCAAAGTAGTCAGGAGTCATGCAGGTACCCTGTATTCCTGAAAGGAATAGGGACATTATGGCCAGAGTACTTGGGCTCACAAGACCTGGTTTTAAATCCCTGCTCAACCATAGAAACTTTTTGAACCTCTCACATACCTTGTAACTCTTATCAAGGTCTCCTCCAGTCCAGAAGTTACTTGAAAGCACATAACAGTAAACAAGAGCATGTGATGGGAACTCCCTGTAATTGTCTGCTTGTGCAGATGTTGTTACTTTAGGATATAAGAGGATAACAACTTCAAAATAATGTTTCATAAATGTGCGTGAACATGTCTGAACCTGGTCCAGGCAAAGTGGATAAGCAGCCTTTCTGAGATGCTTATAAACGTTTCATCAGGAGGGAAAAAGGCATTTAAACTTTTGTACCTGTTTCCTGAAAAAGACTTTTGTAGAGCTTGAAAGCTGGTCATATCAAATAGCGTTCAGACTGAAAGCTCTTCTTATTGACTTGGAAAGACCAGTTTCTTCAGAAACATTTTACGATCCTTTCCAAAGTAAAAAAGTTGTCTCCAACCGAATCTTATTTTTTAGCAAGAAAAATGGCACAGTTCAAGTGTAATTACAAATCAGTCTGTGATCTGGATGTTCTACCCAATAATCTCATAAAAAGAGGCCAGGAATGAGAGCAGGTGATTGTGGTTAGAGGAGAGAAAGAGGCACTCTGTCTGGGCTCAGAGATCCTCTTATTCTTGGATTTGTTTTTTTGGTTGTTATTTTTTAAATTGTGTACTGAGGCCAAGGGATGATTTAGGAACAACACACCCAAAGCTATACTGATCACCTTATTATGGAACACTCCTGCTGCCTAAAGTGGTGGCCTAGCTTGAAAGGAAGGTATTCTGGGCTTGGTTTACAGTGGGTATTGCTGAAATCAAGCGGAACGCCTTGTTCTCCTCTAGCAACACAAGGCTGGTGGTATTCACAGGCCTGCATAAAAGATAGCTGATTCATTTTGGCACGGTGCCATGCTGGGCCTATGGCAGAACCCAAATGACTAATCTTTTTTTTTAAAAAATCCACAACATGATGCGTTTGGGGCCTATTCAGTGCTAGTCAGGCAGACTGTCCTGTCTTGCTTGTTTTGTGCATATGAGGGGGGGGGAGTTAACACTTTAATGCAACGCAACTGTGAAACTAGCAGGGTGGTGTTTAGGTAGGGATGCCCATTCAGTCTTTTTCAGAAGTAAACAAGATGGCTGCCACTTAGGGAAATGCATCCTAAATTTAAAAGTGGGCAGTTTTTCAAGGGTCTCTCTCTCTTCCCCCCTCCCTCTTTGCCTGCCCCACTTCAAAAAGAGAGACCGGGCTGGCCCAGGCTATGGTGTGTGTGTATCAATGAAAGCAGTTCAGTCCCCTCCCTCACCCCACAAGCCCTGCCTTGGCCTACCAGAGGAGACAAGAGAGTGACTGTCCCAGCAAGACACAGAGCTGACCCCCCCTCTTCTTCCCACCCTAAACAAAGGGCGCAGCTGCCTCAGCAAATGCTCCAGTGCACATTCCTGGGTGGGGAGAGAGGGAGGATGAGTAAAGGGGGTGGGGGGTGTCTGTGCCCCTGAAGGGCTACTGATCCCCCCTTTCCCAGCTTTGACCCCACCCTGAGTTAGTTCCTCAAGTCTTTGGAGAGCCACAACTTTGTATTAGGTTGGGTCACTCCACTCCAAGACCCTCGAAATTTCCCCCCTTTTCTGCAACCAGAGCCATTAAAATGGGCTTCAAATATTAGGGGAAAGGGGTGCGAAGAGGAACCCCCACCCACCCACCCTTTCCAAAGTGTTTGTCTCTGTGTGTGCTGGAGACAGATCCAGAGCATGGCTTTGCAGAGGCCCCATGTCTGCAACCCTAAACTGTGATGCACAACCTCTCAACCCCCTCCCCAACCATCACCACCCCAAAAAACATTCCCCGCATGGCTCCAAGCCACCTGCTGTATATGAACTCCCTCCATTCTTCCTTCACCCCAAATAGCTTCATTACACCGGTTTCCTTCCCACCCACCCCCCACCCCCGGTTTCAGTGGGCACCGATCCCCCCTCTCCCCTTGCAAACTTGAGAAGCGAGTGTTCCCCCCACACATCGACCCCAAAATCTCAATCACTGTCACGTGGCTGGGGGGGGGCACGACGAGCGGAGTGGTTGTGGAAACGGGGGGGGGGGGGTGTTGGTTGGTTGGTGGTGGATGGAAGCGGGCTCTGTCTGCAGGAAGCAAAGAGATGGAGGAAACGGTCCGGGTCATTCGGGGATAACGAAGCCTGAGGCCGAGGCCGGGCGATTTCCGTGTGCCTGCCCAGACGGCGGTGCGTGGCCCCGAGATGGAAGACGACCGGAGCCTCGGCCGCCCCCCTCCTGCTCCCTCCACCGATCCCCACCCCCACCCGATCCCCCACCACCGTGTCTGCCATGCACCTGCTCCGGGTGCCCCGGGGGTGGGTTGGGTAAAGGAGGCGAGTGGTCGGGCGGGTTTTCTGGGGAGGGGGCCGCACACGGTGGGCGGGCGGACGGCGCGGCGCGGCGGAGCTACTACTCACCAAGGAAGGCAGGCGCACGGCGAGGCGGGAGCGGAGGAGGAGGGGGGGCGCTCCGGGGACCCGCCGCGTCGTCGGGGCTGGGCCGGGGCGAGCAGCCTTGCCCGCCAATGGGGCTCCCCCCCTCTCCTCTCCTCTTCGCCTTCTCTCTCTCTCCCTTCCTCCCTCCCTCTCTCTCGCTCCCTTCCTCCCTCCCTTCCATTGTACGGAGCCGCAGGCAGCGGCGGCGATTTGCATTTCTGAGCCTTGCGCGGCGAGGGATTGCCCGGCTCCATTGTGCGCTCTCGCTCGGGCCGGGCGCGGAGGGGAGCAGCCCTGCCCCCAGGGAAGGGGGGGGGGGGTTTCACTGGATTTTTTTTAAAAAAAATTTGGGGGGGGGGGGAGAAAGAGAGAAAAAGAGACAGAATAGATGCTAGGCCGAGAGGAAGGGGAAACATGCATCAAAATATGCCCGGGGTGTTTAATGTGCATGGATGTGGCTCGCCTGCCCTGGGAGAAGATAGCCTGGTCCCTGTTGCCCGGGGCGAGGGAGGGAGCAAGCAGAGGGCACGGGTTTAGAAAGGTCAGGGGGACGCGGAGGAAGGAGGGCAGGGGGAACCATCCTGCTAACTTGAGCCCTCCAGGAGGAGAAAGATACGAGGATACTTGTCGTCTCACAATAAAGTTACTGGCTGTGAATCTTGGATTGGCAGGAGGTGGAGGGACACAGCTTGCTGGGGGGGGGGGGGGGGGGGGGTTTGGTATTTGGGAGATCAGACAGATGCACTGTTAGAGCGCAAGGAAGAATGCTCTTCCCTTGCAAAGTTATGCAGACATGGCTCTTAAGTGGAAGCAGATGTAGGGGCTGCGGGATTTGATCCTGCCCTGCTGCTCTACCACGGGCAAGCAGGGCACCATCTTGGCACAAACAAGCATTGTCTAAGCTGCATTGCATCTGCCTGGTGTGCTCTGCCTTCCCCCACCCCCTTTGGATGATGGAGTGTCATCTGCTGGAGTGAGATGGAGGGCAGCAGAACACTAGCCTGGCATAGCTAGGCACAGGCTGGCTTTGTCTGAGCCATAAGGGGCGGGGGAGGCCGGGGAACATAGGATTGACCAGCTTGGCAGAGCCTAGCCTTATTAGGACTCAGCCTTCCGAGGTCAGTAAAATGAGGACCCAACAAGCTGGGGGCAAATTGCTATTTATCTTCTGAACCACCCAGAGAGTGCACTAAGCACTATGGGTTGGAATACAAGTGTAATTTTATTGCTATTGCATAGCTAGGGGATTGCAGGTACAGCCTAAAGATCTCATCTGCCTTACAATCAGACCTGAGATTTCAGATACCCTTTTAAATGCTCTTTTCCTATTAGGCCATGAGCAAAATAATGGGGCTCCCTGCAGCATTATCTGCCTTGCTAAGAGGGAGGGAGAGAACTGCCATGCTTTAGTGCCCACCACGCTGTGACAGAAGCAAAAGGCCTTCTGGATGGAGACATAGAAGAAGGATCATGTGCTACTGATGAGTAAGAGTCAGGTCTGCCAGGCCACGTCGCCGACAGATGGGTTGTTGGGCCAAGTCTGAGGCCTGCTAGAAGGGCCTCTCCATGTTGCTCTTCAGCCACTGAGTTCACTTTGGAGGCAGGGAAGGAACAGAACAGGGAACATTCCAGTTGCTTAGCAACTGTGGGTCAGGTTTTAAAATCTGCGCTTGCCTAGGCCTCTGCTAAAAAGAATGGGACAGGGGAACAAATGTAAAGAAGACAGGGCAGTCAGCTGGCCTTGTGCCCCTCTCTCCCCACTGCCCCCTTGCATGTAAGGAGAGAGGAGAAAAGGCCGCAGCCAGGGCAGGCAAAAGGTTAAATCCCATTATGATCCAAAATTATAAGAAGACAGGCTCAGCACACATGTGAATACATTCACATTGTACCCCTCACTATTCCTCAGAAGTTACAGACATTCAATGGGATCTATGCCCAACATAAAGCAAATTATTTACAAAAGAGTTTAGAGAGAAAAGCCTTTTCTCTGCAACAGACCCCCATCAGAATGCTAGAAGTAAAGTCTTGACACACTGTTAGAAACCAGATATCAAAATACTGTATAATGAAAATCTGCTGAAAGCCCGTGAAAAGCAAAATGGGCCTAATTATATTCCACTTTAAGGTGATAAATAACCAGAGAAATAATCTAATGCAAGTCAGCCTTTCTCCTGAAGAAAACAAATGAATAATGTAGTTTAGCACACTTATATATATATATATATATAATATATATATAAAATAAGGTCTTGTTAGGCAAACCTGTCTATTTTGACAAGATTACATGTTTGGCAACGGTAACCATTCATTTACTGAGACCCAAGGTGCTTACTTAGTACCTTACAATAGCTTACGTTTGAGGGCAACATTAGCTAGAAAACGTTCATCAAACAGGTTAAAATTAGTGGGCTTCCATCATGTTTTAACGTTCTCACCACCTGGGTGTGAACAATCAATCTGCACAGCTTGCAGTTTTTAAAAACGCTATTCATATCATATAATGACATTTTATCCGCTTTAACTTCTCTGAACCCACGACTACAGCACTTTACTCAGCCTACTAAACAGCTCAAGTTCCTGTTCTGTTTTTAAAGAACTATACTATTAGCACTTCACATTCCCCCAGGATCAGCCTTTGTTCAACACTGAAGTGCCTAATACTGTATTGTATATACTATCCTCTTCTTTCCCTCTGGTACTAAATGCTAGGATAACACTTAGCTATTTGAAGTCAATATAGGCAAATATACTGTCTATCTGTAGGATTGCAGATACCGTACTACAATATCCAGGCTTGGAACTCAGATTTTGAGTATTGAAATCGCTTTTGCAATACCTCAGCTTCCTACTGAAATCTACTAAAGATTGCAGTTGAGCCCATTAATATAAAATCTACAGCACATCTGAGAGCCAAACTACATGTGATGGTGTATTTAAATGTCTGAATTATTCAAATTCTTCATTTAAAAACACTATACCCAGGAAGAACAGTCTGGCCAGGTTATCCTGATATGGTAATAGAGTAGACCATACTGCCACGAACTCAATGCCGAGTGTCAGGCGGGTGGTTAACGAACCTGACAACCCTGAGAACTAACAGCCTTGAATGCCAAAGTCTACAGGGAAGAGTGATGGTCCCCAAGTGGATTAAACTCCACTTGAATCCATCTTGATGGAGGGCAAGAGCTTCATCAATACTGGCCTGAGGCTGAGGAGGACTTTGCATGCCAAAAGGGCTCAGGACCAGAAAATGACTTGCAGAACTGGATCAATGGTACGGGTGTCGTGCTGCGATGCGGAAGGCAGATGAAAGGCTACTGCATTATATTCACAGGACTGTCTTCATGGCTGATCGCCATGATGAATATTTGGATATGGCAGAAGAAGAAAAATATACAGGAAGAAGGGAATCCAGTTTTAGAAGGGAAAGGAGTTAAATGGGTTAGGAATGCTTAACTCCTGGTTGGAGAGATAGGCAGGATATCTCTCAATGCCATTTCCAGGGAATCCTCAGCAGGTGAAGCCATCTGCTTGGGAATGCCCTGAAGCAAATGGTGAGCCTGTTCCAGCAAGGCTCTTCTTAACTCTTCCCATAGTCCCTTTCTTGATTCTGCTGTTGGAACTCATTATTGGGTGGACACACTACTCTTAACTGTGTAGTACTCATATGTAGTTTGTTTTTTAATGTGCTACTAGACTGGTAACAGAACAGTCCCATCATGTAGCATCTGGGAAAAGATCAAACTTCTTCCTGCCAAAAACATTGCCCTCCTATGTACTATCAGACTTAGGAACAAAAGTCCCCATTAGTGCTAAAGAAGGAAGCTTTTGTTCTTGGTTTAGGTGCATTGCAAGTAAATGGTTTTAATTGGGATCATGGTTAGGGAAATATTAAACTGTGCTTCATGCTTTGGTCCTAATGAAAATTATGCAGAAAATGTCTTATGCCCAGTAATATTTAAAAGCAAAACGAATGCACAGACATCTTTCCTAGCCTCACAATGAGAATGATGGCTCATTTGAGCAGGGGTAGGCAACCTATGGCCTGTTAGCCGGATCTGGCCCACAGCACCAAATAATCCAGCCCTCACTCCAGCCATCACTGCCGCTGGAATCAGCCATGGACTCATTTATGGCTCTCGTAAACACGTTTATGACAGCTGTAAACATGTTTACAACAGCCACAGACGCATTAACGGCAGCCATAAATGGCGGGGGAGGGACCAGTCCAACCCCTGACTTAAAAAGACTGGTGACCACAACATTTGAATAAAAGAAAAGACTGGTGACCCCTACATTTGAATAAAAGGAAAAATGTAACACGAAAGAGCATACAGAAACTCTAGATGGGAAAAGGCTTAAAACCTCTTACCCATCTGTCACTCTTCCTGTAGAGATCAACACCTTTTTAAAACACAGAACGTGTTTCAATGCACATCACTTCTACCATCTCTCTAGCTAATTTTCCAGTAATATCCATCTACAGGTTTACAACCTTGCCTACAACGCAATATTTTGTGCCAGTTTTGTTCATCTGAAGTTGCTTTCTTTGCATTATACTCTACTCCATTGGTTTAGGGCAAACATTAGCACCAGTCCTGTGAACAAAAAAAGTGGTGGCAAATGCAGATCTTTGCTTTTGGCAAGAAGAAGGGTAATAAAAGTCCATACAACTGGAAAGTTACGAAAGCAAAACAGTCTGTATGAGTACTATTAAAATCCTTGGAGCTGATGAGGATTTGCAGTCTAATATTTCAAACAGGTGGGAGAGGAGGTTACTATCGCTGTTGCTGTGTTCAGTGAGGTACGTGGAAAGGATTATAAATCTTAATTCTGTTAAATGATGGCCAGTCTCATTAAATTTCCCTGCTTTATGTATCAAAATACAATCAATTTCAAGTAAGCTTCTTGTCATTATATATTGTATCTTTTCAGGCCCACTTGTGTTTGTTTTTCAAGCCATATAGCAGGAGTTCCCAACCTAAGGCCCATGGGCCAGATTGAGCCTGCAGTGCCATTTCATGTGGCCCCCCACCCCTCCAAGGGCATTCAAGAAACAAAATGGCCATCCCTTTTGAAGCTGTTGGGACAAAATGGCCACCCCTATCGTGCAGGCAGGGCAAAATGGCCATTCAGCCCTCAAAGCAGAGAGCATGACCCGGCCCCTGGCTTGAAAAGGTTGGGAACCCCCACCATATAGGTTATACAGATTAGCTGGGATTTAATTTAAATTACACTGTACTTAGCTGCCTTTGGTATCATTAAAAAAATTAGTAAAATCCCACTGATTTTACGAGGGAACTACATGCCACTACAGATTCACATTGACTTAACCTAGGCCAGTATCCTTAAATTGCCATATGTGCAACGGCAACTGTGCAGACAAATTTGGCTATTTGGTAAGGGCCACCTACATGCCTGTTCATGCAATAGGCATCTATCTCCCTGATTAGCCAAATAAACTTTCACAACTCTGTTTTACATATAATTTGCAACAACAACAACAACAAAACAACCCCTGGCCCTAGTGATCTGATCTGTCTCCTTTTAACACAGGGAGATATTTGTATGACACTCATAGTAAAGATCCCTCTTCTAGAAAAAAAATTAGAAAAAGAACACCAAAAGGCAGATTTAGCTAAGTGGTTTTACTTCCTACACAAGAAAGAAAAGGCAAAGACACCATGGAATTTCCACCCAAATCAAAGTATAGCACCATTTGTTAGTTGGCAGTTCCCATAATCATAGCATGGTACAGTTTATATAGATACAAAAAGAAAAAGAACAGCCCTTTTGCAAAAAAATGAGTGGTAACATTACCATGCATATATATTTAAAAGCACACTTTAACAAGATGGTTAGGCTACAACCCTTCTTAACATGCCAGATTTCAGTATGTGAAAAGGGTTGCTAGGAACATGGCTATATCACACCTTGTCTCTCATATAGCTACACATTTTCCCTGATTCAGCTGGAGAGACATCTGAGCTTCAGATTTATGTCACAATAATCACTCTTCTTCTTTGTGACCTTGACATTCCTCTTGGGTCAACCTGGATTTTGTTCAGAACGTGCATCCCGTGGTTGTCTAGCGATGGCAGCCCAAAGTCTTCCTTTTATCGTTCACAAAACTAAACTAAACACCAATGGGTCCAGAGGTTTACAGTGGTGATTGGAAACAGGACATCAGGCAAAGGAGCAATCTGATATATTCTGGGTGGATGAGGGCAGACTCTTCCCATTCTACATTTCCACTTGGGCCAATATGGAGCTCCTAGGGTTGGCCTTCTGTGACTGGTATTCAGCCCCCCTGGCCACCAACAGCATCAACCTTTCCAAGAACATCCAGTAATTTTTTTCAGTACCCACCCTCCAAATGGTAAAGGCACTGAGTAGGTGCTAACAGGTGGGAAAGTGCCATTCTAGGACTGCAGTCAAGACAAGATGGTCCTGTGGGGTGATTGGAGCGTGGAGTACATGGGAGAGCCATCAGATAACTTGGTGAGAGCAGGTCACAAGGCGTCTGGACAATAGTGAACATTCATGCCCGATCCTCAATTCAACATTCTGTGGGGTCTTAGACTGTTCTGTTCCCAGAGTCCCAAGGGGCTGCAGAGTCCTGCCTTCCATAGCTGCTTGAGAAGAGCTTCCGGTGTAGACTCCGCACCCAGTGCTGAAAAGGAAACGGGAAGATATGAATGCTCATTTAAAGATACCCAAAGATTTGCTAGCTACCCATCACCCTGATGCTTCTAGTTTTCATGCCTATATTTTGTACTTGTAAACTTATGCATTATTCTTGTCTAGTGAAAGTTAGGGGCTGTGGTGGCTCAGTGGTTAAGAGGCTCACTTTGTTGGCTGGCAAGTTGGCAGTTCGAGACCCGGGCACTGCATGACGGTTTGAGCACCCGTTTGTCCCAGCAACTGGGGACATGAAAGGAGCCTCATTTGGGCATTCCCTGAGCGGAGTTACTCCCGCAATAATCCTTTCAACCCAGAATAATTCCTGACTAATAATAATGATGATGATAATAATAATACTACAGTGGCTCAAGTGGCTAAGACGCTGACGGCCTCTTTGTCCCAGCTCCTGCCAACCTAGCAGTTCAAAAGCAAGACCTTGTTGTTGTTGTTCAGTCACACAGTTGATTCCGACCCTTTGCGACCCCATGGACCATTTTCCTCCAGGCACCTCTGTCCTCCACAATGCTCTTCAGCCCGCCAAGCTCTGTGCCCATTGTGTCCACAATACCATCTATCCATCTCATCTTTGGACGACATTGGAAGTAGATAAATAGGGACCACTTTGGTGGGAAGGTAAACAGTGTTCCGTGCGCTCCGGTGTCTAGCCATGCCTGCCACATGACCACGGAAACGTCTGCAGAAACAGACAGCACTGGCTCTTCGGCTTTGAAACAGAGATGAGCACTGAACCCTAGAGTCGGATACGACTGGCTTTCGAGCAAGGGAAACCTTTACCTTTAATAATAATAATAATAATAATAATAATAATAATAATAATAATAGTTGTTGTAGTAGTAGTAGTAGTAGTAGTAGTAGTAGTAAAAGTTAACTCATCTAATGGGGTACCCTTTGGCACATACCACTTTGAAACAATAAAAGCTACATTCTGTAGCCATGTTCCATTTTTAGGTGTTGTAGGCACTTCATCTGGTAATGTCGCCATTACAATGATGCTGCAAGCCAAGCTAAATCTTTATCCTCCCTAATCACAGATGAAGGGCAGGGAACTGGTGCCTTGCCTAAGATCAGAAGGCAAGTTTGTGCCCATGGATGAGAGCTGAATCAGTAGCTTCCCAGCTTACACTGTTAGTCATCGAATTACGCCCGGTCTGCAGACATGATACCAATTTTAAACAATGGCAATAGTACAGAGGAAATTGGAAGGTCAGTAGAAGGGACCCATGGAAAGAGAAACTACAAGATGGTAAAACACAGAGGTTTTAAACAAAAGACACTTGGACATAGAATCACACAGTTAAACAGAGATAAAGTCAAGATCTTGGACAAAGGGGTGCCTTGGAAATAACAGACCAAGAAAAAAATATAGAAGAATGCCATGTGCCGTCTCTCAAGGGCAAGGGGGACAGTAATTAGTAGGCAAAGGGATGTGGGTTGCACAAAGGCAAAGGTGTGGGGCGCTGTACCTGGCCGGCATGGCCTCAGAGTGGGGTGACTGGTTCGCCGTCAACGCCAGAGCTCTGGCAAATAAAGAAAACATGAAAGCCATCAGGGATGGCATGGTGAACCATAGAGGAGGATTATATCATTTTGCACGCAGAAATAACACCCACAGATGCTTTGCAAAGACAAATAGACACTGGGTCACCATCACTTCACCCCCCAAAAAAGGGTATCCTGCTCTTTTCATAACCACATAGCAGAGACAAAATTGGTGCGAGTGGGCTATGCCACTATGGAAGATTAAGGCAGCAGTGGAGAAATGTTGGTTCTTCAAATATTCTGGATCATAACTCCCATAATGCCTTTCCAGAAGCTCCTAAAACAGTGATGGTGAACCTTGGCACTCCAGATGTTCTTGAACTTCAAATCTCAGAAGCCCTGATCAGCAGGAGTGCTGATGTGGGCTTCTGGTAATTGAAATCCAAGAACAGCTGGAGTGCCAAGGTTAGCCATCACTGTTCTAAGAGATGATGTATATTTCATCTGAATATGCAAAGGTACCCTCCCAGGCAGGGTAATTCATAATCTGAGTGCAAATCAGAAGCAATCAAATTGTAACCCATAGCCTCAACTGCAGTTCAGATTTTAGGCATCTAAGGAAGAGAGGCAGCCTGACCTCTGGAGGGTGCGGTGGGGGGGGGGGGGGGCAGAATCTATGGAGATATCTAGTCTGAAAATCTTTTTTACCACACAGTAGTTTTGTTACTAGCTAGAGTTCCACTAGGAATCATTCAAATACTTAGCTTTCCACTCCTCACCTGTTTCTCTGAAGTAGAGTTACTTCACCTGGTACCATGTAGTTCTAACAACTGTATGAACAGTTCTGTTGGCATGCACACCATTGCTTCCTCTCCCCTGCCCCCTCCCCCCCCAGCAGAGTTCACCCTGCGCCTCTACCCAGCAGCCCAATGGGAACACTTCATCCCTCTCCCCAGCACAGAGGTCACCCCACCCCTCTGCCAAGCAGCCCAATGGGAGCACTTCCTCCTACCCTCCAGCACAGAGTTCACCCCGCCCCTCTGCCAAGCAGCCCAATGGGAACACTTCCTCCTACCCTCCAGCACAGAGTTCACTCCGCCCCTCTGTGCAGTCTGTCTCTAAAAGGTTTGCCATCACTCCTCTAGAGTTCATTTACTACCAGGTCCACTCACCAACTGGTGGTGCCCCAGAGCAGAGTTGCTGTTGCCAGACAACGATCCTCTTCCTTGCCTATATGGTTCTGAGTAGCTCGGAGAAGCTCTGCCAGACTCTGAGGTCTCTACTAAGAGGAACAGAAAAGAAAGCATTATTTGATGCAGCAACTCTATGAAGAGGCTGAACGAGCGGCCATAAACTCACCCCTTGGAATGGGCTTGACATCCAGGTCCCATTCTTCTTCTTCAAAGTGGCCAGGCAATGATAAACCAGGAGGTGGCCCAGGACCCAGACCAAGAGGGGCCAAACGTTGTGAAGGGCAAGAGGTTATGCTCATAGAGCCAGCCGGATGAGCAGCTGAAATAGGCAGAGTGGGAGGGAAAGAGAGACATATTTGAGGTGTTTCTCAGAGTTCCTCCATGTTTTATCAACTCTCTCCCACTCCCCCGATAAGCTGAACTGCAACCTTCTTTCCTAGTAAAGGTTGCCCTTGCTCGAAAGCCAGTCGTATCCAACTCTAGGGTTCAGTGCTCATCTCTGTTTATAGCCAAAGAGCCAGCGCTCTTTGTGTCTACAGACATTTCCGAGGACATGTGGCAGGCATGCCTCAACACCGGAGTGCATGGAACGCTGTTTACCTTCCCATCAAAGTGGTCCCTATTTATCTACTTGCAATTTCTTGCTTTCAAACTGCTAGGTTGGCAGGAGCTGGGACAGAGACGGGAACTCACTCTGTCATGCAGTATCAGGGAATTGAACTCCGATCTTCCAATCAGTGAGTTCAGCATCTTAACCACTTGAGCTAGCTAGCTTTCTCCATATTAAGCTCATATGGGCAGAAGCAGGAACTGCACAAATTAATCAAAAAGAGCTACATTCTGCTTCTTATACAATTTGCACACACTTCTTCCATGTCTAAGCCAGACATGAAACTTCCAAAATGAAGTTACCTTTTGGTGAATTCATTCTGCAGTTCCTTTCGCCTGGCCCAGAGTGAGAAAGATTAGCCAGCACAAGGTGGCTGTTGGATGGGATACGGCTGATTGTGGTTCGAAAAGTCCACACTCTTCGAGGAGGCTCTTTCTGTGTACCCGCACTCATACTTCAAGTGCAGGGATATATTTTCAGTGCCTTCTCCACCAAAGATAATGCTCAATGATATTAGACAAAGATACTACAGAAATGTCCTCTTCTTTCATTTCCATAAAAGGAACAGACTTCCTTTGCAAGATGCTGAAATGGGCTCCATCTCCTTTCAAGTACAGAAGGCAGAAGGCCCATTTGTGGGTTTTATAATTATAAACCATGCCAGTGTTCTTAACTGAAAGATGGAGAACATTTTAATTAATTTAAGCATCTGTTCCTCTTTGAAAGGGAGTTGATACACCTGGCTCATTTCTTAAATTCTTTCAGTCCTATCCCAGTATTATCAGCAAAGGGGCTGCGGTGGCTCAGTGGTTAAGAAGTTCACCTTGTTAGCTGGAAGGCCGCTAAGTCAGCAGTTCAAAACCCAGGTACTGCATGACAGATTAGTGCCCGTCTCTGTCCCAGATCTTCGGGACATGAAAGGAGCCTCATTTGGGTATTCCCTGAGCGGAGTTTCTCCCGCAAAAATCCTTTCAACCCAGAATTTCTGACACGAAATTATTATTATCAGTTAGAACTAACAGAAGCTAGACTGCACTTCACTCGTAGTTCTTTTTCTCCATGGCTAGACATCAGGGATATTATTTTGTGGTCTCCCATTCAAGTAATAACAGGGCTACTTGGCTTAGTATCCTAAATCAGACATGGCCTAGTGCAGTGATGGTGAACTTTGGTACTCCAGGTGTTGTTGGACTGCAATTACGAGAAGCCCAAGTCAGCACTTCTTCTGATTCTGGGAATTGAAGTTCCAGAACACCTGAAGTGCCAAGGTTCACCATCACTGGTCTAGTGTAGTCAGTGTGGTATGATGGCTTCACCATCTTAAAGTGAGGTAAGCATGCATGTAAATAGAGCCTTGATAGCGGTCTTGCCATCCTGAGCATTTTTAATCGCCATTTATTCGAGACATCTTCATACCCTGTCTCCACAGAAGTTGGGCTATAACGTTTGTCCACTGATGCTTGACTTCAGCAGAAGAGGCCTGCAGTGTGAAGGCTTGCCGGGCTGGTCCCCGTCCAAACCACAGCTCAAAACGCAGTCCGCTAGGCCCCACACTCTCTGTCAACCCCATGGAAGCTGTCTGTGGTGGGGAGGAAGAAAGCAGGATGGAATGAAAATTTGAGTAGATATCCCATTTGAACCATCTGCAATAGGTAGTCCATGTGAGAAGTTCCCTGAAAAGCAGCCAAAGTAGGAGAACAACAGCCAATTGTCTTGCAAAGGGAACCACTAAAATAAGATGAGTCTCAAACACAAATGTTTACAGCAAGCTAAGATCTCGGCCTCCATTTCCCTGTAGGTTTCTACTTTTCTTTCTTGTGTCAGATTAGTTTAGGGGTGGCCAACCTTTTTACGCCATGGGTATGACCAAGGGGCACATTTATGGCTGTCGTAAATGTGCCCACTTCTGTGTTTACGTCAGCCACATGCGCATTTGATGGCTGGTGTAAACACACCTGCTTCCACTTCCGGGTGCAGCAGAGGCGGCAATGGGACAAATGGAATGATGTCGTGGGCTTGGTCTGGCCCATGGGTGTAGGTTGGGAACCCCTGGAGTAGTTGTTAATGAACTGAACAGTCCCCCATTCTCTCCACTGTGTATTTGCCCTTTCAATGTGTCACACTGTCTTGGTGAAATCCAGTCTTCTTTACAACCCAATGATTCAACTATATCAATGTTTTATCTGCAATTATAAATCCATACACAATTTTGTTTTAAATTCTTCCATGTTCTGTGTCACGTGAACATTTAAAAACAACCTCACAGGTATTTCACCTAACATTACAATGTGAGCAAAATTTGAGAAAATTCCCAAATTCAGTCTAGAAGAGCTCCATACTGTACATTGGCCTTCATCCCTGCTCATCACGGCGTTACCTGCAAGGCCTGTTTGCAGATGTAGCCACCTTCGGCTCCTTTGCATTTGGTGAAAAGCAACAGTTGTTCAAAGAGGAAGATGTGCCGCTGGCATTTCCGGCGCCCGCACACCAAAGTGAGCTCTCCACGATGCCAGAGCGGTCCTTGTTCAGACAATTTCATCTGTGAGGTATAATAGAGGTGGTGGTCAGAATCACAAGGCTGAGTCACTCCTCGGTCCTAAAAGGACTGGTAAAAGTACCAATGCACATGGACCCTCCAGGGTAGAGGAAGAGCAAAATCTGGCACCAGGCCCTCTGCCCTGGCAAGCAGCAGAGAGCATGACAATAGGGGATAAGATGGCGTGAGAGCAAGCAGCACATGCGTCAGCAGGGAGGATGTAGCAGTTGCTCGCCAGGAGCACCCACGCGCTCACCTCACAGCCCCGGATCTGCTCCGCGGCCAGCAGGTCCCAGCTTCGTTGCTCCTGGGCTTCCAGCAGCTGCTGAGCCTCCTGCAGGGTTTGGCGGTCTGGCCCACGCTCAAGTTCACATTCACGTAGTAGCTCACCCAAGAAGCGCCGGTACCGCTCCAGTTGGTCCAGAGGGGCCCGCAGAGCACACGCAATAGGCCCTTCCTCGCGCAGTTCTGGCAGGCTCTTCTGCTAGGAAAGGAGGGGATAAAAGGAAGGAGCTGAGAGGGCAGTGAATCAAGAGCAAAAACCAAAAGACATGGTTCTCAGACTCTTGTTCTTGGGTCACACTAGTCTTACAGGAAAACCCCAAATCTAAAGAGAAAATCAATGCGCAAGAGTCAGAGGTGGCCAGAAGCCTCCTGTCAACTAAGGTAGGAGGGTACACAAGAGCAAAACCAAATTAAAAGATGGAGCTCACTGGAAAAGGAACATATTAAAGGAGGAGATAGCTGAGGAACTCAACCTCCCCTACTTCACTTGGAGGACCCTGAATAGCCTGAGGGTCAGAGTCCCTAAATGGAAGACCAACATGCTCAAGTCGGGGCTGCTGGCAGACAACAACATGCAGTGTGAATGTGGAGATATTCAGAATCCAGCTCATTTACTGGTCTGCCGATCACTGCCAGAAACATGGACCAATGAGGACTTAAGTTTGGCCAATGACAAATCCAAGAAAGTGGCTTCCTTTTGGCAGTCCAGAGTTTGATTGGGACACGAAAGAAGAACTTAAGGTAGGAAGCCAAGGTCCCACTCTTCCCCCTCACATCAAGCTATCCTCCAAAGCAAGGGTCCCCAGCTTTTGGTTTTTGAACTTCAATTCCCAGAAGCCTACGTCGCTTAGGTGAGGGGGCAGCAATAGAAATACAAACAAACAAGTCAATTCCCCAAAGCACTGATCAGCCAATGTACTGACTTAGCCTTCTGGGAATTGAAGTTCAAAAACCAACCCTCCTCCAAAGCATATGGGCTCTCCTGGTAATCTTCTTCTGTGTCTTGGCCAGATGTGCAACTGTCAAAATGAAGCCACCTTTTGGGGAGTTCACTCTGTAGTTCCTTTCACATGACCTAGTGTGAGAAAGATTGGCCAGCAGAAGCCTTAGGGAAGGGCCGGCCCTGGTAGTAGGAATCCTGATGTAGGATTCCAAGTGCTACAAATCAAAAGGCACTATGTGCCTGTCCTATTTTATTATTTTGTTTGTTGTATGGCATTGTTTATTTAATTATCTGTACACCACCCAGCGTGGGAAACATCCCAGATGGGTGGTATAAAAATGTAATAAACAAACAAACAAATAAAAGTCTATCATGCTGGTCAATGAGTGAAATAAACCTGATTGATTAAATAAAATTCTATCTATTTTATTTATTATACTTATACCCCACCCATCTAGGAAATTTTTCCTACTCTGGGCAGCTAACAACACAAAACTCACACATTAAAAAGAGTCACACATTTTTTAAAAAATTACATGTATATCTATTCCTCTTTTAGCAATTTTTTCTGGTGAGGAAAATGATAGCAAAAGCAGAGCTTAGAATACAGTGGTACCTCGCTTAAAGAGCATAATGCATTCCACGGGATTGCTCTTTAAGCGAGTTTGCTCTTTAAGCGAAACACCATTGTAAGTGACCAATTGTGAGTTATGGCCGGGGGGGGGGGGGGATTGCGAACCCCGATTTAGTTGTTAAGCGAGTTTTTGGTTGGTTGTAGTTGTTAAGCGAGGCGACCATTCAGAGAAAATCCTGCTTTTTAAGCGAGGTGCTCTTTATGCAAGGTTTTACTGTAGGTACTTCTACAGTACCACCCCCACTCCCAAGTTAGCAAGGGCACTGATCAGTTACTTCTATATGAGGTAGGAGTTTGCAAGCTAAACGCCTTTTCTGGAGCCATGGTACGGATTCCAAAATGCAACGAAAGAGGTGGCTGGCTCATCACTGTGTAGCAACCTCCCGCTGAAGATTTGCATCTTTGGATCGTTCTCTCTGCAAACTCCTCCGTACCAGCATTCCAATCTCAGATGGGTGAAAGGAACCCATTATGAGGTAATGGCATCCCTTGAACAATCCGCCAGGCTAGCCATCAATGTCACCCGCCACCACAAAGGCCAGAGTTGAATTCCTCCCTCCCCCACATCCTGTGCAGCCAACCCAACTCCTTACCTTGCTAGCTGCTCGAAAGGAAGCCAGCGCAGCCTGGAACTTGCGGTGATCTTTGGCATAAGTGGCATAGAAGTGAAATTTCTCTGCCTACAGGCAGGAGAGGGAAAAGGTTAAGGTTCTCTTATTCACCTGACAATGGAAGAGAGCAAGTTATTGAGCCTGGGGCAAGGATTGTCTCCCAACTAGGTAAAGGTCTTCCTTGCTCTAAAGTCAGTTGTATCTGACTCTAGGGGGACAGTGCTCATCTCAGGGGATAAGGTGGCTCAGTGGTTAAGAAGCTCGCATTTTTAGCTGGAAGGCCGGCAAGTTGGCAGTTCGAGACCCAGGTGCTGCATGACGGTTTGAGCACCCCTCTCCGTCCCAGCTCTGTCCCATGAAAGGAGCCTCATTCGTGCGTCCCCTGAGCGGAGATTCTCCAGCAAAAATCCTTTCAATCCAGAATAATTTCTTACACGAAATTATTATTATAGTGCTCATCTCTGTAGTGCTGTTTGCATCTGCAGACATTTCCATGGTCATGTGGCAGGCACGATTAGATGCCAGAGTGCACAGAATGCTGTTACCTTTCCAGCCAAAGTGGTACCTATTTATCTACTTGCAATTTCTTGCTTCCGAACTGCTATGCTAGCAGGAGCTGGGACAGACAACTGGTGCTCACTTCATCGTATAGCACTTAGTCTTCAACTGCCGACCTGCCAACCTTCCAGTCATCAAGTTCAGCGTCTTAACCACTAAGCCACCACAGCTCAACTACCCCCACTTAAAAAGAAAAACTATTCTGCAATGCAATAGGCATTGGAAGGAAGCCTGAAAGGAAGCAGGAGTGGGCTGATATTAAACCTCACTAATACAGCCAATGGTGAGAGCTATGATACAATATGGCTTTGAACACCAGTTCCTCTGGAACATGGGTAGGCAGTGTTATTGTGTTTATGCCCAGTTTTGGCTTTGCGTGGGTATCTGGGTTGGCCACTACAGAATGCTGTACTAGAATAGACTTTGGTCTAACCCTGCATGACTCCAATGCTCTTACGACCACCGGCTGCAGTCCAAAAATCTCTGTTGGGCCAAAAGCTGACCATCCCCGTCTTATGGAAAGGTGTGAATACTTTAGATTATTTATTTCTAAACAAAGAGATATAAGCACACGTGCAAGCTTCTTGGTAGCCGCGTCCCTTTCCCTGGAAACTTATCACAATAATAATAATAATAATAATAATAATAATAATAATAATAATAATAATAATAATAATAATAATAATAATAATAATAATAATAATAATAATAATAATAATAATAATAACAACAACAACAACAACAACAACAACAATAACAATAATAACAACAATAATAATAGTGTCAGAAATTATTCTTGGTTGGAAGGATTTTTGTGGGGAAAATCTGCTCAGGGAATGCCCAAATGAGGCTCCTTTCATGTCCCCAAGAGTGCTCAATCCATCATACAGTACCCGGGTCTTGAACTGCCGACTTGCCAGCCTTCCAGCTAACAAGGCGAGCCACCGCAGCCCCTAACCTATCACTGTCAGGGAAGCAGCAGCAGCTACAATTGATTATTTGTTCACTATTAGTTAGCCCTGGTGGCAAAGTGGTTAAACTGCTGACCTACAGCCAAAACTGCTGACATTGTGAGTTCAATCCTGATGGGGATCAAGGATGACTCAGCCTTTCATCCTTCCTTCAAATGAGTACCCAGCATGATGGGGGCAAAATGCTAATTACCTTGTGCACCACCCAGAGAGTGCACTAAGTGCTATGGGGTGGTATGTAAGTGTAATTGCTATTGCTATTAATTTTAGTGTTTGGCAAAAATGCACGATTCTGGAGCTGCTTTGCGTTATTCTCCATTGCTAGGTCACATATTTGAGCACACATGATACTCTGAGAATGAAGCGCAGTTGCAAGCTGAGCCTTGGGGGCAAGGAAGACTGTCGAAATATGCAAGGAGAGAGGTACTTACATGGCGCAGGAAGCAGCCCCCAACACGCGATGGGTGGTCTGTGCATCCTTCCAATTCGCTGAGGAGGCAGCCATTATGGAAGGCCAGCAACTGTTCCCGTGTGGTCCGGAGGGCACTGCCCAGGCACCTCAGTTCAACCGCCCAGGCCTGCCCACCAGGCTCCTGGGGCAGAGAAAGAGGCTGGGAAAGGATGCCCACGTAGTCCCGTTCACACTCCAACAGCTCTGCCAGAAGTTGCTGTTGAACCCTGGTGGGGGGAAAGCGGGAAGAGGATCAGTCAGTCATACACTGAGCCCTTTGGCCTAGCCAAGAAAAGCAGACATGGGAGAAGCCTGTTGCTATAAAACAGGGGTATCCAAACTATGGCCCATGGGCCAGATCTGGCCCCCAATGCCAATGGGCACATTTTACTTCTGCCTCCGGAAGCGACAAGGGCAGTGTGGGCTGAATGAATTGGCATTGGGGGCCAGATCCAGCCTACGGGCCGTAGTTTGGACACCTCTAGTTTAAGCAGAGAAAATGGCAGCTTAAAGTCTATCTCATCCTGTTGCAAACAGATTGCAAGGCGCATTTTACTTCTCCCTCCGGTGGGAGGAACCACGTGGCCAGCCTGCAGTCTGAAAAGTTTGGCCACCCCTGCCGTAAAGAAAATGTGGGTGAAACACCCAGAGCCACAGGGTGGTATCTAGAAGATTTTGAATATCACAGGATGGCAAAGCAAGAGAGAGGCATGTGTGTTCTGTGAGGCAAAGCAAAGGTATTTGTTTATGAATTGCTTAAAAGAAAAACAAGAGCAGGCACTAATTTGCACAAAACTGTGTATGCTAATTTGTATGTAATAATAAATGTGTGCCTTCAAATCAGTTCTGAAATAGGGTGGCCCTTTTCAGGGTCTTCTAGGGTAGAGAATTAATCGAAGTGGTCCACCAGTCCCTTCTTCTGGGGGACAGCCTGGGACTGCGCAGCTTGCCCTTGACTAGACAAGTTGGCTCTTCTCTCAGGAAGACCAGAGGGGAATCAAACTCCTGACTTCTGGCTCTGAAGCCAGATACCTGAACCATTGAGCTACCCAGCCAGTATTATATGTACATGTAGAACATCAAAAATGGGTTTTCTAAATTTAAAGGTGGTGTTTTTTTTTTGGTTTTTTTTTTTTTGCTCTTTTCCTTAAAAAAAAACCCTACTGTATTTGCCGGTGTATAAGAAGCATCGGAGTATAAGATGCACCCTGTTATTACCAAAATAGCCTACTATCGACCACTATATACAGTACAAGATGCATTCCTTTTTTTCCTGTATATTTTAAGGTTGGAAAGTAGGTATTATATGGCAGCAAATATGGTTTTTTTTTTAGTATAAATAGTTTGTTCTTTATTTTTTGATCTTTTTTGCATTTCCTTTTCTTCTTCTTTTTGACTGTTAGTAGGGATTATATGTGTTATTCAATTTAATTTACATGCAGATGTGTATAAATTTGGTTAATTTGCTTTTGGTTGATTTGGTTAATTATTGTTATACTTTTTTCCTTGTCACGGTTTTTTTTGGTGTTTAAAATAATAAAATAGACATATTTTATTATTTTAAAATTCTATATATAATTATTTAATCCAGTTTTTTTCACCTGAAACAGTGTCATAAAGATTAGCCTGCACAACAAGGTGGCCATTGCCCAGAGTACACCCAATTGTGGTTCAAAAATGCCACAATCTTTGAGGGGTCTCTTTCTGTGTAACCCAGCATTCAGCTACAACCCTGAGTAACAAAACAGGCAAGAACAATATAGTGGCACCCCACTCCCTCGTGGCTCCTGTATCTTCCCCTCTAACTCACCCAAGGCAGCGCCTTCTTTCCATGCGGGGTGTGGCCCCCCATGGTGCTTCTGCCACATGGGTCCCGCTCCGACTCAGCAGCACATGCTCCCGGGGAGAACAGCTCCGGTCAGCCAGTTCCCGGCTGCTCACCTCCAAGCCCCGGATATGCACGCTGGGGCGTCCCGGGTCACTCAAGGCTCTCAGGGACACATGGGGGGCTGGGGAGAGAGGGGTCTTTGGGCTGCTGTGCCTCTTCTTGTGACTCTCCAGGGCAGCATGGCTTCGAGTCGGGGAACAGCAGGGAGAGACTTTGGGGCTGGAGTGGGGCTGGAAGAGGGAAGTCAGGCTACAAGAAGAGCCAAACCTGGCACTCAGTCCCCAGCCATGTTTTGGCGAAGAGGAGGCACTGATGCTGCAGGCACGAAGCCGTGGGGCACTGCCAGCTTCCGGCAAAGCCTGCAGCCTTCCTTGGGGTTTGGGGCTATGCAATGGCGTCCTTTCCAGAGATGCTCCCTCGGCCAGGCCCTCCGTTGGCGTCCTTCCTTGGCGATTCCCTTCCCCACTGTCCCAGGCGGCTTCGAGGTCTGCCTTGTCTTCTAGAGTTTGCTGCTGCATCTATAGGCAAAGCAGGTAGGAGGATAGGATAGAAACAGAAAGAAAACTCAAGACAGGAGTGACAATACTGGCCTCTCCCCAAGGGTGGGGAACTTGTGGCCTTGAAGGGAGCCTGGGCTTCTGGGAATTGAAGTCTAAGTATACCTGGAGGCCCAAGGTTGAGAAACCCTGTCCTAGAGCAGTGATGGCGAACCTTTGCACTCCAGATGTTCTTGAACTTCAATTCCCAGAAGACCTGATCAGCAGGAATGCTGACTTGGGCTTCTGGTAAATGAAGTCCAAGAACACCTGGAGTGCCAAGATTGGCCATCACTGGCCTAGAGGAAACAGGCTAGTCCTCCAGGTGTTCTGGAACTTCAGTTCCCAGAAACCCAGGCTCCCCTCAAATACCTTGTCCCAGTTTCCTTAACATCTATATCAGGAGTTCTCAACCTTTTTAAGCCAGGGGCCAGGTTACGCTCCCTCAGACAGCTTCGGGGGCCGGATGGCCATTTTGCCCTTCCTACACTACATGACACTTCCTGGTGTGGTAGAGGTGGGGGGGCACTTGAAATGGTGCTGCACGCCACATCCGGCCAATGGGCCACAAGTTGAGAATCCCTGATCTATATAATGGGAAGTATAAAAATGGGAAACAAGCATAATGCACACTGCAGCTGCTTGAACTCAAAGGTGCTCCAAAATGTTGATGGTTTGCATCTGGTATCATTTCTCACTGTTGACTAAGCTGGCTCAAGACTTGCAACACCTGGAAGCCTGTCCTTTGCCCACCCCTGGTCAATTTCTCTCATATGTATATCCCACCCACCTAGCATGAGCTACTCTGGGTGACATACAGACATAAGACACCACAGCCCTGAACCCAAAGGGTCAAAACAGCAGCCTTAGCAACCTTAGGTAAAGGTCATCCTTGCTCGAGTCAGTTATATCTGACTCTAGGATTCGGTGCTCATCTCCATAAACAGCCAGCACTGTCTGAGTCTCAGATGTTTCCAGGGACATGTGGCAGCAATGACTAGACACCCGAGTGCACGGATCACTGTTACCTTCCTACAAAAGTGGTCCCTATTTATCTACTTGCAATTTCTTGCTTCCAAACTGCTAGGTTGGCAGGAGCTGGGACAGATGACGGTCGCTCATTCTGTCGTGCAGTACTCGGGTCTCAAACTGCTGACCTGCCAACCTTCCAGTCATCAAGTTCAGCGTCTTGACCACTAAGTCACATTAACACTTTTTAAATCTAGATCAGTTTTTCATTCATTAAACATGTTGGAGCATAGTGCAAGCAGGGATACAGTTTGTATGTCTTCTGTGAATGTCATAGAACTTGTTCAAACCTATATATCCCATAAGGATAACTCCCACCCCCATGGGCCCCACAGACAGTTTACCTGTTCCACTAGGGCTAACCTCAACTGGGTGGTTTCCACTTCCATTAGGCTGAAGGAGGTGCTAAGTTAAGCATGAGGGATCATTGTTTTGTGCCCTGAGCATGGATTGGGTGGGGTGGATGAACTGTCTTTAAACTTTCCTCAAAGCTGGGAAATTTGTCTAGGCAATAATTGCATAATGATTCTCACTTGGGTAGTTTAACAGAATTTCTCAGCTCCTATTTCCAGTGTGATGTCACTTTTTCTGAACGGAAAACAGGAGAGCCTCAATCCGGGTCCTATTTATCTTATAGCCAAAACTACATTTCATTGTAATTTTCCAGATTTGTGTTTTGTTTTTTTAGTACCTGCACAAAATGGGAAAAATTAAACAAGTGCAAATTTCATCATCATCATCTCTCTCCCACACACCCCATTCAAGGGTTATCCTGGCTTTTTGATTTCACCAAGGGGCCCATTTGGCAAACAACAACTTCATTTACCAAAGAACAATTCAGCCTTCAAACTCTGTCTTTAGAACAACAGCAAAAGTTAAATGATAACAGCTATGCATGGCTTTTCTGCAAACTGTCGGCTTCTGCCTCTACGGAGCTGCTTCAGGCTCAACAACTACATTTCACGCAACACCACTTTATCACCAGTTTAAAAGCAACTAAACTTTCCAAAAAGCTAGTTTGTGCTGCCTTAGTCCCCGTCTTTTGGCAACCTAAGCAGTGTCCAGACCTCCTCTTCAAGAAACTGTAAGGCTTCAATTTAAGGGCATATTGTGAGTTAAACATGTACCTATATCCTGGGATCTAGCATGTTTCTTCCACATCCCATGCAAAATATTTGTCTTATTTTTACCAGTTTTGTTTTCATAGTGCAGATCCAAACAAGCATCAGAACATTTAAATCAGGGGTTCCCAAGTTACAGCCCGCAGGCCGGACCCTGCCCTCAGCACCATTTCATGTGGCCCACGTAGCTGCACCGTAAGCAAAAGCGGACACATTTACAACAGCTGTAAATGCACCCGCGGTTGTAGTAAATGCATTTACAACAGCTTCGGATGTGTTTTATGGCAGCATTTATGCCGGGGGAAACCACATGATCACCCACGGTATAAATATTTATTTATTTAGACTTTTATCACCGCCCCCTCACCAAGGTGACTCCAGGCGGCTTACAGACTAACCAATGAGAATACTAAAATATAAAAGCATCCTCACAATAACAATTAAAACCATAAATAGATTGGGAACCCCTGATTTAAATCTTACTTTTGGTTTGGTCTGGTGCTAGGAAGATTAGCCAGCAAGGGTATGCCCAATTGTATTCACAATTTTCAAGGAGGCTCTTTTACTGGTCTGCCAATTACTGCCAGAAACCATGCACTGATGAGGACTGAAGTTCGGCCAATGACAGCCAAGAAAGTGGCTTCATTTTGGCAGTCGAGGGTTTGATCAGGACACGATTTTTATCTCATTTTTATCTCTTGTCTTTTTAAAAGATTTCTTAATGAGACCAACAAAACAGTCAGGACAGGTACTTTATGAATTACCCATGAATTTTCCCGCTCCTGCTGTAACACTTCCAGACGACGATTGCTGAGCTGGACAAGTCCGTGGAGTGCTTCGTCTACCTCTTGGTAAAGCTTGCTTGCAGCCACGGCTTCTATACTGTAGACGGAAAAGACACCCCCAGCCAAAAAAAAGGGGGGGAAAGGCAAATAATGGTTAATTGGAAGGCAACTCCCTTCTGTACAAACTGAGAGGGAACGAAGCTCATGGAGGCGTCAATATAAAAAACTTGGGAGCTGCTTCAAGTAATAAATTTACCATATATATCTGAATGATATCTAAAAACACATTTCTCTGCTTCAGAAGAGCCATTTGGAGAAAGTTTTGCTCCAGGCTTCACATTTGCTTGTTACTCCTAAAATATTGTTTTGAGGAATAACATATGGTGGAGGTTTTTTTTTTTAGTCATCTGGTACTATTTGTGTATTTTGAAGAGTTTTTCCTTTAAAAAACTAATTCAAAAGAGGTAAGAAGTGGCGTATTACTAATATTCTACTTTTCAAATAGTTCGTAACAGGTAATAGCAATGCATTACTTCTAAATAAACTAACAATGTAACAATTTTTTTAAAAAAAATAACATTTCAATTATTATTTTTAAAATAACATTTCAAGCTCTAGACACAGAAGGCACTTTTTGGGATATAACAAAAACACAACAAATTGTTGTTATTGTTATATGCTGACCAGTTGTTGCCAACTTATAGTGGCATATACAGTACGCAGTATGCTGGAGCTAACAGACTGAGAAACTAGGACTTACAAGTCCCAGGTTTAAGTATTTCTTTGCTTAAGGACACTCAAGGGCACCGATAAAATCATTAATAAATATCCGACATATCTTGAAAGTCCTATTCAATTTACTGTTAAGTCAGTTCTGATTTGATAGCATGTAACCCATAACATGTATTAATTACTGTCAAAAAGTCCTGTCTCTAACAGTTCTGCTCACCATTTGCTATTTGGCATTCCTATTTTCCCATTGCCATCTGTGTTTCCTTAGTTACGTAACTGAAGATGGAAAGAAAGTCATGAGATTTTTTTTTCCACTCCAGGGGTTGAAACATGACTAACCTAGCTTTTTATCTAGCCTAACTTTGACACACAGAAGGGATATTGGTTTAGACAGCAAAATGTCTTGAGCCAGCCTTGATCATCACCAGAAAACAAGCCAACGTGCAGGTGACATAACTAAGGTACACTGAAATCTATTGTGTGGTTTTTAAAAATATGAATATTTGCCAGTTTTTTCTTGCTTCCCACATAATTTTGCCAACAAATAGCAGGTCTAGAAGACATCTCTGCAATCAGGCCAGGCTATCCTGCTATGGAAATAGAGTCCATACTGCCAGTGACTCAATGCCGAGCATCAGGCGGCAGTTAACTAACATGACAACCCTGAGAACTATCAGCCTTGGGTGGCGAAGTCCACAGGGAAGGGTGATGGTCTCCAAGTGGATTAAATCCCACTTGAGTCCATCTTGATGGAGGGTAACAGCTTCATCAGTCCTGGCCTGGGGCTGAGGAGGACTTTGTGTGCCAAAAGGGCTCAGGACCAGAAAGTGACTTGTGGAACTGGATCAGTAGTACAGGTATCATGCTGTGATGTAGAAGGCAGATGAAAGTCCACTGCATTATATTCACAGGACAGTCTTCATGGCTGATCGCCATGAGGATCGCTAATATTTGGAGTCAGATATGACAGAACAACAAGAAGACATCCCTCCAAAATACTGATGAACACTGAAAAGGGGGCAAATGGGACTTTGGACAGATGCTATGCTTGAACCCTGATCCTCACCTGCAGGGCCCTAGAGGAGGTAGACGTGCCAACAAAGACCCTCCACGACGCTGGAGCTCCAGAAGGCGAGGCTCAGACAGCAGTTTCCGCATCGTCTGCTGGTGCAACATGATATGCTCTGACACTTCCTGGAATAACAGCCACCACAACAAAAACCATTGATTATGACAAAGCAAAGCATGAGTAGAGTTAAAGACTGATGTAGCAAAAGTCCACCCCCAGCAGTTCAGAAATATGGGTGGCCTCTAGAAGTTAAAAAAAGTTACTTTTCTTGACTACAGCTCCTAGAATCCATCAGCCCAGCAGGGACAGTGGCTACAAGCAGTCCAAAAACATAACCAATGGTCCAAAACCATATTTTCCCCCTCCCTAGGTTCTGGTGATGACACGTTGAGGCTGTATGACAAGCGCTGACTTGACAATCGATCACAGCCTATGTTTTCAAAATACCACAGGCAGGTCACTAATCCTTGACACACTGAAGAACAAGTGACATGATTCACAGTATTTATAACCACGGAATTGAATTCTATAACATTATTGTATCAAGTTGAACACAGCTGCTGCTTTGTACAAGTAACTTCGTTTCTGTTAGTTTTGAGAAACGAAAAGAGCAACACACAGCAATAAAATGCTTTGATCCTTGCAAATCTTTATTAAATAATTTGTTTTTTAAAAGAAACTGTAGGCCTGTTTCTCACTATAAGCCTGGTTTTTGAGCTGCACCATTTTTCTGACCGTAGGTGAAGTGCCATGCAATTGTATATTACTTCTCTATCCACAGAAACAAAACACCTCCTCTCACAATAAATCTGGTATTACAGATCTTGCCATTTTGGGAGGTTTAGCTCGAGCATTTTGCTCTAAAACAGGGGTGCCCAAACTTTTCAGGCTGTGGGCCGGTCACGTGGTTCTGGACCGCCGGATCCAACCCCGATGCCAATTCATCCAGCACGCGAAGCCCTCGTCGCTACTGGAAGCAGAAGTAAAACACATCTGTACGGGCGTGTTTTACTTCCACTTCCGGGAGCGACGAGGGTTTCGTGGGACGGATGAATTGGCATCAGGGGCTGGATCCAAGCCCCGGGCCATAGTTTGGGCACCCCTGCTCTGTAAATTGGCAACCGCTGTCCTAGAGTGATGCCTCAGATTTACCTCTTGGTTCAATGAAGATCCCACTTCCTTGAGGTGGGCACGAGCCTCATGTACCGCCTGTAAGACACTGTGGCAGAGTGCCTGTAGTTGTTCAAGAGCCTGTGCATAGAGATAAAAGGAAGTAACAAACCAGTCTGGGCTGACCTGGCCTTTCCCACCCCCCTGCTCGCATTAGGCTTGTAGATTTAATCAGATGTTTAGTGTCTGCACTAGCATTGCGATTGGCATTCCAATCCAATCCACAAACTCCCTTCGTTCCTTCCATCCTACGATCCCAACTTCTCCTTGTCTTTCCTTCATGCAATTGCTGTTCTTTTTTTTAATTAAAGAGATAAGAATAGCGCTATACCATATCACTAGCTCTAGAAAAAAAGGCCTAGCAATAAAGTGATATGGTGTTATAGCCCTATTCTCATATATTATTTTTTAAAAGGAGGATGACAGGGAATGAGGAAACACCATAGGGCCATTTTACCATAGTCCTGAACAACATGCCAAGACCTAATGTCACCAAAACTCGATATAAAGACACAACCTTTTCCTCCTTCCATAGTGCATATTTGTAGAAACATACCTACATGAAGAAGAAAAAGAAACCCTCCAGGATTAAAGGGGAAAAAGCTGTTTTGGGTGAAAAAAATCCATGAATGAATTTGATCCAGCCTTTGCATAATGCAAGCAGCAAAGCCCCTTCAAGTTCACCCATGTATGATGAGCAAATCCCAAGGTTTTTGATGGTATATTTGCCCACTTAGTTCAGAATTAACAATGAAATGGCGTCCTGCAATAAACCTGAGTCAGGGTCCAGATGCACTTGGGGTGGAGTGGAAAGTTTTTGCAAATATCAAGGCTATAAAGAAAGACTGATGAGGAATGGATAGTTATGAGCAAATGTATTAAGATATATGTGCTTGAGAGGAAAGTGAAATTGAAGTTTTGCTGAAAAGAGAAAAGACTGATTTCAAGGATGAACTCTGTGGAGCAAGATGAGTTCCATGTTCTTACCACTCTCTCTTACCTGGTGCTCTGCAACCCATTTCAATGGAGAGTACGATAGAGTCCCACCGACTGCTGGAGTCAACTGGTCCAGAGTCACATAATGTGGCAGTTCAGGAAGAGAAAGAAGATGCACCTCCTGCAGGTTGAGGAGACACAAAACGTTTCTATGCAACAATGCTCCACCCATACCTTTTCACCAGCTACTGCCTTTTCCTGCCTCAAAAATGAGCCAAGTTTGATTCAAAATTAGACCCAAATTGACTTTGAGAGAGTTCTTTAGGTTTTTCTTCATAATCTTCTGAAAGATGTATACAAACTGTACATGCCTTGAGGGACAGTGTGTGTGTGTGTATTACTATTGTTATTTTATCTCTTCAAACATTTCCTAGGCATTATCTCACTGCAGGGACTGCAGTGGCTCAAGTGGCTAAGATGCTGACTGGGAGGTGGAAGGTCAGCAGTTCGATTCCCGAGTACCGCAGGACGGAATGAGCTCCCGTCTTTGTCCCAGCTCCTGCCAACCTAGCTGTTCAAAAGCAAGAAATTGCAAGTAGATAAATAGGGACCACTTCGGTGGGAAGGTAACAGCGTTCCGTGTGCTCTGGTGTATAGTCATGCCTGCCACATGACCATGGAAATGTCTGCAGAAGCAGACAGTGCTGGCTCTTTGGCTTTGAAACAGAGATGAGCACTGAACCCTAGAGTCAGATACAACTGGCTTTCGAGGAAGGGAAACCTTTACCTTTAGCCTGATATACCCTGGTTAACGGAAACCCCGTGGAACGGAGCTTTTTAGTTGTGTGGGGTTCTACTGTACTTGTATTTTCTTTTTACAAGCAGCTGGATCCCACCTAATTTGTTTCCTTAGTCCAGGGATTCTCAATGTACGACCTGTGGGCCGGATGTAGCCCACAGCATCATTTCATGTGGCCCCCACCGCCTTCACCACACCAGGAAGTGCCATGTGGTGGAGGAAGGGCAAAATGGCCATCCAGCCCCCAAAGCTGTCTGAGGGAGTGTGACCCGGCCCCTGGCTTTAAAAGGTTGAGAACTCCTGCCTTAGCCCATGACTGTTTCATCTGCCCTTGACTCTTTATCCAGTTTTCTTAACAAGTAAACTCCAATGAAGCTTCAGAGGGAATGACTCACCACAGGAGGTTCCAAAGCCAGCTCTTCTTCATGGGGTACAAAACGGTCATCGGACGGTAGGACCACTAGAAGCTGACTTATAGGGTGTGGAGAAGTCTCCTAAAAAGGACAAAGTCTTTTGCTTTAGGGAAGCATGTTTTGAAAAGATGTGGAGAGAGGAAAGGAAGGGAAGAGCAATAGGATCAAGAAAGAAGAGATCACATGAGAGAGATGTCATACGGAGGTGTCATGCACAGTACAGGATTCTTTAGGACGCAAAAGGTACCAAAAGGTCATGGAAAGAAAATGATCAGTTTTGGCTGTGTAGTGCTGAATCTACCAATCTGTAAAGAATATGGAAAGCCGAAGGCCTTTTCTTTACCCTATGCTAAAAATAGAGAAGTTTGAGAATAAAATATAGTAATATTTTAGTTGCCTATGCAGAAGAATTTATAGGGCATTTTCAACTGAATATTAACAACAACAACAAAAAATATTATTATTATTATTATTATTATTATTATTATTATTATTATTATTATTATTATTATTATTATTATTATTATTATTATTATTATTATTATGTTTTGTTGTTAGTGCTACCACCATAACAACAACCACTACTGCTGCTGCTGCTACAACAACATATTATTACTACTGCTATTACAACTACTCATTAAACATCCCTAGCCTTCTATGGAGTGACAGTAAGCTTACTCACTACCACCCCCAATTTGTATTTTTACAACATGAGGCTATCGCAGTAACAATGCACTGAGACTTAGGTTTGTTTCCTGCTTTACAAAAATGCCCAGTTCTTCATAATTTTTACCCTAAGGTGGCCATCAGCAAAACCTACAGTCTGCCTTCCAAGGAATAGAAGTAGCAAACGTTAAGCTAGGGGTTCCCAAACTAAGGCCGGTGAGCCGGAGCCGGCCCATGGTGCCATTTCATGTGGCCCCTCACCCCTTCAAGGGCATTTGAGAAACAAAATGGTCACCCCTTTGAAGCTGTTGGGACAAAATGGCCACCCCATCGTACAAGCAGGGCAAAATGGCCTTCCGGCTCTCAAAGCTGACTGAGAGAATGTGACCTGGCCCCCAGCTTGAAAAGGTTGGGAACCCCTGCATTAAGCCATGAGATGAGAACTCTTTTAAATAAGGAAGGATGGTACCTGAAATGTCCGTAAGGCTGGGAGCAACACAGGAGCCTGAAGGACCCAGTCATCTACTTGGCTGAGGTCCAGAAGCAAGGTCATTCCAAGGGCCTTCACCTCTTGCCTGGAACATTTATAAAAACACAAGGGAGAGGGGAAACTGATGTTCTAGCTGCCTTTCCAGGTAATACACGGTAATCACAGAACCTGCAGACACAGCCTATGGAAACTGGCCAGATATTTCACTTCTAAGCCTATCTAAGAACTTGCACAACTAGTTTCCTTAAATACTGTCTCTACAACGAATCCATATTAATCTTCAAATTGTACCCACTCTACAAATGGAGTAACTGAGGTTCTTGCCTACATTTCTACTTCTCAAGAACCAGTTTAGTATAGTATGCACAAAGTATGCAGAAAATGACTTAATAACAAGAAGAAACAACCATGGTCTGCTATACAGTACTCTGTGGTTTGCAAATTAAAGTTGAGCATTGATGGAGGAAGAAATCTGTTGTTGTACCCCTAGCGATCAGAACCCTTGGAGCAATAGCTAAAAGACTCCCTAGACCCATAATGACGAACCTTGGCACACCATGTGTTCTTGGACTTCAATTCCCAGAAGCCCAAGGCAGCACTCCTGCTGATCAGGGCTTCTGGGAATTGAAGTTCAAGAACACCTGGAGTGCCAAAGTTCACCATCACTGCCCTAGACATTTGGAAATTTTGGATTTATTGGACTTGAACATCCTAACTCTAAAAAAAAAAAAACCTTTACTAGAAACTGCCTATAAACTTATACATTACCTTAACAGTTCTTAGGTCCATGGTTAATTCCTGAACTGTTAATTTTATACTAATCTTCAGCCATGAATCTAATGGCTTACCAGTCCCTATTTCTAGGACTGTCCTGGGAATGTGCAGCTTGCCCATGGCTATAAAGGCTGGCTCTTCTCCCTGGAGGCACAGTGGGGAACCAAACACATAACCTTTGGCTTCACAGCCAGAGACATAAACCACTGAGTTATCCAGCCAGCTTGACTTGTTATTTCCAAATGCAAATTAAGATGTGGTTAACTGACAGCAACTGGGTACAACCTCATAGTATATTTATGGTTTCTCCACAAGTCTGAAGTGTTTCCCTACACAATATTCAGTAAACTTCACCATGAATCTGCAAGGTAGCTCACTAGACTTATTCTCTTACTGTGAAGCAGGGGTTCTCAACCTAAAGCCTACGGGCCAGACCCGGCCCACGGCACCATTTCATGTGGCCCACAACAACGCTACCGCCATAAGAAGCAGACACGTTTATGACAGCCATAAATGCACCTGTGGCTGTTGTAAACACATTTACGACAGCCACAGACTCGTTTTAAAGCAGCATTTACGGCAGGGGGAACCACCAGTCCAGCCTGCTCAGGTGTCTGAGCCCACGGCTTTAAGAGGTTGAGAACCTCTGCTGAAGGTGATAAATGAAGGTGATAAACAGTGGCTTGTATAAAACAACCAACCGAATTCTCGGCTGAGGCAAAATATGAACTGGGGCCTTTTCAGGTCAACAGATTTGAAATAAAAACACTGCGGTTGCAAGGCACTTTCAGCGCTTTGGAGTTAAAAACAACGATGCATTAGAAGGAACCCAGTTTTAAGCCAACAGGTCAGTTAATGGTTTTCCGTAGCGGCTTCCTCTCAGTTACGATTTTATGAGAAGAATTTCCTGAATTCTGCACCTGCCTCAGTGAATTGTTCCAGGAGTCTTTGGAAGGAAATCGTGACAATGATTGACCCGTTTGAAGGTGATTTTCTTAAGTCGCACAGCTGTCGCTTCAAAAGGGGGACCCAGAAAATTTTCAAAGGTGTCACTTTGGAAGCCTCTTGAGGAAGACAGGCTGTGGGCTGTCCCTGGATATTTGCTGTATGAGGTAACAAGTAAGAGGGCAATATCCACTCCCTGTCATTCCACATGCAGAAGCCAAATGGGTGGCAGCTGAATCTGTCTTTAACACTGCTCAACAGGATGCAGCTTGCTCAGTAAACTGTGTGTGACACATTGGGAAAAGGCAAATAAGCATGATAGCATGCAAAAATCTGAGTCTGCCTCCTCAGCCAGCCGCCAGCTCTACTATTAGGCAGAGCACACCAGCTGCCTTAGGAGATGGGGAGTGGTGGTGAAGGGTTGAGTAGGCAAAGTCCTGCAGTTCACCTGCAGCTCAGCACATTATGCTAACCTACCACCCTCATAAGAATGCTTTGCCAACATGTCTAATAATAAAATAAGATCCGACTGCCACTCCAAACAGCTTCTACATGGAGGCCATCACCTCACACTCTGACTGAGGCACCAAAATGGCTTGGACAAACCTGGCAGAAATAATCACCAGGGCAATGGCTAAAAAGGAACGCAAGGAGAGGGGCGCTAATGCGGCTACCCTAAATAGCTGCCACCGCCTGAGGTAGTTGCCTCATTTCTCCTTCTGGCAGTTTACCTGAGAAGGGAGTGCATGTATCTCAAGGTATTGACCAGATCCTCATGTCCTGGAGGAAGCTCATCTTGAAGAGGCTGTGGCACGACTGTCAACAAGGAGTGTCCTGCCTTATCTACTCCTCCTGTTGTAAGAGAAACACAAGGAAAACACGAGGAGTACCTTAGCATAGACTTGCCCTAAACTTGGAGAGCCTTGAGGCTAAGTTTGCACAAGTAGACAGATGTGCTATTAACAACCTAACTCTCAAAGAGGGCACATGGAAATGCAGCACAATCCCACTTAGTCATGATGGAGCATCCAGAATCAGGTTGCGCTCTGTTGCCACCCAAACTGACAATGCCAGACATACAGAGCTGGCACTGAAGAGACAGAGGGATAGCCATGCCCCTCCTGCCATTTATGGACCACTGAAACCAACAGTGGATTTCAATCTCATATCAGAAGTTCAGGTTGTATACCACTCTGAGTTTCTCTTAACTCGCCAATAGTTTTTGACCTATGAAACCAATTTTACAAGGACTTCCACACCTCTGTTTGTGTAATTTGGGCCATCAAGTTAGATAATTCTTTCTCCTGCCTTCCAACCTTCATCAACAGTAAAGCAACAGATGAATCTCCCCCAAGACACTGAGGTCTCCTGTGGATTAAAAATACCATTCTAGCTTGGTTTAACTTAAATGTTCACACAGTTACCTCCATATTATCAGGTTCAGTAGAAATACACATGGCAGGGTTTGGGAGCTTCCTATCCTCCAGATGTTATTGAACTGCAAATATAGTTGGGCTGCATAGGGTTGGCCTCTAGTTGGCCACATGTTTTGAACTCAGAAGCATGGGATAGAATATTCCCAGCACATTACAGTACTTAGGAAGCATTAAAACAAGCAGAGGAGGTAAGGCACTCTATGGTATATAAGTGTAATTGCTATTACTGATGGAGATTCATCCATTACAATGTGTGGATGAGACAAAATGTAAATAAATTCTACAGGAATACAATCAGAAACAAATACACCAGAAAAGAACAGAAGGTAGCCAAGAAGAGGCTCCAGAAGGCAAATTAACAAGAATTTTAGGGTTATTTAAACATTTACATTTCAAAGTTGTTTTGTGTACATATGCAGACGTGCAGCAAGTGAATGAGAGAGAAAAACACATTGTTTCCTCAGAAATATAAGATGGGCTCCAGCACCCCATCAACACTTACTTAGGTTTTCTGCCATGTGGAAAGATTCAAATATAATTATGACGAGAACATCAATGTAGATAATCATCATACGATAAATTACAAGAAAGAAAAGGGACATGCAACTTTATTGCACAGGTAATATAAAGATGGATATGAAGAATGTGGTGGTCAGATTTTATCATAGGCAACTGATGTGTGTAAGTCACATTAAACTATCAAACCAAAAGAGGTTTATTTTTAAAAAATTAAAGCTATGTTTACAGGAAGAAACCATGAGCTCATTCTCCACAAAAGAATTACTGCTCCCTCTTCCCAGGGTTATATTGCTCTTCAGAGTCCAGAAAAACACCTGTAATTTCCCACTGATCCAATGTTCCATTTCCTACACATTCCTGTTGTCGGTAGAGATGAATACAAAACACAAAAGCATGGGATCTAACCTAACCATGTTCATAAAGGGACAGTTTCCCATCCTTTCCCCCTAAGAGTTCTTCTGAACTGACAGGTGAGATACGAGGGGTTGCGGTAGGCAAGTGGAAGGGAAGATTCTTTAAGTTAACTTGTTTTAGCCAAACTCTCTCGAAGTTCAACATTGTGGGAGGTGGTAACAGGCTAAAGTAAGAGATTGCTAGGATCAAGCAAAGTATGGACTTGTGCCACAGGACTGCTACAGCAGCCATGAAGACCATCCTGGGTCACTCTGAAATGATCTGGCCACAGGGGCTCTAGTGAAGTTGTGACAGGCCCAGCAAGCCAGCAAAGGAGAATCTATATCTACAGAAATCCAAACATCATACAAACGGACTGATCAAATGAGAAAGAAGCTGGAAGAGAGAGGTCTTTGCCTACTAGTGAAAGGGCAGCAAGTAGAGTCAGCCTGGCCTCCTATGGAAGGGAGTTCCACATTTTAGGCGCAACCACAGAGAAGAACCTGTCTCATATCTTCACCAAATACTTTCAGGCAGAACTGAAAGAAAGGCCTCCCCTGTTGATCTTAAAACCTATGCAGGTTCATATAATGAGATGCAGTCTTTCAGCTTGCTTGTCTAATGGTAGGGCCGGCTCTAAACTTCTATGCAGCTATTTGTAGCAGATGACCATCATTTGAAAATTTTTCTATGTATTTACTTTTTACCTGATCTCTGACCCTGGCCCTGCCTACTACAGACATATGACTATAATAATACAGTAGTACCTCGCTTAAAGAGCATAATGCTCTTTAAGCGAGGCCGTGGCTCAAAAAGGCCACCGTGGCGGTGGGCGGTAGGACTTCACCACTGCCCGCCCCCCACCCCTGGACTTACTTGCGGCTGGGGCAGAGAGGCCGCTGCAGTAGTGTGACGTGGTATTGTTTGCATTGAATACTGTATATTGTTTAGATTTAATACTATATAATTATTGAGTATTGTGTATTGAGTATATTGTATATTTGTACTGTTATATATATATTGTATGACTACTGTGTAAGCCACCTTGAGTCGGGCTTCCTGATTGGGCGGCATACAAATGTGAAAATTAAATTAAATTAAATTAATGCATTCCACGGGATTGCTCTTTAAGCGAGTTTGCTCTTTAAGCAAAACATCACTGTAAGTGACCAACTGTGACTTCTGGTGGGGGGAGGGGGGACTACAAACCCCAATTTAGTTGTTAAGCGAGTTTTTGGTTGTTTTTTGTTGTTAAGCGAGGCGACCATTCAGAGAAAATTCTGCTTTAAGCGAGTTAGTCTCTAAGCGAGGTGCTCTTTATGCGAGGTTTTACTGTAATAATTTTGTGTCAGAAATTATTCTAGGTTGAAAGGATTTTTGTGGAGGAAACTCCATTCAGGGGACAGCCAAATGAGGCTCCTTTCATGTCCCCAAGAGCTGAGACAGAGGCGGACACTCAATCTCAAACTGCCGACTTACCAGTCTTCCAGCTAACAAGGCGGGCTTCTTAACCACTGAGCCACTGCAGCCCCAGGTATATGACTTAGGAAATATTATGTGGGTAACGGTGCTTAACAAAAATGCTACTCATCCCTTTTATAAACACACATCCACACAGTGACAGAATAACACTATTTGTGGTAATTCTTCCACTTCCTCATAGGTGTGGTTTGTGATATCTTATATAAAACATTCCATGCAAATTCACCCCACTGTACAATGTATTGTCATAACAGTTGACAGGGGAAATCTAATCAGCAAATCAAAAGCTTCCCTTTCTCTGATAAAAAAAATGTATTCCATTGATGGAATAAGTCCCTCAGCTGGAGGAAATCTCTTTCTGTTTTACAGAAATTGAATGGTTGGATCAAGACCCAAATATCTGTAGCACATCAGGTGAAAGGAAACAGCACATGAAAGCAGGTCAAACTGTGGTCATCAGTCATGATAGGCATAATGAAGCCAGAGCCAGCCTTACTGTTAGACAGAATGAAGAAACTACCCCTAAAACAATAGATTTTGGGATGTGATGGTTGAGTGTCTTGGCAGGTGCGGCCCACAGCACCATTTCATCTCCCCCCCCCGCCTCCACCACACCAGGAAGTGCCATATGGTGGAAGAAGGGCAAAATGGCCATCCGGCCCCCAAAGCTGTCTGAGGAAGCGTGACCCAGCCTCCGGCTTAAAAAGTTTGAGAACTCCTGGAATAGACCATACTGTCAGCGACTTAATTTCTACTTCTGGCACTTCTTTATAAGTAGATGTGTTAATTTCAGCTTTGTACGTTATTATATGCTGGTGGTGCATCTGACACAAAGAAAGAAAGCGACTCAATGCCGAGTGTCAGGTGGCGGTTAACTAGTACCTGACAACCCTAACAACTAATGGTCTTGGGTGCTGAAGTCCACAGGGAAGGATGATGGTCCCCAAGTGGATAAAATCCCACTTGAATCCATCTTGATGGAGGGCAGCAGCTTCATCAAGACTGGCCTGGGGCGGACTTTGTGTGCCAAAAGGGCTCAGGGCCAGAAAGTGACTTGTGGAACTGGATCAGTGGTACGGGTGTCATACTGTGGTGCGGAAGGCAGATGAAAGTCCACTGCATTATATTCTCAGGGCAGTCTTCATGGCTGATCGCCTTGAGGATTGCTAATGTTTGGATTTGGATATGGCAGAAGAAGAAAAGAGTGAAGAGTAGCACTGTGGGTGGAGGGAGGATTAGGGTAGCTTTTAATTGATGATGATGTTAGTTTTTATGTGTTTTAATTTTGCTTTTAGCTGAGGTTTTTATGTAATGTTTTTATTGGTAACGGTTTTATCTTTCTTGTATTGTACATATATATTTTTTCCGTTATTGCCGCCCTGAGTGGTGTGTTGCACTAAGAGGGCAGGGTAGAAATCTAGAAAATAAAAAAAATAAATAATAAATGCAGTTAGTTAATAATTTTGCCATCATTGTGTGTGTGTGTGTGTTCTGCCTGAGTTTGGGACAAGAATTGTATCAAGAAAAAGCCAAGCAGATTGTTTGAAGTTACCAGTCAACTATTAACAGCACCTGCAAAGCAATCTGAGGATTGAACTGGACAGCTCAGGTCTTGAAGTTATTAATTTTCTCTATTCTGGCGAGGTGCATTATATTTCAGTTTGAGCAGTTCCCAAAGAGGTAACTGTGTTAAATAAATGCAATATAGCACCTTTGAGATTAACAAATGGATGCCATGTGTTTGTAGACATGCACCGTAATCAACAAAAGTTTACCCTAAAGTAAGCATACTAGCATTAATAAATGAGTACGGGATATATAGTTTAAACTATATAGTATGATGAAACCAGGTGGGTTGTTACTATTATTATTAATAAGCACAGTATATTTAAATTTAAATTTATTGTTATTCAACTTAGCATGTACTAATTGTCTTCACAGAAGTTGGAAAGTAAAGCTATTAAGTTGTCTGAAGGGAAGTTCCCCCGAAAAAGTTGTTTAACCGGTCAACTTTTACAACATAGATTTACTGGAAGACTGTGAACTATTATAAACAACGTGATATTAAAACCAACAATATTTTTATTCCTCATGCCTCAAACGGATTTTCCCTGCTTTATCTATGTCATAGAGGAAGGGCAAAATGTCCATCCGGCCCCCAAAGCTATCTGAGGGAGTGTGACCGGACACCCGGCTTTAAAAGGTTGAGAACTCCTGAGATAAATCTTCTCAGTGATTTCCCACCCACCCCTTTCCCCCATTTTCTGGCAGCCCAAGGACTGCACTGCAAGAGTTTAAAAAGGAGGGACATGATTAAAGAAGCTAATTTGCACATCTTATCACTTTACAATTCAGTGGGGGTTTTGCTAACTGAAAAATGTGTTTCATTAAGAACAAATGAATAAACCAAACAGGAAATTTTGCCTGAATAATAATCCTTGCTCTGTCGAGGCTTCAAAATATATTTTTAAAATTGAAAATGTATTTTTCAAGGTATGAAGATAGCAGGGATTCATGCTATTTCCCATCCCTTCCCCACTGGGAACTGAATATAGATTTTGCTTTGGCTGTGCTCTCAAATACTGAACATCTGCAACCTATTTTAAAAGGGCAGAAAGATAACAAGCTACTGGACCACAACTCCCATGAGCTATTGCCAGCATAACAAGTGGAGTGGTATGTGATAATGAGAATTGCAGTTCAATAGCATCTCCCCCATCCATATAAACAGGGCTTCTTATTACCTCGATGACACACCACTGAGCCAGGCATGGAGGAGAGGAATGATGTGACAGATATAGAGGTTTTGGGTTTATTTGTTTGTTTGCCAGAACAGAAAACAACATTTCCACCTCCAGAATCTGAAACTGTTGGGGTTTTTAACCAAGTCCCACCAGCAGGTGTTTTGACAGCTGTTGTTTAACAACAGTAACTTTCCCAAGTTCTAACTCTATTTTTATGTGTAAACTGTAGAATGAGTGCATCAAAAGGTAGTTTCATGTTTTTAGTTTCACAACTAGCCTAGACATAGAAGAGGACTAGATCTTTGATGACAGGAACCAAGATAGCTCTTTATTAACTACCTTCCTAAGGTAATGCCTCCCTTTCTCTGGTTAGCTGCTGCTCTCTCATCTTTTCCTTCTCCATTCATTTTCCCAACCCTGGCCTCACATCAGTTTGGTTTTGTTTTTGCCCACAAATACATTTAGCCATGACCATCCTCAGGGAGGTTGGCCACCCATTTTGCAAGCCACACGTCCTCAGTAACAATAGCAGGGTCCTCTTTGGTTATTCTGGGCTGTGTCTTGTGGCTTCGAGTGAAGGAGCAGTTTCTTCAAATTGTTATGATGTGGCAAAAGGGGAGGCATGTTTTGCTCAGGCCGCATGATGTTTAATAAGATGGCGGAAAAGTGGGCTAAGGACAGGCAGTTCCTAGTACACAAAGAGGCTTGTTTTTGTGGAGATCTTACCCCTATGTAGTTGGAATTCTGGAATGCGACCCGTCTAGTAGTTTTCATTGATAACACAGCATCACAAAAAAATAAATATTGTCTGCTACTTGGTCTGAATCCAAATCTGAAGCCCGATTCTGCCTAGGACATCAGGATCTTAAGTCAATTATGCATATAGACACAATTGTTTGGTTTATTAACACAGCTGCACCTACTCTTCTTTAGCTCAAAACAGACTCACTATGGCCTAACTCTACTATCCAATAAGATGGTTTCGCACTAGAGACAAGCCCTTGGTCCATCTCACCTTATACACCTATTTCTGATGTCAGCTCACTGACTTGCTCAGACATCTGAACAGCTATAGCACACCTATACCTTAAAATCTGTATGTCATAGGCAGATTCTGAGTTCAGATTTAGAATCAGCACACTAGATATCATGTATATCGCATGTGTTGTTCCCAGTAGCAAAAACGTTGTGCCGTGTAGTTTGGACTGTGTATTCGAAAGCATGTCTCTGTTGTAATTTATGCATTGAGTTGATTTAGAATACTTTTATATTGTGCTTTTTCCTACTACTTGCTACGAGTGAATTCATAATTTTAAAAACTTATAAACCAGATTGTGTTTAAAAGCACTCGTGAAACAGCATTGGAATAAAATAACAAAAGGCAGATGAAACATAAAAAAGTGATGGCTTTTAGGCATTTGATTATGTTGGTTAATGAAGCCACTTGAAAGCATCTGCTTCAAACAAATAGGCTACATTCCTGGGATGTTCCTCCTTTAAAAGAGTCTAGACTCCACAGTTCACTTTCTATGATCTCCAGCTTCTTGCCATTTACCCAACATGGAGAAAAGTGAATTGAAACGAATAGGGCTTATGATTGTACTGAGTACTTCACTGTGCAAGCTCAGAAACAGTCATGGTACACACACACCACAGAGTATTACACAAGCAGACAAAGCAAATTCAATTTTTCCTAAGATGTGTGCAGTGCACTTCTGTGTGACTTGCCTGTGGCTTTCTGGGAATGCAGAGTCTAAAATTCAGAGATAGCTTGGAAGCCACAAAAACAGCAGAGCCGTAGGCAGCCAATGTGCTGCTCACCCCATGCCAAAGGATAATGTCCTCTACATACTCTTTCCAGAGTGCAGAAAAGCTACTCTTTTTAAGTACAACTCCCATAAACCCCTAGCCAACATAGCTAGTGGCCATGCTGACTGGAGGGATTTCAAGGAACTATAGTCCAAAAAAAAGTAACTCTTCCTGTTTTTCATCTTCTCCAAGCATGAAAAGCACTGAACAGGTTACCTTCAAGACCCCCACTGACATGTTCTCTGACTTACCTGTTAAAGCAAAGACACCGGATTGCAGAAGCCCCCAGTCCACAGAATGCCCAAAGAAAGGCACAGTGGGTAGAGGGGAGTTCTGGCTTTCCTTTGACCCCGGATGAGCTGCTTCACCTGAAGCTCCCTCTGGTCTATCGATTCTTGGCTCATCCTTTCCTGGCAACGTAGCTGCTGCTGGTTTGTCTGTGCCAATGATAAGGCTCTGTTCTCCCTGGGCTTCAGAATCATCCGCCCCTTGTTCTGGGATGCCAAGGCCCTGCTGGGCTGTGCCAGCTGTTGGTTCCTTAGCCTCAACTGCAGTAGCCAGCTGTTCAGGGCCAATGCTCTGGCCATCTCTGGTGTCAGCACTACTGTCTCCCATGCCCACAGAACATTCATCTGTGCCATTCTCTGGTCCTCTGGTGCCAACACTCCCTTCACTGGGGCCAGCAGCCAATTCATCAATAGCAACATCTTCCTCTCCAGTAATGGAGCTTTGTTCCTCTGCGAGTCCAGTTCTCTCTCCAGTGCCATTGCAGTCAATGTTGCCGACCACACGATGTTCTTTGGTGCTGACAGTTTGGTCTCTCGTACCAAGGATGGCTTGTTCCAACCCAGAATCTTGTTCTTTTGAACCAACACAAGCTTCCTCCTTCTCACATTCTTTTACATCAGCAATTGCCATTGTTTCTCCGCTAGCCAAATCACCTCCCTGTCTAATTCTCCCCCCACTAGCCCCTCTCCCAGCCCCTTTCTTTTTCCTGCGGTTTCCTTTGGTGCGTTTAGGTGTGGCTAGAGCTGGAGACTGGTTTCCATTGGCATCCCCTCTGGAATGAACTGGATCTTGGTGGCCAGATCCTGGAAGCTCTGCTTTCTCTAGTCCAGTGTCCTCTGAGGCGCTGGCAGCACCAAAAATGGCTGGCCGTGTCTTACTTCCCGAGGGACTCTGGTTTTGCTCCAGTTGCTCAGGACTCGAGCTCCTTACTCCCTTATTAGAGGTTTCCAAAGTTTCATCCAGGATTAGGCTAGGGCTTCCGCTAGGATAATCGGCCTCCTCTCCCAGGGCACCATTTTCTTGGCTAGGCCTCTCTGCCTCCTGGGTTTTGCAAGCCTGGCGCAAGGCAAAGTTCTCCCCACACCCTGACTTATGGTGGAGCCAGGCCCGGTGGCGCCGGCTCCGGTTCTTGTTATGTCCTTTGCGGGCAGGCATGGTTTGAATCTGGGTGCCACACAGCGATGGGATGCTGGGTGGTTGGTGCAAGGTGGGGCTGACTTCCAAGAGATGGACGTATTCCCCTTCGGACTCTCGGTTTTCCCCACCAGAGTGGCGTCCGTCGCCAGGACTCCGGGCCCCTAGTACCTCAGGGGCCAAATCAGCAGGGCAGCGCTGCCCCACAATGAATCCGTCTTTGTGAACGAACTGAGGGTACACCAGTTCGGACCAGGGCAGGCTCAGGATCTTCTCCCCAGCTGCCAACAGACAGCGCTCAAGACGTCCCACTCGGCGTCCTTTGTTGACGCCATTAAGCCACTCAACGGTGAAAAGGAAAGGGTAGGAGTCGGGGGGTACTGGCAGCTCTTGAACCCCCCGGTGACCCTCAGGAGAGAGGCACTTCAGCACCAGGCGGGGAGCGCACTCCCGATGGGGCACCACTTGGAGGTAGAAGTCACCTGGGCAGAGGCGTTGCCAAGGCAAGGAACCCAACTGCACGACGATCTTCTCATGAAGGCACAGTGGCCAACCCTCATGGCAGAACACAAAGCCACTGTACTGGGCCTGGCAAGGAGCAAAAGAGAGAGGTGTAGAAAGAGAATTATAAGGAAGACGAGAAAACTGTGCATCAATAATCCTTGGTGGCGCAGTGGTTAAACTGCTGTCTTGCAACCAAAAGGTTGTGAGTTCAATCCTAACCAGGGATTAAGATTGACTCAGCTTTCCATCCTTTCAAGGTCAAAAGCCAATCGTATCCAACTCTAGGACACAGTGCTCATCTCAATGTTAGGGGCAAAATGCTAATTAACTTGTGAACCACCCAGAGAGTGCACTAAGCGCTATGGGACGGTATATAAGTGTGATTGCTGCGCTTTTTGCTTTGATTTGGTGACCTATCTAGACAAAGCAGATTTGCACAAATTTGTTTATACTCTGTATATTATTTTGTTTTTTGCAACCTTGTAAATGGGCCGTAAGTCACATCCTAACCAAAGCCATAGCAATAACAATTACACTTATATACTGTCCCATAGCACTTACTGCACTCTCTAGATCAGGAGTGCCCAAACTACAGTCTGGAGGCCAGATCTGGCCCCCAACACCAATTCATCTGGCCCATGAAGCTCTCGTCACTCCCACAAGCAGAAGTAAAACGCGCCATATGGGCGTGTTTTACTTCCGCTTCCGGGAGTGATGAGGGCTTCGCGGGGCTGATGAATTGGTGTTGGGGGCCAGATCCACCCCGAACTGTAGTGACCAGCCCCTGAACCACGTGACTAGCCCAAAAAGTTTGGGCACCCCTGCTCTAGATGGTTCACAAGGTAATTAGCATTTTGTCCCCAAAATGAGCACATGCTGAGTACTTATTTTACTGACCTCTGAAGAAGGCTCAGTCAACCTTGAGATTTGCCAGGATCGAAGTCATAGCATCAACACTTTTGGCTGCAGTACAGCAGTTTAACCACTGCACCACCAGGGCTTTTCTTGAGACAAACTCTTTGAGCATCCTTCTCTAGTTCCTGGCACTTCACAGTCATTTAATCTTGAAGATTACTGTCACCACTTTAAGGACTGAAAATGGGTTTTTGGGTTTTGCACATATATAACCCTTGCTTGAAAGCCAATTGCATCTGACTCTAGGAGTTGGTGCTCATCTGGCGTGCACAGAACACTATTATCTTCCCTGCCGAAGTGGTACCTAGTTATCTACTTGCAATTTCTTGCTTTCGAACTGCTAGTTTGGCAGTAGCTGAGACAGATGATGGGAGCTCACTTCATCATACAGCACTTGGGTCTCGAATTGCTGACCTGCCAACCTTCTGGTTGTCAAGTTCAGCATCGTAGCCACTAAGCCACTGCGCCCCTCATGTTTTGAACTACAACCCCCTAAATGCTTTACCACTCAGCATGCTGGCTGGGAATTCTGGGACCGAAGTTTGAAATAAAGGTTTTCAACTCCTGTTTAGATCAATATAAGCCCCCCAACAAGAGGTCCATTGTGGGATTCCTGCATCAGCATTGACTGTTTTCATGTTGGCAGGGGGGTGCTGGCTAAGCTAAAAGGGTGCTGGACAGAGAGTGATGAGGGCGTCTAACCCTAACAAAATACAGTGGAACCTCAGTTAACAAATGGCTCGGTTAACATAAGAATCGCATAACAAAAGGAAATCCATAAAAAAATAGTGGCTCAGTTTACAGATTTTTTCTGGAACGGATTAATTGGTTTTCGATGCATTCCTATGAGAAACTGCATTTCAGTTAATGTATTTTGGTTTTTAATGCATTCCTATAGGGAAATCAGTTAAAGTAATTTTCGCTGTAAGAAACGTCCCGGAGAATGCATTAATTATGTTAACCGAGGTTCCACTGTATATACTTTCCCACTCGCGTTATAATTTCAACTCCCCTCTGGGGATTCAAACCAACAACCTCCTGCTTACAAGGCAAAGGTGCAATGTCTAAGCCACGGCAGCTCCGCTGTCAATAGAGCTGCTTTTGTAATCTTATCTTTGGCAGCACAGGAGGAGGAAGGCAAGCAGAGAAAGACGGAGCCCTGCTCCTTTGCTCTATCGTTCCAGGCATTGCAGCTCTTTGGATTGGCACCCAAGGGGCCGCCATGGGTACTAGGGGCCTGATAGGCACTCCGGACTGAGTCCCGGTTGCCCGATGGTCCAGCCCACCACTGTATGTTGCCCTCTGTGTTTGAGTAAATTTTCCCCATTCAGGGGTAGCCCACAGGAACAGAGAGCCAAACCAAGTCAGTAACTCACACAGGCTTCACTTTGGATGCGAGCCAGGATGTGTTTGGCAGGAACAAGGAAGTCGAGGGTGTAGCGCAAAGCATCGTGCTGGTACGTCCGCTCCAGCACCTCGAAAACCTGGCTCAGCAGAGTTGGAGCAGTGTCTTCAAAAGGGGGGTACAAAGCAGCCAGGGTGCTTTGGACACATTCTTCCACCGGTTCAGGCTCCTGCAAATATATCAAAAAGAGAGAGAGAACATATTGGAAGTTAGCATCCAAGAACCCCCGACTGACTAATCCTGCCCTCCCCAACCCCAGTGCCTTGTGGTGTCCATGCAACCACCTGGGCATCCATGCCAATCCCTGCACCACTTAGCAGTCGCGAATAACCACAGCCACCTTTCACTCCATCCAGCTGCACTGCCGCAATCCCAGTCTCCACGCACCAGCAACATCCTTCATCCATTTCTCACTCTCGTGAGACACACACAACTCGTGAAACTGCTGCATTAGCGCCAAACCTTCTTTTTCTTGATCCTCTCCATTCCCCCCCCCCTCCTCCTCCCTTAATGGAAAGAGCCCAGACTTTCTGGTTACCTGCAACAACTACCAGAGGTTATTGTGGTATCCCGACTCGAGGTAAGACTGTGCTGCCCCCTACTGGTGGGTCGTACCAGACAGGGGAGCAAGGAAAGTACTTGAAAAGATGGGCACAGCCATTGGCAGGGTGTTAAAAGAATAAGGGGCATCAGGGGGCAGCACGAAAGAGAAGAGTTTGGGAAGAGGCCAAGGACTGAGAACGGCGCGACTGAGGCTGAGGCTCCATCTGGAATCCATTTGCAGCTGTGAGCTCATTCCTTCCGCAGCTCCACCCAGCAAAGGAAATAGAGTGGACAAGAAGGGGGCCCAGCGAGTAAGATGCAGCCATTATGTCCAATCTTTCAGCTTTGCCTCCTGAAGAATCCAGAGTACCTCTGTGCTTTCTAGTTATCAGGATGCACTGGGGCTGCATTCAAATGCTCAAACACCAATTTCAAAATTACATTTTTGGCTGCTGGGGAAGGCGGCATGGGCAAAAAGACAAGAATCTGGATTTTATCTTATTTATTTTGCCTCGGCAGCAGAATCCAGAACAAATGGTGTCTGCAAATGATTTCCTTTTGCTTTATTTTTTGCAAGTTCTGGAAATGACAGAATTAGGTTGAAGTGAGAGGGTGGAAGGACCAGAACTGAAAAGCACTGGAAAAATTGCACAGATGGAAGGCACAGAAAAATGTGCAGTGAAGTTTAAAGAAAACTTTTCAAAACTCGGGTGAAGGTGTTTAGAACTGCAAGTCTTTAGAACTGATCCATTTATATCCCTCATTCTTTACAGGGGCTGCAGGGGCTCAGTGGTTAAGAAGCTTGCCTTGTTAGCTGGAAGGCTGGCAAGTCAGCAGTTCGAGACCCCAGGTACTGCATGACAGATTGAGCGCCCGTCTCTGTCCCAGCTCTTGGGGACATGAAAGGAGCCTCATTTGGGCGTTCCCTGAGCAGAGTTTCTTCTGCAAAAATCCTTTCAACCCAGAATAATGTCTGATACGAAATTATTATTATTGACTTTGTATTTATTTCATTATTTCCTAGAAGCAACTTCAGAAGACTTTCTAGTACAGCTTAGAGAAATCTTGCAAGGAAGAGAATACTACTCAGAAATGAGGCCGGTCCTAACATTAGACAAAGACAGCTGCCTCAGGGAGTTTTCGGATCGGAAGCGGACAGTTTATTATTGTACTTTTACTGCCAAGATGGATGTGTGTGGGGGGAGAGGCATTTAACACACTTTTCTGCCTGAAGTAACAGTCAAATTTTATTGGCTCTGAACTTTTTATACTTTGGCCTGAGAAGAAGCACTATGTGTTACTCTGCCTCAATAAACAAACAAAAAGAAACACAAACAAAACAGCTTATTCTTATCCTCAAATAATAATAACGTTGTGTCAGACATTATTCTGGGTTGAAAGGATTTTTGTGGAAGAAACTCCGCTTAGGGAACACTGAAATGAGGCTCCTTTCATGTCCTCAAGAGCTGGGACAAGAGACAGGAGCTCAATCCGTCATGCAGTACCCAGGTCTCGAACTGCTGACTTGACAGCCTTCCAGCTACAAGGTGAGCTTCTTAAACACCGAACCACTGCAGCCCCGAACCTCAAATAATAAAGAGGGAGGTGTTGGATCTAAAATTCAGTCTGCACATGCTTCCTCTTAGAGTCCAGAGAAATTCAGGCTGGTTGTGGTTGCACAATGACAAGAGAAGGAGGTAGACTACAGTTTATGCAGTGGAAAAGACAACTCACATTGCCTGAAGCAGCATGGATGTGATGATGGGCACTGTAGTCCATCTCAGTAGAGGACTCCAGGCTACAGATATAAGACAGGAAATATAACAGTGTTATATTTCCTGTGCTTGTTGATACACCCCAGCCGCCCCACCTCATCATCGTACAGATATAAGACTGCAGGTGATGGAAACCAGAGGTTTCTTCCATGCACAAGAAGTACTCTTGTGACTATAAACCAGGCATTCGCAAGCTATGGTCTGTGGGCCGGATGCAGCCCTCCGTCCACCCTCATTCCTACTGTCGCAGCCACTTCAAGTGGCGGAAGCACCAAAAATGCACCGAAATGCAGCAAAAACATGCAAAAATGCACTGAAAATGCACCAGAATGCACCGAAAATGTGTGACAATGCACACAGAACCATGTCAGGTGATATGAGTTGTTGTCCGCTCAACTGTCTGAGGGGAGTGATCCAGCCCGTGACCCGAAAACGTTGAGAAAGCCTGCTATAAACCATTGGTCCCCAACGTGGGACACATGCCCCCCGGGAAGGGGTGTTCAGTTCCCAGAAGCCTAAGTCAGTACGTTGGCTGATCAGTGCTTTAAGGAATTGATGTCCAAAAACCAAAGTTTGGGAAATTCTGCTATAAACCATACCTCTCCTGAAGACCTCTTTCAGGTCTGCCCTCTTTACTTGACAAAAACTGAACGGGACAACTTTTCAAACCTCAATCTTTTCCAAACCTTTAAATGTTGACTACCCACTTGTTGTGTATGCAAGGACACTGTTGCTTTAAGTAAATGAATGTAACCAGCCCCATATCACAATGTATCACAGCTGCTAAAGGAACGCGAGCGAACCGCCCATTGAGGGCGGATGCGAGCGTTCATACTCACATGGTTCAATCCCCAAATCACGGACAGCCGCGGGAACTTCTCCGCATGAAGAACTACAGAAGAGGGGGGGCGTGCCTCAAGTCGACGCCCCCAACGGTGGCAGCCAATGAGCCACCGTGGAACCAGATTCAAATGTGTTTCGTTACTGTATATAATGTGATGTACCTCCGCCATTACCACATGTTCACCCTGGCCATCCAAGAATAAACCTGTGTTAGGCCTTATTGCGACTCGTTCTTTGTCTCCCGTGCGAGACACTAAACCACTCTATTGTGTAAAATGGTGGAAGGTTCGCCTGGCTAGCATATCCCACCACCCCAAACCTCCATCGCTTCTCCCACTCTCTGGCAGGAGAAAAGAAAAGTAGAAATTCAAACCCAGCCAAGCTTGAGGGAAACTTTCATATCCCCACAGGAAGAGATGACCCCCCCCTTCCCATGCAGACATGGGCAGGAGGCAGGAAAGAGGGAGGCCCATTTCTTGGCTTAGCGTCCTGGAGGGTGTGTGAGGCAGACGGTTCTAATGAGAACAGACTCTTGGCAACTCCAGTAAGATTGCTGGTGGTATTCTCTCTTTCTCTCACTCACTCACTCACACACACACATGTATACACACACACAGACAGAGAGAATGAGTGAGACAGAGATAGAGAGAATGAGAGAATTGGAGCCTTCATTTCCCTACATACTAACAAAAAAACTCTCTATGCGCAAATCCTTATGTAGTCCAAATGGCATCATTCCAAAAGTAAGAGAGAGGTATTGGCAGACTCCCCCCCCCCCTTTAGTACCACCACCTGAAAGATTGCAGAAGTGTGCAAAATCCAGCCAGGGGACTTAAAAGCAACACTTCACACACAGATGTGGACAGATAGACAGTCTCCAAAACTCATGAGATACTAGTCCCCCTATATACAGCACTAGTTAGACCACATCTAGAGTACTGAGTCCAATTCTGGGAATGGCACTTTAAGAAAGATGCAAATAAATTAAAGCTGGTACAGAAAAGGGAAACAAGGATGGTCAGAGGAATGGAAACCAAGCCGTCCAAGGAAAAACTGAAGGAGCCGTGCACGTTTAGCCTAGAGAAAGAGAGACTGAATGGGGATATGAGAGCTTGAAAGAATACTTGAAAGATAATCATAAAGAGAAAGGAAAGGATCTGTTCTTGGACATCTCAGACCGCATGTTGTGTAATAAGGAAACCAGATACAGGCTGAATATCAGGGGAAACTTAACGGTTAGAGCAGTACGACAGCGGAACCAACTGCATTCCAGAGAATTGGACAACTTCTCTGTTCCATATAGGAGTAGTACCCTTACATAACAACTACCTGGGCTAGATCAGACAAGGGGTTGTCCATTTTATTTCTGAAGGGGTGTGAAGTTTTCTCCTCACTCTCTCACACCACCACCCCCAGATAATTTGTTGCACTAAACTACACACACTAAAAACAGATAGAAAATTAATTCAACAGCAATTCTGGTGACTATAGATCAGTGATGGGGAACCTTTTAGAGTCCAAGTACCCAAACTGCAAGCCATCCCCACTTATTTATCTCAAAGTACCAACACAGCAACAGGAGAGGAAGGAAACACTCCCACTGGGCTGCTGGGCAGAGAAAAATCTGTGCTGGGGGGAGGGAAGAAGCACTCCCATTGAGCTGCTGGGCAGAGGGGTGGGGTGAATTCTGTGCTGGGGGTGGGAGGAAGCCCTTGACAGGGTCCCCAAAAGATGGGAAGACTCAATAATGAAAAGTTTTGGTCGAACCTGGAGAAGAATATGGCAGCAAAATGAATGGAAAACAAGTTGTGACCAGCAGGAATTTATCCCTTGATAGGCTGGTCAATCAAGGATCAAGGTACAGTATAAGAGGAAGCAAAGAAAAGAATTAAGAAAATGTACCTGGTGGGCAATGTTCCATGGGGTTGCAAAGGGTCGGAATCGACTGTGCGACTGAACAACAAAACACAGTCATTCTAACCATTCCAGCCAGAGCTGACCATTCCTTACACAACAGATTGTTAGGAAATACAATTGCCATATCTATTAAGTAAATAGATACATCTAAATTAATGACTTCCCATGGATGCTCTAACTTCTGGAACTTGGAAAAAGGGAGTCCATGTATCCCAGCCAATGATGCATACATAAGCCATTACTTCTGTAATTGTTATTAACAGTGAGTCTGCCACGTATCCATCTCGATCTATATATGTAATTTTTGTTATTTTATCAAGACTTCAGTGTACATTTCATTGTTTTAATAGTTGTAGTTTTTGAAGAGGTAGCTGTGTTAGTTTGTGCAGGTGTATTCAACAAGAAAGAAAACAAACAAGACAGATAAAAACAAAAATGAAATAATAAAGAAGACAAAAATGTTGTGGCCCCTTAAAGACTAGCTGCTATATTTTAATGTGAGCTTACATAGATAAACTCAATTTCCTCCGATATTTTTGAAGCGGTACACATTCTGTTTTTAAAGTTACTGTATCAGCCCCATTGCTTGAAATACTGTACATAGGAATCTGATATTTCCTATACAAAAAAGGCAATTGACAAACTCCTTTGGGATAAATCTATTTAATTTGGTGATACTGGGTCACCTTTCTGGCTCACTCAGCTTTGGAAAATATTGCTTTTGTGTTACATATCACTGCTGGAGTATCCAAGCACTACAGGTTGTCATGGCTATATTTCTGCAGGCCAGGATCATTCCTACCAAGGATGTTTTCTAGTTGCGGTTTATTGAAATCATGTTCAGCTGCTACGCCACTGGGCTTCTGTATGGGAAATGGGCACCAAATAATTTCAGGCTGCATTTTACCCACACAGGCTGCAGACTCCCCAGTCGGATATTTGTATATTCAAGGAGCAGTAGGTGGCATATAGGGTATATATGTGAGCCCTTCTGCTGAACAGAAGGAGCAACATTTGTCTCCTTAAGTCTTCACAACCAGTTCTAACGCCACAGAACTAGAATTTCAATAACAGACTCTTGGGACAGTCTCTCCATACAAAACCAGGTTATGCATAGAAGCATAGAAAGTGATTTTATACAGCTAGTGGTTTTTGTTCAGGTAGTTCAGGGGTCAGCAAACTTAGTTCTCCACATATTCTTGGACTTCAATTACTAGAAGCCTAAGTCAGTACACCTGCTGATCAGTACACTAGCTGCTCTGAGCTTGTTCATTATTGCATATTATGGCTGTCAAAGGACATCCAGGACTGCAATTTTCATCTACTCCTTCCTCCACTATCTGTTCCCTGGTCCTTCTGACCTGAAGAAGCATAAGTTGTGTTTGGGACTTACTACAGAAAAATAATATGTTCAGCGATGATCCAAGATTTCTTTCTGGCTACCTCAGACATAACAACACTCACTAAATTCAAACAGTCCAAAGTACTCTTAGCTTAACTGTATATGAGGGAGAAAGGTTTTACATACACATCTCCCTATCTGGGGTACACAGAATGAGCATCCTCGAAGATGGTGGTATTTTTGAACCACAATCGGGCATACTCTAGTAACGGCAACCTTGTGTTGCCGGCTAATCATTCTCACACTAGGTCAGGCAAAAGGAACTGCAGAATGAACTCACCAAAGGGTGCCTTCATTTTGGCAGTTTCACATCTGGCCTAGACATGGAAGAAGAAAAAGAAGATCTCCCTAGATGGTATTGTAGACACAGTGGGCACAGAGCTGGGCAGGTTGAGGAGGATGGTGAAGGACAGAGGTGCCTGGAGGGCGGTGGTCCATGGGGTCACGAAGGGTTGGAATCGACTGTGATTGAACAACAACAAACACACAAGCACCCATTCCCTCTGTAAAGTAACCATTGAAACAGCATCTCTTTCATAAAATCTGAAATCTGTTACCACAGGCAGCTATTTTATTCTGCCTAATGAAAGCCCTGCACTCGATTTGCCACAAGATAAGGCCCCACATGATAATACGGGAGTTTCTACTTGAGATATCCAGCAGAATGTTGCTCTGCCAGTAATTTTTCAACAGTAAATGGGGAAGAGCTTCAATGGCACAGAGATCTGCAGGATTGTACTTCTCGCCACAGGAAACTGTGGAGATTAAGAGTAGGGATTCTGTTTTCTGTCTGCAAAAATGTTTGCCAAAAGCCAAACTACACATTACACAAACATGTGGCCTCTATTCCAACCACCCCTTTGTTGAAAGCTAAGTGGTTTTACAAGTGGGCAAAGCATCCAGAGAAGTGGCAGAGGGTGAGATTTCGTCAACCTCCTCCCACCTGCTATATTTTAGTTGCTATTTCCTGTTCCCTGTCTTTTCCCTTCCCAATCCCAGCTGCATTTTACCCACAAAGACCCACATCTGGAACCCAACTGGTACTGAGAAAGAAATGCAATTGGTGGGGAGGGAGGAGATTTCCAGCCTAACAAGCAAAAGCACCCCATTCCACTTCTTTGTTCTACATCAGGAGTTCTCAACCTTTTAAAGCCCCAGTCGGGTCACGCTCCTCAGACAGCTTTGGGGGCCGGATAGCCATTTTGCCCTTCCTCCACCACATGGCACTTCTTGGTGTGGTGGAGGCGGTGAGGGGCCACATGAAATGGTGTCGTGGGCCACATCCGGCCCATGGGCCACAGGTTGAGAATCCCTGTTCTGCATGATGCTGAGAATGTGGTGATACGCCAGTATTTCAATAGCTAAAGTGATTAAATATGTCTGTGTTGTTTTCGCCCCCACATCTGTTTCCCCTTAGGAAAGTCAACTATTTGAACCTTGTTACACGAATACGCATGTAGTATGTAGATCGACCTTCTCAGTTCTTTTTTTTTTTTTGGATGCACAGCAAAGTACGTCTTAAATTAAGCATACTTCCAGATCAACTTTCCTATGGTTTCTTTGGATCAGGAACCCACAAGAAGACTCCAGGATACTGGAATGTGTTTCCGATTGCTTGCACTTCCCCAAACCATTGAATTTTGTTTAAATTCAGTCACTTTGATATTTTCCTTGCAACCACCTTCTGTTCCGGGCAACCAACCCCCTGAAAAAAAATTGCCACGCCAAGAACACAGGGATATGAGAACCAACAGCTCTTTTCTAAAAATCTAGCTTTTTTGATAGCTCTTAGTCCTTCCCTCTCCAGAGTGCAAACACATTTTGTTCATTAAGGATCCTATCAATGCCTTTTTGTCTTCTTGGAAACAGAGTTCAGGGAGCAAGGGAAGGGCAGGAGGAAAGCAGCAAGGGGGGTGCTGGGGTGGGGGAGAGAGAGATTTTAATTTTAAATCAAAGAGTTCTTTAGTTAGTGCAGGTTCCATTTCAAATTAAAGATCCAAGAACTGCAAAAAGGAAAGGGGTTTAAAAGTCCCACTCCTTAAGGAAAACTCCACAGGCTACAGATTAGAAATCAAACCCTTCTATTCCGTGTTAGTTAATCCGTGGCACGTAAAAAAAAACATCGCCCCCTCACCTCTTGATGCACAAAGAACAGACTGGCATCACCAGGGAGGCATTCACACACACACACACACACACACACACACACACACACACACACACACACACACACACACAAGTGAGCGGGGGCTGAGCTGGACTGAGATTGCAATCTCTTTGGCTTATTCCACTTGAAAGCGCATTCAACGGGAAGACACGCGTCTTTTGGAGCTACTTACCAACAAACCCGGTCAGGATCCGGCTGGGAGACACACACACACACACCCCAGTCGCACCTATGGCACTACCTCGGCCCCTTCTCCAGCCTGATCCTCAAAAGCCTGTGGGCTTTCTTTCTAGGAGGACCCAACTCCGATCTCGCTACCACACACACAAACGAGACACGCAACACGCACACACGTGCCCACCCTCCAATACTGCAATGCCCTGCACCTCTTGATGCCCGTCCTGCAAAGAGCTGTTGGAGGAGAGGGACCAGGATCTTCCCTCCAGCCTTGGCTTTCGGACCCCGGATCTTATCCCCCCCCCGCCCCCTCCAATTACACATACACACACATAAACATCCCAGGAGGAGACCGCGTCCCGTCCCTCCACCTTCATCCACGCCACACCGCCCCGGGGGGAGAAACGCACAGCGGCTCACCATGGCGCGGCCAGGCGGACGCACAGACGGGATGGGCTCGCCAGCAGCAGCTCCCCACGGCTGCCAACACTTCTGCCGCGGCTCCCCGCCTCTAGACTGAATGGGCCGGGCTGCGCCCCCCCTTCCCTCAACCCCCCCCCTTCCCGCCGGCTAGCTGCCACCACCACCCCCTCCCTTGGCAGCGATCCCGGGCCCTGCCCCCCCTCCCTTCGACGCCCGCCCCCCGGCCGGCTGCAGCTGCAGTGGCTGCCGGAACGGCCGGCCAAGGGCACGTGGAGACGCAACTGCGGCAGCGCCGACTCGCCGAGCGAGCGGAGGGGGAGGAGGGGAGGAGGAGGGGGGCCCTCGCCCTTCTCTGTCCGCCTGCTGGTGCCCCTGGAGGGGAGAGCTGCAGCTTCAGCCCCGGCAGCTTCGGGACCCGCTTGCCACTTTCCGCCGCCAGTCTCAGGCTGGGAGCACCAGATGAAAAAGAGAGCCTCTGAGTTAGTGCAGAGTGCATTCCCCCCCCTTGCTACTGAGTAAGTGTGGTCTCCACCGTGGGCCTGCTTTTCACCCTTTGCCACCAGTCTCAGACTGGGAGCACCAGAGGAACAAGAGAGCGTCTGAGCTAGTGCAGAGTGCATTTTCCCCCTTGGGACTGAGTAACTGTGGTCTCCACTGTGGGTGGGCCTGCTTTCCACCCTCTGCCTTCTCAAGTTGGGAGCACCAAACAAACAAGAGAGCCTCTGAGCTAGTGCAGAGTTCATTTCCCCTCTTGGGACAACTGAGTAGCCATGGTCTCCACTGTGGGAGCCTGCTTTCCACCCTCTGCCTTCTCAGGCTGGGAGCACCAAACAAACAAGAGAGCCTCTGAGTTAGTGCAGAGTTCATTTTTCCCCTTGGGACAACTGAGTAACCTCTCCACTGTAGGCCTGCTTTTCATCCTCTTTCACCAGTCTCAGGCTGGAATCACTAGATGAAGAAGAGACCCTTTGAGCTGGTGCAGAGTGTATTTTCCCCCTGAGGCAGAGTAAGCATGTCCGAGCTACTGGCCCCAGGCGCCCTTCCACTCCCTGGCTCCACCAGGCTCTAGTCAGACAAAAAAGAGAGCCTCTGAGCTGGTGCAGAGTTCATTTTTCCCTTGAGGCCAAGCTGCTGGTCAGGCAGTAATAGCGAACCTTGGCACTCCACCTGTTCTGGAACTTCAATTCCCAGAAGTCCTGATTAGCATGAGTGCTGACTTGTAATTGAAGTCCAAAAACAGCTGGAGTGCCAAGGTTAGCCACCAGGCTGACTGGAGTCCCACTGTGGGCCTGCTTTCCACCCACCACCGCCAGTCTCAGGCTGGGAGCACCAGACAAAGAAGAGAGCCTCTGAGCTAGTGCAGAGTGCTTCCCCCCCCCCCCTTGTGACTGAAGAACATGGCTGAGCTGCTGGCCTCAGGCAACCTGGGCTGATTGGGGCCTCACCGTGGATTTGCTTTCCATCCTCCACAGCAAGTCTCAGGCTAGGGTCACCAGACAAAGAAAAGAGACTGAGCTAGTGCAGAGTGCTTTTTTCCCTTGGGACTGAGGAACCATGGCCTTCCACACCACCTGAGGCCAGCAGCTCGGCAACAGTACCTTCTAGTAGAAAGTTCATTGAACTCGTCTCTTCTAATGAGAGAAAAAGACTGGGCCTGAAACACATTCTTTCACACAGTGTGGCTTGGCAAATTGCGGCCTCCCAGGCCCCCAGGAGAGTGCTGGATTGAGGACCATGAATGCCCCCCCCCTTAAACTCCTCTGTATGGCCCCTTACCTTTTCTGTGGTTGTAATAGTGAGTTTCCTCTATAGCTGAGAAGAGACAGGAGTGGAGCTTATGGCTTCCACCTTCCTATGGTTTGCTTTAATTAATGCAAACCAGACTGGAAAAGAGGTCATAAAGACAATTTTGACACTTGCGCTTGCCAAAATGTCTGCTATTCATGTGAGGTTTCAAGGGATTGCTTGGAGCAGCATTTTAATAAGGGATTTTCTCAAGGTCTTAAGCAAAGTACCAAAGAGATCTAAAAAGACTTCTATATGTGTGTAGCGGCCACAGTGGCTTAATGGTTAAAACACTGAGATTGACAACCAGAAGGTCAGCAGGTCAGCCGTCCGAGACCTGAGTGCTGTACAACAGAATGAGCTCCCGTCATCTGTCCTAGCTCATACCAACCTAGCAGTTCGAAAGCAAGAAATTGCAAGTACAGTACAGTAGATAAATTGGTACTGCTTCGGTGGGAAAGGTAACAGCATTCTGTACATGCCTGCCACATGAACACACAAATGTCTGCAGAAGCAGATATTTCGAGAGCACTCGAAACATTGGTGGATCAAGCCGAGCAGATGCATCTACTGCACAAGATTAGTGTATAGCAGGGATTCTTAACCTGCGGCCTGTGGGCCGGATGTGGCCCACGTCACCATTTCATGTGGCCTTCCCACCACCTCCACCACACCAGGAAGTGCCATGTGGTGGATGAATGGGCCCCGAAGTTGTCTGAGGGAGCGTGATCTGACCCCCGGCTTTAAAAGGTTGAGAACTCCTGGTGTACAGTATTCACTATCCTCTTTCAAATGCCCATAACATTTGGCAGACAGGAATATCATGTTCCGTTTACCTATACTGTACTGCCATAGCAAATACGCACTTTTCTATTAATTTGGGTATAGATCATGTTAGTTGGACTTGGATGCATATAAGATTCACCTAAAAGTCTGTTTAGAAATTATATAATTGAGTATGGAGTTTATTCCACTATTACCCATTAACTTTTTTTAAAAAACCAAATTATTTATGCCTGCCTAATATGTAGCCACAACAAAATCCTCATATTTTGGCGCTTTTAGATATGAATGCAAGGGTGTCTACATTAAATGGGCTTTGTTTTCTGGTTTCTAGAAAACTGAGAGAAACACACTCACACTGTATCAGGAACGTTTTGCATGCCAAGTCAGGGGAGGGATTATTTTCTTCAAGGTTTTCATTTCAGTTTGTATTTTTGTTCCAGGAAAAAAACTTTTTAAAAAAAACTTTTTATAAATATATATATATACCCAGGGTATTTAGTTCTAGTTGAGCCAAATCTTAGAAGGAGGGTAGGGATTTTTATACCTAAGAAGTTGGCAATTAGGGAGAAAGTCAAATTACTCTGTTTGGATTAACTTCTAGATCTGCAGCCAAATAAACAAGCAGGCTTTTAATTAGACTATTTTCATTACAAATGTGTAGAGAGGAAAGGCAACAAATTAGGTCAAATAAGCTTTCCACCATCCTTTCCTGACCCCAGTATCCAAGCCTTCTTTTGTAGGGTCCACTTGCTTCCTGCCAAGGACAGGAAGGCTCTCCTTTTCCTAGGCCATGATTTTTCCACAGCCTTTTCTTATTACGGTTACGGTATTTTAGTTTTTTTCTTTCAGTAAGTAGGGAGAAGCTTTTTACATTGCCTCATGAAGCCATGCTCTCCTCAGTTTAGCTTAATGGGGTCCATCTTCTAATTGGATTTTGCTCTTGCACACCTTCAAGAGTGTTTGTTCTTACCATAAAGCTTATTTCACACTAACATGCCAGAATAATGATAATACAGTGGTACCTCGCTTAAAGAGCATAATGTGTTTCATGGGATTGCTCCACTTACGCTTGCTGAAAGAGTATAATGCGTTTCACGGGATTGCTCCACTAATGCTCGCTTATAGATCATAATGTGTTTCACGGGATTGCTCTGCCACCGCGATGGTAAGTGACCAATCATGACTTCTGCGAACCCCGATTTAGTGGTTAAGCAAGTTTTTAGTTCTACGAGGCAACCATTTGGAGAAAATACTGCTCTTTAAGTGAGTTAGTCTCTAAGTGAGGTGCTCCTTATGTGAGGTTTTACTGTAATAATTTTGTGTCAGAAATTATTCTTGGCTGAAAATATTTTTGCAGGAGAAACTCCACTCAGGGAACACCCAAATGAGGCTCCTTTCATGTCCCCAAGAGCTGGGACAGAGACAGATGCTCAATCCGTCATGCAGTACCCGGCTTTTGAACTGCTGACTTGCCAGCCTTCCAGGTAACAAGGCGAGCTTCTTAACCACTGAGCTACTGCAGCCCCATGAATGATACCAAGCATTCATCTATCTATCTATCTATCTATCTATCTACCGTATTTTCCAGCGTATAAGATGACTGGGCGTATAAGACGACCCCCAACTTTTCCAGTTAAAATATAGAGTTTGGAATATACTTGCCGTATAAGACTACCTCTCTTCCAATGCACATCAAATAGAAATTAACCCACACTCAACCCAAAGACGCGCAGCCCTCCGAGTCGAATGGGCAGGTTCTGGTGGAGAGCCAATCCGCACTCACGTTCTCCTCCTCGAGGTACAGGAAGATGTGTGCAGCTTGCTTCCCCTTGCTTCATACTCCCCGCACAGAGCAGGGACTCGGCCGCGGCACCCCCCACCATATGCGCCGGACATATGAAGCAAGGGGAAACAAGCTGCAGTTAAGTACCTGTCCTATAAGACGACCCCCGACTTTGGCACAGATTTTTCGGGGTTAAAAAGTAGAATTATACGCCAGAAAATACAGTATGTGTGTGTGTGTGTGTGTTTTCGCCTTTTATCTCCTCTTACTGTTGGTGGCAGTACCAATTCTCGCTTTCATTTGTGTCTGTGCTTTTTAAATGAAGCATATTTAGACGTTGATTCTCCGCCACCAGCATGATACAGGTTTGCTTAACTTCAGGGATGTTACTGGAGCCTAAGCCTCCAAGCAATTAGCCATGTGGTATGCATTATAATATGCCTTCACATGTGATCCCCTGGAACACACTTGTCTCTGAGCATGTGCAAAATTCTCTTCCTGTTGCGAGTGCCTACAGCTGCAAGGTTTCAAAACTTTCAGATTAGGGGAAAGGGCTTTCTTGTCACAGAATATAAATCCAACCAAAGCTTGAGTTGCGACATCTTTGGGTTCAGAAATGAGAGTGTCTTGCTGTGTTGCTTCCCAATCTGCTTTGTTGCCAAGGGAAGATTCCTTCCAGGCCCTGCATTTTTTCCTGGTAAACCCTTTCAAAGTGATCTGACTGAGCCACAGTAAAATGAGTCTTCCAATCTCCACAGATGCCTAGAAAATGAAGACAAAAGTGAAAACCCAGCAAATCTGATAAAGAGCGATCTCACATGACAGACATAGGCAGCAGCCCTTGGGCTAAGTGGGGAAGGGGCATGAAATTTGGGGTAATATCCCTTTCCCTCAATTCAGGACAGGAGTTATCTCCATTTGCGACATGTGGGGAGGAGAGGGTTAGTTTTTCCTTCTCTAATTGTAATCCCCTTTGAAAATTATCCCTAAAATTCCTACTAAACTAAGTGGAAAGTTTTCCTCAGTCAAGAATGGAAACTCAGAGTTCTAAGAAATAAATCTGAGCCCCTGAAGAATGGGTAGAAAACATAGTATCCCATAGGAACACCCTTGGGTGCTCGATCACAAGGTGCCTTGGACTTCCACTTAAATAGATTTACTTCCAGGAAGGGAAATACAGTATCCAGTGTGTAGGTTACAGGACAAAATAGGAAGGAAGGATATGAGCTGGTGCCTCAAGTGGCTGAGAAGTTGGCTACGCAGGAGTCTATCCTGTTCTGTAGCCTTCTGCTGGTACCGTTGGGATTACTATACAAAACTATTGACTGCACACAACATTCTTGTTTGATCATTCCTTATGGTGAACTACCCTTCCCAATTTGGTCTAAGGTTGGGACCTGCTACTTATTTACTTGGTTTGCCAATTTGCCAATATTGAGAAGTGCTTTAATAAGCAAGCTATTTCTGGATATTGGCAAATTAATCATTTCCCTGCTTGGGAATTTTTTTCTGTTTAAAACCAGCTGATGCAACATATCAGTTACTTTAAAAAAACATTACCTTGCTGATCAAGAAACCTTGTGAAGCAAAGAAAATGTTTTTTTTAAATATATAATTGACATATCACATCAGTGACTGTCTTAAACAGGGAGGAGAATCACTTCCCCTGTTTTCTGCCAAGCAGGGAAAGTGATTAATTGGACAATATCCAAAAATGGCTGGCTTATTAAGCCACTTCCTGCTATTGGCTTTGGAACTGTGGGGCTTGATCAGAATACAGTAAAACCTTGAGATACGAAAAACCTCAAGGAACGGATTAATTTCATATCTTGAAAAATTCGTATCTCAAAACGTTTCCCATAGGAATGCACTGAAAAGAAAAAAATCCGTTCCAGAGCTCAGAAAAAAAGCCAAAAAACCATTTTTCCTGTTCAAAACTCTTCATAAAGTGCACTTTGGAATTTTTCACTGCGTTTCAGCCACTTTATAAAGAAATCTGAACAGATAAAATGTTTTTTTGGCTTTTTTTCTGAGCTCCAGAAGACAGTGTATTTCGGTTTTCAATGCATATTTGGCACATTTCCTAGTGGCCACCTCTGGTAATTGCAGGAAAAGTACCCGCTGATCAGCTGTTTCAGAAAGGGGAAATTTTCAGCACTTCCTGATTGTGGGGAAAGCTTCTGGCGATGCCAAAAGGCAAGGAAAAATTCCAAAAACAGAGCGGAAATGCTCCAAACACCTTCCCACCACTGTGGGAAGTGTCAGAAGACAAAAAAAATTGTATCTAAAAAAAAGTATCTCAAAGCAATTTTTTCCAAGATTTCCTTTCATATCACAAGTTTTTCGTAAGTAGAGCTGTTCATAACATGAGGTTTTACTGTAATTTAATCAAGCCTCACTGTTCCAAAGCTACTCAGGTTAGATCACTCCTAGATGCTAATATAGCTGCACCCATATCCCGACCGTCTGTTTTGCATTATGCCCAGTCAAGATCTTCAGAATTTGCTTTGCCTCACCTTTCCTCAGAAAGTTTCCCTTCTTTTGGTCCATCAATTCTTTGGGAAGCATAGTTGAGTTACACATCCTGTTGTTCTGCATGGCTTCAAAAGAGGCATTTCGAACCACAGATGTAATGGCTGCCTCATCCAGCTCCTTTCCTAGGAAATGGCAGAGATGTTCCACACTCCCACGCAGATCCTATGGAGATGCAGAGCACAGATACCAATAACTGAAGAACAGTAAACTGACTACATTTACTTTTTGTATTATTTGGTGTGGTGTTATGGACGGCTTAATGGATTAAGATTCAGAAGACTTGACTTTGATTCCCCACGTGGCTTTGGAAACTCACTGAGTGGAGGTGGAATTGGTAAAACCACTTCTTAAACATCAAACTTACCTTGAGAAAGCCCTCTTAGGGTCACTATAAATAAGTTGTGACTTGACAGCACATGACATGTCACATGCACAACATCTTCAGTCTTAGGAGCTAGATAGTTTACGGTTTTATCTGGAGCCTAACTTCAGTCCTTCAGTCTAGACACATGACTTGTATAAAGTCTGAAGTTCCCAGAGTGAATTTTGCACCAACAGATTGTACATGATGAGACATAGACTGCTTATTCTGAGCACAGATGCAGTGTGCATTCCCAGAATAACCCTGGCATCTCCAGGATGGGCCAGAAAACCCTTCTGTTTGAAAGTTTGGAGAGTTATTCTGTTGATTAATGCAGAACTAGTTCTCAAGGATACTCAAGTGGTTAAGAAGATGAACTAACTGACTGGAAGGTCAGAGTTCGATTCCCAGGTACTGCATGATGGAGCGAGCTCCCGTCTCTGTCCCAGCTCCTGCCAACCTAGCAGTTTGAAAGCAAAAAATTGCAGGTAGATAAATAGGGACCACTTTGGTGGGAAAGTAAACAGTGTTCTGTGCACTCCAGTGTCTAGGCATGCATGCCACTTACCCACGGAAACGTCTGCAGACACAGACAGCACTGGCTCTTTGGCTATAAAAAGAGATGAGCACTGAACCCTAGAGTTGGATACGACTGGCTTTTGAGCAAGGTCACCCTAGTTCCAGTGTTGGCATCAGCAGGTTCGGACCAGTTCGCCAAAAATTGTAGCAGAAATTCTGGCTGGCCCCACCCATCCAAGTTTTGAAATAAAGTAGTCCTAATTCAGGTGCAATGCAGGGCTTTCCCCCTGACCATGCCCACCATACCACACCCACAGTGTGGTAGTAAAAAATTTTGGAACCCACCACTGCTGAGTTCTCAAGCAGTATAAGGTAGCTTCCATTGTCATCCTGTGTTAAAGCACCTAGCAGACGTTTTGAAATTCTGATTTTCATTTTGTAAAATATTTCTGGTCCGTAGCAGATTTCGTAAGTGCATTCTCTCTGCTACCACTTCCAAAGAGGGATACTTTACATATAGGGCAAAAGGAGTATGTGGTATGTTGTTGTTACATGCTGTTGTTACTTCGCACTATCTCTCATTTCATTTTCATTATGGGGCTTTTACAAAAAGGAAAGTTCAGCTGGCGTATACCATTGCCACCTTCTGCACAGCACTATAAAAAAAAGTTAGCTTGAACATCACTTCCATTGCCTCCTCCACTTACAATCATTTATTTATTTATTCTAATTTGTCAGAAGCTCAAGTCATCTTAAGTTATGACTGATACCCAGTAGCCGGTGGTGTGCTGGCCCACAGGGATACAGGGATTCACCCCAGTGACTGGCACCCCCCAGAGGCAGGCAGAGGTAATGGGAATGTATGGGATTTCTTTGCCCCACACCACACCACACCCATCACTTCCTGTCCACTGCTCTCCCAAGGTACCCAGCACGCCCCTGCCAGTAGCTGCCTTGAAATGGGAGGATGAATCTTAGTCTGGTGTCTCACCTGTGACCCTTCTGCCTTGGGTGACCATGCAAGGAGTCCAGGCTCATAATGGAGTCTGTGTTCCTGAGGGTATCATTCTCAGCTTCATTGATATACTCAAATCCTTTCACCACAATGTGTCTCCATGAAAGGCAGAAGGTGGTAGATTCCTTTGTTATTACCTGGTGCAGCTGTTCATAGTTGATGAGGAAGAAGTTACTTTTGCCTTTTAGCTTCATCCAGCCCCTAATGTGGTCAAACCAGGATCCAAAAAGCACTGCACAAAGGAAAGTAAGTAAGATCTTCAGTAAGTTATTAGATATACACAGTGATGGCCAACATTGGCACTCCAGGTATTCTTGGACTTCAGTTCCAGAAGCCTGATCAGTAGGGGTGCTGACTTGAGCTTCTGGTAATTGAAATCCAAGAACACCTGGAATACCAAGGTTGGCTATCACTGAGTGTCACAGGGCATTAATTTGCATATAAATTCAGTTTCATGTATAATTTTCCAAGAAGAAAAAAGTTTTTGGGACATAATGCTGCAAGAGTCCCTCCTCAGTACCATTTTACCAACTGTATTCCTGAAAATGACAGTGCCCAAGATCTGAAAAGGGCTTCCAGTGCATGTACAGATATCTGTAAGTTAGTGGAACACACTGAAAACCAATCTCCACTTGGTATGTTCTACATACACAAGTATGTCATTGTTCTGAGGAGGGCACATGTCCAGCCTTAACTTTACATTTGGATAAAACTGTCCTGGGTGCCAAGCAGATATTTTTCTTCATTACTTTCAGCCCCTCAGGTTTCAGTTGAGACCAGATGGAATTTCAAAGTGATCAAGAGCAAATTGTTTTAAGAGTAATTCATTTTCGTGTCAGTGATTCTGGGTTGAAAGGATTTTTACTGGAGAAACTCCACTCAGGGAGTGGAAACTCCACCCAAATGAGGCTCCTTTCATGTTTCCAAGTTTCCAGTCTCCAGCTCAGCACCTTAACCACTAAGCTACCAGAGGAGCTTGTCTTAAGAGTCAAAAATGCTTCACTGGCAGATGCTTAATATCTGGAAGCTAACCCAAACAGAGTTATTTGGTTTTCCCCCTAATTGTCAAATTCTTAGGTATAAGTCCAGGTACAAAATCTTAGGTATAAAATCTGTTTTAGGGACAAACTTAAGTAGGATCGCCTCAAAGGTACCTGCCTCAGCAATTAGATTTGCACATTAATTTTGGGTTACTCTTCCAGTAGGTTTTGCGAAAGTGAAGGACACTAAATGCAAGATACAGAAGAGAGCTCAGTGTTCAATGACTAACAGAACTTTTTCACCACTTTAAGGAGCACTCCTTGGAAAAATATGATGACTGTGTGGACTTTTTTGACCTGAGTGGAATTAGTCTCAATGATCCTGTAATCTAGTTTTCTGATTCTCAAGAGAAGTTTGTTGTATTTTTTTTTTAAAAAGCCTGATCGATCTAACTGGCAGGACAGTTACAGGCTGCCTCTGAAAGAGTTCTACTTGTAGTTGTCACTGTTCAAAACCATAGATCAGGGGTTCCCAATCTAAGGCCCGTGGGCCAAAGCACACCCCCAGTGCCATTTCATATGCCCCCCACCCATCCAAGGGCATTCAAGAAACAAAATGGCCACCCCTTTGAAACTGTTGAGACAAAATGGCCACCCCCATTGTGCAGTCAGGGCAAAATGGCCATCTGGCCCGCAAAGCTGACTGAGAGAGAGCATGACCCAGCCCCTGGCTTGAAAAGATTTGGAAGCCCTGCCATAGATAATCCTCTGTGTACTTGCCAATACCCGTCAAGCACGGATCCTGAAAATACCGGAACTGCTCCGGCCTGGGTGCGCATGTGCAGAACCCTTCTGTGCATGCACAGAGCCCATTTGCAATGGGTGCGCGTGCGCAGTAACCCCTTTCCCCGCCATTCAAATACAGGACAGTGACAGGAAAGGGGAGGAACGAGCGGAGAAATATGGGAAATCCCGGCCAATCTGGGATACTTGACAGGTATGGTACTTGCCTTACTTCTAAGGTACTTGAACTGGTAATTCCTACATTATGATTGATTGGTTGATTGACTGACTGACTGAGCATGTAAGCATGTCAATTGGATTTCCATTCAATATCCTTCCAAACTCCTCCTCCACCCATTCCCTTCTTCCAACTCACCATCTCCATTAAGGAAATTCTCAAAGAAGTGGTTAAAGGATTTGGGATCTCCAAAGGGAGGGCACATCTTGGAGAAATGATAGTATGAAACTAACACATCTCGAGGATCTCGTACTGTATATACTACCTGTGCAGGAAAACTCTTGTTAAAAATGCTGGAAAGAATTAGTGGGGAACATCAGCATTGGGAAACTGACTGTATCTGAAGCAGTCTATTACTTTTATTAACATCTGGATTTCTCAATGTTCCCCGACAAAACCTTTCCAATAAATACAGGTTTTGACAAGAGGTAAGACTGAGGATTTACAAAGAGTATCAAGACCTAGCATACAATTTAGCTACAGTATAATATAATAATACTGCATTTCATCCATAAGGACAAATATAGTAAATTTCCCCGAGTAAATTGACAACATTTACAAGGTCATCTTTGGAATTTCCAGTGTCCAGTGATGGGTCCATGCAGTTCCAAACAGGTTCTGAGTCTCAGCGATAAAGATTTGGCCTGGAATTAAAATACAAGGTGTCCCAAAAGTCACCATATTTGGGGAAATGGGAAATTGTAGCTCAATTGACAAAATATTCTTCTTAAAATCTCGTAAAATATTTACAAAATATCTTCTACCTCTACACCTGAAATCTCCCCCACTCATGGTGAACACATTCCAATATATCTGTTGTTATACAATTTTTCCTATCTATGGTGACTTTTGGGACACCCTTTATTTATGGTGCAATAATATAACAGAGTTAGATTTCCTGGTTCTGTAGAGTTTTCTGGATATAAAATACTCAGAACTGGTTTACCACTCCTTTCTTCTGGTGGCACTTTGGTAGCATGCAGTGTGCCAGAAGCTACATGGGATGGCTCTTCTCCTTGTGTTCCAACTCACTTAGCTTTTTCAGTCAATTGATGAAGGAACTAGCTAGCAAATAGAGAAAGTTGGAGTGGACCTGGGTTCATAAAAGGGTTCCTTACATTCCTGATTAAAAGACTCATATTCTTATTTTTCATATGAATATTACTAACATCACTATAGTTATCATCAACAACAACAACAACTATATAACACCTTTCTTCCAGTAAGAAAATAACTCTCTTCTTCCTTTTATAGTCACAATTATCCAGATACTGTAGTTCAAATGATAGTTCACTGCTGTCTGCTCAACGTCAAGTGTTGGGTGGTAAATAACCTGACTCCTTAAAGGAGCCAACGGTTATGGGCGGACAAGCCCATTTAGGTGGGGTGATGGTTCCCCCCAGTGGAGGACATGCCACTGGAAACCATCATATTGGGCCCAAGGGCAAAATGAGTGGAGGAGGAACCACTACACTATTTTGATTCCCAATGATCGTGGAGGCGGAAGAGGCCAGATGGACTGGCTGTGAAGGTGCACCTTATTAATATCCTCAAGGTTGTGGCAGTCCATTGCAGTTAAATCCTGTGTGTCTCATTTCATACTTGCCACAGGAGATGGCTCCATGATTCCAGTGTGTGGGTCACTTCATGGCAAGCTGGGATCCACCTTAAACAAATTCACCCAGTGGCATTTTTCCCTTTGTCCCTTTACCAATAAATTAATCAGTCAGGTTGACTACCTATGCCCTCAGATGCCAATTAGTTTAGTTTGTGATGTATATGTTGTTTGTTTGTTTGATCTGCTGTGTGTTTTGTTGTTATTTGTTATCTGTTTGTTCCTGCGCAGAGTGGGATACCACCCAAATGGGCAGTATAGAAATACAATAACATTTTTCCTGTTTGTCATTCTTTTTAAAAATGATTTTCAGGAAAAAAATGTATACAGTAAAACCCTGGGTTACAGAATCAATCCGTTCCACAGGTTTTCCCTTAAAGCAAAAATTCTTTATTGTGAAGCACCCATAGGAATACATTGCAAGGTTTCCCATAGGAATGCATTGGGGGAAAACCATTCCGAAAAAATTCCATAAGCTGAGGCATTGTTTTCAATGGATTTCTTTCCGTAAGTTGAGTTTTCTGTTACCTGAAGCATCCGTAACCTAGGATTCCACTGTACTTGGATACGAGTAGCAGCCGGCAATGATGAGTTTAAACAAAATGAGCCTCTGTTCCAGAGTTAATGAGAAAATCTCATGGTTCAGTAGAGACTTGAAGATGGATTTTCCAAGTCCCAGTCCAGCACTCTAACCGCTATGTCACCCTGGTATCTTCAGGTAGATGTTAGAGGCCCTTTCCTTTATGCTGAAATAGCCACCATGGCACAGCCACCACAACCACACACTCATTGTCTTGCAACCCACCTTGGCATTTGAGTGGGAAAAGGTTTTGGGGAAGATCTGAATGGGAAGATGACAAGTGAGCAGACGTGGAGATGGGAGATTATGTGCTGTTTCCAGGCCTAGCTGGGTGGTGAACCAAGGAGCACGAAGGGAATTTAGGACACTTTGATTTAAGGCTGGGTTACCCTCATTGAGAATCAGGCTGAGAATCTCAATCATCCAGACTGTCCCTGCATAGAAGACCATGAGAAAAGAAAGCTATATGTCAGAGGGCAAAATCCTATACATGGCTTCTCAAAATTAAATCAGTGGGATGGATTTTCAGATATAGGGATACAGGACCCCAGCCTAAATTAGGTAAAGGTAAAGGTCACCCTTGCTTGAAAGCCAGTCGTATTTGACTCTAGGGTTCAGTGCTCATCTCTGTTTATAGCCAAACAGCCACCACTGTTTGCATCTGCAGACGTTTCCATGGGCATGTGACAGGCATATCTAGACACCGGAGTGCACGGAACGCTGTTTACCTTCCTACCGAAGTGGTCTCTATTTATCTACTTGCAATTTCTTGCTTTCAAACTGCTAGGTTGGCAAAAGCTGGGACAGAAACGGGACCTCACTCTATCGTGCAGTACCCGGGAATTGAACTCCAACCTTCCAGTCAGCAAGTTCAGCATCTTAACCACTTGATCCACCTCAGTCCCCCCCCCCCCAGCCTAAATTATCTTTTCCCAAATTCAAAATCAAGCAACATTTCAACATGATTCCTTGTATTTTGAATATCCCTTAGTTTTATTTTAGCAGATCAGTTCTTTGGGGACACTTTTTACAAAACCTAACATCTTTGATCTTTATGAAGAATCTCTTCATACCCCCACCACCCTTTTAATTGATAGTCGTGTCACTAGTGAAATGTTCTTTAATTTTGAATATACAGTGGTACCTCATACAATGATTTTAATCCGTTTCACAGGGCTTGTTGTTGTATGAAAAAACTGATATATAATGCATGCATCATACAGTATAGCGATTTTCCCTATAAGAACATAAGAACAGCCTTGCTGAAACAGGCCATAGCCCATTCAGTCCAGCATTCTGTCTCACACAGTGGCTCACCATTTGCTTCAGGGTATTATTCCCAAGCAGATGCCTTCACCTCCTTAGGATTCCCTATGGGATGCATCATACAACATTTTTTTCACTAAGTGGTATTTCTCATTGAAAATTTGTTGTCTGATTTTTTCCATAGGAAAAATTGTTATGCGGGACACCATTTCCCCCCCCAAAAAAACAAACAAACACAAATTGTTATGCAATTTCGTTGCTATACGGGGCAATTGTTGTATGAGATTCCACTGTATACGCTTTGGAAAATGGGAATCCATTTCCCCCTGCATTCTTTCAGGGATTTCCTTTCATACCAGACTTAGGGTAAGTGATGTTGAAGATATCATCATCTCGCAGTTGAAACTCATTCTCAGCAAATTGAAGGCTCTTCACTGAATTATACCCACAGGGAAAGTCAATTCCCTTATACTGGACATTCTGGGCAGCCATTGCCTGTGGTGTAAAGAAAGAACTGAGCATGGTGACGAAGGAACAGCAGTAAGATATCAATATAACATCCTAAACATCCCCAGTTTTCTGATTTGGGAAGCTAACCATGATCAGGACCAGTGGAAGTTTTTCAGGCAAAGCTAGGGGGCAGGGAATCCCTCTTGGGATTTACTAGGAAACTAGTAAAAAAGAAACTGAAAGGGAAAATTGAGAGAGTCCAAACACTCCAAGAGGCATGGAGGCTGTTTACAAAAACAATAACAGAGGCTCAATTGGAATGCATACCCAAAAGGAAAAAGGGCACTGCCAGGTCCAAGAGGACTCCGATGTGGCTTACAGGAGCTGTTCGGGAAGTGATCAAGAGCAAGAAAAGCTCATTTAGAAGATAGAAGGCTTGTCCAAATGAGGACAGCAGGCAGAAACATAAATTCTGGCAGAACAAATGCAAGGCAACAATCAGGAAAGCAAAGCAAGACTTTGAGGAGCGTATAGCTAAAAATACTCAGAGAAATAACAAAGACTTCTTTAAGTACATTAGAAGTAAGAACCCAACTAGGAAGGCCATTGGACCATTAGATGACAATGGAAGGGAAGGGGTTATTAAAGAGGAAACAGAGATTGCAGAGAGACTCAATGAATTCTTTGCTTCAGTATTCACTGAAGAAGACAGAGACCACATGCCCAAAACAGAGCCTATCTTCGTAGGGAGGGAAACCGAAGAATTAAGCAAGATAGAAATAACCAGGGAGGAGGTCCTTGCATGTCTTGTTAAGCTAAACACTAACAAATCGCCAGGACCAGATGGCATCCATCCACGAGTTCTCAGGGAACTTAAAGATGAAATTGCTGATCTCCTAGCCAAAATATATAATCTTTCCCTCAAATCAGGCTTTGTGCCTGATGACTGGAAGGTAGCGAATGTAACACCAATTTTCAAAAAAGGATCCAGGGGTGATCCAGGAAATTACCGGCCTGTCAGTTTGACATGTGTCCCAGGTAAAGTGATGGAAACCATCCTAAAAGACAGAATTAATAGTTACATAGAAGAGAAGGCACTGCTAAAGGAGAGCCAACATGGCTTTTGCAAGGGCAAATCATGCCTCACTAATCTGTTGGAATTTTTTGAGAGTGTCAACAAGCATGTGGATAAGGGGGATCCAGTTGACATTGTTTATCTGGACTTTCAGAAGGCTTTTGACAAGGTCCCACACCAAAGGCTCTTGAATAAACTTACCAGTCATGGAATAAAGGGACAGGTCTTGTCCTGGATCAGCAACTGGCTAAGGGACAGGAAACAGAGGGTAGCACTAAATGGACACTTCTCCAAGTGGAGGGAAGTAAAGAGTGGGGTCCCCCAAGGTTCAGTACTGGGACCCCTGCTTTTCAACCTCTTCATAAATGATCTAGAGGTAGGAGTAAAAAGCAAGGTAGCCAAATTTGCTGACGACACTAAATTATACAGGGTAGTGAAAACTGTGAGAGATTGTGAAGAGCTCCAGAGGGATCTCTTGACACTGGGGGAGTGGGCAAAACAGTGGCAAATGAGCTTCAACATCAGTAAGTGCAGAGTGATGCATGTTGGGGCAAAAAACCCCAATTACATTTATAAACTGGTGGGGTCTGAACTCTCTGCGACAAACCAGGAAAGGGACCTTGGTGTCCTGGTGGACAGCTCAATGAAGGTGTCAACCCAGTGTGCCTCAGCAGTGAAAAAAGCAAACTCAATGTTAGGGATCATTAGGAAGGGTATAGAAAATAAGTCAGCAAGTGTCATTTTGCCTCTTTATAAATCTATGGTGAGGCCCCATCTGGAATATTGTGTTCAGTTCTGGTCGCCATACCTCCAGAAGGATATTATGGAGTTGGAGAAAGTACAGAGGAGGGCAACCAGAATGATTAGGGGACTAGAGCACCTTCCTTACCATCTGAGGCTGCAACGGTTGGGCCTTTTCACTCTTGAACGACGGCGTCTAAGAGGTGACCTGATTGAAGTTTATAAAATCATGCACGGTGTGGACAAGGTAGATAAGGAAAAACTGTTTTCCCTATCGCACAACACTAGAACTAGGGGACACTCCATGAAACTTTTGGGTACTAGTTCTCAAACAAATAAGAGAAAGTACTTTTTCACCCAGAGGATTACTGGTCTATGGAACTCCCTGCCAGAAGAAGTGGTGACAGCTGTCAGTCTTCACAGCTTTAAGAAAGGATTAGACAAGTTCATGGAGGACAAGGCTATCAATGGCTATAATTATGGCTACCTAAGGACAACCTCCGGGTTGGAGAGATAGGCAGGATATCTCTCAATGCCATTTCCAGGGAATCCTAAGCAGGTGAAGGCATCTCCTTGGGAATACCCTGAAGGAAATGGTGAGCCACTGTGTGAGACAGAGTGCTGGACTGGATGGGCTGTGGCCTGTTCCAGCAAGGCTGTTCTTATGTTCTTATGTTCTTATGTCTTCCAGAGAACTGTTGTCAGACAGAATTAACAATGGTGGGCTATCTGAACCAAGGCTGTAACTTAGTTTAAGGCACGTTTCCAAGCCTCTATGAAATTGTTACCGTACTTCAGTGGTGGCAAACCTATGACGTGTGCCAGAGGCAGCACTCTAAGCCCTCTCTGTAGGCCAGTGGTTCCCAAAGTGGGGCATACACCCCATGAAGGACTTCAGTTCCCAGAAGCCTAAGTCAGTACACTGGCTGACCAGTGCTTTGGGGAATAGACTTAGGCTTCTGGGAATTGAAGTCCACAAACTAAAGTTTGGGAAACACTGCTGTAGGCACCCGTGCAGTCACCCCAGCAGAGTTTGCCCCGCCCCTCTGCCCAGCAGCCCAATGGGAGCACTTCCTCCCTCTCCCCAGCACAGAGTTCACCCCGCCCCTCTGCTTACCAACCCAATGGGAGTGTTTCCTCCCTTCCCTGTTGCTGTGTTGGCACTTTGTGATAAATAAGTGGGTTTTGGGTTGCAGTTTGGGCAGCCGGTCTCTAAAAGGGTTGCCATCACTGCCATACTTGAACCTAAATTCTGAGGTAGATCTCAGTTAGCAGAATGGACAAAGTACAAGTACCAGGAGTCAGTCCCACAGCAGTTCTGGGTGGTTGGTTTAAGGCATATTCCCTGCTGGGAGAGACAAGGGAACATCTGTAGCTTTCCAGTTACACTGTACACCAACAATCTGGAATTGTGTTGAATCTTACGCTTGCACACTCATCTCAGCAGCAAAAAAAACCCCTGTTCCTACGAAAGTAAGTTATAGGTTGCCTCCAGTGTTTGCCGCACTTCTTTTCATTCTTTTTCTCACCCTGCCCTCATTGATACCAGAACCAGTCTCACATCAGGATACAATTTAATCAACATATTAATCCTGAATTTCATTTTCACACACACACAGAGAGAGAGAGAGATCTGCCATGTAAAGCAATAAGCAGTTTTGAAGATAAAAACATTCTGAGTGCTTTCAGACATTCATGTCTGAGTCTCAGGATCTGTTTTCGATTAAGGCTTCTGCACACAGAGCAGTGTGGTTATCAGGCCTGGAACTACAATTTTTATGTTAAGGTTGATGGGCTAAGACTTATTGCAAAATAAAAATAATGGAAACCTTGGCCCTGATCCAGTTTCTAATCCTGCTAGAGTTGACCTATTAAATCAAGCATTAAACGATAAATCAATACTTACGTAAATCCCACTGATTCAATGGATCTATTCTAGTTGGGAATAACAATCGGATACAGTCCCTGTTTTAGAATTATCAAATCATATTACTGTATCAGATGTCAATAGATAATATTTGTATAAACATTTATAAATAAAGATCTATTGCTTTTCACTTAACTTTAAGCAATGTCCTCACTTGCCAATACCATGGAAAATGGGGAAACTTCTTCATTACCTAGGCAGCATTTTTTGCTTCTTATTTTGTGATAGTTCTACATTTTTTAAAATAAAAAGACCTGAAATATCTAAAGGCCACACATAGCCCTTAGAACATCTGTCCCTGGCTGGTTTTATGTACATGTGGAACCTTGAAAGATGAGTCACAGGTTAAAAATACGTTTCGTATACAACCTTAATTCAAGGTTGGGAAATGTGGGATTCTAATTAGGTCCTGAGACTACTTTTCTACTGCTGGCTTAATCATAGGTATTTACCCATGTACCACTCTTCTTCTTCTGTGCTACGAGGGGAGGAGAATTAAAAGTAATATAACATGAAGCCATAGGATAAAAATTAATTAAATGCATGTGCAATGTGTGAACAGCCCAAGACGCCCCACACACACACACACACACAGCTGGTAATCACAGTTATTTCTTTTTTAAAAAAAATATTCAAAGCAATAGCTATGTTAATTTGTGCCGGAATATCAGACAAGAAAACAAAAAATTAAGTAAAATAAAATAAAGTTGTCGTCGGCTGCAATTTGTATCCAAGAATGCATTTTGTATTTACCACCGCCCAACACTCAGTGTTGAGTCGCTGGCTGTATGGTCTACCGTCTACTCCATTACATTTAACCTAAGGGAGAAAACCCACAGCTACAGACTTTTGGACATGTGCATTGAGGCGTGCAGAGCCCAAGGTTGGGAGCACGCCAAGTTACGAGTAAAATAAAGGTTTTTTTTAAAAAAAAGACAAATATTAAAGAAGATACCTTAAAGATAATTATATTTTAATGGGAGTTTTATGGGTCAAATCCATCTCTTCAGACAAGGAGAAGCCACAAAAGTTCACATTAAAATGCAGCAGTACGTTTTTAAGGTGCCACACCGATTTTATCTTCTTTAGTTTAGTTTTATTTTTGTTTTGTTTCTCTATTTCTGAAGTTGAATGTTTTCATCTTCCTTATTTGGATTTTATTTTTTACTTTCTTTTCTGAAATTGAATTTTAAACTAGTGGACTGCAATCTACAAAAGGTAAAGGGTAAAGGGTGCCCTTGCTCAAAAACCAGTTGTATCCAACTCTAGGGTTCAATGCTCATCTCTTTTTATAGCCAAAGAGTCAGCAAGGTCTGCATCTGCAGACAGTTCCGTGGACATGTGGCAGGCATGACTAGAGAGCAGAGTGCATGGAATATTGTTTATCTTCCCACCGAAGTGGTCCCTATTTATCTTCTTGCAATTTCTTGCTTTCGAACTGCTAGGTTGGCAGGGGCTGGGACAGAGACAGGATCTCACTCTGTCATGCAGCACTTGGGTCTCAGACTACTGAGGTGCCAACCTTCCAGTCATCAAGTTCAGCATCTTAGCCACTAAGCCACTGCAGTCCTTTGGAATCTACAAAAAGTTTGTGTTGAATAAAACACCCTAGTCTTTAATGTTCCCTAGGAAACTTTTAAAGTAATACCTGTGTTAGTTTGTGCAGGCATATCAGATGCTAAATAAAACAAAGGAAAAAATAAAGGAAAAAACAGTGTGAAACCATAAAGACAAACTGCTGTATTTTAATATTAGCTTTCAAGCCCATTTCTTCAGGACATTTTGTTGTTTTGCTGCCCCAGATTAACACAACTTTCCATCTAGGACAAAGGTTCTCAACCTTTTCAAGCCAAGGGCTGGGTCACACTCCCTCAGACAGCTTCAGGGGCCGGATGGTCATTTTGCCATGCCTGAACACACATGGCACTTCCTGACAGAGGAGCACATGAAATGGTGTTGCAGGCTGCACCCAGCCCCTGGGCCGTAGGTTGAGAACCCCTGGTCTAGGTACTGACTCTCATGGGATAAATAAACTTAATTGTCACATTAAACACACCTGCATACACACTTCATCTCAAGCTACTTACTCGCCTGTGGAAGAAAAAAGTATTCTTTCCCAGAAGTGCAGGGAGCAAGAGAAATCACAGCCCTGGGTGGGAAAATAATTTATAGTCAAAAGAGAATCGGAATAAAAAAACTGCCCCCATCCCCTGGTTTCAAAGTCCTGGTGAATGGCCAGAGATTTGTCTTCCTTACAACCTCTCCACTAACAGCAAGCAAAACAGAAGCAAATTATTAACAGAACACTCTGTACTGAGCGTCTATGTGGTGGGACCCTAGCTTTTAAATAAAGTGTATGGGTGGAAATAATGTGAACCAGATGTTGTGATTCATGTTTGTGGGCAGGGATTATTACAAGACTGTAGCGTTTGTTTTAGCCCAGACAGCTATTCATCTTGTTATTGTTAATGCCATTACCTAAGAGCTCTTCCCCACATTTTCCTTAGCCATACCTTTGGATTCAGAACAATTATTTACCACCTCTGATTTCACTGCACACTAATCTGCGCCACTTGCCTTTCTCTTCCTTTAGTTTAGTTTAGTTTGTGATGTATTTGTCAGTTGTTTGTTTTGATCTGCTGTATGTTGTTGTTATTTGTTATCTGTTTGTTCACTGCCCTTAGTGGGATACCACCCAAATGGGCGGTATAGAAATATAATAAATAAACAAACAAATAAAATTCAAGTTCAGTGTCACTAAGCCACTGCAGTCCCCTTTTAACTGGGTAACTAGCTCTAGAAATAGTAAATACAAACTATTCGTTGGAGTAGATGAGTAAGCTAAAAAAGGGGGAAAAATGTAATCTTATATATACCATCCATGTTATGCAAAAAGAGAGAGTTCGTGTGGCACACTTATTAAAATACATGAGCCACCCCTTTTAAACAAGGGATGCTGAAGATAACTGCAAAGTGCTGGGGAATAGAACACATCCCATGAGGGTTTATTTGCTTAAACCATGCCAACAGCATGGTAGATGCCCACATGGTGGAACACTTGCTATGGAAGAAGGTTGATCCTAACAAGCTTTCAGTGCTGTGGTTATTTGGGTGACAAACTGAAAGCATTTTAGAAACAGTAATGGGAAAGGATTGCAAAGTGAAGCCCAGTATTGAATGATTCTTAGGATCACATGTGCATTGAAATAATTTGGCTTGTGCTCACAAATGACTAATGTGCCCTGCTGCTGCTTCTTGTGCTGTATCCGATTCTGAATATTGGTGATCATCATGGTAATCACCCATGAAGACTGTCCTGTGAATATAATACAGTAGCCTTTCATCTGCCTTCCACATCACAGCATGACACCCATACCACTGATCCAGCTCCACGAGTCACTTTCTGGTCCTGAGCCCTTTTGGCACACAAAGTCCTCCTCAGCCCCGGGCCAGAATTGATGAAAATGCTGTTCTCCATCAAAATGGATTCAAGTGGGGTTTAATCCACTTGGGGACCATCAATCAATCATATTTTATTTATACCCCCACTTTTTTGCTTAAAAGCAACTCAAAGCAGCTTACAAGGGAAAGAAAACAAATACAAAACCTAGAAAATACATCAAACAAAATAAAACAATAGATAATCAAGAAATCAGTAATTGTTACAATAATTGTTACATATCACAATTCAAATACAATATATAATATTGAGGAGATGAGCAATACAACATCATTTAAAATAAACAATATAGCAGTAAAACATCTCAATAATAAAAAGAAGGCATAGACTTAAAAAGAAACGGCAACTCACACCCAGCTGAAGAAACTAGGACAAGAGAAGCCCTTCTGCCGCCACACCGCACCCCCGGCTTTTGAAGCCCCGGTTGCATGGGGGCAGAGGCCCAAGGGTGTGGTGGCTCCCCCTCGGCTGTGGCCGGGAGAGTCCTTTGCCGCTGCGCTGCACCCCCGGCTTTTGAAGCCCCTGTCACATGGGGACGGAGGCCCGAGGGTGTGGCGGCTCCCCCTCAGCTGGAGCCGGCAGAGACCATCACCCTTCCCTGTGGACTTCGCTAAGGTCGCTAGTCCTCAGGGTTGTCAGGTTAGTTAACCGCCACCTGATGCTTGGTGTTGAGTCACTGGCAGTATGGTCTACTCTATTACCATAGCATGATAACCTGGCCAGACTTACAATAACCTGGCCAGACTTACATGTGCCCTACATTTTATTTTTGAATATGTTTTATGCCCACCTTGAAATTGGCCCTGGGACTCAGTTGGCATGTTCAGGTTGCTCTGAAGAACCTACAGAACAGTTCAGCACAAAGGACAGCTCTTAATGAGTTCCTTGCTTCAACAATGGCTGCAGCTGACCTGAAGCCTTTGAGAGTGCTGGTTCTGGTTGATACCCTTTAAGTTCCACCTCCTTTCCTTCCAAGTAAAAACTCCTCAAGGGCCTGCAGCCAGGTACTTTCCCACATTCCAGGGGCTTCTACCAGGCATGCTTCTAGGGCAGTGGTGGCGAACCTATGGCAGGCGTGCCAGAAGTGGCACTTGGAGCCCTCTCTGTGGGTACCCATGCAGTCATCCCAGCACAGAGTTCGCCCCATCCCTCTGCCAGCAGCCCAATGTGAATATTTCCTCCCTCCCCCAGCACAGAGTTCACTCTGCCCCTCTGCCCAGCAGCCCAATGTGAGCACTTCCTGCCTCCCCCAGCACAGAGTCCACCCCACCCCACCCCTCTGCCCAGCAGCCCAATTGGAGCATTTCCTTCCTCCCCTGTTGCTGTGTTGGCACTTTGTGATTAATAAGTGGGGTTTGGGTTACAGTTTGGGCACCTGGACTCTAAAAGGGTATGACACCAATCCAATCTGACTAGCAGTAGGAATCCATAGACTCAAACTTCTGCATTTCAAATGTGCTGTTCCACAGAGAAATCTTGCTTCTTCTGCAACTTCAAGCTAATTGGCTTATATTACACATGTTATATCCATATCTCAGTTTGGCCAGGTTATCCTGCTATGGTAATAGAGTAGAACATACTGCCAGTGACACAACACCGAGTGTCAGGAAACGGCTAACTAACCTGACAACCCTAAGGACTAACGGCCAAAGTCCACAGGGCAGGGTGATGGTCCCCAAATGATTTAAATCCCACTTGAATCCATCTTGATGGAGGGCAGCAGCTTCATCAATACTGGCCTGGGGTTAAGGAGGACTTTGCGTGCCAAAAGGGCTCCAGACCAGAAAATGACTCACAGAACTGGATCAGTGTTATGGGTGTCATGCTGTGATGTGGAAGGCAAATGAAAGGCCACTGCATTATATTCTCAGGACATTTTTCGTGGCTGATCACCATGATGATCACTTAGTATATTCGGATTCAGATACAGCAGAACAAGAAGAATATACATATAGTGCATGGCAATATAGCAATATTTCACAATTACTCCTGACTAGTTTTAACATCCAGTAGTTTCTATTAAGCTTAATAAAGAATGTGAAGAAACTGAGAAACTATGGAAATATGAGACATGAATTCATATTTCAAATCCATCTAGAAATTTTGAAGCTTCTTTGTAAGTGCCTGAGAAAGGTGGCTGAGAAGGCTTAGAGCCAGGATCAACCAAGAACAAAGAAGAAAATAACACTTTTTATTCATTTCCTGGTAGAAGAGGCATTAAAACTATGCCAAATGGTACTAGCACCTCAACCTTATCTATTGTCATCAAAAGTCAGGCTGCTTCCTCTTGGCTGGAGACATGCAGGTTGGTAGTTACATAAGCGTGAAAGTATTAGGGTGGAAAGTGCTTTTGTCTTGTAAAATGTTAAAGTGGATTAAGATGTTGAATAGGAAGGTCTTTAATGGGTTGTTTAAAGTATAAAAAGAGATTAGAAGTCTAATCAGGTAGCCTAGCCTATCTCTAAGGAAGAGGCTTTGCTCACCTGCTGTTTCACAATGCCTGGGTTTAAAGGTTTATCTTGCTCAAAAGCTAGTCATAGCCAACTCTAGGGTTCAGTGCTCATCTCTGTTTCAAAGCCAAAGAGCCAGCACTGTCTGCTTCTGCAGATGTTTTCGTGGTCATGTGGCAGGCATGACTAGACACCAGAACACATGGAACACTGTTTACCTTCCCACCGAAGTAGATGAGTTTAATATTTTTTCTGGTGTGAACACTTGAACTGCATGGCGCAGTGATGGCTAACCTTGGTACTCCAGGTGTTCTTGGACTTCAGTTACCAGAAGCCCAAGTCAACACTCCTGCTGATAAGGGCTTCTGGGAATTGAAGTTCAAGAACACCTGGAGTACCAAGGTTAGCCATCATTGCCATATATTCTGTATTTTGCTTCAAGATATTTTAAAAAAACTTTTGTAATTTTTCACCAATTGTCATCAGCCTTACGTATGTGGAGCTACACAAAGAGGATTCTGGATGTTGATTTATCAACTGATTGTAGAGGATCAGTCAGTTGTACCTATCTAGTGACACTGAGGATCTATCAGTTGTACCTATTTAGTAACATTGATAGTATGGTTAGCCTTGTCTTAGTTTTTGGCTGTGAAAGATCAGAAGATGGAATGTAGTTGATGGGGAAAACATTTTAGAGGCAATAAATAGATTAGGGAATACATTGCCAGAAGACCTGGACTGCATCAGATGGCCAGAGACAGTTAAAGTATACCATTACACTCAAAGTGAGATTATCTACCTTACACGGACACTGCCAAACTATGTTTTTCTAGAAGGTCTCAGTGGGGAAAGAACTGTTAGAGAATGACTTCCCACAGGATTTGAGCTGGGCGCCATCATGGTTTCCTCCAGTCCCACCCTAGGCCTTAAATAAAGGTTGGCTGGTTTACTTCAGCTCCTCTTTTGAAAAGGTGTCTCCATGACAGCTCACCAGAGGAGCAAAGAAAGTGGTGGTCACCATGGAGATGCTGAGTTTGCATTCAAGGTGGAGGGAATATTTAGCCATGCGATATTCCACCGGGAACTTTACACAGCATGCAAACACACGAGCGCGTGCGCACATGCACACTCACACGTTTGGGATTGGGGAATGGAGAAAATACTTTCTGTGTGCCTAGAAATGGGTTTGGAGTGTTTTGAGGCAACACAGTTTGGGTTTCAAAGCCAAAGCTCAATCTTTTGAATCTTATTGCTAGGAACAAGTTGCCTATAGGTAGGTGCAGAGTACTTTCTTTTCCAAAATGTAGGCAAGTGGTAAGAGGTACTGCAAGGCCTATTAGGTGTTTGCGTGCATGTCTTGTATTTAGTAATAACCCTTCACATAAAACAGCCAACCCAAACCACTGTCTGTGAAATGGCAAAACCTCTATATCAGGGGTGCCTAAACTTTTTGGGCTGCGGGCTGGTCACATGGTTGAGCATGTTGGTCACATGTTTCCTCCCACTGGAAGTGGAAGTAAAAAGCAAATAATGCTGCCGTAAATGACCCAAGCCTGTTATAAACACCTTTACAACAGCCATTTACGGCAGCATTATGTGCATGCGTGGGCATGTTATGCACATGTGCATGCATGTTTTACTTCCACTTCTGAGAGCAGCAAGGGCGGCATGGGCCAGATTAATTGACACCATGGGCCAGATCTGGCCCATGGGCCATAGTTTGGGCACTCCTGTTCTATATCTTCGCAGAGCTCCTCCAATGACATGCCCATGCTATTGTTGTTGTTACATGCTCTCAAGAGCAGCAGTATATGCTAGAAAGGCAGTATAAAAGTGTAATAAATAAATAAGTTGCTGCTGACTTATGACAACCCTATGAATGAGCAATCTCTAACATGTTCTGTTCTCAACAGCCCTGCTCAGCAGTTACAAACTCAAGGCTGTGGCTTCATTTAGCAGTGATGGTTGAACCTTGGCACTCCAGGTGTTCTTGGACTTCAATTACCAGAAGCCCAAGTCAGCACTCCTGTTGATCAGGGCTTCTGTGAATTGAAGTTCAAGAACAGCTGGAGTGCCAAGTTTCACCATAACTGATTTAGTGAGTCAGGTCATCTCATACAGTATTTGGTCAATGGAGCATTCATACAGTGCATTACTAGAATTGGCCACTAGAGGCCATTGTCTGCAATGTAAATACAGTACAGTGTAGGGTTTGCTGTTATCTGTGGTTTCAGGCATCCGTGGAAGGTCTCGGAAAGGATCCTCTTTAGTTTCTGGGGCAGCCCATAGGCAGAATGCATTCTACATCCATACTTAAAGCTAATTGTCCAAACTATATTAATCAACTTCTTCATTTTGGCTAGAATCTCCTCTTCAGGCAGGCAATATTTTATCACTACATCCTTATAACTGCATTTAATATATTTCCATCTCATACATTAGGACTGTTTCATGTCTTTCGTTCTTTTGGGTGGCTTCATTCTGGCAGTTCGTCTAACCTAGACATGGAAGAAAAAGAAGCCAGGGCAAAAGAGCTGGTTAGTGGCAGTAGCCCAAGCAGCAAGAATTGTGTGATCTAGTGGATAAAGTGATGGACTAGGATTCAGAAGACCTGAGAGAGAGAGAAGGAGAGGTAAACCATTCCTTAAATTTTTCATTCACCTTGAAAGTCCTAATAGGATCACTATAATTTGATTCCAGCTTCACAGCACATAATATGCACAGGAATTGAGAGATCCATTTGTTACTGAACTAACATGGATTCATAAATTAATAATCTCTGTACATCAGATAAGAACACCCAATTTCATATGGAGGAATTGTGACTGATACTTTTCAAAAAAAAAAGTGCTGAAAATACATACATGGAGTCAGCCTGGAGTGCAGAGCAGTGACACCCTTAGTCCCACTACCAGCCGCAAAAGCACTTAAGAAATCTTTTAGCCCAATGACTGGAAGATTGGCAGGTCAGCAGTTTGAGACCTGAGTGCTGCATGACAGAATGAGCTTCTGCCTCTGTCCCAGCTCCTGCCAACCTAACAGTTCAAAAGCAAGAAATTGCAAGTAGATAAACCACTTTGACAGGAAAGGTAAATAGTGTTCCATTCACTCATGCTTGCCACATGTCCAAGGAAACATCTGCAGACACAGAAGCGCTGGCTCTTTGGCTTTAAACAGAGATGAGCACTGAACTCTAGAGTCGGATACGACTGGCTTTCGAGCAAGGCTGACCTTTACTTACCTTTTAGCACGTTTACCTCCAATTTATACATCCTTCCATCTTTTATGCTGTCTCTTCCCTACAGCAAATTTGAGAACACAGTTTCCTCAGGGCACAGGCCTGTTTTCTTGTACAGTATAGTATCTGTTTTGTAAAGCACCTACCATAATTATAATTAAAGTAAATGTAGAAAGTAGGGAAGTTAGCAATCCCTCTCTTTATTGGTTCTGGAGGGCAAGCCATGTGCCACATTCATGGCTGGCAAAATGTCAGAGAAAGTGCTATACACAGAAGCAGTCGGGAGGCCAGAGGCCTTGCTTTTGCTGCGCTGGCTCCATAAGGCGAGGCCTGTCTAGGCTATTGACCCTCAGGACTGCAGCTAAAGAGGCCAAAGGCCATCTTACAGTGAGAAGAACTGGTTCGGGTCAAGGCTGCATGGGGAGAGCTTCAACCAGATCTCACAGTGATTGCCAATGGAACAAACTGTGCTCCCAAGGTAAAAATAAAGGTCGCCTTTGCTCAAAAGCCAGCCGTATCCGACTCATATCCATTTATATCCAAAGAGCCAGTGCAGTCTGTGTCTGCAGATGTTTCCGTGGGCATGTGGCAGGCATGCCTAGACACCAACCGGAGTGCACGGAACTGTGCTTACCGAGAAATCTGGCTATTCCACTCTTAGTTAGCAGAGCAAACAATACAAAGAACAATTCTTCTTCTGTGTCTAGGCCAGATGTGAAACTGCCAAAATGAAGCCACCTTTTGGCGAGTTTATTCTGCAGTTCTTCTTGCCTGACCTAGTGTGAGAAAGATTAGCCGACACAACAGCATGCGTTTGCATGCTGATGCCCGGGGTATGGCCGATTGTAGTTCACAATCTTCAAGGAGGCTCTTTTTGTGTCTCCCAAAGAACAACAATTACAATTTGGAAAAAGCATGAGAGACGGTAGCACAAGTTCCCCTCAAATTATCACCTTCACTAAGTAGCACTTAAAATATAGAAAAATAAGTCTAAAGCCTTGTTTATGGTTCTGATATGTATTTACAATTACAAGGACAAAAAAAATGGAGGGGGGATGCAGTTTCTATCTAAAGCAGACATGTTTCCATGGGAAAAGAAGAAAGAGCTGGCTGCTACTTTGGGTGCACATTGGCAAGCAACTAATAAACAAGCGAAATGGAGGATGCAAACAGGAAGAGGAGAAACAGAAGCTCGTGGACTTGCCTCAAGAGCCGGGGCAGAAAAAATATCATTAATTGGTTAGTGGCAGGAGACAGGCACCTTACCTTGTAAAGCCCTTCTCTTAGTCCTATCGATTGTTAGGTTGCACATAAGATTATTAATTGGAATGTGGTGGCTTAGTGGTTAAGACACTGAACATGAAGACTAGAATGTTGGCAGGTCAGAAGTTCAAGACTTGAGTGCTGCACAACGGGCTGAGTTCTCGTCTCTGTCCCAGCTCCTGCCAACCTAGCTGTTCAAAAGCAAGAAATAGCAAATAGATAAACAGTTACCACTTCGGTGGGAAAGGTAACAGTGTTCCGTGTGCTCCAGTGTTTAGTGTGTTTAGTGTGACCATGGAAACATCTGCAGATGCAGACAGCGCTGACTCTTTGGCTGTAAACAGAGATTAGCATTGGCCCCCTAGTCAGATGCGACTGACTTTCAAGCAAGGGTGACCTTTAGTAATGAATAACCACCTTGGTTCTTTCGACTGTTAGACTATTGCATAATGGACAGGAGCATTTCTATACCAGTTAAAGCCAGTCAGGGAACACAAAGATAAGACAGTTGCTTTAGTGTCAGAATGTATTGTTATTTATTCTAAGGGTTTTATGGAAACAAGTGGTTGATATAACTTAATATCATATATGTTTATTTATTGGTTAGTTTCTCACATAACTGTTTACAGGTTTCTAAAGATTAATTTGTCTTTTGTCTCTTCCAAAACCTTCGCGTGCAGTTCTTCATCTGAACTTGTGTTCTTTACAGAGATAAAACAGATTCAAAAGAAACAGGAAATAAAGAATTTAATAAATGAAGGAAAAATATGAATGATATTGGTTGACGGAGAAAAGAGTCCAGATGGTTAATAAATCATTACCAGAGTTAAATATTTTTAATGAAAAGTCCTACGTACAGAGCCAAATTTTGATTTTTGTAATTATAATATTCACAGACAACTCTGATCCACATCAAAACCTGGAGAAACTGGATTTCAAATATCATTTTCCTGAGAGAAGGGTATGCAAATTCAGCATTAGGAACCTAGTCTGATATTGACAAATGCTGCTCCATCTTTTAAAGTACAGACTGAAAACACAATTCAAAGGAGTCACGAAACTTGGCAGTCTCCATTTTGAAACTAAACTAAAGTAAAACCCCTACTTACGTAAAAAGTCTGTTCTGTAGGATTTTATGTAAATCCGTTTTTTACTTACTTGAAGCAAACCCATAGGAAAAATGAATTTTTTTACTTAACTCGAAGCAAACCCATAGAAAATTGTGTTATGTAAAGCAGGACATTTATGTAAATCGGGACATGGTTTTAGTGCAAAAATCATTATGTAAGTCAAATTTTATGTAACTTGAGGCATATGTAAGCCGGGGTTTTACTTTATACCCCTATAATTATAATATCTGGCCAGGATGACTTATAAGGGGCGGTGGTGGTTCAGTGGTTAAGAAGCTTGCCTTGTTAGCTGGAAGGCCAGCTGCAAGTCAGCAGTTCAAGACCTGGCTCCTGCATGACAGATTTAGCACCCAGCTCTTGGGGACATGAAAGGAGCCTCATTTGGGCGTTCCTTGAGCGGAGTTTCTTCCACAAAAATCATTTCAACCCAGAATAATTTCTGACATGAAATTATTATTATCGGATGACTTTTGAATGTTTTTTGTTCTTATCCCACTCCTCAAATTTTGCAATCTCTGCTGTGATGATGTCTTCTGAAGACACTCAAAGCATGCTCCTTTTCTTTCTTTCTTTCTTTTTAAAAAATATATATTTTTGGGGTGCTCAGCAAAGGTATAAAATCAACTCTGCTTTCAAACTTGGTAGGATGCATGTCTTGTGGAAAGCAATTTCATGGTATCGCTTGTGGAATTCTTCCACGGTTTGCAATTTTGACTCTGCCAAAGAAAACTCCGGTGCAGCGTGCAAAGCTTGCCTATTTTTTAAAAAAATATTTTTATTACAATTGTAATAACAAAAATAAACATTACATCAAATACATCAATATATCAACATAAACGAACACATAAACACATAACACCCAGTGATATTTACAATGCCCTATAGACTAAGTATATTCTTTGTTTCCTACTTTATTTCCAAAAACCAAGTTGATCAGGCATTGGTTTTCCTCTTGGCCCTTATTTAATGAGTATTCTAAAAAATATTTCCAGATCTCATAAAATTTATTTTCTTTAATCATTCCCTTTTTAAAATGTAGTTCTGAAGTAAGTTTATCGTTAAGTGCAATTGTCCACATTTCATTATACCACTCTTCAATTTTAAGCATTTTTTCTTCCTTCCAGTTTCGGGCAATGCATTGTCTCGCCGTTGTTAACATGATAGATAATAACTCTTTTTTATACTTATCCATTCTAACATCATCAACACCTGTTAACAGGACCATACATGCATTCAAAGTTATATCAAAGTTTTTTTTAATTTCATTTTCAACTTTTGTCCAAAATTGTCTTATAATTCCACAGTGCCACCACATATGAGAATAAAAGCCCAGAGCATTTTTACATCTCCAACAAAATTGCGACTTTGTATTATCCATTTGACTTAAACGGACCGGTGTCGGATACCATTTCCACAGAAGTTTGTAATTGTGTTCTTTTACCCTGACTGATAGTGTTCTTCTCATTATTCTTTTCTTCCACATGTTTGACCATTTTGGAGCTTGCCTATTTTTGAGACAGCAAAGAAACTCCAAGGCAAGTAAGTAATCTGGAAACGCCAAGTCTGCAATTAAAGGTTAAAGAAGAGTGATCCGCTGCTTTCTCATTGGACGAGTGGCTTCTCTGGAAGTCAACCTCGGCGCCACGTGCGCTGCCCTGCAGCCAATGAGAGGCAAGGGGACCGGGCAGTAGTCCACCTTCTGTGTGTCCTGGTAATCCCCCAGCTGAGCTGATGCAACCCTAGTGCAATCAATCTATCCGGGGGCGTTTGCGCACCGTGTATTCTGCTCTTTGGTAAAATAGTCCTCAAACGCCGGCTCGTGCCTTCCTGCCAATGTCTGAGCAACGCCGCGCACAAAGTTTTAGCGCCTTAAAAGATATGCATGGGATATTTCTCCTTGGGTTGAAGCATTGTTGCTCCCACGGATGCCATTTAATTAAAAAGAAATCGCAGCTCCCTCTTTTCATTCCCAAGGGCTTTTATTTTTATTTTTATTTTTGGGGGGGAGTGGTGGATGGTCTGGATATTTCTTGTGTTTATTGTTGTTAATGGGTTTATTTTTCGACGTGATGTTTTCAAATTTGACCTTTCGAATTGTACTGCACTGCTTTTTGAATTGTACTGTGTTATATTATACTGATTAATTTATGTTTATTATTGACTACTGATTATTGTATTGAATTTACTTTCCATGCTTCCTTATTGTATTGTATGATATCTACATGTTGTAATGGCCACCTTGAGTCAGCTTCGGCTGCGAAAGTGCGGGATATAAATTAAAATTTATTATTATTATTATTATTATTATTATTATTATTATTATTATTATTAATTCAGAGTCACATCCATTGAAGTTACAATGTAATCACCGGGACTCATTCACAGTTCATCTGGATACAAGGTTACTTTTGAATACAAGGTTACATTTCTTAAAGGCACAAGTTCTATACATAACACATCCATACTGGACATTGCCACCCGCGTACAGTAGATCAGGGAACGGGCTTTGTCTTGGAAACCTGCAGCCTGCTTTCCAGGGGCTACGCTCAGAACTTATAGCCACCTAAAAATACAAGGTTTGCCTCTGAGCATATGCAAAGTATTTCCTCCCATGTCAAACTGATCGCCACGCAGCGCTTCATTCCTCCGGGTGCGGGGATCGAACTTGAATCCCGACACGTCAATTTCCAAGATTTAGTCGCAGCCTTTGGTACTAGGGGTCGGAAGAACGGGAGGTAAAGATGACTAGTGGGAAACAACAGGCTCACTCACGACTCGCCTTTTCAATCGCTGCTTTCCCTCCTCCTTCCCAGGAATCATGATGGATCCGTGTCCTGGGGCGGGGAGGAGGAGCGAGACCGGGTGGATGGATACGCAGCTTGCCTGCATGCAGTGCGGCTAGGGAGGCTGGCCCGGTATATAAGGAAACTCCACCCGCCTGCGTGACTGACTGACTCACTCACTCCTTTCCACACTGACATCGACAGGTGCAAGAAGAGGGCACGTTTGGACCCACCAGAGAGAGAGAGAGAGGCCCGCGGGGCAGATCGAAGCGATGCCTTTCTAGACTTGCGCCCGACCTCGAAGCGAACGAGCGTGTCTTGCACGCTGCAAGAAACAACAACAGCAGCAGCAGCATGATGGAGTGAGTAGACTCGTGGGGGCGGCGGGATTCCTCCGTCGGAGAAATGACGGGGGTGGGGGTGGCCGTGGAAGGCTATGGATACATGTTGTGGTGCCTGTTTGGAGTTCCTTTGGGTTTATAATGGGGGTGGCCTCCTGCCGTGTGTTCCGGTGGTGTCTAGTCATGCCTGCCACATGACCACGGAAACGTCTGCAGGAGCAGACAGCGCTGGCTCTTCCGCTTTGAAACAGATGAGCACTGAACCCTAGAGTCGGATACGGCTGGCTTTCGAGCAAGGGAAACCTTTACATCGACAGCGCCCTTTTTCTGCCTTCCCTTCTGCACCCCTGCCCCCCCCCACATCCCGCTTTCTTCCCTGGTGTTTAGAGAAGGCAGCAGGTGCGCTGCCAGGTGAGCCCGTTGGGAGAAGTCGGTGCGCAATGGAGCAGTAGTAGCCTTTTTCCTCCTCTTTCCCTACGCTGTAGCTGCTCCTCCTTCCCCCCTCCAAACCTCACGCAGAAGGGAGTTTCTTTTACTACCCCAAGGGACACGTTGCTTGCACTCTTTGGCACAACAAGGCTTAGTAACTTGGCGTCTCCATATGGTTGGGGCTACAACTCCATAGATCCTACCTGCTGAGAATTCTGGATGGATTGATGGGAGTTGAAGTCCTAATAATCAGGAGGAAAGGAGCAAGTTAATCATTCTTGTCTGGCAGAGGGATGTATATCCCCAACTCTTGTTTGTAGAATACATGTGCAGAGATCAGCTGCAATGGGGCAAGAGATAGTTCTGGTTCTCAACATGTCACCTTACCTTCTGTCGGTTATTCAGTCCTCAAACTTGATGGGTGATCCATCTATGGTAGGTAGGAGAAAGCCTATCACACTTACAGAAGGACACCAACCGGCATTTGGAGGCTGAATTCCTAGCAAGCATTAGGAAAAGTCAGCAGCCAATCTAATTTACTTTCCCCTTCCACTGGTAGAATATGTAGCATTGGTTGAGATTAAACTTTAAGCGACATCTGCTCAGGCCAACCAACAGCATGAACATGATAGACACCGTCTACAAGGGTAAGCCAAGTCTCATTGAAACCACGCGGGACTGATTTATTCGAGGAAAGAGAACTGCATGACTTTTAATGACTTGCCTGTTTCTTTGTGCTTCAGGTCTTCTGCCCCCACCACTATCCCTGCCTGCAGGAGCCAAGTCACTCCTTGCCCTCTGCGTCACAATCCTGCACCGGACCTGAACAATCATCACTACAATGTCCCTGCTGGCAGCTTTAGCCATGGATGTGGACTTCAGCATGGTCCCAGTTAGCACTATGTCTTACAGGCCGGAGCTGCTCAAGGACCGGCCACCCCACACCGGTCATTGTGAGCTGCTAGCCGGACCTGTGGAGGAGGGCTTTGCCCTCAGTATGGAGCGGCCACTACTGGCAGGTGAATACACTTGAATGGGAGGAGGAGGAAGAACTAGAAACCTAGGGGAAGGAGAGTAGTTCCCTTGATGGAACAAAGTTAACCATTTGTGTGGATTTTAGTTGCTCGTTCTAGAAAGTGTAATATTCAGAACATCGGCTGACCTAAGATTTAAGATCCTTTACACTATTTTCCTTAATACTTAATATTACATGTTAAGTATTCCCCACTCTGTCTCATGGTCTAAGAGAACAAAATCTAAAATACATAATCTTTAGTTTTAGATGGGGTGCCCAAACTACGGCCCGCAGGCTGGATCCAGCCCCCGATGCTAATTCATCTGGCCCACACCTCCCCCAGAGGCGGAAGTAAAATGCTTCTGCACGTAACACTGCCGTAAATGCACCCGCAGCTGCCATAAACGCATTTACGACAGCTGCGGGTGCATTTAGGGCAACGTTCTGCACATGCATATTTTACTTCCACTTCCAGTGGGAGGAACCATGTGACTGGCCTAATCAGCTGACTGAGAGTGTGGTCAGGCCCACAGCCCGAAAGGTTTGGACACCCCTGGTTTTAGGAATCTACACTTCTAGGAATCTTTGTAGGATTCTGTTTACAAAGAACAGCGTAAAATCTAGAAAGTCAGTCATTACTGTTTAAAATCAGTAACAAGGACTGGTTAAGTCTCTGGCAAATTAGAGTATGGATGGGCAATATGCTCTCCAGTGTTGCTGGAATGCAACACCCTTCAACATAGTTAGGGTTGGGTGGAATTGTAGTCCAGCAATATATGGCTGGCTGCAAGAAGTCTAGCCTTTAAAAGACGAGTATCTTTCAGTCCTTAATGGCCAGAATCCTGACCGACCTGGCATAAGAGAGTTATTCTTGTGTAAATTTGCTAGGTATTCCAACAGCCAGATAACGAGGACTGTACAACTAATTGCATGATTCATGTCATAACCAACACTGCAATGTCCGAGCAGAAGTCCTTGGTGAATAGTCCTTCTGCCTTTGTGCAATTAGTTGATCATTAGTATTTCAGACAACATTGTGCCTGGTTGCTTTGGTGCCTATCAGACACATGGACTTCTTCAAAATGTTCTGTGTCCAACAATGGCCCAGAGTCACATGGCCTAGGCCAGAAAAGGTCCTGGTTCCCAGTACGACATACAGGAGGTGAAATTCTGCTCCCTAGTTAGTCTCAGAGGCTCTTGTTTGCCTATCTGCTGCTGACCTTGGTTTACTTACCTGTAGGCGATGGCTTCTCAGATTGGATGACGGAACGCACAGACCTGTCCACGCTCCTGAGTGTGTCAGGGGAGCCCTCGCCGCTGTCCCTGCCCTCCCCTCTTGCTCCCGACCTGGAGGCCATGGCCTCACTGCTCAAGAAAGAGCTGGAGCAGTTGGAAGATTACTTCTTGGAGGAGTCAGTCTCACCAGACCAGGTAGCGCCCAGCACCCCACCCTCTGACAGGAATCTCAACTTCCCCTTTGGTGATGGTTTCCAACCTCTGGATCACCACAATATCCCTGCTCCCCTGCAGACCTTGGATTCAGGTTGCCTAGAGTTGTTGGAGCTTTATGGTAGAGAGACACCTGCTGAGTTCTCCCCACAGGCCAGTGAGGACCATGGCCCAATTCAAGGACCACCCACACTACCACCCAAGGGGGACCGGCGCCAGAAGAAGCGAGACCAGAACAAGACGGCAGCTCTCCGGTACCGCCAGCGTAAACGGGCTGAACATGATGCGTTGGGAGATGAGTGCCAGGTCCTGGAGGCACGCAACCGTGAGCTGCGAGAGAAAGCAGAATCTATTGAAAGGGAGATCCAGTACGTCAAGGACCTGCTCATTGAGGTTTACAAGGCACGGAGTCAACGTCTGCGCACCACCCCCTAGGAGCAGAGAATTGTACCTCAGTTCCCCATTTACCTCTTCCCATTCCTCAGAAGAAAACCCTAGAAGAGAAGCTAAGGAATCAATGGATGTAGACAGGAGCAGAACAAGCATGTAGGTTTAATGTTTGAGAAATGCTGGGCACTCATAGCCTTCTTTTGAAGGACAGGGTCTAGTACCATGATGGCGAACCTTGGCACTCCAGATGGCAATAGGATTTCCCAGAAGCTCAAGCCCCCTGTGAATTCACATGAAAGGGTTTACTGCGATTCATCTGGACCGCGCTGCCTTAGTCGCTCCTGGAAGCAGAAGTAAAACGTGCCCATACGGGCACGTTTTACTTCCGCAAGCGATGAGGGCAGCGCAGGCCGGATTACTCACAGTAAACCCATTCGTGTGGATTCACAGGGGGCTTGGGCTTCTGGGAATTGAAATTCAAGTACATCTGGAGTGCCAAGGTTCGGCAATACGGGTCTAGTAGAATAATTATGGATTCAGAGTTGTGGGGCTTATAGACTGTAGGTCAGGGCAAAGGATAGAATAGAATAATTCCCTTTGGAGGTCACAGAGATGAAGGGCCAGGAGTACCACTTTTGGCAGTAGGATTTCTTGGATAGGTTGTGCCAGGGTAGTAGTATTCTCATTTACCTTTCTATCTTTGCCCCTTACCCCATAAAACAATAATCTCAAGAAATTGCCTTTTTTGTATGTAGATGTCATAATACAGTGGTGTCTCGGTTTACGAACGCCTCGGTTAACATAATTTTTGGTTTACAAATGAAAATCTATTGAAAATAATGCCTCGGTTTACGAATTTTTTCACAATACAATATGGTGCATTACCAGACCAGGCCACTAGAGGACACTGTCTGCAATGCAAAATTTGGTTTACAATTTTTTTCACAATACGAAACGTCCTGGAGAACACGTTAAATTAGTAAACCAAGGTACCACTGTGCTTCTTTCTTGTGCTACCTTTTAAAATTATGTACCAATAAACACTTGTTTTAAACAATTGCTGTGAGTCAGCCTGTAAGTAGAAATCCAAAGAGTACATCTCAAAGTACAAAATGCTAATGTTTATTAATAGAACACTGTCTCTTCATTTTGGCTCTCTAACAATAGGCAAGTAATGACTTCAGGTCATTATAAGGTGACCGTCAGGAATGAAAGGCTGGACCTAGTTTCAGCACATGTCCAAGCTTCAGAAAGTAGATGAAATGGATTTATAAGATCCAGGTCTTAAGCATTACATGCAACTCTCAAGGCATTTCACAACACAGATTAGTAGAAATCATCATCTCCTTTTTCAACAGACGGTTGATTCTGGATCTGTTGCTGCTTGCGGTATAACTCCGCCACCTACAAGCAAAGAATTAAATTATTTAAGCTATCACTTTTCCCACTGCCTTTCATTAGTATGCTAACCCTGCAATATGCTGCTCTTACTCTAAAGCTGTGATGGCGAACCTTGGCACTCTAGGTGTTCTTGGACTTCAGTTCACAGAAGCCCAAATCTCTGTGAATCCACATGAATGCTCAGTAAACCCATTCGTGTGGATTCACAGAGACTTGGGCTTCTGGGAATTCACGTTCAAGAAGAGCTGGAGTGCTAAGGTTCACCATCACGGCTCTAAAGTCTAGCACCTATTCAGTTTTTGAGTACGAATTTTATGTTGCGGGGGTGGGGAGATCAGGATTTTAAAGATGCTTAGGTGGGGCATGGCCAAAAAAGATTGAGAACCACTGGTCTAGCCCTTCTTATAGTTACAACCTTTCTGCACTTGTAAAGCCACAGGAAAAAAAATGCCCCAAGCCATATCCATTCCAAATAACTAAGCCAAGAGTCTTAGACTGTTAATCCGAGTCCCTTCCTTCAGGTTTTCATCTTGAAAATTTGTGCCATAGTTGACACATTTCTGCCTGCTATAATCTCATACACATACTCCCATCTTTGTACCTGGGTGCTAGAAGTAGCATCCTCTGTTTTTTTATCATCTCGAATGCGCAGGAATCTGGGGAAGCGAAGTGAAATACCTTTGTTTTCATCCACCTGCAACAAAAGGAAAGGCTGGTCACAAAAATGGGATAAGGTGTATAATGCCTTGTTTACTGTTAACAGACACACACACACACACAAGTGAAGTGGCTGTTTTAGATTTACAGACAACTGCAGAACTTGCTATCAGAGTACTGTGGTCTCAAAATCTTTCATTACAGGAGCCCACATCTGGAGCCCAGTGTGGAACCAGAATTAGAAGTGTATTACATGAACAAAAAATATTTTTAACTATTTACAAATAAGCAGCTGTGTGAAAAACCTAGTGTTCTGCGGATAACTGACTGAAGACTTTAGTTGAGAATGTTACCCATTCATGCAGTGTTTCTGCTGGCCACCCTTCACTCACCAATCCAGTTGCTGCTCTGTGGGCAGGAGAAAGGGACAGATCAGCACACTTCACTTCCCAGACATGCTGGGCTTCCAGCCAATGGTCAGGCTCCACTGTCCCACCCCAGCGATAGTATGGCCGTGGTTGTGGAATCACAAGGTCCTGCAACATAGAGACTGGGAATTAGTTACAATATTTGCATAGATAATACTGACATCAACACACTGCTCTCTGAAAACGATAATATATTTGTTTCGGTAGTCAAGGTGAGGGAACACTTCAACCTTCCAGCATGGGAGCCTGAAATATTTTTTTTGTACAGAAATAAATGCATGCACCACTTCTACTCCCCCCCCTTTTTTTTGCTTAGCACAAGGCACTAAAGGAAATACCACATCCAAGCAGAGGTGAGCTCCTACCTTGAGAGTGGTATGCAGTTTCTCAAGATCGTCATCTGTGAATCCAGTGCCAATCTAAGAAGAGTGGGGATGGACGAGTGTTAGAAATAAGATAACTATCATTATCTTGCAGGGGAGCAATAGCAATTACACTTTTATACCCCATGTCCCAAAAATTGCACTAGTGCACTCTCTGGGCGGTTTACAAGGTAGTTAACATTTTGCCCCAAACATGCTGGGCACTAATTTTACCAACCTCGGAATGATGAAAGGCCGAGTCAAGCTTGATCACTGCTGAATCGAACTCGCAACTTTCTGGCTGTAGTACAGCAGTTTAACCGGGTGCAATTCAAGGTGCTGGTTGTCACCTTTAAAGCCCTTCATGGTAGCGGACCAGGATACCTCAGGGACCGCGTCATCCCTAGGACATTGACCCATCCCACAAGAGCAAACAGAGAGGGAACCCTTCAGGTACCATCTGTTGGGGAGGCTCGCCTCTCCAGCACAAGGAAAAGGGCCTTCTCGGTTGTAGCTCCCAAACTATGGAACCTCCTCCCAGTAGAACTATGCCTCCAGGCCCAGTTGCTACTATTTAGGAAAGAATTGAAGGCGTGGTTGGCAAAATGGGTCTGGGGGACGGGATTGTCAACAAGCTCCCCTTTTTGGCTCATGTGAGGCTCCCCCCCTCCTGTAATTAATTTTTAAAGGTTTTTGTAGATTTTATATTTGTTTTTAGATACTAGATGGCACGGCAAGGTGGGTGGGTAATGTTATGTTTTTTTTAAAGGTTTTTAAAATTGTTTTACCTATATATTGGTTTTAACTTGTGTACACCACCCAGAGTCCTTTGGATAGGGCAGTATATAAATCTATTAAATTAAAATTAACCACTGCACCAGCAGGGCTCATATAGGCAAACATGTAAGATTGGGAATGGTATTGAAAAAGCAAGGCTCTTCCATTTTATTCCACGGGAACTACCCCCTCGTCTACTCTTTTTGTAAAATACCTTGTTCTCTTCTAAAACTTTCAGTCAGGATAAAATGACATGGCTTGCAGCAATCCTTACTTTTGTAAGCTCTGATTATGTTGGGTGTACTAGCTACTACGTAAGTACAGTGGAACCTTGGTTAACAAACGACTCAATTAACATAAAAATCGCATAACAAAAGGAAAATAGTGACTCGGTTTACAGAATTTTCCAGAAAGGATTAATTGGTTTTCAGTGCATTCCTATGGAAAATTCAGTTAAAGTAATTTTTGCTGTAAGAGACACATTAATTACGTTAACAGAGGTTCCACTGTATGTACGTTTTCCTAAGTTCTGTTGGTCTGCCAATTGCTGCCAGAGACATGCACAGATGAGGACTTGGGTTTGGGCAACAAAGCAAAGAAAGTGGCTTCGTTTTGGCAGTCCAGGGTCTGAGCGGGACATCAAAGAAGAATGGAATCAATGGAGATACCTCTTACCTTGCAGATGCTCTGGAACTCCTCACTTTCTTCATCGTAACAGGCCAGGAGGAAACCACCGTATGTCCCTGTACGCTTGCCCTTGCCCAGATAGGCGCCAATCACCACAAGATCCAGTGTATCACCAACTCCCTCCAGGTAATCTTTTTTTAGCTGGTAGGGAAAAGTTACTAAATAAAGCAACTCATTTCTGGTCACATAGTTGAACCAGTACACATACAGGAGGCATCTGTCAGGCTTTTCAGCAACACAATTTGATCTTTGATTTCAGGGAATAAAGCACAGTATTATTACTCTTATATTATTTGTTTTACTAGCAGGGTGCCCGGCGTTGCCTGGGGCCTAATTTTAACCCAGACACAACACACCCACAGAACACAGCAAGAACACAGACCATTTGATGATGGGTAACAAGCTCCAATCTTGCTCAAATAGAAGTTTATTTTAGCAGGTGGCACTGCAAGTTAAACAGGTGTTCAATTCTTACCTTCAGCCAGTTGTGGGATCTTTTTGCAATTTCATATGTGGCATCCACTTCTAGAGTTTTCACCATTAGCCCTTCACATGAATCTGAAGGAGATGAAGCACCTTGTTAGTTCAACTTCCTCAGATGGTTATTTATTCACCTTTTCCCATAGAACTCAGGGAAGGAAAGATATTGGTATCCCTGTTTTATCCTTCCAGCAGCCCTGTACAGCTCAAAGAGGGACGGACCATCAGGTTATCTGGAAGGTTTTATGGCTCAAGGATTCAACCCCAGGTTTCCAAGATGTTAATTAACCAGACAACAAGATTGGGCATGTTCAGGGTGGTATGGCCATAGGCCGTTAATTAACCAATCTATCCATAGTTATACCACCCAGACTTTCATTTTAGTGTTCAGAAAAGTGATTATGTTTATAAATAATAATGAAGGAGAGAGGAGGAACAAGATTTTTTAAAAATAGGAATTGTAGTGGTTTTATTGCTGAGGGATGTTTTTATATTTGGATGTTTTTATCACAGTTGTGAGCCGCCTAGAGTCACTTCGGCAAGGGGGCGGCAATAGAAATCAAAATAAATAAATAAATAAATAAATAAGATAGACATGCTGTTGTCTCCACAATACCTTTGATTGAGCGTTCCAGGAATTCTGCTATCTCATCTGTGTTATTAGTGTCCATGGAGGTGGCAAAGAGAAATTGACCTTCAACCTCTATGAAGGAGTCACGCAGTAAGACCCGACGCTGTGACAAGGGTTTCTGGACCAGAGACTGGAAGAATGCAGAACTGATCATTTAAAAGTCATGAAGAAAATGATTACAGTGAGATAAAAAGGAACAACACATGGTAGCAGGAAAATAGCAGCAGATAATGTGGGGCAGGTGGAGCTTGAAGTGGTGTGCTTAATAAAAGCACAAAATATTCAGTTGTAGGAAATATATGAAAAGACAAGCAGTGTGATCCATACAATAAATCAATTAAATGCAGGAAGAAGGTGATAACTTTTCTAGGATCACTTTAAAAAAAATCCTATGCAGAAGTAGAAGGTGATAACTTTACTGGATCACTAAATTTTAAAAAATCATTGCGAGCTTTCGTGATTCAAGATCACTTCTTCAGGTAGAGCGGGAAAACTAAAAAGAAAAGTTCCAGAAATTCATGGCATGTTTCAGCCAGGCTCTGTATCTCCCCAAGTGATCCTAGAAAAGGTATCACCTTCTTCCTGCATATATAGGAAATATACGGTATACTTACTTGTCCATTGAGATAGAGCATGTCAAATGCGTAAACGCACACTTGCACTCGGATATCCGCAGCGTCTACATCCTGGAGAGTAATGGTGAAAGAAGGGGAAGGAGAGAGTTGAGGTTTCCAAAACCATTTAAAAACTGAGGTAGTTTTGACCTTCCTTGTGTGTCTTTTACAGTTTAATAACCAGCTGCAGAAAAGCAATATACTTTCTATATACCCTGTAATATGTGAATAGGCTATACAGTTATTATTTTCAAATGCCCACAATATCTCACTGTCTTGTCTTGCTAAGGATATTCCATCTCATTGTGTTGTAGTACCTCAAAGGCAAAGAAATGGAACAAATGGAGATCTCAGACAACTTTATAAAACAATTTAATAACAATTTACCTTGCGCTTGCGAGTGGTCAATACTTGGAATGGCTGGATTTGTTTGGAATCAGGATCCCAAGCGACAGCCTCAGCATCCAAGATGCAGGATTTCACAGTAGACTTTTTCACCTGCAAAATGGTGTCATTTCAATTTATTTTCATTTCCCATGATCTCACACTGTCAAGTTCAACACTGCTATGATGTATAAAAGTTGTGCTTAGGAGCCCATATAGAAATGGCCCCGAGCTGGTAACTGACACACTTCTGTTGTCTCCTTGTTATATCCTCCATTTACTCAACAGTTCCAAAAATCCCTTCACCTTGGGAATGCGGCTGACAATGTCTGGATACTTTGTTGTGTTGTTCTCTTGGTTCCGGCTATAGATATGAACTTCTCCGTTCTCCAGGATATGAATCTAAGGGGAAGAGAGAGAAAATGAGCTACAAAAATAAAGGAGATGGAAGCTTAACTTTTAAGGCATGCACACCTACCATGGATGCCTGAAACCACAGATAACTGCACACCCTATATTTTACATGGCCTCTAATGGCCAGTTCTAGTAATACACCATATGAATGCTCCATAGGGGTACATAGAAAAAAGCCTCCTCAAAGATTGTGATATTTTTGAAACACAATCTTGTGTTGCCGGCTCATCTTTCTTACACTAGGTGAGATGAAAGGAACTGCAGAATGAACTAACCAAAAGGTGCCTTCATTTTGGCAGTTTCACCTCTGGCCTAGACACGGAAGAAGAACCACACCTATTTACCTGTGCTCGCTCCCCATCATACTTGTATTCACAGGTGAAAGCGGCCTCATCAAAACGCTTTAATACTTCCCCAATGCCTTTTGTTGGATGAGCAAGCATGGGCTTCAGGGGGATTCCTGTGGAAGGAAGTACACACGGCTGAGACCTACAGCAATAGTATCACAGTCACTCCCAACATGGAAAAATGTAGTGCTCAAATAACATATGATAGTAATGTGGAAGTAACATAGCCTTCTTCAATACTTCTTTGCTAAATATTGCATACCCTTTATCCATACCTATATACTTTATCCTGGATAATTTATTCGTATGTTTGCACACTTTTGAGAGTTTTGGCAACAAGCAATATGATAAAAGAACAAAATATATAAAAGTATAGCCAGAATGTTTGGTTAGAAGAAATCAATTGCTAGTCACAGAATCCAGTCTTACTTGAGCCTTGTGTATGTGGTATCTGTGCTTTAAAATACACATTCACACAAAATTTGACAATTAAATTAAATTAAATTAAGGTTAAAACCCATTGTTTGATTTTAAATATGAATATGTATGGTTTTCATAAATTTGTGCTTGGCACTGGGTAATGCTCTATGTGCTATTTTACAGTTATAGTGCTACATAGAATAAACACTTTGGAGAATTTAAGCAATAAGAATACTCCCTATTTTATAAATAAACGATTCAGATACCTGGTGTGATTTTGCAGTGTTGAGGCAAGCTCTCCACACCATGCTCTAGGAGCACAGGCACAATGGTGTCATAATTTGGTAGCTCACTGAAAATAAAATAAATAATTGTTAAGACCTATACCTCCTGAGCCTAAAGTAATAAACTCTAAGTGGACAGAAGACACAAATCTAAATGTGCTCTTGCAAAACAAAACAAAATGCTATTGCTCACAGCCTTAAATTTCTGATTCCAAGGGGCTACTTCTTGTGTTATCTAGTATGGCTATATTTTTCTTCTTTGACATTTCTCTGCCCTTGGAAGAACTTCTATCAAGATGTAATTTGCAAAGGGCAAAACAAAGGTGAGGAAAAAAATCCAAACAACACTCTAGTTTCCTTACCAAAAGGACAAATATGGGAGGTTACTTCTGCATCAAATGGCACAGGCTGCATTCAATGGACTGAAATGTACAAGTTGAGGGTATGAATAAGTGGGATAGAATAAGGCTAAAGCTATCAAAGCTTCCTTTCTTAATACCCAATGGAGACTTCATTTGCCAGAAAAGACCCACAGCTGCATGGCTGAATAATTAAAGAAGAAGAAGTCTGATCTTGCTGAGACACCAGTTGTTTCCTGGGATTTTAAGAACTATAATTTCTGAAGGCAGAGAAAGGCTGCACTCAAAGTTTAATTGCTATGACAGTGAGTAAGATCAACATTTCCTTTTAGGGAAAAATATTATGTATAGGTAAATAGGAAGAAACAAGGAAAGATGCCATATAATGAGTCAGCTCATTGGCCCGTATAGTCCAATACTATGACTACAAGGGGTAGTGGGTTCAAACAGGGATCTTACCTAGCTATAATGGAGATGCTGCAGATTGAACCTGAGACCATATACAAACAAAGCAAGTAATCATCACCTATGCCCCCCTCAGATCTTCAGTGATGCAGAAAGTTACTCACCAGAAAGCCTGCTTAACAATCAAGGCTCTTTTATCCAGCCAGGCTTTGCGTGCCTCTGCAGATTTACCCTTTGACGCGTCTAGTATTTCTGGAGGAAATTCTATAGAATGAGACCAGAGCAAAGTTAGCAGTTTATATATAAAATAATCAATCCATCAATCACTTCTGTTCCTTTTGCTGTACTATGCTGGTATTGGACCATAATAAAAATTGATTGACTGATATATAAAATAATAATGCCCCAGTGGTCAAGATATGCATATTGTTTATGTTCTTCACTTCTTCACTTCACTGACAATACATTCCTGTGCCAATATCTCATCCTGTTATTGGGTTCAGCTCCTACTTGAAAGGAAAAAGGCATTTCCTAGAAGCTGATCAATATGATGGAAGTTTGGAAATGTCAACAATATCTGGAGAGTGGCCATAAACAAAGATGTAACTTTATATCTTTTCTTTATAACAACCATTCTTTGTCTCTCAGGCAATTAGCAGCTAAACTCTAGTTTTCTTGTTTCCCCAACTCTTACTTGTTCCCCTCTCATTACTTTAAATTCTGTGTTCTTTAGGAGCCTTAACTATGAGAATAAGACTGTATATAAAGCTCGTCAACTTTATAATTTGTGGTATCGTGCCTTGGGGATAACACTCTCCTCCCCACCAAGAATATAACATTCAAATACTGCACAAAGCAACACAGCACAGCCAAGTCCCTTATAATGATTTAAAAAACTGCATGCCTTCAAATCAATTCTGACTTATGGCAACCCTTGCCAAGGTTTTCTAGGTAGAGAATATACAAAAGTGTCTGGCTGTTATTCGACAAGGCACAATAAGGTATCAAACTCCCACCCTCTGACTCTGCAACCAGATAGCTAAACCACTGAGCTACCCAACCGATTACTAACCCCGGAATCTTCTCTTAAACCAGTATCAATGTCATTTTCCAACTGAATAATGAACTCACTTTGTCCTGGAGGAGTGAGTGATGCTGCTTGGGCCAGAGCTGACAGGACTGACTGCTCCGCTAAACCAATTCGCAACTTTCCTTCCAGTGAACTGAAATACACCAAACATCTCAATGAAATATTACAAGATTAGAATGAACTGTTGCAAAAACAACAACAACCACCTTCATGTATGAATCTGTGTTTCATTGGAAAGACTAAGACAGTGATGGCTAACCTTGGCACTCCAGGTGTTCTTGAACTTCAGTTCCTAGAAGCCATGATCAGAAGGAGTGCTGACTTGGGCTTCTGGTAATTGAAGTCCAAGAACACCTGGAGTACCAAGGTTGGCCATCACTGGACCAAGAGTAGGTCTGAATTGACTAACTGCAGTATAGCAGCAGCAATAAAAAACGGCAAAGTAGGAATGGGAAGACTAAAAATAACAATATATAGTTAGAATTCTTTAGCGATACTCAGCTAAATGGACTGAGGGATGACAAAACATGGGAAGATCCTACAGCAGCGATGGCGAATCTTGGCACTCCAGGTGTTCTTGGTCTTCCAATTCCCAGAAACCCACGTCCCTGTGAATCCATACAAATGGATTTACTGTGCGTACATGCAGTAAACCCATTCATGTGAATTCACAGGGACGTGGGCTTCTGGGAACTGAAGTCCAGAAACACCTGGAGTGCCAAAGTTCGCCATCACTGACCTGCAGGGTAACATGGCAAACTCACCGAGCAATGTAGCGAGCCTCTGAATGGCGACAAGCAACAAACAAAGACTTGATAATGTCAATCTTCTTATTCATGGACTGAAGAGAGAAAGAAATCAGGAAGAATGTTTGAGATACACATTGAAGGATAAAGGAGAAAGAATAATAGTCTCGTCTACAACAGCAATACATCCCATAACAAAAGTTCTTCCCACTGATATCTGGTGACTTCAAGATGTACAATGCTGTCGTACAAAACTCCATACCCATTAGTGCCATCACACTCCCATTAATGACATCTTTGCATTTTCTGCTTTGCAGGGCATGTGCTATAAGCTGCTAAAACCATAAGGAAAGTTAGAGATAAAAATCTACCCCTGCCTGATTTGACAGTCCTTATAGTAACCCACCCCCACTTCTGATCAGTGATAAATGATCTTGAAAATATCATATTGGACAAGCAGTGCAAAGTGTGGGGCAAGATTATCCCTGACACAGCCAGAGGAGAAACTGATAGGGTTTACCAGACCTTAATCTTGCCCAATCCCGATAACCCAATGCCACTCTCTTGATTCTGCTCTTTGATCTTTCATTCCCACTCACCCATTACTTACAGAACTTCCCGTCATGCGCCCAATTGCCTGAAGTTTGCCAAAGACAGCACTAGCACCGAGTTTGGGTGGGGCAAACATGATGCCCTGTGTGGTACGGCTACTTTCAGCAACTAATCCCAGATCTCCCTTTTCTGCTGCCTCTGCCTTGATCTGGTCCAACTGTCGACCTTTGAAAGGGGGAAAATATAATAAATAAAAAGGAAGCCTTGGTTCAATCACTTGTCTCTCAAAGAGGAAGGGAAGGGTCTGTTCTCCATCACCCCAGAATGCAGGACACGTAATAACGGGCTGAAACTACAAGCCAGATATAGGATGAATATTGGTAGAAACCTCTTAACAATTATAGCAGTATGACAGTGGAACCAACTGCCTCGAGAGATGCTAAACCCTCCAACACTGGAAGCATCCAAGAGAGAATTGGACAACCACCTGTCATGTCATATCTGCTTTGATGTAGATTCTTGCATTAAGCAGGGGGCTGGATTCGGTGGCCTAAAAGGCCTCTTCCAACTCAGTTATTTTATGAATTCATAACATTTTTATTTTTATTTTTTGTACCAATGGCAACACTGGACATTTTCTATGTGTTATTTTCTATGTTGTAAGCAGGCTTAATAGGTCAGTGGGCAAAGTATCTGGCAGCAGAGCCAGAGGGCTGGGAATTCAGTTCCCTGTTGCGCGTCGCAGAAGAGCCAGTCTGTGAGGTCGTGGGCGAGCTGCACAGTCCCAGAATGCCCCCAGAAGGGAATAGTAAATTACTTTTGAGTATAGTGGAATTTTGGTTAATGTAATTAATGTGTTCCCTGGGACATTTCTTACAGCGAAAATTACTTTAACCAAATTTCCCATAGGAATGCATTGAATGCAATTTCCCATAGGAATGCATTGAAAACCAAAATGCATTAACTGAAATGTGGTTTCCCACAGGTATGCATTGAAAACCAATTAATCTGTTCCAAAAAAATTCCTCAAACCAAGCCACTATTTTCTATGAATTTCCTTTTCTTATGCAATTTTTGTTAACCTGAGCCGTTTACCGAGGTTCCACTGTACTTTCTACCTTGAAAGCTCTGATTTGACAGCACACAATTATATGTTACAAAGAGATAGCTTATATGTTATAATGCAGTTGTGTTTTTAAACATATATTGTCTATTTTATTGGTGGCAAGTCCCTACCACCACCACCACACCAATCAGTAGTAGGTGTAACTATTGCAACTCACCTGTGGCCTGAGCCAAGGCTTTCATAAGAATGGTTATGCCAATACCCAGCTCTAGGCCCTCGTATGCTGGTCCTAATCGATTGAGACACAGGTAGACACAGGGTACCAGGTCTTCTGAAGACAGAACAATCACAGAGCGGAATAGATTGCTTAGGGTCTCTATAATTTTCAACCTGAAAACAGAAAGCAAATGGACATTGAATGTTTCCACGAACAAGACAGACTGCTACTGCTATCCTTCACCATGTTGAATCTTTCCGGTCACCTTACCGAGCAGATTCCTCTTCTATCTTCTCAAAGGTACGAGCCACAGCCAGGTACGGTACCCTGTCAGAGACATTACGTCAAGCGACATGGATTAGCAGAGGTATTATTACTTGTCTGGCTCTTGAAGAGAAGTTCAATTATAGAATCACAGTATTGGAAGATCTTCATTGAAAAGTCCAGAATAAGATCCACCCACTTGGTATATGCAATCAACCGAACCCGAAAGGATCGTGTCACAGAGAGTAAGTTGCCAGTGATGAAAAGAGTAAGACAAAAGCACTCCAGGATCTTCTCCCCACTGAAACCAGACTCCCCACAACCAAAATAGTTACTAAAAATGACTTTAGTCATGCTTTAGACTGTGAGGGACAGTTCTAAGCTCTGAACAGGAAAAACAATGATTCTTTGAAGTGGAGAAAGAGAATGCGTTTGACATGCTGGAAGCAGCACAGATATCAAACGCAAATTCCTCACTTAAGAAAGCAGTTGGGATGAATAATCTGTACAATATATATTATCTGTTATTTTACAGATCCACTGTTATGAATTTATGGCATAAGGTTGATGTGAAAAGAGTGAGGAATTGCCTCTGTACCCTCTGGTCCCTGGATGGGGAAAATCCTTTATAATATAATAAAAAAGAGAAGTGTGAAAACAAGTTTAGCACAACATATTTAACACAAAACAGCTCCACAGTAGATCTTACCTTTCATTAGGGCTCCAACATGCATCATTGATTGGATGATAATTGCTCTTTGCTGGGTTGTACTCTGCAGGTTCAAGTGTAAGAGATGGCTTGAGAGAACTATAAAAACAGGAAGCAAACAACTCAGTGGAAACTAGCATATACATCTTTAGGTAGCCTGTAAGTACATGCACAAAAGTTACTAGGCTACGTGTTTTAAACAAAAATTCTACTTTCTTTTATATACTTGTTTAATTGCACATCAGTCCTAGTTGCCTTGTGGTGATGAAAATGATCCATATTTCAAGAAAATTCTTATTTCCTCACCAAGAAATAAAGTTTGCTCTTTAGAGGCAAATGGCTATTTAAAAGTCTGTGCTAAGGTAACAATGCAAAAGATTCCAACATCTTCTTATGGCTTCCTTCATGTCTGCCAACATGAAGAAAGTAAGAAGTTCATTGGATTAACTCTTATAGTGTTTATCCAGCAGGTTCTTTTTGTTTCTGAAAGAGTCAGGATCAAATTTCTCCCAGATTTATTGTATGTTAAGGAAAAGGATTTTTTTTCAAAGTGTGAAATATGATTTTAGTATTATGTACAGTTGCTAGTGTATAGGGCAAATATACTACAGACTCTCTCCTTCTACTAGAAAATGGTACCAATTACTTACTCGCCAGCCAAGTTATTGGGCTTATGGTTATTGACTTCGATATGACTGTTCAGTGCAGATTTATTTTCTTCCAAGACAGGTGTCTGCTTTTCCTTTGTCTTCACAGATGCCTTCCTGGGAGCTATGAAGAAAACAGACCAAAATTCTTACATGGGCCCGAGTACAATTTGTTAGTTAACATATAGGAATTAGTGCTGATTCAGAGATGTTGAAGTAAAGTGTAAGACTCTGAAAAGACCAGGCTGTGAAGTCAAATTCTTACACTCCAGTTATCAAGGAGAAAAATACAAGATCAAGTTGTGGCAGCACAGTGACCTCTGTTACTATTCTTATTATAATATGGCCTACTAGCACACAGGGTATTCACTCTTTTGAACAGAAAATCCTCTGATCCACACTTCTGAATTTCCATTCATATCTACTGTAACTAAAAATATTTCTATACAAATTCAGATGCCAACCTAGCAGTTCGAAAGCAAGAAATTGCAAGTAGATAAATAGGGACCACTTCGGTGGGAAGGTAACAGCGTTCCGTGCGCTCCGGAGTCTAGTCATGCCTGCCACATGACCACGGAAACGTCTGCAGAAGCAGACAACGCTGACTCTTCGGCTTAGAAACAGAGATGAGCACTGCACCCTAGAGTCGGATACGACTGGCTTTCGAGCAAGGGAAACCTTAGGTCTAAATCAAACATGTGCAGCTGTGAACACCTTTAAGCTCATCACTCAATGGTTTGATCTGTGGTGTGCAAACTGGCAAACACTATACCCTCAAGGACCTCTTAATGTCAACAAGCATTAATTTTAAAAAAGCTTTTCAAGGTTGCCAGGAATGGTGGTTTTGGCCAACCCCCCAGTTCAAAAATCAAAACTGGAGGCAGATACCCAAGCTTTCCAGTTTTCATGAGTTGAAGGATATTTTTTCAACATGTTTCATTATTTATTGGTCTGATGAAGACTTTATCTATATATTGCATCTCCCTGCACACATGCTCACCAAAAAAACTAGAAAAAGGTTTGCTAGATGGCTTATGAAGTCCCAACATCTTCTCTTCCTCTGCTTTGGTTTCTGTTTCATGCTCTGAGTTTGTATCTTTCTCATCTTTCAATTCTTCTAATTTCATGGGTCTCTCATCTGGTTCGTCTTTTGATCCTGCAGAAGAAGCAGAAGGGGAGTGTAAAAAGATAATGCAAAAATCTCTTCTGCACAAAATTGTACCAACTCAAGATTTGAATAAAATAAAGGATGTTTTCAATAACCCAGCTAAAGCCTAGGTGGCTACAGATCTGTATGTGTGGCAAGAGTGCAGAGAACAATCCAAGGTCACAACATTTTTAGAAAACAGGTTCAGCATTTACACCATAAATCCATTGTAAGAAGTGCATTATACATTTACGTTACTGGCAGTTATATTACAAAACAAAGCTGAATATCTATAAAATGGTAAAGTGTTAAGTGGAACAATGAGTACAATTCATGAGACATATAAACCTGAGACTCTAGTTACACCATTCTCCACATACTTATATGGACTTACCATATATACTTGAGTATGAGCTGAAATTTTCAGCCCCAAATATGAGCTCAAAAAAGTGGACTTGGCTTATACTCAGGTCATTTGCACATTTGAGGGTCTTTCCCCTACAACACATACATACACATACACTTGATCCATCCCAGCCTGGCAGCAAAGGAAGGCTCCAGCGGTAGAAGTGGGTGCACCAAACCACCTGCCTACACCCAAGAAAGCCTCACTGATGCCACACTCTTGCCTGCAAAGCTGGAAGTGCAAGAACCAGTGCTGGGTCGGTGGGGGAATAACTGGTTTCAAGTCTGCCGCCATCTCAATCAAGTATGGGGAAAACTGACATCTCCCAAGACACAGAAGGAAAGGAGTTTTCTCCATGGGAAGGACGCTCTCTTGGGTGCAGGCAGGTGGCTTGGCGCACTGCATGGAGAAGCCTTCACCACCCACTTCTCCCATTGTGCCATTGGTGCATCACAACTGGGCGCAGAGAAAGCCAGCATCTCCTAAGGCACAGCAAGAAAGGAGTTTTCTCCATGCCCGATTGAGACGGGGGTGGGCTTCAAACCAGTTACAGTATCCCCCCACCAAGAAGGCGGCTAATAGCCTTCACTGCCCGCTTCTCCCATCCTGTTTTTGGAACGTCTCAATCAGGCGTGGAGAAAAGCAGCATCTCCTAAGATGCAGCAGGAATTTTTCTCCACGGCCTATTGAGATGCACCGACATGACAGAAGTGAGTGGCGAAAGTATTAGCCGCCGTCTTCTTCCCTTGCACTCAGTGGGGGAGATACCATAACTGGTTTGAAGTCCATTGCTGTCTCAATCGGGCACAGAGAAAACCAGCATCTCCCAAGATGCAACAGGAAAGAAGTTTTCTCCGTGCCCAATTGAGACGGCAGAGGACTTTAAACCAGTTATGGTATCCCCCCACCGAGTGCAAAGGGAAAAGGCGGTGGCTAAGTCTTTGCAGCCCGCTTCTCCCATCATGTCTTTGGTGCTGCCAGGAAGTCGATTTTTCGCTCTGGAGCAAGGAGAGAATTGCAAAGCTGCCACTCTCTTGTGCACGATGGGAGAAGCAGGTGGCAAAGCTATTAGCTCCACGGTTCTCTCTCCCTGCTCCAGAGCGGAAAAACTGGCTGCTTGGCGGTGCGGGCAGCAGGGCTCTCTTGGGTGCAGCCCCAGCTGCAAAGCCTCCGCTCTCTTGTAATGAGGCAGAGCCAGCTTCCCCTCAGCCGCTGCAACTTCACTTACCCACCTCGTTGCCCCTGCTCCACGGGGTGTATCAAGTCGGACAGGGGAAGCCTCGCTCGCAGCAAGAGACTGGAGCGACGTGTCCCGCATTCTGCCTCGGCACTATAGTCCCACTCGCCCAACCTCCCTTACCCAGCAGTGTGAGCGCTGGTTAGGTGGCGCCAACTCAAATACTGTACTGTAAATATTAAAAAAACTACCCTACGGATGTCTCAGTTAATTTATTTTATTTTTATGTATTTTGATTATTGAAACTCACTAGCAGCTGCTGCATTTTCCACCCTCGGCTTATACTTAAGTCAATCTATTTCCCTGGTTTCTCAGGTAAAAATTAGGTACCTTGGCTTACATTTGGGTTGGCTTATACTTGAGTACAATAATACCCCGTATAACTATTTTAATTGGTTCCACAGGTCTCCTCGCAAGCAAACTGACTGGATCAGGAAGTACTTTGCGACTCTGGTGGCTTGCATGCGAGACCAGCGCTGGGCTGCATTTGCCCTGGGAAGCATGCTTCCCTTGGCGTCGGGGGGGGGGGGGAATCTACAGAGGTTTGTTTGAAGTTTTGAAAGAGCTACCGGACCTCTGTAGATTCCCTCTCCCACCAGCACTGGGCTGCATTTGCCCTGGGAAGCTTCCCAGGGCAGATCCCTTCTCTGAATCTCGCTGGGCTGCCTTGCATTGCATCGTACAACAATGAAAATTGTTGTACGGTGCAAAAAAAAATTAAATGGCAATCGTTGTACGATTTCATCACTGTGCCATGCAATTGTTATACAGGGTTTTACTGTATATATGGTATATCTACATATTGCACCCCCCTGCACACATGCTCACCAAAAAAGCTAGAAATGGGTTTGCTAGACGGCTTATGAAGTCCCAGCATCTTCTCTTCCTCTGGTTTGGTTTTTGTTTTATGCTCTAACAATGAGTGTGCATCTTTCTCATCTTTCAATTCTTCTAATTCCATGGGTCTCTCATCTGATTCTGCCTTTGATCCTGTATTAGAAGCAAGAAAGTGCAAACGGGGTCTGCAAAGATTTCTTATAAACAAAATTGTACCAACACAAGATTTGAATAAAATGAAGGATACAGTATTTTCCATACTCCAGCTAAAACCTAAGTGGCTACAGATCTGTAAGTGAGGCAAGAGTATGGAAAACGAGCCTTTGAGCCTGAACCACCCAGAGAAGAGCTGAAAGCAATTCAAGGTCATAACATCTTTAGAAACCAGGTTCAGCATTTACACCATATATTCATTGTAAGGAGTGCATCATACATTTACATTACTGGCAGTTATATTACAAAACAATGCTGAATATCTATAAAACGGTAAAGTGTTAAGTGGAACAATGAGTACAATGAATGAGAGACATATAAACCTGAGACTCTAGCAACACCATTCTCCACATATTTATATGGACTTAAGTTCATTTGATTCACTGACGTGAAAGCATAAAGAACTGCAGCTTACATCCAGCTTTTGATTGGAACTCACATCTCATCAATGTTCTTACAATATCTTGTTTTAAAATGGACCATACTTTAAGCCAGAAAGAAAAAATGTTTCTCATATTTGTTCTGATTCTCTCATATTTCTTGTTCATTTCCATGTTACTGTTTCCTCATCACCTCTTTTAGCCCTTCTCCCATCCAACACATAACAAGGAATCTGAAAATACTCACCATCTCCATCATCACCCTTTCGCCTTTTGGCACTAATATCATGTTGGGAGCTACCACAGCTGTTGGCTTCTTCTTCTGCTTTCCGTTTGGGGAACTGCTTGCGTGCTAAAGTTTGAGATAAGAAAAGTGTTAGGCTGTTGTGACTGCCATTGAGACTTATCAGTTAGAAAACTTTTACTTGCATCTACATAGAGTAAGAGTTCTTTCAGATTTGGTCTACTATATTAAATTGATGTCATGAATCCTGCCTATCAGCTGTCTGACCATAAAGCTACAAATAAAGGTAAAGGTCACCCTTGCCTGAAAGCCAGTCGTATCCAACTCTGGGGTTCAGTGCTCATCTCTGTTTCATAGGCAAAGAGACAGCGCTGTCTGCGTTTGCAAACATTTCCGTGGGCATGTAGCAGGCATGCCTAGACACCGAAGTGCATGGAACGTTGTTACCTTCCCTATTTATCTACTTGTAATTTCTTGCTTTTGAACTGCTAGGTTGGCAGGATCTGGGATAGAGACGGGCGCTCATTCTGTCATGCAGTACTCGGGTTTTGAACTGCTGACCTTCCGCCTCCCAGTCAGCGTCTTAACCACTTGAGTCACAGTTACAAATAGCTGTGGTCTAATCCAAGGGGGATAGTTTCCAAAAGAGTTCAGATGGATAACTGCTGACAAATTCAAGATGAGAGCAAATTTAACACTATAGAGAAAGAAATGGAGGATCCGGAAGCAAGGTAGGAATGCCTTACTCCAAAATTCTGGGGCTCCACCACAAGTTTTTCAGGAGAGGCTCTCTTAGAATTCTATGCAAAAGCCAAAAATCTATTTTATACTGGCAGGACAATGGCACAACTCACAGTGACAAATTGCCACCAACTAACAAGTCACTACTTGGATTCCTAGTTATGTACCTAGCCACCGGACTAGTATGTAATGAGGTATCAAAATGGTAAAACGTTAATTAGTGACAATTTGCCACTCTGAGTTATGTCACTGTCCTTCTGTCAATATAATCATGCAACAGAATCTGCCCCACAAGTCCTATTTCTAATTTCTCTTGGCTTGGATTCATAGTTTGAAACTTAATTAAATTTCATTTTTAAGCATCAAAGCTCAGCAGTTCCAGACTGCAAGTACATAGCCAAATTTCTCCTAAAACTTCAGTACTGTAATTGTATTGGTGACAAAACTATTACATTGACCTGAGCCAAATGTGTGCCAGAATATTTCCAGCATTTGGAGATCACCAAAATACAGATCCAGCCTTTAGACAGTTAACTTGATACCAAACTGTTAATTAAAGTTTTTTTTAAAAAGCTCTATAGGAGAAAGGTTAAATTTGTAATGCAGTATCTCTCTACCTGCAAACTTGTAAGAAGAGACTCAACGCTAAACTTTTCTGGCCGCTCTTAATAATTAGCGGTTATTTACCAGTTTTACGCCGTGGGATACTGGTGGGTGAAGGTGAATTAGAGGCAGCTGGACTAGTGGTTGAGGAGATGTTTTCTGCAGGGTCTTTTTGTTCAGGGGTACAGACAGATTGCTAAAAAAAGAAGAGATAGAAAGTAAAAGGGCGTATGATACAGAAAGAATATCCACAGATCCACATTCTGTACATTGGATAGAAGAAGAAAAATCACGTGGAATATGCACTACAACATATATCTAAAATATTTTTCAGGACTATAAGGGAACACAGTAATGCTTACACTTTCTATTCACAGTTTTGAACTAGGAGACCCTAAATAGACTATGTCATTGAAAAGCAAAATTACATTCACAGATCACACATGCAATGAAATAACTTGTAGGACAGAGTTTGGAACACAATATTATTGGTTAATCAAATATAAAAAAATCACAGGATGGCAGCCTACCTGCTTCGTATCATCTGCCTTTGTATCGTTTCTTTCCACTTTCCTAGGAGCCACTTCATCACCACTGTTATCTACATTTTCAGCTTTTATGGCTGTAGAATTCTCTGTACAAAGTGCACTACTGTGCACCAGCTGTCCAGAATTTACTGGTTTCCTTAAAAGAGAAGAACACTTAATAACAGATCCACTGAATCCTACTTAGAACAATAGTTACAGCTGTGTATTATTCCACAAATTATTTCAATAGATAATGTTGAGGATATTCAGAATCAACCAATCAATATTCTATTATAAGCCTCAAGAAAGCTCACTTTTTGGGACTGAGCTTCTCTTCCACATGATTATTCTCTTCACTCTTTTCTTCAACTTTTTTGCGTGCCAGAGGTTGGAAAAACGATCTGCCAAAAGATAAACATACACAGTTATATGACTCTCTGTTATTCATGTCTGCAAGGTTCACCACAGTTTTTGCATCAAGAAGCAACTATAGCTCCTTTAGAACACCCGGCAGTAATAACGAAATAATTTTGGAACAAAGGCAAACAACTTGGATTTTATATTCCTTTCAAAGAAAAAAAATCAGTCTCTTCCCTGGGAGCTTGTGGTTTTGGGGGAGGAAGAGAATAGCAAAGAGAGAGAAATGGGGTGCCTGTGAACTTTTGGGTCTCACCCATCCACTGCTATTTTCATTTTCGTTCACTGCTAACACAAATCTGGACAGATTATTACTAGGGAATACTAGTGAATAGCCTGGTGGCGCAGTAGTTAAACTGATGCCCTGCAACCAAAAGGTTGTGAGTTCGATCCTGACTAGGGATCAAGGTTGACTCAGCCTTCCATCATTACGAGGTCGGTAAAATGAGGACCCAGAATGTTGGGGGCAAAATACTAATTAACTTGTCAACCGCCAAGAGAGTGCACTAATCGCTATGGGGTTGGTATATAAGTGTGATTGCTTTGCTCTGTCTTCAGCAGATAGAAGAGTGCCCACCTCTGCCTTCAAAACTGCAGCATCTTGCTGCAAAAAGATGATTTTGCAATGGAAAGGACCTGTCTTGTTTCGAAGTATAAATGTATGTAGTTTTAGCATTTTATGTGTTGCATTTCTTCCTTCAAGTATATTTGAAAATACTGTACTGTTAAGTAAAATGCCATCATTAAATAGTTTAGGAAAATAATGGCAATCTGTAAAATCCCTCATTTAAGCATTTGTTCTTAAAGCTATGACATTGTTCAGTTTCAAGAAAGAACAATTTAATAAGCAAAGACCTCTCTTTCAAGCTGTCTATGACTCAGGCGTCAGAAGAAATATTATCTTCTAGATTTAAATGCATGTGCACACACATGCACCTAAGAAGGACTCCCAGAACCCCAAGCAACGCTTACCTTATGGTGCTCTGCATTGTGGAAGTTTGGATATATATGGCCCTGAACTTGGTGTCAGAGTAACAGCTCAGCTCGCCAGCTCCACAAGATAAAGAGAGCACAAGTGAGGTTCATGGAACAGAATGCGTATTTGACTCTGTTTTCTCATAGGCCAAGCTGATGGAAAATTGAGAGAGAAAGAGAGTAAGCATAAGCAACTGCATTTAAGTCATTCAGCAGTACAGTCTAACTTCCAGAAACACTGCAAGACCCTTTTCAGACTGACTGCATGAACACTCTATTGCACAGGAAAGTGTAGATTAGGGATACTGAAAACTTCTAATTTTATTTTTTAAAAAATAAAAACTGTGTTACCATTCCAAGTCTTTGGAATTTCATGATTATACATGGAAATAAGGCATGCTATAAGCAGCATATTGCAAGAGACAGATATGACATTAGAGATACTTATCACACTTGAAATTATATTATATAATCTACTATATATCCAAGAAGGATACAGAAAACCAGAACATTTCAGGGCACAACTGCCTTGTTGAAAAAAGTATCTCAGTTACAAGAATTACCTAGAATAGCAAAGCATTGGAAAAGCATATACAGTGGAACCTGTATATCGCCCCGTATAGCAACGAAATCGTATAACAATTAGGCTTTGGGGGAGAAATGGCGTCCCGTACAACAATTTTCCCTATGGAAAAAATCATACAATTTTTCAATGGGAAAAACCACTTAGTGAAAAAAAATCGTAGTACAATGCATCCCATATGGAAAATCGCTGTACGATGCATGCATTGTATAGCAATTGTTTTGTACAACAATGAGTCCCATGGAACGGATTAAAATCGTTGTATGAGGTATCACTGTGTAATAGAATAGTATCATTCTCATTTAAACACATAACATTCCCAACATATACAATTTCTTTTAACCATAGATAACATTAAACATGAATAACGACTAGCATCTATTTTTATGCCCATGAGAACTAAGTCAAAAACATAACAATAAATCACAATTTTACACAAATCACAAACATATGTCAAATAAAATAAAATAAAAGATTTATAACATCCTGTGTTGAGTTTTAACTCAAATAAAAACCCAAAACATCTAAACAGTTTAAAAACATTGAATGTAAAAAACATGTACTTTCACATTTTTAAAAATATTACCTACAGTACAACTATTAACAAAAAAACCCCCACAAACTAAAACATTATTTGGTTAAATAAAACAATTTGAAACAATTATATCATCCTTTGTTCTTTTTTTTAAATCCACAAAAAAAAAAAAGCCCAAAAAAGCTGATTACAGTATATAACATCCCGGCAACGCTGGGCAACCTGCTAGTACCATGTATGAAAACCCTGTTAAATAAATGGACATTCATACTCTTGTTTTTGTTCTCATTATTGCTGAATGACCTTGTTAACTGGAAGGCTGGCAAGTCGGCAGTTCGAGACCCGGGTACTGCATGATGGATTGAGTGCCTGTCACTGTCTCAGCTCTTGGGGATACGAAAGGATCCTCATTTGGGCATTCCCTGAGCGGAGCTTCTTCTGCAAAAATCCTTTCAACTCAGAATAATTTCTGACATTAAATTATTATTATTATTACCATGGAAACGTCTGCAAATACACAGCGCTGGTTCTTTAGATGTAAACAGAGATTAGCTTCAAACCCTAGATTCCACATGACTGGCTTTCGAACAAGAACCACCCTGGACCTACCTTTACCTCATAAACTGGACTTTTGTTGGGGTCCAGAAGCTATCACATTAAGTTGCTATCCCCAACAGTTTACTACATAAAGGTTTCCCTTGCTCGAAAGCCAGTCATATCCGACTCTAGGGTGCAGTGCTCATCTGTTTCAAAGCCGAAGAGCCAGCGCTGTCTGTTTCAACAGACGTTTCCGTGGTCATGTGGCAGGCATGACTACATGACCCCTCCAGAATTTCAGTGTGATTTAATTGAACTTTCTTGACATAGGGTCCTTGGGAAAGGATCAGCTGTGCCTAGATTTAGTTGCATCAGAGCGTCAAAACAAAGATATTAGCAAAAAAAAGTTGTGACACAAGTCTAACTGCTGTATTTTAGTAGATTTAATTGGACAACTATCTATAATCCAGATCTGTTCGGATTGGGATTCCTGCCTTGAGGCAGGGGTGTGTAAGTGGTGTTGATGGCCTCTTCGGACCCCTTCCAACTCAATTAACAATAATAATTTCGTGTCAGAAATTATTGTGGCTTGAAAGGATTTTTGGGGAAGAAACTCCGCTCAGGGAACGCCCAAATCGGGCTCTTTTCATATCCCCAATAGCTGGGACAGAGACGGGCGCTCAATCCGTCATGCAGTACCCGGGTCTCGAACTGCCGAGCTTCCAGCTAGCAAGGCGAGCTTCTTAACCACTGAGCCAACGCAGCCCTCAATTAATTCTGTGACTCTCAAAGGGGCAAGTCTGCAAGGGGAATGTGAGAAGACCACCACTATCAAGAGAGAATAAACGAGGGGGGAGGGGCCTCTTCGTTCCCGCCATTATGGTTTCCCAACCACTGGGATAAATCCCGCCAAAATTGCCGCTGCGGCTGCGGCAATTTTGGCGGGATTTATCCCAACGGTTTTTCCCGCCCAGATTCTCCTCAGCAAGAATCTCCTCAGGAAAGGGGGAGTGGGAGGCGCACGCGGGGAGATTTACCTGCGAGGGCCTTTTTAACAGCTCTTCTCTGCCTAGCAACAATCTCTCTCTCTCTCCCTTTTCGCGCGAAAATCCAATCTAGGTTTGACTCTGACGAAAAGGCCGAGCGACGACGCTTTGACGTCACAGGCTCAGCGCTCTAAGCGCTTGGCACCCTGGGAAATGGAGTCCTTTGGGGGTGAGGCAGAATGGGTTCTCAAGCCCCATTGAGGCGATACCTCTCTTCTTTATTCATGTCAGATGCACCACCAGCATATAACAATGGCGAATATTCAAACCTTTGTGATGTGTGTCCAGTGTGTGTATATATTTTATCTCTGCTATCTCTCTCTGGGTCCTTGTTTTGTAATTTCTCTGTGTGTAGCTGCAGCACTGTGAACGAAGCCCCAAAGGAATGGCAGATGAGCGCACTGTACGAGCTAATTGAATGCTGGTGCTTTGTCTCTGCCAGCTCTAATTTATTAGGCAGGGCAGGGCATACTGTAGTGAAGACCCAGCTCATTATTAATCTCAATTTGCAGGTTCTCAGATTTAGAATGGCGCAGACACCGGCAACCACGCCATAAATCTTGCCAAGAGAACCCTATGGACCAAAACAAAAGGCAAAACAAAAGGGCAGGCTAGGTGATACAGGATGCTTAACACCACAGAGTGGAGGAAGGGGAGGGACAGGAAGGAGGGAGGAGGAATGCAATGTTGTAAGGAGCAATACTGCATAGGGACATGGAATGTGAGATCAATGAACCAAGGTAAACTAGAAGTGGTAAAAAATGAGATGGAAAGAATAAGCATTGACATCTTGGGCATCAGTGAGCTCAAATGGACAGGGATGGGCGAATTCAGCTCTGGAAACCATCACATCTACTACTGTGGACAAGAAAACCTTAGAAGACATGGAGTAGCCATAATTGTCAATAAAAGAGTGAGAAGAGCAGTAATGGGATACAACCTCAAAAATGACAGAATGATGTCAGTAAGATTTCAGGGCAAACCCTTCAATGTTACTGTGATCCAAATATACGCACCAACCACGGGTGCAGATGAAGCCACAGTGGACCAGTTTTATGAGGACTTACAACACCTCATAGAACAAACACCAAGAAATGATGTCCAAATTATTTTAGGAGACTGGAATGCCAAAGTAGGCAATCAAAAAGTGGAGGGAATAACAGGCAAGTTCGGTCTTGGAACACAGAATGAAGCAGGGCAAAGATTGATAGAGTTCTGCCAAGAGAACGCACTGGTCATAGCAAACACCCTCTTCCAGCAACACAAGAGGCGACTTTACACATGGACATCACCAGATGGCCAACACCGAAACCAGATTGATTACATACTCTGCAGTCAAAGATGGAGAACCTCCATACAGTCAGCAAAAACAAGACCTGGAGCAGACTGTGGCTCAGATCACAACCTACTGATTGCAAAATTCAGGCTTAGACTAAAGAAAATAGGGAAAACAAAGAGACCAGACAGATATCATCTAGATAGCATCCCTAAAGAATACACGGTGGAGGTGATGAACAGATTCAATGGCTTAGACTCAATAGAGAGAGTGCCAGAAGAATTATGGACAGAGATGAGGGACATCATGCAGGAAGCAGCAAAGAAAACCATACCAAAAGAAAAGAAGAGCAAGAAAGCAAAGTGGTTGTCTGATGAGGCTCTTAAAATAGCAGAGGAAAGAAGGAATGCAAAAGTCAAAGGAGAAAGGAAAAAATACAATCTTTTGAACACAGAATTTCAAAGAAAAGCAAGGAGAGATAAGGAAAACTACCTAAAAGAACAGTGCAGAGAAATGGAGGAAAACAACAAAAGAGGCAGAACCAGAGACCTTTTCAAAAAAGTCCAGGAAATCAAGGGAACATTTAAAGCAAAAATGAACATGATAAGGGACAAAGACGGAAAGGAGCTAGCTGATGCAGAAGAGATTAAGAAAAGATGGAAAGAGTACACAGAGGAACTCTACAAAAAGGAACTCAACACTCCTGATAGTCACAATGATGAAGAATTTGAACCTGAGCCAGACATCCTGGAGAGTGAAGTCAGAAAGGCCATAAAGAGCACTGCAAACAACAAAGCTAGTGGAGATGATGGTATCCCAGTTGAATTTTTCAAAGCTCTAAAAGATGATGGCATCAAATTACTGCATTCAATATGCCAGCAGATTTGGAAAACAAAACAGTGGCCACAGGACTGGAAAAGATCAGTATATGTTCCAATCCCAAAAAAGGGCAATGCCAAAGAATGCTCAAATTATCGAACAATTGCGCTCATCCCACACGCCAGCAAGGTGATGCTCAAGATAATACAGGATAGACTTCAGCAGCATGTGGAAAGAGAATTACCAGAGGTGCAGGCTGGTTTCAGAAGAGGCAGGGGGACTAGAGACCACATTGCCAACATACGTTGGATCATGGAGAAAACAAAGGAATACCAGAAACAAGTATACTTTTGCTTTATTGACTACACTAAGGCATTTGATTGTGTGGATCACAACAAGATGTGGCAAGTGATTAAAGAGATGGGAATACCAGAGCATCTCATATGCCTCCTGAGAAATCTGTACAGGAACCAAGAAGCAACAGTTAGGACAGAACACGGAATGACAGAGTGGTTTGGAATAGGAAAAGGAGTAAGACAAGGCTGCATTTTGTCACCCTGCTTATTCAACTTATACACAGAGCACATCATGCGCAACGCAGGGATGGAGGAATCACAATATGGGATCAAAATTGCTGGGAGAAACATCAACAATCTGAGATATGCAGACGACACCACCCTAATGGCAGAAAGTGAGGAAGACCTAAAGAATCTCTTGATCGGTTTGAAGGAAGAGAGTGCAAAAGCTGGCTTGAGACTCAATATCAAGAAAACCAAGATAATGGCATCAGGCCCGATCAGTTCCTGGAAAATAGATGGGGAAGAAGTAGAAGCAGTGACAGATTTTACGTTCTTAGGATCTAAGATCACTGCAGATGGGGATTGCAGCCATGAAATAAAAAGGCGACTGATTCTTGGGAGACAAGCCATGAGAAACCTGGTGAACATAGTGAAAAGCAGAGACATCACATTGCAAACAAAAATTAGAATAGTCAAAGCAATGGTATTCCCAGTGGTAATGTACGGATGTGAGAGCTGGACAATTAGGAAAGCTGAACGCAGAAGAATAGACGCCTTTGAAATGTGGTGCTGGAGAAGAGTTTTGAGGGTACCCTGGACAGCGAGGAGAACAAATAGGTCAATCTTGGAGGAAATCAACACTGACTGCTCATTGGAAGGTCAAATAGTAAAGATGAGGCTAAAGTACTTTGGGCATCAAATGAGAAGGGAGGATTCACTTGAGAAGGCCGTGATGTTGGGAAAGGTGGAGGGCAAAAGAAGAAGGGGGAGGCCAAGGATGAGATGGATAGATGGTGTTGTAGACACAGTGGGCACAGAACTGGGAGGACTGAGGGGGATGGTGGAGGACAGAGGTGCCTGGAGAGTGATGGTCCATGGGGTCGCAAAGGGTCGGAATCGACTGTGCGACTGAACAACAACAACAGATTTAGAATACAAAATATTGGTATATTAAAGAGAAACAAGTAGAACTTCCTCCTCCTACAGTTGCTGTTTTTTTAAATGAGAAGGATTTCAGGAGGCCTTATGACTTTCAGTCATAAGGTATTTGACTCAGATGTTTCAGCCGTCTTTTTAAAATTCTAGAAATACAAACTGCCTCAAAGCCCTTTTCACAGTTGATGGATGAAGAGGTCTGATTCACAGTACAGTGATACCTCATACAACGTTCAAACTTGGTTCCACAAGTGTGGACTTTATACGGATTTGGACTTTGTATGAGGCATGCAAAATCCTAGACACGATGCCTCATACAATGTCCAAATCCTTGCTGCAATGCCTCATACAACGTCGTTTCCATAGAGATACATTGTACTGCAACAGCACAGACTTCAGGGCAAAGTCAAGGAAACAGACGGGAAACTGACAGGACTTTAAGAAATCATTGTCTAAAGGCTAAATACATTACAAAAACATGTCAAACAACCCTGATTGCCCAAGAACCTGAAGAATGCTGCAAAAATCCCAGGAATGCTTCTAAAAATTCTGACAAAAAAAATCCAAAATCATGCTCAAAACCACTCCTAAACACTCTTTGCCTCGTGCAAAACCCACAAGAGCAATGCACGCATGTGTCCTGCCTTTTATACTGCCTAAGCACAATGCAACCTGGGGGAAACCCCAATGCCTCATATAAAGTCGCAGCAACTTTGTATGAGGCAACTTTTTCAAGGAATTAGGCGATGTTGTATGAATTCGATGTTGTATGAAGTGGACTTTGTATGAGGCATTACTGTATACTAATGCCACTGTATTGGATAATCTTTTAGGCTGCAATCCTTCACTCACTTTCCACGTTGTAGGCATTACTGAACTCTGTTGGTCTTACTTTTGAGTAGGCATGCATAAGACTATAGTGCAAATCACTTCCAATTTAATTATCATCTTTTTTTTTGTTCCAAACTTGCAACATTTTACCTTTGAAATAAGTTAAGGAAACTATTTTTAGCTTACACTTGACAATGCCCATGTTGGAGTTGTCTATTCATGTAGACATGCTATTGACCTGCTTTGTTGTGGGATCTTCTTTCATGCAGGAACCAAAACTGCTCAACTGTATATATGAATGAAACACTTAATAGAAGCAGTTTACACTAAAAAAAAGTCTGAAACTCTAGTCTGCTGCAGGATTTAAGCACCACAAGGATCAGGTCACTACCTTCATTTAATCCCTTCCCAGTTGTTAAGTACTGTATATGGAACTATTGTGTTGATCTTTGACCTCTCCTTCCCATTATATCTTAAACAACACACTGGAACAGGACTCAAATTAGTGGCTTTATTAAATTAGATAATACAAAAGCATGGAATAAACTTTATTTGTTCAGATGCACTGTTTATTCCTAGCCTAGTGTTATGTGTCTGACAACTACCAAAACTGATAAAGGGTACAGAATCCAGCACAAGAAATGTGAGAGCATTTCAGTGTATGTATATGCTGAGAACCTAACTGGAGAAGACAGTCAACAGCTTGTATAGTCAATGGTAGAAAGATGTGATTCTGGTACCCTATAAAACTCTTTCTTTCTCATTACTGAAAGCTGGATAAATCATGCAGAATAAATAATTATGCTTGATAGTCCAAACCCAGGCAGTTAGGCCAGTGATTTTAGAGTGCTAGCTGCACTAATGTCATATAAGCTCAAGCTTCATACTACTCAAAGTGTTTAGAAGCCAACCTTGTTGGTGTAATTGGTCAGCAGAGTGGTTCACACATGGCCTAGTGGTCTCTTGCAAGAAAGGCAGTCAGACCAGAGTATGGTGCAGAAGAAAACTCAAAGCAGGTTTACTCAGAAAGTGGAAGGGTGCAAGTATATACAGTGCAACAACTATAACACAAAACAGATATTTTCTCTCGGGCTGCTCAGTTGGCCTCACTGAGACAGTACAGTTGTGCTATATACAAGTCCATTAACAGTTCAGTTCAGCAGGGTAAAGGCAAGCTGTAGCCACAAACAAAGCCAAAGAGATCTACAGCTTCTGTCATCCCAGTTAGTCCTCCTTTGTCCAGTAAGCAGATGGCATATCCAGCAAAAGCCATCAGCAGAAACAGTAGCAAATTTTCATCCATACTGTCAGCAGAGGAAGTTGAGCATTAAAACTCAAGCAAGTTGAGCATTGTAGATGAAGGTCTGCAATCCTGCTCTGTCCTAAATACACTGGCCCTTGGAGCACATCAGGGAAAACTCCCAGCACCTGTGTGCCTCAGCAGTAAAGTCTTAAAGGGATCACAGACACAATATGCCTTGCAACCAGTTAGGGAGAGCAGCGAAGACTTATGTTCCCTAACAAACCTTCTTCTTTCCCGTGCAAAAATTTAGACTAAAGGGCTGGTCAGCTTAAGCTGCTCTCAGAAAACTATGTGCATTTGGCTTTCCTAGTTGCAGGATGCTGTGCTTTGACTTCTTAGAATAAACCAATGTTGAAGTCTAAAACCCTCACAGATGTCTGCATTTATTCAGGGACATCTGATTCAACTTCTTGAAATATAAGTGAAACTTAGACATTGTACCCAAAACTGCACTGTATCCATTTCTATTTCCTTTTCTCTAGAAACTGTGGAAGATCTCAATACCCAGTGCCATAGTAGATGACAGTGTTTCTTATAATGTTTCCCATCATCACCATTGCTCATGGGTGGATACTGTCAACTTTTGCCTGTTATGCCTAGTCAGAAGTCAAATTGGCCAAGCTAAAGTGGGAAAATGAAAATAAAAACTAAGATCTAATATTATGGCAGTTTTAAGTCTTAACAAATTTGTTTTAGTGTGAGCTTTCTGGGATCAAAATCCAGTTTTTCAAACATGGGGTACTTCTTCAGATACTGGTCAGTAGTCAGTCTATCTGCTTCTTCAGACTAGAACTGTTTCTACCCAAAAGTGAACCTTTTTGTGTGCGCGCCAAAAGTGAGGCAATGACTAAAGGCAGGCAGGATGAGTGTATACTCAATGAGTGTATGTTGCATTCTTGACCCAAAAGGTATGACACTTAGCCTTCTTCCTGCCCTACTGAGTCCTGAAGTGGGCCTCGTGAACTTGGTAGCAGGCCAGGTTCAAAGAAAGGCTCTCCCACCCAAAGACGCACAGCAAAGATGTGTCGGCATGGCAGCTGGTGAGCCATGTAGATGGAGCAGCTACAAGTGGCCAGGTCCTGGCTCACCAGGAAAAAGCAGGTACTCCCTTCTAGGAGGTACCCCTCAGAGGTTTCTTTGAGCTTATAGTGCACATGGGGCAGGAGGGCCAATTCCTCAGCTACCAGCTCAGCAATATCAGACAGGCAAGTGGTGTAATAGAGCTGAATCACAGGTGCCACATTGAGTGTTGAGTTCTCCATATGCAGGGCTTGGAGATCCAGCTGTCCTTGGACACAGGCAGGCAGTGCCATAGGTGGGTTGAGTAGCATCAGAAGCTTCTGGCAATGGGAACTAAAGTGGTCAAGTAAGGAACATTCTTGGTTATTTTCAAAGACCCAGCATTTGACCCACATGCCTTTGTGAGGGTGCCAACATTTCAGGAAGTACCGTAGGAAAGATACCGGAGTGACATCTTCCAAGTCACTCAGGTACTGGCTATAAACCTTTGGTGAGTGGGCATTTGACATATTGGGGAGCAAATTGCAAATCTGGTCCTCTTTCGGCACAGCCAGCTCACAGGCCTGTGGTAGAGGGTCTCCAAAACCTGCAGGCGGCATATCTGCACCCTGGCACACGGCAACACTTCCTCGACCAAATCAAAGCTGGTCACACCGGCTCCGACCGTGACCACCTTGACCTGAAACTTGATGTCTAGGACACTGCACTAACGAGGCCACAATGAAGATTAGGATGACAGGCAGCCCCTGGCGAGCCAGGCAATAGACCACCTCACGCCCATGGCTGTTGCCATCTTGTCACAACACTGTATAGAGCTCAAAGTCCACATTGAAGCAGGTGGTGTGTTCCAGGAAGAGGCGGGCTGGGAAGTGTTGCACTAGTTCACACATGTAGGAGGTGGCCATGAAGATGCTATTGAGGACAGCCACGTCCTCCTGGAATACCAGTTTCACTTTAGCACCTGTCTTGAAGAGTCCATCCAGCATGGCCAGGAGTTCACACATGTCCTTGTCTTTTGCCTTGCTATATTCCTCCAAGTTCCAGATAAGCTCAGGTGCTAGAAAGCACTTGGAGATGCTGTTGGTAATATGTATGGGCAACCCCAGACTGGCTCTGAACTGGTGCCTTCTGAAGTGGTGGGCAAACTCCAGTTCTGATAGGTAGTGGTTGTGCTCTAGATTGGCCTCAATCACCACCAGGCAGTCCTTTTTAGGGCCTAGGCACGGTATTATGGAAGCCAGGCAGTCAATCTTCTCCCTGCTGCAAGACAGGAGATGAAAAGATGGGCCCATTAATGAGCTTTCCTAATCACAGCTAAGATTCCTTTCACTGCAGATGCCATGGGCTAAACTTAGGATCTCCTCCATACACCGCATGCATAGGATTTACGACTGGATAGTGGCACAATAAATAGCTTACATCTATGGTGAAACTTAGCCAGGAAAATAAGAGGACTAGGGATCAGGTTATAATGCCAATGCTTTTCCTCTTGTGAAACGCAGCAGGTATTGATCCCGCAAGAGGAGAGAAAGGAAACTTTAGGCACAGAAGCAAAATCCTTTAAGCTTCCCATGAGTATCAACTTGTGTTGATAGGTTTGTATGGAAGATGGTCCTTCACATTAGGTAAAGAGTGGCTGACTATGTGTAATTTAATCTGTAATAACCAATTGAATTGCAGCACTCCCAAAGCAAGGATTGAAACAGAGCATATTTAGGCTGAAATCCCATATGTCAGGGGAAACCGTTCAAAGGAGCTTATTCCCAAGTAATATTGGATTGCTGCCTGACTGTCACGAAATCAGTAGGACTCACAGCACAACTCTGGGCAAACTTACCTGAAATATGCCCCAGCGATCACCACAAGATTTACTTCAGCACATGGCTGCAGTCATTAAACATGTAGTTTTACAAAAGCAGTTTGTGACCCGAGTGCTACATGACGGAGTGAGCATCCGTCTCCATCCCAGCTCCTGTCAACCTAGCAGTTCAAAAGCAAGACATTGCAAGCAGATAAATAGGTACCACTTTGGTGGGAAGGTAAACAGCATTATGTGCACTCTTGCCTAGAAGCCACTTATTTCCACATCTTTTCAAAAGAGCATGCATTTCCATTTTGTCTTGAACATTCAGAAGTGTTAAATAAATACTGGCTTGGATCCATGGCCTTCCTTCTGTAGCTAGAAGGGCTACCTTCTGTCCACGGAAGGCTTCCAATACAGCAGACGATTTCTGCAAGCATGGCAAGGGGATAGAGGCAATTTCTGCTCTCTTTCCATCTCTCCCTAAAATCTACTCCCATAGGGTTGTGGTATCTTTCATCACACTGGGGAAAGTAACCCTGTAGGCTGCAGAGTGGGGAATTGGCAATGTTTCCTCCCGATTTTTCTTCCAGAGGAGGGAACATTTCTGAGCAAAACTGCCATCCATGAAAAAGAAGCTGGATCTAACTCACCACTGAAAATCTTTAAATTGGGATTATTTTTCAGTACTTGTTAGAATGCAGCTGGGAAACAAAGTTAGCATGTGGCATACTCTAAGTAAACAATTGGGTTTGATATTCAAAGGAAGCTGGTAGGAGACAGATTGACTATATAGTACTTGGAAACTACGATGTTCCAGCTTTAGAGTTTCAATATACACCAGCAACCAGAGCATTCAGTAAGAAAATAAATACAATACCAACAGAGGTTTCCTTTGTCGACTGAGGTGATTGCCACTCTTCAAAGGAAAATTAACCTTTGAAAAAGAAGAGAAGATGAATAGCAGTATGACATAAGAGAATATTTTGACATGAGATTATGTGGTGTTGGAAAACTCTTTACCATGAATACGAGGAATCTGTGGCAATCCAGATTTTTATGAAATACTACTTCCATCACCCCACAACAATGAGCAGGCTGATGGGGCTGGATGTGAACCACATCCAGTGGGTCACAAGTCATACCTGCCAACCATCCCGTTTTACCTGGGAAAACCCCTTATTTTTACCCCTCTTCCCGGCCCCTCCTGTTTTATTAATTTCCCCATATTTTCCCTTATTTCCCTCCATCCGGAGCCGGGCGGGGGCCGCCCGGACCGGAGACTACCACCCCCAGCCAGGGGTGAGGAGGAGGAGGAGGAGGAGCAGCTGAGAGGCGGGAAGGCCAGCTACCGCCGCCGCCACAGGGCCTCCAGAGCCGGGGGCTGCTGAGCTGGTCCTCCTCCTCCTCCTCACCCCACTCCCTGATATTAAAAGGGAAAACCCGATCGGGGTTTCCCCTTTAATATCAGGGGGTGAGGGGTTGCGATCCCCCTCTCCACTGGCTCCCCTGGGGCCAGAAGCGTTGGGGGGACAGACCCCTTTTGTCCCCCCCAACCCTCACGGACCCACGGGACCCAGGAGAGTGGATCGAATCCACCCCACCCCCTGATATTAAAAGGGAAAACCTGATCGGGGTTTCCCCTTTAATATCAGGGGGTGGGGGTTGCGATTCCCCTCTCCACTGGCTCCCCTGGGGCCAGAAGGGTTGGGGGGACATACCCCTTTTGTCCCCCCAACCCTCACGGACTCACAGGACCCAGGAGAGGGGATCGAATCCACCCCACCCCCTGATATTAAAAGGGAAAACCCGATCAGGGTTTCCCCTTTAATATCAGTGGGTGGGGGGTTGCGATCCCCCTCTCTACTGGCTCCCCTGGGGTTGGGAGTATTGGGGGGGACAAAAGGGGTCTGTCTCCCCAACCCTCCTGAACCCAGGGGACCCAGTGGAGAGGGTGGTAGGTTCAGGAGGGTTGGGGAGACAGACCCCCTTTGTCCCCCAACTCTCCCAGACACAGGAGACCTGGGAGAAGGGAGCGAATCCATCCCACCCTCCCAAACTCCGTTGTTAAAGAGAAGAAACCGCTTGGTTTCTTCTGTTTAATAACGGGGTGTCCTGTGGGGGGGATCCCCCCTCTACCGGCTCCCCTAGCTCTGGAAGGGTTGGGGGGACAGACCCCTTTTGTCCCCACAACCCCCTGAACCCAGGGGACCCAGGAGAGGGGATCGATTCCATCCCCCCCCCAACACTCCATTTTTAAAGAGAAGAAACCACTTGGTTTCTTCTCTTTAATAATGGGGTATCCTGTGGGGGATCCCCTCTCTGCCAGTTCCCCTAGCTCTGGAAGGGTTGGGGGGATTTGGCCACACCCACCGATTTGGCCACGCCCACCAATTTGGCCACACCCACAAAATTTCCCTTATTTTCAAAGCCAAAAGTTGACAGGTATGTCACAAGTTCCTCAGCCTTTCTTTAAACTTTCCTGGTGAGCCTACCAATGACTTTAGATCAGGACAGAAAGCAGAAAAGGCTATAGTGTAGTTTTTGAGAAGAATTGAAGATCCAAGTTGTGAACGTGTTTGACTCAGATCCAGGAAGAGCTTTATGGCAAGAACAAACATTCTTGAGGGTACGCAAGAGCAAAATCAAGTTAGAAGATGGAGGAAGGAGTTCACTGGACAAGTAATAACATTAAAGGGGGATGTGGCTGAGGAACTCGACCTCCCCTACATCACTTGGAGGACACTATGGGGCTGAGGACACTATGGGGCTGTAGTGGCTCAGTGGTTAAGAAACTCACCTTGTTAGCTGGAAGACCAGCAAGTCAGCAGTTCGAGACCTGGGTGGTGTATGATGGATTGAGCACCGTCTGTCCCAGCTTTTGGGGACATGAAAGGAGCCTCATTTAGGCGTCCCTTGAGCAGTTTCTCCAACAAAAATCCTTTCAACCCAGAATAATTTCTGACAAGAAATTATTATTACTTGGAAGACCCTGAATAAGCTGAGGGTTGGAATCCCTAAATGTAAGACTAACATGCTCAAGTGAGGGCTGCTGGCAGACAACAACATGCTGTGTGAATGTGGAGAGATACAGAATCCAGCTGATCTGTGGGTTACTACTGGAAACATATACCCATGTGGACTTAGGTTTGGCCAACGACAAAGCCAAGAAGGAGAAGGTGGCTTCATTTTGTCAGTCTCTAAAGTCTGACCTAGACACAAAAAAGGTACACAAGAATGGGAAAGCCTGTGATACGCACCTCTTGACCTCCCTCAAAAAGTTTTTCAAGAACATCAAAGATGAAAACAGTTCCTCTTATCATGTATAAAGGGATACTTGCAAGTTTGAAAAACCGGATTCCTGCCTCCATCCCTGCCCCTAACCAAAATTCCCACGTCTCCAAGACACATAAACGAGTGCACCCAAATGACATACAGTACCATGAAATAAATGCAGAACAGGATGGTGAGGTGGTGCTGGGTCATCATCAATGCATATACCACGATGCGTATAGATTACACTGGTCATTACAGGCTGAGTACTCGAAACCCTTATTGCTTTGAAGTCTGCCCCCCCCCTCAAATTCTAATTACAAAAATCCCATCCTCAGCTGGTTCTAGACTCCAATCCCCTGTGTTCCCCCCCACCCCACCGACAAAGGGGCCACAAATAAGCATCATCCTATCTGGCCAGCAGCCTACCTGCCCCTTCCAGTTGCCTTTGATCTTTGCCGACCCCAGGTGGTCGCCTGCAAAGAGGCGATCCCTCGCTTGCGGATTCTGGGCTGAACAAGGACAAGGATGGATGGTGAGCTGCGAGCTCCACCTGCTGCAGCTTCCAGAAAGACAGCCTTCCACCTGGGAGAAGGAGCAAAAAAATCAGAATAATGAAGTTGGGCATATATAGAGTACCTTCCCCTCTCCTATCCCCAAGTCATCCAAATGCACACTACTGAAAGCAAGGCCGAAATTTTGGGTGATACAGTAGTTGTTAAGGAAGCGAACGTTAAATATAAATATAGAAGGTAAAAGTCCCCCTTGCTCGAAAGCCAGTCGCATCCAACTCTAGGGTTTGGTGCTCATTCTCTGTTTACAGCCAGAGCCAGCATTTCTGCAGTCACATGGCAGGCATGACTAAAAACTGAAGCACATGGAACACTGTTACCTTTCCTGCCAAAGCGGTACCTGTCTATCTACTTGCAATTTCTTGCTTTCAAACTGCTATGTTGCCAGGAGCTAGGATAGATGATAGGCACTCATTCCATCACACAGAACTCAGGTCTCAAACTGCTGACCTGCCGACTTTCCAGTTGTCAAGCTCAGTGTTTTAACCACTAGGCTACTGCAGCCCCTTGAACCAAGGTGCAGTAAAACCTCGTATAAAGAGCGCCTCGCTTAGAGTCTAACTCGCTTAATGGTCGCCTTGCTTAACAACTAAAACCAACCAAAAAATTGCTTAACAACTAAATCAGGGTTTGCAATCCCCCCCCCCCGCCAGAAGTCACAATTGGTCATTTACAATGGTGTTTCGCTTAAAGAGTAAACTCGCTTAAAGAGCAATGCCGCATTATGCTCTAAGCAAGGTACTACTGTTAATGAAATCATTATTGGAATTTCTTCATGGTCAACATTGAACCAATGAGGATTTAAATTTGGCCAACGACAAAACCAAGAAGGGAGCTTCATTTGGGTAGTTTAAAGTTTGACCTAGACACAAAAGAAAAAGAAATAGTCACCATTCCATGTCCCAGGAGGCCTCTGGGCATGTGTAGAGTTCATTTCCCTCTCCTACCCGCAAATGATCCAAATCAGCACATGTATGCATGCCAAGTGTGTAAGGGGTGAAGGGATATACCAGAGGTTCTCAACTTTTTTAAGCTGTGGGCCGGACCACGCCCCTCAGACAGCTGAGTGGGTGGGACTGGTTGTTTTCCCCGCCATAAATGCTGCTGTAAAACACGCCCATATATACATATATACATATATACATATATACATATATATATATATATATATATATATATATATATATATATATATATATATATATATATATATATATATATATATATATATATATATATTTGTTGTTCTTATTGTTGACATTTTCATGATTTGTATGTTTATTTTGTTTTGTAGTTTTATATTACAGTATATCTAAAATTAAAAATTAAAAAACCCTACCAAAACAAATGCACACTTATGAAAGCAATGCCTTAATTTTGGAAGTAGATTGCTAAGGAAGTGAATGAAATATTAAAGTTGAAAATAGAAGCATGTACTAAAAACAGCACTTTTATTTATATGCAAGAAGATTAGTGATGGACAATGCAAGACTAAAATTTTTGCATTCATCAAATGCAGCAGGACTAATGATTGCAAAAACAAAATTGGAAAGGAAAGGGTTTTTCAGAATTAACAGAACAGTATAAATAGGTTTTGGAATGGAGCAAACAATAATAAATTCACGTGGTCTGTGTTTTATTTTTATATTTTAGGACTATGTCGTTTTGTGAATGTTAATTCATTTTTATTTTGTAAACCAGCCAGGGTAGCAGTTTCTGCTAGGTGGGAGATATATAAATAAAATAAAAATGAAATGAAAAGGGTGTGCTCTGTTTGAAAACATTCACTATCTCTGTAATTCAAATTTTTGTGTTAGGGTTATATAAATAAAATGAAATAAAATGAAAAGGGCATGTTGTTTGCAAATATTTTGGATGTTTTCATCCTTTATGGATCTCACTATCTGGTATATCAGAAAACAACAACAAAAACTTTGCGGCACTTTAAAGACTAACTGCTCTATTTTTAATGTGAGCTTTCGTGGATCAAGTCCACTTCATCAGACATAGGAGTGAGACGTCAAGGCATTATTTATGTAACCAGATACAGATGCATAGAGTGATTAATCAACTACATACAGTACAGTACTGTAAGGGACTGCAGTGGCTCAAGTAGCTAAGACGCTGACTGGGAGGCGGAGGGTCAGCAGTTCGATTCCTGAGTACTGCAGGACGGAATGAGCTCCTGTCTTTGTCCCAGCTCCTGCCAACCTAGCAGTTCGAAAGCAAGAAATTGCAAGTAGATAAATAGGGATCGCTTCGGTGGGAAGATAACAGCGTTCTGTGCACTCGTGTCTAGTCATGCCTGCCACATGACCACGGAAACGCCTGCAGAAGCAGACAGCGCTGGCTCTTCGGCTTTGAAACGGAGATGAGCACTGCACCCTAGAGTCGGATACGACTGGCTTTCGAACAAGGGAAACCTTTACTGTATTCCAAAAAAATTCAACTAATCTGGGTAATTTCCAAATAAAAAACAACTGAAACATCGGTATCCGTAAGGAAACAAAGGCAGACGCGACGGACCGTGAAGAAAACCTCCAACCACCACACCAAATGCCACCATTTGCCAGGCAGCGCCGCCAACCCAACCCAGCCCCAAAGAGTGGCATGGCAGGGGCGGGTTGGCCTGGCCCTTGTCCCCGCCTCCCAGGGCTGAGTGACAGCCCACCCGACCACTCGCCTCCGAGGATCCGGAGGAAGGGGATTAACCCTCCTCTCGCCGGGAGGGAGCGTGTTCTTTGCTCAGGGCTGCGCTGATCCCGGGGAGGTCCGGCGCGGCGGGAGTGGCTGCCAGTTCGAGACCGGCAGGGCGCGGAGGAGGAAGGTGAGCGGGTTTGGAGAGCTCGGGGTGTCGGTTGGCCCCGCTTACACGGTTGCAAAGACATCAGGGAGGCGGCAACGCAAGGAGCTCCGTTCAGGCACCTGGGCAGAAAAAGGTGTCCTATTATTATTAGTATTATTATTAGTATTATTGGTCCGGGGCAAGGCGACAGGAGTTGTGGTTAATCCGGAATGGCAGGATTTGTGCATAAAGAGTTTCTATGGAGCTGGATCGTGGGAAAAGAAGGCAGGCCAGGTTTAGGAGTGGGATTGCCACTCTTGGATACACAGAGCCTGGGGTTGGGTAGGCCTGTAGGTTTATTATTAGACATTATAATTCATTATCAATTAAACATGCAGGTGGTGGTGGGGAGGGACTAGGGCAATGGTTTCTTCCACCAGTTGCCTTTAGATAGTTGGTGTTGAGATGGCTTCCCCATTCCTATCCAAGACTTCGGTTCAAATAATAGAATCACAAACTTATTGTGCTACTCGGTGGGATGGCTTTGCTTTTTATTTATTTATTTGTTTGTTTATTTTACAATTTCATACGATGACCCTCCTGGGGATGCTTATTCAAAAGTTGAATTTTTTTGAAGTGGTAGTTGTATTAGTCTGTGCAAGCATATCAGAGAGTAAACAAGACAAAAAAGTAACACCTTAACAACTAACTCCTGTATTAAATGTGAGCTTTTGTGGATCAAGTCCACTTCGTCAGATATAAAGTGTGAGACCACCTTAAAAGTACTTCTCATTGATGCGTATAGGGTTGCAGTGGCTCAGTGGTTAAGAAGCTCACCTGGTTAGTTGGAAGGCTGGCATGTCGGCAGTTCCAGACCTGGGTACTGCATGATGATTTGAGTGCCTGTCTCTGTCCCAGCCAGCCTAGCAGTTCGAAAGCAAGAAATTGCAAGTAGAAAAATAGGGACCACTTTGGTAGGAAAAAAGATCTTGGGGACATAAAAGGAGCCTCATTCGGGCATCCCCTGAGAGGAGTTTCTCCAGCAAAAATCCTTTCAACCCGTGAAATAATAATAATAATAATAATAATAATAATAATAATAATAATAATAATAATAATAATAATAATAATAATAATAATAATAATTATTATTATTATTATTATTATTATTATTATGCCGTATCCAAATCAAAATATTGGCGATCCTCATGGAGATCAGCCATGAAGACTGTCATCTGCCTTCCACATCGCAGCATGACCCCCATACCACTGATCTGGCCCCAGGCCAGTACAGTATTGATGAAGCGGCTGCCCTCTCATCAAGATGGATTCAAGTGGAATTTAATCCACTTGGGGACCATCACCTTTCTCTATGGACTTTGCCACTCAAGACCATTAGTCTTCAGGATTGTCAGGTTAGTTAACCACTGTCTGACACTTGGCGTTGAGTTGCTGGCAGTATGATCTTCTCTATTACCATTGCAGGGTAACCTGGTCAGACATAAGTTAGTATTTAAGGTGCCACAATATTTTTGTCTTTTTGTTTTGTTTACTCTCTGAAATGGGAAGCAATAATTGATCTCTCACGTCTCATTACGGCACTCTAATCATGACCCTGCTCAGGGCCTTTCCTTTGCTTCTTACAGTTTAAACATTTTGGTGTTTTAGTTGCAGACTGCCCTTTTTGTGGAAAGTCAGCAGCTTCCAGGAAGAACGGACGGAGAAGCCGAGGCCTTGTGATGGCTACTGAGCTGGAAAGCCATTGCCACTTGGGCTTCCATGCCTCCACTCTGTTCCACCAGGCCAAGTTGCCCCAAGTGAAAGTGGAAGCAGAAGAGATTCCAATTTCTGACTTCAGAAAGGACCAAGATGGAGACAAACAGATACATACACTATGGATGTCTCCACCGTGTGCCCGTACTGAAGGACTGTCCCCTCACTGGACAGCCCAGTGGCTAGAAGAATTAAAGACCTCAGCGGCGTTTGCAGAAGATGGGCATGACTATATTCTGAAGAGCACTCAGCTTCCTCAGTTATTGCCTGGGACTGATACTGAGGTCTACCTGTCCACGTTTGAGCAAGTGGCCTCAATCTGCGGGTGGCCAGAAGCAGAGTGGGTGAACCGGCTTGTGCCACTGCTTACTGGAGATGCCCGACAGACTTATAACAGCCTGGATCCCATGGATGCGGAGGACTATGTCAAGGTGAAGGCCGCCATTTTGCGAGAGGACACTGTTAGCTCAGAGACCTGGCGCCAACGCTTCCGGCAGTTTGCTTGCCAGGAAGCCAGCGGGCCCCGCGAGGCCTGCAGCCTTCTGTGGGAACTTGGTCGTTGTTGGCTGAAGCCGGAGAGCCACACCAAGGAGCAGATCCTCGAGCTTCTGGTTTTGGAACAGTTCTTGGTGGTTTTACCAGAGGAAATGCAGAGATGGGTGTTGGAGCGTCAACCCAAAACCTGTGCCCAGGCAGTGGTCCTGGCAGAAGAGTTTCAAGAGGGCTTGAGGCTCAAGGCCAAGACTTGGGAAGACCAGGTGAGAGACAGGCTCCATCTATAGTTGAGTCTGCTTGAGTTGGAAAAGAGAGGGCTGTAAGTTTTGTGATGCTGTCCCTAAAAGAGCTGAGCACAACAGAAGCACAAGTCATAAGTTTGGCTTCTAATGAGGTTGACTTCTCTCTGTGTAAAGCAGGGGTTTCCAACCCTTTCAAGCCGGAGGCTGGGCCACACTCTCTCAGTCAGCTTCGAAGGCCAGATAGCCATTTTGCACTGCCTCCACGATGGGGGTGGCCATTTTGTCCCAACAGCTTCAAAGGGGTAGCCATTTTGTTTCTCAAATGCCCTTGGAGGGGTGGGGTGGCCACATGAAAAGGTGCCATGAGCCAGATCCAGCCCACGGTCCTTGGGTTGGGAACCCATGGTATAAAGGATTTAATGAAGTGTGTCTTCTCTGAAGAATGTGACACAATTGGTTTCCCTCTCTTTCTCCCACAGGTAGCCGTGTGTGTGAAGACTGAAGAAGTTACCTCAGAGATGATGGACGCAGACGCTTTGAGGGAATCTCTCTCTTCTCATTTCTGTGCTAACAGGGATGCCCAACAAGAAGAAAGACAGAGTGTATACAAGTTAACCAGAATGTCTGGAAAGGAACCACAGTCCCTACATGAAATGAGTAAGATGGTGGGATTCTTATCACTTCCGTTTTCTATTGCATTTTGCTGTTATTTTAGCTTTTTACTAGCTGTCTTTTCTAGACTGACCACCTGTAGATGTGTTATGATTCCCTTCACTTCTGCCAAGATGGCTAGGGATAATGGGAGATGTAGTTGAACAAACTAGCATAGAAACAGGCAGGGGAAGACAGAACTTTCAAAAGGTGTTCCAGGAGAATTAAGGCCTTGTGCTTATTTATCCATTTCAGGTGAGATAAAGACAACAAAAGTTTGTGATACCTTAAAAACTAATGAGATGTATTTGGCATAATAGCAATAACAATTACACTTAGATAACACTTGGAGCACTCTCTGGGCAGTTGACAATGTAATTAGCATTTTTGCCCCCAACATGCTGGGTACTCATTTTACCAACCTCGGTAGGATGGAAGGCTGAGTCAATCTTGAGCCCATTTGGATTGAATTTACAATGTGAGCATTGCACTACAAGGGCAAAAGCTTTTCTGGATTGTAGCCCACTTTGTTTAGTGCCACAGATTAGCTATGAGCTATGGCTTATAAAGTTGGCTAGAGTGAGACAGAGCCTTTAGCTCTGAAGCCAAGTTCATCATTGTGCTTCCCAAGAGAGGATGCAAGGCAAACTACACAATTCTAAAGCAGCTTCCATCCTAAAGAAGGAAATAGTAAAACACTTCTGAGTGTATGTTGGAGACCTTGGAAGGGATCACTATAGATCAGAATTAATTTGAAGGCATTTAATCAAATTAAATCATAACCAATTAAAGCTTATGTTTAATATATCTTGTTAATATTTAAGGTGACTCAAGAACTGTTTTTTTTTTGCAGCTACAGGCTAATATGGCTGTATGGGTTATGTTGATCCTGACTTGTGTAGTGACCCTGTTCAGATTTCCAAGATACCGTATTTGCCACACATAGGACACATTGGAGTACATAGGACACACTCTGTTTGTGCGCTCATACCTGGGCTTATATCAGTGACACTGATATAAAGATCCCTTGAGTACTTCATATACCATATTTGCTGGTGTATAAAATACACTCCATTTTCCTTGTGTATTTTAAGGGGAAAAGTGCATCTTATACACCGGCAAATATGGTACTCAATACATAAGGGATCAAGGGGTCTTTATATCAGTGTCACATCCCATTGAGTTTCCAGTCCCACAGCATCCAGTTTGTTTTTTTCTTGCTCATACTGACCTGCTGGGGTACACAGAAAGAGCCTCCTCAAAGATTGTGGTGCAAAAATACCACAATCAGGCGTACTTCGGGCAATGGCCACCTTGTGCCAGCTAATCTTTCTCACACTAGGTCAGGTGAAAGGAACTATGGAATGAATTCGCCAAATGGTGGCTTCATTTTGGCAGTTTCACATCCGGCCTAGACACGGAAGAAGAAGAAGAAGACTGGCCTGCGAGAAACTGAAATCTGTGTTTTGCTTTGCTTGTCCCTATCAGGGGTCAAGACTCGGAGGATCACGTCATCTGAGAAGCAGCATGGTGTCAACTGGGGAGAGAAAGAGACGCGCGCTTTCTTGAGCATCTGGGGCCATGACCACATCCAGAGGATGCTGCAGCACACGTATCAGGACGAGGAGGTCTATAAGAAGATTGCTGTGCAGATGGCAGCCCGTGGGTATGACCGTGACTGGGAGCAGTGCCGCCAGCATGCTAAAGAGCTTTGCCATGGCTACAAAGAAGTAAGAGACCAGAACTGGCACACTGAGCGTGGCCGACATATGTGGCAGTATTTTGAGGATCTGAATGCCATTCTCAACCCATTGTTTGAACTGGACCATAGGTATGAGAGAGAGAATGGTGCCGGCGACTTGAGTGGGGACATCAGCCTCGGAGGGTCCACGGAGGCGGACTCTCGGAGTTCAGCTGAGCTTGGCGATTTGGAAGAGAATGGCATTTGGGCTGCAGAGCTCAAAGAAAGGCAGGAGAGCAGCCAGGCCATCTTCCAGAGGGCGGCCAACTGGGGGGAGAAGGAAACCCGGGATTTTCTTAGGATTTGGGGGCAGAAGCGTGTCCAGCGACTGCTCCATCAGCAGCACTGGAACGAAGGCATCTATAAGGAAGTATCAGTGGAGATGGCAGCTATGGGCTACAGCAGGGATTGGGAGCAGTGTCGTCAGCGTGCCAAGGATCTTCGGCGTGGCTACAAGGACATTAAGGACCGCAAGCGACGTTCTGCTCGGGGCCGTAAAGTTTGGCAGTACTTCGAAGAACTGGAGGCCATTCTGGGGCAGGGCACCGAAGCCCAGGGCAACACCATCGTCGTCAAGAACTGGAAGGATGATTTTATGGACGAGGAGCTGTCTGTGCAGAACCCAAGCCCCATAGGGGACTCTGATCATGTGGATATGATGTCAGGTTCTAGCGAGGAGGCGGAAGACCTCCCAGCACCCTGCCAAAGAGCTGAGAAATGGGGCGAGAAAGAGACACGGGATTTTTTGAGCATTTGGGGTCAGGACCACATCCAGAGCTTGCTACATCACCATCACCGGAACGAGGAGGTTTATAAGAAAATAGCAGCAGAGATGAGTACCTTGGGGTATGAGCGGGATTGGGAGCAGTGCCGCCAGAGGGCCAAAGATCTTCGGCGGGGCTACCGAGAGGTGAAGGACCGCAACCTGTGCTCCAGGCGGGGGAGGCAGATGTGGCAGTATTTCGAAGAGCTGGACGGGATATTGAGGAGGTGGTATGAAATCAGCAGCGGCCATGTTGAGGAAGAAGTGAATTTAGATAGTAGTTCTCAGGGGATCTGTGCCCAAAACTCTCTCGGGCAAAATGATTCATCCCAGACTTGTAAAACGAGCCCAGCCGAAACATCAAGTTCGCATGACACATCAGCGTTACAGCTTAATCAGACTGTGGCCAACAGTGGCCACATAGAGCATGCTGGTAGCCAAATTCCTCTTCAGCGAGCTGCCAAATGGGGGGAGCGGGAAACCCGGGATTTCCTCAGTATTTGGGGACATGACAGCATCCAAGACCAGCTGCGCCAACAATACCGCAACGAGGAGGTCTACAAGCAGATTGCGCTGCAAATGGCTGCCCTGGGCTATGACCGTGACTGGGAGCAGTGCCGTCAGCGTGCCAAAGACCTCCGACGTAGCTACCGGGATGCTAAAGACCAGAACAGGCGGTATGGTCGTGGCCGTCAAATGTGGCAATACTTTGAGGAATTGGATGCCATCTTAGGGCGTTGTTGTGACCAATACAGTGGACACAATGAGAGGGACAGAATGGAAGAAGATGCTGTTTTGGAACTTGACACCAGAGGATCTATGTCACCTTGTTTGGCCACTGGTATTGCTGCACCGGTCCTGTTAGAAACCCAGCTTCAGGGGCCTGCTAAGAGGGGAAGAGGACAGGTGGTTGAGGAGGCAACCAAGGTGGACAGCTGTAGTAGGTGAACCAAGTTTTGTTTGTCCATGTAGAAGTGTGCAGAAGATCACCTTCCTGGTCTGTAACCAATAAAGGTTGGGGGCATAAGAGTCCACGAAAGCTTTATGCCAAATAAGACTTGTTAGCCTTTTAGATGCCACAAGATTCTTTGTTATTTGTCCACGTGGCATTCGAGTTGCTACTACATTGTGGGGGACAGCCAGTTCTTGTGCTGAGGAACACTTTCCTCCATGCTCTTTCCCACTTTTGTCACCTTGATTGAAATTATAAACAAAAACCAAATTAGAGATTGAAAGACTGAGGAGCTTCCAATGCATTAAAAATATACATTCATAATAAGCTGTAATCCTATACCCTGAAGAGTTCCCCCAGCACCACCACAGCATATTTTAGCATGTTTCTCTCTTGTTTTGACCTAAATAGAGATGCTGTTTCCAAGCCTCTGTTCAGGTCAGTGTTTCCCAACCTTTGGTTTTTTGGACTTCAATTCCCCGAAGCCTAAGTCAATTCCCCAAAGCACTGATCAGCCAATATACTGACTTAGGCTTCTGGGAATTGAAGTCCACCGGTGGGGTGTGGCAACCGCTGGTTTAAGTCAACCCAAACTCCCTCCAGCTATGGCAACAGGTCTAGGCCGAAGGCCTTCCACCAACTACACACTGGAGACCAAGCTGTGTGCAGTCTTGTGAATGGGTCCTTGAGGAGAAACTTTGTTTGAAGAAAAGATTGAATACATTTTTAGAATAACAAAATAAATAAATAAGGATTGGAAACTGACTTTATTATGTTGGCTATATAACAAAATGTGTAACCGCAGGTGAAATATGATGTGTATGCTACCTGTGAAAATTGGGTGTTGTAAAGATGTTGCTGAAAATGGCAATAAAAAAAATCAGGGACCTGGAGGAAACTTTACAACATGTGGCACCTTTTCCTTAGAAAAAAGGTAAGCAAGGAAAGACATGAAAAATTTGTCTAAAATTAAGCATGGTGTAGAGTCATGGTTCCCAATGTGGGGCACATGCCCCACAGGGGGGCAATTTGAGAATGAGTTATTAATAGTTAATGGCCTTTTAGGTTTCCTCCATGTGAACAGGAATTCACTTTTTGAATAAGAATTCTATGTCACAGCGGGGAGGCGGCATCAGGATTTTAAAGATGCTTAGGTATGGCATGGCCAAAAAAGGTTCGGAACCACTGGTGTAGAGTAAGTGGGTATTGAGAGGTTTTTCTTCCTTTTTCAAAACACGAGCCCACTCAAGCTGGATGTATGAAATTCTGGACAGGTAAAAGTACATACTTTTGCATAGTGTATTCCTGGTGGTAATGTATGGTTGTGAGAGCTGGGCCATAAGGAAAGCTGAGCACAGAAGAATCGATGCCTTTGAGATATGGTGCTGGAGGAGAGTTTTGAGAGTCCCCTGGACAGTGAGGAGAACAAATAGGTCAATCGTAGAAGAAATCAACCCCGACTGCTCCTTAGAAGGTCAAATAGAAAAGATGAAGCTAAAGTACTTTGTACATCAAATGAGAAGAGAGGACTCACTTGAGAAAGCCTTGATGCTGGGAAAGGTGGAGGGCAAAAGAAGAAGGGGGCGGCCAAAAATGAGATGGCTGAATGGTATTGTAGACACAATGGGCACAGAGCTGGGTGGTTTGAGGAGGATGGTGGAGGACAGAGGTGCCTGGCGGGCGATGGTCCATGGGGTTGCCAAGGGTCGGAATCGACTGTGCGACTAAACAACAATAGTTAACTCTGGAATTTGTTGCAGCAAGAAGTAGTGATGTTTGGCCTAAAAAGGAAATTGAATAAATATGTGGAAAATGGAGCATTCACAATTTAAAATTATGGACGTATATGAGTATAGGTAAAATTCAAAACAAATTAAAATGTTAGGATAATTAGACTATACTTTACCAGAATTTGACTACTTCAATAGAGTTGTTTTGGCCATTTACAAGATCTTTGTACGTGTGATGGGGCATAAATTGAATGCACATAAATGTTGCTTTGAATTAGTTTTGTATCCAGCTAGCCTCATTTTTACTTGATTGTTCTTTGATTTTTCTATTTCACTTCAAAGTCTATTACCCGACATCCAAATGATCTAACCAGAATCTTGGCTTGGTGGGAAACACTCCTCAGCATTCATTCATCTGGCAAGATGTGTTTACTTTCCATAGATTTAGCCTAGCCCCATGATGGTGAACCTTGGCACTCCAGATGTTCTTAGACTTCAATTCCCAGAAGCCCAAGCACCCTGTAAATCCACATGAATGGGTTTACTGTGATTCATCCGGCCCGCACTGCTCTCGTCACTCCCGGAAGCGGAAGTAAAACGTGCCCATACGGGTGCGTTTTACTTCTGCTTCTGGGAGCGACAAGGGCAGCACGGGCCAGATGAATCGCAGTAAACCCATCCGTGTGGATTCACAGGGTTCTAGGGCTTCTGCGAATTGAAGTCCAAGAACATCTGGAGTGCCAAGGTTTGCCATCATGGGCCTAGCCTGTTCTACTTTAACATTTGCGCTTGAGAAGCATGCAGAAAACCTTCGATTTTTGAGGGGTGTCCAACCTCTGTGCTCCAGGTGTTCTTGAACTTCAATTACCAGAAGCCTAAATCGGCACCAAGGTTGGACACGCCTGTTCTAGAAGATTCATGTTCATTGTGGTACAGTCACAGTATTATGAACCATAATACATAGAATGATTAGGGGACTGGAACACATTCCTTACCATCTGAGGCTGCAACGGTTGGGCTTCTTCATTCTTGAACGACGGCGTCTAAGAGGTGACCTGATTGAAGTTTATAAAATCATGCACGGTGTGGGCGAAGTAGATGAGGAAAAACTGTTTTCCCTATCGCACAACACTAGAACTAGGGGGCACTCTATGAAACCTTTGGGTACTAGTTCTCAAACAAATAAGAGAAAGTACTTTTTCACCCAGAGGATCACTGGTCTATGGAACTCCCTGCCAGAAGAAGTGGTGACAGCTGTCAGTCTTGACAGCTTTAAGAAAGGATTAGACAAGTTCATGGAGGACAAGAGTATCAATGGCTATAATTATGGATACTTAAGGACAACCTTGGAGAGATAGGCAGCATATCTCTCAATGCCAGTTCCAGGGAATCCTAAGCAGGTGAAGGCATCTGCTTGGGAATACCCTGAAGGAAATGGTGAGCCACTGTGTGAGACAGAATGCTGGACTGGATGGGCTGTGGCCTGTTCCAGCAATGCTGTTCTGATGTTCTTATGTTGTGTCAAGGTTGAGAAGCACTATGTTTCTATATTTGAGTTGCCGGGAAGGGCAAATGAGAAGATGCTGCTCTGCTTATGGCTTTCGAGAGGCACCTAATTAGCTACTGTGAGAACAGGATGCTAGAAAACAAATCTTTGGTCCAATTGAACCTGGCCTCTTTTTTTGTTGAGATTTCAATATGTTCAGAAGCAGCCTGACAATGGGTTGATAGAAGAGATGTGAAAGAAGAAAAGAGATACTTGGCATAAACATCCAGTGACAATCTTGAAGCATTTCTAAGACATCTTTAGCCCTGCAGAGGGTTTAAAACAGGCTTTCTCAAGGTTTTCGAGTCGCGGGCCTGACCATGCCTCCTAGACTGCTGATCGGGCCGGTCACGTGGTTCCTCCCACTTGGAAGTGGAAATAAAAGGCATGCCGCGCATGCGTGGAACATGTTTTAATTCCACTTCCAGGATCGGCGAGGGCATCATGGGCTGGATGAATGGTCATCAGGGGCCAGGTTTGGCCTGTGGGCCATAGGTTGAGAATACCTGGTTTAGAAGACTACAATTTCCATAGGTTGTCCTTGCTTGAAAGCCAGTCATATCTGACTTTAAGGTTTGGTGCTCATCTCTGTTTATAGCCAAAGAGCCAGCACTGTTTGTGTCTGCAGATGTTTCTGTGGACATGTGGCAGGCATGACTAGATGGAACACTTACCTTTTCTACTGAAGTGGTACCTATTTATCTACTTGCAATTTCTTGCTTTCAAACTGCTAGGTTGGCAGCAGACAACCCCCCCCCCCCCCCATAATCCTTAATTATTGTCCTTTCTAGCTAAGAAGTTCAAGTCCGGAACATCTGGAGAGCCAAGTTTTCATCCCATATCTAGGACCATGTGACCTCCAGATGTTAGATCAAAACTCATCAAGCCTACTAAGATAGCCACTGGTAAAAGGATGCTAGGAATTGTAGTCTGGCATCATTTGAATCACATGTTCCCATCCCTGCAAGACATAAGCCAGTACAAGAGGAAGTATTACAAGCTTGTTGCTGTATTTAAACCAGAGCTGTGTATTATTATTACTTATTCTGCCATCGAGTTGATTCTGACTTAAGGTGATCCTTTCCAGGGGTTTCTAGGTAGAGAATACACAGGAAGTGATTTGCCGACCCCTACTTCTGTGGCTACCATGCGATTGTGTGCCTTCCCCCAAGGTCCCTTTGGTTCGTGCGCACCTTTTAGGGGTGGGTTTTTTAACTTTTAACTTTGTTTTATCATGTGTCTTTTATGTATTTACTGTCTGCTATGTAAACCGCCCTGAGTTGGGTTGTACCTAAGTGGGCGGTATATAAGTGTGAAAAATAAATAAATAAATAAAAATGTTTTAAATAGGGTGTGTGTGTGGGGGGGGGGGGAGGGGAGGCAAAGATAATGCCAAATCTGTGATACAAAACGTGTATAATCTAAACAAATATGCATAGTTGCACAAGTCCTTGCATTGCATGATATGTATTCTCCACCTTTTACTGTTGTATGTAATTCTACTTGAGTTCTGAGTGGAGGAAAAAGAGTACTGAGCCTTTTGCCTTCCTATCACTGGCTGTTTTACTTAGCAATTCTTTGGCATTTAAAGTTTGACCAGCTCCATACTTTGCAACCACCAAAAGACCAGAAACCAGCTTTTAAAAGGATATAACTTAGTGGAAAAGTCTCTGGCAGCTGAATTCTGGAGTCGTGGTGTATATTTTGTGTGTGTTTTCAAAGGTTGTGGCCAAATCATGCTATACACACAGCCCTGATTGTAAGAGAAGCTGTGTGCAGTCATTCTTTTTAGTCATCCCATATTTTCCTTTTCCCAGCTGGTTTTTCTCCTCCACAGCTACCTCTTTGTCAATTCAATAATTATTCACTCAGTGCTGCTTTCTGACCCATGGAGAAACTTCTTTTCTGACCTGTTTTTTAAGGAGTGTCAGTGTTTTAGGGATAATCCATTCCAGTATTTCCCCCTTTTAATTCACAATTTTTAGAAAATGGATCAGAAGCATATTGCTGTTTATCATTTCAATCTCAAGAGGTAAAGGTGAAGCCCTTAAATTTATCAGTATGTCTCATCCCAGGGCAATGTGAACAGTACATTAGCAATGAAATCACGAGTAGAAAGTTGGAATTGTGTTGATTTATGTTTTGGATTACAACTCCCTGAATTGTCCAGGCAGCATTTGTGGTTTAAATAATCAGATCTATACTCTTAGCTTTAGGAGAATGGCAGGTTATAGCATTGCTAAGGTAAAGATCACTGTTGCTCAAAAGCTCTAGGGTATGGTGCTCATCTCCATGGGGCCAGTGCTGTCTGCATCTGTGGCATACCTGTCAACCGTGGCTCCGGCCAATCTGGGACCTGTGCAGAACGGTTCTGCGCAGGTCACCTTCTACGCATGCGTAGAAGGGTTTTACGTTTGCGTAGCCCCCTTCTACGCATGCGTAGAAGGTGACCTGCGCAGTACCTCCTTTCCCCCGCTGCCAAATTCCGGGGTTTTGGCAGCGTGGGGCGGGAAATGGCACAAATTGGCGCTGAAAACCGGGAAATCCCGGCCAATCCGGGAAGGTTGACAGGTATGATCTGTGAACGTTTCTGTGGTCATGTGGCAGGCATGACTAGACAATGGAGCGCTGTTATCTTTCCTGCTGAGGCGGTACCTATTTATTTACTTGCCCTGAGTCGGGTTTTTACCTGAGTGGGCGGCATAAAAATTTAAATAAATAAATAAAATTTCTTGCTCTCAAACTAGTAGGTTGGCAGGATCTGGGACAGATGGGAATTTACTCCGCCAGCCAGCACTTGGCTCTTGAACTGCTGACCTGTTGACCTTCCAGTCATCAAGTTCAGTGTCTTAACCACTAAGACATGCAATATTACTTTTATTACACCACAGGGCCAATTTCATTATCTTGCTGTGGAGCCAAAGGTTGGGAGTTTGATTTCTTGTGCCCCTTGACTGTCTGGACTCGCTGTCACTTGAACCTATCGAGTGGATTTAATCTGAGTTTGGGAAAGGGTGTGGAGAGAGGAAACTGCCATCAGCTTAGTTGGAAGGTCAAATAGCTACATATTATGTGTAGTTCTTGATGTGTTTTCTTTCTCAAATGTTACAGGAAGGGGCCATTGTGCATCAAGGTTGTAATGTGCAGGAAGGGGAAACTTCTCTCCCAGGTTGTGAGCACCCACTTTTGTTTAGTATGCTAATTAAGAGAGGGTTTTGAAAACCTTTTCATATGGTGCACTTGTTTTGATTAACTAAACAAAATACTGAGATTTACACAATGTGACCCGTATCCTGCTAGGTATTTGTATGGAGTTCAAAGTTTGCGGTGTAAACTCATGGGATTTCACTCATGTCATCAAATACTCAATTAGCACTGTATGAGGGCATTGCAGCAGCTTCCACAAAATCATCCTGGCGTGCAGTGATTTCCAAAAATTAGAGACTCGTCTCTTCCTGTCCCATGGATTTTGACAGGGAAAATCTAAAACTACCCCCCCCCTCAAAAGCCACATCTGATGACATCATCAGTCTTATACAGATTATGCCGGATTTCAGCCAATGAGTTGATGCACAGCCTTTATATATTTGTCATAGTGTGCAAGGTTTGTTAACTTATCACCTCCACCAAGTTATGGCTGATCTCATCTAGTGAAAGACAGGACGTCAAGACAACCAGTAACAACATTTTGAAAGCTTTGATCGACAGGTGATTTCCCATCATTTCTGGTAACAAAGTACAATAGGTTTGGATCTTTGTTAGCTTCTGTTCAATGTATACCAGGTATTTCAACCTGTGGCCCATAGCACAATTTCATGTTGCTCCCCCCCCCCCGGAAGTGCCATATGGTGAAAGAAGGGCAAAATGGCCATCCAGCCGCTGAAGCTATCTGAGGGAGTGTGACTCGGCCCCCGGCTTAAAAAGATTGATAACTCCTGATGTATACTGTACCTTCATTTGCTCAGAAAATTCTCACAGATGAATTTTAAACACTACTGTATGTGAAATAATAGTTTGGCATATTCCTCTATATAGCCTACACATACCTAAGACGTATTAAGTTCCTCAGAGTTCAGTGGAGTTCATTTCAGGTAAGTGTGCAAAAGGACTAGAGCCTTATTCTACTTTGTGTGAACATTTTTATGACCACCATTTTTTCACATAAAGTGGCTTTAGAGGTTCAGAAGGACTAAGAGAACAACATATTGGAATGTGTTTAGTAAGTGGAACAGGAGAAATAAAAGTTAATTATAACATTAAACTTTTTAATGTGCAAACTACAAAAAATAAAGCTTTAATAAAAATTTTACAAAACATTTTCTCTTTTTAAAAAAATCTAAAATTTACATATGCAGCTATTAATTTTGCAAAATTTCAAACATGCATGTTTGATATATGAACAGTGTTATGGGGTTTAAAAAGTAGCATTAGAACACTTTGAAATGCCTGAAATGTGTTTGACGAGAATGTCCAATCCCCCAAGAAACAAACTAAAAACCATATAGAACTAAAGAATCATTTTAAGCAAAAATACTGCTCCTTTTCCAACAGCAGATGTCTAATTTCTCATTCATAAACTGTTTGTTGGTAGTTGCCACCATTTAATTTTTTTTGTTCCATAGTAAAGAGATCTCCTGTGTGACAAATACAACTTTTATGTCTCCTTGTACATAATGAGATGCTCTTAATCTTACTCAGACTCTTGGGTAATTTCTTTGAAAAGCAAAAAAAAAAAAAAAGTTTTATTGATAGAAATACTGTAAACGGAAAAGCAAAAAACCTCTAAGATTGAAGGTAGGCTCCTGACAGAAACAACTATAGCAGAAAAGCAGAAACAACAACAGTCTTGTCAATTTTCCCACCTATTATTGAGGCACTTTCCCAAGAAACAAATATAAAGTAACAGTGATATCTATTCTTACTTGTTACAGAACAAAATTTATTCTGCCAAAAATCGCCATGAAGGAAACATTGAATTGACGGCTGTTGAAGTGATATTCCATCACGCTTCACCTCAGGGATGGAGACCATGTGACACTCCAAAATTTGAACTGCAATTCCCATCATCCTTCCACATGGCAGTATTCTTGCCAGGATTGGAAGAAGCTGTAGTCCAGCAACATACATGCAAGACATCGGTTCCTCATAATGCAGAACATACCCCAATTAGTGGAATTCTGGCCAGATAATTCACCGGCTGAGATATGAATGGATAGCATCTATCCATAGTTTTTCTAGACCAGGGTTCTCAACCTTACCGCACCACAGGCCAGACAACTCCCCCATCAGACTGGACAAAATATCCGCAGGCTGGACAAAATGCCAGTGGATGCATTTGTGCATATGTAGGTGCATCCACTTCCAGGGTCATTGCCATGGGCTGGATGAAATGGCATTGGGGGCTGGGGCTGGCCCACGGGCCATAGGTTGCAAACCCCTGTCCTAGACCATCCAATAAAGACACTTCTAGCTTTTACTGGTATGAACATTTTGGAAAGCTGATTCAATCTTCTGATTGCATCCTTCAAAATTTGATATGCAGATACTTCTGACAGAAATTTATCATCCACAACTTACAGCCATAGCTGCTCTATCAGTTTAGAAGAGAGAGTGGGTAGATATTATTTAGCCAAGCAGTGGCTTTTGGGTGTGGGAGAATTGTTACTAATTTGGGCTAGTCTGTGCATGCTCCATTGGACACCTTTGATTACCTTTAGATTGGGATTGAGTAGGATCTTTTTTCATATTATAAACGCATATTAGAATTTTCTTCTCCTTTCACTCCCCCAGCTACTTTTAACAAGTTAACAAGGCAAAAGAACAACAACAAAAAATGAGTTAAACAAAACAGAGCAGCTGAAGTTATTCTTTGTTTGGACTGTATGTATGGAACCTTCCTTGTCAGTAGAAGATAGTTCTGATTTCTAGAAAAAGTTCCAATTATTCCCCGGGTTCAGAATATTTCCTAAAACTGCTTCCTACATTCAAGTCAGCTATATTTTCCTTTTCTGCATTCAGGTTAGCTGAACGATTCCTCTGCCTCAGGCCTTCTCTCCTCTGTGCCAAATTGCAGCCCGAAGGTTTCTGTGCACTCGCAACACCCACTTTTTCTCTCTTGACCACCAGGGCCTGAACTCCGCTTTGTGTTTTTCCCACACAACCCACAATGGCTTGATTCCTCTCGCGCGTGGGTTCTCATATGGTTCACCAGGTTGAACTTGTGCAAGAATCTTTTCCCACATTCAGTACATTGGTGTGGTTTGACGCCCGTGTGGACTCTCCGGTGCCTGGTGAGGGTGGATTTGCGAGAAAAGTTCTTCCCACATTCAGGGCAGGGGAAAAGTGATTCTTGCTTGTGAGTAGCCTGCTTATTATTAGCAACCCATTGACTGTCGGAGCCATGACGGGCAAACTGGACTGGCTGTGAGGTAGCAAGGAGCCGTCTTTTTTGCCTCTTTACATTTTCCTGGATTAGGAACTCATTGTTTTTAGTCTGGATTTCATCACCTTCTGGATCAAAAGAAAAGATCCCATTTTAAACCATTATTATTGTATCTAACTGAACCAAACTGTAAAAGAGTTTTAAAGGAGCCACAACTAAACTGCTGTATTGCTGCCAAAACTGTTGATGTTATGAGTTCAATCCTGACAGGGACTAAGGTTGACTCAGCCTTCCATCCTTCTGAAGTTAGTAAAATGAGTACCTAGCAAGGTGTGTGCGTGCAAAATTCTAACTGTGAACTGCCTACAGTGGTTCACAATCTTTTTTGGCCATGACCAAAATCTCTAAAATCTTGATATCAACCCCCTATGACATATAATTCTTATTATTCAAAAAGTGAACTTCTATTCACATGGAGGAAGCCTAAAAGGCCATTCACTGTTAATAACTCATTCTCAAATTGCCCCCCTTAGGGGTGTGTGCCCTACTGTGAGAACCATGGGCCTAGAGAGTGCATTAAAGCGCTAAGGAGTGATGTATAAGTGTAACTGCTGTTGCTAAAGTACAAATGTTTACAATGAATAAAACACTTTATATATAAAAAAGAGCTATTAGGACCTGAGGGACTCCTTGACATCAAGCCTTCTGACCTCCAATATACTACTTTCACTGCCTCCCAGAATAGGTTAATGTGGAAAAGGTTCCCAAGCCCAGATTTTATGACATTTTTAAAAAACATGCAATCAATTGGTGGACAATTTTGGCAGATCACTGGGGACCATCCTGACTAACGGGGATCCACTAGGAGATTCACACTGCTTGTTTTTTTAAAAAAGTTTAACTGTTGTCTCCTAGTTAGGGGGAAAGGGAAACAAAACAGAAAAACCCTTGCTTTACACTTGCATGCTTAACACTGTGCAAGTATAGAAACACTGTTCTGTTTAATTCTGTTGGACCTGTGGCATAACTGTTATTATGACACTTTATTTAGTTGCTTTTGTTATTAAGAAATCTTAACAAAAGCTCATGTCACCATACTATTGTCTTTATACACTCCCACCTGCGTATGCTGCCCAGGTCACAGAAATATCCTTACCCATTGAGGAGTTCTTGTTCAGCTCTTCCTTGGCCTCTCTGCACATCACCATCTGCCTGGTGTCCAGCGACACCTGGTCATTTTCTGGAAAGCTCACTCCTTCCTCAAGCACAAACGGCCCCAGCACCTGAAACGGCCCCAGCAAGCCCATTCAAGTAAGAGGGATAGAGAGAAAGGAAGGACATAAACAATAACATTAAATACATAGCACTGAAGCCTATGAGATATTGCTGCCTGATGCAATGTAAAATATGGTGCCTCTCCATTCCATGTATAGGAGCCAACTGAATCTTATTTCAAGGATATATAGTGTCTTCTACCGCACTGGTTAAGACACTGAGTTTGACAACTGGAAGGTCAGTAGTTTGAGACTAGGAGACTAGATTGCTGCGCAACTGAGTGAGCTCCCATCATCTGCCCCTGCTCCTGCCAACCTAGCAAGAAACTGCAAGTAGATGAATGGCTACCGCTTTGGTGGGAAAGTTAACAGTGTTCCGTGCACTCTGGCAACTATTTCATGCCTGCCAACAACTTTTCCGAGCTCTTATATTTTTACAGTTTTGTTAGTGCTCAGGTCCACAGACATTAAGGAAAGAAACCTGCTCCTTTGGAATTAACTTAAAGCTGAGCTTGCCCTTGTGTGCAAACCACTGCATGAGTAGCAGCCAAACGGGTAGCATAGCATATGCTGAAGACAGCAGCAGAAATGCCCACCATTTGGAAGTGGAAGGGAAGAAACAAACATGATAGTCATCACACTCTCCCCCTCACACACTATTTTAAATGCTATAGTCTAGATCAGGGGTTCCCAACCTTTTCAAGCTGGGGTCTGGGTCATGCCCTCTCAGTCAGCTTCAAGGGCTGGATGGCCATTTTGCCCTGCCTGCACGATTGGCTGGCCATTTTATCCCAAAATCTTCAAATGGGTGGCCATTTTGTTTCTTGAATGCCCTTAGAGGGGGTGGGAGGAACAAGAAATATCTCCACGGGCCAGATCCGGCCTGTGGGACTTAGGTTGGAAACCCCTGGTCTAGATTTATATTGTAAGCTAAGATCTACACATGTCCTGCTTAACTAGCATTCCTTTAACTGCAAGCCCAAGTTTAAAAGGAGGTGAAATCTTGAACCCAAGTGGAAACATACAGAAGTGTTTTAACAACTGTTTCTGTTTTTTATGGGTTTTTGTAGTAGCCCTCGCTCATCGGCCTAAACAAAAAACAGGAGTGGGGGAAAATTACATTTATATTACAGTACCTGTATCTTGTACAGTGGTATCTCGCTTAAAGAGCATAATGTGTTCCATGGGATTGCTCTTTAAGCGAAACACCATTGTAAGTGACCAATTGTGACTTATGGCGGGTGGGCGGGCGGGGGACGACGACGACGACAACTATGAACTCCGATTTCGTTTTTAAGCGAGTTTTTGGTTGGTTTTAGTTGTTAAGTGAGGCAACCATTCAGAGAAAATTCTGCTCTTTAAGCGAGTTAGTCTCTAAGTGAGGCGCTCTTTATGCAAGGTTTTACTGTACAGTATATGGGATTTTTTTGAAGCAGCTCAAAGAGCATTTGTGGTGCAGTGGTTAAACTGCTGTACTGCAACCAAAACTCTGCTCACAATCTGAGTTTGATCCTAACAGAATCTCAAAGTTGACTCAGCCTTCCAAAGTTGGAAAAATGAAGACCTAGCATACTGGAGGCAAAAAAATGCTAATTACCTTGCGAACTGTGCAAAGAATACATTCGACGCTATTGGACGCTATAGTATAATTACTATGAATATGTCCTTGAGAGGCCTCATGAAGCCTCCCCTTACCCCTTGTCCACCTCTGTATTATATTCTGCATTAGATCGAACTTTGTGGTCCCAGATCCCATAATGGCATGTTCTCACCTGTTGGTCCCATCTTTCGCCTTCTTGTTGCTTTAACAGGAAATGGTCTGCTAGTGTCACTGCCTGGAAGCAGGTCTTGGGGTGATATTCCTGAACCCATTCTTGCATTTCTTCTGGCAGAATGGTTAGGAACTGCTCCAAAACTAGCAGTTCCACAATTTGCTCCTTGGTGCGACTCTCCGGTTCCAACCAGCGATGGCACAGACCCCGGAGTCGAGCGCAGACCTCCCGAGGCCCTTCAGCTTCATGGTAGCGGAAATGCCGGAAGCTCTGGCGCTGCCTCTCCATGCTGACGGCATCCTCCCGCAAGATGGCCGCTTTCACTTTCCCATAGTCCTCGCTTTCTCTGGGGTCCAAGCTATTATAAGCCTGCAATGCACCTCCTTTGAGGGCCGGCACCAGCCGGGTAACCCACTGTTCCCGTGGCCACTTGCAAGCCTCGGCCACATCCTCAAAGGTAGCTAAGTAGGTCTCCACATCTTCTGTCAGCGTAAGTTCGGGCACTTGGAGGTTCCTCCAAGCGGGCGACTGGACTGGCGTGAGGTCCGGAGTCGGAAGTTCCTGACCTTGGATTTCCCATCGCTGGGACGTCTCCAGTCGCTCGCTTCTGGTCTGTTGAGGTGCGACAAGCCTTAGCCCTCCTCCAGCTGGTCCAACCTGCACAATACGATAGGTTTTGACTGGACCTTCTGGCATTGCTATTAGGTCAGAACCAGTTGGATCCATCTCTTTCTCCATTTTCACCAGTGGTTGTACTCGCTGCTCTGGTGGGGCTGCTGCCGGACACTGGAAATATTGAGCCACCATGTTCCGCTTTGCTGTTATTTTTCTCCTCATTATTTTTTTGTGTTGGTTTCAGAGGCTACAAGACTCCAATTACTACTTCACTGACAGGAAGAGTCTAATCTGTACTTCCTTCAATGGTCCCAATGTCAAACTGTAAGGCAATTATACAATAGATTAGAATACTGGACTGGGACTCGAAAAATGCAAAGCAATCATACAGTAAAACCTCGATTAACATAATGTGTTCCCTGGGACTTTTCTTAAAGCAAAAATTACTTAAACTGAATTTCTCACAGGAATGGATTGTATGCAATTTCCCATAGGAATGCATTGAAAACCAAAATATGTTAACTGAAACACGGTTTCCCATAGGAACGCATCACCCCAAGGTTTTCGACCAGTCCTATGAGAGCAGACCGTAGGGGCTCCCTAGTGGTCCCATCAGCCAGGGAGGCACATCTCACTGGGACCAGGAGGAGAGCCTTCTCGGTATCTGCTCCAACACTATGGAATCTCCTGCCACTTGAACTGTGCCTCCAGGCAGAGTTGCTCCCCTTCAGGAAGGCCTTAAAAATGTGGCCACTGTAGGTGGAGGTTGAGGCTCAAGTATGAAGGACATTACTGTCATGGAATGTGAAAGGTACTGGCTGTCAAGTAAAGAGAAGAAGATTAGAATCAGCCCTTAGGAAAGATAGACCGGATGTAGTCTTTCTACAGGAAACTCATCAAAAGTCAGGTGATACGAATAAGATACATTTAGGATGGATACAGATTTATGAAAAATCATATGGCACTTCAAAGGCAAGAGGAGTGGCGATCTTTATTTCGAATAGACTGGGGTTTGTAATGTCAAAGAGTATTTCTGACTCGGAAGGTAGATATTTAATAATAAAAGGGACAATAGAGGATGAGGAAATAACATTAGTGAACATTTATGCTCCAAACGAACAGCAAGATAAGTTTTTAGATAAGGTGTATCATATACTGGAAAAAGAAAGAACAACAAAAATGATTGTGGCAGGAGACTTTAATAAGATCAAATACGGATTTTACAAATATCGCGAGGAGTGGAAGTGGGTCTAAATTGTGAATTCTTGATAAATGGATGAAATCTCTAGGTTTGAGAGATACATGGAGAGAACTCAAAGGATCAGAAAGGATTTATACATTCTTTTCACAGATTCATAACACATATTCTAGAATAGATTATATATTTGTTACAGAAAATATTAGGAATTTAGAGGATACAGAAGTGGGAATCTTTAAAGAATCAGACCATGCCAAAGTCTTGTTGGAATTAAAAATAGAGGGTGTAATGAAGATTAGGACTAACTGGAGATATGATGCTACATTATTTAGAGATCCTAAAAGTAAAAAACAAATAATTGAAAAATGGGAAGAGATTTGGCAATGGAATGATATGGAAGAGGTCAGTTATAATGTGGTATGGAATACCATGAAGTTGGTATTTAGAGGGGAAAGTATCGAGTTGGCTAGTATTAAAAATAAACAATTTAAAAGTAAACAAGAGAAAATTGAAAAAGAGATTAAACAGCTACAAGAAGAACATGCAAAGACAAAAAACAAGAGGGTGTTTGATAAAATGCAAAGATTAAAGACAGAATTGGTGGGGAAAGACATTGAAAAAGTGAAACAGGACTTGGTTTATTTAGACGAAGTATTTTGAATATAGCAAAAAAATTCAAAATTATTAGCAAGAGCAGTAAATTAATTGCTTAAGTTTAGTTTTAATTAATTGATTAATTTGATTGGAGTTTTGATTAATAAAAATGGAGTGAGATGCAATAAGACTAAAGATAAAAGCAAGATAGTTAAAGAATTTTATCAAGACTTATATGCAAAAAAAATATACATTTGGAAAAATTAAAGGACCGATTGGAGAAACAAATTGGAAATAAGATAAATCAGGAACATGTAAATAGAATGGAAGAACAAATAGTAGAGAAATAAATAAAAGATGTAATAGCCAACTTGAAGATGGATAAATCCCCAGGTGAGGATGGGTTATCAGCTGAGTTTTATAAGGAGTTCAAGAATATTGTGGTGTCAAGATTACTGAAGTTGTTTAACTATATTTTGGATGGAGGATCGATTCCGACTTCATGGTATAGATCTATAATTGTTTTATTACCAAAACCCGGAAAAGATTTAGAAAAGTAGAATCATTCAGACTTATTTCTTTAATAAATCAAGATGCCAAAATTTTTACAGCAATATTGGCAAATAGATTAAACAGCTTTATGGGCAATTATATAAATAAAGATCAAGTGGGCTTTTTGAAAGGAAGGCATATGGCGGACCTGATGAGGAGAGTTTTGGATTTGATAGATATTACAGGCCGAAATAAAGAGAAAGTGGGATTATTGACATTAGATATTTTAAGGCGCTTATCACCAATTTTATTTGTCATGGCAATGGAATTGCTAGCGAATGCCATAAGAGAGGATAAACTATCGAGGGAGTAGAAGGTAATAAAATATGCTTGTATGCGGATACTCTGGTAATTATTAAAAATCCTATGAAGGCATTGGAAAGGATACAGGTACATCTGAAGGAATTTGAGGAGATGACAGGTTTAAGAATAAATTGGGATAAATTCGTAATGATACTGTGTAATATAGATAAGGAAGAACAGGAGGAAATAAAAGATAGATATAGGATACAAGTTAGAGAAAGTGTGTATTGTGAATTTGTGTTTGTTGTATTTTTTATTATTGTATTTTTGTTTTGTTTATGTAGAATTATGGCAGTACCGCAATAGTTAATAAATTTTTGTAAGATTAAATAAGGTAATCATAAATAAGTATATATAAATGAGTATAGAACTGGATATTTGAAATGAATAAAAAATAGACATTATAGTAAATGTAAGTTTTATATTGTTTTATAACATATATATGAAGGGTGGGGATGTACTACATTGTTAAAATTGTATCTTGTTTTTATCGTTTTCCTTGTATTTGTATTGTATTTTCCATGTTATGGTTTTATTATAATTTTCTGAAAATTTAATAAAAAATTTAAAAAACACCATGTGGCTATGCCAGCAGATGTGGGGTACAACTGGTACCACAACTCAGCCCTGCTGGCTTATTTAGCCCTGCCCGGGATTCTTATTTATTCCTGCCCAGGTGTCCTTCTTTTTAAGGGGATTGGGGAGGTTTTATGGACATTTTTAGATAGTATTATAGTATTTGGTTTTAATTAGTATTGGGTATGGGTTTTGCTTAGGCGAAAAAGGCGGTTATATGAATCCAACAAATAAAATAAATAAATAAATAAAACCAATTAATCTGTCACAAAAAGAAATCCTTAAACAGAGCCACTACTGTATTTTCTATGGGTTTCCTTTTGTTATGCGATTTTTATGTTAACCAAGCTTCCAATGTACTTATATATCACCCCATAGTGCTTAGTGCTCTGGGCAGTTCACAAGTTAATTAGCATTTTGCCCCCAACATGCTGGGTACTCAATTTACCAACCCCGGCTGAGTCAACCTTGATGCCTAGTCAGAATCAAACTCACAACCCTTTGGTTGCAGTACAACATTTTAACCACCGCACTACCAGGGCTCTAAAAATCATAATTTTAGTTCCACCAAGCCATGAGGGGCACACAGAAAGAGACTCCTGAAGACTGTGGTATTTTTGAACCACAATCAGGCGTACCTCAGGCAACAGCCACCTTGTGCCAGCTAATCTTTCTCACACTAGATCAGGCCAAAGGAACTGCGGAATACACTCACCAAAAGGTGGCTTCATTTTGGTAATTTCATGTCTGGCCTAGACATAGTAGAAGAACCAAACCATGAAATTCACCTGGTCACTTTGAGTAATTTACCTCACAGGATTGGTGGGAGTATACAGTGAGCAGGAGACCCAAATGAGGCCCATTACACTTACAGAAACAAGCAGGAGTATTCGAATCAATGTACAGTAGTAGATAAAATAAATAAGCAACTAACATTAAAGGACTGATCATATTAGTGATTATGAATGCTAAGAAGCTAGAAGTTGCTAACTTCATAAAATAGATTGCTTGAGCTCCTTTCGAAATTTCTTACAGTTGAGAAGCTGGTTGGTTAAATGTTGGTGTATTAAAAGAGATTGCCAGACTTAGAATGAGCCCTACAGCACTAAAAAATGTTAAAACATGAAACTATGATTAAGTAAGAGCTTTCCAGCTACTAAACCACTAATCCTCTGTAGGTTTATTTGAACTCAGACGGACTTACATTCAAGTAAACTTGTCAAATAGGATTGCACTATAAAAAGCTTAGTCTCTACAAAAATAATTTTCCCACAAATATTCATGACTGATTGGTTTTATAGGTTTTATTAACATACAACCTTTTGAAAAACGTGTCTCTGACAGACATACCATAAAGGCTTAGCTCTGGATAATCTGCTCATCTTTCTAGGAATATTAAGACACGTTAAGAGCAGTTCCTTTTTAAAATTGATAACATATCTATACTATAAAATAATGAAATATTTGCTAATACAGTACTGTAATAATAATTTTATGTCAGAAATTATTCTGGGTTGAAAGGATTTTTGCTTGAGAAACTCCGCTCAGGGGACGCCCGAATGAAGCTCCTTTCATATCCCCAAGATTTGCTATAAAATGGGGTTTAAAAAACTTTCACAGTCCGCTACTGACTTGGTCTACGAAATCTCACATTTAAATATAGAAGTCAGCCTTTAAGGTGCCACAACATTTTTTGTCTTTTTTTTGCTGTTCTGTTTTGTTTACTTTCTGATATACTTGCATAGACTAACATGGCTACCATTTCAATCAACTAATTATATTCTGCTCTAACAAAAAAAAAAACCTGTCCATAACTTCACTAGCCATGAAAAATATCAGTTTTATCTGCTATCTTGAAGTCATATTTCATGTGGCTTTACCACTTTTCTAAAAGAACCTTACCAAAAATCTCTCTCAAACACACACACTTATCTTCTCCACACTGCATTTGGCATTATTTCAAATCTGGCAAGAATAAATTTCTTTCTCAAATTAACTTTATCAGTTCTGAACAAATAATTTTCCAAACTAGAAGATTCAGAGTTTTCTATATAATACTAGTGAGCTGCCCTGATTATTGTCAAGAGTGAAAAAATCTACCAGTGAAGCTGTATAAATCTCTTTGCTGGCATCAGCTCCCATGAATTTGATGGGTTTTGCTCCTTATTTCAGAGGTCAAAGGATGGCAGCCTGAGAAAATACATTGCAGAGTTTAAATTTAACTTCATCTCACAAAAATATATCACGGTCTTTTCAAAAGTCTTTATTAGGAAATGATGCCTTGAGCCCAAGATTTAACCCTCTTTTGAACCAGATGATACAAATCAACATCAGTTCAAGATTTGGAACCACATCATTTAAAAAAAATCTGTTGATTTTTCTAAATTAAAAGTGCCTGCTAATATCTCTCCCCCTCCAAAGAATCCTTTCCAAGTACTGTACACACATGCTGAAGTCAATATGACCACTCCTCTTATTACTCTTAATGTTTTATCCCATACATAATCTAAATTTTCTGAAATCTCTGAAGCATGCAGAATACAACACTTTACTCCCTCTATATTCCCTTTATCTCAACACCAAGGAAAGTTTTAAGTGCTATTTTTCTGTAGGTCCAATACATAATACTTTTTTAAAAATCAAAAGTCCTTTAAGCATCTGTTCCAATTCTAAACCAACCATGTCACTAAGCCATCAAAATAGGCTAGCAGACAAAAGATGGATTAGAGTTTACAGGAGGAAAGGCACTCTTACAAGTTTGTTCTTACTGATCTTGGCAATCAAATTTTTAAAAATACAGAATTGATCTAGTTTTTGTCAGCATGCACATTTGGAGTTCACCAAAATGCACCTTTCCGCTGTTTGTTTTAGCCTCAGACAGTAATGGTCCTTACCTGCCTTTTGCCTTTGCAAACTGCACTTTCTAGAATAATAAGCTTGATGCCCTCTCCTTCCAATTTTTCCTCAGAGCATGCTCAGATCCAGAGCTAAACAGTTAGCTAGGCCTCATTGCATCCATGTGTCTCTGGCCATTTGGTATTTCCCAAAATGGCAAATATGACTGTAAGCAGGTGTGCATGGAAACAAAAGCCCAGCCCAGAAGCAAGTACTATATTGGCTTAACAAAGGAAGGCCATCAATTTGCCAGACTCCTTTCTTTGTCAGATTTCTGCCCAGTAATCACCTTCCCATAGGTATGCATGATGTAATGAATCCACATGGTGCTTAATGCACAAACCTTAACAGTCTCCAAACTTTTAAAGCCTATAGACCAGTGATTCCCAACTTTTTTTTTGGTCATGTCCCACCTAAGCACCTCTAAAATCCTGATACCCCCCATCCCCATATTTTTATTATTTAAAAAGTGATCTATTCAAATGAGGAAACCTAAAAAAATTAAATTGCCCTCCTGTAGAGTGTGCGCTCCACATTGGGAACCACGGCTATATAGACAGTCCAGATTGTGATCAATCAATATGTGCAATGTGGTTAAAGTTTTGCTAAATAACATTATGAATAACTAAACTTCTGTGTCTTAAGAGATGTGAACAGAATTAGAAATCAAGCAGTGGAATTATTTTTAGAAACATAAGTTTGTAAAATAATAATAATAATCCAATTATTTTCAACAGGTCTCACACACCAGTAAAGAGTATTTAGGAACATAAGAACAGCCTTGCTGGAATAGGCCACAGCCCATCCAGTCCAGCATTCTGTCTCACACAGTGGCTCACCATTTCCTTCAGGGTATTCCCAAGGAGATGCCTTCACCTGCTTAGGATTCCCTGGAAATGGCACTGAGAGATATCCTGCCTATCTCTCCAACCCAGAGGTTGTCCTTAAGTATCCATAATTATAGCCATTGATACTCTTGTCCTCCATGAACTTGTCTAATCCTTTCTTAAAGCTGTCAAGACTGACAGCTGTCACCACTTCTTCTGGCAGGGAGTTCCATAGACCAGTAATCCTCTGGGTGAAAAAGTACTTTCTCTTATTTGTTTGAGAACTAGTAGCCAAAAGTTTCATAGAGTGTCCCCTAGTTCTAGTGCTATGCGATAGGGAAAACAGTTTTTCCTTATCTACTTTGTCCACACCGTGCATGATTTTATAAACTTCAATCAGGTCACCTCTTAGACGTCGTCATTCAAGAGTGAAGAGGCCCAACCGTTGCAGCCTCAGATGGTAAGGAAGGTGTTCCAGTCCCCTAATCATTCTGGTTGCCCTCCTCTGCACTTTTTCCAGCTCCATAATATCCTTCTGGAGGTATGGCGACCAGAACTGTACACAGTATTCCAGATGGGGCCTCACCATAGATTTATAGAGGCAAAATGACACTTGCTGACTTATTTTCTATACCCTTCCTAATGATCCCTAGCATTGAGTTTGCTTTTTTCACTGCTGAGGCATACTGGCTTGACACCTTCATTGAGTTGTCCACCAGGACACCAAGGTCCCTTTCCTGGTTTGTCGCAGAGTTCAGACCCCATCAGTTTATAAATGTACTTGGGGTTCTTTGCCCCAACATGCATCACTCTGCACTTACTAATGTTGAAACTCATTTGCCACTGTTTTGCCCACTCTCCCAGTGTCAAGAGATCCCTCTGGAGCTCCTCACAATCTCTCACAGTTTTCACTACCCTGTATAATTTAGTGTCGTCAGCAAATTTGGCTACCTTGCTTTTTACTCCTACTTCTAGATCATTTATGAATACAGTAAAGGTGAGCTAAAGGCACAGTTGTGCCCTCAAGGAAGGTTTTGTGCCCCTCCCTCCCCATTTAAAATACAGTAATGACCTAGTGACCTGGAAACTCCCAAGAATGGCCATTGGCCTTTAGAGGGGGTCATGACCCTTCCTTGCATATTTAACATCCCCAAGCCCATTTCTCAAACTGGGATATAAACTTCTACACTGTACTTGCAGCCCCCCCCCCCCCCAATTATATTTTTCTCCAGATGTGTTTAGATATCTCTGTGTCCCACAGAAGCTCCCTGTAGCAGAAAAAATGATCTCAAGACCCATGAAACCGTCTTTTTCAGTACAAGAACTGAATCAGGGTGCAATTGTAGATCAATCTAGTTCACCTTTGCTCGAAAGCCAGTCATATCCGATTCTAGGGTTCAGTGCTCATCTCCGTTTATAGCCAAAGAGTCAGCGCTGTCTGTGTCTGCAGACGTTTCTGTGGACATGTGGCAGGCATGACTAAACACCGGAGTGCACAGAATGCTGTCTACCTTCCCACTGAAGTGGTACCTATTTGTCTACTTGCAACTTTTTGCTTTCAAACTGTTAGGTTGGCAGGAGCTGGGACAGAGATGGGAGCTCACTCCATCACGCAGTACTTGGGTCTCGAACTGCTGACCTGCCAACCTTCCAATCATCAAGTTCAGCATCTTAACCACTAAGCCACCGCAGTCCCTTAAATCAATCTAGTTGGAAGTAATCCCCCACAACAGTTAAATTTCAGGTGCAGAAGTGCAGACACAAAAATCTAAAAATTATGATTTTACATATCAACACACACATTCCGCTTGAGTTCCCTGCTATTAGTCCAGAGGTGAGAAACTAAGACCTTCTATTTATTTATTTATTAGCTCAAGTGGCTAAGACGCTGACAGGAAGGCGGGAGGTCAGCAGTTCGATTCTCGAGTACTGCAGGCCGGAACAATCTCCCATCTTTGTCTCAGCTCCTGCCAACCTAGCAGTATGAAAGCAAGAAACTGCAAGTAGATAAATAGGGACCACTTCGGTGGGAAGGTAAACAACGCTCCGTGAGCTCCGGTGTCTAGTCATGCCTGCCACATGACCACGGAAACGTCTGCAGAAGCAGACAGCATTGGCTCTTCGGCTTTGAAACAGAGATGAGCACTGGACCCTACAGTTGGATACAACTAGCTTTCAAGCAAGGGAAACCTTTACCTTATTTAGAGTCGCATATCAATTGGGGAGGCTATAAAAATTGAATAAAATAAATAAATAAATAAATATTTGCTATAATTACCATCAGCCCTTGGCGCCAAAGCCAAAGAGCATACACTCCTACCACATCTGGAGGGAGATGTGACTTAAGTTCATTCATACTACTTACTGCTGATTGTGGAGCAACTCTAACGGCGTTTCCTCCAGGAGGAACCTATTGATGAAACAAGCATTGCACAAGAGTGTGAGGCTACTTATTTCACGAACCTGTTAAAATACTGATGTAACCCCCTCCTACATCAGGTTATCTATATAAAAATTAAGAAAAGTTCCTGCTTAACATTTTAAACCGATTTCTGCAATAAATGAACACCCCCTACCCTAATATATCCCGATAACTTTTTTAAAAAAATGAAAAGCAGCGTTTTGAAACCTTACACACCAACTCTTAATTCTCACTGTAAATTCTGTATTTAACCAGTTCTAAACAGGTCTGACAGGTTTCCTAATTGATTTTTTTACAACCTCAAGCAACAGATCTTTTGGGGTGGGGCAAAAAAAAGTTCTGCAACTTCCACACCACTCATGTTCTCTCTCTCTTTTTCTGTTTGTTTCTCTTGGACTATGTTTTCCCCCTCTTTCCCTGTACAGTATCTCTCCCACCCCCGCAAGTTTCAGGACTAACATTATTCGTCAGGGCAGCCAACGATCTTATTCTTTATTTATTATTTCGATTTCTATACCGCCCACTTGGCCAAGGCCAACTCAGGGCGGTTCACAATCACCTTCCTGTTTCATATCCCAGGAATTTTGCAACTGACGGAACACATCGGGGAAAGGGGAAAACGATCATACCTGGTTTGCAGAATTAAGTTCTGCCCAGCGGAGTGTGCTGTACACCGGCCGGGACAATGTGGCTCAAGGACGTCGCACACTGATGGCTCTGCTTTTCGCCCTCCGGACAAAGCAACTTAAGCCAGGGCTGCGGGAGGCGATGCTGCCGGCGGCGATTTCCCCAAATTATTGTATAAAAAAAGGTGCCGGGGCTGAAAGCTGCCCGGAAACCACATCCCTCTGACCCGGGAAGTCCTTCCCCCTGATGATCCCAGATGTGTGGGGAAAGGATTGAGAAAAAGCGAGCGGACAAGAGGAAGGCACTCTGGCTATGCTCAGAGGCACTCTTGCCCCTGCCTTGCTTTGCGTTCTGCATCGAACGCGGAACTTTGGCAACTCAGGTCGAGACCGACTTAAACATTCCAAGCCTTCGTTTTCGACTCCACGAGAACACAATGGGTTAATTGGGAAGAACCCTCTGGGTCCTAAAGGCGCCCAGATTTGGTTTAGGTCTTTATTTTGGGGTGGGTGGGACAGCAGAAAGTGGGTGTCTTGGTTTTGCAGCCGATCCAGGGACTGACTTCTAGGGGAGCTTTTCAGGGCGAGTTGCGAGAGTCGACCTCGGGGCGGCAGAGAGACAAAAAGACTCAGGACAGATCAGGTAGCCAGGATTGCGATGATGTGCCGCACTCACAACGGCTGGGAACAAACTGCGGCAAAGTTTGCAACCCGATCCTAACGGGAAGGAAATTCCGCTTAAATTCGGTGCAGCAAAAGCGGGTCGGAGTGGCCCAAGACACTTATTATCTAGTAGGGTAAAGAATTTACCTTAACGGGTAAATTCCTTCCTTTGGTCCATTAATGGGGTACGGTTGAATTTTAGGAAGTGCAAGTATTTTGTGTGTGTGTGTGTACACACCTATTTATTTACTTGCAATTTCTTGCTTTCGAACTGCTATGTTGGCAGGAGCTGGGACAGACACAGGAGCTCACTCCGTTGTGCAGCACTCGGGGCTTGAACTGCTGACTTGCCCACCTTCCAGTCAAGTTCAGCATCTTATTTATTTATTTCGATTTCTATACCGCCCACTTGGCCAAGGCCAACTCAGGGCGGTTCACAATCATAATAAAAACATGATTAAAAACTGCTGAAAAACTTCCCTCCCCCTTAAAAAGGGTGCAGGGACCATTTAGCAATGGCAATCCCCTACAAGTACTTGGAGATATTTTGTATGAGTGTTTTTTTTTTAAATGTGGGAACACCATCCAGCCTTGCCTTATGTTGTGAAACATCATTTTGATGTTCTTGCATGGATGTAATGCCTTCCCTACATGAATGCTCATTAAGTTTATGATGAAACTTTCCCACTTAAACTTTAAAAATAGAAGTAAAATTAAACTCTGAACATAAAGAGGAATGCTGTCATTTCCCCCAAAACAAATGAAGGATCTGTTGGCAAGATCCTTGAAAGCAATTACTCATTAAAAAAAACAAAGGACTTGGACAAGATATAAGTCTGCATATCTTTCAAGAAGTACTATTTCAAACTTTGAATATGACATGTGAATAAATGTTTGTGAAGAAATGCTTGGTCAAGGGGAAAATTCGCTCTATTTAAAGATTTGTACACTTTACTTGGGACTGCGGTGGCTTTAGTGGTGAAGACTCTGAACTTGATGACTGGAAGGTTGGCAGGTCAGCAGCTGAAGACCCAAGTGCTACATGATGGTATGAGCTCCCATCTCTGTCCCAGCTCCTGCCAACCTAGCAGTTCAAAAGCAAGACATTGCAAGTAGATAACTAGGTACCACTTCGGTGGAAAGGTAAACAGCGTTCTGTCCACTCTGGTAGGCATGCCTTCCACATTTCCATGGAAACGTCTGCAGATGCAGACAATGCTGTCTTCTTGGCTGCAAAAAGAGATGAGCACTGAACCCAAGAGTCAGATGTGACTGGCGTTTGAGCAAGGATGACCTTTACACTTTACTTGCTATGCTACTGACCGCTTCCACTTTTCTAAGGGTGACCAGCATTATTAAGATTGGGGTATTTCAAGGTAATGTAGCTTAAGATCTGTTATATTTTGGAGATGATGTTCAGAGCAGTTTCATGGTAACAGATTAGGTCTGAGTGAAGGTGGATTACAAGTACAGTACTGTAAGTGCATACATTCAGACTATATCCACAGCCCCTAACTGGGAGGTAGAAGTGCAATGTAGATGTGGTGGACAACAAGTTCAAAGTTGCTCCATTTTTCTGCATTTCTTTTCCTCCACTTGGGTCAGAATGGCTAGTTCCATCATCCAGTCAAATGCTGTTTCACATGTTATCCATCCTATAGTATTTTACTCTATAAAAGACTCTTAAGAATAGTGGATAGCCCCTCATTATACCAAATCTTGTTCTTTTGTAAAATAATTGTCATTGGGTCCTTCTGACATCTCCAAGCCAGGGTTTCAAAACATATACGATTCTAGTCAATACATTTGTTTTTCTCCGTTTATCTTTAAAAACTTTTTTTTTGGTAAAAATTTCAAAATTTTATCAACATATCTCTTGCATTGGGGTACACAGAAAGAGCCTCATCAAAGATTGTGGGTACATTTTACATTTTTGAACCACAATTGGGAGTACCCTGGGCAATGGCAACTTTGTTTTGCTGGCTAACCTTTCTCACACTAGATAATGACATGAAAGGGGAAAAAAATCTTGTATCTATTTGTGAACTCTTTTTCGGTCCCACATGATAACATCTTTCAATGTCCTCACTTGACCAAATTATCTAGAGCTTTTATGTTTAGCCATTCTATAAAATTTTCAGTAAGATATTTTCTCTTACAGTTAGATATGCATGGCCTCTGGAGTCCCTTTCAACTTGATGTTACCATGAAAAATCCTTGAGTTTCTCCATCTTTTTAGACATTGTTTCCCAATCATATATCCTTTTTGATTTCATTTGCACTACACTTTCTATTTCTTGCAGCTTTACCCCAACAGCTTAACTTCCTTTTCCATTTTATTTATTGGTGTTTTAAAATCTTTTTTAAAGTTCGGAGACACTCTGCAGATTCTTTCCAAGCTTGTCTTTTATACTACACCTCTCATTTTTCACTTCTTAGGTATTTTTCTCCCTCCGTCTTTTAAATTGTTTTAAACTTGTCAACAATATCCTTGAGTTCCTTAAGATCAGACCTAACCACTGCTCTTTTGTCATTTCTTGCATTTCTTAAGCTTCTGACCACCTTAATCAGCTGAGGTTTCTCCCTAAACGTCTTTCTTGAGAGTTTTGAGGACCACCAAGATTATTCCAAAAACTTTTCATATCCTCTCTTCGCAGGGCTGGATTAAGACTCTTAGAGGCCCTAAGCACTTAAAAGATTTTAATTTTAATTTAATGTAATATTTCAATTTGTTCGCTGCCCACTCAGGGGGAACCCGACTCAGGGCGACTCACATACTTAAAACAAAACAAAACATAAAAACAGATTAAAACCCCTAACCCACATTAAAAAATCCTACCCACCCCAAGAGGCAGAAAGAAGATACATTTCATGATAAGAGCCAACAAGCAGGAGCCACATTGCCTTCAGGGCTCCATATACAGTGATACATCATGCAACGTCCAAACTTGGTTCCACAAGTTTGGACTTTATACGGATTTGGACTTTGTATGAGGCATGCAAAATCCTAGCCACGATGCCTCATACAACATCCAAATCCTTGCCGCAATGCCTCGTATAACGTCGTTTCCATAGAGATACATTGTACTGAAACAGCACAGACTTCAGGACAAAGTCAAGGAAACAGGAAACTGACAGAACTTTAAGAAAACATTGTCTAAAGGCTGAATGCATTACAAAAACATGCCAAACAACCCTGATTGCCCAAGAACCTGAAGAATGCTGCAAAAATCCCAGGAATGCTTCTAAAAATTCTGATGAAAAATTCAGAAAAATCCAAAATCACGCTCAAAACCACTCCTAAACACTCTTTGCCTTGTGCAAAACCCACAAGAGCAATGCACGCATGTGTCCTGTCTTTTATACTGCCCAGGCACAATGCAACCTGGGAAAAACTGAATGCCTCATACAAAGTCGAGCGACTTTGTATGAGGTAACTTTTTTCAAGAAATTAGGCGATGTATGAATTCGATGTTGTATGAAGTGGACTTTGTATGAGGTATTGCTGTATAGGTAATTCAAAATATAAACTAATAAATGATAAAATAAAATTTTATTTATAGAAATTAAACAAAATTTACAGTAAGACAGAAAATAATGTTTATTTTTGTATACTTCCACTTTATTTATATTTCCGTGGTGTCCCTTTCCCTTGATGTCCTAAACACTTGCTTGTTTTGCTTAATGGTTAATCCACCTGTGTCTCTTTGACATAAATACTGTATATCAAATTTATTCTGTTGTTTCTGACCACCTCAAACTCATTTTGAGAAGCCTGTCATATATTCTTTTAACCAGAAGAGTGAGCTATTTACTCTATATGTTTACAATTGGAAGTGCACACTTTTGATACAGAAGTGAAACCAGAAATTCTAAAGTTATTTATTTATTTTACCACCCATATGGGATATTCCCCCACTCTGGGTGATGTACAAGAGTTAATTTTTTTACAGATAACTATAAATCACAAACCATAATCCACAACCCATAAAGACAACTCAGCCTTGAACCATCACAACCAATATACAATATATAAATCAAAATACATTGAACTATGGTGACAATGAGGTATAAAGTATCATAAATTAGTTAAATGAAACTACTGGTTGGCTATTGGAAGGATATCTCTAAATACCTCTTTGAAGAGAAAAGATTTAAGTTGCTTTTAAAAAAATATTGCACTATCACATAACTTCAGTATTAATTCACCATGTATAAAACTTTTGCGGTTCTTTTCTAATCACAGGGGAAAGGATTAAGGTTCTTGAAAAGAAGACAGTTTCACTTTCAGACATTATCTTTCAGTAGAAATATAGGCCAACAATTTTTACAACATACCAATTTCCTACACCATATTATGTTTACAGTGAAACATAATATATTCTTTCCAGGAAGTCATCCACAATATTCTCTCAAAGAGCATTATTTATAGTGTACGAAGTTCCATGTTATGTGTCAGCTACTTCTTCAGGATCTGAATCCGTTCTGTATATTGGCTATGGCATAGTCTTCTTGTTCTTAACTTCTTGGAACAGTTCTTTCTGTTCTTAACTTCTTGGAACTGTTTAGTTAGACATAATTTGGGGAGTCTATCTGAATCAATTGATTGAATCTTCATCCAGTATGTAAAAACTTTAATTGTTACATGGCTTTGTAAGGAATGGATATCTAATTCTGCTCTAACTGCTGGGGCAGACATGCTATTATCAATACCCAAACTTTGACTGCAACTTATTTCCTGAATCAGGAAAAATTTCATGGGTGTGAATTTGTTTAAGATGGATCCCAGTTTGCCATAAAGTGACCCACACACTATGATCTCAGAGCCATCCCCTGCGGCACACATGAAATGAGACATGCAAGATTTACCATCGAAACTGCAATGGATTGGCGCAGCCTTGAGGATATTATCAAGGTGTGCCTTCACAGCCCATCCATCTAGTGTGGCCTCTTCCGCCTCCATGACCATAATCAGACTTCCTCCTCCGCTCATTTTGCCATTTGGCCCAATATGATGGTTTCCAGTGGAATTTCCTCCAATGAGGGGACTATCACCCCACCTAAAGGGGCTCATCCACCTGTAGCCGTTGGCCCCTTTAGGGAGTCAGGTTAGTTAACAGCCGCCTGACACTCGGTGTTGAATCACTGGCTGTACGGTCTACTCCAGGGTTTCTCAATCTTTTAAAGCTGGTGCCGGGTAACGCTCCCTCTGACAGCTTGGGGGTGCGGCGGGCCATTTTGTCCTTCCTCCACCACATGGCATTTCCTGGTGTGGAGGCAGGGGCCCCACATGAAATGGTGCCATGGGCCGCATTCGGCCCATGGGCCACAGTTTGAGAATCCCTTGTCTACTCCATTACCATAGCAGGATGTCTGGTCAGACAGAACAGTAACCAGTATACATCTTTTTTTTAAAAAAAGAGTGGGTCTGAATTTGTTCCAGAGGGATAGCTTTAATTAAACCCCACCATTTTGCACCATAGGTCAGCATAGGAATTATAGGACTATTTATGCACATAATTATGTCTTATTTTTGTTACTTACAAAGATTGCCTTGTTTTGCGTGCCCATGGTGACATAAGAAGCAGCAGCAAGAGCAAAAGCCATTTGATTGTGAATGCAAACATTTTCAACATCTCTTCATCATTCCACCCCAGGGTAAGACAGTCAGACCGTTCTTTGCGTTGTGTATTGGACTTTCTTCTGGATTGATAATCACGTTTCTGAATTCTGATTGCTCCAAGGCAGGGGTGCCCAAACTTTTCTGGCCACAGGCCGGTCACGTGGTTCGGCGGGCTGTTCACATAGTTCAGCAGGTCGGTCACATGGTTCCTCCCAACAGAGGTGGAAATAAAATGCACCTTGCAATCTGTTTTTGCAACAGATATGTTTTGCAACAGGATGAGATAGATTTTAGGCTGCCATTTTCTCTGCTTAAACCATGGGTGCCCAAACTACACCCTGTGGGGCAGATCCGGCCCTGACACCAAATCACCCAGCCCAATCCGCTCTTGTCACTCCTGGGGCCGATCTGGCCCACAGGCTGTAGTTTGGGCAGCCCTGCTCCAAGGAGTCAAGAGAAAAGCTTTTTCAGAAGCATTAAAGTATTTATACAAGAATATAAACACAAGGTTGTTTGACATGTTCTAGATCATTACCACTTCCTCTTTTGTTAGCCTGGGATTTTGTTTGTTTGTTATTTATTTTGACATGTTGGCTTGAGAGATACTTCTTCTCCTTCTTGTGGCGTATCCAATTCCAAATATTGACTATCCTTATGGCGATCAGCCATGAAGATTGTCCTGGGAATATAATGCAGTGGTCTTCCATTTGCCTTCCACATTGCAACATGATACCCATACCACTGATCCAGTTCCAGGAGTCACTTTCTGGTCCTGAGCCCTTTTGGAATGCAAAGTCCTCAGCCTCAGGCCAATATTGATGAAGCTGCTGTCCTTCATCAAGATGGATTCAAGTAGGATTTAATCCACTTGCAGATCATCACCCTTCCCTGAGGACTTCGCCACTCAAGGCAGATAGTCCTCAGGGCTGTCTGAGGGATACTGGCTGTGGTAATTATAGGACAACTAACTTTTATCTCATCTCACAAGAGGGACTGTGGTGGTTCATTGGTTAAGAAGCTCACCTTGTTAGCTGGATGGTCGGCAAGTCAGCAGTTCAAGACCCGAGTACTGCATGATGGAATGAACGCCTGTCTCTGTCCCTAGGAACCACTAGGGTTGGAAAAGATCTTAGGAACATGAAAGGAGCCTAATTCAGGCATCTCAGGAGTGACGTTCCTCCATCAAATATCCTTTCAACCCAAAAAGCACCTTTGTGCTTCACTCCATAACAGAAGCTGAGAGTTTTAGGAAAATTGTTCCCCATGAGAGCAATAATTCCAAACTACTATTTGAATAATGAGAGGGCAGGTAGCTCTTTCTCCAGAGACAGGTTCAATTTGTGTCTGTGCTGAGAAAATGTTCATCACTCCCCCCAAAATAACTTTTCTTGGGTTGAGAAATGACAATGTACTGTGGCTGGCTTGCAATAACAAAATAGGTTCGGAACCCAGACTATTTAAATAGGTTGAAATGTTCACTATTTTCTTCCCATGGATTGGTTGAGGATGGTTTGCACAAAGCTGTATGAGAGTCTCTTCCTTCTCAATTTTTCCTGAAATGGTACCATTTTCTTATTGACAAAAATAGTTCTTACAGGCAAAGGGGCACAGTCTATTGGTATAATACGTAGTTCTGAATTTAAAACATCCGAGATTCAATTCCTTATATTTCCAGTTGAAATGAGGAAGGATGCTTGGAGAGCCACTGGCTTGCCTGGTTCCAAGATCTGATAAAACCATTCCCTGAATTCTGCTATCTCAGGATCCCAATGTAGTCCTGCAAACTGATTTGTCCCAACAGCTCTCATTTTTCTTTAACAGGGCAATTCCCCCCGCTAGGTCAGAGGCGTGGAGGCTTGAGAAGTCTAACTAGGCAGTGTTGCCCATCACTTGTCAATGATGTTAGGCCAGAACTAAGACTCACCAAAGTATCCTCCATTGGGGCCCTTGGGCCAGATGAAAGCGGAGGGCACATGTTATGGTCCACCTAGCCAGCGGGTGACGCAATATCCAAATGGCTAAAAAAAACACATGCAGATGGACCTGATTTGCCAGGTCCATTTGCATGTGCAGAATGTCGTCACGGAGATGTCAGCCATTGTGCGGACTCCTCGCTGAATAACAACCCCAATGTATCCAAGGTAACAGGGCTCTTCACCTGATTTGTAGTTCATAGGGAGCATGTTTCAGGAGGCCCAATGATATTTTGGGCCCTTGGTCTTTTTTTTCTTCAAAACCTCAGGTGAGTAGTTCTGAAAGCTCCACAGGATAATTTCTGGTGTCTTATTGCAAGTAGCAATTCTATACTGTAATGGAATTAAGCCTTAGAGCAGGGATGGCCAACCTTTTTGTGCCACGGGCTTGACCATGTTCCTGGAGCAGCTGAGCACGCTGGTCTACGCCCCCAGAAGCGGAAGCAGCCGTATTTACAGCTGATTTAAATGCGTCTACTTCTGCATTTACAACAGTCGTGGGCACGTTTGAGCATGCGAATGTGCGTTTTATGGCTGATGTAAATGCGCCCGCTTCCACTTCACTTTCAGGTGTGGGGGAGATGGCAACGAGCTGGATGGAGGCCGGCCCACAGGCTGTAGGTTGGGAACCCCTTCCTTTGAGCTACAACCACACAGTCAAATACTGTTTTCTTTTGTGGACAAAATGACTTAGCTAGATGCCCTTCTGCAATTTTTCAGCTTAAATCTATTAAGTACATTTAGGATAAACTAGACGCAATATTAGGCTTCTTTCAGCATTTTATGGTTAAGCAGAATTTGAGGTTGGTGTTAGCCATTTTAGCTGCTACATTTAGTTTATGGTTCAATCTAAAATATATTGCTTAGATATCTATATAAATAAAACGGAAAGGTGCGCCCGTGTGTCCCGAATGCGTTTCCACGCCTCTGGACAGAGCCCCCTGAAAGGTTGCACACGCCTACCTTTGGTGTCACAGATTGCAAAGCCAGAGTATGGGGGCCACGGGTGGGGCGTGAGCCCCACAAAAAACAAAATAAAAAACTACAGGCCCCAGCATGCCCTGCGCCACACACCAGCCTATCAGGGAGTCCTGAACGAGGCCAGAAGATGCGTGGGCATGCCCACATGCCAAGATAACAAACAGCCACTGCCCACTCACCAGGAGTGAAAATGCGCTGCTTCAATGGGCCTCTGCGTGTGTGTGTGTGCGTGTGTGTGTGTGCGCATGATTGTGTGTTGGAGGGAAGTGAACCGTGAGAGTGGTGTGTGTGTGCGTGTGCATGCAAAAGATAGAAAGAGTGCGTTTGGGTGGGGGGAAAAGCCCCCCCCTCCCGAAGTGCGTGAGTGAGAGGGTGGGGTGGGAGGGACAGGAACACAATGAGAGGTGGGAGGGAAAGAGTGATGTGTTGTGTGTGTTTGTGTGTGTCTCGGGTGAGCAGGAAGGGGACGGGGGAAGGGCTCTCTCTCTCTCTCTGTGTGTGTGTGTGTGTGTGTGTGTGTGTGTGTGTGTGTGTGTGTGTGTGTGTGTGTGTGTGTGTGTGTGTGTGTGTGTGTATTAGTGTGCATGGGGTCGGAAGCAAAGAGGGCTGGGGGAGGATATGTGTGTGTGTAGGCTGATCAGACCCCCTCCAACACACACCCCCTGGGGAAGGCGGGCAACTCTGCTAGTAATAAATACAGCAGGCTTAGCAACAAAAAAATATTCAAACACAGTTAATATTAAACTCAAAACATGATAAATGTTCCTGTTTAATTTGTCTTCTGGGATAACATAAACAAACAAAAAACAAACAAACCACAAACCTACAATATTCTGCTTTGGGGGTACTGTTCCATGACTAAGCAATATGTTACCTAATTCCCCCTGACCCCATACATCTGAATCTTGATTTTCCATTCTACAAAAGGAAGATCTACATTGCTGAATTTTCAGTTCATATCTGCACTATGTTGACATACGGGATCTGAATGTCCAAAGCTGATTTCCTGTCTTTTAAAGAACTGCTGAATGAGACTTATGTCCCTGAGTTTACAGAGCAAAAGGCCATAGTGAGGAAAATTATAACAAATACTCCAGAACTGCCATTTCATCATAATCCGCTATTAAAGGAACTATCACTATAAACTTAGTCATTTTCAAAGTATTACAATGTATGGCAATGATTATAAAACTGTGTTTCTCAATCTTTGGTTCTTGGAATTCAATTCCCAGAAGCCTAAGTCTGTTCCCAAAAGCACTGATCAGCCAATGTACTAACTTAGGCTTCTGGGAATTGAAGGTCAAGAACCAAAGGATGGGAAATGCTGTTATAAAATATATGCGCCAGGAATATATCACACTGATATTGATTGTCTGGAGTGGTTAATGAGTCTGGCCAGGTTATCCTATGGTAATATAGTAGACACTACTGCCAGCATCTCAACGCCAATCGTTAACTAACCTGACAACCATGAGGACTAATGGCCTTGGGTAGTGAAGTCCACAGGAAAGGGTGATGGTCTGCAAGTGAATTAAATCCCACTTGAATCCATCTTGATGGATGGTAGCATACCTATCAAGTATCCCGGATTGGCCGGGAAATCCCGTATTTCTGCACCCGTTTCCCCCCTTGCCTGCTGCTGTCCCGTATTTCAACAGCGGGGAAAGGGGTTACTGTGCATGCATACCCACCTCAAATGGGCTCTGTGCATGCACAAAGGGTTCTGCGCATGCACAAAGGAGTTTTTGCTGCACATGCGCACCCGGAGCAGTTCCCGTATTTTCCAGAGTGGCGCTTGACGGGTATGATGGCAACAGCTTCATCAATACAGTGGAACCTCATATAACAATTGCCTCGTATAGCAACGAAATCTCATAACAATTAGGTTTTGGGGGGAAATGGTGTCCTGCATAACAATTTTCCCTATGAAAAAAATAATACAACAATTTTTTAATGGGAAAAACCACATAGCGAAAAAAATCATTGTATGATGCATCCCATAGGGAAAATCGCTATACGATGCATGCGTCATATAGCAATTGTTTCTTACAACAACGAGCCCTGTGGAACGGATTAAAACCGTTGTATGAGGTACCACTACTGTCCTGGGGCTGAAGAGGACTTGGTGCGCCAAAAGGTTGCAATGTGGAAGGCAGATGAAAGGCCATTACTGCATTATATTCTCAGAGCAATCTTCATGGCTGATTGCCGTGATGAGAGCCAATATTCAGAATTGAATATGTACGGTACAAACAACAAGAAGTGGTTCAGATTTTCGATTGTTTCGTTTTTGACAAAAGCTTTCCAAATTCCAAACATTTCTTCTCTCTAAAATTGACCCCAGCTTAATATGGTTGCAACATTTTCGATGCAAGCAAAAGTGTGATTGGGTCACTCATTTGGACAGACGGCTTTACAAAATCTGGCTTTGAACTGGCTTTCGGTTATCTTCATGACATAAAATGAGAACTTCTGCCTCTTTCTGAAAAAGCTCTAAAGCAGGAGTTCTCAAACTTTCCAAGGCACAGGCCAGGTCACGCTCCCTCAGACAGTTGAGTGGGCCTGACTGGTGGTTACCCCGCTGTAAACGCTGCTGTAAAACGCATCACGGCTGTCATAAATGCATTTCTGACAGCTGTGGATGCATTTACGGCTGTCATAAATGTGTTTACAGCAGCCGTAAATGTAGATGTGGCTGATTCCGCTGATTCTAGTGGCAGCAGACAACATGAAATGGTGCCGTGGGCTGAATCTGGCCCACAGGCTGTAGCTTGAGAACTCCTGCTCTAAAGATTTAAAAGCTTCCTTTAAGCCAGGGGTTCCCCACTGCAGGCCTGACCCAGAGAGCTGAGTGGGTTGGACAGGTGGTTTCCTTCGGTGTAAACGCTGCTGTAAAACGCATCTGCGGCTGTAGTAAACACTTTTATGACAGCCATGGGTGCATTTCCAGCTGTCATAAATGTTTTTGTTTCCAGTGCAGTGGTGCTGGTGCCAGCGTGGGCCACATGAAATGGTGCTGTGACCCAGGGATGGTTCATGGGCCATAGGTTGGGAACCCCTGATTTAAGTGGATACAATATGGAAATAACTGTACCCAATAGGTGAAAAATATGTTCAGTTTGTTTTTGAAAAGAATGCACAAAAATGCATTTCTAAATTTAGTAGAAATAACGTAAGCTTAAAAAAAGAAGAATGGGAAAGTAAAATAGCATCTGTCCACAATAATCCATGAAGTGAGTTTAAGAGGAAACACTTTTGACTAAAGTGAGTGTCAAAGTATTTGTGCATGTTCACTTCATGTGTTAGCCAATCACAAATGATTGTGCTATGCAAACTGCATAAGTAACCAGATATAAATGCATACAGAATAATTTGAAATGCATTAATATAAATCGAAAGGTATACATACAAAATGCTGCCGGTATTCAAAAAAAGTATTAAATGCTAATGGCTAAATCTGCCTTCCTTAAGAAGGGCAGAGCTGCTGTACTGTACCAGGAAAATTATAGCATAGCTGCTTTTGGCCATTTGATATTTTCGTATGTATTGTATTATATAACAAATTGCTGACACTGACTTAATAAAGGAAACATCTCTATCCTTCAAAAATAGTATTTCAACTACAAAGAAGACCTCCTGGGCAGATAGTGTTGTTGTTCAGTCGCACAGTCGATTCCGACCCTTTGCAACCCTATGGACCATTGTCCTCCAGCCGCCTCTGTCCTCCACCATCCTCTTCAGCCCTCCCAGTTCTGTGTCCATTGCGTCTACAATACCATATAGCCATCTCATCTTTGGGCTCCCCCTACTTTGCCCTCCACCTTTCCAGCATCAAGGCCTTCTCAAGTGAATCCTCCCTTCTCATTTGATGTCCAAAGTACTTCATCTTCATCTTTACTATTTGACCTTCTAATGAGCAGTCAGGGTTGATCTTAACCTATAAAATCGAGGGTTAACCGTTGGAACTTTGCATAGGCTCCTTAGCCAGGCCCTACTAGCCCGCACTCACCATTCGTGCACATGCCCGAACTGGGTACGCAGGTAAACGCAAGATTGAGAAATACGCCAGTGGGGCAAGAACCCCACAAACGTGAAAAAGGGAAACAACTTCATTTCCCAATGTTCTTTGCGCCGCGCCGCGCCACAGCCAATCAGGCTGAGAGGCGCGACCACAACAAACATTGAGAAATGCGCCGCGGCCAATCAAAATCAAGCCGCAGAAAAAAACGCACCACAAATCACAAACCCATAACTACAAGCCCCAGAGTCCTGCACGACATGAGCGCACAGGACGCTGAGGAAACCGGTGCCCGAAAAATTAAAAAAAGCAACTCACTGCCTGCAAACACCAACCGCCCTTCTTTCCCTCACCCATGGCGCCTGAATGTCCCGACTGGAGTTTCCCCTTTAATATTAGTAGGTGGGGGGTTGCGATCCCCCTCTCCGCAGGCTCCCCTAGGGGTATGCCCCCCCAACCCTTCTGGACCCAGGAGATCAGGGAAAGGAGTTCGATTTCCCTCCCCCCCCAAAAAAAACCCCTCTGTCTTTAAAGAGAAGAAACCAAGCGGTTTCTTCTCTTTAAAAACGGAGTTTTTTTAAGGAGGGGGGGCGAAAATCGATCCACTCTCCCTGGTCTCCTGGGTCCAGAAGGGTTGGGAGGACATACCCCTTTTGTCCCCCCAAACCTCCCAACCCCAGGGGAGCCAGCGGAGAGGGGGGTCGCAACCCCACATCCACTGATATTAAAGGGGAAACCCGATCTACTTTCACGACTCCACACAATCAAAGCACCATAACACAATAAAGCCCCCCTCCTCACCACCTAGCCAACCCTTCCTAACCCCCACCGACCACGCCCCCCTCCCCACCACCTAGCCCACCCTTCCTAACCCCCAATGACCACGCCCCCCTCCACACCACCTAGCCCACCCTTCCTAACCCCCACCACCTAGCCCACCCTTCCTATCCCCCACCAACCACACCCTCCTCCCCACCACCTAGCCCACCCTTCCTAACTTCCACCGACCATGCCCACCTCCCCACCACCTAGCCCATCCTTCTAACCCCCACCGACCACGCCCCCCTCCCCACCACCTAGCCCACCCTTCCTAACCCCCAATGACCATGCCCCCTCCCCCACCTAGCCCACCCTAACCCCCACCGACCACGCCCCCCTCCCCACCACCTAGCCCATCCTTCTAACCCCCACCAACCACGCCCCCCTCCCCACCACCTAGCCCACCCTTCCTAACCCCCAATGACCACGCCCCCTCCCCACCACCTAGCCCACCCTTCCTACCCCCAACAATCACACCCCTCACCCCACCACCTAGCCCACCCTTCCTAACCCCCAACGACCACGCCCCCTCCCCACCATCAAATAAATAAATAAATTTTAAAAATTACTAAAAACAGTCAAAAACATCAAAAAATACACAAAACAAACAAAAACAACACCAAAAAACAATACGAAGTAAACAAAAACAATCAGAAACAAAACAAACAGAAAAATACAAATTCCAACCCACGCCCCCCACACACACACACACACACAAAAGAAAGAAAGCAAGCAAACTTAACAAAAGATGTCCTACCTCCACGAGGCATGGAAAAGAAATGAATAAAGAAAGAGACTACTTACCAGAAGAAGCTCCACCCAGAGGCCAGGAGAGAAAAAACAGTCAAAATACAATAACCCCTACCAGCACCACTTGCTGGCCACAATAGTAAAAACAATTCAAAAACACACAACAGCCCCAAACAAAAGGCCACAAGAGTAAAAACAAATCAAAAACATAACACAAATTCACAATTTTACACAAAAGGTCACACAAATAAAAACAAGTCAAAAATTACACTAAAACACACTTTAACACAAATCACAAACATATGTCAATAAAATACAATAGAAACTTTTAAAAATCCTGTGCTGAGTTTTAACTCAAATTAAAACCCAAAACATCTAAACACATTTTAAAAACATTTAATGTAAAAAACATTTACTTTTACATTATTAAAATTATTACCTACGGTACAACTAATTTAAAAAATTCAAAAAACTAAAACATTATTTGCTTACATAAAACAATTTATTAATCCTCAAAAAACACCCAAAAAAGCAGATCACAGTTAATAACAGCCAAGCCAAAATTTTTTTACATAAATAAACATTTTAAAAATTACAATTACAGACTACGCAATTTTTAAAAAACATTAACACAATTTAACCTTCCAACACAATTTAAAACAGCCCGGCAACGCCGGGCAACCTCTGCTAGTTTCTTCTAAGATTGACCTATTTGTTCTCACTGTCCAGGGAACTCTCAAAACTCTCCTCCAACACCACATTTCAAAGGCGTCTATTCTTCTGTGTTCAGCTTTCCTGTTGGTCCAGCTCTCACAGCCATACATTACCACCGGGAATACCATTGCTTTGACAGATAGTGTATGACTTGAGAATGGCTCCTGTCTAAAGAGTCATTGAAAAAATGGCCAAAGAAGTAGAGGAGGAAGAGAAGGAAGAAGAAAACATGACACCCAAGTTTTGCCATAGCTTTTGCACACAGCTTCTTTCTCAGACAGTCTGGAGAACCAGGTTCTCTATGTTGGGCAATTCTTTCAGTTATGTTTGTGTCTAGTTGAAGGTTAGCTTTGTTATTTGCTTTTGCAAACAAGATCCTTCCATTTCCGAAAGTTTTCTGTTTGATCGTGCCTCTTCAAAAATGACTGCCTCTACAGTTTAACTAACCACAGGTTTGTAATCAATGTATTCCTTAGTGACACAATAACTGGCAGATATTGAATGGACTCACAGTAACCAACAGACAACCAAAAGCATGGAGGGACATTTGTGTGTGTGCTGATTCTATAATAATAATAATAATAATAATAATAATAATAATAATAATAATAATAATAATAATAATAATAATAATAATAATAATAATAATAATAGATATTTAAAGTAATACTTATTTTTACTTCCCTATTTATGTATCCATTTTTAGCAATCAAAATATCAAACAGTGGTTACATTGCATACCAATGTGTAGGCAATTAGTTCCACAACAAATGGTTTTTATTACTCCTTGTCTTTATTGCCTTTCCAATTTGTAGTAAGAGAAGATCTCTGTAAAAAATAAAAGTTGATGGCTTCTACCAATTCAGACTTTTCAGGAATATACAGGCCTTTAGGTTGCACACAACGGTATCAAAACAGATACTGTAGTTGGATAATGGATGCAGACATAGTGGCTGGCCCCACCCACTGCCCTGCCCTCCTCCTCCTCTCACCCCACTCCGGACGCGACTCCAACATCCTTGCTTCTGGGTCCTGGTGCCCGGAGTGGGGTGAGGCTGAGCCAGCAGTTACTCTGCTGCAGTTGCTCTTTAAAGGAAAATTAGAGCATTGAAGTGTAATTGGTAACTAATGGTCTGACGAAGTGGACTCGATCCACAAAAGCTCAAATACAGCAGTTTAACCACGCCCACCCAGACACCTGGCATTGCCCACAGAGTTGGCCACACCCATAGATTTGGCTACACCCACAGTGTGGCAGTAAAAAATTTTTTGAAGCCCACCACTGGGATTGAGATACTTGAGTTCAATGTTGTACTGAGCTTGCAATTCCAGAATGTGTGACTATCTTGTTTTCTAGGTAAAGTTAAAGGTTTCCCTTGATCGAAAGCCAGTCGTATCTGACTCTAGGGTTCAGTGCTCATCTCTGTTTCAAAGCCGAAGAGCCAGCGCTGTCTGCTTCTGTAGACGTTTCCGTGGTCACGTGGCAGGCATGACTAGACACCAGGGTGCACGGAACGCTGAGAGGTGCTTGCAATATTTGTTCATACAGTTTGGAAGAAATCTCTCACAATGCGTGCTAAGGATATGAAGAATACAGTACTCATAATATTTCTGGTTCTTGGTAAATTTCTGAGTTTCACTGTACCAAGATTATCCACTGAGACTTCCCTTCATCATCAGATGGATGGATAGAATGGCAATCTAGTATTTTCCTGTATTTCACCCTTTGTTGAAACTAGAGACTGCCAGGTTTCCTGCAGCTCAGTGAATTTCTAATGAATTCTGTGCAGGAAAGATGGTCTTCTGCTCAAGAACCGTTAAGAGCCTTTTATAACTTACTGTTTCTTCTACCATCCCCAAGTGAGTCCTGCAAAGGAAGGATTCTTCATATTTTTCCCATCCCTTCCAGGTGAATCATGTGCAGGAAAGATGCCCTTTTGTGTAGAAATTGTAATGATCATGCATGACTTATGGGTTCCTTCCAAAATTAAAATAAAAAAGATGACAGAGATATATATGAGAAATTCTGTGAGATTTGCACGGAGAAATTTTATTGTAAGGAGAAAAGAGTGATTACTGTATTTCCTTGGTTTCTCCATGCTATAAGATTGACATTCCTTCTTCTTCAAGTGTTGTATTTGTTCAAGATATTGGCTATTGTCATGGCAATAGTTTTCCTCTTCTTAACTTCTTGGAACAGTTTTGAGGACATTCCACACCAGTCTCTCAGGTTCTTTAGCCACAAAGTCCATCTACGTCCAGGGCTTCTCTTCCCAGGGATTTTCTCTTGCATAGCGAGTTGGTGTATAGCTCATGATATGACCAAGATATTTGAGCTTTCTTTGTTTAATGGTCTTAAACAGTTCATGTTCTTTTCTATTTGTATTTTAATCTCTACCTTGGGATCCCACTTTTCATTTAACATCCTTCCCAATTAGACAAATGTATCCACTACCTGCTTGACAATTGGCATCCCTACCAGCAGACTAATGCTTAGTCACATGAAGCTCCAAAGGTACCCGAAGGGTTCAGTAGCAGCAGCACAGATGTTGCTCCTCCAATCTTGATAAAGCCTAACCATTAGGGTGGAACTGAAAATTGCTTCATCATGTCACAAATGTGGAAATGCAGCTGTGGTGGCAGATTGCCAAGTTGAGCTTGGTGGGACTCCTCCCTCTTATATTTCACCAGCCCCTTCCCAGCATTTTGTCTTCCAACCTTTGCCCGTGTCAATGAACTTATATGAGTCCCATCAGGACAAGCGGTAGCCCAAGCTTCCAAACCTGAACAACAAATCTGCTCCCATCTAGCTGAGTATCGGAGACCTATGGCACTCTACACCTTCCCCTTTGGGGGGAAGTTTCTAGGAAAAGGGCTCAGAGAAACTGCAATGACATTTTTCCTCCTGGCTTGTCTTTGGGGTGAGTGAGCCTTTTTTCATTGACGCTGCAAGGCAGCACATGCATATCTTCTGCCTGCCTGCTACCCTTCTACTGCTGTTGTTGGGCTACATCCAGCTCCTACAAAATGTGATATTCCTAGGTAATTGGCGATCATATTCGTACTCGTCCAGATTTAAAATAAAATACTATTGTGGCTCACTGATGTCCCACTTTCCTATTTATAGCTCATGCTGGCCCACTTTAATGCTTGTTGGTAGTTGTGGTTCTAGGGACTATGGTGGCTCAGTGGTTAAGAAGCTCACCTTGTTAGCTGGAAGATCAGCAAGTGGGCAGTTCATGGTGGAATGAGCACCCGTCTGTCCCAGCTCCTGCCAAACTAGCATATCAAAAGCAAGAAATTGCAAGTAGATAAATAGGGACCACTTTGATGGGAAAAGATCTTGGGGACATGAAAGGAGCCTCATTCAAGCGTCACCTGAGGGGAGTTTCTCAGGAAAAAATCCTTTCAACCCAGAATAATTTCTGACACAAAATTATTATTATAGTTGTAGTTCTTGTAAACTAAAGAGTCCAGGGCTGTGGGTAGGCAAGATAGAATAAACTCTGAACTCTGTTCTTATACATTAATACAGTGGTTCTCAACCTTTTCATGCCATGGGCTGGACCATGCCCCCTCAGACAGCTAAGTGGATGGGACTGGTAGTTCCCCCACCATAAACGCTGCTGTAAAATGTGTTTACTACAGCCACAGATGTGTTTTACAGCAGCATATATGCATTTACAACAACTGTGGGTGCATTTACAGCTGTCATAAATGTGTCCGCTTCTGGTGGTGACAGTGAAAATGCATGCCACATGAAATTGGGCTGGGGCTGGCCCACGGGCCGTAGGTTACAAACCCAGGCATTAATACATTACTGTGTACCCGAGAACATGTAACGCAGATGAAATCTGGCTAAATCGTTAAGTGCTTCTTTAAAAAAA